>MU867259.1:41039941-42352350 GCA_033996785.1 Trichosanthes truncata | reverse complement strand
AGAAAACCAAAATTTACAACTACTTGGAAAGAGGCATAAACACTTCTATGTTTCAGATAATAGACTCAGCATCCACCAAACTACGATAAATGATACTGAGCTCAATCAACAGACAGAAGAACCTAAGAACTTCTAACTAAATACACGGAAACGAAAGAATTTAAACTTTACAGACCAACAAACAACAGGGAACAAGGAATACATCTAAAAAGCTAAAACATAGACAAGGAATTTGGTGGAGTCTCCATAGCCTCGTCAAGCCGTCACCTGCATCATCCACCCCGAGAATGTGCAAAATCTGCAAAACAAACAAAGTAGCAAGCATGAGTATAAACATACTCAGTAAGTAGCCCACTTAAGGGTCCAATGTTTAAAGAAACCATACCAAGCTCTTACTCACACTCGTGCTTAGATTCCAAATACTTCCTTCAATTATTTTAAGAGTCCATTTAACCTTCCACAACATTCACTACTACCTGACCCTAATTTCGTGTAATACCTGCGAGTCCTATAACCTAGAACCCAAACCTGTGAAGGTCTATAACCCTCACACCCATCTCAATAGATAAAACACCCCTAGGCTAGCACACAGGCGCTAGGGAACGCATTCCTTACGCTCAACATAATGGGGAATCACCCCTAAGCTAGCACACAGGCGCTAGGGAATGCATTCCCTACGCTCAACATACTGGGGAATCATCTCTCAACTAGCACACGGCAATAGGAAACGCATCCCTATGCTCAACATAAATCTCTGGGGTCCTCGCCCCTATGCTAGCACACACGGCAATAAGGATCGCAACCCTTATGCCCGTCACAAATCTCTGGGGTCCTCACCCCTATGCTAGCACACACGGCAATAAGGAACGCATCCCTTATGCTCATCACATAAAGTTCTAGGCTTACAAGCTCGCACGAAACGACATAAATAGGGTAGGTAGCACAAATCTAACGGGCCTTTGCACCTTCCCAACGCTTTCAAGACCTCCCGGGTCATGCACCATACCAAAATCATTCATCATTTCCAAACCATATTCACAACCTGGCCCGAAGTTCACAAGCACATTCAATGGGGAAAATCGCCCCCTAATTCGCCCAAGCAAAAAGGGGAAGCAATCCCTCAAATCTTTCCATACATTTATAACACCTTGCGCCTCATATATATATATATATATATATATATATATATATAGGCAAGACTCAAATCCTAACGGAACATTCTTCTTTATACTACTCACTTTCTAGGCCAGCACCATGTAAATACATTTCTCTTCCTTTTAGGAAATCGTTAGTGGCATATGACCCAGGCCCACAACTAAATAAACAACCACATTCACAACCCGAACCAAAGTTTCACAAGCACATACATGTGCTAACGACATATAACCCTCCATCCCTCTAATCCAGAAATCAGACCGCTAACCACACTAGAAATCAGGTCGACCAACAACCCTTCACTCACATTTGGACCCTTTCTAAAAATACGTTACACTTGCCCATTCTGAAATACACGAAACATAGCCCATGATCCTGAGTGCCGCTAAGGTGATTTAAATCAAACTCCAGCCCAAACCATCCACTCCAGTGCCCTGCGCTTAGTTAGCTCACCTCCACCCTAAGAAACTACACCCCAGCCAACCATTCAAGTATCGAGTAAATCAAAAACCCATGCGTAAGCACTTTTAGGGAACTACATTAAGATCAGGAACATTGCAGGCTAATCACAATCACCATTCATGAACCTCGAGTACAAGCTAATTTAAGGTTCTATACACTGGCCACAATGATCAATCTTTAGTTTACAATCCTAATTCCTTTAACTAGAACAACTACACGTTTAGGTCACCTTAAACTCATCACAATAACTCATATTAATTTAACCGATCACACCATCTTCCATATACTCATATTTACGCAAGAGTGCTATTCACAATTCACCACAATCATGTCCAAACTCTTTCAGTTACAACCTTGGACAAATTCATAAAGTATTTCATACGCTAACATAATGAACTCGAATCTTTAAGCCTCTAATTCCTTTATGACCACAACTTAGGCCTTTTTAGCTCAAGGCTACTTCTAGACATATCCACTAACCATTTCATACTTCATAAACATAGTTTTCAAGCATGCTTTCGCAATTATCACACTATCAAACTTACATTTCAATCAAAAAGGAATTTGAAGGGCTTAAATCCAAATAACCACTTACCATTTACTCCAAGATTCAAGGTTGCCCATAAATCGAGACGTGAGCCTGAAACGCCAAACAAAGTCTTGAAAAATAATTAACAAGTCATTTTAAACTCCAACCATGAACTCAATTATGTTGAAACAAAGTTACCCAATACAAACTTATCCAATAACATCCTTACTTGCTGAAATTGATGTCAAAGGGGTCCGAACTCGACAATCCAGCCACCTAACATAATGGGTAACCTTGAATAAGATCTCATACATTATGGGTAAATTATTAAACACTAAAACAGTCCCTAAATTCCACAAAAAGGCTCTTAAATCTCCTCGAAAAAGTCCTAAATCATGACTATCTAAAAGCCAACTCACGCTTAACCTTAATTGAGTTGAAAGATTCGATACCCACATAAAAATTACCTCCAACCAGTGCTGGACAGCAGTCCAAAGGTTTCAATTTCGTCCAAATCGTCCTTCAATCGGAATGGGTAATCTATATTGAATCCAAAATACTGTGGGTTAGTTCCAAAATCACTAAATTAGCTCTTTAATTCAATCTTACAACCCATAAATCACTTTGAATCACATTCGTAACACTTACCCATGCTAAAACGATAGCATCCAAAGCTGTACAACGCCAAGCTCGCCGAAAATTTTAGCTCCAAAACATCCTCCTTCTTGCTGACTATACAGAACCGAGAGGGAAAGAGGGAGACGGACGGTGGTCGGTGGCCACCAATGGGTGGCGGCGAGCGACTTGCGGCGTGGCTTCACCGGCGATCAAGAACATGTGTGCGGCGGCTGGGTTGCAGACGGAGCTGCAGCAGGGCGCGGATGATCGGCATCTGGAAGGCGTTCAGCGTGCGGCGGCGACAGCACGAGGAAGGCGAAGAAGAAGAAATTGCAGCGGTGAGGGAATCCGACGCTTCATTTGACTGCAGTTCGACGGAGAGAAAGAGAGAGAGAGAGATACCGACGTGAGGGAGAGAGCTGCCGGTGAGGGAGAGATTTCGAGAGAAAAAAAAATCGGGAAGGAGGGAGAGAGAGATCGAGAAAAAGAGGGAAAGGGATGAGAGAGATGATGAAGAAAAGATAAGGATGAGAGAGAGAGGTTATCTCTTTCTTTTTCTTTTTTTTTTAAACAAGCAAAATCCCATAAATACCCTTTGACCAAACATTAACTTCCAATCATGCCCTTTTAAACAACCAAAATTTCAAAATAACCCCAAAATCAACTTCTTAATTCAGAATCAAACCAACTTAGTTCTAAAATTTCAAAAATAATGCTCCTAAATAAACCGGGTGTTACAATTCCAAATTTAGGATTTATAAATCCTAAATTTTCAATTGCAGAAACTGACTTCAATTCACGTTGGGGGAGAAAGAAAAATATGCTTGTAATGTGAGTGAACTTAGCTTGTTGAACAAAGAAGACCATCCTAAACTCTATGGCTATGACTTAGGTAGGATAAACATAATAGGTGGGTTTGCATAAAAATGTTTTATCTTGAAAAAGAAAAGTAAAAGTTTTATGTGAGAAAATCTTGGAATTGTGTAAAGTGTTAAAAGTTTGAGACCTCTCCTGAACAACATTTTTTTTCAAAAACACCATTTGAAATCATTTTGTGAAGTGTTTGCTTGTGTATGTGCTATTTGTTTTCTAATTGCTTGAGGACAAGCAATATCTTAAGTTTGGGGGTGTGATAAGCCTCAGAATTAAGGCTTATTTAACTCCTAATTGCTTAAAATATTCTTGTTTTGACTTAAGACCATTTGAAAATAGTCGAAAGATTGCTTCAATTTAAGAAAGAAATAAATATGATGGCATTTGGGATAGAGTTCTAAATAAATTAATCTTGTTTGCAGGAAATATGAAAATTACAAAATCAAATTGCAAAATCGTGATTCTGCAATCTGGAGCAACAGACTTGGGAATGTGGAAATTGCAAAAATCAAATTGCAAAATCGTGATTCTGCAATTTTGGACAGTAGAAAAATTCAAGGAAGAACGAAAATTCATTCGCAAAACCCATATATGGAAAGCTTAATTACCGCATGAATTAAGGGAATTTGAGCACAAAATTTGGGCATTCTTCAACCCTAATGAAGGCCTATAAAAGGGGAAGACGAGGAGGAGCAACACAATTCGATTTTGGAGGGATTTTAGAAGTCAATTTCGTGGGTTTACTTTCAACGTAATGCTCTGTTTTTTTTCTGCATTTTCTTTTCGTTCTCTGTTTTTATATTTCTTTAGATCCATTTCTGTATTACCGAAGCTACTGTAAGTTTAGTTCTTGTTCTTCTTTCTATTTATCCAATCAATTCAAGTGAAGAAGTTAAGGAAAAAACGTTCATTCTTGGATAATTTGGCTCGTGGGTTTCATTTTTGTTTTACACTATGTTTTTCTGCATTTTTTTTCTACTCTGTTTTTACCAAGAACTTCAACTTCTATCTTTAAATTTTCTAAATTTTCTTCTTGTTTTTCTAAGAGTGGTTGGCAATACACTTTTGTATTTTTATTCAATTTCTGTTATGCCTTAAATGTTTTTTTTAATTCTAGCCTTTGTTTTGTGGGTTTTATAGTTTTCTTCTTGTTCATCAAGTTTCATAATTGTTGGTATACTTGTAGATCTACCAGAGACAAGGGTAGAAAGAAGGAGATTGAAATTCCTAATGATGCCCTTGAGTCTTTGTATTTTGAATTAATCTGAGAGTTCAGAAATTCTTGAGGTTATAAATTGCCCAGTTTGCATTTTAATTTATTTTCCTAATTGTTTCAATATGCAAGGGCTGTTTAGACTAGAAATTTGCATTAATTCAATAACCTTGGTCATCATTAGCAATTTACACAATTTCTAATATGAACTTTTCTTCCAAAATTAATTGTAAAATTTTTATCCTTAATATGAGTTAAAACTTCTTAGGGGGTTCAAGGATGTGAATTCCCTAAGAAGTAAATGTAATTAAAATTTAAATAAAAATCAAGCCTACATCTCAATTGTTTGCTTGTGTTGAATAAATTTCCGTTGAGATCCTAGATTGATCAACTATGGTAGCAACTCAAGCTTAGATCTAATACCGACGGGGTTAGTGATAAGAGGATTTCACACAAGTGATCGAGAAAAAGAGCTTATACATAAGTCAATCCTTACCCTAGATATAGGGATTAAGGACTCCAAAACCCATAAAATTATTGAGCCGAATGATCTAAGATAGAGAGACTATAGACATATAAGTCACTCACTTAGCCTCCTAAAACCCTAAATTCAAGGTGAATAGGATAAGCAATTTTGGTTTACGATTGAGTGTGGAGTAGGTTGGAATTGTAATTTTTGTTTGCAATTACAACTTAGGGCAATGACATTCTTGAGCCCCATCTTTATCCAAATTCCTTTTGAATTTTCATTCACTAAGTCTATCTAGTTTGCTATCAAATATTGCCATTTCTAGATTCTGCAATTCAATTATGCAATTTCTGGTTATTTCCATTATTGCCATTTTTCGATTCTGCAATTCAATTCTGCAATTTTTCTTTATTCCAATATTGTCATTTCTTGATTCTGCAATTAGATTCTACAATTTTTATTTTGTTTTACCAACAAACCATCCCAACATTATTTTTGCAATTTTAGTTTTCTAGTTGCAATTTTCCTTACACTTTGCTTTACAATATTTTTGTTACACCGTTTCCTGTGGGATTCAATACTTGGTATTCACATACCATTTTATATTACTTCGATAGTGTGCGCTTGCGTGTACACCGATCATGTAACCAATAATTTTTTTTTATTAAATTATTGATGAAATGATGACGGGCATTGCTTGTCATTGAAAACCACTATTTTCGACATTTAATGACGGGCGAACTTTTAATGACAGAAATATAATTATAGATGGACATATAATGACATACCAACTTTTAATGACGAACAGACTTTTAATGACATATAGACTTTTAATGACGGTCGGATTTAATGACGGTCAATGCCCATCATTAAAAAGCATCCGTCATCATAGCATATGATGACACTCGAAAAGATGTCGAGCACATGTTCGTCATCATTTTCCTTTAATGATGAACAATACCCGTCATTAAAACCCAAATTTATACTAGTGATTCTAACTTAACAACATCTAATTTGTTCATCAACAAATCAAACTCATTTATATGAGCAGTAACAGATGCACCTTCAGCCTTTTCAAATTAAAGAATTTAGTTGCGAGATATACCTTGTTGTTTACAAAGGGTTTTTCATACATGTTAGACAAAGACGTCATTAGCTCTGCTGTGGTCGTTGCCTTCGCCACACTGCTTTGCACATTCTTTGTCAAAGTCAGGCGAACAGTCCCCAACACCTTTCTATCCAACTTTTTCCATTCGGCTTCTCCTATATCATCAGGCTTTCCTTTCGATGGTAAATCCAATTCCTTGGAATGCAAATAATCCAATATCTCACACTTCCAAAATGAAAAAGTCTGATCCATTAAAAGTAACCAATTTCTCATCTCCTCCTGACATCATTCTACAACCCGAATGCTCTGATACCACTTGTTAGGGGGCGATAAAATATAATCAATCTAAATTCTCTACCAAATTCAGACAATATCTATTTTATCTCAATCCCATATTAGGTTTTGATTCCAAATATTTTACTCAATAAACAATTTGGAACTCACAAGCTTAAAAGAATAGATAAACCAACCTAAACTTCTAAGCAATAAGAACGATAAATAAATCAAGTTTAAGGAAAGAGAAATTGATACCAGATTTATACTAGTTCACCTAATGTGGACTATGTCCAGTTCTCAGCTACCGATGCAGTTTCACTAAAAAACGTCAAAGAGAAAGTTACAAGAGTTTACAACGCTCAAGAATATAATTTCTCTCACTTCTCTCTCAAGGAAAAGTCTCACGAATCACTCTACAATAGCTCACAAACTCTTCAATGGAGAGAAAACACTCTTGCAAAAAACCCAAAGAAAAAAACCTTGAAGTTCACTCACTTCAAACTGCTCACTGTTTTTTCTTCTTTTGTTTTCGTAAAAACAACACCATGGCTGCTCCCTTTTTTTTTCTTCCGTAACTGAACCCATGCAGCCACCAAACATGCATGTAGGGCAAGTTTAACAAAATTTGGCCAACATGTATAAATGGGCCTTGTTTTAGGCTTCGTATCCTTAACATATTCAACAAAGAAATTTTATTAATGTTTTAAAATTTAGCAGTATGTTTGAGAAACCAATTGATAGAGCATGAAGATGAATATGTTCGCATATTGCAAGGAAAATGCTCAAAGAATAAAGGTGATGTATTACTGAAGTTAGGTAATTTTGGTGAGTTACATTATTTACGGACTATGATGTAAATTTTGGTTGATTAATCATTGTAAATTTGCAGTTGTTTCAAGAAGACTATAACGCCTCAGGCCCAGGATTCGGACCAGGATTTGAAATTTGGATTCGGTACTTGACGGCCTCGGCTTTCTCCTGCATATCTTGCGACCTAGCCACGCTACCTACTTGTCTTGAGCTGCTTACAAGAGTGAAGATTGTCCCCACAAACCAACATGGGTCCTTTTAGCATGTTTTGTCCTCACTCACATGCTTCCTAGGAATTTCCTAGGATGTCACCCAACATAGGAATGCTCCAAGCTAAGCATGCTTAACTTTGAAGTTCCTATGATTGAACCACATAAAAGGAATGTGTACTTTATTGGTATAGGTAGTAGCTATCAATTCTTTTAAGCATTTTCTTAACCAGGTCTTGCATAGCCTCAGGATCCCTCTCATTCTGATGTGGTGTTGGCTCATTCATGTACCCCTCCTAAACTCGGGCGTCACATGCCCACCAGCTTCCGCCTTGGTTCGTCCTCGAACCACATTGTACTGGGAGAGGTTCTGCTCTAATATATACCATCTATAACTCCTTAGGCTCAGGATTCAGAATTCGGATTCGGCACCTGACGGACTCGGCTTTCCCATGCATCCCCTGCGACCTGGCCACGCTACCTACTTGTCTTAAGCTGCTTGCGAGAGTGAAGATTGTCCCCACAAATCAACATGGGTCCTTTCAGCATGTTTTGTCGTTTAGGCATTTTAATTGAATTGATTGAATTGATTGCAAGCTCAGGCATTGTAACATCTGCAACAACTACCACTAGTAAATAATTTATTCAAACTATTTAATTTTCCTTTCCTTTCTTTTATGCTTGCTTTGAAATTTCTAAACTAATTGTTTTCATAAATATGCAGGGAAAATTGTAGCTTTTTCACTAGCAAGCCTGATTACGATATTGTTCATCACGACTTATAAAGTAAGTAATAAAACCCCCCTTAGACTATGCCCTATTATATTTTGCTAATATGATATTGTCTATATTGGATTAAGTATTCACTAAAATATATAACTAGTCCACATTTAGAAATTTATGAAGATAGCATAGCATTAGCTGACCACCTTTCTTATTGCAATTATTTAACCTTAATTCAAAAGACATTAGCTCATAGAAAATGATATTCTTAAATGTGAAGGTTAGAAATTTAACCTTTTACTAAATTTGTATGATCTTATTAGATAGGGGCTTGATAGAAGTTTTTGATACCTCATGTGTAAAATTGAAACTTTCAAAATATTAAAGATGAAATTGAAAAATGGTGTGGCTCTATTGGATAATCATTTTTTATTTTAATTTTTAATTTTTTAGTTTTTGGTTTTCCTTTTTAAAAAACAGAAAGTATACATGCTTGATATATAACTGATTTTTATTTTTTGATTTAAAAAAATAGAAAACCAAATACATTTGGTAATTTTTTTGTTTTTGAAAAGTTTATAGAGGGATAAATTAGAGCTCGGAAATAAAATATTATAACTGATTATCATCTCCATTTCACAGTGGCTATTCTATCGTTGGTACTTTTTGGGTTGGTACCTCCTCTTGTTTATGGCTTCACATTCCGGAAGCTTGAGGACAAGTTACTTAGGCCCCGTTTGATAACGTTCTCGTTTCTCGTTTCTTATTTTCTGTTTCTGTTTCTCGTTTCTTGTTTCTATTTCTTAAAAACTAAAAACAGAAACATGTTTGATAACTATTTCTGTTTCTTGTTTCTTGTTTTTTGGTAAAAATAAAGTTTAGTACATATATTATAATAAAACATATAACATGCATTAAAATAAATATAAAACATATATAAAGAGGTTATAGTATTTTATTAAGGCCCAACACCTAATTAATAATAATAATAATAAATTTATCCTTCAAATGTTGTTCAAATTTGATTTGCAATGTTATTTCTCACTTCAATCAATTCACCTTGAACGATTTTGACTTACAAGAGTTAGTTCAATTAGACGAATTTGTAAATTGTCTAAGGTCAAACAATTGAACATACCCACATTTCTTTAATTTAATAATAAAATTTATTTTTATTTTTTTTTTAAAAACGCATTAGCCAATAATACACGCAAGTAAAATTAGAAAAAGATAGAGAATGTATATATATTTTTACATTTAACGGTAAACATGAAATACATTATTAGTTTATTTATTTAATAAAAAAATAAAATCATACCAAAAGAAAAAATAATAGAGAATTAAATAGAAAATAATAACTATAAGCTTGTTAATGTAAAGTAAAAGAAAATAAGAAAATAAGAGAGAAGAAAAAAACATAAACGAAAAGAGAAAAGTAAAAAGGAAAAAAGAAAAAAAAAAGATAATAAACTATTAAAAGAAAAAAGATTATGATGAAAGAAAAAGAACGAATAGAAATAAATAAATCAAAAAATAAAAATAAAAATAAAAAAGAAGAAAAAAACAAAAAGATTAAAAAGTATTAAAAGAAAAAAAATAGAATAGAAGAGAGAGAAAGAAGAGAGAGGGGAGAGATGGGTAAAAAGAGAAATAGGAATACATGCATGAAACCTGAAAAAAAAACAGAAACAGAATTTGAGAAACTACTTTTTGAAGTTTCTCAAAATCTGTCCTTTTTTTAGAAACGTTTCTAAAAAATTTAGAAACAAGAAACAGGATCGTTTATCAAACATGTCTGTTTCTGAAAAATGAGAAACAGGAACAAGAAACAGGAAACAGGAACGTTATCAAACGAGCCCTTAAGATCTCAACAGTTACAGTCGTCACTGTTTTTTGCACTGCATTACTTGGTGTTGGTAAAGCTTACATTAAGAGACCATCAAGTTGTGTTGAATATGTCAATATCATTGGCAAATGCATTGTTGATGCAATTGGGACGTCGGTGATGACAACTCTTGGAGGTGACTTAATTGAAAATTATATTCAGCAAATTGGTTGGTTTGAGCCAAATAAAATACCAACCTTGTTCCAGCCAGGCTTCAGTTTTGAGAATGGTACATGGGGAGCCTTTTGAAATTCACCTATTTTGATGTTTTTTCTAGTAGTTTTTCTTGATATCACTAAATGGTTTGTATATTTCTTAGAACTAAGAATTATTCCCAAGACAACAAAGTCAAAATCTATGTGTTTCGTACAAAATCAATGCTGTGTTTTGTACCTAATTATATGACTTATTGGGTCTTGTAAATTGCATACTTTTATTCTCGTATGTGAAAGTTAAGTATTTGATCGAATGTTTTACATTCATTGGAACAAAATTGGATGTATTTGACTCATCCATATTTTAATGGTTTCACAAAGAAAGGGTCAAAGAAATGAAAACTAAACTATCTATAGTATAGTTTTGCATGATCACTAAGGGAATTTTTTTTTTAGGAATTTGATGTTTATTCAATGAATATAATGTTGGATTTTTGGGTGTATGCTCCTAAAGCTCGTGATCTTGTAAAAAAATTAGATATAAATAAAATAAACTTATCATTTACATGTGCATCTTGTCTCTTAAATCTTAATTATATTTTGATATTTAATGTTTAAATCTCTCCTAAGCCACTGAATGTATTATTCTTTAGTATATAATAAAGGTTAAATTACAAATTTAGTCCTTGAACTTTTCAGTTTGTGTCAATTTAGTTCTTGAACTTTAGAAAGTGTCTAATAGGTCATTTAACTTTTAGATTTATGTCTGTTGGGTCCGAACTTTAAAAAGTGTCCAATAGGTCCTTAAACTTTCCATTTTGTGTCTAATAGGTCATTGACTTTTCAATTTTGTGTCTAATAGGTCCTTAACCTATTTGATGTTTTTTAAAATTTATGGACCTACTAGACATAAAATTGAAATTTTAGGGTCCTATTAGACTTAACATAAAATTAAGCTCTATCGATGCACAAAATCAACAACTGAATAAATGTCTTACAACTCATAAATTTCAACAAAAATTAAGGTCTAGTGTCCAATATTTTGTAATTAATTGAATACACAATAATATTTTTTTAATAATCTTCAAACAAAAGCCTATCAAAAGATAAAAATTACAAGACTTGATGAAGTTTAAGGTAAACATTACAACAATTATTAAAGTTTAACATCTAAGGTCCAATTTGATAAAATTGAAAGTTTAGGGTACAAATTGATATATATTGCCAAGTTTAGGAGTAAAAATTATTTTGTTTCCCTTTAAATATTTAATTCTTTATTTTTCATTTTAAAAATATATATTTAATATATTGGTATGTCTATATGGTTCAAATTGTCAAAATTTACTTTTTAAATAAAAGTTTGATCTTAATAATATTCATATTATTATAAATTGTAATTAAGTTGATTGATTTCTAAGTATCTTATTTTCTCCGACATTTTAATTTTTTAAAAACTTATGAATACTTATAATAAGAGGAAATATTTTCTTTTTGTAATTATTTAATCAACCTTCAAGGAAACAAATAATAAAAATTTTCAATTATAATATAGTTAAAATACTTATTTTTTTTTTACAACAAATGTGAGATACGAGGATTTGAACTATAATCTCAAAGGAAAGAGTAGATATCAATTATTGTTGAACTCTGCTTATTTTAACATAGTCAAAATACATACACATATATATAATTACTTGTATTCAATATTATTAATTTTATGTCAACCTGAGTATAATTCAATTGGTTAAGATTTATAACGCTCAACTAAGAGGTTATAGGTTCAAATCTTTGGCTCTCGAATGGTTGATCTAAATATATTATTATTATTATTATTTTAAATGCTTAATTTTTATTTACTGATTAATTTTTTTTTGGGCCGTTGCATTCTTTTAGCTAGCTAGCCTTGGATCGGCCTCTGTGGTGAACCTGTCCCTTTTAGAAATTTATGAATTATATAACTCCCAACAACCTTACTAAATACTTGGTAGCTCCATCAATTAATTATTCTGATAAATGAGTGTACATTGTACAATAGTTTTTTTTTTTTTGAATTTGAAAAAGATTTTTTTTTTTAGTTCAACAATATTTGGAGGTAAAGGGATTCAAATCTTTGATCTCTGAAGTCTGTGTTTGAGTTGCAGATTTATTAAACTTGGAGTTCTGAAGTCTTAGTTTGAACTATTTTTTTCTACAATTTTTCAAAATTTCATTATTAAAGATTTGTTCCATGAATTCTAAGATTGAGTTTTTTTTTTTTATTACTTAATGTATATTTTTAAAAAAAAATTAAAAGAAAAATCTTTTTGACCAAAATACTTAATATTATTTTTTTCAATATCTCTCACATTAATTATTCATTTGCCTTGGATAATTTTCGAATAAAAGAAAGTCTTACAATAATTTTTTAAATATTACATGTGATTTGGAAACATTTCAATCCATTAATTTAAAGGGATTCAAATAAGGTTCAAATTTTTTTATGTTTTTATTCTCTCAATTCTAGAAATAATATAGATTTGTTCCTGTCAATCCTAAAATTAATATTTTAAATTATATTATTTTATAAATATTTTAAAATTTTTCTAAAGACTTGTTTTCGTCAATTTTAAATTTTTAATTTAAGATTTTTTTCCAAGCTTATAAAAGTTATAATATTTTATTTTTTTTGCATAATTTAAGATTTTATTTTTCTAACTAATCAATGTAATGAATTATATAAATTTGATTAATTTGAAAATAATATATATTATTTGAAGTTTTAAAATAACTAAGTTAAAAATAAAATATCAAATATTTATGCTATTTTAAAATAATTAAGTTCAAAATGAATGTATATTTTTTAACACTACTCAAAATGAATATCATACATATACTTTTGTTCAAAATACTATATATTTATGTTATTTATTGTAATAATTTTATTTTCTTAAGTTTGAAAGGAGAAATCATTTATTTTTTTTTATTTTGAATATGATTAATTAGG
The DNA here is from genome assembly GCA_033996785.1 of Trichosanthes truncata. Classification (NCBI taxonomy): domain Eukaryota; kingdom Viridiplantae; phylum Streptophyta; class Magnoliopsida; order Cucurbitales; family Cucurbitaceae; genus Trichosanthes; species Trichosanthes truncata. Next base: position 42,338,882 of record MU867259.1, on the reverse strand, counting down.
AAATCAATTTTTTTAATATATTAATCTTTTTAAATACTAATTTCTTAAATTGTAATACGGGTTGGTTTAAAAAATGTTTCTTATCTTCAAATCATAAAATTATATATATTTTTGAGCTATTAATAAAAAAAATAAGCTTAAAAAAATAAGATTGTTATTTGTTATAAGTAATTTTAGTTTAAACTTTAAAAAAGAAAATTGTAGATGACATGTGGAAAAAGTGAGATAGGGAGATTTTTATCAATTAAAGAAATTGTTATATAGTACACTAATTTACATTAGAATTTCAATTTAAATAATAGTATCATCTATAAAACATTTTTACATAATTTATATTTTAAAAAAATAAAATTATAGAATAAAAAGAAATATATTTTTGTTAAAATTTATTAAAATTATAGGATAAAAATAAATTATTTTTTTTAATAATTCTTTATATTTAATTATTAATTAGTAGTAATGATGTGAAAATTTATACAAAAAAAAAAAAATAAAGAACATTTTGTAAATTAAGAAATCAAAAAAATTATGAAAAAAAAATGGAGAGAAAGAGAGGAGAGAGGAGAGAGGAGAGAGGGGGAGGTAAGAGTGAGGTGAATTGAAGAAAAAGTGAGATAGGAAAGTTGTGAGTCCCACAATAGGGAATTAAAGTTAATAAATTGTCGGTCCCGTGATGGATTGTTGGGGTAGGAGTTAATAAGTTAATGAGGCTCACAACAGGCAGTTGGAAGACAAGTTAATAAATTTGTGAAGTCCACAATTGAAGTTAAAATATCCATAGACCAAACAAGTAATTAGAGGAGTTATTAACTCCTACTTCTCCGACTCCTCCATCCAAGCTCCACCTTTAGGTCTAAAGTCTTTGCGTCTTATAAAATATATGCACAGAAGTCAAAGTCAATCAATAAGGCTGATTGTTGACTCACACGGATACACTTCATCTTATCTTCTGCATTTTTGGAACCCCAGATCTGAGACTACCAGAAAAGAGAGGCAGAGAAAAACTTTTGTTGCCGCCGCTACTTTCTAAACCTCGTGCTCCGTTTTCAATGAATTTCAGGTAAACTTTCTAATATCTAATAATATCATGCCAAAAAAGTAGAATCGCCTATCAATTTTTAATTTCCAATCTAACTAACTCTTTCCATGTAAACAAACTTTCTAATCTCTAATAGTATCTGCTATGCAAACTTGATTTAAATCTTTCTACTTTTTATACAACAATTTTATTTTTAATTGATTCATCTTCATTAACAAAGAAACGAAAATATTATCCATCTTTTTCGAAATAACAAAGAGTGTCGGAACAAAGACGAAAAATTAGAAAAATCTAATGTTATTTGATTTTTAGAAAAGACTTGCATAAATAAAAATAACACTGGTACCTATGTATTTTTATTCGACTCGTTTTTATAAAATAAAAACTGATTGTTAGATTAAGAATGTATATGAACTTTTTTTATGTTTGTTTTTAAAATTGTTTATTATTGGTTATGTGTCCACATTGATTTTTTTTTTAAAAAAAATTGTTAATGATAAATTGGCTTACTTTTTATGTCTTTTTTTTTTCTATTAAGTTTGAGGAACCAAGTTGTGGGAGTAAAAACAAAAAGAGGTTTAAAAGAGTAACTTTTGAATTTTTTATGTAGTTTCCAAACGTTACTATCTCTTTTGGGTGTTAGTTCGTTTTTGCATGGATTTCAAATTGAAAAACTAGCCAGTAAAAAAATTGTACAAAAACAGAAGTGGTTTGGGCATTATAAACCCCCCTCTTTTTGTACTTGAACATGGACGGGATATATACACATACACACACAACCACATACAGAGAGAAATCTATCTAGAAAGTGAGTACCCAAAAACAGAATCCAAAATCCAACATACCAAATAAAAATCCTAACTTAGTTGGAGGTTGCATTTTGGTAGGACTTTTGTCCTAAGGACTATTGTCTTAAGGATTCACACCTCAAACAACTCGTGAGTTTTGTGTTCTTGATTATAGCCATTAAATCCTCTTTCATTTCTTTCTCAAATCTCCTGAAAAAAAAAAAAAAGTAAGGTATTAAAAGCTTGTTTTTGTTATTGTGGTTTCTTACTTCTCTTGTTACACTTTTTTTTCCAATTACAATGTGAGTTTTCATATTTTGCTCTAGGTCTCTATTTTTGGTTGTGTTTCTTTTGTTTTCTTCTTCTCTTTTCCCCTACTGTTTATCTTTTTCCTCTCTGTATGATTTTTTTTCACTCTTGTAGTCTTATTTACCAAAAAAAAAAAAAAAAAAAAAAGGTGTATATGAAAAAAAAGTGTAAAGTCAAAAAAAGAGGTTGTGTAATGTACATTATTTGGATGGAAGAGCTTTGCTTTTATTGAAACAAAGAGGTAAATAATTTATGCACACTTTATTTCATAGATGCAAGCCATATAAATAGCCAGATGTCTACAAGTTGAGTACCACAAATTCCAACAGCTATTAACTAACTTAACCACTAAGTAACAATTCTCTTTAAACAAAGCTTAATACTCCCCCTCAAGATGGGCTTAGAAAATTAACAACTCCCATCTTGGACAGTAAAAACATAAAGGAGAAAATGGGCAAAGCTTTGGTGAAGACATCTGCTAATTGTGAAGGAGATCGTATGGGCAAGAGCTTGATATTTCAAGCTAAGACTTTATCTAGAAATAAAATGGCAGTCAAGCTTGATGTGTTTTGTCCTTTCATAGAATATTGGATTGGAAGCTATGTGAATTGCAGTGGTGTTGTCACAAAAAATCACAACTGGTGAAGGGGAATCAACGTTCAAGTCCTTTAACAATTGTTGTAACCATGATATTTCAGATCTTGTTGCTGCTAGTGCACGGTGTTCGATTTTAGCTGATGACTATGATATCGTAGACTGCTTCTTTGCCTTCCATGACACCAGTGCTTCGCCAAGAAATATGCAAAAGCCTGTAGTTGACTTTCGAGAGTCTAAGCACAATGCCCAATCAGCATCAGAAAACCCTCGTCTTTGAAATGATTGCGAAGCTGGAAAGAACACTTCTTGCCTGAGCACCCTTTCAAGTACCGGATAAGATGGTGTATAGCCTTAAGATGAGGCTGCTGAGGTTGAGAAACTTATTGGCTCAACTTATGAACCGTGAAAATGATATCAGGCCGAGATATTGTCAAATAGAATAGACGTCCAATCAGCCTTCGGTAGGTAGTGGGTTCAATCAATAAGTCTCCATTAAAGACTGTAAGTTTAACGTTTGGATCCATGGGCAAAGGTTAAGGCTTAGAGGCTAGAAAGCCAGTATCTTCTAATAGTTGTAAAGTATAGTTCCTTTGAGACAAGAAAATGCCCTTATTAGAACGAGCAAATTCTAATCCAAGGAAATATCGCAGTGAGCCAAGATCTTTCAGTTTGAATCGATCATTAAGATGCACCTTTAAAACATCAATATCTATAGGCGATGCTCCAGTGATGATAATGTCATCAACATAAACCAAGAGGGCCATAAAATGGATGCCAGAGCCTTGTGTAAAGAGAGAATAATCTAATTTGGACTACTTGAAATCGAGGTCTAGCAAGGCACACGAGAATTTGTCAAACCACTGTCTCGAGTCCTGTTTTAATCCATATATGTATTTATGAAGTTTGCAGACCAGTTGCTCCCCTTGACCACAAGCATTATGTTTATACCCGAGTGGAAGATCCATGTATACTTCTTCGAAAAGATCACCATGCAAAAATGCATTGTTTACATCCAGTTGTATCAAGGTCCAATTGAGGGATACAACCATAGTTAGGAATACCTTAATGGTAACTAATTTGAAAACTTGTGAAAAGGTTTCATTGTAGTCCAGTCCTTATTCCTGAGTGTATCCTTTGGCCACCAAACGAGCCTTGAATCTTTCAATTGAGTCATCTGCTTTGTGTTTAACCTTGTAAATCCACTTACAACCTTTGGAGTGCTGTCATTTTGGCAAGGGAACGACTGACCAGGTGTGATTTTCCTCCATAGCTTTAAGTTCATTGGCCAAGATTTCTCTTCAATGAGCATAAGGAACAGCTTGGTGATAAAATTGTGGCTCATAAACAAAGGATACACTTCATACAAAGGCACGATATGTGGGTGATAAACGGTCATATGACAGGAACTTTTGTAAAGAGAATCTAGTGTTTGGTTTATCAAGGGGCACTGATTGTAGCATGCTGCAATGGAAATCCCTCAAGTATGAGGGTGGTTTGGTTTGTCTAGATAAACGTCGTGGTTGTAAATTGTCAACAACAATAGGCTAAGGGCTAGGATCAGGTTGTGTGTCAGGTTTTGTGTTAGGACTGGAAGGTTGTTCTAATTGCTCAGGCATAGGACTAATACTATCAGGGTTGTGAGCTTCTAAGGGAAAATCACAGTAATTGAAAGAACTTGGTAAAACAAGGTCTAGAAAAGGATCAATGATATCTTCTTGTCCTGTAATGCTGTGGAATGGAAATATGTTCTCATGGAATATTACATCTTTGGAGATAAAACATCTTTTATTCTCAATATCATACAACTTATAGCCCTTAATGCCTTGTGAATATCCAATAAAGATAGATGGTACAGCTCTGGGATGAAATTTGAACCTGTTAGTAGCCAATGTTGAGGCAAAGCATAAACATCCAAATACCCGAAGAGAGTTGTAATCATTATAGGAGCCATTCAAACAAAAGAAGGGGTTTGCCAATCAAGTACTTTGGAGGGTGTCCTATTAATCAGAAATGAGGCCGTCAAAATTCATTCCCCCCAAAATTTTATGGGCAGTCATGACTGTAAAAGAAGGGCTCTTGCTACATTAAGCAAGTGTTGGTGTTTCCTCTTGACGACTGGGTTTTGTTCAGGACACTCTACATAAGAAAATTGATGAGTGACTCCTCTTGCTAAAAAAACTGAGTAAACGAAAGTTCAGGGGCATTATCCGAGTGAAAACTCTTGATGGAAACTCCAAATTAAGTGTCTATGTATTTGAAAAATTGGGGAACAATTGTAAGAGCTTCTGATTTTGTTTTCATTAAAAACACCCATGTATATACGGAAAAGTCATCTATAATGGTCGAAAAGTATTTATAACCAGTATGGGTAGGTGATTGGTAAGGGCCCCAAGTGTCACAGTGAACAAGATCAAACAATTTTGTTGCAACCCGAGAACTAGAAGGAAAGGATAAACGATGCTGTTTGGCTGAAGGACATATCATACAAGGTGTAGAATTATGGTCAGAAGAAATAGGCAACAACTTGAGCAAAACATCCAGACATTTATTTGAAAGATGACCAAGACAGTCATGCCATATTGAACCAGAACACTGTTTTATAGAATTACAAAAATCAGTGCAAATAGTACTAGAAGCAAATATAAAAGGGGTTGCATGAATCAGATATAGTCCATGCCAAATGTTAGCCTTGCCAATCGTCTTCAAAGATGACTTGTCCTGAATTGTACAAAATCACCATCAAACTCAATCAAGATAGATTCTTTACAGGTTAGTGCGCTGATAGATATTAGGTTGAACCAAAAAGAAGGAATAAATAATACATCTATGAATTTCAAATTGGAAGTAACCTGAACGTATCCAAGTAAAGTAACACTAATTCGAGTCTAATTAGGTAAAGTGACAGAAACATCATAGACTTTTCTAAGATTAATGAAGGGTTTTTTGCAATAACAAATGTGTGTTGAAGCCCTACAGTCAAGAATCCAGTCATATATAGTAGGAATTATAGATGAGCAAGTACCTGCAACATGTGAGCTTCTAGAGGTTGAAGAAGAGTCGGGGTCAACTTTAGTGGCAGCCAAATGCGTCTGTAACATGGATAAGAGACTTTGACACTGTTCAAGGATTAAATTGGGCATGCCATTTGATTCAGTCTTCGTAGCAGAAGAAGACTCAAGTCTGTCTTTTTGGTTGCGATAACTAGAGGTAGGGGTGTGCACGGTTCGGTTCGGTCCGATTTTGGGCAAAACCATGGACCAAACCGAACATGTCGGTTTTTACACTTGTTGAATCGAAAAAAACCGAGGACATCGATTTTGGTTTTTGAACCGAACCGCCCATGATCGGTTTAGGTCGGTTTAGGTCGGTTTGGTTCGGTTATAACCAATTTTTTTTAATAACAATATACTGAAATGATCGATGTACAAGTACTAAAAAAACACAAATTGATCTATAAATTTTTTTTTTAAAGAGATCTATAAAATATACAAGATATAAATTAAAATGAAGAAGAAAAACTAAACTGACCTTAGTATAAGAAATCAGAAGAGCAAACTGAAAGGGAGAAGGGAGAAAGAATTCTTAAAAAAAAAAAAAAAAGAGAACAATAAAAGACAGAGATGGCATGACGAGTAGCGACTGATTCGGAGGTGGCATGGTGTCAATGTCGATTGGCTAACGCTGGTGCTGATGCCGGTGAGTGACTGGTTTCCAGTGGTGGCGGCGTGGGGTTACGTGAAGGTTGAAAGTTTAAATTTTGAAGAAAGAGATGGAAGAGAAGAGATGGAAAGGAGGGCTGCTGTGCTGTTTGGAAAAAGTGAGAAGATAGATAAAGGGGAATAAGAAGAATGGGTGATTAGGGTTTCTTGTTTTTGAAAAAAAATAATAAAATAACAAAACCTTGATTAACGTGAGTGAGGAAAACTGAAAATGGCTAAACTTTCATTTTTATGGGAAATGGGCCTTATGGACTTGGGTTGGGCCACATTCAATTTATAATAGGCAATCCACAATACAATTTAAATATAATATATATATATATATATATATATATATATATATATATATATTACGGTTCAGTTCAGTTTTCCTTGGTTTTTTAAGGTATAAACCGAGAACCAAACCGAAGTAGTCGGTTTTCTCTACTACTGAATCGAGGAACCGAATTTTTTTGGAAAAACTGAACCGAACCAGTCGGTTTGGTTAGGTTCGGTCCGGTTTGTCGGTTCGGCCTGGTTTTTGAACACCCCTAACTAGAGGGATACCCATGAACCTTATAGCAACAATAGACAGTGTGGCCTTGTATGCCACAATGAGTGCATATTGGCCGTTCCTTCTTCTTTACTGACTGATTTTGAGATGTGGTGTTGGCTAGCTGGGAGCTTTTGGTGAGTAATGCAGCATTGTTCATCAAAGAACTATTGACAGTTAAGGATGCTCGTTGCTCAACCTCCTGTGCTATGAAAGAGAAAAGTCTCAAGCAATCATCGGTTCAGGCTCCATAAGGAGTAATTGAGTGCGTATTTGGCTGAAAGATTCAATGAGTCCCATCAGAAAAGCCATAACATGCTCGGTTTGAAAATATTCAACAAGTTTCTTCGTACCTCCACACGAGCATCGGCCATAGGAACAAGATGGGCTATGAGATATCAACTCGTTCCAGAGAGTTTTTAATTTCACATAATAGGTAGTCACTGATTGTTGATCTTGAGTCAGATTTGAAATTTCTCTCCGGAGTTGGAAAATTCATGGCCAGTTCTTGTATTGATAACGTTGTCGAATGTCAAGCCAAATGTCCCTAGCCGATTCAGAGAAAATTACGTTGGCTGCAATTTCTTTCAAAAGGGCATTAAGAATCTATGCTTTCACCACACTGTTACAGATATTCCAAGAATGAAGAAGTTCTCCAGTGGAACAAGGCAGAGTGTCGTCGACAAACCCGACTTTGTTCTTCATCGTGAGTCCAAGAATCATAGCTTGACTCCAAGAAGTGTAATTCGACTTAGTAAGTACGGCTAAGACAAGAACCAGATTCGTTCCATCAGAGTGATGGAGATAGTAAGAGTTGATGTATTGGTCAATTATAGATTGACTGGCAGTTTGATTTTCTTCTGAGGAAGACGACATAGGGTCGTTAGAGCTGAGATTTACATTCTCTGCCATTTGAGCAGAAATGCGATGGAATGACGTAAGAAATCCTCTTTTTAGAAAATTAAATTTTCATCTGATACCATATTGAAACAAAGAGGTAAATAATTCTTGCACACTTTATTTCAAAGATGCAAGCCATATAAATAGCCAGATGTCTACAAATTGAGTACAACTGATTCCAACAGCTATTAACTAACTCAACCACTAAGTAACAGTTCTCTTTATACAAAGCTTAATAGCTTTTAGTAAAAAAAAATCGAGTTTTTGTCAAGGAAGATGAGCTAAAGAAGAAGAGAAAAAAAATTAAAGTTTTTGAGGAGTGAGGAAATAAAATAAGATAGGAAAGGAAAGAGGAGTACGTAAACCGTTAAACCAAAAAAATATAGTTTTTTTTTTATTAAAGTTATTTTTAATAGTTATTTTTATTTATTGTTTTTTAAATTATTTTTCTTTTACATGGCCATCAATGATGTCTTTCATTTCATGGCATTAAATGTCAAGGGACAAGTCGAAATGTCGCTCGACATTTCGGCTGTCAATAGGGTCGAAATATTGAGAGGGGGGAAAGTCGTTTTTCCCCTCCTTTCGACGAAATATCGTGGAAACCTCGAAATTTCGTTTAATTTTTAGTTTGTTTCTTTTTTTTTTTTATTTCGAAACATCAAATCAATGTATGTCACTGACTGATGCCGCCTGTAACCGCTTGCAATAGTCACCTACATGGCCACCTGAGTAAGAGTTTGGCGATGAGGTGAGACTTTTTATGTTTTATTTATTTTTTCCTGCTTTCTGTCTTTTATTTTTTTTCTCCATTGTCTTTTATATAAAAAAAGCCTTCTATATAATTTTTGTGTGTGTATTTTTATTAATTTTTTCTTATTCTACCTATTAATTTTTTTATTATTTTTTAATGCTTGTCCCTTCCATTTTCACGTTTTTTCACACCTCAATCCCAAATTATCAATTTTCTGTATTACTCTCAAATTTCTTTCTTAAATTAGAAACTTTAGATTCTAATTCACTTTTTAATCTATCCTACTTCTTCTTAAGTTAAGTTTAAAGGTTCTTATCTTCTCTTTACATTATAATTTAATCTTTATTTTATTAATTGTATAGTTTCTTGTTAGTTCATTATTAATTATATAGTTACTACTATTACTAACTTGTTAGTTATTATTACTTTTACTATTTGATCAAATGTTTTATCTCCTTTAATTTTGTAACTAATTACCAATATCTTCTTTAATTTTGATATAATTTTGTAGAGATAATTAATTATAACTTAATTAAGTCATAATAATTAAGTTCTCATTTAATAATTGAAACAAATTGTCATCTATTTCCATAGTTTTTCTAGAAATTTTGCTGACATCGACATTATAATATAAATATTATATATTTTTTAAATATGATGGTTAAAAATAATCAATTATAGTATGTATAAACTACAATTAAAGTTTCATGAAATAATTAAAATAACTTTAATCAATTTCCATTTTTTTCATAATTTCTACTCGCATCAACATTTCAATCGACATTTATATATAAATATTGTCTTAGTTTTTAGATATGGTGCTTAAAAAATAGTCAATTATAGTCTAATTAATACATAATCAAAATTTCATTAATTAATTCAAACAATTTCCATCAATTTCCACGATTTTCGTATATTTTTCCGAAATTTCTATCAACACTTGTGTAAAATTTGGACCTCGACATTTCCATTGACATCGACATTTCGAACCTTGTTTCATTTATTTATTTCTGTTGTGTTGTCGTGTCAATGTAGTGCACTACTGCACTGATGCAGGGTCTCCTTTTTTTTCCATTTTTTATTTATTTAAAATTTGTATGTTTTTCCTTTCTTTGGTTTATTTTATTTTTGTTTTTCCTTTCTTTTAAATTATCTGTTTATTTTATTTTTTTGTTTTACCAAAAATTAATTTCTTATTTGCATTCATTCTTCTACTTTAGTCAAGTATTGCATCTAATTATTGTTGTTTTTAATATTTTTCACCAAGTTGTCAAATTTGTATATTCATGTTGTGTTATGAAATACATTATTGTGTCAATCTTCTTAATCTAGATTTACCTTTTTTATTAAAAAAAATTTCGATGATGGAATTTAGAAATATTTGAAAGTCCAATTTTTTAGTTTTCTTGATAGGAGGAATCGATTCTTTGAAAGTCTAAAGTCAATTCCAATATGTTTTCTAAATTTTTTAACGTGCTTTGTATATATTATCGCTTATTTGTTTATTGTATAAATTATGGCAAATTGCATAAACAACTCTTGAAATATGGCGTGGTTGTAAACCCTCAAACTATAATAAATGTAAAAATTAAACTCTATTATAAAGGTAAAAGTTGGATCCATGGTACTGTCTTTTTTTTTCTGTCTCATTTCACTTTCGCTTTGCAATCTCCATCTCCCTCCCTTCTCTCTGATCATTCCACTCTTGCCACGGTCGGATCCTGAAGTGGCAAAGGTGATGACATTGACTGTATAGGCCCCATATTTGGTTCGGGTGGAGTTGATTTTTCATAATATTTTTGCAAAAAAAGTGAATTAGACGAAAATGCACTTCAACAAAAAAAAAAAAAATGCGTGAAGAGGATTGTAACCCAAGACCTTTAAAAATAAAACTAACATGCATGCCATTGGGCTAGAGTTAAAACTTTAAATGCGTCTTATGATTAAAATTTATTATAGCATAATTGTCATCTCTTTATTTAAAAATCTAGAACCTTCCCAACCAATATCAAGGTAGTTATAGATTTTCTCCAAAACATCTCTTTCTCTTCTTTCTAATGCAAACACCTCTCTATTTTCAAGGAAAAAATCTCTCTTTCTTTCTCATGCAAACCTTATCACTTTCCAAAACAAATCTTTCTCTCTTCCCAAAAAAAATCTCTGGATCTCTTTTTCCTTCACTCCCTTTTTTTTTTTTTGAAAAAAAGGAAGGATTATGGATTTTTTTCCCCCCACAATTTGATCATTCTTCTCTTTTTTTTTCTCTCTCTAACAATTTCATATCCACCATTTTTTTATCTTTCTTCCAATTTCTTTTCCTCAAACAACTTCATATCTACCAGTTTTTTTTTTCTTTCATGAAAGAGACCTTCCATTTTTTTTTTCTCACACATTCCATCTTGAAGAAACTTTTTTTTCTCTCCATCTCTCTCCCACACATTTTTCTAAAGAGAGTGGTCCTCTTTTCTTCTCCATGATTCTTCATTTTTACTCCATCATTTTTTTTCTCACCACTTGCCTTCTTCTTCTCCGACGAGCCCTACAAGTCTACCTTCAAGTGAAAAGCTAAGCATTTACCTGAATGCATTTGTTGGATTTCTCACATGGTTGATTCATATCATCACCATCTTGCAAAAGGGAGATTTAGAAAAAGAGTTCGAGTAACTCTTCTTAGTGGCGCACTTTTTATCTCTTTTTTTTCCTCTCAAATGTCTTGCTAGTTTGTGTTTGAGTTAATATACTTTAACTTTGGACTATTAAATCTCAAAATGCAATAGTCACTATCCTCTATATGTTTTTATTGATATCTTGTTGCATTTTTTTATGCTCTATTTTTTAAAATATTTTATATATGAAGGTGTTTGATGATTAAGAATTTATTTTTTTTGTCAAGATTATTCTGCTTCAATTGAAATTTGTTTGTTCATAATGTGATCAAGTAGAGCTCTGTAAATGCTTGAAAGTCTTCACGTAAAGGAAAAGAGATCAAAGTATTATATTTTACAGAACTTAAAATATAAGAAAAATGATCAAAAAAAATATTAACAAGAAAGTTTATATTGAGAATAAAACTGTTTTTGTTTAGAAAAAAAATCCTTGAGTTTTTATTAAGTAAAAAAAATAAAAATGTTTACTCAATAACACTTTACCAAAATAAAACTAATTTCTCTTCTAAAAACACTTTTTCATTAAAAAATTGAACATGTAATTTTATCAAAAGCTTTCTTGAATAATTTTTTTTTAAACATTTCTCTCCTTTGTATAAATAAAATTATTTATAATCACAGTCTTTTTTTAACATTTATAATCTATAAAACCCCCCTAAACACTTTTTAAATTAATTACTATTTTTACAAAACCATTTGAACTTCTTAAGTTCCAAATAACTTTTTTTAAAGCAACTAAATTTATCTAACAAACTTTTCAAGAGTACCTTTTTTAAAGTCTTAGCAACTAAAATAAATACCTTTCAAAATGTTGTTTTCTTAAAAAAAATAAAGAGAGCCACATATTTTTTTTGTTGTAAAATTGTCTTTTAAAATGGCTCGAGTAGTGTACTTGAGATAAATTCATATTACTCTCAAAGTGCATGAAAAATCCTTAAGTTGAAAAAATTAAAACTACAAACATAAAACAAGATTAAAATAAATGCAATCCTATGATGGATTTGAGAAAAATGTAAAATTTCTTAAAATCTTGAGGTGAGGAATTTTCTTATTGGTTGTAATTCCAATATTGTATCAATTGATGGCTAATAACCCCACTCAAGTTGGTCAAATACTTGCTTCACTCTTGAAGTTTAGGATATGACTAAATAAGACACTTTAAAAATAAAATCAACAAACAATTTTTCTTTTAATGTCAAAGGACTTTGTTTTTTTTTTTTTTCGAATTAAAATTAATCAAGATAACATGAGATAACCAAGATTTGGTAACCGTTTTTACGGGTATTGTAGGGTGCTAATGCCTTCCTTACGCATAAAAGACCCCTGAACCTAAACTCTATTTTCGTAGACATTTTCTTTTTAAATCGGTGACCAATCACACTCTAATAATGATTGGTGGTGACTCCAAACTATTTTCTAAAAGACTCTCATTTTAGATCGTCGGCCGCTCCTCATTGGGATATGGCAGCGATAGACTGGACTGAAATCACCGACATCAGCTTCGAGAGGTACAATAACCTTATCTTCTTGCATTCATTATGTTTTTCGGAGATGTTTAATTTGAGCGAATTATATATTGATCAATACACGGCTTTGTCTTTTTGTAGCTAAATATTCTGTAATATTGTCATGGATCCGTTGCTGCTTGGCTGCAACTTGTGTTTTTTTATTAAACAGAATCAGAGTTTAATTACTGTTATTATATAAAATATTTTGGTGATGACTGATTAATCACCAGTTTTAGAACTCAAAAAAAAAAAATCACCAGTTTTCCTTTTAAAAATAGTGATGTATAGAGAAGAAAAAGGTTTTTGGTGATGGGAGAGAAATGACGAGGAGAGGAGAAATTATTAGGTAAGGGCGTCACAATGTGACTGACAGTTTTTCACCGTTGGATGTAGAGAGAAGTATCTTGAATTTATATCCAGTGGTTATTAGGAGGTATGAAAATTATTCATTGTAGCTGCCTTGTTATTGAATAATTTGTCCGAGGAGTGGGAGAAAGTATAGTGGAGGGTGAAATGAGGAGAGAGAATAGGAAATATGAGAGAGTAAAATGAGGAGAGAGAAAGTTAGGAGAATAAAAATTATGAGAGAGAATAGAATGGAAGTGTTTGGAGTGCAATTGGTTCACATTTGAAAGTTTAAGGTTTAATTTTTACATTTTAAAAATTAGAAAAAACTTACCTGCTACCTGAGCTTCATGTAAGTTTTGTGCAGCCTAATTCAACATCACATAATTTTTTTTTTAAAATATATATATATATATATATATATATATATATATATATATATATATATATATTTGTGGTGTTCAACTAGGTTACACAAGACTCACCTGCAATCTAGGCATCAAGTAAGTTTTGCTCTTAAAAATTTAGGGGTACAATTATTATAACCATCATACTTTAAGAATGGTTTGTGCAATTTATCTTGCCCTATAAACTATTATGCTATCATGAACTATCTTTAAATTGCATTTTGTCTATTTTGTTTGGCTATTTCATTTAATGTTGTATTTCCAATTATCATTTTAAAATATATTTTCAAATTCTATTTTTTTTTCTTGAAAGAAAATATATTCTCTTTTTATAAAATTATTTCCTAAATTCTTTAAATTGCTCTTTTGAATTTTTAAAAGTTTTATAATCAAAGTGTTATTCTCAAAGGTTTTTGTAATTCTTTTCTTAAAAATTATTTTTTTTCAAGGCCTTTCCTACGATAGAATCTAAAAATATTTGAGAGTTTGATTTTTTAGAATTCTTGAGGTGAGAGATCATAATTTTTGAGATAGTCTGATAGATTTTGATCCCAAGAAAAAAATGAATTTAATTAAAAAATATATATTTTTTAAATCTTTCGTAGAAAGACTATCTTACGATGGAGTTGAGAAATAGTAAAATTTTCTCATATTCTTGAGGTGAAATTTCAAGAAAAAAATGAATTTAATTAAAAAATATATATTTTTTTAAATCTTTCGTAGAAAGACTATCTTACGATGGAGTTGAGAAATAGTAAAATTTTCTCATATTCTTGAGGTGAAATTTTTTCCCTTAAGTTTTGGGAAAGATTCTTATATAGCCAAATTGATGAATATTTTCCACTTATTTTATGAAATCATGACTTCAAATATTGGAGGAATGAGAGGTAAAATAATACATCATTTTAAAACTTCTTCTTTCCTAAATAAATCTCTTTCTTTTAAGACCCTTTTGAATTCAAGATAAAATTTGGCCACCGCTTTTTTAATGGGTGTTGTAGGGTGCTAACATATTCCTCATACCTAAACAACTCTTGAGCCAAAATCTAGTTTTCGCATATCGTTTTTTGTTTTGTTTTAGAAAATTTTATTTTAGTGTCCAATCACACTGCAAAAAAGATTGGTGCCACCAGTGCGAATCTAGAACTTTATGTCGGAGGCTTGGTATAATTTGATATTAGTGCTTTCAATAGAAAATATGATTGATATTTTTATATAAATATATAAAAAAATGAAACTTGAAATAAATAATTATAATTTTTTCTGGTTATAAAAAGAATTATTATATTTTTTGTTTCATAATAATTAACTAACATTTAAAAACATATTTATTTATTTCCATATATATTTGACATAAAAAGAAAGTCAAATTTAAAGAAGAAATTAAATAAATAAATAATGATTATTATTTTATATTTTTAAATTGTAAATACTTTGTATATAGAATTCTTTTAAGAAAACCTGGCTTACCTTTAAATTTATAAAAAAAATAAATGCACAAATTATTTCTTTTAAAGGTAAAGAATGGTATAATGGTAAAAGGAAAAAAAAACAGAATAGCTTTCTATATATTTTAAAATCAATAAATATAATAACCTTATATATATATATATATATATATATATATATATATATATATATATATATATATATATATATAAACAAAAATATATTCAAATAGAAAAGAAAATGGTCTTCGTTACTATTATTATTATTATTATTATTTTGAAGAGGGTCTTCATTATTACTAATTAAGGGCCGGAAATTGCCCTGGAAATATAAAAGGAGTAACCAAAAGGCTGGAAATAAATTTGCTCCCGTGCATACCACTGAGACGAAATACATTTTGAATAAATAATGTGAATTATACGAGATACTAATAGATAATATTTTAAAGTTCAGGAAGCCCTTGCTCTCTAAATCCGTCGCACCTGTGGATGCAAAGCACGTAGAAGCAGAGCCAATCTTACAAAGGTTTTCCTCACTTGAAAACTGGGCTTACTTGTTTCGATGGACTTACAGGTAAAGTTTGAAACTATACACACACACATATATATATTATTCTTAAATTTGGATTTTACTGAACATTTGTTCTGTGTTATATAGATATAAAAAAGCTGAAGATAGAAGAGGATCTACTTTTTGACCAAAGGAGATTCAAGTCATCACTTGCCAATGCTAGCGATGAAATTACATTTTCTGGTAAAAGTTTAGTAGTAAATTACAATACTATTTTGACAACCTATGTTCTCAATTATAATATGTGCTTTGAATTCTCTTTATGATTAACAGAATATATAGCCAACTAAAATAGCAGTGTCTAAATTTCAGGAACAAAAAAATGTACCGTTTCCAAAATTTTATTTTGGGTAACAGAAGTAGTTAAAATGGTTAGCGTTGAAATGTAAAAAATGACTACATGGGGAAACTATATTACATTAAAACTATAACTAGCAGTAGGATCTTTCTGTTGTCGGGACATTTGTTTTACTAACTCTAATTTTCCATTATATGCTACACATTATTCAATTACATAGAATGATGTCAATTTGGGAGAATACTTTTGGCACGCTAATTAATGGTCATTGTTATTCTTATTTGGGAAAAAAAACATGACTCTACAGTCTAAAAAGGATTTCGTATACTTAATTTAAGATGTTGCTAATCTAATAATACAATTTTTTTTCATTCATTCTCCCAGCTTCTGAATGATTTAACAATGTAGGAGAAGAAGAAGAATTTCTCAAAATGTTATATGATTCAGTCAAATCATGTAACTTCTACTGTACCAAGTGCTCGACTTGTATCAACAATGTGATTCAACGTGCTTTGAAATTAGAAGATGATGATGAATTATCTGATAAAATTTCATACGAAGATGAAGAAGTGCCAGAAAATTGTTACCAAGTTCTGCATAAGTTTCTCAAATCGCGTAGAACATATTGTCCTGTTTGCATGAGTTATGCCAGGAGGGTGACAATTAAACATGCTCGTAAACTAGAAGATAAATCCACGGTTCCTGTACAAGTTTCAACAACACCCATTCTTAGCATAGGTGAGTAACAAAAAATTAGGCTAAATAATATATGTTTTAATTAGTCTTTTAGTGTTGGAGTATTTTTTCAATTTATTCCCAGTTTCAATTTAGTCTATTACATTTTAACAATTTTTTTTTTATTGTACTCTCAATGTTGGTAAATGTTAAAATTGACGGGTGATAAATTTGCATGACACTTAGTTATTTGACAAAAATTTGGAGAATAAATTAATTAGTACACCTTTTCATTCTCCACTAATTTCTAATAAGTTACCAGAAATTTTGATTTTACTTCTTAAATGACTAAATTTCTCTAAATTTCTACAAACTATACTAAGTATTATGATAGGTAAGTTTATTATCAGCTAATTTTTACTTTTACTAACAAGTAGGGGCCTATTTCAAGTGCTGAGTGGGTTATAATAATCTAAGTTATAATAGTCTGTGGAGTTAAGTAACTTTATACCATAAACACAGACTATTATAACTTAAACTAAAGAACTCTGCATCCTAAACCCATATTATATAACTCCACATACTATTATAACCTATTCAGCGCCCCAAACAGTCTCTAAGTTATTAATAGCTAATTAGAAAAATGTTAAAACATAAGGAATTAAAATAAAACTTTTTAAAAATAAGGATTAAATTGAAAAAAAAACACTTAAACATGATGGACCAAACCATATATTAAGAAAGAAAAAAAAAACTGACCCTAAATTCATCACTTTTGGATAAGGTGAGGTTTTATTTTGTTTCTTTCCAAAGTAACTCTAAGCATCTTTGGACTTTTTCCATTTCTCCGCTGTTGGTTATCTTAATCTTTTTTTTCCCCTTATTTTGTTGCTTCCTAGAAACTTTTTCATGTATTTAATATATCATTGTTATACAATCTCTCTTTTTCACTTTCTTTTCTCTACTATTATAAGGTGGTGAAGAATCCCATCAAGAAGGTTCAGTTATCATGGTTTTTAACGATGAAATAATAACTACTGTCCAACCCATTATTAGAGTTAGAAGGTGGGAAATTCGAAGATCTATAGTACTAGGTGGTTTGATCGAATCAATTACAAGTTTAGTTATTATAACTGCAGCAACAAGTGCTAATATTTCTGATGGTAATAATTTTCAATTTATTTTTTTCCTTTTTCCCGTAGTAATTATGTGAGATCTAACTAAATTTACATAATTGTAGGAAACATACTAGCTTTGGCATTGACAAATTTAATTACTGGATTCTTTGTTATTAGACATGAGGTAAGTAACTACTTTTTCTCTTATATGGAACCAATTATATATGTTTTGTTCATTATATTTTAACTGGTCCAGATGTGGGTTTTAACTTCTTAGGAGATCGAATGTCAACATACTGATAAAATTTAATTAATATTTCAAAAGAGTTAGTAATTCTCACTCATGATCTCAACCATCAGGAATTACATCCTAATTTTAAATTGATCGCAATGTAGTACGATCTTTTTTATGCTGTCCTTATTTATTTATTAAGTTATATAAAAATCACATCATTTACAGTGTGTTTGGAAGTACTCATGGGAATTTTTTTCATGGAGAAAAACGTTTGAAATCAAAGAAAAACGTTTGTTGATATATGTGTAGTCAAATTAAATAGGTTAAATTATCAAAAATATCCCTGAACTATGGAGTTGGTTTCAATTATACCCTTGAATTTTGAAAATTTTCATTTTAACCATTGAACTTTGAAGTTTGTTTCAAAACAACCTTTGAAGATTTTTTTCGTTAAATTTATGGACGAAAAATGAAGTATTTGCATATGTTTTGATTTTTCTTTCAACGTATATGTTCAAATATGCTCACATAAGCAACAATACAAATGTAAAAATATCATTTTCCGTCCATGAATTTAACGAAAAAAAGCCTTCAAGGGTTGTTTTGAAACAAAGTTCAAAGTTTAAGGTTAAAATGAAAATTTTCAAAGTTCAGGGATATAATTGAAACCAACTCATAGTTCAGGAGTATTTTTGATAATTTAACCAATTAAATATTATGAAGTGTTTGAAAAATGTTTTATTTAGTTGGGAGTACTTTTATGATATTAACGAAAGAAAAAGGAAAACACTTCTGAACATTCTTTAGTTGGGAGTACTTTTATGATATAAGTCACTAAAGTCAGTCGATTGTGTTTGGATGGGATTAAGAAAAATATTAACAAGAATTGACGGAAAGATATTTATTGTTTAAGTATTGTGTAAGATGTGGTAACACTAAATATTCATTCATGTTGGGGTTTTTGTACGGATGACTTCTTTTCAGCGAGGTTATCGATGGATGACTTGCTTTTAAAAGTTAACGATGCATAACCTTCTGTTGTTGTCAACACTCTCGGTCTAAGTCGAAAAAACTGGCAAAAGTTGTATTCCAAAGGACTCTCGCTCTGGGTTCTAAAAGACTCGTTAATGCAGTGTGATTCACTTTCGTACTTCCGTTGACGCAGTGCGATTTTTTCTTTTATTTTATTTTAACAACAAACTCTCGGTCTAGGTGTAGAAATATCTTGAATTTATTATATGGAGCTTCAAATAACCAAGTACGGGGGTCTCGCTGACTGGTTAGAGAGTTGGGGTCTAGGGGCGATGCGCCTTGGTGGGGGTTCAGGGGCAACGCCCCCAAAACCTAAGTTATATGAAGATTAGTTTATTTTCATGATTTTGGACTTTTTAGGAGGGGTGCCATATATAAACCTCCTAAACTCTTATCTGAAAATTGTAAGAATCCTAGTGAAAAGGGTCAAAATTCACCGGGTAGGAAGGAAAAAAAACCAGCGACCGTTGGAAATAAACTGGGACGTAAGGATTCTGCTCATTTTCTTGATGTTTGTTGGTATATTCACACCCAGTGATTTTTTATCTTCACACCTGGTGATTGTTGAATTTTTTCCCCGGGATTTCATAATATTCCCCTCACTTTTGGTTGCATTTGCACCTTTAGACCTGATGTCTTTTTTCCCTCCATAATATCGGGGGTGTTAAAGTATTTTCATCGGGCCTAAGGGAAAGTATTTCCTCCAGGCTTGTTGGACGTTATAATATTTTGTTTTTGTTAATTAAATGTTAGCTTGTATGCAAATATTATGGTCATGGTTCCCAAAATCCCCCCCTTTGATCACTTTCCTGCAACCCTAACATAAAAAAATCCACCCAGACCGAGAGTTTTGTTATTAAAAAATAATAATATAAAAAAATCACAATGGAGCTAGCAGGTCGAAAAGGACCCAGACCGAGAGCATACAAAAGTTTGCCAAATAACCCAGACCGGGAGTCGCATTGGATTAAAGGATTCATAATCAATTAAATAACGTAGACCGAGAATTTTGTTGTTAAAAGAAAATAAAAGAACAAAATCGCACTGCGTTAACGAAAGTACGGAAGTGAATCACACTGCATTAACGAGTCTTTCGGAACCCAGAGCAAGAGTCCTTTGGAATGCGACTTTTGCCAGTCTTTTCGGCCTAGACCGAGAGTGCTGACGACAACAGAAGGTTATGCATCGTTAACTTTTAAAAGTAAGTCATCCATCGATAATCCCGCTGAAAGAGGTTATCTCTACAAAAACCTCATTCATGTCTTTCCATGAGCAATTATTTTTTTAAAAAAAGTTACATTTTTTTTTCACTACTGAAATGTATGACGTAATTGTACAGGTATCAAAATTACAAAAGAAGAGTCAGAAGGGATGTACTAGAATTCAAGTAGATGGCAGACACTACAAAGAAGTATTGAAGGAAGAAATGTATTATCTTCTCTATTTTATCGTCTCTTTCCTATTTTTCATGTTTTTTGGCTCAGTGCCTCCATTGGTTTATGCACTCTCATCCCTTAAGACTAGAAACAAAAATCTGAAAATCATAGCAGCGGCAGGAGCTTCACTTTCATGCACTGCATTTCTTGCTATTCAGAAAGCTCACATTCAAAAGCCAAAAAATTCGCTTGTGTATGTCAAAACTATAGCCATATATCTTGCAGTCGGAGTGGGGGCCTTCGGCATATCATATTTAGCAGGTTACATGTTTGGACACCTCGTAGAAAAACTTCCTTTGGTCTTGTAAAATTCAACACCAACTTCATCCATTTCTATTATTATCATTACGTACGTTGCTTCAGTTTTCAAAGACTATAGTTGTAATGAATATTATATTTTAAATTTTATACATTTAAGTTGTTGACCAACTTCTATTGGTTCAGTAGTGAAGGAAAAGATATTTGTTGTGATGTTAAAACAACAAAAGGTTGGGTGGGGGTTTGAACCTCCCCCTTGAAAAATGGAATAGATACTTCAATCACTTTACTATACTTATGTTGATAAAACTGCTATGATGTTTAATAAACTTTGAGAAATAACGAAATTCTTTTACTTCTCAACCCCTTTTCTAATTTTCCTTCTTTTTTTTTAATACATATCCTTAATCTTTAAGTTTGAGTTTGTTAAAAATACATGGTGAATTAAAAATTATCTTAGTTGATGACCACGGTTGAAATGAAGCTACTCACTCCAAGAAGTTGAGAAACTCAACAGAAAAAAAAAATAAAAAGAAGTTTCCTGATAGCCCTCTGTTATATTCGTGAATAGTTTTTAGAAGAAGTCTTGTATCTTTTTCTTTTCATAGAAGTGAGAGTGAAAGAAGAGAGATTTGTGCCTTGTATTGCTTCATTCTTGGAAAACTCTAATAAAAAATACTCATGGCTGCTGCTCTTCAAAAAGTGGATGTAGGCTTTGCCGAACTATTATAAACCGAGTGTCTTCTTCTTCTCCTTCATCTTTGTTTTTCCTTTGCTCTCTTTGATTTGGTAAGACTTCTTCTCTTCTTCTTCATCATCCTTAGATTGCATGTCTTCTATGATAGAGAGAAATTGAATTTTTTTATTAGTCACGAAAGAGTAAAGATACAATTAAAAGAGAGAGAAAAGTTTACTCTATTGATGGTACATGAACAGTGAAAATCGTCATTAATAAGTTTGATTTGACAACACAATGACCAATCACATGGGGCTGTTTTTGGTCTTTTAGTGATTTTTCATATTGGTTGTGTTTTTACAAAGTTTGATATCTACTTAGAAACTCTCGGGTATCCTTGCCCAATTCATTCATTTGTTTCACATGGCTTCTCAATCTATGTTCTATTAGCTCCATACTCTCCATGGTATCTCCAAAATCTCTGGTTTCGCTCCAATTGCTCGATAACTGAAATTTCAATAAATATACTTGTGAAAAATATCGAATAGGCTATAAAGACTAACAAAAGTAAAATCTAAGAATAGCACATTTTGTGTGCTATTAGTTTTATACCCTAATCCACGAATTAAGAGGGGTTCGAGGCTGATTCGGAGTGGAATTCTTAAAGATTTGATGCCCGAGGTTCGTGGAGATCATAGCAGGAGCGATGGATTGATGAGTAACAGGTTTTGCTTCTTTTTTTCTATGTATTCCTATGTTGTGATTGACTGATTCTTAGATGGATTGTGGTTGTAATGCATTGAATTATGATGAATTTTGATTAGATTGTAGAGTTTAGGGCTTAATTGAGCCTTTGGACCATGTAATTGAGATTAATTTGGGATTTTGTAGTTAATTTAGCTATTCTACTTTTATGCAATGTGTTTAATGCTTTGAATCCCCTGATCAAGGATTTAATGCCCTGCTGATTTATGTTATTACTTGACAAAGAATGCATAAATTAGAGTCTAATTGCATAATGGTTGATGTTTGGACACGACAATGATAATAGCATCAAGTAGGGTCTCTGATAAGGTTCGTCAACGCCAAACTTAATTAATTAATGAGACGAACAAGTGAGTTAATTAATTATGTTTGAGAAATGGATGAGCTCGACAAAAGATTCCTTGATAATTGTACCTTTAGACTCAAGTAAATTGCTTAATTAATTGCAAGAACCCGTTAATTTTAATGATGGTCCATTAGGTGAGATTAACGTCCTAAACTCAACCTCGTTATTTGTGCTCCAATTTATTCAAATGCTTTTATTTTGTTAGTACATTTAATTTTTGTGTTTGACGGTTTTAGCATTTATTTTCCCTAAATAAAATTAGATGCAAGTATGATAATTAGTTGATTAAACCTCTCCAATTCCCTGAGGATTCATACTCGGTAATTCTTACCGTTTTATATTACTTGATCACGTGCGCCTGCGTGTATCTCGAACAAGTTTTTGGCGCCGTTGCCAAGGAAATTGGCGTTTAACTCAATTAATATTGTACTAAAATTGTTTGATTTTAATTTAGGAGTTTATTCTTTATTTGTTTAGTCGTTTTATTTTTGTTTTGTTCGTTTGGGTGATCTATGAAAATTTTGTGGAGCTATAAGGTGATTAATTATGCTTTTGGAGTTTTTCTGCATGCTTTTACATTTGCAGGATACTTCATAGAGTGGTTAATCTATTTAATTTAGCCATGGATTAGGAGAATAAATCAATTCGAGATTACTTTATGCCGGATTTACATGTAGATTACTTGGCGGTCGCATATACACCTATCTGTACTGATAATTTCGAGTTAAAATCTGGTCTCATTCAGATGGTTCGAGACAGTGCATTTCGGGGGGATTCATCAGAGGATCCATTCCATCACCTATGCACATTTTTGGATATCTGTGGGACGGTAAAAATTAATGGTGTTACGCTTGTTTCCATTTTCTCTTTAGAATAGGACGAGAGATTGATTCGGTTCCTTGATCTCAGGAGGCATTTCGACTTGGAGTAAGTTGATGAAGGCATTCCGAGGAAGTGCCTACCACATGGATATCCTGATTGGCGTCAGGTACAACTCTTTTACAATGGTTTGCTTAGTCCTAATAAAATTACTCTTGATATTGTAGATGGAGGTAATTTTCTAGCTAAGTCAGTCAAGGATGCTCGAGGCTTGTTGGAGGAGTTAGCCATCACGAGCTACCAGTGGCCATCAAAGACTTCTACGCTAGAGAAGGTAACTTATGAAGCCAATGAGGTGAGTTCATTATTAAAATTTCAAGTTGAAACGTTAACTAGAGCATTGAGCATGTTGATAGGGATAGACTCAAAGAAGGATTCTGATGAGCTAATAGTCGATGAGTAGCCTAGTCTTGAGCATGTGAGAGCAAAGAGCACAGAGTGTGTTGGTTGCAAATGTGTTCAGGCTACGAAGTCTAGTGACGTTGAGGACCGCCCAGGTAAGAAAAATAAAGTGAATTCTTCTTATGTTATTAATGAAAGAGTAGTGCAACCTGTTGTAAGACTAGTGACTACTGAATCTCAAGAAAAGAGGAACCCACTTGAAGATATTTTGGGAAGATTTATAGAGGAGACCAGAAGTTTATCTCACACGATGAATGATGCAGTCACTGGAGTGCATGTTAAGGTGGAAAACCAAGATGCTGTGATTAAGGATATGGGAGAGAAGATCAATCAGATGGCGACACTCTTGGACAACCTACAAAGAGGTAAAACTGATTTACATGTTACTCCCACTGACCCACTTGTGGAGTGTATAGTCATATCACTTAGGAGTGGGAAGGAACTAAAGGAACCCGAACAGAAGTTCGATGACGTGTCTTATTAGAATTTATGCCCTAAAGCCTCGTAATTAATGATTTATTTAATAATTAATAATAATTTTGATTATTTGGTTTACAATATAGTATTATCCATTATATGAAAAATTCAAGGTTATTAGTGTAACCTTAAACAATATGTGGTTGACATACGAGAGGATCATGTTCAAGAAATAACCTAAAGGGTCATAGTATATGGATAAGGTTGGGTGCCTTATCCTAGTAACACTATTGATATGGCTCACTTTGTAGTAGTTACAAATGATTTGATCAAAATCGCTCATGTGGAGACATGTGAGTGAGGGTATCTTATACAATGAGTTTGTATAAAATTTGATGACGATATATTTAAACTCTCGTTATAAATCCGTTAATTGAGAAGATTAATATTTCATCAGGATGATTATATGCGACTCGATCTTAATCTTGAGTGAGTTATGAACCTTGCCTGTTAGGGCTTGTCCTTTGATTTGCATGGGTGAGAGTGGCTTTTGTAGCCGATTCAATATGCGTACCATTTTGGGGACTTGACCAAATAGGGAGTTGGGAACATAATCTCACAAGATCGATTTCACTCATTCCCATATAGGGTAAGTAGATGAGTAGTTCCCTTAAGTGTTGATTTCGGGACTTGAACAATGGGGCCCCACCCTTTCACTGGCCCAAGAGGGACTTAGTTTATGGTTGAATCATAAACAAATTGTTCATTAGAGGATCAATGGTACTTAAGATGCAAGATGTAATTACATGGGTAAAATGGACTTTTGACCCAACTATAATTACAAACAACTCGTGAATGATCGGCTTGCATGTAGTGATTATATTCATAGACACAACTTGTCTTACAGTGCATAAGAGTGCAACTCTAGGTCTATAGTGGAGTAACTTATAGTTAATGAATGAAAATTAATTAATTAAAGATTTTAATTAATTGATTTTGTATCATTGGAGCTTATAATATGTAGGTCCATAAGGTTCATTTGCTAGCTCATATGAACAAATAGGGATCAATTTCGTTGAGAGAAAATTTTGAAATGTTCAAATTAAAATTTAATATATTTTGATATATTAAATAAGGGAAAACATATTTATTGTATATGATACATTAAATATTAAAGAAATTATTAATGTTTTAAGATACATTAAAGAAAAGATATTTATTAAATTTGAATTAGATTCAACAAAGGAAATAGATGTTGTAGGAGAATTTGGAAAGGTTTGAATAAGATTCAAACTGGTTAGATAAATATATTTTAATATATTAGATATTAAAAAATATTATTTAATTATTTTCCCTAGACTACTATAAATAGGACCCTAGGGGTGAGTCATTGTGTGCATTCTTCATAAGAGAAAAGAACTCTTGAAATTATTCTCTCATTCCCTTTCTCTATTTTCAAGAAGGTTCCCACAAACCTCTTTGGTCCTTTGTTCAAGTCATAGGAAGGAAAACTTTGTGGAAGTGTTGGAGTTCAACCTCATTGGAGTTGGAGTACAAGAAGAAAAAGACCCACCAGAATTATATCTCCATATTTAACTCACGGTATGTTTTGCTTAGCCTAAATTATTTTTTATTTACTTCTAAAATAAAATCAAGGTCAATTTCAATGCTTCCGTTGTGGGTTTAATTTGATTATTCCTTTCATGCCCAGTACGAGCAAGGAACAAGATAATGATGACTAGGTGGATAAAGAGGAGAAAGCACCCTAGGAATGTGATTTAGGGCAGTTTTCTAATCCTATACCCTTTATTCCTAATAAAATCTCGTATCCTAAGAGATTTCAAAAGAAGAAATTAGATGATGATTTTGCTAAATTTCTCGAACATTTCAAGAAACTTCACATTAACATACCTTTTAGTGATGTACTTGAACATGTACCTAAATATACGAAATTCATGAAAGAAATTTTAGCATACAAAAGGAAATTTGGTAAGGACGAGAGAGTGCAGATGAATGCAGAGTGTAGTGCAATAATTCAGAGGAAGCTACCACGGAAAATGACTGACCTAGGGAGTTTTACTATCCCTTGTGTTATTGGTAGTATTTATATTAAAAAGGCATGTTGTGATTTAGGAGCAAACATTAACTTAATGCCTCTCACTGTTTTCAGGAAACTTAGCGCAATGGAGCTTAAACCGACCAGTATCGTGCTTCTGTTAGCAGATCATTCTCTGACGTACCCGAAAGGTATTTTAGAAGATGTTTTAGTTAAAGATGATCAATTTAGTTTTCCTGTAGACTTTGTGATTCTGGACATGGAGGAGGATGTCGAGGTCCTTATTATCCTAGGGAGGCCATTTTTGGCAACAGGACTCGCTCTGATCGAGGTTAACACAGGAACTTTGACTATATGAGTGGACGATGAACAGGTAGAGTTCAACATGTTTAGGGCATTTAAACACCCCAACAAGGTTAGTACATGCTATATGGTGGATACTGTGGACACTATTGTTGATAAGTGTGTAGAGTTAGTTTTTGTTCCTGATAAGTATGAGATTGGCATGCGTGATGTCTGTGGTGAATTATCTGAAAATTTGAATTCAGAGCATGTCTATATGCGTGATGATGTTTTTGAGGCACCCTTAGGACCTAGTAAGGAGGGGGAAATTATTTATGAGTCTGTTTGTGCACAAATTAACACACCCCCCTCCTGAATTAAAACAATTGTCTGCTCACCTACGTTATGCTTTCTTAGGTGACTCTTCTACCTTTCCTGTAATTATTTCTGTTGAGTTAAATAAGGTAGATGATAACATGCATAAATGTGCTATTTCGAGGCTTATTTTTTTGCTAGTTTTTCTATGATGTCGTATGCTTTCATATATTTTTATGTTTATTTCTCAGAAACTGAGCAATTGGAGCAAAACCGGAGAATCATGAGATAATTGGACAAATTTGAGCAACTTAGCGCCATAATTGAAGATTCAAGCATGGAAGAAGAGGAACAAGGCTATTGGACCCGAGAGCATAGCATTGCAACGCTCCTTATAGCGTTGCAACTCCAAAGAAGAAGCCTTTCAACCTTGAGGACCCGAGGGCACAGCGTTGCAACTCTATTTATAGTGTTGCAACGTTGGCTGAAGAAGATTTTTCCCTTTTTTAAAAAATGCTATGGACAGCGTTGCAATGCTGTCACTATACAATTAAAGGGAAAATTGTGCTTCGAGCAAAATGAGCCGTTTTAAAAGACCAAAAACCCTAAACTCGATTCAAGCACTGTCTAAGGACCTAGAGGAAACCTTTGGAGGCCAAGGCGAAGTCTCAAAGCTCAAGATGATGGACATCACGTCGGAGACGAGTGTTGGCAAGCAACCTAAGTTTCTTCTCTATTTCTTTTCCTTTTCTTTTGAATTTAGGAGTTTTTGTCGGTTGTACTTATGTTGTAAATATGTATTTAGACCCTTGCTTGGTTGTAGTTGTTGAACATTTGGTTAATTTTTAGTGTAATTTATATATTGACATCTTTTATGCATCTCTTTATATTGTCTTAACCTTTGGTCATGATTTTGCATGTTTAACTAAATTTAGCTTGAGAGAGTAAGTTTAGTTGTATAACACTATATGCATGACTAGGTTTAATCGATTGCATGAGAGTGAGTAGATTAATTCTAAAAGTCTTAAGAGAATCGCCTAATGCCCTGTTTAGTAATAGAAAAAGACCGAGAGGTTGATTTATTGCTAGGCATGAGGTCAATTGAGGTCAAGAGAGGATATTGATGACTTAGTAATTCTTGGTCTAAGATTGTTAGTATAAAATCAAATTATTAATCAATTCAAGTTGGGCTTAAGGTAATCAACCATACATTGTTGGGATTTATGCCATAAAGCCTCGTAATTAATAATTTATTTAATAATTAATAATAATTTTGATTATTTTATTTGCAATATAATATTATCCATTATATGAAAAATCCAAGGTTATTAGTATAATCTTGAACAGTATGTGGTGACATACAAGAGGATCATGTTCAAGAAATAACCTAAAGGGTCATAGTATATGGATAAGGTTGGGTGCCTTATCCTGGTAACACTATTGATACATCCCACTTTGTAATAGTTACAAATGATTTGATCCAAATCATTCATGTGGAGACATGTGAATGGGAGTATCTTATACAATGAGTTTGTATAAGACTGGACCACGAAATATTTAATCTCTCTTTATAAATCCGTTAATTGAGAAGATTAATATTTCATCAGGATGATCATATGTGACTCGATCTTAATCTTGAGTGAGTTATGAACTCCTGCCTGTGAGGGCTTGTCCTTTGATTTGCATGGGTGAGAGTAGCTTTTGTAACCGATTCAATATGCCTACCATTTTGGGGACTTGACCAAATAGGGAGCTGGGAACATAATCTCACTAGATGGAATTCACTCATTCCCATATAGGGTAAGCAGATGAGTAGTTCCCTTAAGTGCTGATTTTGGGACTTGAACAATGGGGCCCCACCCTCTCATTGGCCCGAAAGGACTTAGTTTATAATTAGATTATAAACATATTGTTCATTAAAGGATCAGTGGTACTTAAGGTGCAAGATGTAATTATAGGGGTAAAACGGACTTTTGACCCAGCTGTAATTATGAACAACTCGTGAAAGATCGACTTGCATGTAATGATTATATCTATGGACACAACTTGTCCTACAGTGCATAAGAGTGCAACTCTAGGTCTATAGTGGAGTGACCTATAGTTAATGAATGAAAATTAATTAATTAAAGAGTTTAATTAATTAATTTTGTATCATTGGAGCTTATAATATGTAGGTCCATAAGGTCCCCTTGCTAGCTCATAGTAACACTAAAAGATCAATTTAGTTGAAAGAAAATTTTGAAATGTTCAAATTAATATTAGTTTGAAGTGTTCAAATTAATATTTAATATAAAAGAGGAAAATATATTTATTGTATTTGATACATTAAATATTCAAAGTTGAAATGTTCAAATTTAATATTTAATTTGAAGTGTTCAAATTAATATTTAATATATTATATATATTAAATATAAAAGAGGAAAATATATTTATTATATTTGATACATTAAATATTAAAATAATTAATGTATATTTGATATATTAATAAAAGATATTTATAGAATTTGAATAAGATTCAAATAAATAAATATCGTAGGAGATTTGAATGAGATTCAAATAAATACAAGATATATTTTAATATATTAGATATTAAAATATAATATTTTAATTATGGCAAAGATTTTCTCTTGGTCATTATAAACAGGACCTTTGGGTTGAGCCATTCTTCACAACACACATCTCCTCAATAGAGAGAATTAGAGAATTCTCTCTAGACCTCTTCCTCTCCAATCCCTTGGGGATTTTCTTTCAAAAGGCTCTCACAAGCCTTGGTCCTGTGTTCGAGTCATAGCCAGGAAGACTTTGTGGAAAATATAAAGATCCGCCAGAATATTCTCCATAATATTATTTTCAAGGTACTTATTGCTTAACCTTTGTATTTTAGTTTAATTCTAAATAAATCAAAGACGATTCCTATGCTTCCGCAGTGGGTTTAATTCAATTATTCCCTTCAGTATAACACTATATGCATGACTAGGTTTAATCTATTGCATGAAAGTGAGTAGATTAATTCTAAAAGCCTTAAGAGAATCGCCTAATGCCCTGTTTAGTAATAGAAATAGACCGAGAGGTTGATTTATTGCTAGGCATGAGGTCAATTGAGCTCAAGAGAGGATATAATGACTTAGTAATTCTTGGTTTAAGATTGTTAGTATAAAATCAAATTATTAATCAATTCAAGTTGGGCTTAAGGTAATCAACCATACATGTTTCTCAAAATTGGACTCCAAACCATGTAAATATTAGTTTAGATTTTATTTTCCTTTGATTTCCAAAGTTATGTTTCTCTAAATAAAATTAGGCGTAATAACTGTGGTATTTAATTACTCTAAGAACTCCAATCCCTGTGGACGACCCTGGCCATTATTAATGCAAAATATTTAGAGGTTCGGTTTTATAAATTTAATCTTGATAGGGCCTTCGACAAGCCGTCTATTAGTAGAAGAGAAAAAGTTGTTGAGTGTGTTGCATGTACATAAGTCTGCCTTAGGATGGTCAATCAGTGATATTAAAGGTATCAGCCCCTCTATTGTTATGCATAAGATTTTAATAGAGAATACCGTTACTCCCACTGTTGAGCATCAGAGGAGACTTAACCCCACCATGAAGGAAGTGGTTAAAAACAAGGCGATTAAATTATTAAATGCAGGAATTATTTTCGCTATATCTAATAGTCCTTGGGTGAGCATGATGCAGGTCGTACCTAAAAAAAGGAGGAATGACTGATAGCACTAATTTAGTACTATATTTATGCCCATTTATTAGCTAGTTTTGTTTCGATCCAGTGAACTTTGATGTGTATTTCTCTTAATTTTGAAGAAACTGAGCCTGAGGAGCAAAATCAGAGTGTTCGGGAGTATGGTGAATATTGGAGCCAATTGGGCCATTTTGGAGAGCCAAGAAGAGAAGAGATGATTTATGAAATGTTGAGAATAGGGGAGAGCGTTGAGACACTACCTAGAGCGTCTCAACGCCATGTTGCAACTCAAATTAGAAGCCAAATCTGAGGGGACAGTGTTGAGACGTTGTCTATTACGTCTCAATGCCATTAGGTAGTTTTGCAATGTCGTGCTCAACGCTCAAAACATGGATGAGCTATTTTCCATTTGTAGAGTCGAGACACTGCTTGTAGCGTCTCGACGCTACCCCTGCTCGCATTAAGAAAATGTAGTTGTTTTGGCAGTATTGAGACGCTGTCTATAGCATCTCAACTCTACGATGATGGGTAGTATATATTCATCTTTTTCTCTTCGTCCAAGAGATGGCCAAAGCGAGGACAAAAGCCCTAATCTCAATTAAAAGCTATTCTTGAGCGTTTTGGGGAGCATTTGTGAGCAGAATTGAGCATAATTGAAGACTTGGAGCTCGAGTTCATGGTAGATTGCCTCAGAAACGTGGGATGGACCTTCTGTTTGTATTTTCTTCTTTTTTCTTTCACTTTTAGCTATTGTATAGGCTGGAAAATTAGGGAATTATGGGTTGTTTGGACTGAATTTGTATATGCATGTCCTTAATTGCTTGGGTTTATTGTATTTAATTGTTTAGACGCTTAATTGTTGGAATTGATGGACCAATTGCACAGTTTATGGATGTTTATGTCTATTAGGGCTTTGAGTCATTTGTGCATTTATTGCTTAA
The DNA here is from genome assembly GCA_033996785.1 of Trichosanthes truncata. Classification (NCBI taxonomy): domain Eukaryota; kingdom Viridiplantae; phylum Streptophyta; class Magnoliopsida; order Cucurbitales; family Cucurbitaceae; genus Trichosanthes; species Trichosanthes truncata. The sequence goes on along the minus strand of MU867259.1, from coordinate 42,307,471 downwards.
TGCCTTTAATCATTGGTTCTCTAATTAATTGAGGTATTTCTAAGTTGAGCTCGACAAAGGATACTTAGTTTAGCTTAATGCACAATTAATTAGCTACTCGAGTGACAGCAAGATTAATAGTTAATTTATTGTAGTTGGTGATGAAGGTTAATTAGTTGGGCATTGTTTAATTGACTAGTTTTCGAAGTGGAAACTCGACGGAGATAAACTGAGGCAAGAACCCAATTGCATAACTAGTGTTTATTTACCTGAGTTACAGTCAGGGATAATAAATAGACATTAGAAGTCCATAATGAAGAGTCCTAACGCCTTGTATGAGTTAGCTAGCGCTCGGGACACCTAGGTTAGTTAATTAGTACTTGAGAGTGGAGGAGATAGACATGAGATTCCACGTCCTGAGAGCTTCTAGACTTATGAGTTCACTGTCCATTGGGTTATAATTGTCTGTTAGCTTAGTAATTGATCCTTTCCCAAGTTATCTCTCGTGTTTGTGTCTCCCATTTATTTTCTGCACTTTATTTTCTTGTCTTTACATAGTTTATTTTTCCTCTGGTTGTTTCTCTAAATAAAGCTAAGTGAGAGTAATCGCAGTAATTAATTGAATTAAACCAATCTCTGTGGATACGATACTCGGTAGGAATACCGTTTTATTCCTAAACAGAAAAAATGGAAGGTGAAAAACAGAATTTAAGGTAAACAGAAGGTGAAAAACATAATTCAAAGTACTGAATTAAAGAACTAAACAAAAAACTGGAATTGAAATTACAAAGGAAAAATCAAGACTCAAGGAGATAACTTCCCCCAATTCAATCGATCTAAACTCAACCCCTTTCGAGGAGAGTAAGATCTTTACAACCCTAGGCTTTTGACAGTACTGGATTGAAAATTAGGCAGCGTTCTTTTTCCCTTTGAATCGATAAAACAGAAAGTAAAAAGTGCAAAAACTATGGTTTTTTGGGGAACGTATAAAAGATCATGGGCTCTCATTTGTGGCTTGATTCTTCTTTATTTATAGCATCCAAATGCTAGGGTTTGCTCAATGGATTTTTTAAGGCAATAATTGGATCTTTATGAGCTTAATTCGTAGAGAATATCTTTAAATATCATAACAAAATCGAATTCTAGATATCTCCCTTATTTCTCGAAATTCTGTTTCTAAGAAAAATTGCAGTTGCAATTGGAGTCGCAATTTTGGCAGTTTACAGAGATTCTTGCATAAAAACACCAAAACTCATTAAAAATCAACTTTTTTCCTCTTATTTCATATTTCTTAACTTAAAACAACCTCTTTACTAATTTTGGCTATTCTCCTATCAATTTGCTACATTTATTGGACATAAAATCATGCATTTGTGCAAATAACTTAAGTAAAAATGGTTAGAAATATGTAAAATATAAGCATTATCACATATTTTTCACTGATATCCAAAAGGTTGACTGTTTCTTATCCATCCCATCCTAGTTGAAGAGGAGGTATTGCATGCATTCACTAATATCCAGAAGAATAAAGTTTTTGATAGCACCTAAAATGTGCTATTTTATTGTCTTATTTCATTCTAGTTTTGTTATTCTCATGAGGTTTCTTGTCTATTTTGTAGAGTTTAAACAATTTGGAGCTATTCAAGGCACTTTGGATGAATTGGGATTGAGTAGGAACAATTCGGGCCTAAATCAAACAACCGAGTGAAGAGAAATTGAAGATCAAGCCATTTAACCCGAGGGGCAATGCCTAGAATCCATTTGGGCATTGGGACATTCCTACAAGAAGCAATCAAGTAAGAAATCCAGTGAGAGTAGCATCTAGACGCTACTTTTAGCGTTTATACGTCAGATCGGTAGCATAAAGGAGGCTCACCCGACGCTGATAGCGTTGAGACGCTACACAAAATTTTTGATATTTTACTTATTTAACAAGGGCATCGTCTCAATAGTTCCTTTGGAGTCTCAACGCTACCTCAATGCCTATAAATAGATCTCTTTCTCTAGGGAAAACGTTTGTGATGTTTTAGGTTTTTCTTCTTAGACACTTTGAGATCCTTTCCCTTGTATTTTTTCTTTGCACTTTTGTAACATCGAACCATGTCGAATTCTTGCTACATAGTCATGAGTGACTAGAGTTGTGTTTCTAATTCAAGGGTCAGTTTGAGTCCAATTGTAGATTGTGAGGTTTTGGGCTAAGTTTTACTTTCAGTTATTTATCCAAGTATTTCTTTATTCCTTATGTTAATTTTTTTAGGCTTCCATTGATTGAATTGACGCCTCAATTGTATTGATTGCTTGTATGTTTGCTATGCATATTCTTCGTGATCCGTAATTATCATGGATGCATGTTTAATTTTAATAGCAATAGAGTCAACTCGTGTGTGTGATTTCTATGGCTTTTCCATGTTTTCATAGCTTGCATGATAGACTCTAAGGAATAAAAGAAGCACATTGATTAAGTGTAGCTATCTCTCTTGATCTGTTTGTCTTAGTCGTCTCATCGCTTTTAATGCTATTGTTTGAATTAATATGGAACGCTATCGTGCCCAGTTGATATTAAGCAATAAGAATTGGTTTTGACGCTTTGTTAAAATCAATTAGATTAGAAGAATTAACTTATCACGACTTTTCCGAATAAGTAGACTAAGTACTTGTATGTTTTAATTGATTTATTTATAGTAAGTCCGGGATCAATATACAAATGGTTGAGACTCCCTTGAATTGAAAACTTTGGTAAGATTGTGTTTTCTTTTATTCACAAATTTATCACTGAAAAATTAATACATTGATTCCCTTGAAAAATCGACCTGATACCACTTGTCCTACAAACTAGTGAGATTCGTTTTATTTTAGTGAGCTTTGACAACCTGACCATCCAATTAGCATCCAAGTAGGCTAAAATATACACATTGACACAAGGTTAAATTAACAGCCCATAAATTTTTTTCCCACTGAGATAACAAAGTACTCACTTGACGGTCTGCTCATGGATATTCATAGGACACTTGAGAAATTGACTTAGATGATTCATAACATACGCATCATTTGGCAAGTATGAGCAGAGCACCAACCATGCTACGATAAATAAATAGATTAGAAAGGGGGTGCCCAATCATTCAAATATAAACACATGCAACCAACAATTTTTTAAATTAAAATTGTTAACAAAATGATGGCAAGCAATTGCTTGCCTATCACTGAAAATTACTATTTTCATAATATAGTTGTGATGGTCATTGTAAACTATTAAAACATTAAAATTTAAAAAACAAGCATTTAATGACAGACTTTTAATGACGAACATTTAATGGGTGACATTCATTGACCGTCATTGTAATCTATGATGACACCTGTATTGATGTCAGTCAATGATCGACATAGTAAGTGACAGTCATTGTAAGATATAAGACGGTTAGTTGTAATGACATGTAATGGTCGTCATTAATAACCTAACTGTCATTGTAACTTACAATAATAGTTGAAACGATGGCGGATAGACGATTGACATCGTTTCCTTTAACTGACATTAAAATTCAATTTCTTTATAATGGAAAGATACTAGAAGAAATTTGGGTTTTAGTGTTGGTCATTGTCCAATATTACAAGGAAATGATGTCGGATGTGTGTCCAACGTCATTTCGAGTGTCATTGTAGGTTACAATGATAATTGCTTTTTAATGTAGATCAATGCCTGTCATTAAAAGTTTGTTCATCACTAAAAGTATGTCCATCATTAAATTTCTATTATTAAATGTCTGTCATTAAAATTTCGTCCGTCATGAAATGTCCATCATTAAAAGTCTGTCCATCATAAAACGTCCGTCATTAAAAGTTTGTTCGTCATTAAGAGTTTGTTCGTCATTAAAAGTCGATAATAGTGATTTCAATAACAGACAATGCTCGTCATCATTTGGTCAATAATTTAATAAAAGAATTATTGATTGCACACGTGGCTAACCAATAAAATGAATTTGAAAAATCAACCCAAGGAAAGTTAAAACTAGATTACCTTGATGATCAAATATCTCAAGGCAAGTAAGATTATTCATTGTTTGAGATCTGAACCACTCCACAAGCAAGATTGATCCAGTCAAGATTGAATGATGCTAAGCATGTAACCTAAACTATATAGAATTGGAAATAAATTTAGCTCTAGGCTAAAATAAGGCTTAAAAAGGCTCGTTTTGCTACATCTTTTCAAGTCTTAAGTCGATGGTAATGGTTTTCAGTTTCTTTGTTGAAAAGTCATACATATTTCCGATGGTAATGGTTTTCACTTTCTTTATTCCCTTTTGTCTTTAATAATTATGTGATCTCTAGCTGAATTTGATTTCCATTCTTTAAATCATATTTATATAATTGCAGGAAATATAGTAGCTTTGGCATTGACAAATTTGATAATTGGACCCTTTGTTATTAGACATAGTATAAGTAATTACGTTCTCCCTTGAATCAATTATATGTTTTGTTCATTATATTTTAAGTGGTCCACCGTAGGTTTCAACTTTTTCTTCGGAGAAGTCCGACACAATGATCAAAGTTTTATTAATACTTTAATAAAAATTACTCATGATCTCAACCGTCAAGATGTATGTCCTAATCTAAAATGATCACAATGTAGTATGATCTTTTTGATGCTATCATTCTCAATTAATTTATTTATAAGTTTGTATAAAATCACATCATTTAGAGCGTGTCACTCATAGATTTTTTTTTTGAATAAAATATTTTTCCTATTAGCATTCAAGGAAAAACAAACTAATTATTGTCGTCTTCTTTTTTTTTTTTTTTTCTTTTTTCTTCTTAGGATTAGTGTCTTTGTTTTTTTTTTCAAATCTATTTTTGAATACTTTTTAAAATCAAAGAAAACATTTGTTGGTATGTAGTCAAATTAAATATTACGAAGCATTTGAAAGATGTTTTATTTAGTGGGGAGTACTTTTATGATATATTAAAAAAAAAATGCATTTCTAAACATTATAAGTTAGTGGATCGTTAGTTGGATTGGATTAAGAAAAAGATTAACAAGAATTAGAAAAGATATTTGTTGTTTAGGGCATCATGTAAGATCCCAACACTAAACACAATCATACTAGCCACTTTTTTTAAAATAGATATTACATGATGAAATGTATGAAATAATTGCACAACTATTGCAAAAGAAGAGTCTTATCAAGAAGGGATGTGCTAGAATTGGAAGGCAATCACTATCAATAAGTATTGAAGGACAAAAAATGTATTATCTTCTCTACTTTACCATCCCTTTCTTATCTTTCTTGTTTTTTGGCTTAGTTCCTCCTTTGGTTTATGCACTCTCCTCCCTTAAGATTAGAAGAAAAAAAAAATCTCAAAATCATAGCTGCTGCAGGAGCTTCCCTTTCATGCACCACATTTCTTGCTATTCAGAAATCTCACATTCAAAAGCCAAAAAGATTCATTTGTATATGTCAAAATTGCAATTATATCTTTCACTCGGGGGACGTGGGGGGTTCGAGCTGTCCTTAGCACTTTTATTTACATATTTTTCGTCTTTTTTTATGTTTCATTTTACATAGATTTCTTTTAAGCCCTCTTTAGCGCTTTTTAACACATTTTTCAATTTTTTTTTGTGTGTTCCCTTTTACACAATTTTTTAAAACATATATGGACGTTTTCTAATGTTTCTTTTTACACATATTCGCCCTTTCTTTTTTGTTTCTTTAAACACTAATGTTTCCTTCTTCCTTTTTTTTAAAAAAATAAAAACGTTAATATTTTTTTAATAAGACGCTAAAATTTTCTTTAAATTATATGTTTTTCCCCTTCATATCAAATATAAAATGAAAATGAATAAAGATGTTTTTAAATTTTAGTAAATTACTTTAAGAAATTAATTCCATATAAACATCATAATTCCTATAAAGCAAAATATTATATATATTATTCTAAATTTTGTTCTCTTTCTTGTATATTTATATAAAAAAATGTTAAAAATACTTTTATTCCCTAAACTTTCATGAAAGTAATAATTTAGTTCATGAATTTTAGTTTGTAATGATTTAATTTATGTACTTTTAATTTTGCAGCAATTTAATCTCTATTTGTAAAAAATATTATTAATATTTAATGAGATTTCTTACATATGTGGATTGATATATTGATTAAGGACCAAATGCGTTTATAAGTAACAAAGACTGAGTCAGTTACATAATAAAAATTGACACTTAATTTTGATGAAATTGTTCATAGTCAGATAAAATTGCTATAAATTTTAAAGTAGAATGACTAATTGATATATACTAAAGTTCTCAAAAACTAAATTGTTACAAATTTGAAACTACAAAGACTAATATTAAAATATATCAAGCCCTTTGAGATAAAGTTCTGGATTTGTCACTTGGTTCTGCAATTGGTGAACTCAAAAATAAAAGTGTGTGTGTGTATATATATATATATATGTATGTATGTATGTATGTAGGGCAAGACTTGGGTGCTACCTGGGCAGCACCCAAGTGCGGTGCAGCCCACATCTAAGCCACACAATTTTCTAAAAAAAAAAAAACCAAAAAATTTCAAATTGCTATAAAGTGGGCATTACCATACTTGGGTGCTGCCTAGACAGCACCCAAGTTTTTTCCTGTGTATGTATTACAAAAGTAAAAAATACTAAAGATCAAGGGTTACAAGCGTTTCTTTTTCCAATTGACAGGTTGGCTGCATTTTTTTTTTTTTTTTGCAAAATTAAATTATAACTACATATCAATACAGTTGTCATGGATCGTACCCAAGAGCTCCTGTGAACCAACGTGCCTCCTATCCACAAACTGCAAGACCTTAACGATAATATTGGCGAAGAAAATAATAAAATATTATACAATTTACTTTCCTATAAATCGAAAATAAAGAGAAAAAAAAAATTCAGGCGTGTCTCTTGCCCCCTATGTGGATCCGGCCCTGTATCTACATCTCTAGCTTCTCCTGACCCATTTAGAACTCTCATTCTCTTTCATGAACTTCTGAATAATTGGAAAAGATTGAGGAAGAGAGAGAGAGTGGTTGCAGAAAGTGAACAAAGGAATCAAATTAGAGGGAAAATTGGATCTTTCATTATGTGCAGTAACATCCATTACTTCACATTTCTCATATATACCCTCGATTAGAAAAATTATTCGACGTGGTTGCTGTTACATTGTGGCTACTACTTTCTTATTTATTTTGTGTATAGTGACATAATAATTTTTAGCTTTTTTCTTTTATGGCCAATGGTATAAAACTATATATCAACCACATCCTCAAGTAATCTCTCCTCTATTTAATTTAAACTCTCCTTCTCAATTCTCAAAAGCCATTGTCTATATCACTTCTTTTTTTAGTGAAGGAATTGAGCTCCTTCCAATGGAGGATGATCATGAGTTTATGAAGATAATTGAGATTTGTAGAGTGCCTCCTTTACCTTCTCCTTATGCACCTAAGTTTCTTCCTCTTACATTCTTTGACATAATTCTCCTTCCATATCCTCCCACCTCTCGCCTTTACTTCTACCAAAATCCAATCACTCACAATGTCCTCCCAAAGCTCAAACACTCCCTTTCTCTCATCCTCACCCACTACCTTCCTCTCGCCGGAAACCTCATTTGGCCCCAACACTCCCACAAACCCATCATCCAATTACTTCAGGGCGACGCCGTTTCGCTTACGGTTGCTGAGTCCGACCTCGATTTTCACCATCTCTCCGGCAGCGGCTTTCGTCAAGAAACCAAATATCGTCCTCTCGTACCCCAATTACCGGTGGCCGACGACCGTGTCGCAGCCATGGCTCTCCAACTTACCATTTTTCCAAACAAAGGGTTTTCTATTGGAATAACTACTCACCATGTTGTTGTAGATGGCAACAGTTCAACCTCCTTTATCAAATCATGGGCTCGTGTTTGCAATAATAATCTTAACATCATCACCGAACCATCTTCCATTCCACTCTTTGATAGAACGGCGATTGTCAATTACACGGCCCATCTTGAGCCCACGAGCTTGAATAGAAGCTTAAAGTTACCTTCATTTGAACCAAAACCCAATTCATTTCGATGCACTTTGGAATTAACACGCCAATACTTACAAAAACTCAAGCAATGGGTTTTGAAGCAACGAGAAATTTTGAACAATAATCAAGAAAGCTTTTTTCACATGTCTTCTTTTACGTTAACATTAGCTTACTTATTGCTATGTACTGCCAAGTTTGAGGGTTTAAGAGATGGAAAAATGCGATGCTTTTTTCCCGTGGATGCCAGGTCTCGTTTGCAGCCTCCTTTGCCAACAAATTATTTTGGGAATTGTTTAATTAGTCGTTGTGCTTCTATTGAGCGAAACGAGCTTTTGGGTGAGAATGGAATGTTGGTTGCTACTGAAGAAATTTCAAAGGCAATACAAAGTTTGGAAGAAGGAATTTTGAAGGGCTTAGAGAGGAAGGTTTCACAAAATAAAGATGACTCAGTAGAACAAAAATATTATGCAGCTAGTTCGCCTAAGTTTGAGGTTTATAGTGCTAATTTTGGATGGGGAAAGCCAGTAAAAGTGGAATTTCTTACTATGGACAGGAGGGGTTTTGCTCTTACTGACAGTAAAAATGGGGATGGAGGGATAGAAATCGGATTGGTTGGGGAAAGAAATGAGTTGGAAAGGATTGCTGCTCTTTTCACCCAAGGTCTTGAAGGCTTTGAAATCGTATAAGGTAATTTTTACCATATAAAAGTTTTGTTTCTTTTGGTTCAAGTGTTTGTGAACTTTATGTAATGTGTTTATCTACTCGTATCTTTGTAAGATGTTCTGGAATCATATAAGTGTTGAGAATCTTAGTGAAATAAAGTTGAATATGGTTTTGAATGATTTATTGAGTGGAAGCTAATTGAGACTTATTGTGTACTAATTTAAAATTATAAGTATTTCTATCGTGTGATTTAGTCAATGCATTAGACAATTACACCATTCTATCTCCATATTGTTTTGTGGATTAAAATACCAAATTTGTTCATATTGTTCTGGTAGAGTTTCAATTTGATCCATATAGTTTTAAGAGCTTCAATTCGGTCCGTGGTCTAGTATATATAGACCATTCTATATATATTTGTTTCAATTTGGTTCTTATAGTTTTAAAATATTTACAATTTGGTCTTTATAATTTGAACTTCATTTCAATTTGATTTCCATATAGTTTAGTCAAATCTTAAAAACCGTCTTGTCATTACTATATTTGATACGTGACATTTTCTATTTATGTAGCAGTAAGCTCATGTATTCTATATGGTTGGTTGTGTTAATTGATAGTAATAAGTTTTAAGGTTGAGTAAAAAAAAAGGTGAACTTTTTAATTGGGCAAAAGATGATTTAGAGATCATTTTAAAGATTTAACAAAATTATAAGAATTAAACTGAAATTTTTAGATTATAGAAATTGATCATAGAGAATAAATTAAAATTTAAATATAGTATATGGAGAATAAAACTCAACGTGTTTTATGTTTTTTTTGTCGGTTTAAAATGTTAAAATTTGCAAAGTCTCTCCCATTGTAGAACTCGACAAAAGTTTTTTATTATTTTAACTGAAGAAAATTAAAGAGTTCATATATTTATTGTTCTATGTGGGGAAGTTTCGATAATATGAATGGGGTCTACCAAACTTCACCTTTTTGAATTATTGGAGGCAATTTCGTAATTTACTAAAAAGTAAAAGTTGCAAGTTGGCATACATATGCAACTGATGAGATTGAAATCATATGGTGCGTGTTGAATAATAAATTTTGGCCAATCATATGGAATTTTGGTCAATCATAAACTGCCACGTTATTAATTTAAATTAATGATAAAATAAATTTAGGACTAATTACAAATTTACACGTATCTTCAAATTAAATTAAAAGATATGAAAAATTAAAAAATCAAATAATTCCATCTATTCAATATTGATCTATTAGATGACTTAAACTAGTCCAATCAATTTATGCCATGTGGCGTTTTGACCTAAAACTAATTTAGCTTGAGATTACTAAAAATGGATTAAACCAAATTTAAATAATCCAAGTCTATTAAAAAAATATTGGATTAAACCCAAATAAGCCAAAGTCCAAAAGTTGGGTCTAAAGTCAACTAAGCCCAAGCCCATACAAGGTCCACCAAACTCTATAAATAGAGGAGGCCACCCTTCATTTGGAGGAGAGAAGTCGGAATCCAGAGCATCCAGCTAGAGAGTTCAGAGTCTCCAAAAGTTAGAATTCGGAAGCTTCAAGTTCAGTCAGAGAATCTAGAGAATTCAGAAGACATTCAAAATTAGAAGATTCAACGACTAGAAGACTTCAAGAAGATCAGCAAGCCTATAGGTCGATCCAAGATCAATAAGCTAATAGGCCTATCCAAAATCAACAAGCCAGCAAGTTGATCTAAGATCAATAAACCAACTAGCTAATCAAAGAAGATCAACAAACCGAAAGGTCGATCCAAGATCATCAAATTGACAAGCCGATCCAAGATCAACAAAACAACAATATGATCCGAGATCAACAAACTAACAAGTCAATCCAAGAGGATCAACAAGCCAACAGACCGATCTAAGAAAATCAATCAATTAGAGCTCAAAACTTACATATTCGAAAGAAAGAATCATATGATAAATATTAGAGATTGTAACACTTAATAAAAAATTAATAAAATCAAGTTCATTCCATAAATTCAATTTCTTTGTTGAAATCTCGTGTGAACGGTGCGTTTTTGCCACGTGATAAATTCTACATTATTAAATGATATTTTATGAAATATCTTTTGTTGATTTGATTTTATTTTATTTTTTTGTGTTGATTTTTATTTTGATTGTGATTGTTCGAGAGCACCACATATTTCATATAAATGCTCACATGGAGTATTTTCCACCGTTTTAAATCTCAACTATTGATCTAGAGCTGATTTAATTCAAACTTTGAATGAAACTATTTTGGGAGGGAAGGCCTCTATTTTCTTTGTATTGAATATTGGTTGAATCCCAGAAATTTATACAATGAACAAGTTTCCCAATTAGAGCAATTGATCAAAATGAATAAAAGAGTAATTGTGCATCGTACAATTATAAAATTAAAAAAAACAAAAGTGAGCATAGTAAAATTATAATTAGCGTGTACTCTTTCTTTAAAGTTAGCGGTTCAAATCTCCATAACTCCGCATCTGTTGTACATACTAAGAAAAGGACACTTGGCAATATTCCATTGGATTTAAGGAATTACCAAAATTGGCCTGCAACAAAACTTTTTGATGGAAGCTTGCTTTTGGATTCCATCTAATGTGGCCTCGGTGTGTTTGACTATTCTCCTCAATATCCACCTATTGAAAATAGGAAAATTGTGGCTGATAGTTAGAAATAAAAAGCCACAACAAAAAATATCCAAAAAAGTTTGGTATTCAAAATTTTAGCCACCAATTTTGTAAGGGGTGGGAGTTAATATTTTTCTTCCTAAAATACCTCTAGCATATACTGTTATTTACCGTCAGCCCATGGTTAACTATAAATTGATTCATAAAAAAAAAGTGAAAAGAAAAAAGAAACCATCTATTTCTAGCAATAGCTCTACCTCTTAAATTTGTGCATACTAAATTTCTAAATTTTTTTACTCTCAAATCTTTAATTTAATAATTTTTAAACGCCACATATTTTATTTTCATCTATGCAGTTTGAATCGCTGATTGGTTTCATGATTAAGTTTTCAATTCATTGATTTCTGAACGGTACATATTTTATTTGTATCTCCAATAATTGAACAAAAACTGACCTCCCATCAGATAATAATTGCGTTCGATGGGGTTTATTAATCTTAAATTAATTTAATATTTTTATATTCTAGTCCTAAATCTTTGGCAATTCAAATCTGCAGAAATTTACTTTTAATTATTTACAAATCTATGAATTTTACCTTAATTCAAGATATCAATCACAATTTTTGTTTTTTTTTTTTTATCATTTATACTCAAATCCTCTATCATCAAACACCGCTAACAAAATTTGATTTTCCACTTTTTCAAACTATCTTAATTACACAAATAAGTATATAGCCACAACATTGTCATTCATATTTGTAAATACATAGTAACATATACAATAAGTAAGATTATCAATATCATACATGCAAAGTTCTATGTATGCCGCACTATATATACCAATTTCCTAAAAAAAAAAGAGAGGTGTATTTTCAAATTTTTGACATTCAACAAATCCTAAAAAAAAGGAGTGTATTTTTTATTTAAATATGGTAGGTATTGTTTTTTGAAAAGTTGAAACATTATCTAGAATCCAAAATTCTAAGTTCCAAAATACAAATGTCAGTTAATCTAAGAACACAAACTGTTTTAAAGTCTGAATCTCCAAAATACCAAGTTCATCCAAAGAAAAGGAAAAAAAATGTGCACACTAGAGCAAAATGAAGCAGCTGTAGGTGATTCAAGTTCGAAAAAGCAGAGACTGGCGAGTAACATAGGATGTTGAAGAAGAAGAAAGAAGATGGAGGTTTCAAAAGCGTTGAAGAATAAACGAACTAACACATGCAATTTGGGTAGAAGAATGCTAAATGTTGCATTAATTTATGTTAGGTATGATACTATTGATTTGATTTTTTTTTTCTTAGGGAATGCAACAACATATGGCCTAGCTAGTTACTGCTTTTCAAATTAGGAATATCTACTCATGTTCAGGGCTTAAAGTTACTGATATGATCTTAAACCAGAAAATTATAGATGAAATTATGAATATATACTACTGTTGCAACTTATCTAGGGTTTCGTTTTCATTTTTATTAGATTCATAACAACATTGTGTTTTCATACCCCATATAGCTCAATAGTTCGTGTCACCAATTTCAAGTAAAATGTGGAATACATACTCATTTAGTCCCATTTTATGAAGTTAGCTAGACATATAATTACGTATGTATTTATGAATATATACTCCTTGCTAGAACTTATCTAGGTCATCATTTTTATTAGTGTGCTCATCACTTTTTTTGTTAATTCACTTGTGTGGAACCAATTTTGTTTTAATTCAAAGCCCTATTCCCATTCTAAGCTTCGTTGTTCGCCATCACTTCTTGCTCTAGTGTAGTATGCTCTCTCTTTTCTTTTTCATTTCTTATGCAAGTGCGTTCGATCTCAGAATGAAAAGGAAGTAGATTACTACTTCCAAATTTTCGCATACACTTGCTTAAACTCCTGACAAAAACAAAAACAAAAAATTAAAACAAATAAAATAAAACTCATATTAAGACTAAAGCTATTGATTTTGATATTGATAAATTAAATATTCATTCCCCGGTAACGGAACTTGTTGGTTGAATTCACAAGTGTACGAATCGTTACAAGTAATATAGTAGTGTGAGTACTAATATCGTTCTCTACAGGGAATGAATGCTACCAATTACCAAATTCGTAAGCTTCAATTTTATCTGAGGACCGAATAATTGATGATAGGTGAAATTAAAATTAACAGCAAAAGAGCGAAATAAGACTCTAAAATTAACAACGTAAATCTTATGATTAAATTTAATTGCAATAGGTTCTAGAGCTATGGCTTCACCGTTATCTCCTCCTATTCTTCATTCATTAATAGTTGAAGCAAATTCTATTTCTAGATTGTCGACAAGTTCTACCCTATAGATTCGATATTCTCTCTCAAGCAATAACGATATTCATTGAAAAGTAAATTGCCTATATCTCTATGACAATTCCAACAATTCAATTATGACGAACGTAGAACCTAAATTGCCACAAAACTCACAAGGATATCTCTATCTCAAGTGTAAATTAGGGAAAACTATTCAGATCTATCAACAATTCTTGTCTCTCAACCTCGAATTATGACATGAAATCGATGCAAAGAGTGGCCAAATCTAAACATGCATTAAGCTCAGAAAAGTTTTCACAACCAAATACAAAATTGAAATATCAACTATTAACTAGGAAGAATAGGATTCGAATAGCGATTACATCAAAGCTCTAGAAAGAAAAACTTAGTTCATAATGTAAAAATTAACAAAACTAATCAAAATCGTCAATAGGGTCATTACAATCAGCAAAAGAGAAAGAAGAAGAAGAAAAGAGAAACAATTCAAACTTAGCTCTCCTCCGTTTGGATGCTTGATCCTCCAAGGTGGTGTAATCTCTTCTTTTCTGGTTTTCTCTCTTCTGTGCTTTGTTTTCCGACCCCAAGAACATCCAAAATCGACCCCTCAAATGATATAAGACACCAAATTTAAATTAGGGCTGCGATGTAGCGCCTAGGAGCCATGGACAGCGCCTAGGCGCTGTAAAGAAAAGGCGTTATATATTTCCGAAGCGCCTAGGCGCTGTCTATCTGCCTTCCTGCTTGGGTTTGGGCTCCTAGGCTCCAAGTTTATATATATATATATAATCTTCGACAGAAAAGTCTTCCTAAAAGTCCTCAAACTTGACCTTCAAAATTCAATCTTTGATCACCTATAAAAATAAAAGAAAATGAAGAATTAAAATTAAAAAACTATATGAAAACTAACTAAAAACAATCTAACAATATAGAATATATATATATGTAAAATGAACTTATCAAATACCCACCAACTTAGCCTTTTGCTCGTCCTCGAGCAAAGAATCATAAAAACAAAACTCAACAGTGCTTATGTTGTGCAAAGTTAATAGTCTTATGCCTTAAAACAAAGTTCATCAATCTTTCAAAACAAAAGAATAGAAAATGCAAGAAATGTCAATCATATCTAACAAATAAGCTTCGTTGTCTTCATTTTAAACCCCTAGATGCGTGTGTGTGTACAATTATTGGTATTTTACCACCCTTCAACTCAAAGAAACTTTTTATTACAACAAAACTTGCCTAACTTCCAGTAGACTCTAAGATCTCACCTTTTGGCCAACCTTCACTTAAGCAAAACCATGTTAACTAGGATTATTAGGAGTCTCTAATAAATACGAATATTAGCAACATTTTTTTTGCACCTTTTTTTTTAGAGAGAGTCTTTTAGTCACTTATACCTTTGTTCCAATGTACTAACACTTTGTGGTGAAAGCAGCTGACTACGAGCACAAGTCACTATCAAGACTGCATTCACATACTCACTTCCTACGTAAACATTTAATGCAAAGGAAATCATAAGTTTCATGACCGCCCCTGATTACTCGATTCACTCTAGAAGTAGGAGTATCTCTCTCTTTTTTCTTCTTTTTTTCTTTCTTTCTTTCTTCTTCTTTTTTTTTTTTTCGAAAGTTACCAACAAGAAGTAAATAAGACAATTTTTTTCCTAGCAAACATTGTATTTCGATTGATTCAGAGGCTAGAGTAAGTTCTAAGGCAGCAAAAAGGTTCCTTTAAACATCAAAGCAACAAAATACTTATAATTGAGTGCTCATAAGATTATCAAGGGGATAACAATAAAGTTAACTTCACTTCTTAGTCAGACAATAATCAATACACTTGCACTTATTTACCTTTTATTTCAAAAGAAGTCATAACACTTTATTAATCAGGAAAAACCATTCAAACTCAAAGAAATCCGCTAATCCAACTCAAAAACCTGCATTGTCCTCAATGTCTAAAAGGAAAGGACAATAAGTAAACATCAAATGTAAGGGTTAACGAGACTTCCCTGAATGTGCTGAGTTTCAAAAATCCTAAGCTCCAATGTCCTCATAGTTGCTTGTTGGGAGTTCTATTTCCTTCATTAAAAAAAAAAACTAGAGTAACATAAAAATAAAGCTAGAAAATAAAAGTTGTAAAACAAACATTTGGGTTGCATGCCAATAGCGCTTGATTTATAGTCCTTAGCCTGACTTTTCTTCTCCTCTTCAAGGTGGTTTAAAGTAATAGTATGAAGCATGTGACTCCAAAGAAGATTGGGACGATGGTGATCCATTACCTGAACAGTTCATATGGTATGAAGGACTGGGATCCTTGAAGACTTTGAATGTGACTGACTCATCATGAACTCGTAGCTTCAGCTCTCCCAATTCTACATCAATCTTTGTTCTTCCCGTAGCCAAGAATGGTCTTCCCAAAATCATAGGCATGTTCTCATCTTCCTCCATACCCAACACTAAGAAATCTACAAGAAATATAAATTTCCCAACGTTGACCAGAACATCCTCAATGATTCCCCATGGGTGCCTAATCGATCTGTCAGCTAGTTGCAAGGAAACAGTTGTTGGTCTCACCTCTCCTATTCCTAATTTCTTAAAAATAGACAAAGGCATTAAGTTAATACTGGCTCCTAAATCACATAATGCATTAGCAAAGATAATATCACCAATCGAACAAGGAATAGAAAAACTCCCTGGATCTTTTAGTTTGGGTGGTAATTTTATCTGCAATATGGCACTGCACTCCTCTGTGAGTGGGATCATTTCATAATCCTCCAACTTCCTTTTCTTCCTCAAGATGCCCTTCATGAATTTGACATAATGCGGCATTTGTGCAAGGGCATCTGCAAAAGGAATGTTAATATGCAGTTTCTTAAAAATATCAATAAACTTACTATACTGCTTATCCTTTTTGTTCTTCTGGAGGCGTTGAGGAAATGGAATGGCTAACGAAGTAGCCAACTGTGATTTATCCTCAACTCGCTTAGTGGATGATTCTGGTGTAATCTTTTTTTCTTCTTCTTCTTTGGACTCATTGTTCGGCATGGGCTCAACCAACTCCTTACCACTTCTCAAGGTAATTGACTTACAGTGCTCCACTGGATTCTTTTATGTTGTGCTAGATAAATTACCTAGAAGCCTATCCACCATCATGTTGGCTAGCTGACCAACTTGCACCTCTAAATTTCGAATGGATGCTGCTTGATTTTGAAAATTGGTCTTTGTTTCAATCATGAACAGATTCGTAGTGTTTGCCAACTTCAAGGCTGATTCTGCTTCCATGAGAAGTTAGGATGATTACGCCAACCAGGATTATATGTGTAGGAGTATGGATTGCCTTGTTGACGATCAAAATTCCCAACAAATTTAGCTTGTTCAATGTGCCCTGGCATAAATGGATTTCCAACTTGACAATCTTCACTTCTATGGCTCCCATGGCAATATTCACAATACATAGGTGGTGACTGAATAACATTTACCCCTAGTTGACTTGATTGAAGTTGCCTAGTAAGTGAAGCAACTTGTGTAGTCAAAGTGGAGATAACATCCACCTCATTCATTCTCATTCCCTTTTTATGAATTGTTCTCTCACTTGGCCATTCATAGTGATTCGTAGTCATTTCTTCCAATAACTCAAAGGCCTCATTCTCAGTTTTGCTCATAAATGCTCCCCCTGAAGCTGTATTAATAGTTGTCCTTGTATTGCCATCTAAACCATTATAAAAATTTTGAACTTGCATCCATCGAGGGATTCCATGGTGAGGACACTTTCTTAAAAGCTCCTTATATCGTTCCCAGGCTTCATACAAACTCTCTCCCTCATATTGATAAAAATTGCTTATCTCACTTCGAATTCTGGCCGTCTTGGCTGGTGGAAAGAACTTGGCTAAAAACTTTTTGGCTAAGTCATTCCATGTTTCTATCGAATCCGCAAGCAAAGAATTCAACCACTGCTTGGATCGACCCTTAAGAGTGAAAGGAAACAGTCTCAATCTGATAGCATCATCTGTCACCCCATTATACTTGAATGTATCGCAGATTTCCAGAAAATCAGCGATGTGAGAGTTTGGGTCTTCACTCCGCAGTCCACTGAAACTCAAATCTTGAACCATCTGAAATGTAGCTGGCTTGATCTCAAAATTATTAGCTTGAATGGCTGGCCTTCAAATAGCAGAATGGATATCAGTTACGTCAGGCATTACATAATCCCTCAAAGCCCTATTCCCATTCTGTGCTTCGTCGTTCGCCATCACTTCTTGCTCTAGTGCAGTACGCTCCCTCTTTTCTTTTCCGTTTCTTCTGCAAGTGCGTTCGATCTCAGAATGAAAAGGAAGTAGATTACTACTTCTAAATTTTCGCATACACTTGCTTAAACTCCTGACAAAAACAAACAAAAAACAGAAATTAAAACAAATAAAATAAAACTCAGATTAAGACTAAAGCTATTGATTTTGATATTGATAAATTAAACATTCATTCCCCAGCAACGACGCCAAAAACTTATTGGTCGAATTCGCAAGTGTACGAATCGTTACAAGTAATAAAGTAGTGTGAGTACTAGTATCGTTCTCCACAGGGAATGAATGCTACCATTACCAAATTCGTAAGCTTCAATTTTATCTGAGGACTGAATAATTGATGATAGGTGAAATTAAAATTAACAGCAAAAGAGTGAAATACGACTCTAAAATTAACAACGTAAATCAAATGATTAAATTTAATTGCAATAGGTTCTAGAGCTATGACTTCACCGTTATCTCCTCATATTCTTCATTCATTAATAGTTGAAGCAAATTCTATTTCTAGATTGTCGGCAAGTTCTGCCCTATAGACTCGATATTCTCTATCAAGCAATAACGATATTCATTGAAAAGTAAATTGCCTATATCTCTATGACAATTCCAACAATTCAATTATGACGAACGTAGAACCTAAATTGCCACAAAACTCACAAGGATATCTCTATCTCAAGTGTAAATTAGGGAAAACTATTCAGATCTATCAACAATTCTTGTCTCTCAACCTCGAATTATGACATGAAATTGATGCAAAGAGTGGCCAAATCTAAACATGCATTAAGCTCAGAAAAGTTTCACAACCAAATACAAAATTGAAATATCAACTATTAACTAGGAAGAATAGGATTTGAATAGCGATTACATCAAAGCTCTAGAAAGAAAAACTTAGTTCATAATGTAAAAATTAACAAAACTAATCAAAATCGTCAATAGGGTCATTACAATCAGCAAAAGAGAAAGAAGAAGAAGAAAAGAGAAACAATTCAAGCTTAGCTCTCCTCCGTTTGGATGCTCGATCCTCCAAGGTGGTGTAATCTCTTCTTTTCTGGTTTTCTCTCTTCTGTGCTTTGTTTTCCGACCCCAAGAACATCTAAAATCGACCCCTCAAATGATATAAGACACCAAATTTAAATTAAGGCTGCGATGTAGCGCCTAGGCGCCATGGACAGCACTTAGGCGCTGTAAAGAAAAGGCGTTACATATTTCCAAAGCGCCTAGGCATTGTCTCTCTGCCTTCCTGCTCGGGTTTGGGCCCCTGGGCGCCGGTTTGGGCGCCTAGGCTCCGAGATTTTTTTTGTTTTTTTTTTATAATCTTCAACAGAAAAGTCCTCCTAAAAGTCCTCAAACTTGACCTTCAAAATATAATATTTGATCACCTATAAAAATAAAAGAAAATGAAGAATTAAAATTCAAAAACTATATGAAAACTAACTAAAAACAATCTAAACAAGATAGAATATATATATATGTAAAATGAACTTATTGATAATGTTTTCATGGTGAGCGATTCTAGGACTGAAAAATTTTTTAAGAAATGTGCTTATGACAATTTTTCAATGTCATGAAATCCTGAAATTGTAATAGTGAGTTTTCAAAAACTTGTTTTTATTTTTGTAATTTGGCTAAGAATTCAAATGTTTTCTTAAGAAAGATGAAACTCATTGTAGAGAAATGATAAGAAAACAAGCACAATTTTCAAAAACTAAAACTAAAAGCCAAATGGTTATCAAATAAGTAGAGAAAAATAGAGGAAAAAGAGAAGATGAAAAAACTGTCCATTATTGCTGAAAACTCCTACCACTCACTTGATTTCATAATTTCCTCTAATATTTTGTTAGTTCTTCATTTAAAGAAATCTACATGTTGCTCGATTTCGCAAGTGTACGTATCGTTACAAGTAATATAGTAGTGTGAGTACTAGTATTGTTCTCCACAGGGAATGAATGCTACCCATTACCAAATTTGTTAGCCTCTGTTTTATTTGAGCACGATTAATCAAAGAAGGGTAGAATTTTAAACTTGATTGCAATTGAAGGAAATGAAACTGAAAAATTAACAAATTCAAACAAAGGAATAAATTTAATTGCTAAAAGCTCTGGAGAAATGACTTCATCGTTATCTCTTCCTACTCTTCATTCATTAGTAGTTAATGCAATTTTCTATTTCTAGATTATTGGCAAGTTCTACCCTATAGATTCGATATTCTCTCTCAAGCAATAACTATATTCTTTGAAAAGTAAATTTCTTATATCTCTATGACAATTTCAATGATTCAAATATTAAGAACGTAGAACCTAAAATTGCTACAAAATCTATAAGGATATCTCTATCTCATGTATAAATTAGGAAAAATATTTCAAGTTTATCAATAATTCTTGTCTCTCAGCCTCAAATTTCCACATAAAATCAATGTAAAGATTGGTCAAATGCAAACATGCATTAAGCTCAGAAAATTATTCACAACCACAAATGAAATGGAAATATCAATTATTAACTAAGAAAGAGTAGGATTCGATAAACGATTACATCAAAACTACAGAAAAAGAAAATTAGTTCATAACAAAATTCTCAACAAAAGTCCTAACTAGAACCATGGAAGTTATTACAAACAAGAAAAGAGAAGGAAAAAGGGAAAAGAAATAAATCTTGATGATTTCACGAGTTTCCAATTGTCACTTTCGCTTCGTTTGGTTGCTCAGATCAAAATCATTTCCAGCCGTTTTTCCCTCTTTTTATCAATAATTATTGTCTCTCAACCTCAATTACGACATAAAATCATTGTAAAGATTGGTCTGCAAACATGCATTAAGCTCAGAAAAGTTTTCACAACCACAAATGAAATAGAAATATCAACTATTAACTAAGAAAGAGTAGGATTCATTAAATGATTACATCAAAACTCTAGAAAAATAAAATTAGTTCATAACAAAATTCTCAACAAAAGTCCTAACTAGAACCATTGAAGTCATTACAAACAAGAAAAGAGAAGGAAAAAGGGAAAAGAAACAAATCTCAATGATTCCACGAGTTTCCAATTGTTGCTTTCACTTCGTTTGGTTGATAAGATCAAAATCGTGTTCAACCATCTTTCCCTCTTTCTATCTCCCATAATCCTCCTCAAGTTGGACAAAAAGATGTATTTATAGGTCACAAAACCTAGTGCACGTCCCATATTCACGCTTCAAAGTTTGTAGTGTCTAGGTGCTAAAAACAATGCCTCGGCGCAACATCAAGTTCTCGCACTGTCTATGGCGCCTAGGCGATGTTTTTTTTTTTTTTTTTCTTTTTATCTTCAACTTAGAAATCCTCTTATTTTGGCCTTCAAAATGCAAACTTTATTCACCTACAAAAATAAATGATATGCATGAATTAAAACCCAAAAACTATAGGAAAACTAACTAAAAACAACCTAAACAAGATAAAATAAATAAATATATAATGAACTTGTCACTACGCATGTATGAGAACTATGGAATAAAAGTTTTCAAATAGAAAACTGACGAATGGTCTAGATTGATTTACTTATGAAATTTTAAGGATTTAATTGATACAAGTATTAGCCTATGTAAGAATTGTACATTAACAATTTTCAAAAATAAAACTAATGACGGGTCTAAATTGATTCACTTATGAAAGATTAGAAGATTGGTACCATTATTAGTTTATGGTTTTAATTGATTCAACTTGTAAAGTTTAGGAGAATAATTGATATTTTCTCTATTGTTTTTAGTTGATGTATTTTAATTTAATTAGTTATGAATAGATAATACCAAATAAATTGTTAAAATAGAATTATTATTAATAAATATAATAATAATAAAATTAAGAAGTATTTTATATTAAAACTAATTTTAGTTGTTGTTATTGTATTTTAATTAGTTATTTGGTATTACTAGATAAATGATTAAAAAAAATTACTATGAAATAAAATAGTAATAAATTAAATAAAAATTAATTATTGATTATTGTTATTTTAATTAAAAATTATATTCGTATACTATTTAGTTAATTACATTTTTAATTAGTTAGAAATATAAAAAGGATAGTCTAGTAATTTTCATGTCTATAATTTCCATCCTCATTCTAAAGTACATTTTTTAGTAAAGACCATCAATGACTTTTTTTTTTTTTCTTCTAATTCCAAATATTTTGACTTTGATTTTCATTCGGATTTTTTAACGTTCCAAGTAAATGGGGATTAAATTCAAAATTTTTGAATTACATATTGAATTTAAACTAAAAAAAAAAAAAAAAAAAAGAGTCTTAAGAGTGACATGAAAAAGAAAATGGTTTGGAAAAAAAAAAAGTTTTAATTTGTCATTTTTTTTTTGTTTTTTGTTTTAATTTGTCATTGATAATTAAAATTATTAAGATTTAATCTTTACAACTCTTTTTTCTTTTTTGTTAGACTAGATATATGTTTTTGTCTCTAATGTTTTGATGCTTTTTCAATTTAGTCTATTATGTTTTAGTAATTTTCAATTACAGTCTTTCTTTTGGTGAAAGTTAAAATTGACGGATGACAAACCTACCTAACATAATACTTAGTGACTTGACATAAATTTAAAGAAAGGAAGTAAGTCACCTTACAAGAAGAAAAGTCAAATCATTTTGCCAATTTGAAAAAATTTAGAGGAAGAATTGAAAATTTCTTCTCTTAGTTAGCCTAATTCTCTTGATTTTGTATCATTGGAGCTTATAATATGTAGGTCTATAAAGTCCCTTTGCTAGCTCATAGTAACACTAAAAGATCAATTTAGTTGAAAGAAAAATTTAAAATGTTCAAATTAATATTTAATATATTGATATATTAAATATATAAGAGGAAAATATATTTATTGTATTTGATACATTAAATATTAAAATAATTAATGTATATTAGATACATTAAATAAAAGATATTTATAGAATTTGAATAAGATTCAAATAAATAAATATTGTAGGAGATTTGAATGAGATTCAAATAAATATAAGATATATTTTAATATATTAGATATTAAAATATAATATTTTAATTATGGAAAAGATTTTTCCTTGGTCTTTATAAATAAGACTCTTGAGTTGAGCCATTAGAAACAACACATATCTCCTCAATAGAAAA
The DNA here is from genome assembly GCA_033996785.1 of Trichosanthes truncata. NCBI lineage: Eukaryota > Viridiplantae > Streptophyta > Magnoliopsida > Cucurbitales > Cucurbitaceae > Trichosanthes > Trichosanthes truncata. The sequence continues at coordinate 42,284,468 of MU867259.1, read as the reverse complement.
TTAGAGAATTCTCTCTAGACCTATTCCTCTCCAATCCCTTGTGGATTTTCTTTTAAGAGGCTCCCACAAGCCTTGGTCCTGCGTTCGAGTCATAGCCAGGAAGATTTTATGGATGAGATAAAGATCTGCCAGAAATATCTCCATATTTACTCCAAGTAAGTTTACTTAACCTTAAGTTTTAGTTTAATTTTAAATCAAATCAAAGATGATCTAATGCTTTCGCTGCCGAGTGAAACATTCATTCCTTCATTTGGTATCAGAACAATCTTTGAGTTTTATTTAGAATTAAAATTTTGTGATGGTGGGTATCTTAATTTATCATATATGTGATATATTGTGGTTTGCAAATTGATTATTTAGGCTATTTGACATTACATTTATTGCTTTGATTAGATCATTGTAAAACCGGTTAGGATTTCATGTATTTTACTTGAATGACTACGATTGTTGCAAATTTCGATTATATGGGCTGAAGAAGTCGACGACGAAAAAGGTTCACAAAAAAAAACGTGAATCGAAGTCAATATTTCTGCTAAAAAGTTCATAACAAGATTCAAGAATTTGTGATGGTTCATTGGTGAAGGGATGCTTGTTGTTATACTCCAGGTTCAACGTTCGAAACTTGGGTAATGTAGTTTCTTTTTTATTTTTTTTATTTATTTTTGCAGCCGCTGGTACTATAATTGGAAGACAAAATTTTTTCAATTTCTTAGGATATGCCAAATATGCCGGTCAATTTTGCTATGTTTAATTTAATTATGCATAAGATGTATGTTTTAAATTGTTTGATTATTGCATAAAGTATGCCATTTAAATTTAAAATACCACTATAGGTTAAGCATAATCATGCATCTTATCTATTTTTTAATATAATTGTTATATTTGAAAATTTTGATTAGGTTGTTTCCTAATAGAATTAAGATTATTTTTTTAATATAATTGTTACATTGGAAAATTTGATTAGGATGTTTCCTAATAGAATTGAGATATTTTCTTAATACGTTTATATTTTCCATATCTTTGAATATAATTGTTATATTTGGAAAATTAAATTAGGATATTTTCTTTCATAAATGAAATGCATGTTTTCCTAATAGGATTAATATATATCCTAATGAGATTAGGATTTCCTTAAAATAAAGATTTCTAATTCATGCTTTAAATAGTTTAAAATTTGAATTTAATATATCTTTATTTGTTTCTAATAAGATTAGAATTTAGGACAATCTTTTAATTTAGTTTTAAAGGGTTTAAAATGATAGAATTTCAAGATTATCCATAGTTTAAAAATTGAATTCAATTCATCTTTATTTGTTTCCTAATAAGATTAAATTCTTTTAAAATAAGGTTAGATCTTTTAATTTCAAAAAAAGATGAGATCTTTAAATTTCTTAATAAGATTAAGTCTTCCATAAATAAAGACAATTTAATTCAAAAATAAAATAGTTTAAGTTTTGAATTTAATTTATCTTTTATTTTTTTCTAATAGGATTAGAATAAAATATTCAGGATTATCTTTTAATTTGTTTTAAAGGGTTTAAAATGATGAATTTTTAAGACTATCTAAGTGAATTATTTTTTAATAGGATTAAAAACATTTATTTATAAATTCACTCATGTTCATTAATCTAATAATTAATAATTAATTAAAAATTAATGAATTTGAAATAAAAATTGACTATAAGGGAACTTTGTCTATGGAAGATTCTGTCTAGACTGAGGTATTTAGGTTGACCGAAAGGGAACACCTCTAACTTGCAACCGACATGAGAGTTGAATTAGTTAAATTTTATTTAATTTCACTAAGCATGCTCATAATGTGATTAATTTTTTTTAAATAATTTAAAAACTTGGTAATTAAAATCAATCTAACCAACATAAGAGTTATGAAGGGTAGATTGAGGAACTTAGATAAATGAGATTAGCCTAATTTGTCTAAGTAAGGGAAAACCCTATTTCAAAATAGTAAGTGGGAGAAAGAAATGTGTCAACATATCCTATGGTCTCCATTATTGGTTCACATCATGAGATTCATGTGGGGCATCGTGGCGGCTTTTGGATCGTCCCCTGATAAGCCTTAGTATTAAGGCTTATTTAACTCCCAATTGCTTAAAATATTCTTGTTTTGACTTAAGATCATTTGAAAATAGTGGAAGATTGCTTGAATTTAAGGAAGAAATGAATGTGATGGCATTTGGAATAGAATTTTAAGTAAATTGATCTTGTTTGCAGAAATTATGGAAATTGCCAAATCAAATTGCACAATCTGATTTTGCAATTCTGGGTAGCATGGAATGGCAAGGAAATTATGGAAATTGAAAATCTCGCACAAGCGAAGAAACCCATATATGGAAGAATCAATTTCCGCACAAATTGGGGGATTGGAGCACGATTTTTGGAAAATTTCAACCCTAGGAAGATCTACAAAAGAGGGAGAAAGAAGCTCGAAGATCGAGTCGGATTTTGGGGGCGATTTCAAAAATCAATTTTTGTGGGTTTTTCATTTCTTCGAGGCTCTGTTTCTTGAAAGTTTTTTGTTATGTTTCTGTTTTGACCAAAGACATGAAGTTCTGATTATTGGTTTTCAGTTTTCTATTTGTATTATTGAGAATTGTTTCTCCATTTGATTTATTTTTGAAGTAAGCTTAAGTTTTAATCTCATTCTAAGTTGGTGGGTTTATTTTCAAAAAATACTGCTATGTTTTTCTGCAACTTTTGTTTCTGTTTTTACCGAGGAGTTGCACTGCTGTTTTCCAATTTCTTCAAGATTTTGTTGTAATTCCGGCAGTGTTAGCAGTACCAAGTCGATGTTGTTTCGATTTCTTCATTTGTGTTACATTTTTGTTCAATTAAAATTCTATTTTTCATGATGATCAATGGGTTGTTATTATTCTGTCATAATTTGAAAATTTTCTGCATTTTGTTGAGTTGTCCAATCCGATACAAGTGGTTCTTGAATCGTTAAGATCAATCTTTCCTAAAACTGGTGGAGGTTGAATTGATTGGAATGGAAGGAGTTGTGTTGAACAATTGTTGAATGAATTAGTTGAATTTATCCTCTGTTTTGTTCAGTCTAGTATGTGGGAATGTTGTTTTTATTCAAAATTAGTTTCTTTGGGAATGTTTAAGCTTATTAGATCCAAGGGCAGAGGGAAGAAGGCTGAAAATTCATATAGATGCCTCTTAATGTTTTTGCTTTAATTCCCATTAAGAATTCTTCCTTGATTTCCTTGTAGTTTTGTCGAGAATAACATTCCAAGTAATTGTTTCAATTATCTAATTCACACAATTTCTAATATGAATTTTTTTTCAAAAATTAGTTTTAAGATTTTTTATTTTTAATATGAGCTAAAACTTCTCAGGAGGTTCAAGAATGTGAATTCCCTAAGAAGTAATTGTAGCCTAAATTTCAATAAAAACCAAGCCTCCATCTTAATTGTTTGCTTGTGTTGAATAAATTTCCGTTGAGATCCTAGATTGATTAACTAGGGTAGAAACTCAAGCTTAGATCTAATACCGACAGGGTTAGTGATAAGCGGATTTCACACAAGTGATGGAGAAAAAGAGCTTAGACATAAGCCATTCCTTACCCTAAATATAGGGATTAAGGACTCCAAAACCCATAAAATTGTTGAGCCGAATGATCTAAGATAGAGGAACTATAGACATATAGGTCTCTCACTTGGCCTCCTAAAAACCTAAATTCAAGATAAATAGGAGAAGAAATTTTGGTTTACAATTGAGTGTGGAGTAGGTTGGAATTGTAATTTTTTCTTGCACTTACAACTTAGGGCAATGACATTCTTGAGCCCCATCTTTATCTAAATTCCTTTTGAAATTTTAGTTACTATCCAATATTGCCATTTCTTAATTCTAAAATTAGATTCTGCAATTCAATTATGCAATTTTTGTTATTTCAATTATTGTCATTTTTAGATTCTGCAATTAGATTCTGCAATTTTTCTTTTTCTAACACACCATCCCAACATTATTTTTGCATTTTTAGTTTTCAAAGTTGCAATTTTCCTTACACTTTGCTTTACAATATTTTTGTTACACCGTTCCCTGTGGGATTCGATACTTGGTACTCACATACCATTTTTATATTACTTCGATCGCGTGCGCTTGCGTGTATAATCTGATCGCCGGGGAACGACAGTTTTTAACAAAAGTTTTGTTTTAGCAAAATTTGTAAGCGAAATTGCAATTTTTCTTTCTATTGCAGGAGGGCAGAATTTCACTTGCAAAAATTGCAGGGTAGATCTAGTGTATGCGAAAAGAGCCTCATCTCTTTGAGCTAGATCCTGAGATAGAGAGAACCTTCCACTGGCGCCGTAGGCAGCAAAGGAGGAAGAAACAGGAATAACGCGAGTTAAACACCCGGGAGAAATCTGTGGAAACTTGTTTGCAGGAATCACTCATGGATCGACCGGAAGATGGACCTCGAGTTAATCCACTTGGAAATGAGGGCCAAAACAATGGAATGAACAACAATGCTCAGCAGCAAGCAAATCTTATGCAGAATCCCATATTTATTGCAGAAGAAAGGAACAGTGCTATCAGGGATTATGCAGCTGCTACATTCCAAAATCTGAACACTGGGATTGCAGAACCAATCATAGAAGCAAATCATTTTGAGCTGAAGCCCGTGATGTTCTAGATGTTGAATACGATAGGACAATTTGCTGGATTGCCGAATGAAGATCCACACAAGCACATAAAGACTTTTATGAGAATCTGCAATTCATTTAAATTGACTGGAGTTTCTAATGACACCTTGAGGCTGAAATTGTTCCCATTTTCTTTACAGGGAAATGCAAAGGCATGGCTTGATTCATTTCCCCTAGACTCGATCACAACTTGGGATGAACTTGCAGAAAAGTTCCTTCTGAAGTATTTTCCACCGACAAAAAATGTACAAATTAGAGGGGAAATCATAACCTTTAGGCAAGGAATAAATGAAGGAGTAGATGTTGCATGGGAGCGTTTTAAGAAGCTGGTGAGGAAATGTCCACACCACGGATTGCCAGCTTGCCTGTTGATCGAGCACTTCTACAACGGGCTAACACAAGCTTCGAAGACTCTAGTCAATGCATCTGCCAACGGATCTCTACTCAAGAAAACAGTGAACGAGGCAAATGAAATCTTGGATGCCATGGTGTCCAACAATAGCCAATGGGGAGAAGAAGAGCCAAGCAACACCCGAAATGTTGCAGGAATGCATGAAGTGGATGCAATTGCAGCTTTGAGTGCACAAATTTCAGCGATGAACAACACCTTAAAATCCTTAACTTTGGGGAACCAGGCCCCAATAGCTTCCATTAATCAAATTGCTACTCCACCTTGTATTTATTGCAATGATAATCATATTGCTAAAAATTGCCCTTACAATCCGACTTCTGTTTGTCATGTAGGACAACCCAGGGCAAACCCTTATTCCAATACATACAACCCTGGATGGAGGTAGCATCCCAATTTCTCATGGGGAGGACAAGGTGCAAGCACATCTAATGCCAATTCATATGGAAAGCCAGGAGGACCTCTAGGATTTAGCAATTCACAGCAGCAAACTTATGTACCAAAGAAGGTAGCACAACAGCAAGCTCAACCTACAATACACAATTCATCATTAGAAGCCTTGATGAGAGAATACATGGCCAAAAATGAAGCAAACATGGCTAATAATGATGCTATTATCCAAAGTCAGGCAGCTTCACTACGAAGTTTAGAAATGCAGGTGGGGCAGTTGGCGAATGAGTTGAAATACGGACCTCAAGGGACATTATCGAGCACAACGGAGAATCCTCAAAGAGAAAGGAAAGAACACTGCAAAGCAATCACTTTATGCAACGGGCTCAACTATGAAGGACCAAAGATGCCACAAGAAGTGGAAGAAGTAATCCCCAGGAACACTGCAGAAGAGGAGAAGGAAATTGCAGAGAAAGAGAAAATGAAGGCCAAAGACAATGCGGAAGAAGGAAAAACGAACACCAATGAGGTAGAAGCTAACAACAAGACCTTTAAAGCAAAGGACCCTGTACCAATCTATAGACCACCACCACCGTTTCCTCAAAGACTCAAAAAGAAAAACCAAGATACCCATTTTAACAAATTTTTGGACATTCTCAAGCAACTCCACATTAACATTCCATTAGTGGAGGCACTTGAGCAAATGCCAAATTATGTTAAATTTCTCAAGGATATCTTGACAAAGAAAAGGAGACTAGGGGAGTTTGAAACAGTGGTGCTGAAAGAGAATTGTAGTGCTTTACTGAAAAGTAAGGTACCACCCAAGTTGAAGAACCCTGGGAGTTTCACAATACCATGCATGATCGGAGAGATAAACGTCGGGCAAGCCTTATGTGATTTAGGGTCCAGCATCAACTTGATGCCTTTATCAGTTTTCAGGCGATTAGGGATAGGCGAAGCTCGTCCCACCACAGTGACCCTACAATTAGCAGACAGGTCAATTGGACGCCCCATTGGAAAAATAGAAGTCGTGCTGGTAAGGGTCGACAATTTTGTATTCCCAGCCGACTTCATAATCTTGGATTGTGAAGCAGATTGAGACGTCCCGATAATCCTAGGGCAACCATTTTTAGCGACTGGCAGAACTCTGATTGATGTCGAAAAAGGAGAACTTACAATGCGAGTAAATGACCAGGAAATCAAGTTCAAAGTACTTAATGCATTAAGATACCCAGGGGAAATAGAAGAATGTTCAAAGGTCGAGATCGAAGAATATTCGCAATTGTATGAGTTTCAAGAGCAACCAAAAGAGGAAGAAGACTGCAAAAGAGAAGATGAATTGGCACTATCAAGAAATCTGAAACTTGATGGAAGTACAACCAGCGCTATTATTCAACTACCAATGGAAGCTCTTCAATACAAAACTGAAGTAGAAGTAGTTAGGACCTGTGATGATTCGAAATGGAGTTGTGGATTTACAAGATGGACAAGGCAGCAATGTCAAGGCCAATGGTTAAAAAGTCAAGCTTTATTAGGGAGAAAACCAAAGGAGGAATGAAGGATCGATCTCCCTGATCAATTTTGAGTAAAAAAAAAAGAAAAAAGAAAAAAAAAGAGAAACTTTCAACTTTTGAAATTCCAATCTGAATGAAGAAGTCAATTCGGAAAAACCCTTTCTAAGGAAGAATCCTGTCGAGGTTGAGGTACTTAAGTTGACCGCTAAGGGAACACCTCTACCTGGGGATTCATCTGAGAGTTTGATGAATCAACTTTGAGTTAAAAAAAAATTGGAATTTCCAAAAAGTAACTTTGCATTGAGATAAACTGTGTGAACTTTTTGATGGTCTACTCTTGAGTTGTAGGAAAATATAAGAAGAAAGAGTGGGAGAATTCTTTGCAAGACTTCCAACAACCCCGAGGACAGTAATTGCAACAACAACACGTTTTTCTCTGCATAGGGGAGTCCCTCTTTAACCTATCTTTCTAGCTTTGCTAATTTTTATGTTTTTAGTTTCAGGTTTAGTTAAGTTCTTTTATGCTTATTTAGTTTATTTGCTTTCATGAATTCTAAAAAATTAAAAAAAAATGTACTCCTTACACAAGCATGCCATAAAAATCATGTTAAAAACAAGTTTACAAATTGTTTTCTTTGGTGTTTCGTAAAAAAAGCTCTTAATGATGATACCTAGAGTTTTCTCAACTTTCAAGTGCTTTTACACACAACTTGAAGTTTTCAAGATCACAAAACTTGATAAATTCTTTTTCTCCATAAAACATTCGAACCCAAACTCCCCTTGTGTTTATCCCATCTAATGGATTTAGGAGAGTTTAGCTTCGATGATTAGCATGTTAAGTGACCCAAATATGTACCCCAACCCCTGTTCTTCTAGTTCTTAGTCAATGGGGACATTGACCCATTTAAGTTTGGGGGGTGAGTTTTGTAATACTACCGTTGTAATATTATGTTGTTGTACTAGTATGTTGTTGTAATATTATGTTTTTGTAACAGTATGTCATTGTAGTATTATGTTGTTGTAACAGTATGTTGTTGTAACAGCTGCTAGGATTTCAAAAAAAAAAAAAAGGATAGTCCTCCTTCTAGAGTTAACTGAGTAACCAGAGGCAGTCATGACACCCATGATTTCCTTTGCATGAAAGGTTAACTTAGGAAGTGAGTATGTGAAAACGGTCTTAGCCGTGATTTGTGCTCGTAGTCAACTACTTTCACCACAAAGTGTTAGTAAGTTGGAACGAAGGTACAAGTGACAGTAAGACTCTCATAAAAAAAAGTTCAAAAGAAAAAGAAAATGAGGCCTAGCAACAGCTTTACATAAGTTTGGGGGATAAAGAAAAATGCTTGTAATGTGAGTGAACTTAGCTTGTTGAACAAAGAAGACCTCCCTAGACTCTATGACTATAACTTAGGTAAGGATAAGCATAATAGGTGGGTTTGCATAAGAATGTTTTATCTTGGAAAAGAAAAGTAAAAGTTTTATGTGAGAAAATCTTGTAATTATGTAAAGTGTTAAAAGTTTGAGACCTCTCCTGAACAACATATTCCTTTTTTCAAAAATACCATCTGAAATCATTTTGTGAAGTGTTTGCTTGTGTATGTTCTATTTGTTTTCTAATTGCTTGAGGACAAGCAATATCTTAAGTTTGGGGGTGTGATAAGCCTTAGGGTGAACTCCTGAGAAGGATATGATTGCCGTTTTGTTTCCAATACTTGATCTACCCTACGACGGCACTTATTGGGATAAAACTACGGGGTCTAAAATGATGGGTCACACTTACAAAGGGCTCATTAAGGTTGTTAATGATGTCCTTGACCAAACTAATGGTAACTAAATATTATAGAATTAAGAGTTATTCTGGTATACAACTTAGTTGAGATTGTCTCAGTTTAGTGAAGGAATACTTGACCTACCCTACAACGGCACTTATTCTAACTCACTAAAGTACCATAGCATTAGAAATAATTTATAGGGTTCATTTTTTAAATTGTTTGATTTCTATGCTAAAATTGAATGGATAACTGTTTGCATGATATTAAATTATATATTTCAATATTATGTCAGTTTCTCTCATAATTTTTAATTTTATTACTGATAAGTCAAAATTGAGAAATTTTATTACTTGAAAAAGTAACATTAACACTATAATGGTAGTGTAAAATTTTGAATTTGTCTTTATTGAGAAATGTTCTCAAAACCTGTTGCTAATGCTATTTGAATTGTTCGTGAAACACATGATTAATGAATTAAAAGTAAACGAGATAGCTTGTACATATTCTCCTAGTTGACATGTTAGATGTCAAGTTTAGAAGATAAAGAAAATGACAACAACATATGAGATGTTGAAGTCAACATAAGCTTGAAAATTGTCTAAATGATCTCAAAGATTAAGTATTACAAATATCTAAGAAAAGAAACCAAATGACTGAAGCTATATAAAAGGAAAAAGTTCCGAAATTAGCTAGGACAGTCATAATGAGAGGAATTTTTGAAATATCTCTATGGGAAGAATAATGTAGATGAAAGTAAATTTGATTTACTAGATTTTTGGTAGAGAATAAACAACTCTACCTAGATAGTTGATACAAGATCCACTATCAAATTTTATTCTTCATTACATTTAATATGAAATTCTTGAAAAATACTTAACATGTAGAATGATTTCTACAAACTGGCATCAGGAAGCCCATCTCAGTTAATGTAGTGGGAGACATTACGATGTCATTAAGTAATAATTGTTAATTAATGCTGAATGTGGTGTTTTATTACCACAAGAGAAATTCAATTTCTCAAACTTATTACTAAAAGGTTCATATAGTATGAATTTTTTTTATATTTCAAAATTGTTTGAAAATACATTCAGTTGAACATAAGAATAATTTGTATATGTTAAAATGTTGACATATATCATACTATAAAATACTGAGATATTCAGGATTATAGAATCCATAATGGAAAGACAAATTGTTTTCTCCTAAAAGATACTTGACTTTGGCAGTTAAGGTTGATAAACATCAACTTGAATATAATGAAGACTTGTAAGAGGTAATTCTCTAAAAGTTAGAGTTAATTACTTTACCTTTCTATAGACCTTGCGTTTCATGCAAAATAAGCATTAGACCTTTATTAGATAAGACTACAAAGCCAAAGAATACTTTGGGCTTACACATTCTGACCCAAGTGATCTGGTGAATGTAAAGGCCAAATAAAGTCATGAATGTTTCATCACTCTAGTTGATGATCATCCAAGTATCTTTACGTAATACAACATAAGTCTAAATTTTTTGAAAAGTTAAAGAAAATTAAGATTAAAGTTGAAAATTAATTAAGTAAATCTATCAAGATATTATGATCAGATCATAGTAGATTAATTGATAGAAAATGAGTTTTTATCCCAATTATCTTAATACCAAGTACAATTGTGTGAAATTGTGCTGCAATGGGAGAAATAGGACTTTGTTAGACATGGTCACATCAGTAATGAGTTACACACCATTACCAAACTCTGGTTAGGAGATGCAATAGAGATTGCATGGTAAACATGATTCCCTCTAAAAGTGTCTACAAGACAATTTTAAGATTATAGAAGAGCAGTAAAGCTGGTTTACAACACTTCACTATTTGGGAATGTTAAGCTCACATGCTGGAACAAGCCTAAAAAGCTTGTATATGTTCAAAGATAAGCCTATGTGTAGGCCACCCCTAAGGAGTACAAGATGGTCTTTTATCTAGTCCTAAAACGAATAAAAGACTACAAACCTTTAATATGGTGAGATAGTATTAATAAATTGGTTCCAAGTGAAGCCACTAAATAGTTAACAAAAGTTATTAACAATTTAATTACATTTGAAAGTCAAATAAATCCTAGTCATAAATTGGATAAGCCTCATCGTATTGGGAGAGTTATGAGATGACTCAACCTTTATGAGGACTTAATTGAAGCCCAAATTGTCATGTTAGATGACAAAGTTGAAGGCTTATTATCCTCAAAGTGAGACTAATGTCAAATGGTTAAACCTAATAGGAGAAAGTAGATTGCGAGTAAACTTTCTTACTTGTTGCCATACTAAAGTCTGTAAGCATTATTTAATTCCTTGTTGCATATGGGTTATGAAAATGAATGTTTAGAATTCTTTTATGAAAAGAAATCTTAGATAATGTATCTACACAAATCAATCAAAGAGATTTATTTTCAAAGATCAAAAGAATAAAGGTTTGCAAAATAATAAAGGTTCATTTATGAAATGAATTTTACCATTAGATCTTTGAATATAAGGTTTGATAAAAGTATCAAAATCTATGACTATGGATAAATATTAATGAAGCTTGTATAGACAAGTAAATCATTAATTGCTTAGTGAATTTTTCTCATGTTTATGTTGATAATATTTTCACCCATTATGAATGATGTAAGATGTCTAACATAAAAAGTTTATTAAGTAACCAATTCCAAATAAGTGATTTGGAATGACTAAGTATATTTTACATGTCCAAAATGGAGATTTTAAGGACAAAATGTTAACTTTGTCTCAAACATCTTATATTGACAAAATTGTTGTCAAATATTTGATATTTATATCTAAGGAAGAGTATCCTAAGACACCTCAAATGTTAAAAGTATATGATATGCATAAATGAGACTGAACATTTAATATACAATTGGTTAGCATATATCAGTTAAATGAATAGTATGAACATTGAGTAGAAAATTAAAAATTTTCTCAAATTATCTATGGATAATGAGAAATTTGTGTGTATGCAGTTAAAGATTTGATCTTTACAAGATACACTGGTTCTTACAAAGATTTAGGAAATCTATGTGAAGATAAATTTTAACCTAGGTAGTGGAGTATGGTATACAAGTTAAATTGTTTTGCTTATGAAGCAACAAAATGACTTTTATGACTCAAATAGTTCCTTAAAGATCTGAAAGGTGTTTCAAATATGATTTAGTTTATCATATTTATTATGATAATAGTGGTGCAAAGACTAATATTAAGGAAATTAGAAAACACCAACATATAGGGAATCATATCGAGAGAGAGAAAGCATCGTGGTAGTGACCAAGATGACTTTTAATGACAGTCGTTTGGATCTATATAAAAAGACACTTCAGGCTAAAGTGTTTGACACTTAGAATGTCTGAGATTACAAGACATGTCTCATCTTTGCTAGGGCAAGTTAGAGAATATGTTGGGTATAGAGTATGCTTTAGGATACATGTCTGCCAACTTTAGTGCAAGTGAGAGATTGTTGGGATTTATGCCCTAAATCCTCGTAATTAATGATTTATTTAATAATTAATAATAATTTTGATTATTTTATTTGCAATATAATATTATTCATTATATGAAAAATCCAAGGTTATTAGTGTAATCTTGAATAGTATGTGGTTGACATATGGGAGGATCATGTTCAAGAAATAACCTAAAGGGTCATAGTATATGGATAATGTTGGGTGTCTTATCCTAGTAACACTATTGATACGACCCACGTTGTAATAGTTACAAATGATTTGATCCAAATCGTTCATGTGGAGACATGTGAGTGGGGGTATCTTATACAATGAGTTTGTATAAGACTGGACCACGAAATATTTAATATATCTTTATAAATCCGTTAATTGAGAAGATTAATATTTCATCAGGATGATCACATGCGACTCGATCTTAATCCTAAGTGAGTTATGAACTCCTGCCTGTGAGGGCTTGTCCTTTGATTTGCATGGGTGAGAGTGACTTTTGCAGCCGTTTCAACATGCCTACCATTTTGGGGACTTGACCAAATAGGGAGCTGGGAACATAATCTCACAAGATGGAATTCACTCATTCCTATATAGGGTAAGTAGATGAGTAGTTCCCTTAAGTGCTGATTTCAGGACTTGAACAATGGGGGCCCCACTCTCTCACTGGCCCGAGAAGGACTTAGTTTATAATTAGATTATAAACAAATTGTTCATTAGAGGATCAGTGGTAATTAAGGTGCAAGATGTAATTATAGGGGTAAAACAGACTTTTGACCCAGCTATAATTACGAACAACTCGTGAATGATCAACTTGCATGTAATGATTATATCTATGAACACAACTTGTCCTACCGTGCATAAGAGTGCAACTCTAGGTCTATAGTGGAGTGACTTATAGTCAATAAATGAAAATCAATTAATTAAAATTAATTAAAGAGTTTAATTACTTAATTTTGTATCATTAGAGCTTATAATATGTAGGTCCATAAGATCCCCTTGCTAGCTCATAGTAACACTAAAAGATCAATTTAGTAGAAAAAAAATTTTGAAATGTTCAAATTAATATTTAATATATTAGATATATTAAATATATAAGAGGAAAATATATTTATTGTATTTGATACATTAAATATTAAAATAATTAATGTATATTAGATACATTAAATAAAAGATATTTATAGCATTTGAATAAGATTCAAATAAATAAATATCGTAGGAGATTTGAATGAGATTCAAATAAATATAAGATATATTTTAATATATTAGATATTAAAATATAATATTTTAATTATGAAAAATATTTTCCCTTGGTCTCTATAAATAGAACCCTTGGGTTGAGCCATTAGAAACAACATATATCTCTTCAATAGAGAATTAGAGAATTCTCTCTAGACCTTTTCCTCTCCAATTCCTTGTGGATTTTCTTTCAAGAGGCTCCCAAAAGCCTTGGTCTTGTGTTCGAGTCATAGCCAGGAAGATTTTATGGAGGAGATAAAGATCCACCAGAAATATCTCTATATTTACTCCAAGTAAGTTTGCTTAACCTTAATTTTTAGTTTCATTTTAAATAAAATCAAAGATGATCCAATGCTTCTGCTTCGGAGTGAAACGTTCATTCTTTCAAAACCAACAAAAGAACCAAAGAGGCGATTGAACCCAACCATGAAAGAATTGGTAATGAAAGAAATCTTCAAACTCCTAGATGCAGGTATAATCTATCCAATTTTTGACAGTAAGTGGTTAAGTCCTATCCATGTAGTTCCTAAGAAAACTGGCATAACCGTAGTTAGGAACAATAATAATGAGTTAGTACCAATGCGTGTTCAGAATGGTTGGAGGATGTGTATAGACTATAGGAAGCTGAATCAGGTAACGAGAAAAGACCATTTCCCTATCCCCTTTATAGATCAGATGGTTGAAAGACTAGGTGGGAAACCCTTTTTCTATTTTCTTGATAGCTTTTCTGGGTTTAATCATATTCCTATTGCACAGAAAGATCAGGAGAAAACTGCTTTCGCTTGTCCTTTGGGAACTTATGCGTACAGACAGATGCCTTCGGTCTATGTAATGCTTCAGGTACATTCCAACGATGCATGATGAACATTTTTTCTGATGATATTAAGAAATGTATTGAAGTGTTTACGAATGATTTCACTATGTATGGAGAGTCATTTGATGAATGTTTAGATAATTTAGCTAGAGTCATGAAGCGCTATATTGAAACAAATCTTGTGTTGAATTATGAAAAGTGTCATTTTATGGCTAACCGGGCCATTGTTTTAGGTCATGTGGTTTCTTCCAAGGGCATAGAAGTTGATAAGGAAAAGATAGATTTTATTGCTAACTTGCCCTACCCTACCAATGTTAGGGAGTTGCGATCTTTTCTTGGCCATGCAGGTTTTTATCGCAGGTTTATTAAAGACTTTTCCAAGGTTGCCTTGCCAATCACTAATTTGTTGCGGGAAAGATGTTCCCTTTGAATTTGGGAAGGAATGCAAAGAGTCATCGATTTGCTTAAAGAATGATTGACCAGTGCACCTATAATTCATCCACCCCAATGGGACCTACCTTTCGAGATTATGTGCAACGTAAGAAACTATGCAGTGGGAGCAGTGTTTGGCCAGAGAATTGATAAGAAAAGCCATGTCATTTATTATGACTCCAAGACTTTGAACCATGCTCAGTGCAACTACTCTATAGCAGAAAAAGAGCTTTTGTCCATTATTTTTGCTTTAGATAAATTTCGCTCTTATATCCTTGGTTCTAAAGTAATTTTTTTCTCTGACCATGTAGCTTTGAGATATCTCATATCAAAGAAGGAATCCAAACCAAGACTACTCAGATGGATTTTGCTTCTTCAAGAATTCAACCTGAAAATCAAAGACAAAAAAGGAGCGGATAACTCTGTTGCAGATCACCTAAGCAGACTGATAAGGGAGGAGGACACACTGCCATTCAATGATGACTTCCCTGATGAACATCTATTTCATATTCAAAATATAATTCCCTGGTATGCAAATATGGTCAATTACCTTGTCACAAGTACTTTCCCTTACCATCTCTCTACATCTAGAAGAGCCAAGGTAAAACGTGATTCACAATATTATGTTTGGGATTACCCTTACCTATGGAAATTTTGTGTTAATCAAGTAGTTAAGAGATGTGTGCCTGAAAATGAGTTTGAGTTTATTCTAGCTTTCTATCATGATTATGCACGTGGGGGACATTTTGGGCTTAAAAGAACTGCTAAAAAAGTCTTAGACAGTGGGCTATATTGGGAATCTTGATTTAGGGAAGCCAGCCAATTCTGCAAATCATGTGAGAAATGCCAAAAGGTAGGAACTATTTCTCGTAAGAATGAAATGCCCCAGGTACCTATTCTAGTTTGTGAAATATTTGATTTATGGGGCATTGATTTTATGGGTCCATTTCCTTCTTCCTGCGGTTTTTCTTATATTTTGTTAGCTGTGAATTATGTTTCTAAATGGGTGGAAGCAAAAGCCACCAAAACTGGCGATGTTCAAACTGTTGTAGGTTTTATAAAGACTAACATTTTCAGCAGGTTTGGGATTCCATGAGCCATAATAAGTGATTAGGGGAGGCACTTCTGCAATAGGTCCATGGAAGCTCTAATGAAGAAATACGGAGTAAACCATCAAGCAGCCACCACCTACCATCCTCAAACTAATGGTCAGGCTGAAGTCTCCAACAGAGAAGTCAAGTCTATCATGGAGAAGACTGTGAGTCCAGGAAGGAAAGATTGGAGCCTTCGATTGAACGATGCTTTGTGGGCGTACCGCAGAACTTACAAAACCCCTATAGGAATGTCTCCCTATAGGTTGGTTTTTGGAAAGACATGTCACTTGCCAGTAGAAATCGAGCACAAAGCTTATTGGGCAGTAAGGCGGTGCAACTTTGATATGGATAAAGAAGGAGAGTCAAGACTACTACAGTTCAGGAACTAGATGAAATGAGACTAGATGCCTACAAGAACTCGCAGATTTACAAAGAAAAATCCAAATTACTTCATGATAACATGCTTATTAGGAGGCAATTTGAGATTGGTCAAAAAGTTCTCCTCTACAATTCTCATCTTAAGCTCATGCCAAGTAAGTTCCGTTCTAGGTGGAGTGGCCCATTTGTTGTTACTAACGTTTTTCCTTATGGTGCAGTAGAGGTCAAGGAATTGGAGACAAACAAAACCTTCAAGGTAAATGGATAGAGATTTCCACAATGACTAAAAGCTACAAATTACCAAATTCTCTAGCTTCAATTTTATCCAAGCACCGAATTATCAAAGATGAATGGAAAATTAAACTTGCTGGATGAATAAATGTGATTAAGATCTAAAATTGACAATGCAAAACAGAGGATAAAACTTAATTTGTAAAAACTCTAGAGCAATGACTTCATCAAATACCTCATCCTACTCTTTGTTCATTAATAGCCAATGTTTTTTCTATTTCTAGGTTGTTGACAAGCTCTACCCTATAGACTCAGTATTCTTTCTCAAGCAATAACGATATTCATTGAAATGTGAATTACCTATATCTCTATCACAATTCAAACAATTCAATTATTAAGCCCCGTAGAACCTAAAATTGCCACAAAACCCACAAGGGCATCTCTATCTCAAGTGTAAATTAGAGAAAACACTTCAGTTCATCAATGATTCTTGTCTCTCAACCTCAAATCATGACATAGAAACAATGTAAAGCATGGTCAAATCTAAACATGCTTTAAGTGTAGAAGAATTTTCACAACCATAAATGAAATAGAAACATCATCTATTAACTAAGAAAGAGTAGGATTCGAGTATTCGATTACATCAAATCTCTAGATAGAAAAACTTAGTTCATAATGTAAAACTTAACAAAACTAGTCAAAAATGTCATTTGAGTCATTACAAACAGCAAAAGAGAAAGGAAAAGTGAAAAGAGAGACAAATCTAGATGATTAAACGAATAAACAAGCTTAGCTCTCGCTCTGTTTGGTTGCTCGGGTCCTCCAAGGTGGCATATTCCTTTCTTCTTTGGTTTTTCTCTCTTCTGTTCTCTCTTCTTCGCCTCCAAAACTCTAATTTTCAACCCCCTCAAATGACTCGTCTTTCTACTTTCTCGTCCTTTCTAATTTCATGTTTTTTTTTCTTTAATAGTTAGGGCTTTTCTAACCTTTAATATTTATGAAAAGGTACCTTTTTTCTAACCTAAATTTCAAAATCTTACACTTTTATCTCTAAGGTTTATAATGTTTGGGATGCATGCCTTAAACTTGTGACGTCATTTAAACTATTTAGAAATAAATAAAATAAAATAAACAATTATATGTACATCGTCTTAGAAATCTAACACCCAATGCATAATTATTCTTAAGTTATTGGATGTGTTTTTAAATTTTGTTTGTAATGGACGCACGAGAAGATCTAGTTTAAGAGTAGTGACTTAACTAGTCTATATTACATGGATAGAGTTATGAGGATTTTATCTTGGTAACATTATTTATATGGTCCACTTTGTAATTGCTACAAATAATCCTATCCAGATCGTTCATGTGGTGATATGTGAGTGGCAGTATCATATGCAATGATATTGCATAATACTGGGCCACAATATGTCTTGCCCATTTTATCTTAATACTACCTATGTGGGTATATCCTTTGATTGACATGGGTGAAAGTGACGTGAACATTCTCCCCAATAAGTCTTCTGTCTTGGGAGCATATTCAATTGGGGAGTTCAAAACATTCCTACACAATACAAAATTCATAGACACTTAATAGTAGAAAATGCAAAGTGTGGCACTTATCATTGTTGAATATGTACATAAGTGATTACCCTAAAATGTTAGTTTTGGACTTGGATAACAGGGTGCCACATTCTTGATATCTAAAGAAGAATTTTTCTATGATGAGAAGATGGAAAAGACTATCAATTAGAGAACTAGTGAGACTTATATGTAGATAATAAACAAGAGATGGAACAAGGGGCACAATAATAGTCATAATTTTGCCTGGCTAAAATCATGAATCATTTCTTGACGGACCAAATGAGTGGTTAAGATCATATATGTGGATATAACTCATTTATAGTGCATATAAGAGTACAACCATTAGTCTAAAGTGGAGTCACCTCGGGGTTAATAGTAAAATTGGTTGTTTGAAGAGTTTAATTATTTGTCATTGTATATATACATGACTTCGTCTTTTATTTATTTGCTTGTGAATAAACATATTATCTGAATAAATATTTGAAGCTACATGGGGAGGGTTAGGAGTTGCATTATAAAATGAATGTGATTTTTATTACAAGTTTAAAGGAAGATTAATACAAAGGATTAGTGGTTTGTACGAAATTTAGAGAGAAATAAAAAAGAGGGAATCTTTACAAAATTTAAAGACTAAAATTATATATATATTGTTTAATCATTATATTATGATCCTGGCTATACTAAGGACAATTAATTATCTCTTTTGTGCTTACAGGGCGAAAGATCAAGCTTCAACAAATAATTAACACACCATAGCTATACCATTTCACAAATTCATGACTTATTGGGGAAACAACAGCACTACTACAACAAAATAATATATCATAGCTCTAACAAAATGGATTTCCAAGGATGAAGATAATTCAAAGAAAGGGATTATCCACCTTACCAAAGGAGGCCCCAAAAAGAGGTAGAAAAGGATCTTAGAGGTACCAAACTCAAACTTCCCAAGTTTCATGGCAAATCATATCTGAAGAGTTCAAGGAATAGGAAAAGAAAGTGAAGTTAATCTTTGCTTGTAGCACTAACTTTAAGAAGAGATCAAAGTAATCATTGCCATTACACATTTAAAGATTATTCTATAAGATCGTGGGATATAGTAATTTCTATGAGAAGAAGGTAATGAAGGACATGAGGAGTCATTGACTAGAACTTAAACAGCTATTGAGGAAGAAGTTTGTGCCAAAACTCTATCGAGAGATCAAGTATCTTAAATGCTTGAAAGACTTTATGAAGATTCCAAGAGTGAGGAGGAAAATTACATGGAGATAGGCATGCTCATAACAAGCCTGGAGATTGATGAAGACATCGAGACCACCATGGCAAGATTTCTAGATGGACTCAACAGAGATATAGCTAACAAGATAAACATGTATCCTTACTTGGATATTCAAAAGTTGCTTCACATTATTGTCAAAATTGAGGGCATGGTTGGAAGTGATTTTGGAATGACTAAAATTACTTTTGACATGCCCAAAATCATTTCTCTTTCAAAATTGTGATGTTTGACAATGGTGAAGAAATGATTTTGGAAGCATCCAAATTCACTTTAAGTGATTCTTGGTCAATCACTTGAAAGCTAAGTGATTTTTTCAAGTGATTGTGAGTGATTTTGCTTTAAAATGACTATTATTTCATAATTAATTTAATAATTAATTCATATGTGGGTAACAAATTAAATGACAATTATATTTGGGCTATTTAAAGGGCATATTGTGTGGTCTTAATTATGGGCCCAAGACTTCCCATATAGTGGTGTGGCCTGCTGAGCAGAAACCAGCCCGTTGATCCTAGGGCATTATGGGAAACCCTAGGATCAACTTATAAATAACAAGGTTATGGTCTCCAATATACTATGCCTCTTTAGCCTCCTATTCCCCATCTGATAGAGAGGATTGTCCATCCTGATCTAGGTTGCATAGTTGAGGAAGACCACAAACCACAGAATTTACAAATTCAACATGTCTAAAGGTTCCAGGTAATTTGTATCTTCTTTAGTTTTAGTTTTCTTCCATGCTTAGATACTTTTATAAATCTTTTCATAATTGTTCTTGAATTGTATGCCTTTATTCTTGAATAATTATGACTTGTATTTGTTAATAAATTCCAACAAGTGGTATTAGAGAGGTTTATGCATGGTGGATTACTAAATTTGTTTTTTTTGTCAAACCTGTTATCATTTTTGATTCATGAATTTGTTATTCAAAAGATTTTCAAGGTTTATTTGCAATATGTTTTGTGAATTCCTTGAACTTTCGAATAGTAAAATCTTATTTTTGAATGCTTTCATATATTCAAGTTATATCATTAAAGATTAAGGATGCATTATATACATTTTATATGCATATTTGACTCAAGGAAACAAAGTTCAAATTAACAAAAGCTCTAATATGAAATTTGGAGATTAAATCTCCTGCTATATGGATAAACGATTGCTAGTTTATTATTAAAAAAAAAAAGGTTCTTGCAACTGAGGCACTCATCCATATGCTAGAGTGCCGCCTACAGTGGCTGCCCTATCTCCAATTTGGAGATTGTGTGGGCTTGGCCCACCAACATTCTTGAGTTCCTAACTTTCTATGCATTTGGTTTGCATAACAGATATGTGTATATATATTATTTTATTGTAGATTTTTAATAAATAAAATTTAAAAATATATATATATTTCATTTGGCATAATAAAGTAGGGAAAAATATTTGTTTTATTTTTTTATTATGCTTATTAAAGAATGGTTATTAAAGTATCTATTGGAAGTTTATAAGTACTTGGAACAATTTGTCTAATCTCTTTTGAATGTTTCTAAATTGAACCATCTAAAGATGTAGTGTATTTGTTGCTTATGCGAATTGTGATCGGCCCAAAGGAAGGTTACAATTTGGCCAAAAAACAAATATAAATGCAATAATCAGTGTGAATAGCATAAGGTTGTGCACTTAAGGATGTTAGTCGGCCCAAAGGAAGACTATCATCTAAAAGGAATAAGTTATTAATATTTGATTATTGATTTCTAAATTTGGTGCCTCAATGATTGTTAGGTGGGTTGAAAGACCAATAAAGTTTCTTTTGGGGTAATTATAGTTTTTATTTTTGAGCACTTTTTTCCCATTATTAAATTATGCATGTAAAGATATTATTCATAATTTTGAAAATGATTTTGGTAATTTCATTTGGATCATGCTGCCAAAGTAGCCTCTGATTTATGATATTGACATCTTCAGAATTAATTAGATGTTTGTGGGCCTGTTGTTTATGCGTTCTGATTGTCGGCCCAAAGGAAGGCGTCAGTCTGGCCAAATAACAGGTACACTTGTGGCTAGTTGATGATGAACATGGATAATATAAAGTTATGTCATGTGAGTGATTGTCAGCCCAAAGGAAGGCTTTCACTTAACAGGATTGGTTATCAATGTTTCATCATCACGTTGAGAGTATCGTTTACAAGTTGATAGTCGGCCCAAAGGAAGGTTGTCAATGTTGTGTTTGGTATCTTGTTGTCCTCATAAAGTTTAAATCTACTGTATTTTTATAAATACTAATGAAATTCTGAGCATGTTTTATTATTGATTGAGTTATTGTTAAATATTATTTCATTGCCTTATTCTTGGATTTAAGAATATTTTTGGTTAAGTTGCATTTTTTTTTTTAAAACTTGTGATAAAGATAGAAGCACTTCTATTTTTCACTTAGCAACATTCCTTTAAGATTAAATGGGGCTTTGAAAAATGGAATCATCTTAATTGCATAAGTTTTCTGATGATGAATTGCAATATTCAAGGGAATCATGTGTAATAAGGAAATAATTAGGAAGTTCCTTAAAAGATTAGGACTGTTCTAAAAGAACATAAAGGAAGAGACATGTAAACTTTTGGTTGAATGTGTCTTAATGAAGAATAAATGAACATGAGGGAGTACACTAAAGGATGAAATGCACTAAATTTATAATGTTCGATGATTGACTTGTGCATTTGATGCTCATTTTTAGACATTGTATAGTCAATGTACGATGAGTTATGACACTCATAAGGATAAATGAACTCTTAATGAATTAATCTTTGACGGTGTGTTTAGGGAAAAATGAGTTAAGTATGAAAAGACAAAAAGTACTCAGTTAACTATTTCCTTAAAGGAAGAAATTAAAGTTGACACAAAGCTGCATTTGGAACATATTAGTCCAAATCACTAAGAATTAGGATTCAGACATCCCCTAATATTTTTTAGAAAATTTGGGTATAAAGAAAAATGTATTCCTAGTACATCATTACATGATGTATAAAGAAAATATGACTTCTCACTTTGGATTTGAAGAAAATTAGTTTGACTTATATATCAAGGCTTATATGTGTTGAATGAACTCTAGTACTTCTGTTCATGTTCATCGATGATTGGTTCTTTTGATTTAATAGATCATTGAGTTTGTATTAGGTTTAATCAAGGGGACAATAATGAAATAATCAAATTAAGTGGCATTGAGAGCTTCAACATCTTAGCAATATCTTTCATAGCCCATTCCCTATGGCTCCCTAAAATGATTAACAACATTGTATAATGTTCTAAGAAATAAACTTTCATTGAAAGTACCCATACTTAATATATAGGAGAATCTTTAGTTATGGATATCCTAAAAGCCATAGATCAGTTAATAGTAGTGAAACATTATGAAAATGTGATGGATTAGGAAGAGAAGATCTAGGACATTTTGCTTAACTCCTAAGTAATACATTTTTTTTAGGCAAACATAAGAAATGTGTTGCTTATAGAATGATTCAAAGTTCATAAAGATGTAGTAAGAAGAATGACAAATATCACTCTTCTTTGAACTTAGTTTCTTTGAGAAAAGCACTCAAGATTGCAACATAAGCCTTAAGTAGTGTACCAATAAAGCAACAACTGAATTTCTAGCAATTCAAGGTTAAGCAAAAGCTTAACATTAGGTTTTGCATTAAGGGATGTCCAATTAAAATTTGGTCTTGAAGGTCAATAAGGAAAACTTGGACTTAAAGATTATTAGTTGTGACTCTAGGTACACTGGTCATTTCATGTTTTTTTAAAATTAATTTCCACTTGAAAGTTTATTTGCATGAGATCTTAAAGTTTCTTAGCGATGTTGAGTTTGAGGGGGAAGATAAAATGAGGAATGTTGTCTTTAAGAAAAGAAAATTTGAGTTATTTTCTCTTTGTGATAACATTAGTAAAGGTTCTCCTCATTTAAGTAAAATAAACTCAACATTATTAAAAGTGTTATTAAAGTAATTACAAGGGATAGGAAAATTAAATTTATAAGGTTTGTCTAGTTATTATGGTTTCAATTCTTGTAAGTTTATAACAACACTTAGTAACTCATTTTTCTTAGAGTTATGTTAGATGAATATAAGAATTGGTTTCTCAAATTGTATGCTCTATGAAGTTGAAACTTGTAAAGTTTGAAACTTTTGATTCAGTAACACAAAGTGTCAAAGGTTAAAATTTATCTTTGATCTCAATAAGGATCTTTTATCTGTAATTTCATAAGTTCCACAAAATAATTATCACATAGGGTCTTGAGGTAGATAAGAGTGATAATTACGAATTACAGGTTTAGTGGGAGTAAATTTACTTTCCTAGCATAATATGTCTTTGACATAGTAAGGCTATGATACAAGATGAAAAACTTATATGGACATCTCTTTTATATTGTGAAATGATATTGTGAGATCAATCTCAAGTAACATTGAGATGTCACAAAAGGGTCTAGAAAAGTTTTTCAAGTTTTCTAGCATAAAGGATTATGCACTAGGGTAATCATTAAAGAAGACAATATCAGTCTTAATAAAAGTCCCTTGAATAAAGAGATGAAGAGTTTCATGCTCAAAGATCATACGCTTCCGCTTCACTATTCATATCAAGAATAAAAGGCAATTATTTTGATAACTCTTAGTTGGATCTAAAAAAGTTTTAAGGTACTTAACAAAGGATACATTCTCACTTATTATAATTAAATAAAGTAGAGATCATAAGGCAATTTGATTTTGATAATGAGTTGCCAACAAGATCCACTTTCGAGGCTATGTTCACTAATTGGTTAAAAGGTACTACTGTCATATGAGTGACAAATAGTCACTTGGTAGTGGAATTCACAATTTAAGTGTGTTCATAGCATGTTGTGTGGCAACAAACTCAGAAATTTTTTAATCTTGTCATTAAGTTATCTTGACAAGAATTTATTATTATTATTATTATTATTATTTCATATTACAGCAATAAAAGCTTTTATATGAGAATTATAAGCTTTAATTGATAAAGAAAATTCAGAGTTTTTCTTGTGTCTAAAGGAATACAACTCCATCATTGCGAATCCGCTCATGAAGAATATTCACACAAAATTTTAGGAGCATAATGCTCATACAAGTGTGAAAATTATAGTATGCCAGTTGAGTGGGAGTTTGTTTTTCTTTAAGTAGACACAAAGTTTTGTTTTCTGCAGAATAAGGAAGATGAATTGTCTTTTGTACTCTGAATAACTTTCTTTCTAACTGTAGTTTAACATAAGGCTAGAAAGAGTACAGTTTGATCTCTCTAAAGAATAAAGTTGGACTAGTTGGGAATAGGCATGTTTAGATCACATTACATGTAATTTCAATGCTGCTCTTCCACACTCGATCCATGTCATTGAGTATATTTGGTGTGGTGATCATTGAAGGCTGAGTTGCGACTATACATGTGACAAAAGCTGCCTTGGTTCCTCATTGGTATACAAAATGGACCGGATTGTGATTAAAGGGAAGTTTCTTTTAAAATAGCATTAAGTTGTGCACTAAATAATAAATTAATAATTGCTGATAAGGAAATTGCTACCCAAGTGGGAGATTGTTGGAATTAATTTAATAATTAATTCATATGTGGGTAACAAATTAAATGGCAATTATATTTGGGCTATTTAATGGGCATATTGTGTTGTCTTAATTATGGGCCCAAGACTTCCCATATAGTGGTGTGGCCTGCTGAGCAGAAACCAACCCGTTAATCCTAGGGCATTATGGAAAACCCTAGGATCAACTTATAAATAACAGGGTTATGGTCCCCAATATACTATGCCTCTTTAGCCTCCTATTCCCCATCTGATAGAGAGGATTGCCCATCTAGATCTAGGTTGCATAGTTGAGGAAGACCACAAACCACAAAATTTACAAATTCAACATGTCTAAAGGTTCCAGGTAATTCTGATCTTCTTTAGTTTTAGTTTTCTTCCATGCTTAGATCCTTTTATAAATCTTTTCATAATTGTCCTTGAATTGTATGCCTTTATTCTTGAATAATTATGACTTGTATTTGTTAATAAATTCCAACATGACAATGGTGAAGAAATGATTTTGAAAGCATCCAAATTCACTTTAAGTGATTCTCGGTCAATCACTTGAAAGCCAAGTGATTTTTTTCAAGTGATTGTGAGTGATTTTGCTTTAAAACAACTATTATCTCATATATATAATAAAAAAAAAAAAACTAACATTCGTGATGGTTACAAACCGTCATCTTTTATGAAAAATTCATAAATTTCCATCAATAAGTGTCTTTTCTCAAAACCATTACCATTAATAAGGTCATTCATCATTGTTTACAAAGTGCCAATTTTTCTCTCTCTAAAGATTTAATAATGACTAATTCACTTTTTAAATTTTTTATTATTTTTCTCACTTTTTTTCTCTCCAATGGTTTTAACTCTCTAACTTTTTTTATCCTAAATTTGTTTGTTCCTCTCTCTATAACTTTGTATCTCTTTAACTTTTTTCTCTCTAATTTTTTACCTCTTGCTCTAACTTTTTGCTCTTAAACTTTTTTGTCCCTAACTCTTAAACTTTTTTTTCCTCATTAAAGTTTTTCTCCCTAAAATTCTTATCATTCTCCCCAAGTATATTTCCCTAACTTGATTTTTCTATCTTTGAATTTTCCCTCCCTCTATTAAATTTCTCTCTCTCTAAATTTTTTGTCCCACTCTACAATTTTTATCCGTCTATGTCTCTAACATTTTTTTTCTCTTTGAAACTTTCTCTAGCTTTATATTTTGCCCCTGTCATTGTGTTTGTCCTTGTCATTGATAACTTAATGTCATGTTTAGTGATAGAAAGGGAGGACTTTGTGTCTGGGCCTCGCATTCATCCTCCACCACCTTGGCCTCAGCCTGGTCTGCCTCGGACTCGACCTGTATCTTTCTCTTCACGTTGATCAGACTTCGTAAGTCCGATATTGCTTTGTTATCCCTCGAAATCATCGCTTCTTTGTCACTTGGTCGGCCTTGGCCATCAGGTTGCGAGATGACTTGCACTACAGATTTTAGCTTGCATGCCTTACTCGCCAAACTTTTGACCGTGCGCTAATGAGGTTTTTCTTTTCCTCCGAGGAACAGCTTCTTAGTTGGTCTTTGGGCATGAAATTTTGATCCTCATGTACCCTCCACCAATTTTACTTTTCCTTTTCTCAGGTCAAGAACCAATGGTGGTTCTTCTTCTTGCTTCTCTTTCTTCTGAAGGTCCTTCTTGTCGAGCTTTTCTAGTATCTTCAATAGGTACTTGTCCATGTTGTCGACTTTCTTTTTTAGCTCGGATGTCTCCTCTTCTGGTCAATCTATGTTAATATAAGGCCGATGAGGAGTGACCTCTCTTGTTCGTCGTGGGTGATGATCTTGATAAGAATCGTCTCCATCCTCGTTCTAGTGCTTTTTTTTTGGTATTCTACTCATCTCTTTTGGAAGATCGACTCAAACACTAACCAAGGTTTTCCAGGGAGAGTTGTCGTTCCCCACAAACAGCGCCAACTGTTGTTGCCAAATTTTGGACAGGAGAAATTTCACCTAACCTCCGCATGACAATGACGGTGAGTTTGTAATCTTGGGGGAAGAACGCGGCCTGCAATACAAGAAAAACTTGGACATTGATGTGGTGTAGGACACACAGGCTCCGATTCTTAAGTCAGAGAGAGTTTAGAGAGGATTATGAGTTCTTAAAGAGTTTTCAGTGGCTGGAATGAACTTACCATGCTTTCCCCTAAAGAGAGAGCTTAAATAGCTTCTCACTAGGGTTTTAAGTGGGTTTTCGTCTTCTATTGAGAATGAAAGGAACGAACAGGGATGGACTGAGACTACACTGGCCATGAGGGACCAAGGCAAGGCCCAAAGGAGGGCCTTGCCACCCGTTTCTTCTTCCTTTCTCGTCTTGGGCCACATTCCCTGTTGGTTTTGGTCTGTTTTGACTTCGTATGAGGTTGATTTCCTCTTTTGGCCATTTATTGTAGCCTTTCATTTAGCCTATTCTTGTTGGTCCAATTTTACCCATAACAAATTTCATCCTTTTCTTCCCCTTGAATCTAATCAAAACCAAAAATTACCCCAAAATTCGCCTCAACAAGATCAAACAAACCCTCAATTCCAATCCTTATAGCCTCATCTTCTTCAAGATCCAAAGACATATGGAGAAAAAGAACTCCTCCAACAAATAAATCACAACCCCATTTCTCCAAAAGTACCAACACAGTGCAAGAAAGCATAGAGAATCCTTATATTTAGATCACAACGTCGACATGGAAAACAAAAACGGAAAAAAAACAGAGCCATGAAATCCACTCAAGCGGCAGGTACATTCAACAATTTTTTTTTACAAAGTCTGAAATGAATAACAACGATTATAAATTAAATAATTTTTTTCTAAGAAACCTGAATTGCTAACAAGAATGCTAACCAGAAACACAAAGCCTAGTGTTATTAATTATCCACGATCACAACCCAAGTTTTAATCAATTTTTAAGCAAATTAGAGGTGATTAAGAGCAGTTTTTCTTGAAATTAAAGGGTTGGACAGCAGTAAAAAATTGCAGAAAAACCAGTAAAACAGAGTGCAAACACAAGAATTTATAGTGGTTCGGTCAATAGACCTACTCCACTTTGCAAAGGGTCTTAGAGGCCTTTGCGAGTCAATATTATTAGAGATTCAAGCAAGATTTTACAGAACATTGAGCAAGAAAGTAGATCTAAGAGGAATTTTATCCAAGAAAGCAGTAAACTAGAGAGGGAAAAATTAAAGAGAAAAGAAGAGGAGAAATACAACCTTTGTAGTCTCAAGGCTATGCTTTCAAGAAGAGGAAATTAATTTTTCCAAATCAATTTCAACCCCACTTTGCTTGGATCATTCTTCGCCGGCAGCAATGTCCAAATGGTGGTGCTGCACCTCACGAATTTGCAGTACTCTGATGGAGGCTTCTTGGACAGCAAAGGAATGGTAAGAAACCTTGCGTTCTTCCTCTCGAATTTTGGTGTCAACTGCAGTTTCACGGAAGAAGAAGAAGAAGAAGATGACCCAAACTTATTCTCTCTCTTTCTCTTTCTATATTGGCCGAATGGCCTTTCAATTTTCCTTTCTCTCTCTTTTGCTTTCTAAACCCTAAAACCCTCTTAATGAATGGTGCTTCACATACATATCCTTATGACCCATGCCCATACATCATACATATATATAGATCAATTGGGCTACACGAAAATTACAATAGAATTGATCATATATTATCAAGAAGTGGTTGAATAAAAATTGGGCTCCTCCATTTTTTTTGGGCCCAACGAATTTTTGAGTCCATTAGTTTTGGGAACAAGTTAATTGGTCCAATCATTTATTTAATTTAGCTTTGTCATATTTAATTAAGCCCAATTTGAACTTAATTAAAAAACCAATTATACTAAATTAAATTCATGATAAATTAGAAACCAAATTTATAACAATCTCCACCTTGGTTTCAAATTTACCAAAAAGAAGGACCAATGAACAATGGAGCTTGCTCCCAAAAAAAGGACTCAAAAAAAAATTCATTTATCACCCATTATCAAGCTGCAACATTCTCACACAAAGGTTAAACTTATCACATGGTAATGCTTTAGTAAACATATCCGCAGCATTCAAATCAGTAGCAACCTTTTTAACAGAAACTAAACCATCA
The DNA here is from genome assembly GCA_033996785.1 of Trichosanthes truncata. Lineage (NCBI taxonomy): Eukaryota > Viridiplantae > Streptophyta > Magnoliopsida > Cucurbitales > Cucurbitaceae > Trichosanthes > Trichosanthes truncata. The sequence continues at coordinate 42,255,520 of MU867259.1, read as the reverse complement.
TTGATGACATCTCTAACAAAATGATATCTAACATCAATATGTTTAGTTCGTTCATGGTGAGAATGATTTTTAGATAAGTGTAGAGCACTTTGACTATCACAGAATACAGTTACAGAGACATTATCACTACAACATAATTCAGATACAATTCCCTTAAGCCATAAAGATTCTTTAATACCTTCAGTTAATGCAATATACTCAGATTCAGTTGTAGATAATGCAACTATGGACTGTAAACTAGATTTCCAACTAATTGTGCAATCAAACAATTTAAACACAAAACCAGTCAAAGATCTACGCTTATCAATGTCAGCAGCATAATCAGCATCAACATATCCAATTATTTCAATGTTCTTATCATCAACTATATTTGCTCCACCATAAACAAGACATAAATCGGTATGACATGCAAGATATCTAACAATCCACTTAACAGCATTCCAATGTTGTTTACCAGGATTAGCAAGAAATCTACTAACAACACTAAGTGGATGAGCAAGGTCAGGTCTAGTACAAACCATGGCATACATAAGACTCCCAACAGTACTTGCATATGGAATATCATGCATTTCATCAATATCATTTGGAGTCTTAGGAGAATCATCAATAGAAAGTTTAAAGTGCTTGCCAAAAGGAATACTAACCTTCCTACTATCATGCATGTTCAATCTTTTAACTAGTCTTGTTACATAATCACTTTGAGACAAATATAGTTTCTTTTCTTTTCGATCTCTAATAATATCCATTCCTAATATTCTTTTTGCATTGCCTAAGTCTTTCATTTCAAATTCCTTCTTTAAAAGATCTTTTAACTTATTTATCTCATGCATGGATTTACAAGCAATCAACATATCATCAACATAAAGCAGTAAGTAGATAATTTTCACATCAGAGATTTGTTTAAAATAAACACAACTATCATACTTACTCCTATAAAAGTCAATGGATAGCATATAAGAATCAAACCTTTTATACCATTGGCGTGGCGATTGCTTTAAACCATACAACGATCTTTTAAGTAGGCAAACTTTCTTTTCTTGTTTGGGAGCTTCGAATCCAGGAGGTTGATCCATGTAAATGGTCTCCTCAAGCTCACCATGCAAGAAAGCAGTTTTGACATCCATCTGCTCTAACTCAAGATCAAAGTGAGCAACAAAGGCAAGCAAAATTCTAATAGAGGTGTGTCTTACAACAGGGGAAAAAACTTCATCATAGTCTATACCCTCCCTTTGAGTAAACCCCTTTGCTACCAACCTAGCCTTGAACCTAGGTTTGTTGTTTTCTAAAGGGTTCTCCTTAACTTTGTAAATCCACTTACAACCTACTGTTTTAGCATCTAATGGTTTATTAACAAGAACCCAAGTTTGATTCTTTATCAAGGAATCATACTCTTCTTTCATTGCGGCCCACCATTTGTCTTTATTTTTATCATTTATGGCCTCATTGAAAGTTTGTGGTTCTTGGTTAATAAATTCATTAGCTATTACTAGGGCATAGGATATAAGGTCAGCGTACCCAAATCTAGTGGGAGCTACAATGGTTCTCCTAACCCTATCCCTAGTTAACTGGTAATCAGTCAAGTTTTGGTTATCTTCTACCTCCTCCTCATTAACTACTTCCTGTGTAGGTGTCTGTTCTAAGGTAGATGGTGCAGTATCATGTTCTATTATTGGTTCATCTACTTGATCTATTTGGGAAGTAGTTAAGGGAGGTGCTAAAACAGTTTCAGTGGTGCTAGTTGGATTTTCAAGGATAGACTTAGTTTTTTCTTCTACATACCCCATTTTACTTTCATCAAAGACAACATCTCTACTTATTAGGATTTTGGATGTATTTGGTTCTAGGCACCATAGCTTGTACCCCTTAACACCCTCGGGATACCCTAGAAAGACACATTTCTTAGCTCTTGGGTCTAGCTTTCCCTCTTTTGAATAAGCATAAGCTAAACACCCAAAGACTTTCATGTGTGATAGGTCGGGGGGACTACCTTGCCAAAGTTCTTGTGGTGTTTTTAGATCTATGGCTGTGGACGGGCTCCTATTAATTATGTAGCATGCTGTTGCAACAGCTTCTCCCCAAAAACTCTGAGGGAGCTGCGAATTGGACAACATGCACCTTACTCTCTCCATTAAGGTTCGGTTCATTCTCTCAGCTGCCCCATTTTGTTGGGGTGTTCCTACAACGGTCAAGTGTCTAGCTATCCCCTTAGACTTACAGTAGTTTTTAAACTCATGGTTACAAAACTCAAGCCCATTATCTGTTCTAAGTTTCTTAACTCTAAGGCTAGTTTGATTTTCAACATAGGTTACCCATTCAACAAATTTATTAAAGGTGTCAGATTTATTTTTAAGCAAATACACCCACACCTTTCTAGTACAATCATCTATAATGGATAAAAAATACCTAGCCCCTCCATTAGTGACAACATTTGATGGGCCCCATAAGTCAGCATGCACATATTCTAGTTTTCTTTTAGCAGAGTGACCACCCTTCCCAAATTTAACTCTTTTACTTTTACCATAAATGCAATGTTCACACATATCTAGGTCTACATTTTTTATATTGGGAATAATTTGTTGTTTTATTAACTCCTTAATCCCTTGTTCACTCATGTGACCTAAGCGTTTATGCCAAAGAATAGTTTTGGAATTATCACTCTCCTTAACTAGATCACTTGATCCTATGACCGTTGAACCCTCTAAGGAGTATAAGGTTTCCCTAAGATACCCTTTCATTGCTACTAAGATGCCCTTCATGACTTTAAGCACACCACCCTCTAATTTTATGGTGTATCCTAGCTTATCAAGCATACTAAGGGATATTAGGTTTCTTTTAACCTCAGGTACGTACCTAACTCCATTAAGAAGCCTAATATTCCCGTCATGAAGTCTAAGCCTAATTGTCCCTTCACCTTCTACATTACAAAAATGTCGGTTCCCTAACATGACCTTACCTCCTACACCGGTTCGGAAGTCTTCTAGCCATTCTCTATTAGGGGTCATATGGAAAGAACAACCTGAATCTAATATCCAAGTATCATCTTCACTAGTGGTACTAACCATAAGGGATTGGTTATACTCCTCGCTTAGGTTTACTACACTAGTTTCTTCTTTCCCTTTACCCGACGACTTTTTGTTTCTAAGGTCCGGACAAAATCTCCTAATATGGCCTTCTTTTTGGCAATGATAACATTTCCTATTACTAGCCCCCCTAGACTTCGATCTACCCCTACTCTTGCTTCTATGTTTGTTTCGATTCTCAAATCTCCCTCTCACATACAAAGACTCACTATTAGTCTTTTTATTTTCTTTAAGTTCTTGTTCTTTAACTCTTATTGCACTAAAAACAATTTCAGTAGATAGAGTATCCCTACCAAATTTCATAGCAGATTTCACATCATTATATGCATCAGGTAAAGAATTAACCAACACAACAGCATGATTTTCATCAGAAAATGTTTCGCCTATATTTTCCATTTCAGAGATAACCCTATGAAATTCATCTAAGTTATCTTTCATGCTTTTATTTGGTTCCATTTTAAAGCTAAAGAATCTAGACTTTAAAAATATTTACTAGAAATTGATGCAACTTGATAGGTAGACTCTAACTTACCCCAAAGTTTTACCGCGGTATCCTCACTTCTCATTTGTCGTAGAATGGTGTCGGACAAATGAAGAATGATAAGGCTATGTGCTACCTTATTCATCTCTTTGAGTTGATCCTCCGTTAGGCTCTCCGGAATCTCCTTAGCCTCCATAAGAGCATAATCAACCTTTTGTTGACGGAGGATGGCCAACATTTTGATCTTCCATAGACCAAAATCTCCTTTGCCATCAAAACGCTCCACCTCAAACTTGGTACTCATTCTACAAGAATTTAAAAAAATTGGACAGCAAGCTTTTCTTGAATAAAAAAAATTCCAGGAATAAAAGAACAGAAAAAAAAATTTCCAGATTCTTTATTTCAAGAAAGTGTGTTTAATAACCTATTTTATTCAAGAAAAAAAAAAGCTCTAAAACATGGATTTAAGCTCTGATACCAATTGTTATTAATTATCCAAGATCACAACCCAAGTTTTAATCAATTTTTAAGCAAATTAGAGGTGATTAAGAGCAGTTTTTCTTGAAATTAAAGGGCTGGACAGCAGTAAAAAATTGCAGAAAAACCAGTAAAACAGAGTGCAAACACAAGAATTTATAGTGGTTCGGTCAATAGACCTACTCCACTTTGCAAAGGGTCTTAGAGGCCTTTGCGAGTCAATATTATTAGAGATTCAAGCAAGATTTTACAGAACATTGAGCAAGAAAGTAGATCTAAGAGGAATTTTATCCAAGAAAGCAGTAAACTAGAAAGGGAAAAATTAAAGAGAAAAGAAGAGGAGAAATACAATCTTTGTAGTCTCAAGGCTATGCTTTCAAGAAGAGGAAATTAATTTTTCCAAATCAATTTCAACCCCACTTTGCTTGGATCATTCTTCGCCGGCAGCAATGTCCAAATGGTGGTGCTGCACCTCACGAATTTGCAGTACTCTGATGGAGGCTTCTTGGACAGCAAAGGAATGGTAAGAAACCTTGCGTTCTTCCTCTCGAATTTTGGTGTCGACTGCAGTTTCAGTGAAGAAGAAGAAGAAGAAGATGACCCAAACTTATTCTCTCTCTTTCTCTTTCTATATTGGCCGAATGGCCTTTCAATTTTCCTTTCTCTCTCTTTTGCTTTCTAAACCCTAAAACCCTCTTAATGAATGGTGCTTCACATACATATCCTTATGACCCATGCCCATACATCATACATATATATAGATCAATTGGGCTACACGAAAATTACAATAGAATTGATCATATATTATCAAGAAGTGGTTGAATAAAAATTGGGCTCCTCCATTTTTTTTGGGCCCAACGAATTTTTGAGTCCATTAGTTTTGGGAACAAGTTAATTGGTCCAATCATTTATTTAATTTAGCTTTGTCATATTTAATTAAGCCCAATTTGAACTTAATTAAAAAACCAATTATACTAAATTAAATTCATGATAAATTAGAAACCAAATTTATAACACCTAGTTTCTTGAGCTGGCTTCTGATTTAGTAGTGTTGTGACATTTCTTGGATAGAAAGAGTATTATGGGGGTGACACTAAGACAGAAGAAACGATGGAGAGGCATGCCACAGAGGGGTGAAAATAATATATACAAAAGGGTACAATAGACAATTTCAAAATTTTTTGAAATAAGCACCTGATTGTTTGGGAAGTTAATTTCAAAAGCTCCTATCGAATAGATTTTTCAAATACAAAAGATTCAAAAGTAATTTTACCTAAATTAATAAAAAAATTGTTTTACTAAAGAACAAAGACGGTTAAGATTTCCCAAAAATTACTTTCAACTCACACAAACGCAATGCCAAACGGGCACTTAATCTGAATTCTTTCAGCGATAAATCCGTTAAAAATCAAAATAAAAAAGTTGAAATATGTACTTACATTTATTTACTTTTTAAACTCTATATTTTAGTTTAAACATAGATTATCTTTAAGAAAAATCAAAGACAAAATGCAACCGTATAAAAAGGATAAAATGAAAACATAACATTTATTTCCATAATATCACTAAAAAAAATTAACTGATATTTATTTAATTGAATAAAAAATAGTTAGAATTTTGCTTTCATTTTCATCAAATTATTTTTAGCAATTATATTTTTTTAATTAAGTTGAATTGGGTTTAAGTTAGGCTTAATTATTTGATTATTGCTAAAAGTATATTTGTGGTGTTTTTTTATTTACTTCCTTCAGCAGTTTTAAGTTAATGCATATATTAACTGAGCCCAAAATAAGGAGAGCCCAATTCTTCTTATTAACTAATGTTTAGGAGAATTGGACCGTATGGCCGAAATAAAAGGCCCATTTTCAAAAGCATCTAAACTAAATTTATGGCACGCATGAGAAAAACATGCTTTAAATTTTCCATTTTTTCCATCTTGCCCCTGTTAGTATGATATGAGCTGTCTACTATTTTGGGATGAGAGAAACTATATTTAAACTGTAAATTCTATATCAAATCTTTTTTTATTTCAAGTTTTTATCTAAATCTTAAACTTGTTATCTTGTGTAAATCTAAATATCTAATCTCTTGCTTTTTATGAATCTTAATAACTTATTTAAATTTTTAGATTTCATCTTTCCAAGTTTTAAACTACATATTTATAATATTCAAGTTTATTTTTTACGTTTTTATACGGGTCATTGGGTAAATAAGTTTTTTTTTTACAATTAATCAAGACTGAAGTATATTTTCTATCGACTTGCTTTTTACATTACCCTAAATTGTAGTACTCGTTCTTCTTAACACAACATTTGATCACATATCTTTTCGAATTATAGGTATAAAGATGTTCTACTGGTGTATTTATGTTTCAATCATTCAAAATTACTACCCCGTACATAATATGCTTGTTTGACTTTGTCTTGTCCATAAATTTAACATGTGTTTTTTTTCTAGTTGTGATGCTCTGCAACAAATTATATATTATACGGTAGAAGGTGGGATAAAAACAATCGTTACCACGATTTTAGGTTGGCTGATGTTTCAATAGTCAAGAATATTATATTCCACACTGGAGCAAGATCTTTTTCATCTGGTAATTAGGTTATCACTCGTTTGACTATGTGTACGAATGGATCTTTTCATGTGTGTTTAGTTATGGTTTATGTTGTGCATGCAAGATTTAGACTTTTAACTTTGATTTGATTTTTGCAAGCAATCGATGATTTGACATTTTTTTTTCTATCTTTTGGAATGGTATGCAACTTTGAACCTTCTGATTTTTCAATTCTTCGTGAATACTATGTGAGTTTATTTTCTACACGTTTCCATTAGTTTATTTAGATCATTTTTAGGTGAAATTTTATTTTTAAGTAATTTGGTATTTTTGAATATAAGTATATGTATTAAATTATCCTTCTACTTATTTTATTAATTAGATAAAATTTTAATTATTATGTATTTTCTTTTTTTAAATACCTAACTAGCCCTTGATTTAAGAGATTTTGTAGAGGATAGGTTTGTTTTTATTTGAATTTTTAAATTGAATATAATTATAGGATCATTTTAGTATCTCAGATTCAAAATTGTGTTAAAGGGTATTTTTTTTTTCATTTTAAAATTCTATTTAAAATTTTGAAAAAATCGTTTGGTCATTTCTCTAAAAAACAATGCTGCGGCCCTTTTTCAAAACTCAAATTTAAATATGGTCGTTCTTGCCGTTAGTCCATCGCTTAACTAATTAACCTTTTACCCTTTTTTTCATTAACCTTATTTATCCTTTTACCTCATAGGTTTTTTTATAAATAGAAGACCCATGTGGGATACTGTTGACCACTCAATTTATCTAGAGAGAAGAGAGATTAGGGTTTTATTATTACAGTAAAAGAAAGTTGTAGAGAGAGAAAGGAGAAAAAAAGGTCATTCAGCCATTTTACCGTAAAATAGAGAGGGTTTTTTCGAATGGAGACCTTTTTCGAGTGAGGGAGAAAAGAGAAGAAAAATCACAAGTTGATGTACGTCGCCGTCGACAAGGGAGAAACGCCGACAAAATTTCGTGAAAGTGAGAGACAAAATCTAGCGAAGCATTGAGGCTGATTTCGTCTTTGTTTTCTTCCATTTCTGAGATGTTTCAGGTGGATTAGTGGTGTTGCTGTAGAGCAGATCTCCAGTGAATTGATCAACATTATTTGGAACTCCAAAAGGTTGTATCTATCCCCTTTATTTCTCTTTTACATTTTTCTTTGTTTTTTGAGCTTTCTTAGATATATCTCTATCTCTAAATTTACATTCTTGATTCAATCTTTTGTTGTATATCTTGTATTTTTTTTTTTTGATTCTCTAATAATATTGACTGAGCTGGAGATTTTAACCCTTGCAAGCAGAGTAGGTCTTCACAGACCAAGCCACTATAAAATTCTGTGTGTTGATCTCTTTTCTTTATTGCCCATTATTCTTTGATTATGTCCAGCACCTTAAAAACTAAGCATACAGGGTATAGGTCTCGAGTTTATAACAATTGATATCAGAGTCTAACCCTTAAGTAATCTGTGTTTTCTTGCAAACTTTCTAAATAAAAAGATTCTGCAAATTGTTTCTTGAAATTTTTGTATTCTTGATTTTTTTTGCGGAACGTTTTGACAGAAAATGGAACTTCGGTCTTTGGAAGATTAAGATGTTGCCTATCCTCCGGAAACAAAAAGTTGATTATGCTCTCATGGAAGCCAAGGACATTCCAAAGATCATAACGGAAGATCAACGAAACGAAAGAATAGGTAGCACATAGCCTTATCATTTTGCATTTGTCCGACACCATACTACGAAAAATGAGGAAAGGGATATTGTGGTAAAGCTATGGGGTAAATTAGAAATAACCTATCAATCAAGTAAAATATTTCTTAAATCTAGGTTCTTTAAGCTTTAGAATGGAGTCAAATAAAAGCATGAAAGATAATCTTGATGAGTTTCATAGACTTATTTTTTAAATGAAAAATATTGGTGAAACATTTCCAATGAGAATCATGTTGTTGTTCTAGTAAATTCTTTGTTTGATGCTTATTGATAGTAGCTTGTCGAAGGCTTTATCAAATACAATTTATAATACCGATATAAAATTAACTACTTGTAGTAATTAATAATTGACCGGGATGAACCATAGGGAACCAGACTAAAATTAAATTTCTATTATTTGGATTTCTTATTGACACGAACTGATACGGACTGAGGGGGAATTAAGCATAAAATAGACATAGGGACTGAAAGCAGTAAGATGAACGCTAATGGTTAACCTCGGGCACTGTTTCGGGATAAAACACGGTAGAATGCTATTTCTAATTATTGAATGCCTAAGTGCAAGCTATTTTCTAGCCTTTTATTACCTAATCGACTCATCGGTAAAGCCGGCTAAGCTCCTAAGCAAACTTAGGTCCCCTAAATCCCAATTAACCCAACCTAGCATCAAGTAAATTAGCCTAATTAGCCCCAATTAGTTGGGCACGATAGCGTCCCATACTAATGTAGCTAATCGTCTTAAGTTTTAGGGATTGCTTAAGACCAATTAATTAAACTAAGCATGCATTCCTAATATAATTAATTAGTTCTCTTGATTCTTAGGTCCTATCATGCAATCTACATGAGAGACTAGCCCCTACGATGCAAGCACGAGTCGATCCTAGTGTTAGCTAAACTAACGATCACGTGTTCAATACGTTGTCAATCTATCAACGAAAAAATACATGCTATGAGCATTCAAGAAAGAATCAAGAAAACATAGAACATGCTGGAAAATACTGAAAATATGGAATAAATCTCACAAAAATACATAGTACCTTGTTTACAACCCGAAACGACGTCGATAGTCTAGCCGAACATCGTTACAATGTTGCTCGACACCAAAGATTAACCAAAAACTCCTAAATTATCCTATTCTACTGAAAAACAAAGATAAATGGCCTTAACATGGTCTCTTGGCTGCCAAAAATCGAGACAAAATTACCTAAATCGCAAAAAAATCTATTTGTACAAATCGTCGGAGCATCTAGACGCTTTCTAGTGTCACAGAGGCTCGCCACAGTGTTGAGCGAGGCTTCAGGGGACTGCCAACAGCGTCTAGACGATACCCAGCGTGCAACACTGGTCCTTTTTGCTGTAACTTTTCACTTAATTATCCGAATGACCTTCGATTTGATGCGTTGGAACCGTGATTCAACGTAGAATCTCCTAGAATGTTTCTTGTGCTCAAATACCTATAAAATCATCAATTAATTAAATTAAAACCTTCAAACTGACACGATGTAAGCATAAAAATGTAGGACCATTTTGGTCTTATTACTTATAATGATGTGAAATCTGCTATGAAGTTTGGTAGGGATACTTTAACTAATAAAATTGTGCTTACTATTATTATAGTTAAGGAACAAGAGTTAAAAGAAAGTAAAAAGACTAATAGTGAGTCTTCGTTTGTTAGAAGGAGATTCGAAAATCAAAATTCTAAACAAAGGGGTAAAAGTAGAGGTAAATTAAAGTCTAGGGGGGATAATAATAGGAAATGTTACCATAGTAAAAAAAAAAGGCCATATTAGGAGATTTTGTGCAAATCTTAAGAATAAAAAGTCGTCAGGGAACGGAAAAGAGGAGACTAGTATAGCTAACATAAGTGAGGAGTATCATAATCAATCCCTTATGGTTAGTACCACAAGTGAAGATACTTGGAAATTAGATCCAGGTTGTTTTTTCCACTTGACCTCTAATAGAGAATGACTAGAAGACTTTTGAACCGGTGTAGGAGGTAAAGTCATGTTGGGGAACCGATACTTTTGTAAATATAACAGGTCAAGGGACAGTTAGGCTTAGACTTCATGAAGGGCACATTAGACTTCCTATTGAAGTTAGGTAAGTAAAAGAAACCTAATTTCCCTTGGTATGCTTGATAAGCTAGGTTACAACATTAAGCTAGAGGGTGGTGTAGTTAAAGTCATGACGGGTATTTTGGTAGCAATAGATGAGTACCTTAAGGAAACCTTATACTCCTTAGTGGGTTCAAAATGTAATGATCGTAAGGTCAAGTGATCTAGTTAAGGAGAGTAATAATTCCAAAACTTTTCTTTCACATAAACGCTTAGGTCACATGAGTGAGCAAGAGATTAAGGAGTTAGTAAATTCACAAATTATTTCCAATATAAAAAATATAGACCTAGATATATGTGAGCATTGCATTTATGGTACAAATAAGAGAGTTAAATTTGGAAAGGGTGGTCACTCCGCTAAAAGAAAGTTAGAATATGTGCATGCTGATTTATGGGCCAATCAAATGTGGTTACTAATGGGGGGTTATATATTTTTTATCCATTATAGATGATTGCACTAGAAAGGTGTGGGTCTATCTTCTTAAAAATACATCTTACACCTATAACGAACTTGTTGAATGGGTAACTTTTGTGGAAAACCAAACAAGCCTTAGAGTTAAGAAACTTAGAACTGACAATGAGCTTGAGTTTTGTAACTATGAGTTTAAAAATTACTGTAAGTCTAAGGGTATATCTAGATATCTGATTGTTGTAGGTACACCTCAACAAAATAGGGTTGCTAAGAGAATGAACTGACTTAATGGAGAGAGTAAGGTGCATGTTTTCTAATTCACAACTCTCTCATAATTTTTGGGGGAAGTTGTTGCAATGGCATGCTACTTGATCAATAGAAGCTCGTCCACTGCCATAGATCTAAAAACACCATAAGAACTTTGGCAAGGTAGTCCCTCCTATCTATCACACATGAAAGTCTTTGGGTGGTTAACTTATGCCTACTCAAAAAAGGGAAAGCTAGATCCAAGGGCTAAGAAATGTGTCTTTCTAGGGTATCCCAAGGGTGTTATGGGATATAAGTTATGGTGCTTAGAACCAAATAGTGTCAAGATTCTCATTAGTAGACATGTCCTTAATGAAAGTAAAATGTGGTATGTAGAAGAGAAAACTAAGTCTAACCTTGTAATCCAACTAGCACCATTGAAATGGTTTTAGTACCTTCCCTAAGTACTTCTCAAACCAATCAAGTAGTTGAATCTAATATAGAACATGATACTACATCATCTAATTTAGAATAAATACTTACACTGGAAGTAGTTAATGAGGAGGAGGTATATGATGACTAAAACTTGGCTGATTACCAATTGACTATGGATAGGGAAAAGAGGACAATTATAGCTCCCACTAGATATGGGTACATTGACCTTATATCTTATGCCCTAGTGACAGCTAATGAGTTTGTTAACCAAGAACCACAAACTTTCATTGAAGCCATAAATGATGAAAATAAAGTTAAGTGGTAGGTCGAGATGAGATAAGACTATGATTCCCTAATAAAGAATCAAACTTGGTTTCTTATGAACAAACCATTAGATGCTAAAACAATCGATTGCAAGTGGATTTACAAAGTTAAAGAGAAACCCTTTAGAAAACAATAAACCTAGGTTTAAAGCTAGGTTGATAGTAAATGGGCTTACTCAAAGGGAGGATATAGACTATGATCAAGTTTTTCTCCCGTTGTAAGATACATTATGATGTTTATATTTTACATATTTCTAGCCCTTTTTACTTAAGTTATTTGTATAAATTCATGTTATTATGTCTAATAAATGTAGCAAATGGATAGGAGAATAGCCAAAATTAGTTAAGAGATTGTTTTAAGCTGAGAAATAGGAAATAAGAGAAAAAAGTTGATTTTTAATGACTTTTAATGTTTTTATGCAGGAATTTGAAAATTGTCAGAATTACAACTCCAATTGCAACTACAATTTTTCCTTGAGATAGAATTCCGAGAAATCAGAGAAAAATCTAGAAATTAGATTTTGTGCTTATATTTGAAGATATTTTCCACGAATCACGCTCATAAAGATCCGATTCTTGCTTTAAACATCCATGGAGCAAATCCTAGTATTTGCAAGCTATAAATGCGAAGATTCAAGCCATGGAATAGGTATCCCCAATCGTTTTTACCATTTGAGGACCATTTTACTTTTTGCACTTTTTACTTTCTGTTTTTTCGATTCAAAAGGAAGAATAACGTTGTCCAAACTTCAATCCATCTCCGTCGAAAGTCTAGGGTTGTGAAGATTTTACTCTCCTTGAAAAAGGTTGAGTTAGATCAATTGAATAGGTGGAAGTTATCTCCTTGAGTTTCGATTTTTCTTTTGTATTCGCAAACTTTATTTTCTGTTTTAAGTTCTTCAATTACAGTACTTTGAATTATGTGATTTTACATTCAGATTACATTCAGTTCTTTATATTTAATGTTTGTTGTTCTTTACATTACTGCATGTGTTCTTTTAATAAAGTTCATTATTCAAAATATCATTCCATCAAGTTATTCTTTCTTTTTAAGTTCATTACTTTATTTTCCAGTTTTTGTTTTTACTTTTTTTTATTTCTTAAGTCCGTATGTGTTTCTTTTCCTTTAATGTTTTGTTACTTATTTTCTCCATCATGAGCCAATTATGTCTTTGGGATTCGGATATGTGGATGCCCAAAGGGTAGGAAACTCGAGCTAATATGTAAAAGTAACTATGCTCGATTCTATAGCATTGTTTGTTTTTATTGATTATTATTCTTATTGTGAATCTAGCTTGATCACCTAAGTGAACATACAGAGATTGAGTATAATAGTAAAAGGGTTAAACGAGATTACATGTTCATACAAAGCAATAGAGGAAATGAGCTTAGACATAAGCACTTGTGTTTTACCTTAGACATAGGGCGAAACCTCTAAGACCAAGGGTTGTGTTCTCATTAAACTAAGTTTGTTTTAGCCAAAGACATGTGGTTTAATCACTTAGGCTTCTAAAGGTTTTTCCATTAAAATATAATTGAACCCGGTTTACATTGCTCGGTGCTTGAGTAAAGATTGCAATTGCATTTTACATCACAATTCTTTTCTAAGGGGCAAAAACGTGTTTGAATCCCATCTTTTTATCATTTGATTTTTAGTACACTCACAACCTTCCTGATTTATTAATATTGGTTTTCGAGCTTGCTTTGTGTGAACTTCTTTGCCTTCATCTTGGATTTTGTGGTATTCGTTCCCTGTGGGATTAATACTCTAGAATATTTGCAATTACTACTTGTTTGACAGTGCGCACTTGCACTAGACTGTAGACTTTTTCTATTCAAAACTTTTTTTCTAAAAGCCCACACGTTTTCAATCAATCAACACTGTTCTATTAGAATTTTGCTTGTCTTTGTTGCTCACTTTGATTTTGAGTTGGAGTAGATGAATGTTAAAACAGCTTTCTTGCATAGTGAGCTTGAGGAGTTCATTTACATGGACCAACCTCCTGGATTTGAAGTTTCGAAACAAGAAGAAGGTTAACTTCTTAAAAGATCGTTGTATAGTTTAAAGCAATCTCCATGCTAATGGTATAAAAGGTTTGATTCCTATATGTTATCTATTGACTTTTGTAAGAGTAAATATGATAGTTGTGTCTACCTTAAACAAATCTCTTATGTGCAAATTATCTACTTTTTTTTTTTTGAAAATGCAAAGTATCTACTTACTTCTTTATGTTGATGATATATTGATTGCTTGTAAATCCATACATGAGATAAATAAATTAAAAGATCTTTTAAAGAAGGAGTTTGAAATGAAAGACTTAGACAATGCAAAAAAATTAGGAATGGACATAGTTAGAAATCGAAAAGAAAAGAAATTGTATTTGTCTCAAACTGAATATGTAACAAGACTAGTTAAAAAAGTTGAACATGCATGATAGAAGGAAGGTTAGTATACCATTTGGCAAGCATTTTTAAGCTTTCTATTGATAGTTCTCCTAAGACCCCCAAATGAAATTGATGAAATGCATGATAATTCATATGTCAGTACTGTTGGGAGTTTTATGTATGTGATCGATGTGTACATGCAAGTGCACGAGATTGAAATAATAATACAACGGTATCCCTACCGAGTATCGTATCCACTAAGATTGGTTTTTCAGTTCAATTAAGTACTGCAAATAATCTCACTTTACTTTATTTAGAAAACAGAAACAGAAGAAAATTGGGAACTAAACAACTAAACCTAGAAGCGAAATAAATGGGAGACACAAATCAATAGGTAATTCTATGGGTGTTGATTGCATTCTTGGACCTTAATTTACTTAATTAAGCTAGCAATTTAGGCATAACCAAGTGTTTGATTCATAAGTCTAGAAGCGAAAGGTCATGGAATCTCCTATCGGTCTCCTCTAACTCTTAGGTGTAATTAATTGAATCATGTGTCCGTATCATTAATTAATTCTCACTCGACATTAACGAACCTTCGTCACTAATCTCTATAGATTAATTATTACTTCTGTTGTTACTTGATAATTCTCATTCATGAGGATTATTTGGCCTTTAAACTTAGTTATATTTGTGATTTTTATTCATATTATTTGATGAAAAATAAAAAAATGTTTGAATTTAATCACATGATCGATGGAAGACCTTTAAATTAAGTAAGTTGAGAAAAGAAAACAAAAGAAGAAAAAAATTCACACTTAATGTTTTGATGCAGGATTTTCGTGGAATGCAACTGCATTGTAATTGCTATGCAATTGCAATCTGGCAGATCTGGAATTCAAGTAAAAAACGAGAATTTTGGGATTTTGAAGGAAAATTGACCCACGAATTCAGCAAGATGATTAGCCATGATTGTCCATCAACCAAGAGGGAAACCCTAGCATGAGATCCCTATAAATATTGAACAAAGAAGCCGAACAAATGGAGCTCGATTGGAGAAGATTTTCGTTCACATTTTTTGGGTTTTCTTACTTTCTGCAATTTTCATTTTAAGCTTTGTAGTTGATGTTTTGTATTCATTTCTTCTTCATTTTAGTTCGAATCTCTTCCTTAATCCTATCTCAACGAAGTTGATGTTGTTAAAAAGCAAAAACTTATTCGATTGAGCTCGATTTGGGAGAAAGATCTTCATTTCTTTTTTGGGTTTCTTTCATGAACGGCAGTGTTCTTTATTTTTATTTTCTGTTTTTTTTTTGTTTCTGTTTTTATTTATTTATTTATTTAGAGTTAGCTACTGATTGTATATTCTTTTTAGCATTTTAATAAAGTTATAAATTCTTCTATTTTGCTTCAGAGCATTCTTTTGGCATAATAGAATTTCCATACAAGTTTGCTTGCTAGAATTCTTTAGTTTATTTCCAAATTTTCTTTTCTACCAATGAATTACTTTAATTTTAGCTTACTTTTTTTTTTTTTGTTAATTTAATTATGATGAGCTAAATTTTCTTTGGGATTCGAGTTTGTGAATGCCCTAGAGGAAAGATGTAAGGCTCGATAGCAACACAATCTAGCTAATTCTTGAATTAGTGTTTGCTTTTGGTGAAATTAATGTTGGGTAAACCCTAGTTGGCCATCTAGTGTTGCTTTCCAAGCTAAACTTAATACCGAAAGGGTTAAGGGAAGTGGATGTCGCAAAAGCAATGGAGGAAAAGGCTTAGACATAAGTCCTGAAACATCGACCCTAGACATAGGGCGAGACTCCAAAACCACTAGAATTACGTGCAAAAATATTTAAGTTAGATTAGCCATAGAAATATAGGTTTAATCACTTAGTCTCCTAAAGATACTTCATAGAAGGTCGAATAGGAGTTGAATTCGGTTTACTTAGTTCTTGAGTTAGCTATGATTGCAATTGCTTTCTTGTTGCATTTTCTTTCCAAAGGGGCATTAGCAACTTGAATCCCTTTTTCATTTCCATTGAATTTTCAAATAATTTTCTTTTAGTGAAAACACCTCACAAAACTTTTCATCCACGGTTACCTTAAGTTGCAATTTGTCAACAATTTTGTGCCAACTAAAATTCGTTTTATTAAACCTCGTTCCCTTGGGTACGATACTCTGGAATACTTCCAGTTTCTTTATTACTTTGATTACGTGCACTTGCGTGTAGCGAAAAGCACCGATCAAGTTTTTGGCGCTGTTGCCGGGGAACGACATTTCAATAAAATTTATTTTACACACAAATTGTGAGCAGATTGCAATTAAATTGCAATTGCATTGCATTTGCAATTCTTCTATTGCATGAAGCCTAATTCTTGTTCACATTATTTTGCAGGTTGAGGGAGAGCAATTGCAAGAGGAGAAAGACACAACTTAGGATTGAATTGCTTGAGATAATCAACAAGATGGAAGACATCATTGCAACATTGAGTGGACAAGCTTCATCATTAAGCTACATGATGGAAACTTTGATGATGAGAAATTCCGTAGCTCCTACTAATCATATCCCTTCTATTTCTTGTATTTATTGTAAAAGAAGTCATTCATTTGATAATTGTCCTTATAATCCTGATTCTTTGTGTTATGGATTTCTACCTAGATTTGCAAATCAACATCAGTACCAGTGCTTCTAGCAAGGGAAGATGATTCCAAAAGAGCCAAGTATCACAGAACTCGCGAGGGAATATAGAGCAAAGAACGATGTTGTAATGCAAAGTCAAGCCACATCTCTACGGAGTTTGGAAATCCAGGTGGAACAAATTGCAGATGAATTGCAGAACAGGTCCCAAGGAATTTTTCTTGAGAACAGAGAGACTTCAAAACAAGAACAAGAAGAAAAAGAAGAATGTGAGGCGGTGACACCAAGTAAATTCAAATATGAGGATCTCAAACTCCCAGTAAACTCAACATTGGGTCAACTTGTAGGCATGAAATTGGGCTAAAGAATCTCCCAAATCTTGCAAAAATCTCCATAAATTTCGTAATTTCCTTGATTTTTGATAAAGAGCTTGTCGAAGGCTCTACCAAATAAAATTGTTAACCAGACCTTTACAATTTACAGTAGTAATGGCCAGGGTCGATCTCAAGGATTAGAGTTCTTAGCTTAATTAAGTACTACAATTACCAATGCTCAATTTTATCTAGAAAACCCAAATTTAAGAGATAGATAAAATTAAACTAATCTATGTATTTACAGTGTTGAAGACACTTAGAGGGAACCCTTTTTTAAACATTGATTTTTACCAAATATATCCAAGTTAACCTAATTATGAGATTAGTCGAATATTCAACTCTTATATGCCAAGAAATTTCATATACAATCAATTGGCTTTCTCAAGCCCAACTAAAATTCATGCTTAATTATTAAATTAACTTTCCAGTCTAACTTTCATAATTAAACATGGCACTGCAAGATTTCTTAAATAGCTCATATTAGCAAACAAATCATTCCCATGCTCACGATTACTAATAGTTATGCATGCTAATCTAGATTCAAATTTTACTCTCCCAAGCTATAATTCAAATCATACATAATTAACTCCTGGCCAAAGAATTAATCAAACAACTAACATGCATAAATAAGAATTGAAATTTATAAATCTCGGAATAAAAGTAACTATCTATCACAACCAAGTTTAGACACATAAGTTCAATCCTAAAAATCCACAATTCCAATGCTAAACTCATACAAAAGTCTAAAAATCAAAACTACAGTTTAAATAAGAAGAAGAGAAATAACTCTCTGACATGTGCCAAACTCGTTCCCGTCGTTAAACGCCTCGATCTTGAGCCTTGAATGTCTTCCTTTGCTCTCAAGAGTGCTTCCTTGGTCCCAAATATGAGGTAGAATTCGACTTTAGATTGGTCCCTCTCCAAATGGTCTCCTTCAAAATTGAAGCCATAATGTTATATTTATAATCCTCGGGACAGCGTCGAGACACTGTGACCTAATTCGTAGATTAAAGATGGTAAATCGGGGTAGCGTTGAGACGCTGTACAGTTGATTGTAAGTGGATTGTTAGATATCTTGCATGTCATATTGATTTATATCTTGTTTATGGTGGAGCATATACAGTTGATTGTAAAAAAATGAGATTGAAATAGTTGGGTATGTTGATGCTTATTATGCTGCTGATGTTTATAAGTGTAGATCTTTAACTGGTTTCTTGTTTAAGCTGGTTGGTTATACAATAAACTAGAAATCTAGTTTACAGCCTATAGTTGCATTATCTACAATTGAATCTGAGTATATTGTATTAATTGAAGCTGTGAAGGAATCTTTATGGCTTAAGGCAATTGTATCTTAATTATGTTGTAGTGATAATGTCTCTATAACTATCTTCTGTGATAGTCAAAGTGCATTACACTTATCGAAAAATCATTTTCATCATAAAAGAACTAAACATATTGATGTGCTTTATTGGTGGAGCCAAAAAGCCTTATGGCAGTATTTTATTAATCTCTCCAAGAAAGTGTTACAAAACTGGGAGTCTTAGCCTTTATATATAGGCTTAGCTAATGAGCTAATGGGCTTTAATTACAAGAGTGGTTAATCATATTAACCACAATAACTAACTAACACACTACAAGAATTTTTAAGATTTGCCGACGAAGTTTTTCCCAACGCAAGCATTTTCGTCTGGAAAAACATACTTTTGCCGATGCGTGCAAATTTCGTCGGCAAAAGTCGGCTATGCCAATGAAAATGCTTGCGTCGAGAGAAATAAATTAAGTGAAACGCGCGTTTCACTTCTCCCGACGCTTTTTAGACCTATGCCGACGCTTTTTTACGTCGGGAAAAGTCACGAAAAATAATACCCTAGCCCTCTCTTTTCTTATTCTCCTCCTCTCATTCTACTCTTCTTTTTCTCTCTTCTTCTTTCTTTTCTCTCCGCCATTTACAACCAAAACCTCATACCATCACCTCATATTTTCTTCTTCTTCTCCATTTTCTTCCCTATTCCTTCACTCATGCCTTCTTTCTTCCATTTTTTGTGTTTTTCTTGTAGGTTGCGGTCTGATTTTGTGCATTTTGAGGGGAAATTTTTTTGGAGTTCGCTACTTTTTGTGCTTCTAATCATCTAGTTCCATTTTAAGCTTGTGGGTTTTATTTTCAAAGGTATTTATTTAATTTTAACTTATAGTTGTCTAGTTATTTTTAGGTTTTCTCTATTTCTCAATACTTTTTGTTTTTTTTTTCTTCACAAATTCCGTTAGTAGCTTGAATTTTCTTCTTGGTTAAGCATTTGGAGGTATATAGAATTCTTACATTGTGTTTTTGTTAGTTTATTTAAGATTTAAACTTGGTTATTGAGCCTTTTGAAGTTAAAAAAAAAATTACTTGAGTGTATGATGTGTTCAAAGTGTAATTTGGAGAATATTTGTGTGATTTGGAGGCTATTTATGTGATTGATGTTTGATTTGGAGCTTAATGTTTGATTAAAGTATGATTAAATCGTGATTTTGAACTTATTGTGTGTTCAAAATGTGATTTGAAGCTTAATTATTTGATTAAATTGTGATTTGTAGGCTCTTTATGTGATTAAAGTTTGATTTGGAACTTAACCTATGATTAGAAGTATGATTTTGAGCCTATATTTGTGTGAATAAATTCTGACATTGAGTCCAAATGTGTGATTAGTTTGATTTTGAGCCTCTTGTGTAATTTGATTTATAGCTTATTTTGTGATTATTATCTTATAGAGCCTATTGAACCTTAAAATGTAAGGTTATATATTGAGTTAGAGTGCTATATTTTGAGCTTAGTGGAAATTATATTGTGATTTTGTTCTCTTAAAATCCCTAAGTGCCTTGTATATGTACGTACTTGGAATTAGGTTGGTGCACAAAATGCTATACTCAACACGTTTCTTTAATATATCCTTTGAGGGTTAGAATGATATTTATTTAAAATTAAGTACTTTTGGATGTTTAGGGGTTAGTTTAAGACATTTGGAGAGAAGTTAGACACTTTCGAAAGAGTTTGAAGTGACTTCGAGATGAGTTAATCATCTAAAATTTGTACCTTAGACACTTTGGAGTAAATTAGGCGCTAAACTTTCATTAAACTCTATCTATAATTAGTAATAGTTTCGACTTTTGATTTTTAACTTCAATAATAGAATTTTGCTTCATAATTTTTTATCTATAATTAGTAATATTTTGTCCATTTTTTGAAGCAGATTTATTTTTATCGTACAATGACAAGCACACAAGAGGATCTCTTCTAACTAGGTATGGATGATTTCTTTGATATTATAAAATCATTATGAAACTTATTGTCTTTTATATGTTTCGTTGGATGTTATATTGTATTTTACGTTTAATTATTAGCATATATGGTTATTTAGAAGTTATTGTACCCATAATTGGGTTTAGAAATCAGTTTGGGTGAATTAAAGTTCTTCATTTAATGTCAAAGTTTTTACTTGGTTGTATGGCTATCCTGCAGTTATGGTAGCCATTCAAATAGAGAGTTAGTTTTAGTGACTTAGACACATTTTTTTAAAGGTTAGATATTGGATAAGTTAGTGGGATTTTAAGTAAGAATAGATAAGTTAGGCACTTTTTTTAGGGTTAGTTTGGGTGAGTTAGTGGGATGTGTGTGGAGTGTGTTTGAGTGAGTTTGTGATATTTGAAGTAAGAGTTTCAATGAGTTGGGAATGTTTGTTGGCTTTTAAACTACGCTTAGGTACCTTTAAGATACTTTTGTAGCATTTGTTGCCTCAAAGTATGCTTAGGTACCTTTAAGATATTTTTGTAGCATTAGGAGGTGAGTTGTGTGTTTTAGGTTCACTTTAGGCACTTTAATTTCTAAGTTTCTT
The DNA here is from genome assembly GCA_033996785.1 of Trichosanthes truncata. NCBI lineage: Eukaryota > Viridiplantae > Streptophyta > Magnoliopsida > Cucurbitales > Cucurbitaceae > Trichosanthes > Trichosanthes truncata. The sequence goes on along the minus strand of MU867259.1, from coordinate 42,234,393 downwards.
TGAGAGTCAAAATGACACTTAGACTATTTTAAAGCACTTTTTGGTCACTTTCTAGGTTTCGAGGAGTAGAGTAGACACTTTTAGGCCGTTTTGAGTTAGTTTTTAGCCTCAAAGTATACTCAGGCACCTTTAAGACATTTTTGTAGCATCAATGAGTTGGTTGTGTGATTTAGTTTCACTTTAAGCACTTTCTAAACTTCTTTGAGAATAAAATGACACTTAGACTCTTTTTAAGCACTTTTTGGCCATTTTGTAGGTTCCAAATGGCAAAGTAGACACTTTTATGTTTTGAGTTAGTTTTTGGTCTCAAAGTATGCTTTAAACCTTTAAGACACTTTTGTAGCATCAGATGGTTGGTTGTATGCTCACTTTAGGCACTTTCTAAGTTTCTTTGAGAGTCAAAATGACACTCTCTTTTTAGCCACTTTTTGGCCACTTTGAAGGTTCCAATGGGCAAAGTAAACACTTTTACGTTTTGAGTTAGCTTTTGGCCTCAAAGTATGCTTAAGCACCTTTAAGACACTTTTGTAGCATTGGGGGGTTGGTTGTGTGCATAAGTTTCGCTTTAGACACTTTCTAAGTTTTTTTTAGAGTCAAAATGACACTTAGTCTTTTGTGCTTTAGTTTCACTTTATGAACCTTCTTTTATTTTTTTTTTTGTATTTAAAATTTTTCATATTTTTTTTTTAGATTTGCAGTTGTGTAATCTTGAAGACCTATTTTCCAATAATACAGACGAAGACGAAGATTGAAACCTTCAAGATTAATTTTTTTTCCTTTTCGATATATTTGTTTTCTTCTTTCAAACTCTAGTACATATAGATATTGAACATTTTGTAATCAAATTATTGCATTTCAATACTATTATTTTTTATGATATTATTTTTTGTTTTAAAATGATACTATAATGAACTATCAAGTAGTATAGAAATAAATAAACAAATAAAAAAATAAAAATATATATATTTTCAAGGTTTTGCCAACGCACATTGCGTCGGCAAAAGTAGACTTCTCTCGACGCTTACATTAGTCGTCGGAAGAAACTTTTTTCCGACGCAATGCATTACGTCGGGAGAAGTCCATCTTTCCAGACGCAATGCCATTTTCATCGGGAAGTAGCTGTCCCGACGGCTCTATGCCGACGAAATTGCCGACTAAATATTTTCGTTGGCCAAGACTTTTCCCGACGCTTTGTTGTGTCGGGAAAAATGAAAAACTTGTAGTGACAACCTAACTAAGAAAACAAATAAAATAAAATACTTAATTAAGCTAGATTAGAAACAAAGCTCTAGTAAAGCTAAATTACAAAGAGAACCCTACATAATCTACCTAACTTACATCACTTATCATTTTGTTAGAGATGTCATCAATAATGGCTTAGTTTATGTTAAAAAGGTTGCAATTGAATTTAATGTTGCTGATATATTTACTAAAGCATTGTCATGTGATAAGTTTAACCTTTGTATGAGAATGTTGCAACTTGATAAGGGTTGATCGATTAGCTTGGTTGTTTTGGAAGCAAGCTCCACAGGTTGGTTTCTCGATAAATGTGAAATTAAGGTGGAGATTGTTAGAATTTTTATTTCATTTTTATCAAATTGTTTTTAACAATGATTTTTTAATTAAGTTCAATTTCTTTTAAGTTGAGCTTAATTATTTGATTATTGCTAAAAGTATATTCGTGGTGTTTTTTTATTTACTTGCTTCTAGTTTTAAGTTAATGCATATATTAATGTGGCCCAAAACAGAGAGCCAAATTATTCTTGTTAACTAATTAACCTTTACCCTTCATTAACCTCAGTCATCCTTTTACCTCATCGGTTTTGTTATAAATAGAAGACCCATGTGGGACATTGTTGACCATTCAACTTATCTTGAGAGAAGAGAGATTAGGTTTTATTATTATTGTAAAAGAAAGTTGTAGATAGAGAAAGGAAATAAAAGGTCATTTGGCCATTTTACTGTAAAATAGAGAGGACTTTTCGAATGGAGGCCTTTTTCGATTGAGGGAGAAGAGAGAAGAGAAATCAAAAGTTGTTGTACACTGTCGCCGATAAGGGAGAAACGCAGGTGAAGTTCCATGAAAGAGAGACAAAATCCAAAGAAGCATTTTGGTAAATTTCGTCTCTGTTTTCTGCGATTTCTGAGGAGTTTGAGGTTGATTGATGGTGTTGCCATAGAGTAGATCTTCGGCGAATTGATCATCAGTATTTGAAACTCAAAAGGTTGTATCTATCCTCTTTATTTCTCTGTTTTTTGGGCTTTCTTGGACATATCTCTCTAGATCTAAATTCTTGATTCAATCCTTTATTGTATACCTTGTATGTTTTTCTTTGTTTTTTTTTTTTCGATTGTCTAATAAACAATAAAAATTAACATAATTTTCAAATCATATTAATGATTAGTTTTTGAAATGCAACGTACTATTGTTGGCTAAAACTTTATTTTTCAACGTTACAACATTATAAATGAAAAATAAGAAATAAACGAGTCATTCGAAAGGATAAGAATATATTGTAAAATTTAATAATTGGTGTTACTATCAATTTTTCAATTAAAGTTAATTTCATATATATTTAAACGTAAAAAAAGCAAAGTATATTTTATCAATCAAGCATAACAAATTGTTGATGCACAAATTCGGACAAAGGGAACGCACCTGATTTACTGAAGCCTGCAAAACAAACAAAATCTGCACGCCGGTGCTTGCCCCAACTACTCTGATGCTTAAGTCAGAGAGGAAAGAAGTGTAGCAAGCATTATTTTTTAGAGTGAAAACTGAGAATGAGTTGCCTCCCATGTGGTTATAATGATGTTTTTATATGAGGATGACTTAGGGCCTTCCCCTTTGCGAATTGGATTAGGTCTAGGATCGAGATGGACCCTTCGGGTATATTGGATCAGAGACCCGTGCGGAGCACGTCTCCATAGAGAAGAACTGGGTTGACTTGTTCGGCTTGGCCCGGCTCAACTCCGGTCGAGCTTTTCAGGCTTTTGGTTCTTCTCTTATTTTTTTGGGACCAATTTCATCTGGGCCTCCATTTAAATCTCGTTTGATCAAATTGTCTTCTATTCTCTTGGATTTGATCCGATTGTCTAGATTTATCCATAACACAAATTAGATTAAATTAAATTATATCATAAAAAGATTCAAATAGTCAAAATATTTATTAGATAGATAAAATAAAATTTTAATATTAAATGAAGGGCACATTACAAATTTATTCCCTTTAAGATTGATAGCTTAAAAAAAAAGGATAAACGTCCATAATATCACATGTTTTTAAAATTAAAAAAATAAAATAAAATAAAATTTAAACACATTGTCACCAATTTCAATAGCTTAGAAAAATTAAAAAAAATTATCTAATTTTAGACATTATCGAAAGTTTTGTATATCTACATATCCATAAACATAAATTTGTTATAATTTTTAAACTAGTGACGTTTTGGTCTTAGAAACATAAAAAATAAAATAATAACCATACAAAAAATAAAGCACAACACATGAAAAAGAAATTTACAACAAATAGATTAAAATACTAAAATATTGCAATAGATGAATTTAAAAAATAAAAAGCAAAACAAAAGAATGAAATGTAGATGGACAATTTCTTCCCATATTACTACTCTTATATAGGATAGATAGATGGTTGAGACAAGAAACTTTAGTGAATTGACTTTGGACACCTTATTGTTATGCAAAATCCTCACAGAAACACTAAAATCCACGAGTCAATTTGATTCAACTTAAAGAAATCGAGCAATAGAGAAAATTATCTTTAAGATAATGGCCAAGAGATAAGAGAACTTGTCTTTATACTGAGAGAAAAAAGTCTACAAGTGTGATAACCAATCAAGGCTTAAATATTTATAAGCACGCAATCTAAAGTATTCTGCAAAGGTAAAATTACCTTCGCTTAAAAGAGAGGGTTTCAAGAAATTGTAATATGATTTATCTCAAAACTAATTATGTGTTCTTGTAATATGATTTATCTCAAAATTAATAATTTGTTAGTACAAGAGAAGAAATGACCTATAAATATGTTCAAATGGTTGAGCATTATTCGATGTGGCTACCACATTGTGACTGACACCCTCAAACTATTGAATATATGGTCAAATCATAATTTTTAATTTCTCTCTTTCCTATATCCAACTATACAAAATCATTCGTCAAATTATACCAACCTTCTTAAATAATTTCTCCGGAGGGTCATGGTAAAATAAAGACCAAATCATAGAAAAAACAATCCCTACAACAACTAGGAGAGATCTAAAAATATATTTATTCTTTAAACTTATTAATTGATTTATTGGTTTTAAAAAAGTAACTGTACTTTTTTAATAACGACATATTTACAATTAGTTTGAAAAATAACATATATTTTAAAATATTTTAAAAACAGTGCCCATTAAAATGTTTCTAGAAGTAATGGATTTAATAAACCATAAACTATTAAGTTTGAAATTTAAAAAATGGTATAAAAATTAAATAGATTAAATTACAAATTTAAGTCCCTAAAGCCCCATTTGATAATCACCTGATTTTTTGTTTTTTGTTTTTTGAAAATTGTACTATTTCTCTACAATGGGTTTCATCATTCTTAAGAAAATATTTGAATTCTTAGCTAAATTCCAAAAAAAAAAAAAAGTTTTTTATAAAACTACTTTTTTTAGTTTTCAAATTTTGGCTTGTTTTTAGAAAACATATGTAAAAAGTAGATAACAAAACAAAGAAACTCATAGGTGGAAGTAGTGTTTATTGGCTTAATTTTCAAAAACCAAAAACCAGGTTATCAAATAGGACCTACATTTTCGAGTTTTATGCCTATTTGGTCTTTGAACTTTAAAAAATATCTAATATATCCTTCAACTTTCAATTTTGTATCCAATAGATTCATAAACTTTAAAACATGTCTAATATAAGTAGTTAAACTTTCAACTTTTCATCTAATAGGTGCCTGATTTTTCAATTTTGTTTCAAATGGGTCCTTGAACTATTCGACATTTGTTATAATTCATGGACCTACTATACACAAAATTAAAAGTTTAGGGTCTTATTAGACACAAAATTTAATTTCAGTTAATTTGTAAAAATTTTGAATATATATCAAGGATCTATTAGACACAAATTGAAAGTTCAAAAACCCTTTAATTGAAAGTTCAAGACTAATTAAACTTGTAATTTAACCAAGTTAAATATAGCTAAAAGAAATTATTCAAATATCCAACGTTTGGAATTGTTTGAGGAGAAAGGTGAGGAAAAAAATTAATGTCACCAACCCTTTTTAGGTTAAATTATACAAAACATCCCTAAATTTTAGAGTATTGTTTCAATTATGTTTCTAAACTTTGAAAAGTTTCATTTTAACCCTTGGACTTTGAAATTGTTTAAAAAAATACCCCTCAAGAGTTTTGTTTTCTTGGTTAAAATGATGGATGAAAATTGATGCAGTAATTGATGTGTAAAATTGGAAGGCATACACTACACTATTTACAACATCATTTAGTTAAATTGACATGACAGTTAATGTATTGAAATTGATTATATCAATTGTTGATGCACAAATTCAAGCAAAGGGAACGCACCTGATTTGCACGTGAAGCCAACATTAAATTTGTATTCTCAAGGGAATGAGGTGGCCTGCTAAATAAACAAAATCTGCACGCCGGTGTGGTGCTTGCCCCAGCCACTCCGATGCTTAAGTCAGAGAGGAAAGAAATGTAGCAAGCAATACTTTTTAGAGTGAAGATTGAGAATGAATTACCTCCTATGGGGTTATAATGATGTATTTATATGAGGATGACCTAGTGCCTTCCCCTTTGCGATTTGGATTAAGTCTAGGATCGAGATGGGCCCTTCGGAGTATTTTGGGCCAGAGACAAGCGTGGAGCACGTCTCCATAGAGAAGCACCGGGTCGGCCAATTCTGCTCGGCTCGGCCTGGCTTAGCTCCAGTCGAGCCTTTCAGGCTTTTGGTTCTTCTCTTACTTTTTTGGGCCCAATTTCATCATGGGCCTCCATTTAAATCTCATTTGACCAAATTTTCTTCTATTCTTTTGGATTTGATTCGGTTGTCCAGATTTACCCATAACATTAATCCCTTAGTCCCATGTTAGGATTTGTGGTCCAACTTATTTTTTGGTCGGACATTCAAAGCCCAATTTGGGAGTATTGATTGTAAATTTACCCTCGAGGAATGATATTTAACCCAAGTACATGGCATCCCCTGTATTTTCTTGATTTTTAGTTTTGGAATAACTTATCAAGCCCTTTGGGCTGATTTTCTGGCTTTCCAATATTTATAAGAAAAAAGATTAGGGTTGGCCCTAAGTCTGATTTTGGAAAAACCTATCAAGCTCATTGGGTTGATTTTCTGGCTTTCCAATGTTTATAAGAAAAAAGATTTGGGGTTGGCCCCAAGTCTGATTTTGAAATAATCTATCAAACCCATTAGGTTGATTTTTTGGTTTTCCAATATTTATAAAAAGTTCTAAGATTGACCCCAAATTTAATTGTGACCCATCATAAGATTTATCTTTGATTTCAAGTCATGCTTGGACCAATTAACCAAGCCCCTTTTGAGGACCCAATTAACCACCTCCAAGATTTGCATCATTCGCATTTAAGGGGAGTTTTACACAATCGGGACCCATTGTGAGGCGTACCTCAGATTTTTGGGCTGCCAAGAGTAGTTAACCAACCTTTTTGGGATCAATCAACTCTCAGGGCCGCTTCCTCTACACCTTAGTGCTCAAGAGTTTTGCGTATTTCATGCTTTAATTGCATGACATAATTGGATAACTTAGGGCGTTCCTCTTTGTGAATTGGATTAGGTCTAGGATCAAGATGGGCCCCTTCGGGGTATATTGGGCCAGAGACACGCGTGGAGCACGTCTCCATAGAGAAGAACCCGATCAGCTAGTTCGGCTCGGGTCGAGCCTTTTGGGCTTTTGGTTCTTCTCTTACTTTTTTGGGCTCAATTTCATCTCGAGCCTTCATTTAAATCTCATTTGACCAAATTGTCTTCTATTTTATTGGATTTGATCCGGTTGTCCAGATTTACCCATAACATCAATGATGTTGTAAATGATGTCAACAACACCTTTTGAGTTGAAATAATTGGTAATAACAACTTTAATCAACTATTGTAGAGCCTAAATTTGTTCTGGGCTTTTAATCTTTTTTTCTAATTATTTCATTTTTTTAATCGTACCATTTTTTAGTATTATTACCCTTTTAAGCATGTTTTGATTAATTGGATTAAACTTTTTTTTCTTATATAAAAAGTGATAACCTTTTGAAAGGATTAAAAAATTTCATGTAACCTTTTAAATTACAAAAAGGTACGCTATTTATAAAAAAATTACAAAAAGGTATTAAAAAAATGCAAAATTCATTTCTCTCTTAATTCTCTTCATCTTTCAATGGCTCCCTACCCTACGTGTATTTGAGTACCTACAAAACCACATCAAGGAACTCTATGCATGAGTTAGCCATGATGGATTCAAATTCATCTCTCTCTCTTAAGTCTCTTAAGGTAGCAATGATGGATTTCAAATTCATCTCTCTCTCTTAAGTCTCTTCATCTTCCAATGACTCTCTACGCTATGTGTACTTGAGTATTTAATAAAATCACATCAAAGAACTCTATGTATAGGGTAACAATGATGGAATCAAATTCAAATTCAAAATCTTTTCCCTATAAATATGATTCAAAACCATGGAAATGGGGGGAATGAGAGAAAAGAGAGAGAGAAGAAGGAGAAAGAAAGAAAGAGAGGGGAGAAAGAAAAAAAGAGAAGGAAAGGGGTGTGACTTCATCATCCAACCTATTCCCTTTGAAAAATAATGAGTAAGAATCCAAAAATGTAGAGGGAGTTCTAATATCTAAATATCATAGAAAGTTTTCCTCATTTCAAGTTCCAAAAGGAGCACAAGTATAGCTTCAGTTCAAAGAAGTTGTCATCAACAAAAGGGCAGTTGATCCATAAAAGTTTTCGCAAACTAGGGTTTGAATTTTTTTTTTCCTTACTAAAAGTGAGGCTCGAGTAATATATTTCATGGACTCCAATCCATAAATTATATGAAAATCCTCATAAAAGTAATTTTCTTTTTAAACTCCTTTTTCATGGAATCTTGCCAAAAAAAATTGTTAAAATACCAAAAAATTAAATATTTCCTTTTTGCGCTCGCTTTAAAATAAAATGAGTTTCTTTTTTTAAAATAATATTTTTGCTAAAATAACAAAGTTTTAATTATTAAACTCTTTGATTTACACTTTTTCAAACAAATTTTCGTATTTCCATCTTTTAAAAATACCAAAGCTATGTAAGCTTTTTATTTTCTTTCTACAAAATTAAGTCGTCTTCTCTAAACTACTTATGACACTTTTCTAAGCAATTTAAACTTCTTAAGTTCCAAAAAAATATATTTTTCTTAAAACTTTTTTTTTTTTAACATTTCTTTCAAATTATATTGTTCTTAAAAAGTATTATTTTCTTTAAACTATTTTAGAAGTTTGAGTAGTATACTTTCAAGATAATCATTACCTTCGAAGTACATGAAAATCTTAAAAAAAGGTTTTTTTTTATTTTTTAAATGCAATCCTATGAGGGATTTGAGAAAGGAAATCTTCTCAAGTTCTTGAGGTGAGGAGTTTTTCTTAATACAATGAGAACAATTCCAATATCGTTGCAACAATTAGGCCATGTTTATTTCACTAGTTTTGAGATGGGTTTTGGCAATGATATAAAAAACCAATGTTTGTTTCATTGATGTTTAATTTTGAAAACCCATGTAATTATTATCCAAGGATAAAAATATCCAATGAACCATGAGATTTTATTATCCTCGATGGAGATGGGATTTTTTCACTTGAGATTTTTTTCTTTGGGAAATGTAGAGGAGGGAGGAGAGAGAAAAGTAATCATTAATATATGTAAACTGATTTTAATTGTTTTAAATTATTATTAATTTATTTATTTATTATCTAATATAAATATTTTAATTATTTTTTATTAAATCTAATAATTTAAATTATTTTTTTACATAAAACAAACATAGACATTTAACTTCCAGATATTAATTATCATGCATATCTAAACACATACATTTATTTTCCAAACATTTAAATCCTAGGTTTTTAAACATATATTTAATATTTGCAATCCAAACGGGCCGTTAAAAGTTCACAACCCCACTCATTAAAGTCAATTGCTTAGTTTAAGGTATAACAAAATGAGACATTGAAAAAAAATAAAAATAAAGTTTTTCACTAGAACCCCAAAGGATTCCCTTTTTTCAGGAAAAAAGTAGCATGAGGTAAGAGATTGATTTTCCTAACTATTTTTACAGGTGTTGTAGGGTGTTAAATACATTCCCTATACATAGAAGACCTCCGAGCCTAAACTTTGTTTTTGTAGACCATTTATTTTTTTAAAAAAATTGGGTGACAAATCACACCCTAATAATGGTTGGTGGTGACTTCAAATTCTTTTCTAAAAGACCCCATTTTAGATGGACGCCTCACAATATGACAACGACAAAGATAAAGTTAAAATTGAGTTGTAAATGATGTCACTTACGCCTTTCAATTTTTACACATCAATGTCCCGTTAATTTCCAACTTTCATTTTAATGGAAAAATCTCCAAAAGTATTTGTAGGAGAAATTTTCAAAGTCTAGGGGCATAATATATATATATATATATATATATATATATATTTGTTTTTTTGAAAACATATATCATTACAAAAGGAATCAATTAGGTACAATTTTTGAAAACATATATCATTACAAAAGGAATCAATTAGGTACAACTGCCATACTCCTCAATAATAGAGAACAGCACGAGGGTACACTAGCGGACCCAAAATACAAAAAGTGCAACTAAATATTGTTTAAAAAATGAAACTTACAAAATACATGAGGGTATACCATTGAACTCTTCTGCTCCCTACACCCAAAAAATTGATAGCCAAACAGGCCAAATTCTGCACGCCAAAGTTCAATGGTATTTTGTATATGGGCATAATTGAAACTTACCCCAAAATTCAATGATATTTTGTGTAAATGAACCTTTTTTTAACAATATTTAGTTACACTTTTTGAATTTATCACACTAACAAAAAGCTTAAGATGTATTTGGTATGTAATATGAATTCTTTTTTATGTTTTTTAGATTCATTGAGTAAATGGATTCAACAAATACCCATTTGGAGGTTTACTTTTTAAAACTATTTTTTGATTCTATGATCCAAATTGTAGAAATTTGTGAATTTTGATTAGGTTATTCAATGGTTAATTTGTGCAAAACTTGATTTTATTGAAATTATTGAGTTTATGGAAGTTTTTACATTGTCTTTTTTTGTTAAATTAATAGTTGAAAGAGTGAAAATTGAATAGAAGGTAAAAATTGCAACACTGATACAACTTGACAAGTTTAGGGGTAAAAATTGAATTTTTCCTTCATTTCAAAATGTTGCTTTCAATCACGTGTCTAATGGTATATTGCCTTTGTAAGGACCACGTTCAATAATTTATATTATTGTACGAGATGAGGTGATGAATGAATTGTTTTGTCTAACATTTATAATTCAACCTTATCAACATTCATGAAACAGTTACAATCCCACTTAAAATACTTTCTAAGTTTTAAAATTAAAATGAAGGAAAATTTATTAAAATTTAATTTCCATTAGACGACATGAAACATTTTTGTTTGCTAACATTACATTTTCTAACCTAATACTTAGTTAAAAGACTAAGTGAAAAATAATTTTAAGGGAAAGAAAATGAAAGATTTAATTGTTGAAAGAAATATTCAGTAACTCAATTGTTAATAGATAAAAATTTGAATATTCACTCCCATATTTTAGTTATAACATTAAAAGTAAAAAAAATAAAATTTAATAAAATGTCAAATTGAAATATGATTATGCTTAAAGAACCATAAAATTCTCTCTCTAAATTGAGCATATATTTTTGTTTATTAAGAAAAATATAAATATATAAAATTCTATTAACCGTCACAATGTGCATGAAACTTATATTATATACAAAATTAATTTTTTTTAATATAAAATTAAATCATGTACTAATTCTTTTAGATTTGCTAAGCATTGACATTTAATTATTAAACTCAATTAACTTTATTTTTCTATGCAGTACAATAAACTAAAAATAGAAAATTAAAAAATAAATACTCACTAAAATTTTCTTTTTTTATTAATACTTAATTGCACACTTTAGAATTTATATCATTCCCACAAAAAGATAAGAAATTTTTCCATGATATATATATAAAATTACTTTAAAATTACTTTTTAACCTTTCAACTTTGAATGGACGAGCAGTCATTTTCAAAGTTACTTTCAAAGGACTATTGAGCTTGGCAATTGTTTTATAACTATAAAATATGTGGTCCATAAAGTTTTTGAAAAAAATATCCCATGTATATTGTAGTTTTATTGGTGGTTATATTAAATACGACAACAATCACATCCTAGAATTCTATATTCATATATACATTTTTGTCTTAACTTTTTGTTCAACTTTTTTTGAGGTATACAAAAGGGAGTAGATTATCGTAATAGATAAGCACAACTGGCCAAAGAGAGCATAGCTCAACTGGCATATCGAATGTGTTAATGACCACAAGGTCTGTGGTTCGAATCCCTCCAACCCCTATTGTACTCAAAAAAAAAAAAAAAAAATAAGCACAACTGAGTTCCTTGATGTTTCAAGAAGAAGAAAAAAAAAAAACTGAGTTCCTAGAACCACAATCCTAAAACCAAGATTCTCAATGAGTGCGTATGTAAATAGTACATTTTCCATCCTTATCCATCATCGGGAGATTTGGAGTGAACCCTTGATTAGGGAGATATATAAAATTCTTTAAAGAGATTTTTTTTTTTTTTTTTTTTTTTTTTTTTTTTTTTTTTTTTTTTGAGTTCTTTAAGGGGATGTTGTTAATTACGAGTCAGGAAAGTGAAATTCATCTAATTAAATGAGACCCTTGTACTAAAGGGGCAATAAAGTTTCTTAATAAAAATTAAATTTTTTCAACAAATTTAAACAAAAATTAATCCACCAAGCATTCTAAAATATTCCATAATTTTATCTAAGCATGCAATCTATTCACAACAATAATTGAATATATAGAAGAATTAAAAGAGTAGAGAAAAAGAAATGACATTAGACATTTTTTATAGTAGTTCAGAAGTCCCTACTTCACTCCCCAAAACTCTTTCAATCCTGAGGTGCACCCACACCCTATTACAAATTCTAATAAAGTAAATTGGAACCCAAAAAAAAAATTCTAACAAGAGTAATTCTACAAATTTGAGCTCTCAACAATATTGTAATTTCTCAAAATAAAATTCTCTCACAAGAAAATGAAGCAAAGTGAAGCTTGAAGAAAAATCAACAATAGAGAATGTTGGAGAGAAATTTTGAGCAAATGTTCAAACTTCTGAGAGAGATGTTGTTTTCAAAAGAAAGAGAAAATGAGGTCTAAATATAGCTTAAATTGGGTAAGTTAATTTGAGTCATTAGATCTATATCCAAAAGATGAAGAGTGAAGATTAATTAGAGAAATAAATTAAAAAAAAAAAAAAAAGAATAAAAACAAGCTCCAACTCAAAAAGACAGAAGTCACATGTTGCAATTCAATTTGTCTACATCATCACTCCATAACATTTTTCTTCTCAATTTCTTTTAGCCATTACTTTCTCGTTTGACTTCTAATTTAAGCGATTCATGTGTTGGAATCATCTTTTCGATATCTATGCTAAGGATACTTTTAAATACTAAAATTATTAGCAATTTAAAGATTTGTTATCATTAAAACATATGGTATGATTGAAACTCATAAAGCTAATATTGGTAATGGGCTAAAACTTGCAATTTGAAGACATATTGATATTCACAAGTTTGGAAGATAACAATTCTAATTTGATGAAGTCGACTAATGGTGTGCACGACTATCGAGTGACGCAAATCTTTTTTTTAATGATGAATTCATGATAATGTGAGGGGTTGTATTTTAATTTTAATGTTATTTTATTTAGGTTAAATTGTAAGTTTAGTCGATGAACTTTTAAGTTTGTGTCTATTTAGTATCTAAACTTTAAAAAATGTTTAATAGATCGTTGAACTTTCAGATTTGTGTCTATTTGACTTGTAAACTTTAAAATGTGTCTAATAGGTCATTAAACTTTTAGTTTTGTGTCCAATATATCCTTGAAATTTCAATTTTATGTCTTGTAGGTCCTTGACCTAGTTAACTTTTTTTAAAATTTCATGAACTTACTAGATAAAAAATTAAAAGTTTATGATCCTATTAGACATAAACTTCAATTTTATATCTAATAGATCAGTTAATTTTTTAAAAAACTTTAAATATGTCAAGGACCTATTAGACACAAAATTGAAAGTTCAAAGACATATTAAATATTTTTTAAAATTCAGGGACCTATTAGACACAAAATTACAAATTCACCGACCTATTAGACACTTTTCAAAGTTTAAGGACCAAATAGACATAAACCTGAAAGTTTAGGGATTAAGTTTGTAATTTAGAAAATATGTATAATTAGATGAAAAAAATATGGATGAACCCTTCATATCTCAAACGTACAGAATTATTGAATCAATTCAATTGAATCAAAAGTGAGGATTCATCCTTCATTTAACTACATGAAGGTGATCACTAACCAAAGAATAAAAAGGAAAGAAATTCTAAAAGGAATGAAATAATGAGGTAGTATCAATTGCTGCAATTAAAGAAAATGGTAAAATAGATACAACCATTTACATTGGGAGATAATGGCAGAGAATTGCGTTAGTTGAGTGAGAAAGATTATTGGAAATCAATCAACTTAATGAATCATGACAGCTACACACAAGACGCAAATTTGGGAAGACGTGTGAAGAAAGCAATTTGACTCCCATCTAATCTTGGCATGTGATAATTAAAGGGCTAGAGGTAATTACTCCACTTTTCTCAATTACCATACTTACGGTAGACAAATGGGTTGGAGGTAATTACTTCATTTTTTTCATTATTGGTTTCCTTTCTTGATGCATGATTGGTGTTGGTAAGATGGAAATTGTTGAATTAATTTGATTGTTATCATTCTTCTTCAAACTGAAGGTAGGGATGCACCAGACACCAAGTTTTCTCCTCAATGTGTGAAAGAGAGCTTTCCTTAGTGGTTTGGTGAAGATATCTGCAAGTTGGTCATAAGACAGAATATATATGGTTATAAGTGAGCCTAAGGCTACTTTTTCACGAACAAAATGATAATAAAGTTCAATATGTTTAGTTCTAGCATGAAAAATAGGATTGATAGAAATATGGTAGGGCACTCATATTATCACAAAATAGTTGTGGAGGTTTTAATAAGGGAACATGCATTTCTCAAAGTATAAAAAAGATATCCAAGTCAGTTTTGCAATTGTGTTGGCCATGGCTCGATATTTAGCTTCTAAGCTAGATCGTTCCATATTGGGTTGTTTCTTTGAAGATCAGGATATAAGGTTTGATCCAAGGAGCATGCAGAAGCCAGTGGTGCTTCTTCTTGTCGTTAGACAACCTCCCCAATCTGCATCGCATAAAGCATATAGGTTAGTAGAACTATGCTTAGAAAAGGATATTCTATGTGTCATTGCGCATTTAAGGTAGCGGAGTATCCGTTTTACTTCTCAAAGGTGTTGAAGTTGAGGTTTTGAAGATGTTGACAAACTTTATTGACTGCTTGAACAATATCAGCTCAAGTCAAAGTTAGGTATTGCAAGGAACCAACTAGGTTTCTGTATGGGATGGGATCTACCAATTTTTCATCCTTTGGTGACTTGGAAGTGGAAGTGGACATTGGTGTTGTAATGGATGTGGCCTTAAGAATGTTACCTTTATCTAAAACTTCCTTTGTGTATTCTGCGTGAATGATGTGCATTCTATGATTTATGGAATTTACTTCTATCCCTAAGAAAAACTTCGAATCTCCTAAATCTTTTAACGCAAACTCAGTGCTTATTTTCTTGATTAGTTCGATTAGGAAAGTGGGATGAGTGCCAGTGAGGATGATATCATCAACATATATGAGCATGAATGTAATGATAGTGTCATGTTTAAAAATGAACAAGGATGGGTCATATCTACTATATACAAAACCATGTGTGATAAGATATTGAGATAATCTATCAAACCAAGTCCGAGGGGCTTGTTTTAACTCATATAGAGACTTGTTCAATTTGCAAACATGATAAGGAAACTTTGGATGTTCATAACCTGGTGGTTGTGATATATAGACTTCTTCTTTTAGGTAGCCATGGAGAAAAACATTTTTCACATCTAGTTGTCGAAGTGTGCAGTTTTGAGAGACAACAAGTGCAAGTACTAACCTGATGTTGGTATGCTGAATAACTAGACTGAAAGTTTCGATGTAGTCTATACCTTTTACCTGTAAGTATCCTTAAGCTACTAATCTTGCCTTGTATCGTTCCACTGATCCATCTTCCTTTAGTTTGTTTTGAAAATCCATTTGCAACCCATGATGTTTACATTTGGAAGCCTTGGAGTTAATTTCCATGTTTGGTTTTTATGAAGCGCCTTAATCTCACCATCCTTATCTTCCTTCTAATAAGAAGTTTTGTGTTCACTTTGATATCCTTTAGGTTCTGCAACCTCTTTCATGACAACCAAACAATTAGGGTAGTTATGAATTTGGGGACTTACAATTGAATGTTGATCATGTGACACAAGAACTTGATTCTTTACGGTTTTGCTTCGAGTGAGCATTGGGTGAATATTAAGAGCATCATTTTTCACTCCAATGTTGATAACACACAAAAGTGTGCTATTTTTAGGCTTAGATTTATGTTAGTTTTGTGCTATTTTAGTGGACTTTGATGCTTTTATCTATGTAATTTGTAGAGTTCGAACATTTGAAGCTAAACCGAGAATTTGGAGTGAATTGTAAACCAAATGGAGCTTAAAGGAATGCTTTTAGGCAAAAGACACAAAGCAAAGAGTTGCCAAAGCCTAGAGACCCAAGAGCATAGTATTGCAATGCTATAAGTGGCATTGCAACTCCACATGTGCAACCCTCCAAATCTATAATTCGGCATGTAAAGTGTTGCAACGTTGAAGCTTAGCCTTGCAATGCCAGAATCATGCGCTTGAGGAGATGTCTGTCCATAGCTTTGAGATGCTACGATATAGCGTCTCAATGCTACTTTACTTTTCCTAAATTTATCAGATTCAAAGGGACAGCGTTGCAACGTTGTCACGATAGTATTAAAGTAAAATTTTAATTCGTGCAAGGGGAGCCGTTTTGGAGAGACAAAAATCCTAATTTCGATTGGAGCATAGTTTTGGGACCTAGATGATACTTTGGAGAGCTAAGGAGGAGACTCAAGGCTCAAGATTGGGACATCAGGATGGGAATGGCTGTTGGCACACATTGTCGAGTTTTTTATTTTCCCTTTGCTTTGTTTTCTTCACTTTTAGTATTTTTTGAGCTAAGCCTCTTGTATTAATTTGAGTATTTTAGACTCATGGTTGATTGTATTTCTAAACTACGTTTGATTTTCGATTACTATTATATCGTAATTCCATTTATGCATCTCGAATTGATTTTTAAGCTTTTGGCCATAGTTTTGCATGTTAAGTTAAATTTAGTTTAAGAAAATAAATTTAACTAAGGAACTTAGATCCATGACTAGGATTAATTTATTCCATAAGAATTAATAGGTTAATACTAGAAGCCATTAAAATAATTTCATAATACTATGTTTAGTTGTAGAAATAGACTGAGATGTTGATTTACTACTTTACATGAGTTCAATTGGGCTTGAGAGAGTCAATTGCAAAATTTAGTAATTCTTGGCTTAGGGTTGATACGTGTTCTATAATTCTTTAATCAACTTCATAGTTGCACTTCATGTAATGCAATCTTCACTTGTTTCTCTAAATGGACTCCAACCTTTGTAAATAATTAATTTAGTTTATTCATGTTTCAATCTAAAGTTAGGTTTTTTAAATAAAATTGGGTATGAATAACTATGATACTTAATTAATCTAAAGAACAATCCCTGTGGAGACGATAACTCGATATTCAATATCATTATATTAAAACTTAACACCGTACACTTGCAGTTATTTGCGAGCACTAAAAAAATCACGCAACAAGTGTCCTGCACTTTATTTGGCAATTGTGTTATGGAATCATTAGTGATTTCAAAGGGTAAATTAATATAAAACTCTTCGTTATTAATTGCTAGGAGTTGGAGGCAGATGTGTGTTGTGGATTTGCACTAGAATTTTCTAACTACATTGTCATCTATCATGGTGTTGATGGGCTATGGTTCTTCCAATTCGAGTGTGGCTGTTGTTGTACTATTTCCATTTGTTGCTATATTTCGACAATTTGGAGTTCCATCACTTGTGGGCATAATTCTATGACTTCTATACCAGTGGTTGGTTGATAGGAGGAATCATCATACCTATGGTTAATTGCAGCTTTGTTATTGATTTGCTGAAGCTGTGAGGAACCTTCAGTGTTGGAAGATGGCCATTTCTCTACTTCTGCAAACACAGTAACATCTAAACTTGTGGAGGTGTCAGTAATGTAGATTGGGATGAAGGATAAAAAAGGAACACTTGTTCATATCAAATATAACATGCTTTGATATATAAACTCTATTTGTTTTTGGATCAAGACATATATATCCATTATGGATAGGACTATAACCAATGAACACACAAGAATAGGTTCTTTTGGAAAATTTGTCTTTGGTATAGTTTCTTAGGTAAGGGAAGCGTTCAAAAGGAGTGCTCACTTGTAAGATCTTTGAAGGCATCCTATTTATTAAGAAAGTTGCACTAAGAAAAGCATCCACCCAATATTTTAAAGGAACATTGGATTGAAACATAATGGCTAAACAGGTTTTTACGACATGTCCTATGTTTTGTTGAAGTGTGTGTGCGCAAGACATTTGATGCCTAATTCCATTTTTTTCTAATAGATTTATAAGATTACTAGACATAAACTTACCTCCTCCATCAGTTTGTAACACTTTTATTTTTCTTTTAAATTGATTTTCAACTAATTTAGGAAACTTAGAGAAGCAAGAGAAAAAATCTTATTTCTTTTTCAAACGATATATCCAAGGGAATTTAAGAATAGTCATCTACGAAGCTAACATAAAATTTAAATCCTTTATATGAAGTAACAGGAGCTGGGCACCATAGATCACAATGAATTTTATTGAGAAGATATAAGCTTAATTCATTATGAGAGTTAAAATGGAGCTTGCAACTTTTACTTAATTGACAATTAGAACAAATAGAAGACTCCTTTTTCTAATTTGAAACATGAATCATGTGTTGATTACAAAGAGTTCTCAATGAAAGGAATGAACAATTTATCACGTAGTAGAAACATTGAATCGTCTTTGAATTTAATTAGATCAATAAAAACTAAACCATACCTTTGAGATAATATGAAGATATTTTCTGGCAGATTTTTATCTCCTCCACAAAGTCTTCCTGGCTATGACTCGAACACAGGATCAAGGCTTGTGGAAGTCTCTTAAAAGAAAATCCGCAAGGGATTGAAGAGGAAGAGGCATAGAGAAATGTCTCTATTTCTCTAGTGAGAAGATGTAATGTCTAATGGCTCAATCCAAATGTCCTATTTATAGAGACCTAGAGCAAATCTTTGTCATAATTAAAATTTTATATTTTAATATCTAATATATTTAAATTTTATTTAAATCTCATTCAAATCTCCTAATATATATATTAACTTATTTGAATCTTATTCAAATTCCAAATATATATTTTTCTTTAATGTATCTAATATACATTAATCATTTTAATATTTAATGTATCAAATAATCTAAATATATTTTTCTATTTTATATTTAATATATCTAATATATTAAATATTAATTTGAATATTTCAAATTTTTCTTCTAACTAAATTGATCTTTTAGTATTACTATGAACTAGCAAGACCTACAGATTATAAACTTCAATGATACAAAATTAATTAATTAAACTCTTTAATCAATTTTCATTCATTAACTCTAGGGTCACTCCACTATAGACCTAGAGTTACTATGAACTAGCAACTCTAGGTCTATAGTGGAGTGACCCTAGAGTTGCACTCTTATGCACTGCAAGACAAGTCGTGTCTATGGATATAATCACTACATGCAAGTCGATCCTTCACGAGTTGTTCGTAATTACAGCTAGGTCAAAAGTCCATTTTACCCATGTTAATTACATTTTGCACCTTAAGTACCACTGATTCTCTAATGAACAATTTGTTTATGATCCAACCATAAACTAAGTCCCTCTCGTGCCAGTGAGAGGGTAGGGCCCCACTGTTCAAGTTTCAAAATCAACACTTAAGGGAACTACTCATCTACTTACCCTATATGGGAATGAGTGAATTCCATCTTGTGATATTATGCTCCCAGCTCCCTATTTGGTCAAGTCTCCAAAATGGTAGATTTATTGAATTGGCTACAAAAGCTACTCTCACTCATGCAAATCAAAGGACAATCCCTCACAGGCAGGAGTTTATAACTCACTCAGGATTAACATCAGGTCGCGTATGATCATCCTGATGAAATATTAATCTTCTTAATTAACGAATTTATAAAATGAGATTAAATATTTCATGGTTCAGTCATATACAAACTCATTGTATAAAATACCCCCACTCACATGTCTCCACATGAAAGATTTGAATCAAATCAAAGCGGGTCATATCAATAGTGTTATCAGGATAAGGCACCTGATCTTATCTATATACTATGTCCCTTTAGGTTATTTCTTAAACATGATCCTTCCGTATGTCGACTACATACTGTTCAAGTTTACACTAATAGCCTTGGATTTTTCATATAATGGATAATATTATATTGCAAATACAATAATCAAAAATATTATTAAATATTAAATAAATCATTAATTACGAGACTTTAGGGCATAAATCCCAACACTCGAGGCATTTTTGTTAATGTAACCTAGTCGCCTATGCCATATAGTTAAATTAGCAACATTGGACTCAATAGTAGCAATGAAATTAGAAAACTTTGATGTTGTGTCAATAGTATTAAAATGGGAAATAGCATAAAAAGTAGAACATTGGACTGCATCAACATAATCAGGAGTAGGAGAAAAATTAGAACACTAATTTGCATCAATAGGCTTGAAAATAGCAGAAAAAGTAGAGAAATCACTAGTACAAATTTGGGCTTTAATGACGGGCATTGTCCGTCATTAAAGGGAAATGATGACGGACGCGTGCCCGTCATCTTTTCGAGTGTCATCGTAGGCTACAATGACGGACGAGTTTTAATGACGGGCATTGCCCGTCATTAAATTCGACCGTCATTAAAAGTTTGTCTGACATTAAAAATCTGTCCGTCATTAAATGTATGTCATTAAAAGTCTGTCTGTCATTAAATGTCCGTCATTAAAAGTTCGACTGTCATTAAAAGTCAAAAATAATGGTTTTCAATGACATGTAATGCCCGTCATCATTCGTCAATAATTTAATAAAAAAAATTATAAATTACACACGTGGCTAACCACCAATATTTCTCTTTCTCAATCTATAAACAAAATAAAATTTCAATAGTATTATATTTTTACACAACAATTAACTTAACAAACATAATTTAAATTAATAAAATATAAAATATGTAATACACTTATGTTGTTGAACTAAAAAATGAGAACATAAAATTTTTCTTTATACATCCACACACATAATACAAATATGACTCTCCATCTCTCTACAAACCAAGAGAAGCAAAATTGCTAAGCAAAATAAACATAAGACTAAAATCTTTCAACTTGAACTTAAGACCAACTAACTGAAGTAGATAAGTGGTGAAAGGCGTGGCAACTCGACTTGGTGAAAGGTCCTCCTTAGTAAGCTGAATGAATAAGTATCTGACAAAATTAAAAAAAAAAAAAAGGCATTCTTCAGTCACCAAAACAGAAAAAAAAATACAAGAGAAAAACTTAGAAAATAATCTCCTTTACAACTAGCATTTGGAAAAATATTAAAAAAAATTGAGACAAACAAGCATGGAAATAAAAGTGGGTAATATGAAATGAAAATATTTGCATCATTGTTAAAAGTCACTCACTAGCATGAAGGAAGTTATAAAAAATCTAAAACCATCTGCTTAAGGCTCTTCCAACCATCACCACCTACTTGACCAGAGTACTGAAAAATGATCATCAGAAAGATGTATAAACAAACTATAGCTCATCATATGTGAATTGAACAAGAATCTTACTAAAAGTTTAAAGCTACAACCAAAATAGAGAGAGCTAAGTATATAATATCCTAATCTAGTAACATTCGTGAAACAACTCAAGGGAATTTTGTTTATGAAAACGAAGAAAGGAATAAACTAAATATGCAAAAAGTTTGTGGTCAAATAAAATCAAGTTGCAAGCTAATAGCAGAACATGGAATTTGAACTTATTCTAATTCAAAATTTCATATAGGATTCCAATGCAATATGTCTCAGCTCTCCATAGTTTCTTCAAAAGTGCATTAAAGCATGGTTTTCTTAAGCAGATCATGTATCAAATGAACTAACATATCATGTATGCGAAAGATTAAGAAAAGATAGACTATAGCATGGTTTTCTTAAGCATATCATACATCAAAAGTGCATTCAGCAGTGACCATCTTTTCAGTGTACCATCACGACTCCCAGTAATCCCAACCATCAATAGAAGACTTTGGCCTATAGCCAAGCAACTTATACCAGCAGAATGCTACATAATTTGTTTTTTTTTAGAAGAGAAACGAAAGAATGCTACATAAATCGAAAGAGCTAAGGTTTAATAGCATATCTAAACGAAAAATGAGAATTGTAGATATGAATCGTGAAAGAGCTAAGGTGTACCCTATTAACACATCTAACTTATCACTCAAATTAGTTGCCTCATCCCTTGTTGTATGTATATGGAAAAATGATAAAATTAGAATCTCTAGACCAACATAATCAGTTCTTCGGCATGATAGCTCTCTCATAAGATCCTTCTCAGACTAACTAGCACATATATAATGGTAAATCTCGAATAAGAAACATATTACAAAATTGGAAGCTTTCATGGGATATAATTAAAGCATTGAACAACAAAGGTCGCATTTCCCTTAGTTTTCTAGCCATCTATGTCAAATTTACAAGAAGGATTGCAGGAGAAGTTCCAGCTAATTCATGGACTCATGTCAAATGCAAAGTTATGTTTATCATGTAGCATAAAGAAACGAACATAGATAAAGGCTTGATGCTCCTCCACAAGCAGACAATTTTCATGTATATATTCTTCATGTGCATGCATATAGAAGCATGTCATATCAATAAATATGCACATGAAAGCTTCACAGATTTATGTCCAATTAAAAGTATATATGTATTTAAATAGCTATCCTTATCATGACGATGCAAAAAGCATAAAATCAATCCGTTCAACAAAAAGAAAATACAATTTTAATAAAATAGTTTTTTTTTTTTTAAAAAAGGGAAAACAATACCTTACTAACATTGGCGAGAAGAATTGAATGTATTCCCCAGACTACCCACTTGGTGCATTGCAGAGCTCACTAAAAACACATAAAACTAACAATTAACTAGAAAGCTACTAGGGAAATCCAAATATTAAGCATGATAACGCAGCAAACCAAAACTTAAAATGTGCAGTAGGTTACTATTTCTCAAGTACTTAATATGCAACAACATGTACTTCGCCAACAAGTATACCTATCATTATAAATATCATTTAAAGCATTAAAACGAAAAACCCAATTACCTTCAGAAAGTTAATCATGGATTCAATAAGAAAAATAATATAGGTCGTCTCAAGAGGGAAAACTTACTCAGTACTATGAACTTATTTGAGCTTCAGCACAATCTTTAAATGAGGAATCATAAATGAAAACCCAATCGCCTTCCATTGCCAAAGAGGGCATCTCTAATACATTTCCAATAAACAGGAAGAACTAACCAAGAACTATTTCAAATTTCAATACCACACTAAAACTTACACAATAAATTATCAAAGACTAACCCAACCCCATTAGAGCTCTCAAACACCAAAAAGGCCAAGGGGGAAAAAACTAAAAGAAAAAAAAGAAGAAAAAAAGCACAGAAAGCCCACATAATTGATCTTCGCCAATAATCAGATCACAGAAGTGAAATTTAAAGCCTACAACGAACTAAATTCAAACTAACTCCACAACCTAGAATTCAAAACACAAAAATCAGACCAAAACATCGAAATGAAAAAAAAAAGAACCAAAATGACATAGTCGAAATGTTATAGATTTTAGTTGCTTACAAAAATCACGTAAGAATGATATTGTCAAAATGTTGGTTTGGTAAGCAACTAAAGTTTTGAGGAATTCTATTGATATAGAGGGAGAAAATGCATGAAATGCAAAACAAGAATCAACATACAATGAACAATTATAGTATATTGAACACCAAATTCCAGAGAGTTAAGAGTTGCAAATCTATAGTCTTTGAACACCAAAAAATAATATTTTTACTCTTCTTCTAACCAAGATTACTCAATTAATATATTATTTCAAAAAGAACATACATAAGCTACTCCTTAATGCCAGTGACAAGATAAGGTTATAGTACATAATGGCGAGCCAATAATCCAATCCAAAGGCCACATTAGAAGTCTACAACAAGAACAACATATTTCAATTTAATCATAATTACCAATGAATGATTAATAACTTATCAATGTGAAGACTGCAAAGCCCACTAAATAATCTAACTTACACAAATCAATTAATGTCAGGTAGAGAATAGACTCGAAACCAAGTATCTGTGAAGTTTTTATTGTTTAATGGACTGGTGCTGTCCCAAGTTCCTAAGCGTTAACCTCCACTTGTTTTTGTCCATGTTCATGATGCAATAGCTCGAGCCCATCTTTGCTATCAACATTCAGAGAGTTTATAGGCTTGTGTAGATACATATTTGATGTCAATATACGTGACAGAGAGGCTCCCAATGAAGTCAAGAACTTCAAGAAAACCATCAGCGCAACCCTTTGACATTCCAACATCAATCTGAATTGCTTCGTTATTACAGACACCATTAATCCCAACCATATGAATTGTGTGACCCATTATCATCCTCTTTGCCCCTGGAATCATATCGAGAACATGTTAGCACAGGACAATCGCAGTTCTTCGCCGATTCCTCAAAAAAAATTCCTCAGTGATATTTCTGGATTCGGAACCTAGACACAGGGAGAACAAGAATCAATTACAGAAGAAATTAAATGAGCACAAAACTTCAATCAACTATAACAAATTAGCATCCAAAATAGTTCTTAAACCTCTTTCCATTTCAGCAGGAAAAGTTTCGAAGTGATTGAAGTGTAAGAAAAATAGATTCATATAGAAATTCTCGCACAATTAGATTCGCTTAAAAATAGGAGTAGTAGTCACTTCAACACAATAAAAATGCCCATCCACAATCCAAAACCACCAATTTAAGCTCAACAGAAGATCCGATCGAATCATCCAAACATAGAAAAGAAAACAAAAAGAAAAAAAGAAACAAACAAACAAAAAATCATCCAAAACCATTCTGAGCTCAAACAATCATAAACTTCGATCCAAACACAACGATCCAATACATCAATCAGAAAATTCCAGAAACGAGAAACGAGAAAACCAATGTGAAGAAAAGAAACACAAGAAAATTAAACGTCGAATTCAATTCCAACATCAAGTAATCAGCCAAAATTTCACAGAAAACTAAAGAGATAAAAAAAAGTCAAGTAGAATAGAAACAATCAAATTGAAAGAAGAATTGAAAAATTACTTCAAAATCTGAGGAAGAAGGGTAGATAACAGAGACCAAAACCAGCAAGACAGGAAAAGAGAGAGATTAACGAAAAAAATGGGAATTGAAATGAAAAGAAAAAAGGAGAAAAATAGAATGGAAGAGAAAGTGGTAAGTTTAAGATTAGAGCGCTCAAAAACCACAAAGCGACTGAAGGATTTCCTCAGCCAAACAACGACATTGCTCCGACGACAATAGTCTGGTGAAAATTTGCCTAACAACCCTTTATTCCAACTCTCAGCTCTTCGTTAATTCGTTCTAATCCATGTAACACGTGTCCTAGTAGAAATCTGCGGTGAAGAACATCCGGCTCAGATCTGAGAAAATTTTGAGATGAAAGTGCTTAGATTTGAAAAATGGAAGTAGATCTAGAAGCATCTAACTCAGATCTGAGAAGATTAGGTACAAATATGAAAAACTCCTACCATGGCTAGGATAAACAGCTACCCACGACCACAACCAAGAACGAACAGCCACAATTCAGATCTGGTACCCACGACCACAAATAAACAGCCCATGGTTACACAATATACCAACAGCCACAAAATGAACAGCAACCTCAAATCTTTGCTACCCACAGTCTCAGATCTAGTACCCATGACTTCAACGATGAACGACAACTCCCACGACAGCTAACAATGGCGAAAGGCGGCAACCCACGAACGGCGGACCGCGACAACATACGAAAAATAGACCGACGGCGATGACGATGAATGGCAGAACCCCACAACCAAGGGAGTAGAGAAAACTTAGAGAGAAAAAGGAGTTGTCATAGTAAAAATGTGAAAAATAAAAAATGTACTGTAAAAATGAGGTTTTATATAAATAATATAATGTCGGTCAATGACTGACATTAAATCCAGGAAACAATGTCGGTCATTGACTGACATTATAGCTTTAGTTTTTCTTTTTCTCTAATTTTCACGCGTTTTTCGTTTTGTCCGTCATTGTTTCTATACTCATGAATTTTTCAGACCGTCATTAAAGTCCAGTTTTGTTGTAGTGAATTAGCAGCATTTGTTTGAGAAGTATCCTCCAGAGCTTATAAACCTTCTCTTTTAATTCCTTTGGCAATGATTCTCCCTTCCTTGTTCTTTATAACAAAACCATCAGCAAAAAAAATTATTAAACAATCATTATTGGTAGTCAATTTGCTCACATAAATTAAGTTTTTCTTCATGCTATGAACTATTAAAACTTTTTCCAGATTTATAGGTGTAGTTTAAGTGTGAGTTTTGCCCTTTTCTAAAAGAGCTCCAATATAAAGATCACCATTAGTACATAAACCGACTGTATACCATCATTGATAAATACAAGAATAAGCGATATTCACTGAGCCAAAAGCACCCCCTCGGTAAAAGCTTCGATAGTCGGTTGACCAAAATAAGGATCCCAAATTGCATGAGCAATAGGTCTTATATGTAAAGGTTCCTCTACCCATGCTTTAAAATTGCCTTGCCAAGCTACATGAAATTGATTTTCGAAAGTCCACAAAAAAGTTATTGTTAATTGCCCGAAATGAGAAGATGATAAAAGACTCTCTTCAGTAATATCATCATGACTTTCGAAATCATGCGCGGTAACAATACCGAACTAAATACGATGAGTAGTGGGGTTCGAAGCTAAGCCTTGGCTAAACCTTAGAAATTTTAGTGCCATAATATCGGAGTAATTCTTAATCCATCTCCATTGCGAACATACATTTGTTCATTCCCCATATATTTATGAATAGAAAGCATCATACCTGGGGTTGAGTTGTTGATCATATGTGTCGTAGCTCCAGAATCTACATATAGATTTGTATCATTCCCTTCTTCTAATGCAAGTGCAACTAGTGCTGTGGAATTTCTTCAGGCTTATAAGTTTGGTTAAATCTGTTCCAACATCTCATTGCAGTGTGATTAATTCTACCACAAATTTGACAAGGACTAGACTTACTTTGATTGTTCTTTGGAGTGTTTCCACGAGTAGAGTGCTAACTGTAGCTGCTATTCGTGAGTGTTTCTTGTGAAGTATGGCTTCTATTTGGTTGAAAATCTCTCCCTTGTGATGAAAATTGTCTCCCACGACCTCTACCTTCCTTTTTGACTGTAGAAGGTCTAAATATGGTTGAGAGCTAATGTCATTACTTCTTCTTCAAGTTGATTCATTTGTTCATAGAACCTTGAGTGCTAGAGTCATGAATTGGTTAAAGGTTGGATAAGGAGCTTTAGACAACATTGCTGTTTTGAAATCCTTGTAGTTGCTTCCCAACCCTCGAGCTAAAGTGAACACCTCTGTTACATCTTCAAGGGGCTTTTTCATAGCTGCACGTTTGTCACTTAGGCCTTGAATCGCATAATGTATTCATCTAAAGATATGTTGCCCTTTTCAAACAATGCAGTGATTTGTTGATATGCGCCTCATTTTCCTTTGTAATTGACAACATAATATCCTCCAAGGAAGTCCAAACTTGATGTGCATTCTCCATTCCTTCGATCATTGCAAGCACTTCCTCTGAAATGATTCTTAATAACCAAAAGGTTAAGAGGCCATCATTATTGAGTCAAGTGGTATATTATGGATTGGAAATGGTTACACCTTCTTTGCTTGTAAGTTTTGCTTCTGGCACTTTACAATCTTCCAAGTGATGTTCAATGTCAGGGAATCACCTGTGACTTCCATAATAAATAATTCATGGAACCTAGCTTCAATGATATTAAGCTTGAGCATTGATGAAAGGCTTGAATTGTGAGCTTAGTTTCTGATTTTGGCATTGAATCTATAAGATAAATTGACAAAAAATAAAAATATAGAGAGGGGAACAAAGAGAAACAAACATAGGATCGAAATATATTAATGAAAAAATATGGATGAACCCTTGGTATCTCAAACTTACAGAATTATTGAATTAATTCAGTTGAATCAAAAGTGAGGATTCATCCTCCATCTAACTACATGAAGGTGATTACTAATCAAAGAATAAAAAGGAAAGAAATTCTAAAAGGAATGAAATAATGAGGCAGCATCAATTGCTGCAATTAAAGAAAATGGTTAAAGTACATAAGACCATTTGCATTGGGAGACGATGGCAGAGGATTGCTTTGGTTGAGTGAGAAAGATTGTTACAAATCAATCAACTTGATAAATCATGACAGCTACACAAGATGCAAATTTGGGAAGACGTGTGAAGAAAACAATTTGACTCTCATCTAATCTTGGTAGAGGATAATTGATGGGACTTAGAAAGTCCATATTAATCGTACCTAAATTATGTTAGTTTTGTAGATTTTATGAGATTTATTATGTATTTTGTAGGAATTCGAGTTCAAGGCACATTTGGGAGACTTTACGTCAAATAAAGGTGAAAACAAGTCAAACCAAAAGTCAATCGGGCACCCGCATGTAGAGACACCTCAGATTGAGCATTTTGCCCCTAGAGTAGAGTCGAGACGCTATAAGGAGGCCCTGCTCAACGCTGAAAGACAAAAGCTTCAGATGCAGGATAGCTTCTCGACGTCGTCACAAGTCTCCACTCACCAAGTGTCCCACGACTCTACGATAAGCCTCCCTCGATGCTACCGCAATTCATATAAATTTGTTCTTTTCCATTTTAAGGTTCATTCTCCCTTTTCAAGACAACCCATTCTCGATTCACTGTTTAGAGGATTTTTACTTCATTTTGGCTTGTATTATGGCCTCAAGATCAATGCAAACGATGTCCGACTAAGTATTTTTTGCTAAATCGAGGTAATTAGGGATAATTTTGCAACATTGTGAGGTTTCTGAATTAATGTCTAGTATATTACAACTTTCTTTAAGGCTTTTAATTCTTGTTCTAATTCTAGTTATCTCTTTGTTGACAATCTGACAAATTGATTGATTTAGAGGCTTCTTAGCTATACTAGAATCATTGTTGGTAGCCTCGGTGTCTAGCTTAATTTTAGTTGAAACGAACCGGTAGGCACATCCATGTTTAGGAGTTACTTCACTTCCCTCACTATTGTTAGTGGTAGGTTTTAGAATTAATTAACACATAATAGTTTAATTCGAAGGGTTCATTGTGTTAAACCATTGTGTTCTGACTTGTCCTAAGCCCTTAATACTTCTAATCAATTAGTATGGAATGCTCATGCCCAGCTAGAAGGTTAGATTAGGTTGATTTAGATGTTGGAATCTCGGTTCCTTAAGGAAGGCTCCCACAGTGTTCCGAGGACTCTGGTCAGTCATAAATAGTTGTACTTCTGTATGTTTTGAGTAATCCTATGATCAATGTTGCAAAGTAAATCCCGACATACCTTGAATTAGCACTTCATTAAATTTGTTAGTTCCCTCTTTATTTTTCCTGCCTTTAATTTCATTTGCATGCATTTTAACTCAGCTTACTTCAATTTCTTGTGCTCGATTTTTAAGTCCAATAAAAGATAATGAAAATAACCAATCGACCATCTCTCTATGTTCGATCCGGTCATCACTAAGTACTACCATTCTTGGTGCGAGTCGTTTTATAAATTTATTTGGTGACTGTGACAAGCTCCGTCAATAATTAAAGGGTGGAGGTAATTACTCCATTTTTCTCAATTACCATACTTACGATAGACAAATGAGTTGGAGGTAATTACTTCATTTCTTCCATTATTGGTTTCCTTTCTTAATGCATAATAGGTGTTGGTGAGATGGAAATTGTTGGATTAATTTGATTGTTATCATTAGATATTTCAACGCGCATTCCACATAGCGACAAACTAGTATATGTATGTACGTATGTATGTATGTACGTATGTATGTATATATTATTGTAAAGTAAAGAAAATATATTTATTAATAAAAAAAAATAATGTTGGGATGGAGTACACAACATTTCACGTGGATGTCATAGAATCCATGTTAATATTTTTTAACAAATTATTTCTGTTGGATCGGTATGGCAACCCTAGAGGGGGGTGAATAGGGTTTAATAAAACTTTTTCCTAAGTATGCACAAATAATCTAATTATCAAACTTTCTATAAACAAATAAAAAAGATAATTAATGCAATAAGTAAAGTATGAAAAATTAATTCAATCTAACACAATAAACAATTAAGAACAAATTAAAGCATGCAATAAATTACTACAATTAATTTGCAAAAGTAAATGAGAAAGAGTTAGAGATGATGACACCGCAATTTTATAGTGGTTCGGTCAAACTCGACCTACTCCACTCCCCAAGCGGCTCTTGGGAATTTGAATAAAAACTTTACCGACTCTTTCCACGGATTAGAGCCCAACCGCTACAATGCTCTTTTTACGAGTTCAAGAGCAAACTCGATCCTTTCCACGGGTTAGGATCAAACCGTTACAAAGTTTTGAATTTTTAAAGAACGCACTTACAACTCTCTCAATAGAGTGGATTTACAAATTTAACTCTCACAAATCAATCCTCACAACACAATAATTCTCTCTAAAAAATTAGGTGAAAAGAAAAAGAAATTGAGAGCTTGGAGAGAGTAACAATGGGGGCTTTTTGAGATTTTGGAGGATTGAAAAATTGTAAAACTTATTGTTAAATTTTTGGAAAAGAAGATGGTATAAAAAGAAAGGGAAAAGAGGTAAAAATCAAATTTTAATTTGGACCATTGTATCGTGGTAAAAATAAAATAGGGAAAAATACCTTTTTGGTCCCTGAGTTTTCAGCAATAGGTGCATTTAGTCCCTGAGTTTTCAAAATAGACCCTTTTGGTCCCTGAGTTTTCAAAAATAGGTTTAAATGGTCCCTGTCGTTATTTTCTCCGTTTTCTACAGTAACGACCTCTTTTTTATTATTATTTTAATATTATGTAAAAATAAAATAATAATAATAATAATAATAAAACTCTTTTCTCTATCCCACTCACATAACCCACTCCCCCTCCTTCTCTCTCTCTCCTCTCACTCACGCCACCCACTTTCCCTTATCATCTCTCTCCTCTCACTCACTAACTCACCCGAGGCGAAACGACGACCTTCTTGAGAGCGCCGACGCCGGAATCATCACAAGGTTCAAGCAATGCTTTGAGAGAAATAACCTCTTGGATCGCCTGAGATTTGTTCCACGAGGGCCGCCGTATTCTTGACCCGACACGTGTAATCACACAAACAAAAAAATTAAAAATAAAATCGTAATCATTCCTACGAACCCGCTAAAGAGCAACAAAAAAAAAGGAAAGAAAAAGAAAGAGAATGGAAGCTTGGGGCGCCGGAAAAAATGGAGGGAAGAAAGAGACAAAAATGGAAATTGAAGAAAGGAAAGTGGGGGCGTGTGTGAGAGGAGAGAGATGAGAAGGGAAAGTGGGTGGCGTGAGTGAGAGGAGAGAGAGAGAAGGAGGGGGAGTGGGTTATGTGAGTGGGATAGAGAAAAGAGTTTTTTATTATTATTATTATTATTTTATTTTTACATAATATTAAAATAATAATAAAAAAGAGGTCGTTACTGTAGAAAACGGAGAAAATAACGATAGGGACCATTTAAACCTATTTCTGAAAACTCAGGGACCAAAAGGGTCTATTTTGAAAACTCAGGGACTAAATGCACCTATTGCTGAAAACTCAGGGACCAAAAAGGTATTTTTCCCAATAAAATAAATGGTGGAGATTAAAAGAAAATAAAAAGTAAAAAGTAAATAATATAATATAATATAACAATATAATAATATATATATGTTTTTTAAAGCCAACGGTCAGAAACTTATATATATATATAATTTTTTTTTGTTTTAAAACAGCCAACGGCTGGCAGCATTAAATGTTGTCAGCCCTTTTTTTTATTTATTTAAAAACCGTTAGACACAATAAAAAAATAATATAAAATAATATAATTTTTTTTCTTTTTCTTTTAAACAAACAAAAAGCCACCATGTGTCACTTCCCCATAGTTCCACGTGTCACTCTCTAGATGGTCCACATTGCTGACTCGGCTGCCACGTCATCGCGTAGGAAATTTTCCGTTCAAATTTGTTTTGCCCATAACTTCTTCACTTTAACTCCGATTTGAGTGATTCAAAAGGCGTTGGAATCGTTATTCCGAGCTCTACACTATGGACACCTCAAAATACTAAAATTGTTAGTAATTAAAAGTAGGTTTGTTATCATCAAAATATTAATTAATTAATTAAAATTAATTAATTTGAGATTAAGGGCCAAAAAGCCAACAATCTCCCCCTTTTTGATGATGAAAAACCACAAAAAAAAAAAAAAAAAAAAACTTGAAGTTCATAAAAACCAAGTTCTTGCAAAGCATTTAATTCCTTTTCCTTAAGCAAATTAATCAAATTATATTTTTCACAACTATCATACTCAAGAAATCTAACTTTATCAAGCAAGGCATTTTTCTCATCACAATCAAAAACATGCTTATCACAAGAAACATTCACTTCATCAATTTGCACAACATCATGCTCATTGTCTTTTAAGCAAGCAATTTCATCAAGTAAAGACTTATTTTCACTAGTTAAAATATTGTATTTCTTTCTAAGCACAACATATTTGGAACTAAGCTTTTCTAAGTCTTTTTGCATATTTTCAAAAACTTCAAACAATTCATCATAGGAAAGGGGTTCTAGAGTTACCTCATCATCTTGTTCATCACCCTTGTCACTATAAGCCATGAAACAAAAGTTTGCTACTTCTTCTTCGTCACTTCCACTTCCACTTTCATCACTATCATCCCAAGTAGCTTTCATTGCTTTCTTCTTGGATTTCTTAGATGATTTGAGGAAAGGGAAATCCGTTCTTATTTGACCCGCTTTCTTGCATTCATATTACCTCATCTTTTTTGCTCTTTTCATCTTTTGACTCTTTTTGGTTGGAAATGTGCTTCTTGAATTGTTTCTTCCTCTTGATGAAGTTCTTATACTTACGTGAAAAATATGCAATATCGTCTTCATCAAGAACATCCTCACCTTCGGATTCAACTTCCAAGGATATGGTATTTAATGCAATACTCTTCTTCTTTTTGGACTCATCCTCCATGTGCTCCTTCATGGTAATCTCATGTGTCATGAGAGAGCCAATAAGTTCCTCCAAAGGAAGTTTGGTGAGATCTTTTGCTTCTTGAATCGCCGTCACCTTTGCTTCCCAATTCTTAGGAAGAGACCTAAGAATTTTCCTAACATTTTCAAATGTAGTATATACTTTGCCAAGACCCTTCAAAGCATTTATAATGTTAGTAAATCTAGTAAACATCTCGGTAATAGATTCATTAGCATCCATCTTAAATAATTCATAATTATGAACTAGCATGCTAATTTTTTATTCTTTAACTTGATTAGTTCCTTCATGAGTCACTTCAAGAGTATTCCATATTTATTTAGCGGAAGAGCACATAGATATTCTATTAAACTCATATTTGCTTAAAGCACATAGATATTCTATTAAACTCATATTTGCTTAAAGCACAATATAAACAATTTATAGCTCTAGCATTAAAAGCACATTTTTTCATATCATTGTCATCATATTCCTCTTCTAATTTAGGCACATCATTTTCATTAACCTTTTTCATGGGAATATAAGGTCCTTTAACCACATTTAACCATAAATAATAGTCAACGGATTGCAAATAAATTTTCATTCTAGCCTTCCAATAAGCATCATTTGACCCATCAAAGTACAGAAGCCTAGAGGTGGATTGTCCTTCAATAACATCATTTACTACTAGGTTTGCCATAAAGCTTAAACAATAAAGTTTATAAAAAAATTCTAGAAGAGCAACCTCGCTCTGATACCAATTGTTGGATCGGTATGGCAACCCTAGAGGGGGGTGAATAGGTTTAATAAAACTTTTTCCTAAGTATGCACAAATAATCTAATTATCAAACTTTTTATAAACAAATAAAAAAGATAATTAATGCAATAAGTAAAGTATGAAAAATTAATTCAATCTAACACAATAAACAATTAAGAACAAATTAAGGCATGCAATAAATTACTACAATTGATTTGCAAAAGTAAATGAGAAAGAGTTAGAGAGGATAACACCGCAATTTTATAGTGGTTCGGTCAAACTCGACCTACTCCACTCCCCAAGCGGCTCTTGGGAATTTGAATAAAAATTTTACCTACTCTTTCCACGTATTAGAGCCCAACCGCTACAATGCTCTTTTTACGAGTTCAAAAGCAAACTCGATTCTTTCCACGGGTTAGGATCAAACCGTTACAAAGTTTTAAATTTTTAAAGAATGCACTTACAACTCTCTCAATAGAGTGGATTTACAAATTTAACTCTCACAAATCAATCTTCACAACACAATAATTCTCTCTCAAAAATAAGATGAAAAGAAAAAGAAATTGAGAGCTTGGAGAGAGCAACAATGAGGGCTTTTTGAGATTTTGGAGGATTGAAAAATTGTAGAACTTGTTGTTAAATTTTTGGAGAAGAATATGGTATAAAAAGAGAGGGAAAAGAGGTAAAAATTAAAATTTAATTTGAACCATTGGATTGTGGTAAAAGTAAAATAAATGATAGAGATTAAACGAAAATAAAAAGTAAATTATAAATAAATAAAGTAAAATAATATAATATAATATAATATAATAATATATATATGTTTTTTTAAAGCCATCAGTCAGAAACTTATATATATTTATAATTTTTTTTTTGTTTTAAAAAAGCCAACGGCTGACAGCATTCCTTTTTTTTTTTATTTAAAAACTGTTAGACACAATAAAAAAATAATATAAAATAATATAATTTTTTTTCTTTTTCCTTTTAAACAAACAAAAGCCACCATGTGCCATTTTTTCATAGTTCCACGTGTCACTCTTTAGATGGTCCACATTGCTGACTCGGTTGCCACGTCATCACGTTGGAAATTTTCCGTTCAAATTTGTTTTGCCCATAACTTCTTCGTTTTAACTCCGATTTGAGTGATTCAAAAGGCGTTGGAATCGTTATTCCTAGCTCTACACTATGGACACCTCAAAATACTAAAATTGTTAGTAATTAAAAGTAGGTTTGTTATCATCAAAATATTAATTAATTAATTAATTAAAATTAATTAATTTGAGATTAAGGGCCAAAAAGGCAATAATTTCGCGAAAAATTCTTAGAGGAGGCCGCCACAATGAGGTCGGTATTGTTGCATCGTTAGATATATGAGAGAGACATTGTAAAAGTACCTCACTTTTGTATCCAATTATTCTTAGGAGGCAGATAAATTTTAAAATCTAAATCCAACGATTTTAAAGAGATAGCCACATTATGGAGGCCTTATTCAATAATTTGTCCTCCCACAGTTACTTCTACTATCTTTTTATAGCCCACCAACCTATCTGGCTTTCTTCACAACTCTTCTCATTTGCGAGCTATGGCAAACACTAACGTTTCATTCAAGAAAAAGAATGAGCTTCTTGTCTTAGCTCTCTTTGCTACTTTATTCACAAATGCTATTGTTGTTATTTCTGAAGTCAATTCTGATGAGAATAGTCTCAATAATGTGGGTGTTGTAGAACACTCATGTGCCACCACTCTTTATCCACAACTATGTCATTCAACAATATCCTCTGTCGTAGGAACATCCAAGTTGTTGAGTGTGAAAGATATTGTTGAAGTCTCGTTGAGTGTTGCTATAGATGCATCTAAGCATAACCATAAAAACATCGAGAAACTTTCGAGGTCACTCAATGGTCTTACTAAACGAGAGAGAATTGCTCTCTATGATTGTATCGAAACCACCGGCAAGACGCTCGAAGACCTTCACAAGGTCGTAGAGGATCTTCGTGAGTACCCAAAAAAGAAATCTCTTACCCTATATGCTGATGACCTCAAAACCTTTCTCAGTTCTGCCATGACCAACCAGGTATACTGTTGAAGTAATTTTCGGATGACTTTGAAAAAAAATGTTTTAAAAAGAAAGCACTTTTTTATTAGTATGTTTTGAGATAAATACTAATTAGCATATTGTGTTCGACATGCCTTTTAATGTGTTTATGGATGACTAAAAATGTTTTTTTTTTCAAAACGGGTAGCATTTGGTTAAAATTTTAGAGAGCGATTTCACCAATTAAAAGTTTTTGGTAAATTTTTTGAATAAATAAAAGTGTGGTGTGAGAAATGTTTAAAAATAGATTAAAAGCAATTAAGTTATTTGATACTATTTCAAAAATGCTTATTATATAATAGTTCTTCACTTAAAAATACTTTATTCAAAAAGGCACCTCAAACACATATTGAATGGGTCTCTTAAAACCACTTCAAGTACTTTTTTTTTTTTTTTAATCTTTCAAATGTCTCCCAAACTGATGCTTAATCATCTTCTGTTACAGATTTATATATAATAATGATCTGTTGCTTATTTTGAACCAAATTATATATTTTCAGGAGACTTGTTTGGAGGGATTCTCGGACGACAAACCTGAAAAAAGGGTTTTGAAATTTATTGAAACCCCACATATTCACGTGACAAAGTTGTGCAGTAACGTGCTAGCCTTGGTCAAGAATTTGATTGACAATGATTTAACATTAAGACAGTTGGGCCCCGAGCACCATAATAAGATAGGTTCATCCTGGCATGCAGACAACTCCAAAATTGTACTCTTTTCCGACGTTACCAACGAGGTACTGATATTTTTTTATATTTTTAACCTGATTAAAGTACCATTTTGATTTCAATACTTTTGAATATTTAAATTTAATTGATGTATTTTTAATAAAATTTAAAATTGATCTTATTATTATTTTAAAATTAATGTTTATTATAATTGATTAAATAATAATAATATTAATAATTTTCATGCTATAAAAGATAAAATGTAAATCTATTTTCAAAATTTATAGAAGAAAGATTAATATAGATTTTTTTTTTTATAAAAAATTAACTAACAGTATGGACCAAATTTTAAGTTTTATTGAAAATACAAGGACTAGATTTGAACATTTGAAAGTACAAGAACCAAAATGAAATGAAATTCAAAGTATAGGGACCAAAATGATATTTTAACCTTTTAACTTTATATATTTTTATATAAGTTAAAATATCATTTTAGTTCCTATACTTTAAGATTCATTTCATTTTACTTTAGGACTTTCAAATATTTAAATATAGTCAAAATTAGTCTATATGATTGGTTTAAAGTTAATTTTTATATAAACTTAACAAAACAATGGTAATAATTTTCATTCAAGAAACAAGACAAATGTGAATATGTTTCCAAAATTTTTAAAGCGAAAAGAAATAGAGAATTTGTTTTTTTTTAAAAAGTTAAACAATAAACTAACAATAGGGACTAGTATTGATAAAAAGTCTTTTTTTTAAAAAAAAACTATTTTTTTTAGTTTTCAAAACTTGGCTTGATTTTTTAAAATATATGTAAAAAGTACATAACAAGACAAGAAAATTCATATATAGAAATAGTATTTATAGGCTTCATTTTTAAAAACTAAAAACTAAAAACTAAGGCCCCGTTTGATAACCATTTGAGTTTTGGTTTTTCGTTTTTGAAAATTGTGCTTGTTTTCTCATAAATTCTCTACAATTAGTTTCATCTTTCTTAACAAGACAATTGAATTCTTAGCCAAATTCCAAAAACAAAAACAAGATTTTGAAAACTACTTTTTTTAGTTTTCAAAATTTGGCTTGGTTTTTGAAAACATAGGCAAAAAGTAGATAACAAAACAAGGAACTCCATAAGTGGAAGTAGTATTTGTAGGCTTAATTTTCAAAAACCAAAAACCAAAAACCAAATGGTTATCAAACCGGGCCTAAATAATTATCGAGCTTAAAGTATAAGATTTTAAAATATAGGAACTAAATGAAGCTATTACTATAAATATAGGGATCCAATGAAGCTATTTCCAAAATCTCATGGACCAAAAAGATAATTTTCTCTTTGTTTTAAATTTTAGTAGGGCTGAAAAATAAAATATAGGTGGTTAATTTATTTTTTTCATTTCTAAAATTTAATTAGGACTTCAAGAATATTCTTAATTTACATCTGTGCCAGCGACAAATTTGCTAATATTTAGGTTAGCTATGCTATTATCATAATAGCCAATTTATTTTAATTAGGTATCATGTGTTAATAACAAATATTTTTATTAAAATATAAATTTATTATTATTTAATATCACAATACTAAAATTTAATAATATTTTATATTAATAATTGCAGTTCTAATAAAAATTATATAAATATTTGTAGTTGCTGTATATGTTAACATCAAATAAATTGTTCTATCAAATAAAATAGTAATAAAATGAAATAATTTTTTTATTAAAAAAAGAGAGAAATTTTATTATAGGTTATTGTCATATTAATTAAAAATGATACTATAGCATACTATGTAGTTGATGGATTTTTAAATTAGTTAGAAATTTGAAAGGAATATTTTACTAATTATTATATGTCTCATCCCTATTCTAATTCTAGACCATGCAATTTTCAGTAAACAACATCAAAGGAATAATACTTTCATTCCAATTTGATTTTCATTCTAATTTCTTGTCATTTTGATTTCTAGTAAAGTAAATAGCGCATGAGATTACAGTTAATCAATATCTAACTTAATAGTTGATTATTACCATTATTCAAGTTCATCATTCATTTACCAATTAAAACAAATTATTGTATTTCCAATAACCTTTTTTTTTTTAAAGAGACATTTACAATTATTTTTTTAAAAAATAGATATTTTTTTTTTTTTTTTTTTTTTACAGAATGCCACACATTAAAATTTTCCTCATACGTAATAGATTCAAAAGTTACAAACTATTAAGTTTGAAATTTTAAAACTATTATCCAACCCTTTTAACTTGGATTTTGAGTGATAACAGGAGGAAGGTGAGAATAGGGGAAGGGAGGCTTTAGAAGACGGAATCAAGTGGCCAGAATGGATGGCGATTAGCGACCAGAGGCTTTTGGAGTCATCGTCAGAAGCGGCGGCGGACGTGGTGGTGGCTGCGGATGGAAGTGGAAATTTCAGAACAGTGTCGGAGGCAGTGGCGGCGTCGCCGAATAAGAGCAACAAAAGATATGTAATAAGAATAAAGGCTGGAGTTTACAGGGAAAATGTTGAAGTCCCAAGTAGTAAGAAGAATATTATGTTTTGGGGAGATGGAAGATCCAAAACCATTATCACGGGTAGCAGAAGTGTTGGGACTGGCTGGACAACCTTCAATTCCGCCACAGTTGGTAAAGCAACTAACTTATTTTAAACTAGTGCTTTAATTTCTTACAAACCACTTTAAAATGTTTTTTTAATGTGCAAACCATTTTTTATTATTCTTTTTTGTGAAAAAAAATGTGTTTTTAATAGGTTAAAACGCAATTATTATCATTTTTAAAAAAAATTAACTAAAGATTATACATTTCTTAAAAAATACAAGATTTTTTTTTTTTTGTGAAAAAGTGATTTTAGACAAAGTTCTTCTTTGTAAGCACGTCTTAGAAGACAATTGATTAACTACTTAGTTGATTACTTTTTTGTTTGTTGGTTATACTACAAGTTTTGTTCCTAAACTTTTAAATTTGTGTTTAATATGTTTCTAAACTTTACGAAGTATCTAAATTAATAGGCTCTTGATCCTCCAATATGTTTTTTCTAATAGATTGTTTAACTTTTAGAAGTATCTATTATGCTACTAAATTGTTAGTTTTGTGTCTAATAGTTTCTGAAACTTTAAAAATTGTCTCACAAATCAAGAACCTATCATATACAAAATTAAAATTTCAAAGATTTATTGGACAATTTTTAAAGTTCAAGGAACCTTAATTAGACCTAATATCAAAAGTTAAGATTTGTTAGACACTTTCTAAAGTTCAAAGACCTATTGACACAATTATGAAAATTTAGTGTTCTCATAATTTCACTTTATTTATTTTTAGAATTTCTCAAACCATTTTTTATTATTGAAAATTTTAAAAAATGCATTAAAACGGATAAAAACAATTTTTTCCATTCTATAAAATTTTAATAATGCGCTCCTACTAGACAAATTATTCAATGAGTGGCTGCCTTATAATAACCGTTGAATGTGGATTCAATAATTTTCTTGCCTCCTAATAACCACTAGATATAAATTCGAGATACTTCTCTCTCTACATCTAACAGTAAGAAATTGTCAGTGTTGGCCTCACCGAATAATTTCTAAGTTTTACAAGAGCACTTTTAGGTCTTTAAAAACACTTTAAAAAACATGTCAAACAACAAACTCATTTTCTTGGCAGCTGCTGTGGGGGATGGATTCTTAGCTCGAGATGTAACCTTCGAAAACACAGCTGGACCAGCGAATCACCAAGCCGTAGCTCTTCGCGTTGGCTCAGATCACTCAGCCTTCTACCGTTGTGGCATTTTGGCCTACCAAGACACGCTCTACGTCCACTCCAACCGCCAATTCTTCGTCAACTGCGTTGTTGCAGGCACAGTCGACTTCATCTTTGGAAACGCGGCGGTAGTAGTCCAAGACTCTGTCCTCACCCCTCGTCGACCTGGCCCTAAGCAACAGAACATGGTAACAGCACAAGCAAGAACCGACCCGAATCAAAACACAGGAATCGTGATCCAAAAGTGTACGATCAAAGCGACCTCCGACTTGGAGCCAGTGATAAAAGAATTCCCAAGTTTCCTTGGTAGACCATGGAAGGAATATGCT
The DNA here is from genome assembly GCA_033996785.1 of Trichosanthes truncata. Taxonomy (NCBI): domain Eukaryota; kingdom Viridiplantae; phylum Streptophyta; class Magnoliopsida; order Cucurbitales; family Cucurbitaceae; genus Trichosanthes; species Trichosanthes truncata. Next base: position 42,193,887 of record MU867259.1, on the reverse strand, counting down.
AGGGTTGTGGTTATGCAAACAAATATAACCAATGTGATAGACCCAAAGGGATGGGCGCCATGGGAAGGGGACGTTGTTCCTAAGACAGTCTTCTTTGCAGAATATGCCAACTATGGAGATGGAGCCAATAAGCACAAGTGGTCCACAATTATTAATGCAGATCAAGCTAAGGCTTTTACGGCTGGACCATTCATTGATGGTGCCGATTGGCTCCCATCCACTGGCTTCCCCTATCAGCTTGGCCTCTAAATCCACCACCCCTTCCAACTCATGCTTCGTTATCTTCATCTATTTGATGTCTTATATATTCAATAATCAAAAGCTAAGTGAGAATTGGAAGTGGAAAAATGTTTGTGTTTAAGAATGAGTGGAGTAAATTAAATAAAAATAAATTTCAGACTGAAATTTTTTTTTGGTCTCCTAAATTATTACTTGTAGGGTTAATTCTATTTTTGTCCGATAAACTCTTTTAAGAAACTATATAGTTTTAGGATAATACTTTACTCTACTCACTAGTTGGTAAAAATGCAAGGGAGAGAAAAAAAAACACTTTTAAGAAACCATAAAGTTTCATGACTACTAAAAATGTGAAATCTATATATATATATATATATATATATATATATATATATATATATATATATATATATAAAAAAAGTAAAATTATCGCTTTTTCTTCCTCCTTTCTATATTTTTCTCTCCTATCGCTTGTCGAAAATTTAAGGTCTGTTTGGCATGTAATTTTGTTTTATGTTTCAGATTTAGTGAATTAAATGGGTACAACAAATATCTTTTTAAAAGAATTATTTTTGGATTCTATGATCTGAATTAATAGTTGAAATTTTGAAAATAACATTTTTATTTTTTCAGTGTATCTATATTTTAAATTTAAAATTTTAAAATGAAAAATTACATTAAAAAATATAACTTTAACAAATATATTATTTCATGTATAAACTCATTTGATTTTTATTAAATTAAAAAATATATAAGATAATATATTATATAATTATAATAGTTTAAAATAATAATTATTCAAATTCTATAAATTAATTGATAAGAGTTGAGATTTAACCAAAATATCAAGAAGCTACAACATTCACAGATTGCAAGAAGTTCAAACAAGGGGATGAATCAAATTGATGGGCTGGATGCAGATTTAGGGGTTGCTCCTATTCACCGGGTATTATTTAGGTTATGTGATTTTAGTACTTTGTAAAAAGAAAAAAAAAAAAAACTACAACTATTTTTATTGTTTATAGATATTATCAAATACATTTTAAACAATCTTTTTTAAAATTAGAATTCAATTTCTAAATCTACTATACCAAATACATATTCGAAAATAATGAAAACATAAAATATAACTTTACTTTTCATTAAATTTTTTATTTTCAAAGGTCTAGTTTCAAATCACCAACAAATGCGCTCTTAATGATCTCTTTCATTAGTAATTAGTTTTTTTTCCTATAGTTTGTGAATTTTCTAGAAAACTGATACAAGTGAACAACCCTATTTAGAGAAAAGGTGAGAAAGACCTAACATTTAACCTAGTCAAAATGGGCTTATGAATATATATAAAGGCCCATATTAGAAGAACTGAATAACAAGACATAACTAAATATATTTAACATTTCCCTCACTTATCATGCTTATGAGAGAAGCCCATCCGAACATAGTTAAGTGAATAAAATAAGTTTTTGAGTTTAGTAATAATTTGATATGGTATCAGAGCAGAAGATCATTTGTTTAAACCCTTATAATGTCATTTCCTCTTTAATTAATATTGATAATTTACACTTGTTGGGTCTTCTACAAAATTTTAAGTCCAAAAGTGAGGGGAGTGTTAAAATGTTGATATAATTAAATTTACTGTAATCCATCAATTTTAAGTTTTTGGGTTTAGGTAGTGATTTAATGTCAATTATCATCCAAAAAATTGATGATTCGATCATCCATCCCTACAATTGTTGAACTCAAGGAAAAAAATGATAATCAAGAGAATGTACATGAGTTTGGAATAAAGAAAATGAAAAATGTAAATATTGTATTTGGTCAAAGTCAATATTTTTATTTTTATTAGTTTCAAAATTACTATTTATTTTACATAAAATAAAAAATTAAGAGTTTGAAACTATAGAATTAAGAGTGAGTTTGGCATACCTCATAATTTAAACACTTTAATTATAAGATAATATGTTTTTCTTAAAACATTTTTTTATAAAACTGGTTTTAATTAAAATCCTTTGTGTGTTGTTTACATTTTCTTAAAAGTTATTTTAATCCTAAGTTTTATTGTTGCACTACATCTAAAAGTAAATATACAAATGCCAAATTACTATTGTTCACACGAGATTTCAAAATAGAAATTTAATACGTGTAAATGAACATGAATTTGTATTGATTTAAATGTAGTGGAGTACAATTTCTAATGTTTGATCATCTGATTCTTTCTCTCAAATATACATTTGTCTCGAGGGTTTTGCAGCTTGTTCTCGAACGTAGATTTGTCTCGAGAGCTTCACAACTTGTTCTAGAATGTGAATTTATCTCAAGGACTTTGTAGCTTATTCTTGAGGTTGAAGCTTGAATCACTTTTTAGGGTCATGAAGTCTTCAAGTCTTAAGGAGTCTTTGGTCTTTATGAAGTGTTCAGCACCTTAAGGACTTCAAGGAGTCTTCGACCTTCTTTGCTCTGAATTCTCTCTAAGTTCTCTGGAGAGGTCAATTTTTGAACCCTTGAAATAAATGAGAGCTCTTCTATTTATAGAGTTTTTCATGGGCATGTGGGCTTGAGTCAAAATGGCTTTTGGGCCCAACTATTGGACTTGGACTTTGTTAGCTTTTGTCATAACCATTTAGATTTGGGTTTTGTCTACTTTTGACCAAATTAGACATGTGGCCTTCTAATTTTAAAATTTGTCAATTTTTGTCTTCGAATTAAATTTGGCACATGTGTCAATTTATAAGTGGTTCCAAATTTAATTATTTCTAACTTTGTCATTAATTTGGGATAATGATGTGGTAATTTGTGATTGGCCGAAATTTCTCATTCAACAATTATAAAATGATTTCTAAAGTAATTCTAAGTCAATCACTTTAGAATCACTCTTTTGCATAATCAACTTTAAAATGATTCTTTACAAAAGGATTGTAAACCAATTTTATTCATAAATACATAAAATTTCTCCCTCAAATGAATTTCAATAATTCAAGAAATTCCTCATAAAATTACTAAAAATTGATTTTCAGCAATTCATGACAAATTTTCATTAAAAAAGAAACAGAGATTCAGTAGTTTTGTCCTTTTGGAATTTATTAAATGTCTTAAATATATGAAAGTATTCAATCCATTATTACTTATCAATAATCCCATTTTCTTAATAGTCAAAAAAAAAAATCCCATTTTCTTATAATCTTGAGGTGAAAAAGGGTATTTTCGGAATCCAAAATAAACTTCATACTTTTATGTTATTTATACCACTCATAATTATTAGTTTTTTGTGTTTTACTTCTAAGGTGTAAATTAATAAACATGAGACATTTAAAAATAAAATATTTCTTTTTACCTTCCTTACTTTAATAAAAATGGATAATAAAAGATAAAATATTGGTAATTATTTTCACCAATGTTGTTAGGTATTAACACCTATCCTATACAAAAAAGACTCTTGAACTAAATCTAATTAACACAGGCTCATTTTTCTTTTAATTAGGTGACCTTACAAACATGGTTGGGAAACATTGAATTTACAAAACTGAGTGATTGAATCATATAAAGTAACAAGTAGGTCAAAGAAGATCCAATTGAATGTGTAAACAATGACGAGTTAGCAGCGAAAGCAATAAATTACAATGTTAATAAGTAGGATGTAAAGCAATCAAACAAAATCTGAGGAGCCTGTTTAAGACCATAAAGACTTTTATGAAGCAAGCAAATATGAGTTGGGCATAATTTATCCAAAAAATTAGGAGGTTGAGATATTTAAATTTCTCCTTTAAGTGCTCATGCAGAAATGCATTTTTGACATCCAGTTGAGTTAAGGACCACTAATACTGAGTAGCAACAACAAGTATAACATGAATCATTGGCTTTTTAACAATTGGACTAAAGGTTTTAACAAAATCAAACCCTTCAACTTGATGATAACCCTTGGCAACTAATCTGGCCTTATATCAAGCAATAGAATCGTCGGTGTGATATTTGATCCTAAAGATCCATTTGCAACCACAACATTCCTTGAAAGTAAATGAGGTACTAAAGATCATGTACGTACCTTGTTCCTGAAGAGCATTAAACTCCTCGCACATGGCTGATCTCCATTCTGAAAATTTTGAAGCTTCAGTATATGAAGTTGGATCAGTTAAAATTGAAGTGGACATGATGGAAAGAAAAGCCTATGGCTTGAAAATCTCGGATTTAGCATGTATTTGCATGGAGTGAGTATTAATAGTTCTTCGAGAAGGACGAGTAGAAGCATCATGAGGCATTGAACTCACATTAATCTGGTCATTGGTTGTATTTGTATTGTAAGAGGGCAAATATGCAATAATAGAAGCTGAAGCATCCCAAGTTTCACAAGAAGATTTTTTTTAGGTGTAGAGTATACCTTATGATACATGTCTCACCAGCTTTAGTGCAAGTAGGAGATTGTTAGGATTTATGCCCTAAAGCCTTGTAATTAATATTTTAATAATTATTTAGTAATTATTTTATTATTTTTATTTTCAATTTATAATATCCATTATATATAAAAATCCAAGGATATTAGTGTAATCTTGAACAGTATGTTGTTGACATACATGAGGATTATGTTCAAGAAATAACCTAAAGGATCTATAGTATATGGTTAAGGTTGGGTGGCTTATCTTAGTAACACTATTGATACGACCCACTTTGTAATAATTACAAATTATTTGATCCAAATCGTTCATGTGGAGACATGCGAGTGGGCTCATCATTGTATATGGATATTGTATATGATAACCATATAATTAACTAATTTAGATATTATAGTCTTCCACTGCGGGGTAAATCATTCATTCCAATCATATGACAATGTTTATGCTTAGCTACCCCATTTTGTTCAAGTGTGTAGGGACAAGAATTTTGATGCAAAACACCTTTAAAATAAAATTAAAAAAAAAAAGATCAGAATAGAAGTATTACAAAATTCACCACCACCACTAGATCGAAAATTTTTAATTTTTTTGGAAAGAGTTTTCAACAAAGGGCACAAATTTGTGGAGAATAGCATTATATAGTTAGACCGAAATGAGATAAAGTAAATGGGCTTATAATTGGATAGAGTTCATTATATTAATGTTTTCTTCAGTGTATAAAGTTTTGTCACAAACTTCGTCCTAAATGAGGAACTAATTGGTATCAAAGATAAAAATACAATTATTACCAAGGCAAATTTATGAATGGATAAAAGATTGGCAGAAGAATTTTTGAAAGATTAAAAGTATGAGAGGAGGTAGAAAGTGTACCATTGTCTATGTGTTGTATATTTAAAGGTTGTTTATTACCCACTGTAACAGATTCTTCACCATTATAATATTGGATAAGATGAGATTTGTCATGTCATTCATCATATGAACATTACAATCGTTGTCAGATAACTAAAACTTGTTAGAATTGTCATTAGAAGTCTATGAATTCTTAGAATTGAGCTAGTAGATGACGACCCTGATAAGAGAAATTCATCATATAATAGCAATCAAGTGCTCCATGGCTAGGTTCTAAGCAAATTTAGAAGAAAATTCGACCTCCATTGGATCCACCAGACCCGTAATTTAAATTTGAAGCTCCATACAAGAAAAAATTGATTTCTAGATTTACCAAATCGGTATTATTTCTAGATCCACCAGACCCATAATTTGGGCTTGACCTGCTACCAAAAATGCTGCAATTATTTTGTGAAAAAAATAGGCACTAAACCCGTTATGGACTCGATAGTGGCGGAATGGGTTGGATCAAAATCGGATGGGCTTGGGTCTGAGATGTTCCACTGCCTCTCCCTCGTGTTTCAAAGTTTCGTCTCCCACGACCACGCCCATTAGAGTTTTGAAATCAATTTTTAAAGGCTAAATTATAAAAAAAAAAATACCTATGAACTTTGTACTTTGTTTCAAAAATACCCTTGAACTTTCAAAAGTTTCATTAACACCCTTAAACTTTCAAAAAAAAGTTCATAAATACCCTTACCGTTAGTTTTGGATGGAAGCCGTTAGTACTTTGTTTCAAAAATACCCCTAAACTTTCAAAAAGTTTCATTAATACCTTTAAACTTTAAAAAAATTCAAAAATACTCATACCGTTAATAAATAAACATAAATTGTTAGTACTTCGTTTTAAAAATACCCCTAAACTTTCAAATGTTGCATTAATACCCTTAACCCTAAAAAAAAAGTTAAAAAATTGCCCTTACCATCAGTATATGGACGAAAACCGTTTATCTATACCCCATTAGCTCCCTCTTCTATTTCCTCTCTCTCTTGATTTGCTTCAATCTATGGTCTAACACTTCTCTATTTTTTTCTCTTTTTTTCCCTTTCTTTTTCAATACCTTCTTACTCTCTTATTCCATTTTTTAATCTCTAAAACTACCCTCTTCAATCAAGGTATATAGACTATAGCAAGAAGAAAGAAGAATAATGAAACCACCAACGGATCTTAGGACTTAAATGCTTTAACAAATACACAAAAAGAGAGACATGTTTAGAATTTGGATCATAATTTTGTGAACATCTAGTGGGAGGGAAAAAAAATAAAATATATGCATTACCAAATTTGTAGCGGATGAAGATTTTATTAATCCTTTTTGCAGTTCACATTAGTCTATTTGCTGTTAAGGGTGTGCAAAAACCTACCAAAACCAACGAACCATATCGAACCTAACCGAATTCTTTATTAACTTTAAATATATTTAGCCCAAAACAAATATCCCAACCAAAAGCCCAAAATAGCCTTAGCCCACCCCCCAAAAAGTAGCCCAAAAGCTAAGTTTTCTACCTTCCCTAAACCCTAACATATCATTGTGTTTTCCCTCCCTCTCTCCTCTTTCTCTCTGCCGTTTTCCCTCCCCCGTCTTCCCCTCTCACTCTTCTTCATCTCTCATTCTTGCATGTCATTTATACATCGATCTATTGCCGCCTCCTCCCCTTTTGCGAGACGATCTCATCATCGACCTCACTCTCGCCATTGCCGCCATCGCTTTACTTCATTTGCTATTCCTTCCCATCGGCATCATCACTTTTCTCAACATCTACGGTACACTCTGACGCTCCTTTCTCTCTCCCCCTCACTTCCTCTTTCTCGTGTGTCGGCTCTCTTTTCCCCTCACTCTATCATGCGTCTCTATAAAAGATGAACATATCTAGTTTTTTACTTCTTTTTCCTCTATTGTGTGTCTCTATAAAAGATGAGCAGACTTGGGTTTTTTTCTTCTTTTAAGAAAAATATATAACTTAATGAATTTATTTTGTAAAAAAGAAAGAGAAGAAAAAATAAATAAAAATCGGTTAAAATCGAATCGAACCGTTTGAGAACCAAAATCGAAAATTTTTTGGTTTACTCGGTTTGGAGCTATTAAGAACCGAAGGGTTCGGTTCGGTCATTAGTTTCGGCCAAAACTGGACCGAACCAAACCGTGCATATCCCTACTTGCTGTGGTCAGTTAATAAGGTCTCCATGATTGAAAATTGGACAAATTGAAGAAAAATGAGAGTATCTATATGAAAAAAAAAATGAAAGTATCTATATAAGTTATTTTCAAATGGGTTCTTTTCCAACTCAAGATAACTTCAAAGACATTGACTATTTGGGTGTTGAAATTTCTTATATTTTTGCTTGAGCATGCTTAGAAATGAGAAAGCTCCTCCCGTTTATTTAAAGTTCTAATATTTAAGAAGATAGAAGTAATGGGGGAGATTGAAAAATAGAAGAAGATAGTAAGAGGGTAAAGAAAAAAAAAAGGGAAAAATAGAGAAGTGCTAAGCCATAGATTGAAACAAATCAGGAGAAAAAGAAAATATAAGGGGGATGTAATAGAGTGTAGATAAACGGTTTTCGTCCATATACTAATGGCAATGTCATTTTTTAACTTTTTTTTAAAGGGTATTAATGCAACTTTTGAAATTTCAGAGGTATTTTTAAAATGAGGTAATAACGATTTTTGTCCATATTTATTAACAAGAAGGGTATTTTTGAACTTTTTTTAAAATTTTTTAAGGGTATTAATGAAACTTTTTGAAAGTTTAGGGGCATTTTTGAAACAAAGTAATAATGGTTTCCATCCAAAACTAACGGTAAGGGTATTTTTTAACTTTTTTTGAAAGTTTAGGGGTATTAATGAAACTTTTGAAAGTTCAGGGGTATTTTTGAAACAAAGTACAAAGTTCAAGGGTATTTTTTATAATTTAGCCGGCAGTAGAAATGGGGTCAACCGTCGGCTTCTTTTGGGTCGGTCTTTTCTTCAACATCTAGCAAGATGTTGAGCTCTTCAAGAGACAGGGAACTACTGCGTGTTTGTACAGAGGTGCGAAAAGCATTAAATTCAACTGGTAGCCCATTGAAGGTATGAATTAATATTTCCTTCTCATCAATAGAAATCGAAGTTGCAACAAGCTTGTCAACAATCTCTTTAATTCTACAAGTATATTTCTAAATTGATTTAGACGAAAGTTTCTTAATAGTGTATAAAGCATAGTGCAAGTCAAGAATACCAGCTCTTGTATTTGAAGAATACCATTTTTCTAAAGAAGACCATAGATCCTTTGAAGAATCAGAGCCAACAACATGTGCAAGAACAAAAGGTGATAAGGTTGCATTGATTAAAGTTATTAGGGCTTGATCACGAGAGACCCATTCAAGGTAATTAGGACCGATCTCTGTTGTGGTGTACCAGTAGATGAAACGAATAAATTTGTCGGGCTTAGAGAGGGAGTCGTCAATATGCTCAAAGAGAGAGTAAACCTTCAGAATAGATGAGACTTAGAATTTTCACAACACATAATTCATAGAAGCCAAGCGAAGAGCACGAGATCACAGACGTTGGATAAAGGAAACAATAGGTGAAGTAGTTACAAAAGCGTTGGTAAAGGAAGAAGGTGCATTGGCGGCCATTTGAACTCCCTGGTACGTAAGAGGAAAAAAGAATTCTGGAATGTAATAGGAAGAGGAAAGGGGTTGAGAATTTTGGCTAATTTAAACCTCTGATACCATAATAGAATAGAGAAAGATGGAATGTAATTTTCCTTGATATTATTCATTACAAATGATGACCTTTTCTATACATTGGAATGATAAAATCGCTGATATAAAAGGAAAATAATATACAACTATAATATTTACAATTAGAGGCACAAATTATGGCAATAATAATGGGCAAAACATAGCTTAATATGCCTAGAAGTGCTCATGACACTCATGTCTACTTTTACGTCAAAAAGCTACTAAAGTAATGACTAAAGGGCTCTCTCTACTACTTAAGAAAAAAAGAATGATGATTGGCAAGAAATTTTTGGCAAAAGACAAATCGTCGACACAAAATGAAAGAACTAAAATTATTCTAGCAAGTCCAAAAGAGCTTTTTCTTCTTACCAGATCTTGATATAACCAAGAAAAACCAAAAAGCACTTTTGACCCTACTTTCCTAGTCAAGTGGAGGATAAAGAATGAGAAATAAATCAGTGGTGGAAATTAGTAGGTTTTATGACTAAGACTGCCAAGAAAATAAAGGAGAAGGGTAAATTTTGGAAAGAAATAATAAGATCCTAGTTGGGTGGGTTTTTGAGCTTTGCAGAGACAACATCATCATTTGAGAAATCGTAAAAATTTACTTTTGGTACTAAAAGTTCAAATCTCTAGTACTTAGCTTCATTTGTGTTAAATTTCTGAAAATCCATACGACTACGAATGTTACTGACATAAACATTGTTGATCTATTTGTTTGCACTTTCTTTTGATTCATCTCACATTAATTACTCATAGAGGAGCAATGAAGTAAGTTTGGGAGTGTGATTACTCTTGAATAAAGAGTTATATACCCTGAACTTAAGAGCTCAAACTCAAGTTATAAGATTGAATTGCATTCAAAACTATTCAAAATGTTTATAATTCATACATATTCTTAATGAGTAGTTTAAATGGTTTTGTAACTAAAAAGGTTGGAAGAAAAGTAATTCTTAGGGATTTATTTTCTTAAAAGAATGTTATTCTATACTACAGGACTTGTGGTAACATTACAGGCAAACAACATTGTGGGCACAAACTATTCAGTGACTGGCAGGAAATATCAGGTGCAAAAATTATGGATCATGTGGCAAACAAAAATTCAAATTTACGATATCTTCAACCTCTCTCTCCGTAGCTTCTGAAGATCCCAAACTTAAAGAAGAAACCCTAAATTCATCTCTAGCCATTAAAAAAAAAACCCGATGGCATTGAATAGAGGGAAAAGGGAGTTCTAGAGATGAATTCGAGAGAGCGAGATTGAAGTTTAGTGATTATTGAAACTAGAGTGAAGAAATCATTGAATAATAGTGAAGAATTCAACAGGAGAAGGTTTTAAAAGAAGAAGATGATTTTGAGAAGACTACAGAGGAACCACTCATGGAGTGCTTCAATTGCACATTTTTATCATCTTTTCTCTTTTCATTTTAACCATTATTTAATCATGAAGTTTAATTTAGAACCAGTTGTTTTTAGATTAGTTATGGGCTAAACTTATCATGGCTTGGCCAGTTATATGTGAACCCTATGTTTTTATCGTTAATTTATATGTTGTGCTTTGTTTGTTGTTGATTATTGCTTAGTTTTCTTTATCTATGCTTAATTAAAAACTTTTGGCGACATCTGACCCACCTTGTTAAAAGAGGCTATTTAGTTTTAATACAAAAAGGGTTAGAGCTAATGTTTTTAGTTTGGAGAAAAAAAACCATAGACATTTGGAATTAAAAGAATTGTACGACTATGGATGTATTAAATCAAGTTAGACATAATTAGAGTTCAATAAACAATCAAAATTAATAAGTCTCAACCAATATATCATTAAGTCATGATTTAACGGAGCATGATTAAGTAGAAACATTTTTTTGTGCACAAAGTTAAGGAAAACAACATATGGCCTAACTCTCATCAATATCATCTTCTCTTACTTTCATCTACTTGATAATGCTTATATTTTATATATTTCTAGCCCTTTTTACTTAAGCTATATGCATAAATGCACATTCTTATGTCTAATAAATGTAGTAAATTGATAAGAGAATAACCAAAATTAGTTAAGAGATTACTTTGAGCTGAGAAACAGGAAATAAGAAGAAAATAATTGATTTTTAATAAGTTTTGATGTTTTTATGCAATAATCTATAAACTGCCATAATTGCAATTCTAATTGTAACTGCAATTTTGCTTGGAGACAAAATTTCAAGAAATACGGAAAAATTTCGAAAATTCGATTTTGTGCTGATATTTGAAGATATTCTCCAATAATCAAGCTCATAAGGATCCAATTCTTGCCTTAAACATCCATGGAGCAAACCCTAGTATTTGGAGGCTATAGATACGAAGATTCAAGCCACGAAAAAAGAATCTCCGATCGTTTTTACTATTTGAAGACCACTTTAGTTTCTGCACTTTTACTATTTGTTTTCTTAACTCAAAAGGAAGAAGAATGCTGCCCAAACTTCAATCATCCATCCCCGTCGAAAGTCTAGGGTTGTGAAGATCTTATTCTTCTTGAAAAAAGTTGAGTTTAGATCTATTGACGAGGTGGAAGTTATCTCCTTGAGTTCAATCTTTCCTTTGTATTCGCAAGCTTTAGTTTCTGTTTTAGTTCTTTATTTCTGTACTTTGAATTTAGTATTTACATTCAATTTACTTTCAGTTCTTTGATTTTAATTTTTGTAGTTCTTTCATTACAGCAAGTTTTCTTTTAATAAAGTTCATTATTCAAACTTCATTCATGCAAGCTATCTTTAAGTTCATTTGCTTTAATTTCCAGTTTTTGTTTTTACTTCTTTTTATTCCTTTGGTCAGCATGTGTTTCTTTTCCCTTACGGCCCGTTTGGATTGCAAATATAAAATATCTGGGAGTTAAAAACCTAGGAGTTAAAAACCCAAGTAATTATTACCCGTGGATAAAAATAATTCATGCATGTGTTTGGATATGGATGATAATTAATATGTGAGAGTTAATTATTACTTTTCTCTCTCTCTCTCTCTTCTCTCTTCTCCATTTTCCAAGGAAAAAAGTCCCAAGTAAAAAAAACTCATCTCCTACATGGATAATAAAATCTCATGGTTCATGGGTTATTTTTATCCATGGGTAATAATTACTTGGGTTTTAAAAAGTAAAGACCAATGAAACAAACATTGGTTTTTTATACCATTGCCAAAACTCATCTTAAAACCAGTGAAACAAACGGGGCCTAATATTTTGTTATTTACTTTCTCCATCATGAGCTAATTTCGTCATTGGGATTCAGATATGTGGATACTCTAAGGATTGGAAACTTGGCCTAAGATGTAAAAATAACTTTGCTCAATTCCATGGCATTGTTTGCTTTTATTGATTATGATTCTTATTGTGAATCTAGTTTGATCATCTAGGTGAACATACAGATATCGAGTTTAGTATTGAAAGGGTTAAACGAGATTAAGAGTTCATACAAAACAATAGAGAAAAGTAGCTTAGGCATAAGAACTTGTTTTTTACCCTAGACATAGGGCGAAACCTCTAAGACCAAGGGATGTGTTCTCATTAAACTAAGTTCGTATTAACCATAGACATATGGTTTAATCACTTAGGCTTACATTCTTGATGCTTGAGTAAAGATTGCAATTGAATTTTAGGTCACAATTCTTTTCTAAGAGACAAAAGCATGTTCGAAATCCTCCTTTTTATCATTTGATTTTTAGTACACCCACAACCTTCTCGGTTATTTAAGATTGGTTACCGAGGTTGCTTTGTGTGAACATCTTTATCTTAATTTTGTATTTTGTGGTATCCATTCCCTGTGAGATCGATATACTTTGGAATATTTCCTTTACTACTTGTTTGACAGTGTGCACTTGCGCTAGACTAGAGACTTTTTCTATTCAAAAGTTTTCTTCTAAAAGCCCACATGTTTTTAGTCGATCACTACTCTTCTACTTATTTACTTATATTCTCACCCATAAAGCACAAGAATCAACTTGTTTTGGCTACCTTTTTTAACTGTGAACTATTTCTTTAAAAAGGTTTATTCAAGTGTCTATGAGTTCAATACTTTGGAATACTTTCCTATCTTACTTGGTGAGTGCACACCTTATAGTACACTTGTTTGTGGTCACATTTTATTACCACAACTACAAATACACCAATCATAAAGGAGAATTTGATAGTGATACTTTTGAAACTTTTTGTGGAAAAAAATGTATTTTTTCATAATTTCTTTGCTCCAAGAACTTATCAACAAAATGATGTTGTTGAAAGGAAAAATCATGTTTTGCAGGAATTTGTTAGGTTAATGATGCATGAGTATGATTTACATTGATACTTTTGAGCTAAAGCAACGTTAACACCACTTGTGTTATGTTTTAAAAAGAGTCTTAATTAGACTTTTTTTTTTAGTTCAACAACATTTGGGGGTTGGAGGATTCGAACATCTGACCTCTTGGTTGATAGCATATGCCAATTATCTCTGAGTTATACTTTGACAGTTTTAACTAGACCTCATTTTAGATAAAACTCCTTATGAGCTTTGAAATAACAAAGTTCCAAATGTTGGGTTATTTTAAAGTTTGTTGTCACAAATGTTTTATTTTGAACAACAAGACAAGAAATTTTTTATTCTAAGACAAATATTTGTTATTTTCCTAGGTTATTCCTCCACTAGTAAAGTTTATAGAGTTTTCCATAAGATAACTTTAGTAATTAAGGAATCTATACATGTAGACCCCATTTACTTACCATGAATCAGAATGGACTGGAATTAGAATGAGAATGTTATTCTTTTGATGTTGTTTACTAGGAGTTGTTTGGAATTGAAATCAGAAACTCATTGATGTTCTTAACTTTCATCTGGAATCAGAATAAAATATATAATGATTACCAGAATGCTCTTTTATATTTCTAATCCATTATAATGCATTAACTAAAGAATATGTTACAAGACTTTTAAAATAAAAAAATAATTACTATAAAAAGTTTCAATTCTACTTTATATTATATTATATTATTTAATAATAATAAAATTTATACATACATTTTATTTGACATTAATATATAGTAACTCATCAAAATGAAATTACATCAATTAAAAAAATATTGGTATAGAGAACACTGTTCAATTTTATTGGTATGTTATTTATTAATAATGAATTTGATCTTACCAATGTAATGAAAAATTAAATTTAGATTAAATTGGTAATCATGAGGTTAAAGGAGAGAGAAAGAGAAAATTTTAGAAATTTTATATTTTAAGAAAAAGAGAGAAAATTATAATTTTTTTTTTTATTTATGAACACCATTGTGTGAGATTTTAAAAAAGAAAGAGAAATTGCATATGTGAATTGTAGGTTTTTAAAGAGGGAAAAAACATGAGAAAGGGCCAATGGAAATTGCATATGTGAGGGCTCTAGGCTTGAGCCCCTGGTGAATGTGGCTCCGTCGTTCCTTGAAATCAATGTGTCATTTTTTTTTTGGGTTCGATGCGTCTAAAATTAAATTTATATGAATTTGTGTGCAAGTTTTAGATCCGTCACTGGTGTTGAGAGATATGATCATTAAATTTTGTTAAATGTTGACAAATCAACAAAAAAAATTACAAAATCTTGTTAATTATTGTCAAATTAGCAAAAGAAACTATTTTAACAACAAAAACACATCAGTTTTCTGTTTAAAAGCTAAGGTAAAATTCATAGCAGGGTGTAAAATGGAGCAATTTTGAAACATCAGTGGTTTAAATTGTAATATTTTGAAATCTAAAAAACTGAAACAAAACTTTCCCAAGCATCAGGACAAAAATATCTAACCTGTTGGGGTGAAATTATGGATAAATCCAAAACTCAAAAGAGGTTTAAGGCCCAAAGATGAGATCTAAATCAGTCTCACCAAGGTTAGGCTACTATCTAGGCCAAATCAATCTCGCCAAGCTTAGGCTAGACTGACTAGGTAAATCATTCTTGCAAAGCCTAGGCTAGACTGACTAGACAAAATCAGTCTCACAAAGCTTAGGCAACTGATGAGGCCAAATCAGTCTTGTCAAGCATAGGCTAGACTGACTAAGCCAAATCAGTCTCGCCAAGCTAAGGCTAAGCTTAGGCTAGACTAACTAGGTAAAATAATCAGTCTTGTCAAGCTTAGGTTAGACTGACTAGGCCCAATCAGTCTCGCCAAACTAAGGTCAAGCTTAGGGTAGACTGACTGGGCCAAGCTAATTAGGTTGAGCTGCCTAAGCCAAGGTCAAGTTCGTCCTTAGATCATATTGAAGATGGCCCCTAAGCACATGAGGAGTATGGGGTTGGCATTGGCCAATACTCTTTTGGGTCTGCTTCCTTTATTTGAAGCATTTCGTAAATTCCAGCGAGATTTTTGGCCCAAATAACGATTTTCGTTACACTAAACCTCCCTATAAATAGAGAGATACGGTGAGATGGAGAGGTACACAAATAATACTTGCTTTCTACGGTCTAAGTTTTCTTACAAATTCGATTTCTAGTTCTAACTTGAATGTCGGATAAGTGGCTCAAGTTTTGTTTTGCAGGCACATTTCGTTCTCAGTAATACAAATTTACTGTCGACTCACCGATCCAACTTTCAGTATCAACATAACCCTTCAAAATAATTAAGCCTAATACTGTACAATTATTTTTCTGAAACTGCCTTACTTTTTTCCATTTCTCACATCGGTGATTTTTCTAATCTAAGACCAATCATTTAATTTAATTTTTCAAAAACTTAAAACATAAGAATTATTAAAATCATTGCTTAGAACGATATCCTAAGAATATCACTTTTTTTGTAAAGAAAAAAACCTAAAAGTAACTCTTTTTTTTTTTGTTGAAAATAACTAAGGGCGTGTTTGTCTACCTGTAATCGTAATGTATCAAATGTAATTTGTATTGTAGGTCCTACATGATTACGATTGATGATGTTTACCGTATTCCTCAATGGTAATCAATTATGGGTCCCACGTTATTCTATCTTGTAATCTTATTACATCTAAAAGGGTATGTTATCCGGTCACCATAGAATATTACGTGGGATCCATCCATCTTTTTGGTTTATTTTCCATACTTTGCCATTTTTCTCTCTTCTAACCCCGATTATTTTTTCTTTCTTATTCCTCCTCTCTTCTTCTTCTTCCTTCTTAAAACTCATAATTATTTTTATGGCTTTATTAAAAAATTTTTTATCCGTTTTATGGACCATCGTTTTGTCCATGGTCTCACATTTTTAGTTGGATGAGAAGAAGGGATTCATTTTTTAGGGTTATTGTCTGTGATTTTTGGCCATATTTGAATCGATACGATATTTTTTAGATAGATAAATTTTTTTTTACGCGTGAGTTTTAGCCAGACCATATTTTGATCAGTATCAATATCGAAATCGATAATTGATATTTTTTTTATGCTTGAGTTTTGACAAGTCATATTTGGATCGATATCGACCATATTTTGATCGATATCAATATCAATAATCAATATTTTTTTTATGGCGTGAGTTTTGGCCATATCATATTTGTATCAATATCGATATCGACCATATTTTGATCATATCGATAATCGATATTTTTTTTCCATACCATATTTTGATTATCGAAATCAATACTGATATCGATATACAAATATTTGCAGAACGAAAATCTGTTATGATTTTTGGATTTGTTTTTATACGTTATTTTTTGTTTGATCTATTGTAAAAAATCATTTCATAAAATTTAAAAAATCATTTTAGAAAATTTGAATAAGTAAATAAAATTGAATAAGAGTATCTTAATTCTGGTAGCATAGTTACTACATTTTAATTAATTATAAATATAAAAAGGTATCATAGTAATCATACCTTCATTCCAATTCTAGAGGTAGTTAAAGTAGACACAATCAATCGTAATTTCATTGCATTGCATCCCGTTTTATCTAAATTATGTATGCACCACAATCTCATTACGATTGCGCCCAAATTCATTACGATTTAGTAAACGTGCCCTAAAAGCAACTTTCATTATTTGGCTCTCTTTCCATAGATTTGACGTTAATGGAAGACAAAGAAGAGTCAAATGTCTGGGCCATGTCCATGGATTGCTTCTAGTTGCATATATGGTTAGTCCACCAAAAGTCACTTTTTCTAGTAATGTCCATCAATATTTTCTTTATATATTTTGGTGTTTATAAAGTTAGTAGTCCACACTTAAGTGGTGACTTTTCCTAATTTTCTTTTAGTGTCATAAATGTAAAGTAAACAAAAAAAGTGGTGTCTTAACCACTAGACTATACTTGATCGGATTTGCTACACGCAAGTGCATGTGATCGAAGTAATAAAAAACTAGAGTACTCTTGAGTATCTTACCCAAAGGAACGGGTTTTAATAAAATTTATAAAAATGACACATAATCGTTGACAAATTGCAATTTAAAGTAACCGTGGGTGAAAATGATTTATGAGGTGTTTTGGTTAAAAGAAAAAATTGTTTGAAAAACAATGAAAATTGAAAAAGTGATTCAAGATGCTAATGCCCCTTTGAAAAGAGAATGCAACAAGAAGGCAATTGCAATTGTAGCTAACTCAAGAACTAAGTAAACCGAATTCAACTTCTTTTCGACCTTCTATGAAGTATCTTTAGGAGACTAAGTGATTAAACCTATATTTCTATGGCTAATCTAACTTAGATATTTTTGCGCACAATTCTAGTGGAGTCTCGCCCTATGTATAGGGTCGATGTTTCAGGACTTATGTCTAAGTCTTTTCTTCCATTACTTTTGCGACATCTGCTTCCCTTAACCCTTTCGGTATTAAGTTTAGCTTGGCAAGCAACACTAGATGGCCAACTAGGGTTTACCCAACATTGAACTCACCAAAAGCAAACAATAGTTCAAAAATTAGCTAGATTGTTTTCGCTATCGAGCCTTACATCTTTCCTCTAGGGCATTCACAACTTGAATCCCAAAGGAAATTTAGCTCTTCATAATGAAATAAATAAAAAACTGTAAAATTGAATTGATAAAATTCATTGATATAAAGGAAAATTGAAGGTAAACCAAGAACACTTACAAATTAAATTTGTAGAAAATTACTTGGCTGAAGGAATGTTATAGATTCAGAAATCAAAATAATTATCTATTTTTAATAAACTGCTGAAAGAAACAAAATAAACATTAGCTAAAAGAAGCAGAAATACAAAACTTGGAAAACTCAAATAGAAATATGATCACGCTAAGAAAAACCCATTCCTCTCGGCTCAATCGAACAAGGATTTTGCTCTTTACCACCATCAACTTCGTTGAGATAGGATTGAGGAAGAGATTCGGGACTAAGATGTAGAAGAAATTAATACAAACAGCAACTAAAAAAACTAAAAATGAAAATTGCAGAAAGTAAGAAAACCCAAAAAACAGAAACTAAAATCTTCTCCAAATTCGAGCTCCCTTTATTCGGCTTCTTTGTTCAATATTTATAGGGATTTCATTGCTAGGGTTTTCCTCTTAGTTGATGGACAATCATGGCTAATTATCTTGCTGAATTCGTGGGTCAATTTTCCTTCAAAATCCCGAAATCTACGTTTTTTTTCCTTAAATTCCAGATCTATCCAGATTGCAATTACATAGCAATTGCATTTCGAAAAAATCTTGCATCAAAACATTAAGTAAGTGTGAATTTTTTTTCTTCTTTTGTTTTCTTTTCTCAACTTACTTAATTTAAAGGTCTTCCATCAATCATGTGATTAAATTCAACCACTTTTTATTTTTTCATTAAATAATATGAATACAAATCATAAATATAACTAAGTTTAAAGGCCAAATAATCCTTATGAATGAGAATTATCAATACTCATCTTGGTCGCTTTGTCGCTTTCTTGGATTTAAGAAGTTACCAAACATACTCATGTAGTTAGACAATAGTTTGCTTTCATTTCTTAAATTTACAAGATTAAATTTGTTTGCTAACAATTATTTTATTTTATTTTATTTCATAAAAGATATTTATGATATTTCATATTTCAAAATTATTGTTTTTTAATATTGCAAAAAATAACTCCTAGACTATAGGAATTTGTAAAAATCACAAATATTTTATTTGATAAATCACCTTCTTAGGCTTAGAAACTATTGCAATTAGACTCTTAAATATTTGAAAATGATGAAGACACTCTTAAACTAAAGGATTGATACAATCAATCAAAAGTAGGGATTATTATCTAAGATATCGGAAGCCCTTCAAGCTAACAATCAAAAGTATGACAAATTATTCAATGAGGCCGCCATAATGTGGCTTTCTCATAATAACCATTGGATATAAACAATGGCGGATCCAAAACTTTTTGTCGGGGGGCTTGAATTTGTATAAAGAAAATTTAAACATACATTGATACATATTGAATTAATTGACATATTTTAATATTCATTTGTTCAATAGAAGTATATGATTGATTTTTCTACATGAACATACAAAATTAAAATTTAAAAAAAAAAAACGCAACTTGAAATAATAGATAGATTTTTTTTTTTGTGTAAGAATTATAGTGTCTTCTAAAAAATAATTTACTGAAAATTTTAAAATATTTTTATTAATTTTCATTTATATTGGATATCAAGAAAAAAATCAAAATTTAAAAATAAATTAAAATAAAATTTATAACATTATATACCAACTTGAGCATAACTCAGCTGTTTAAGACATATAACATATAACATATATCATCGATCAAGAGGCCAGATGTTCAAATCCTCATCTCCAGATATTGTTAAACTAAAAAAAGAATTTATAGCATTATATATAAAATGCATACAATGCTATAATTTTTATTATTCATATTTTTAAGATTAAAATATTATTTTAGTTAATGTACTTTATGTCTCATTTTATTTTAGTCCTTGTACTTTCAAATGTTCAAATTTAGTCATTGTACTTCTAATAAAGCTTAAAATTGGTCCCTACTTTTAGTTTATTGTTAACTTTTCAAAAAAAAAAATAGTCTCTATTAGCCGCTCCTTTATAAATTTTTTAACTATATTCACATTGTGTCTTTTCTTGTATATAAATTATTATTATTATTTAACAAATTTTGATAGAAATTAAATTCAAACTAATAGTATAACTAATTTTAAGATTTATTGGAAGTATAGAGATTAAATTTGGATATATAAATCGAATGAAATATAAAGTATAGGGACTAAATTGTATTTTAACCTTTTTTTTTAGATAAAATTGTATTTTAATCCATTTTTAAATATTTACAATAAGAAAATATGATTTACCATATTGTAATCTAATTTTTTTACTTTAAATAATTTCTTCTTGTAACTTTTTAAATTAATAGAAACAATATAACTTTAAATAATTTCTTTTTGTAATTTTTTAAATGAATAAAAACAATATATAATTTTCATTTATATGATATGTCATAGTCATTTTACAAAAATGGAGAACACGGGATTCGAACTCAGGCCAATGATCAAAATGTGAGGGAGAGCTTATGCATACAACCACCAGACCAACAAGTTTTTTTGAAATTTTTAGCTATCTGGTTTACATATAGTATTTAATTTCTAAAAGTTGAGGGAAGCTCCCTCGGGTTCGTGGTAAGTACCACTGGATATAAATTTGAGATACTTCTCTCTTTATATTCAACGGTGAAAAACTACTTGCCACATTGTGGCAGCCTCATCGAATAATTTCTCCAAAAGTAGGGATTATTATGCAAGATATAGGAAGCTCTTCAAGCAATAGGCCACAAATTCAGTCTCACGAAGGAGAAAGAAAAACAAGAATATTCAAATTTAATAGTGCATTTTGATAAATGGCCACGTTTTCAAATATAGCAAATATGCTCGTTCACATATAACTGGTGCATTTGATTCTTATATTATGACTAAAAATACCCCTAAACAAAATTAAAAGAAATCCTACTATCTCATAGTTCAAAATTTTAGAAGTAAATAGCATCCCTAACTAAATTTGACAAAAAAGTGTGCTAATTAAGACTAAAGCTGTCAAAATAGTTTTTTTAAGAAATAGAAGCAAATAACGTTGAGAAATTTTAGTTAATCACAAATTGTCATGTTATTATTTATAAATTAATGACAAAATTACATATTATTAAATTTGAGACAAATTATAAATTAACATGTGTCCCAAATTAAATTTGAAGATAAAAAAATAAAAAATCTTAAATAATGTCATGTGCCTTAATCAAGTAAGCCTACTTTGGTCAAATTGGATCATATAGCAATTGGGCTCAAAGTCAAATAAATCCAAAATGGAAATTGTGGCCAATGACTACAAAAAAATCACGGTAATGGAAAATGTCTAAAAAAGTTTCACATTTGGAGTTTTAGATACCGTATTTTTAGGGGTCAAAGGTTTTCAATAATTTTTCATTCCCATCATACCTCTGGTATATATTGGTATTTACGTTCAACCTAGTTCAACCGCCAAATTTTGTTTGAAGAAAAAAATGTATCCATTATTTTCTCAAACAACCGAAAGATTTGTTAAAAAAAAAATCACTTGCAACTAATACTTAATAGAGATAGTTTGAATTCAAAACCTCCCAAGATTCCAATGGATGATTTCAACAAAAATCGATCAAATTATTGCAACAAAAAAAACCAAACTACAAAATCAATTTCCACTTCAATTATTTCCAGTAATCTCCGTCTTGTTGTCTTGTTCTTCAAAAATGGTGGCTCGTGGATAGGAGGAGCAGCAGTGCATGAGAGAAATGGTCACTGGAGTCGTGCCACACAAAGGGAGACTCTAGAGAACATATCGAAAGAAACCTTAACATCATTAATGTCAATTAATGTCAATTCTTAACATCATTATTCTTCCGATCATTCTTCTCCCTCTCTAGTTTAACACCCATCACCATCCACGGTGGCTCACAACGGTCGTACTCTGATCGACGCCAAAGCTTCGATCCTAATCGAGGTGATTTTTCCTTCACTTTTGTTTTTCTTTTGATTCTTTAAATTACTCATTTGGAGTTTTTTAATAACGCCATCGTTATTTTTTTGCCCTTAATAAGAAATTCTTGCTTGCTTTTCAAGAAACAACTCATTTGATTCATGAGTTTTGCTTCTATCATCTGGGTGGTATTTTTTTTGTTTATTATTGTCTTGTCATGTATGTTGAAAGTGTAGATACTAGTATACACAGGGACAGTGGAAGCCTAAGTTCAACGAAGAATACAAACAAATGAGAGAAAGAGTTCAGGCTCGTCAACAACCTTGAAATTTTTGGTGAGCTAACACAAGGTGTTTGCATTTCAAAGGGTTATGTTTTTGGGAGTAAGGATGATTTGAAGAAGGTTGTTTGTCGGAGGCTGCTATGCAATGCCAAAAGAAGCGCAAGTGCACGCTATCACAAACAAGTAATATATGGAGTATTCCAAGTATCGAGCCCAAGAGAATGGATTAACACATGTATTTTTTAACTTACAACACAATTGATCACAAGTTGCAACTAAAAGTAACCAAGAGAACAAAGTTTATTTTGGAGTTTTTATATAATAAAAAGTGAAAACAAATGAAAAAGTAATGGGAAAAACAAGTATGAGAAGCAAAAGATTCAATTCTGGTTCAACCCTAGGAAATGCACCCACCATGCGCCTACAAACTTGAAGAGAATAATCTAATTAAACCCAAGCGGAAGCGTAGGAATCAGTTTGAGTTTATTTAGAATTAAATAATATAATATTATGGTTAAGCATAATATACCTTGAAAATATGAAGATTCTTCTAGCATATCTTTATTTCTTCCACAAAGTCTTCTTGGCTATGACTTGAACACAAGACCAAGGCTTGTGGGAGCCTCTTGAAAGAAAATCCACAAGGGATTTGAGAAGAAGAGGTCTAGAGAGAATATTCTCTAATTCTCTCTATTAAGGAGATGTGTGTTGTGAAGAATGTCTAATGGCTCACCCTTAGGGTCCTATTTATAGTGGTCTAAGAAAAATAATTAAATAATATATTTTAATATCTAATATATTAAAATATATTTATCTAACCAATTTGAATCTTATTCAAACCGTTTAAAATTCTCCTACGACATCTATTTCCTAATTTGAATCCAATTCAAATTTAATAAATATATTTTATTTAATGTATCTAATATACATTAATTATTTTAATATTTAATGTATCAAATACAATAAATATATTTTCCTCTTTTATATTTAATATATCTGATATATTAAATATTAATTTGAACACTTCAAATTAAATATTAATTTGAACATTTCAAATTTTAATATTTAATGTATTAAATACAATAAATATATTTTCCTCTTTTATATTTAATATATCTAATACATTAAATATTAATTTGAACACTTCAAATTCAATATTAATTTGAACATTTCAAAATTTTCTTTCAACTAAATTGATATTTTAGTGTTACTATGAGCTAGCAAGGGGACCTTATGGACCTACAGATTATAAGCTCCAATGATACAAAATTAATTAGTTAATTTTCATTCATTAACTCTAGGGTCACTCCACTATAGACCTAAAGTTGCACTCTTATGCACTGTAGGACAAGTTGTGTCCATAGATATAATCATTACATACAACTCGATCCTTCACGAGTTGTTCGTAATTACAATTGGGTCAAAAGTTTATTTTACTCCTATAATTACATCTTGCACCTTAAGTACCACTGAAAGGGTGGTCCCGATTCAATATGCCTACCATTTTAGAGACTTGACCAAATAGGGAGCTGGGAACATAATCTCACAAAATGGAATTCACTCCTTCCCATATTGGGTAAGTAGATGAGTAGTTCCCTTAAGTGTTGATTTCGAGACTTGAACAATGGGGCACCACCCTTTCACTGGCTCGAGAGGGACTTAGTTTATAATTAGATTATAAACAGATTGTTCATTAGAGAGATTAAATATTCGTGGTCCAGTCTTATACAAACTCATTGTATAAGATACCTCCACTCACATGTCTCCACATGAATGATTTGGATCAAATCATTTGTACCTATTACAAAGTAGGTTCTATCAATAGTGTTACCAAGATAAGGCACCCAACGTTATCCATATACTATGACTCTTTAGGTTATTTCTTGAACACAATCCTCCTGTATGTCAACCACATATTGTTCAAGATTACACTAATAACCTTGGATTTTTCATATAATAGATAATATTATATTACAAATAAAATAATCAAAATTATTATTAATTATTAAATAATTAATTAATTACAAGGCTTTAGGGCATAAATCCCAACAAAACTGCTCAACTATGTTCGGCTAATTCAGAGATATTGCCTCTTGCGCCCACATATTGACTCTTTCGAGTTCTGTACGATTCAGACAGAATGCTACCGAATTGCGCTGCAACTTACCCTAATTGACACTTAGTAAAGTAAATCAAGTTCAACACCTACTCGGCTCCTATTCCAAAAAATTTTAGGATACTAAGTAATTTAAAACTCATATGTCTACAGATAAATTTGCTTAGATGATGAAAAACACAACTTTAAGATTTTAAAGGTTTTTGTCCTATGTCTATGTACAAAAAGCAAAGTTCTATGTCTAGACTCTTTTCCCATATTAATTTTAGGAAAACGCGTGTTGACTCCAACCTTTTCAATATTGAAATCTTCACAAACTATGCTAACTCAAATGGCAAGTTTAAGCTAACAATGGAACTTAAACTCACTAAAAGTAAACTTAGCTAAGTGTTGAGCAAATTTACAAGGAACACATGGTGGTACTTATCTCCTTTTTAGGGTATCCACATGATTGAATCCCCTCCGAGGAGTTTAGCTATTCATCAAAGAGAAAAATAAAGTGCAGAAAATAGAAAGAAAGTAAGTCGAAGAACTAACACAATTCATTGAAAATAATAAACTTGAATACACTTTGAAGTGTGAAAACAAAGGAAGAACTAAATAAAATTGAAGTAAAAGAAACTACAACTTGAATTCAAAGGGAAAACAGAAACTTACAATGCTGAAAATAAAGATAAAACAAGTACAACACTAAAAAATAAAAAATATATATAAAACTTAGATGAAAAGCAATAAGAACCCTAAGCTTGTTCTTCCTTTCTAACTTGTTCAACCTTTTTTGAGGAGGACAAGTACTCTTCCTTCTTTCGAAGTTGGAGTCCAAATGGAATACGAAAAATACTTAGGGGAGACTCGGAGTGGTGGCTAAAACTAAAGAGAAAATGACAGAATTTTGGGATGAAGAAGAATTTCCAACTCCAAGCTCTCTTTAAAATGGAGGCATGAACCGCCTTTTATAGATTTCACTCCTAGGGTTTGTTGCCAAAATCAGTGTGAATAAGTGTGGTCGATCATATTCCTTGATTTGAGGAGATTTGGTTGAGAATCTTTCATAAAATCTATAAATCCCACAAATCTTGGAGAATCTGTTGAAAAGGTCTAGATGCAGGCGCCTTTGTGGTCACATTTGTATTCTTGTCGAAATGGCCTAAATGTCGGTGCATTTATGGGCGCATTTTGGCTCTTTTCTCCAACACTTAAATTTTGGCTTTTGATACCAAATACTAGCGAATCCTGGTTGCATATTTCAAGGATCATTCCTTATTTGCTTCAATTGCGGCCAGGATGTGGGTGCACTTGAGTTCTTTTTCAGCCTCTACACAAAACCAACAAAAATTAACACTTTTCTTTACAACAATGACTAACTACACCTAAAAACATATTTTTACCAAATCAAGACTTCAAACACATTCAAAACTTGTTTTTACTTAAATTTGCCGTAAATGACATGAAACATAACATTAAACACACACTTTCTAAACAAATAGCTTAGTTTTTAGAGCTAAATAATACTCATAAAATCGCTTGAGGACAAGCAATTTTAAGCAAAAATAAACAAGAAAACAAGTAACAACTTGCATCCTAAGGTAGTTTTTGAAAAAATGTGCCTTTCAGGAGAAATCTCAGCTCTTAGTACTTACACAATCTTGAAGTTTTAGCTCATGAGGCTTTACCTTTTTCTTTTCAAGACAAACTAGTCACATGCAAACCTACCTACCTTGTTTAATCCAATTAAGGCTTAGTCATAAAGTCTAGGATGATTTCTTTGTCTAGCAAGCTAAATCTAAGCCTTTCTAAGTACAAAACACTATAACTTCCCCCAAACTTATTCAATGCTACCGCTAGGCTCTTTTCTTTTCTTTCTTTTTCTCATCTTTTTTTTTCTAGAGAGAATCTCTTTGTCACATTGTACCTTCGTTCCAACTTACTAACACTTTGTGGTGAAAGTAGCTAACTACGAGCACAAGTAACTACTAAGGCTATTTTCACATACTCACTTCCTAAGTCAACCTGTCATGCAAAGGAAATCATGGGTGTCATGACCGCCCCTGGTTACTCAGTTAACTCTCTAAGGAGGAGTATCTCCCATTTCTTTTTCTTTCTTCTTTTTTCTTTTTTCTTTTTTTTTTTTGTTTTTTTTTTGTTTTTTTTGTTCTTATGAGTCCTTCGCAGTAGTGTAGTACATGATATATCAATATAATGGCCTTAAAAGCTCAAAACTACAAATACAATTCACCCCCCAAACTTAGATGGGTCAATGTCCCCTTTGACTAAAAACATATTGTTAGGATTTATGCCCTAAAGCCTTGTAATTAATTAATTATTTAATAATTAATAATAATTTTGATTATTATATTTGCAATATAATATTATCCATTATATGAAAAATCTAAAGTTATTAGTGTAATCTTGAACAGTATGTGGTTGGCATACGTGAGGATCATGTTTAAGAAATAACCTAAAAGGTCATATTATATGGATAAGGTTGGGTGCCTTATCTTGGTAACACTATTGATACGACCCACTTTGTAATAGTTACAAATGATTTGATCCAGATCGTTCATGTGGAGACATGTGAGTAAGGGTATTTTATACTAAGAGTTTATGTAAGACTGGATCACGAAATATTTAATCTCTCTTTATAAATCCGTTAATTGAGAAGATTAATATTTCATCAGGATGATCATATGCGACTCGATCTTAATCCTGAGTGAGTTATGAACTCCTGCCTGTGAGGGTTTGTCCTTTGATTTGAATGGGTAAGAGTGGCTTTTGTAGTCGATTCAATATGCCTACCATTTTGGGGACTTGACCAAATAAGGAGCTGCGAACATAATTTCACAAGATGAAATTCAATCATTCTAATATAAGGTAAGTAGATGAGTAGTTCCCTTAAGTGCTGATTTCGGGACTTGAACAATGGGGCCCCACCCTCTCACTGGCCCGAGAGGGACTTAGTTTATAATTAGATTATGAATAGATTGTTCATTAAAGGATCAGTGGTACTTAAGGTGCAAGATATAATTATAGGGGTTAAACGGACTTTTGACCCAGCTGTAATTACTAACAACTCGTGAAGAATCGACTTGCATGTAATGATTATATCTATGGACATAACTTGTCCTACAGTGCATAAGAGTGCAACTCTAGATCTATAGTAGAGTGACCTATAGTTAATGAATTAAAATTAATTAATTAAAGAGTTTAATTAATTAATTTTGTATCATTGGAGCTTATAATCTATAGATCCATAAGGTCCCTTTGCTAGCTTATAGTAACACTAAAAGATCAATTTAGTTGAAAGAAAATTTTGAAATGTTCAAATTAATATTTAATATATTAGATATATTAAATATATAAGAGGAGAATATATTTAATGTATTTGATACATTAAATAATTAATGTATATTAGATACATTAAATAAAAGATATTTATAGAATTTGAATAAAATTCAAATAAATAAATATTGTAGGAGATTTGAATGAGATTCAATTAAATATAAGATGTATTTTAATATATTAGATATTAAAACATAATATTTTAATTATGGCAAAGATTTTCCCCTTGGTCTCTATAAATAGAACACTTGGGTTGAACCATTGGACATAACACACATCTCCTCAATAGAGAATTAGAGAATTCTCTCTAAATCTCTTCCTCTACAATCCCTTGTGGATTTTCTTTCAAGAGGTTCCCACAAGCTTTGGTCTTGTGTTTGAGTCATAGCTAGGAGGACTTTGTGGAGGGGATAAAGATACGCTAGAAATATCTCCATATTTACTCTATGTAAGTTTACTTAATCTTATTTTTTAGTTTAATTTTAAATAAAATCAAATACGATCAAATGCTTCTGCTGCAGAGTGAAACGTTCATTTCTTCACATACGACATAAAAAGGGTTGGGGTACAAATTTTTGTAGTGACTAGACTTGCTAAGCATCGAATTAAACTCTCCTAAGCACATTAAGTAGTCTAAACACAAGGAAAATTCATATTTGAATGGTTTAAGAAGAAAAGAAATTGATAAGGTACATGAAACTTAAACCCAAGTTTGCATAAAGTATGAGAGTTGAGAGAGCTCTAAGCATCATCATAAAGGACTTTTTAACTCAATAACCAAGGAAAGCAAATTCACTATAACAAATCATGAATATAATAGCTTTAGTTAATAGATATTTGGGTAAATTTAAGAGCGAGCTGGCATCCCGCTCACATGATTTGTGAAATTTGTGAAAAGTACCGCTAGATACCAATGCGCCTTTGCTTTTATTTGAAAGAAAAGAGGAATCCAGTCTTTCTAACTCTCGTTAGCCCTAACTCCCTTGAAAGAAAATGTTCTCAAATGCTCAGATAATGGTCTGGTTGCAGTTTGATTCTCTCTCGACCTTTTCTGTTCAATGAAACTCTCTTCTAGGTTTTTCTATTTCAGTTCTTTGCCATTTGAGTTAATTCTTTATTTTTCCCGTTCCATATGCTTTGATGATGCTTTCATGGGTTGGTTGACTAATAAGATTTTTTTCTCTCTATGAAAGGATTCTAAAATCGAGGGTAGCGAACAATGTTGTAGAAGATGGTGGTCGAAGAACCGGGCTATGGTGATGGATGAATGGTCCATATAACATCGCAAAGAGTTTTGTTTATTTTCTTTCGTCACTGAAACAAAATAGCTTTTCCCCTTTTCTTTTTATCCAATTTTTTTTCACGACTGAAGTGGCAGAGGGACTTAAAGAGCAATGGCTTCCAATGGCATAACGAAGCTACGATTGCATCGAAGCGATGTCTAACTCCACTGGAAAGAAGGCCA
Source organism: Trichosanthes truncata (assembly GCA_033996785.1). Classification (NCBI taxonomy): domain Eukaryota; kingdom Viridiplantae; phylum Streptophyta; class Magnoliopsida; order Cucurbitales; family Cucurbitaceae; genus Trichosanthes; species Trichosanthes truncata. The sequence goes on along the minus strand of MU867259.1, from coordinate 42,164,568 downwards.
ACAATGGCAAAACTTTGCGTCACAAGTTTTTTGGTGGATTTCAGAATCGCATTCCCCATCCTCCTTGCACCACCAGAGCCACCGCCTGCTTAGCTCTCCCCATCCAAAAGGTTCATTTTCTTTCTTTTCTTCTACTATGTCTGCTTCTTCATTCTTCATTTTTCTGGGATTTATCTGAAGATTTGAATTTTTTTTGTTCAATAATAACTTGGGACTAAACATTTGAAATTTAATGGCATTTACATACATATACTATTCAAATTTTCAAGCCTTTTTTATATTATTGATACTGTTTAAAAAAGTAAAAGTGTGAGTATGGTACGTTGCTATTGATCTACTTTGAGATTTCTCTGATGGCTTTTCGTCCATGAGCACTTAAATTTGTTGCTATTCAATAGGGTGAAGGTGGCCATTTGAAAAACTTTCTTGTTTAAATATGTCTCTCTCAAGGTGCAATTTTTCTTTACAAAACACCTCATTTTAATTTACATTTTAATAATCTTCTACAGTACTTTTGCAGCCTCGATTAGATGCTAATGTTATAAATTGTCAATTATAAGCTAATAGTTTCATGGATGGTCGAGATAGATGCAAAGGAAGATCATATAAAATTCATTGATCAATAATGCTATAATATTGGATATTACAAGTGTTGGGATTTATGCCCTAAAGCCTTGTAATTAATTATCTATTTAATAATTAATAATAATTTTGATTATTTTATTTGTAATATAATATTATCTATTATATGAAATCCGAAGTTATTAGTGTAATCTTGAATAGTATGTGGTTGACATACAGAAGAATCATGTTCAAGAATTAACCTAAAGAGTCATAGTATATGGATAAGGTTAGGTGCCTTATCCTGGTAACACTATTGATACGACCCATTTTGTAATAGTTACAAATGATTTGATCCAAATCGTTCATCTGGAGACATGTGAGTGGGGGTATCTTATACAATGAGTTTGTATAAGACTTGACCACGAAATATTTAATCTCTCTTTATAAATTCGTTAATTAAGAAGATTAATATTTCATCATAATGATCATATGCGACTCGATCTTAACTTGAGTGAGTAATGAACTCCTGCTTGTGAAAGCTTGTCTTTTGATTTTCATGGGTGAGAGTGGCTTTTTTAGCCAATTCAATATGCCTACCATTTTGGGGACTTGACCAAATAGGGAGTTGGAAACATAATCTCACAAGATGGAATTCACTCATTCTCATACAGGGTAAGTAGATGAGTAGTTCCCTTAAGTACTGATTTCGGGACTTGAACAATGGGGGCCCACCCTCTCACTGGTCCAAGAAGGGCTTAGTATATGATTGGATCATAAACAAATTGTTCATTAGAGAATCAGTGGCACTTAAGGTGCAAGATGTAATTACAAAGGTAAAACGAACTTTTGACCCAACTGTAATTACAAACAACTCGTGAATGATCAATTGTATGTAGTGGTTATATCCATGGACACAACTTGTCCTACAGTGCATAAGAGTGCAACTCCAAGTCTATAGAGGAGTGACCTATAGTTAATTAATGAAAATTAATTAATTAAAGAGTTTAATTAATTAATTTTGTATCATTGGAGCTTGTAATATGTAGGTCCATAAGCTCATAGTAACACTAAAAGATTAATTTAGTTGAAAGAAAAATTTGAAATGTTTAAATTAATATTTAATATATTAGATATATTAAATATAAAAGAGGAAAATATATTTATTGTATTTGATACATTAAATATTAAAATAATTAATGTATATTAGATACATTAAAGAAAAGATATTTATAAAATTTGAATAAGATTCAAATAAATAAATATCGTAGGAGATTTGAATGAGATTCAAATAAATATAAGATATATTTTAATATATTAGATATTAAAATATAATATTTTAATTATGGCAAAAAATTTTCCTTGATCTCTATAAATAGGACTTTTGGGTTGAGTCATTAGACATAACACATATCTCCTCAATAGAGAGTTAGAGAATTCTCTCTAGACCTTTTCCTCTCCAATCCCTTGTGGATTTTCTTTCAAAAGGCTCCCACAAGCCTTGGTTCTGTATTCGAGTCATAGTCAGGAAGACTTTGTGAAGGAGATAAAGACCCGCCAGAAATATCTCTACATTTACTCCAAGTAAATTTGCTTAATCTTATTTTTTTTAGTTTAATTTTAAATAAAATAAAATAAACGATCTAATACTTCGCTGCGGAGTGAAACATTCATTCCTTCAGCAAGTATTTTCCCCATGTTATCTCTGAAGTGGTTAGAGATGGAACTTTTACGTGCTTTAGTTGAAGTTTATGATTCAGATAATATTTTTAAGGTGGGATTTCTTAAATTTCTATGGGTGTCCTGCTTGTAGTTTAACTAGTCAACAAAAAAATGAAATTGGATACGTAATGGATTAGTTTATTGGTGTTGGAGAGTAAGATTTTGTAATTTCTTCTTAAAGTATCCATGTTTATGACAATATAATTTAGAGTTTCTTATTCTTACATGTAGAAGCTTAGGTCTTTTTTAGTATCTTGAGTTTTGAAAAGAATAGAGTATCAAATTAATACTTATAAAATGTCCTCAAGGTAAATTTCAATCGTTTGCCATCTCCAAATTGGTGTTTTATGTTAGAGGCAAAAGACAAAGATAAGAACATTCTTTCTTTAAAGTTGTATATAAAAGAATTTAGACCAGAATGGATGAACCAAAGAATAATTCTCATTTACTTTGATAACCTCGATAATGCCCTGATAATTATAAGACTTTCTTATATATAAATGATAGAAGAAAGAGTAATTGTAAAAAGATGAATTAAGTCCAGAGAGATGCTAAACAATAGGCTTTATGAAAATATTCTGATTTGCAGCCCTCGAATATTCATACCAAAAAAGAATGCATGGTCAATTTTTTAAATGAGGAAAGTATTCGGTAGGCTTTATGACAAAATTATTTTGTGATAATTCTTCTTTATTTTGTCTTCATAATTCGTGATATGTGCTGTCAAAATATATATTATCATTGTAGCTGGAGCTGAGATTGAGGGCTTTGATTGATGCCACAGACAATAAGTTGTCGCTATGTAATTGTGGACACGTAAGGTGTGTTGCGTTGGCTGGGTTACAAAAGTTGTGCTGCATTGGCTGAGTTTGATTTGGTGTTGGTTGAGTTGTTGGCATTGACTTGTGATTTATTGAGCACCTTTAATAGTTTAAATAGTTTTTCATGTGAATATTTAAGCTATGAGATTTGAAGCTTCTGATGAATGCCAATTGCTTTCAAGTGTAAATTCTAAAGCTTAGGTAATGTTAAATTTCATGTGAACATTTTTATTCTTTTCTCACTTTTGATTAGTTTCATTGTGTAGGATGATATAATGTTAATGCCAGAGTTTGGTTTGGAAAGAAGCAGAAGTAAAATCAACCAAATCAAAGTAAGTTGTTACCTTACCTTTGGTAATACTAATTTCGACTAATTAGATGATTTCATTTAGGCAAATGATATATGTGGATATAGATGATAAGCCTTAGAATTAAGGCGTATTTAACTCCCAATTGCTTAAAATATTCTTGTTTTAACTTAAGACCATTTGAAAATAGTTGAAAGATTGCTTCAATTTAAGAAATAAATAAATATGATGACATTTGGGATAGAGTTCTAAATAAATTAATCTTGTTTTGCAGGAAATATGGAAATTGCAAAATCGTGATTCTGCAATCTGGAGCAACAGACTTGGGAATGTGGAAATTGCAAAATTGTGATTCTGCAATTTGGAGCAATAGAAAAGTTCAAAAAAGGAAAAAAAATCTGCATTTAACCCATTCCGAAAATCTTCAATTACAACATGATTTGGGGGATTTTGAGCACGAAATTTGGGCATTCTTCAACCCTAATGAAGGTCTATAAAGAGGGAAGAAGAGGAGGAGCTAAGGCATTCGTTTTTTGAGGCGTTTTGGGAGCTTATTTTGTGGATTTTTCCTCTATTTTTCTGCAGTTGTTCTTCCTCTGTTTTTTTTTTTAGTTTTTCTGCTTTGTTTTTTTTTGGCCGAGAACTTGAGTTTCTGTTTTACTTTTCTGCATTTTCTTCTTATATTACTGAGAGCTGCTAGTAGTCCAATCTTGTAGCTCATTCGAATTCTGTTTTGCACTCAGTTTTTGTTTAATTCCAGCCTTTGTTTTGAGTTTCTGTAGGTTTCTTCTTGTTTAATCTCATAACTCTGCTGCAAGTTATTTAATTTATGTTTTTACTCAAGTTTACCCAATCCAATTCAAGTGGTACTTGGATTGTTAAGATTAATCATCTCCTAGCAATAACGAGAAGATTTAATCGATTGGAATAGAGGGAGGAGTCATCGAACAATTATCATCTTTGCTTCTGTTTTTAGCTAAGTTTGGCCTTTGTTTTATAAAAGTTCAGTGATTAATTGCTTGTTATTATCTCTAGCGGAATTGAAGGAAAACTCACTGCTGCCCTTGGTTCTTGTTTTAATTCCAATTGAGAATTTTTCTCAAGGTCCTTATGATTATTGCACAGAATTGCATTACAATTTATTGTCTCAATTTGTTCAATTAAGCAAAGGCTGTCTAAGCTAGGAATATGTATTAATTTATTTAACCTTGTTCACCATTAGCAATTTATTCAACTTTCTAATATGAACTTTTCTTCAAAAATTAGTTGTAAGATTTTTATTTTCAATTTGAGCTAAACTTCTTAGGGGGTTCAAGAATGTGAGTTCCCTAAAAAGTAATTGTAGCCAAAATTCCAACTAAAAACCAAGCCTACATCTCAATTGTTTGCTTGTGTTGAATAAATTTTCGTTGAGATCCTAGAATGATCAACTAGGGTAGCAACTCAAGCTTAGATCTAATACCGACGGGGTTAGTGATAAGCGGATTTCGCACAAGTGATGGAGAAAAGAGCTTAGGCATAAGCCAATCCTTACCCTAGACATAGGGATTAAGGACTCCAAAGCCCATAAAATTGTTGAGTCGAATTATCTAAGATAGAGGGACTATAGACATATAAGTCATTCACTTAGCCTCCTAAAAACTTAAATTCAAGGTGCATAGGAGAAGCAATTTTGGTTTACAATTGAGTGTGGAATAGGTTGGAATTGTAATTTTGGCTTGCAATTACAACTTAGGGCAATGACACTCTTGAGCCCCATTTTTATCCAAATTGTAAAATGCAATTTTCCTTAAGAATTTGTTTAAAATTAGAAAGAAAAGAAAAACAAAAGAAAAAGATCTTTTATTATTAAAAAAAAAAAAGGATTATTTCGAAAAAAAAAAAAGGAAAAAAAAATGAATGAATTGGTAGGACACGTGTGTGTTGGGTTGGAAAAGTGGTGGTTTGATAAGTATTAGTTTTAAAAAAAAAAAAACAAAACAAAAAAGAAGGAATAAAGGAATTAAAAAAAATGAGAAGGAGAAAGAGGAAGCATTTTTCGAGAGAGAGAGAGAGAGAGAAAGAGGGAGAGATAAATTTCACAAAGGGTGAGAGAGGGAAGAAGAAGAATCTTTATCATTGATTCAGAAATTTGAAGCTTGAAGATTGAATCTGAAGGTTGAAAAACTCGGGGTTAAGATCAGAAATAGAATTTGGTAAGTTTTTTTTAAGGAAATTCATGAAGAGAAATGAGTTTTAAGAGATGATTTATATGAGTTTTCTTTTGTTTGTTTGTAAATCTGTAATAGATACTTTAAAATCAAATAAGAGTGAGGTTAAGGTTCTATTATGGAATTAATCGGTTATGTAGGAAATGGAAGAATGAAACTTGGGTTTTTGTAATATTGGTTTGTTAATTGGGGTTTTGATTTGCTCAAGGAGGGGAAAAAGAGAGATTAGAAGTTGTAATCAAAAAGTATTTTCTTAGATGTTTTATAAGGAACACAAGTGGGTCACAAAATTAAAAGAAAAGAAGAAGATGAGTTGTTGGTAAGAAGAAAAAAAAAACACAGAGAACTTGAAGAAGAAGATGAAGAGAAGGAGAAAAGGAGAAGAAAGAGAAAATAAATAAATAAATAAAAATAGAGAAATGATGATGATGGTACATTTGAGTTTAAATGAAGAGAGAGAAAGTTGATGCGGAATGTATTACGTGAGAGAGTTGTTTTGAAAAATGGAAATTGGAAGAGATTAAATAGTATTTTTTTATGGAAAGGAAATGGTGTGTGAGGGAGAGAAAGAATTAATATTTAATGGAGAAAAGACAATTTGTACTTTGGTGTTAAATGAATGAAAGAGAAGGTGGAATTTGAAATGTTGGACTATTGGATAATGTCTAAAAACAAATAATTGGATTAATTATTGTTTGCAATGTATTATGGTTACAAATATCTTGAGTTGGAGAATGATTATTGATGTGGTTATTGGAATTCCAGGTTGGACGGAAATTGAAATAACTTACGATTGAAGCATTAACAAAAATAGTTATGTGAGTGGTTTATTTTTGAAATATTTTCATCATTTAATTATTATGATGGAATTTTCAAGAATTCTTTAATTATATATGATTCTAAAGAAATTGTTATGAGATTTATAGAGAATTGTCGAAGATTCTCAATATTTTATGATTTTTACTAAAGTTATGGTTTAGAGATGTTTGAGAAAAATTGTATAAATTTTCAGTAATTTTGTGATTTTAGCTTGAATTATTGTTTTAAGAGATATTCGAGATATTTATGATTATTGAGATGTTTGAAGAGTTTAAATGTTTATTGAGAAATGTATGACTTTCATGGGATGTAATTTCAAAGAAAATATGACTTTGAAAATGTTTATATTATTTGAGAGATTTGATGATTATTTGAGAAATTATAAATGTTTAATGTTATTTCAGAAATCTCTCAAGTTTACGAACAATTGTCTAGAGAAATATATAATTTTCAGAAAGAGTTTGAGATCTTGAAAAGTTAAGAATTTTTATGATTTAAAGTGATTTGTGATTTAAGAGGTTTATGTTGGAAGTGGTTTTCAAACCACTAGATCTTTGTACCCATGGTGATTACCCGATATGCTATGAGAATGTGTTTCCATAGTATGCTAGAATGCCCAGGCCGCAGGGGATGCAGGGGAATGCCGGGGCCATTAGATGCCAAATTCGGATTCCGAATCCTGGTCCAAATCCTGGACCTGAAGCATTACAGATGTTAGAGTTTGCTCTACGTGCACGTATGACAGAGATATGCTCTGCTATGTATCTGGCGATTACTCGATACATAGTATGACAGAGATTGCTCTACTGTGCGTATTGAGATTGCTCAACGCCAGTATGACAGAGTTTTGGGTACATATTTAGTGATGAATTTTACTAGTTATGTTTATGCTTTCAAGAGTTGTAACTTTTGATGTGTTACTCATATTTTCAAGAGTTGTTTTATTTACAGATTTTAATGTCTTAAAATGATCTCAAAAGTTTCTAAATTGTTCGTGATTTGTATTATTCCACAGAGTTGTGAACTTCTGTTTAGTAAGAGAATAATTTCCTTAAAAATGTATTTTCTTATGAATCACCACTCACTGGGCTTTTTAGCTCATTCTTTTGTTTTTAATTTTTCCACCAGGTTGCTCTTGAGTTTCAATCAGAGATTGCTAATCAGAATCTGCCACTAGTCTTATCAAGTCATTGCATATCATCTAGTGTAAGTAAAGGGAATTTTTTTTTTACTATGCTGTTATTGGGATATCCATAGATAAAGTTAGATAGAAAAAGAAGAGATAAAGACTTGGCAATAGATTCCATTGCACATTTGGGGTCTACTGCCATCATAGCTCATCCTAGGTTTGGTAGAGTTAATCTAGGGCGGGTTGTGACACAAATTCCCTTTGAATTTTCATTCACTAAGTCTATCTACTTTGCTCTCAATTATTGCCAATTCTAGATTATGCAATTCAATTCTGCAATTTTTTCTTATTTCGATTATTGTCATTTCTAGATTCTGCAATTTTTCTTATTTTGAATATTGTCATTTCTAGATTCTGCAATTAGATTCTGCAATTTTTCTTTTTACCAACACACCAACCCAACCTTATTTTTTCAATTTTTAGTTTTCAAGTTGCAATTTTCCTTACACTTTGCTTACAATATTTTTGTTACACCGTTCCCTTGGGATTTGATACTTGGTACTCACATACCATTTTATATTACTTCGATCACGTGTGCTTGCGTGTAATCCGATCAATAGATTATGTTATAGAAGATTATGAACAAGTTCAAATTCATAGAAATGTGAGTGGCATTGTGGTGGGTGCTAAAGCGCAAGTGCACGCTATCCAACAAGTAATATATGGAAGTATTCCAAGTATCGAACCCTAGGGAGCGGTTAACAAAAGGGCTTTTCAGTTTATAACACAAGTGCTTTCAAGTTGCAACCAAAGGTAACCAAGTAAATAAAATATTTTGGGGATTTTTTCGTGCAATAAAATAAAGAAAACTAAAGAAAAGATGCGAAAACAGTAATGAGAAGCAGGGAATTCAAATATGTTTCAACCGTGAGGAAATGCGCCGACCATGCGCCTACAAACTTACTTAACTAGATCCGGCTATTTCAGAGATTCTGCCTCTTGAGCCCGCATACTGCCTCTTTCGAGTTCTATGCGATTCAGACAAAATGCTACTGAAATGCGCCCGCAACCTACCCTAATCAACACTTAACACCATGAATCGAGTTTAGCACCTATTCAGCCTTTTTTTAAGTGCTTTTAGGAGACTAAGCAATTAAACACATATGTCTATGGCTAATTTTAACTTAGATAAATAAAGAACGCAACTCAATGATGCTAAAGGTTTTTGTCCTATGTCTAGGTACAAAAAGTGAAGTTCTATGTCTAGAATCTTCTCCTAGATTGCTTTTATGAAAATGCGTGCTCGATCCAACCCTTTCAGTATTGAATCTCACACAGACTATGTTAACTCAAGTGATCAATTTAAGCTAACAATGAAACTTAAACTCAATAAAAGCAAACGATGCTAAATGTTAAGCAAAGTTACTTAGATCACATGGCGGGGCTTATCTCCTTTTTAGAGTATCCACTTCATTGAATCCCTTCCAAGGATTTAACTACTCATTGAAAAGAAACTAAAGTGCAGAAAATAAAAAGAAAACAACTTCTTGTAGGTTGATATTCATTTAGTTCTTTCTTGACAACTTCTTGTAGGTTGATAAAAGAATTACTTCACAAGAATGAAACAATGTATTGGCTACAATACAATTAGCTTGAGTCATTTGGATTTCTGATAACAACATATTTTGTAATTAATGAATGGTATATTCATAAAGTTTATGTTTTGTATCATCTCCAAGTTGATGATATTCACTACAATATCTATTTTTGTAAGGTAATGTGAATGGTTATTTAGATAAATACATTTTGATTGTATCTATTTTTATGGATCATCTATTTACTACCTGCAATTATGTAGCAAGGTATGAAACATGAACAATAGCATTATGAAAGTTATAAAAGCGCCCATCAAGTGCTATAAAAAGTTGAACTCAAAAAATGCTATAAAAAATTTATAGACTATAAATAGAAAAAAAATGACCATACAAGCCTTTAATAGCTTCCATTTGAAGGTATAATGAATATTTATAGCTATAAATAAATGTTATCATTAAGAAAAATAATAGCTTTTTATTTTTGCGACAGAAAGCTTTTTATAGCTTTTATGAAATGCTATCATACATTTTACGAATAGGAAGTTATGCTATTGAAAGGTTTTTATTGTAGCATTTTCATAATCTTTATAAAACGCTATAAAAAAGTTAGACTTTTAATAGCATTAAAGTCCTGGATGTTTTATAGCATGGGCTATCACGACTTTGCAGAAAAGCTATCAAAGGTCTATAATAGCATTTTTTTTTGAAGCTATCATAGATCTTTTTTCTTGTAGTGATTGAAAACTTGTCTTTGAAATTTGATTTTTATTCATCCATGTTCAAGGTGTAAAAAAAAATCATTTGAGTAGAGAGTTTTTTTAATAAAAGCAAAACAAACAAAAGCAACCAACTTATATTAAAATGCATCAAATCTAAACTAAAAAATCAAGGAAACTACCTATACTAAAAGGCAAGTAAAACTAACTTAAAGAAAGCGAATAAAGATAGATGAGAAAGACAATACTCCCCTATGAGGTGGAGGATGGCAAGGAAATCTAGAAGTGCAAGGGTTTTGCCCTTGGTCAGCTCAGCGAGGGCCTTTCTAATGGCCTCGTCTCTTTCCCTTGCATAGGCTCAATAAGCCATATTTTGCTCTTGAATCCAGTCTAACTGAGCTTGGATGTCTGCGTGTTGTGGCTTAAATGGTCCTGGAGTGTCTAGTGGATGGGAAGATGCGGCTACATGATGTGGGGCTGCAGGAGTGGCTGACTACTTCTTTGGTGAGCTGGCTGCTTCTCAAGATTCTGCCTAGATTGATGTCTAGGCCTTTGTAAATACTGTACAACATCATGACCCTCTTATGTGAGATAGTGGTGTCATGTGTTATGGGCAGAATCCTATTCTTCAAGAAGTTGAGCCACAAATACAGATCCGTCTTGATGTCTAAAGGCACCAAAGTCTGCACTCCAGTCTGTGAGACTCTCCATTCAGTGCCTTCTGTGCCACGAGCTCTAGACCCTCTTACAGTTGCTTTTTCGTTAGATTGTCCATTGCTTCATTACCTGCAGAGTTCCTCAAAGAGGGAAGCATATAAATCATGTTGATGTCAAGTGCAGAGTAACGCATTGTCCTCCCTCGAGCTTAAGTTCGTTCCTTGTTTCATCCCCCAGGTGGGCATAAAACTTTTGAACTAATGGCACGACTACTCTCTTGGGCTACTTACAAAATTCCTTTCATCCATACCTGCAAACAAAATCTGTGATGTACTAAAGGATGGGGCCGATCTTGTTAGATAAGCCATTCTTACACATGAGTACTCTGTCCCCCATGATGATTTTGCATTTGCTTAGGTCGAATAGGGTAGAGCATTCAGCCAAAATACTTTTTGCAGTGGCGTGACGAGTCCTTGGCCTAAGAGTAGTTTGAGGCCTACTTCTTTTCTTCATCTCAGCCCTCATCTTGGAGGGGCTAGACATCTCGCTCTCTGAGATTTCCTGCAAATCACTCTCAGAGAAGGGAGCTTCAGATTTCTCTTGGCCTTTTTCTCCATATTCTCTTTCAGAGCTCAAAGCAGGAGTGAGCCTCCTTGTCTCATACACGAATAGGTTGTTGAATTCATCCTCTTATTGCCCATGTTCGTCAGGATGTGACCTAGATGCGATCACATCTGTGGCATTGGCCTCAAATGGCCTTTGGTGGTCTCTTGGTGGTGGTGCGGGTGTCTGGTCTAAATGCAGTATGGATGCTACCGCATTTGCTTACTGCATAGTTTCTTCAGTTGCGGCTGCATTCCCAATTGCATTTTCTTCTTCTTCTTCTTTTAATCTTCTCTCAGCCTCTTCACGGAGCTTCTCAGCAAGCTCCACAACCTTGCCCTTTCCAGCAGCGACCATGTCTGCCCATTCAGGTGTGGGAATGTCCTTTTGAGCCACTTATTTATTATTTAGGGTTCGGGCTGGCTTTGCAGCTTTATCTCTTTCTTCAGCTGGTGAGATATCCCACCTTGACTTCCTCTTGTGTATGGAGAGGCTCTTTATCTTGCATTTTCGAGGTGAAGGACTTGAGATAAATACCTGAGTAGTGGCTGAGGCAGTGGACTTGGTGGGAGTGGCATGAGTTGCCACTGGTACTTCCAGTTGCGCCATAATTGCAATCACATTTCCTCCTTTAGCAGCTAGAGGATCTTCAGTTTGCTGAGCCAAATGCGCCGCAAATGTAGGCACATTTAGCCTCTCTTCGATAGGGCTGGGCGAATGTGCCAAGGTTACGACGCATCAAGCTTCCTTGCCTCAGGCTTGGCAGGCTCCTAAGGCTTGGTCAAATGTGTCGCATATGCAGGTGCATTTGAGCTTTTTGCTTTCTCCTTTTCATTTGGTACAAAGCTCTTCTCCATCTTCTTCTTCTTCGTGTAAATGACCATGCATTGGCTTAGGCCCTTTGTACCTCCATCAAAATCAGTAGCCATTGGCATACCTTCTGGATGTTTCACCGCCCTTTTGGTCGAGGCATCTACTATACGCCAAAAGCAATCGCAAGTGCACGTTGTCCAAACAAGTAATATATGGAAGTATTCCAAGTATCGAACCCAAGGGAACGGTTAACAAAGAGTTTTTCATTTAACAACACAAATATTTTCAAGTTGCAACCGAAGGTAACCAAACAAATAAGATGTTTTGGGGGGTTTTATGCAATAAAAATAAAGAAAAGATAAGAAAACAGTAATGAGAAGTAGGGGGTTCAAATCTATTTCAACCCTGAGGAAATGCGCCCACCATGAGCCTGCAAACTTGCTTAACTAAGTCTGACTATTTCAGAGATTCTGCCTCTTGCACCCGCATATTGTATTTTTCGAGTTCTGTGCGATTCAAATAAAATGCTACTGAAATCGGCCCGCAACCTACCCTAACTGACACTTAACACCTCAGCCCTTTTCTAAGTGCTTTTAGGAGACTAAGCAATTAAACACATGTGTCTATGGCTAATTTTAACTTAGATAAATACGGAACACAACTCAATGATTCTAAAGGTTTTTGTCCTATGTCTGGTACAAAAAGTGAAGTTCTATATCTAGACTCTTCTCCTAGATTGCTTTTATGAAAATGTGTGCTCGATCCAACCCTTTTAGTATTGAATCTCACACAAACTATGCTAACTCAAGTGATCAATTTAAGCTAACAATGAAACTTAAACTCAATAAAAGCAAACGGTGCTAAATGTTAAGCACAGTTACTAGAATCACATGGTGGGGCTTATCTCCTTTTTAGGGTATCCACTTCATTGAATCACCTCCAAGGAGTTTAACTACTCATTGAAAAGAAAACTAAAGTGCAGAAAATAAAGAAGAAACGAGAATAAGAAATAACACACTTGATTGAAATAATGAAATTGAATACACTTTGAAGTATGAAAACAAAGGAAGAACTAAGTGAAATTAAATAAAAATAGAACTACTACTTGAATTCAAAGGAAAAATAGAAACTTACAAAGCTGGAAAATAAAGATAAAACAACAAGTACAACTCCTAAAAACTTACCGAATTGAATAGAAAAACTACGAACAAAAAGAACCCTAAGATGTTCTTCCTTTCTAACTTGTTCTACCTTTTTAAAGGAGACTCAACTATTTACTCCTTCTTCTTTCGAAATTGGAGTTCGAATGGACTATGAACAGAGCTTAGGGGAGACTCGGAGTGGCGGCTAACTTAAAGAAAATAACAGGATTTAGGGATGAAGAGAATTTCTATTTCCAAGCTCCTTTGAAATTGAAGCTTGAGCCACCTTTTGTAGACCTCAAGGCCTAGGGTTTGCTTCCGAGATAAGTGTGGAGAGGCTTGACCGATCATATCCCTTGATCCTCGGAGATTTGATTGAGAATAATTGGTTTGCTTCCGAGATCAGTGTGGAGATGCTTGACCTATCATATCCCTTGATCCTCAGATATTTTATTGAGAATAATTGATTTTATCTACAAATCTCGCGAATATGGGAGAATCTGCCGAAAAGGTCCAGATGCGGCCGCATAATGAGCGCAATTGTGCTATTATCGAAATGGCCTAAATGCGGCCGCATAGTTGGGCGCATTTTAAGTTCTTCCTACAACATTTGGAATTTGACTTCAGCTCTCAATTATTGGCGCATCCTAGTTGTATATCTCTTGAATCATCTTTCTTTTGCCTCAATTACGGCCAGAATGTGGGCACATTTGGGTCTTTTTCAGCCTCTACACAAAACCAACAAAAATTAACATTTTCTTAACAAAAATGACTCTAAATAAACCTAAAAACTTATTTTTACAAAATCAAGACTTCAAACGCATGCAAAATTTGTTTTTACTTAAATTTACTCTAAATGACATGAATTATAACATTAAACACTTGCTTTCTAAGAAAATAGCTTAGTTTTTAGGGCTAAATAATACTCATAAATGAGTGTTATCACCTTCGCACGACCGAAGCTAACTCGTCTTCCTCTTCCTCGGAGTTTATCCTCAAGCTTACGATAGCCTCCTTGCTAATTTGGGCTATCTTTCTCAAGTCCTCTTCCCATCCTTTGGAATGTTTAGGCAAAGGTGAACTAGAGGGAAGAGTCTTTAAGGTCGATTGACCCTTCTATCCAATTTTTCCATTCAAAACAATTTTCTGCATAAAAATTTAGGAAAAATAGGGTTCTTGGGTTGCAAAATCATATATGAAAATTGGACTTATAATATCTTAAAATCCAATAACTGTTGAGGTCCCAGCATCGGAAAGATGAAGAGATACCTCATAATTTATAAGATATACATGTACTACTCCTCTCATTGCCAATTGGTTTTGAGATGGAACCTTATGTTTATCTAATATGGCATCATAGCCTATGAAGTCCAAATGGGTATTCGGTCCAAAAAAGAAATTGGGATCCGACCTAATAATGGTGAGCCCAAAGAGGCACCATCTTGAGGGGCATGTTGAGGATCCCACATTAGAAAGATGAAGAGAGACCTCACCATTTATAAAATACATGGGCCTGTTGAGGATCCCACATCGGAAAGATAAAGAGAAACCTCACAATTTTTATGATACATGAGCTACTCCTCTCATTGTCAATTGGTTTTGAGATGGAACCCCATGTTTATCTAATAATAATGATAACTCTCCAAATGAGAGTTATTAGCTAGTCCTTTATGCCTAAAGTTCTTTTATTTGAGTTTAATGCTAGTATTTTCATGCTTGAAATCCCCTAAAATCGTTGTTATTGAAATAGCTTCTTTGGATATTCTTAATTGTTGTATTTACGTAATGGGAGCTAAAAAAAGCACTAAATTATGTTAATTTGGTGTTGCAGGTCGTAATTTTCTGTCAGCAGAACTATGAGAAATTGCTGGAGCAAATTATTCAGCATTTTAAGTAACAGAAAGACAGCACGTGATACATCACATGAGAAAATAATTCATTAATTGACCTGGCGTAAATGAACCAAAACGACGTCATCCATCCAATGAGAAGTCGTCACGTGTCTTATTTAACCTAAGTAGCCCTAAAATCAAGATGGGCATCGATATTTAAAGCAAGCAGCCGTCTTTAGGAGAAGAGAGACCTAATTTGTGAGGCATAAATCGAATTTTGAGAGGAAGAAGTCGACAAAGGGGCTGAAGGAAGAAAACCCAGCAGAAAAGGAGTTGGAGATAAGAGAAATCATCATCAAAAGCTTCTATTTTGGGCTTTTCTTCTCCCTTCTATTGTTTTCTTTTACTTTTGATTTCTCTCTTGTAATTAGATTCTACATTATGGTGTTTTACTGCAGTTTTCCTTTATTTTCAGCTTTTAACATGAACTAATTCACCTTTGGGTGAGGATTAAGAATGTGGTATTTATCTAAATAAGGGGTTGAGGCTCCTTAGCTCTTTTCAATCTGGTTTTAGAGTGTTTTTATTGTTTACGCTCGATTTCGTTTGGCCAACCATTTTGGGCATTGTCTCCTTGAGTTTTGGGAAAAATAGGGGAGACCGATTACTCAAAACCACATTAGCTCATTGTTTGGGTTAGTAGCTAGCTAAGTGGGGAGGTTAGGGATAACAACCCACCTAATGCACATTTACAGCAGCTTAATTTGGCGTGGGTTAATGGGAATTAAACCACAAATTATGGGAAATCTGGGAAGATTCCGCGTTTATTGCTGTGTAAGTTGAGAGAGCAAAGTTCTTGCTGCAACATTCTTATTTCGAGAAAATACAGATAATTCTTAATCCGAGCCTGTTTTACATATCTTGTTACAAGTTTTCCTCGCACTTTTTGTTTGAGCATTTTCTGAGTTTTATTCTCTTGCTATTGCTTTTATTTCGTTGAAGCATAACTAGATTAGATTTTAATCATATTTTAATTATTTGGTTATCGTGTTGAATTCACTAAAAATTAGGTTTAGCTTAGTAAATTTCCTTGCACTAATCCATGTGGAGAACGATAATTTACTTATCACTTGCTGCAATTATTGTGTACACTTGCACATCCTCGTGTAAATTGTTTAAGAAAATTAAGCTACACATTAGAAGGCAACAAATAACAACGTACTAGAAATCAATAAAACCAACACTTTTCAATACATAAAAAAGATACCACATAATTTTTCAATTATACAACTTTTAAACCTTGAAAACTATCATAAATTTGGGACAATCAAACAATTCTAAAAGCATACAATTTTCATGTAGAATTCAAAGCTATAAATTACACTTTAAAAGTAGCAATCATTTGGCAAACTTTTTGTGCAAAAAATACTAAAACCAGTCCAAATTTAAAGAAATTTGAAACTAAAAAATTCTCCACTAGCAAAAACCTTCAATTACATCCAAAAGCCCTAAAATGAAAAACCTTGATGAAAATTAAGCAAACGAAAAACCTAAAAACTTTTTAGGGCAAAAGATTTCAAGAATCTTTTCATTATAAGAAATCAAGAATGAAGCCAAAAAGAAATCAAAACTCAAAACCTTGCATGAAAACTCCAATAATCAAGAAAATAAAAGTAATCAACAAGAGAAAGAAAGAAAACTTACGGTCTTCCTTGTTGGAGAAGAAAGTACAGAGCATTTCTTCTTTTCTCTCCTTTTTGCCGTCAAAACTTTTAGTAAAAAAGGTTAGGGCTTAAAAAACCATTTTTAAAATAACTCCAATTAAAACCCTTAAAAGATTATCATTTCTTTTTTTTTAAAAAAAAATAAAATAAAGATTTATCTCCTACTTTAAAAAGAAGATAAATTTTAATTCAAAAATGGTTTTAAATATATATATATATAATATCTCATTTTTTTGTCGGTTGTTACAACATGCTTGCATTAAAAGGGAGTTTCCAATTTAAAACAGTAAGATCAAGCAAGAAACAGTTGACTATCTAGTGTACCGACGACTCATGTAAATGGTATCCTCATTCCTAGGTTTGCAGCTAGTTTAATTGAGAGATATACATTTTAAAATTCAATATTTATTACTTTATATACCATGTATATACTGATATTTATCACTTTATATATCGTTTCCTTCTTATATGCTTAATGGGTCCTTAAACATATTTACATTGCTTGAATTATTATACACATATCATATTTAAAAGTCAATATTTATCCTATTCTACCTAATATTTGTGTTAGGAATGCTAACAAAGTCCCACATTGGCTAGGGAAGGAAGAGATCCATGGTATATAAGTGAAGACAATTATCTCCATTGGTATGAGGCCTTTTGGGGGAAACCAAAAGCAAAGCCATGAGAGTTTATGCCCAAGGGCGACAATATTATACCATTATGGAGATAGGTAGAGGTTCCGTTGTCCTTACCAATTTATTCGGCTTAAACTCACCTCAGATAACCCTTGTGGTTTTAATATGTGCATGTAACTCCATTTGTATTATTTGTAAAATGTGTTATATTAGGTTGTCACTCTCCCATCACATTATTTTTTAGAATTGAACTCCTACCTAATATCTAACCTACTTAATCTCGTCTTAGATGTAACTCCATTGTATTATTTGTGAAACATTTAAATTAGGTTGTCACTCCCCCGTCAAATTATTGTCAAATCTCTTCTAAAAAAGAAAAAAAAAACATTATCATCAAAATGAACATCATTATTCAATAGAAATAAATTAGGCTAAATTACAAGTTTAGTCCCTAAACTTTCAAGTTTGTTTTTATTTGGTCCCTGAACTTTAAAAAGTGTATAGTAGGTCCCTAAACTTTCAATTTCGTGTCTAATAGGTCTTTGAACTTTAAAAATGTCTAATAGGTCCCCAAACTTTCAATTTTGTATCTAGTAATTCTCTTACATATTCAAAATTTTTTAAAATTAACTTTTCTTTTAGACATAAAACTCATTTTAGGGGTATTTGGAGCGCTGCGTGGGTTAAAATTGTATGAAATTATTCAGTTTGTGGAGTTAAATAGTATTAACTTTTCTTTTAGACATAAAATTCATTTTGGGGGTATTTGGAGCGCAGAGTGGGTTAAAATTGTATGAAATTATTTAGTTTGTGGAGTTAAATAGTATTAAGTTTTCTTTTAGACATAAAATTCATTTTGGGGTTGTTTGGGGCACTGAGTGGGTTAAAATAGTATGAAGTTGTTTAGTCTGTGGAGTTAGATAACCTATATTTGGGGTGCTGAGTTGTTTAGTCTTGGTTAAGAAAGTCTGTGTTTGGGGTGCAGAGTTGTTTAACAAGGAGTTCCGAAGTCTGAATTTATACTAGCTATTTTTTTTCTACATTTTTTGTTGTACTAAACAATTAAAGCTATATTAGATATCCATTTTTCAAAATTTATAAAATAATAAAGATTTGTTTCCATCAAATGAAATATTTTTTTTATATTTCCATTTTCACCTATTATTTGATTTAGATAGCTATAGGCATTTTTCAAGGAATTTCCTTCAGAATTATCCTAATTGAAAATTCTTGTTTTTAATTAATTCTATTTTTTTTAATATACCTTTTATTAAAGACATTTGTTCTAATGACCTAAAATGTGTGCGTGTGTGTTTCTAATGACCTAAAATGTGTGTGTGTGTGTTTCTAATGACCTAAAATGTGAGTGTGTGTGTGTGTGGATAGTTTGTTTATCTAGGAACCTAATGAGTTTTAAGTAAATTTTGTTATTTATTATAATATGAAATTAAATGATATTTTTATATAAGAAAAATTACGACAAGGACAATAATATTTTGTTAGTTTTCCTATAATTTTAAAATCATCATTTCAACACAAATTTTAACAACCTAATGTTCAAGTATTTCATCCTTGTAACATTCACTAATGAAACATACCCTTAACATCTTTATAGTTAAAGTTGGTCTCTTTTGTAGCTTCATCTTTTTTGGTCTGTTTGTGTGTAACAAATTTTATATGAACTTTGTTGTTTATCATCATATGAAATTGAATGATATTTTTCTATAAAAGAAGGTTTTTACCAAAGTAGTCATATTTTGCAAGATTTCCTAGAATTTCGAAGTAAGTTACTTTACATCAATGTGTTACAATGTCGATGTCAACGAAAATATCGAGGTCTCGATTATATGGAAATATCGATCAAATGTCGATGTCGATGGATAATTCTGGAAAAATCATAAAACAAAAAATTCAAAAAAATATTTAAATTAATAAATAAACATTTTGTACTTTTAAAATATGTTAAAATGCTTATTATTTGTTGGGATTTATGCCCTAAAGTCCTGTAGTTAATGATTTATTTAATAGTTAATAATAATTTTGATTATTTTATTTGCAATATAATATTATCCATTATATAAAAAATCAAAGGTTATTAGTGTAATATTGAACAGTATGTGGTTGACATACGAGAGGATCATGTTCAAGAAATAACCTAAAGGGTTATAGTATATGGATAAGGTTGGGTGCCTTATTTTGTTAACACTATTGATACAGCCCATTTTGTAATAGTTACAAATGATTTGATCCAAATCATTCATGTGGAGACATGTGAGTGGAGGTATCTTATATAATGAGTTTGTATAAGACCGGATTACGAAATATTTAATCTCTCTTTATAAATCCGTTAATTGAGAAGATTAATATTTCATTAGGATGATCATATGCAACTCGATCTTAATCCTGAGTGAGTTATGAACTCCTGCCTATGAGGGTTTGTCCTTTGATTTGCATGGGTGAGAGTGGCTTTTGTAGCCGATTCAATATGCTTACCATTTTGGGGACTTGACCAAATAGGGAGTTGGGAATATAATCTCACAAGATGGAATTCACTCATTCCTTTATAGGGCTAGTAGATGAGTAGTTCTCCTAAGTGCTAATTTCGGGACTTGAACAATGGGGCTCCACCCTCTCAATGGCTCGAGAGGGACTTAGTTTATGGTTATATCATAAACAAATTGTTCATTAGAGTATCAGTAGTACTTAAGGTGCAATATGTAATTACAAGAGTAAAACGGATTTTTGACCCAGCTGTAATTACGAACAACTCGTGAATGATCGACTTGTATGTAGTAATTATATCCATGAACACAACTTGTCATACAGTGCATAAAAGTGCAACTCTAGGTCTATAGTGGAGTGACTTATAGTTAATGAATGAAAATTAATTAATTAAAGAGTTTAATTAATTGTTTTTGTATCATTGGAGCTTATAATCTATAGGTCCATAAGGTCTCATTGCTAGCTTTTATGAACAAATAAGGATTAATTTCGTTGAGAGAAAGTTTTGAAATGTTCAAATTAAAATTTAATATATTTGATATATTAAATGAGGGAAAACATATTTATTGTATATGATACATTAAATATCAAAGAAATTATTAATGTATTAAGATACATTACAGAAAATATATTTATTAAATTTGAATTAGATTCAAATAAGGAAATAAATATCGTAGGAGAATTTGGAAAGGTTTGTAATAAGATTCAAACTAGTTAGATAAATATATTTTAATATATTAAATATTAAAATATATTATTTGTTAATGGCTTTAATTAGCAATGAAACACAAGGGATTAAGAGTTTTTGAAGAAAAAAAAATTGCTGCAGATTTTACAGACCTTTTGCCATCTCTCTCTAAAAATTCTCTCAAACTAGGATCCCACAATATGTTCCAAGGCCTGAGGATGGTAGGGAAGACACTAGAGGTAGTCTACGAAGTGTTCGTGCTTAGAAATTTGCAACAGGTTTGGAGAATTTGAGCTTCAAAGGTGAGTTTTCTTATACTTTATTTTTTTCGTTTTTGAGCATGTTGTTTGTTTAATTAAATTGATATAATTTGAGTGCTTAAAATCCAAAATTGCTTCCGCTTTTGTGATATTAACTCTTTCAACTGGTATCAGAGTAAGTTTTGAGCACTCAATTTGCATCAATTTGAGCTTGGTGGGTATGGTTTTGAAATCGAATTTTTTGGATGTCTAAAGTGGAACTTTCGGTTTTGGCATCAAAATTGAGCTTCAATTTGTAGTCCGTTTTGTAATTGCCCGAGCGTGTATGGGCTTTAATGTGTGAAGAAGAGTTTGTAAAAAATTTAGAGTCATTAGAGTCCATATAGGCTTCCAATTTGAAGTGAGAAAGTGAAGTGTTCAAGCTGGAAAACAGATGCAGAAGCTGCTGTATTTTTTTCTGCCCAGACCGGTTCACACAGAAGGTTGAAGAAACGGTCCGGTTCGTGGGTTTTCGGTCCGGTTAAGGTTGGGATCAAACCGGTTCTACACTCTCCAACCTCTTGGGGCTTGGGTTCAGTCCGGTTCTGTTGTTTTGAAGCCCGGTTCTGCTAGTTTTGGGCCGGTTCAAGCTTATTCAAGCTGGTTTTGGGCCGGTTCAAGCTTTTTCAAGTTGGTTCGAGGCGATTCGAAGGGTTCGGAAGCGTCTCAACCTAGTTTTTGAATTATTGAAAGAGTTAATATCATAAAAGCGGAAGCAATTTTGGATCTTAAGCACTCAAATTACATCAATTTAATTAAACAAACAGCATGCTCAAAAACGAAAAAAAAAATAAAGTATAAGAAAACTCACCTTTGAAGCTCAAATTCTCCAAACCCGTTGCAAATTTCTAAGCACGAACACTTTGTGGACCACCTCTAGTGTCTTCCCTACTATCCTCAGGCCTTGGAACGGATTGTGGGATCCTAGTTTGAGAGAATTTTTAGAGAGAGATGGCAAAGGTCTGTAAAATCTGCAGCAATTTTTTTTTTTTCAAAAACTCTTAATCCCTTGTGTTTCATTGCTAATTAAAGCCATTAACAAGCTTCATCAAGCTTGCTAAACATGACAACACATAAGCAAAGAGGTTAATCATCAAAGAGGTGTCCAATTTTGGTGAATTTTGAGTTTGAGAGAGGTTAGTCATACAACCACCGCAAACTTCAACATTTACCACTGTAAAATTCAATTCTGTAATTTAAAATTAATTCTAAATTAATTTTAAACAAAATTGATTATTAATTAATTAATTAATTTATTTATTTATTTAATTTAATATCAAATATTAATTAAATAACCAGATCAAATCTCGATCTGAAAACCGACCTCTCGAACTTGAATTCCTATTTATGTATTAGACCGAACCCATATTTAAATCATTTTAAATATGTCCATCTCACTTCCTCATAGTTTAATTCATAATTAAACTATGATACGTTAAGTATATCGCATATAATTAACGTTTACTCCCAAAAACGAATTCGAACAATTCAAATTCTTTTCTCTCATACTGTTACAAGGCTTAGTCCAAGTTAGCAAGGAGACCTAATGGACCTACAGATCATGAGCTCCAACGATACGAGACTAACCGGCCATACTCTTTAGCCAAGCTTAATCAACATTCGTTAACCGTCGGGACACTCCACTAAAGCCCAACGGCTGCACTCTCCTCACTGTAGATATATTTCTTGTTGGGATTTATGCTCTAAAGCCTCGTAATTAATTATTTA
Organism: Trichosanthes truncata; assembly: GCA_033996785.1. Lineage (NCBI taxonomy): Eukaryota > Viridiplantae > Streptophyta > Magnoliopsida > Cucurbitales > Cucurbitaceae > Trichosanthes > Trichosanthes truncata. The sequence continues at coordinate 42,142,061 of MU867259.1, read as the reverse complement.
TTTAATAATTAATAATAATTTTGATTATTTTATTTGCAATATAATATTATCCATTATATGAAAAATCCAAGGTTATTAGTGTAATCTTGAACAGTATGTGGTTGACATACATGAGGATCATGTTCAAGAAATAACCTAAAGAATCATAGTACATGGATAAGGTTGGGCGTCTTATCCTGGTAACACTATTGATACAGCCCACTTTGTAATAGTTATAAATGATTTGATCCAAATCATTCATGTGGAGACATGTGAGTGAGAGTATCTTATACAATGAGTCTGTATAAGACTGGACCTTTAAATTTTTAATCTCTCTTTATAAATCCGTTAATTGAGAAGATTAATATTTCATCAGGATGATCATATGCGACTCGATCTTAATCTTAAGTGAGTTATGAACTCCTGCCTGTGAGGGCTTGTCCTTTGATTTGCATGGGTGAGAGTGACTTTTGTAGCCAATTCAATATGCCTACCATTTTGAGGACTTGATCAAATAGGGAGCTGGGAATATAATCTCACAAGATGGAATTCACTCCTTCCCATATAGGGTAAGTAGATGAGTAGTTCCCTTAAGTGCTGATTTCGGGACTTGAACAATGGGGCTCCACCCTCTCACTGGCCCGAGAGGTACTTAGTTTATAATTAGATTATAAACAAATTGTTCATTAGAGAATCAATGGTACTTAAGGTGCAATATGTAATTCTAGGGGTAAAACGGACTTTTGACCCAGCTGTAATTACGAACAACTCGTGAATGTTCAACTTTCGTGTAATGATTACATCTATGGACACAACTTGTCCTACAGTGCATAAGAGTGCAACTCTAGGTCTATAGTGGAGTGACCCTAGAGTTAATGAATGAAAATTGATTAATTAAAGAGTTTAATTAATTAATTTTGTATTATTGGAGCTTATAATATGTAGGTCCATAAGGCCCCATTGCTAGCTCATAGTAACACTAAAAGATCAATTTAGTTAAAAGAAAATTTTGAAATGTTCAAATTAATATTTAATATATTAGATATATTAAATATAAAAGAGAAAAATATATTTATTGTATTTGATACATTAAATATTAAAATTTGAAATATTTAATTTGAAGTGTTCAAATTAATATGTAATATATTAGATATATTAAATATAAAAGAGAAAAATATATTTATTGTATTTGATACATTAAATATTAAAATTTGAAATGTTCAAATTAATATTTAATTTGAAGTGTTCAAATTAATATGTAATATATTAGATATATTAAATATAAAAGAGAAAAATATATTTATTGTATTTGATACATTGTATATTAAAATAATTAATGTATATTGGTACATTAAATAAAAGATATTTATTAAATTTGAATTGGATTCAAATTAGAAAATAAATGTCGTAGGAGAATTTTAAACGGTTTGAATAAGATTCAAATTGGTTAGATAAATATATTTTAATAGATATTAAAATATATTATTTAATTATTTTCCCTAGACCACTATAAATAGGACCCTAGGGGTGAGCCATTGTGCATTCTTAACAACACATCTCCTCAATAGAGAGAATTAGAGAATTCTCTCTAGACCTCTTCCTCTCCAATCCCTTGTGGATTTTCTTTCAAGAGGCTCCCACAAGTCTTGGTCCTATGTTCGAGTCATAGCCAGAAAGATTTTATGGAGGAGATAAAGATCCGCCAGAAGAATCTCCATATTTTTAAGGTATGTTATGTTTAACCATAATATTATTATTTAATTCTAAATAAACTCAAACCGATTCCTAATATTATTATTTAATTCTAAATAAACTCAAACCGATTCCTACGCTTCCGCTTGGGTTTAATTAGATTATTCCCTTCATTTCTGTCCACTTGATATAACCATGATTAGTAAGTCGACCCTTCACAAGTTGTTCGTAATTACAGCTGGGTCTAATAAATCATTTTACCCCTGTAATTACTTCTTGTTCTTCAAGTCTCACTGATCCTCTAATGAATAATTGGTTTGTGGTCCAACCAACAAACCAAATCCCTCTTGGGCCAATGAGAGGATGGGGCCCCTTGTTCAAGACCCGGAGTCAGCACTTAAGGGAACAACCTCTCTATTAAACCCTAAAGCGAGTAGGAGTGAATTCCTTCTCGCAGAACTATGTCCCTAGCCATCTACCCGGTCTTATCTCCAAAATGGGAGGCTTATTGAGTCGGCAATCTCGGGCCACTCTCACCCATGCAAATCAAAGGGTAATCCTGAATAAACAGGAGTTCATAGCGTGCTCAGTATTAAGATCGAGTTACCTAGGTCATCATATGAATAATCAGTTATGGCAGTAAACGGAGTTAAAAAGTCTAAGTGACTATTTTGCGGTTCGGTCTTATGCAAACTCATTGCATAGGATACCCCCACTCACATGTCTCCACGTGAACGATTTAGGATCACATCGCTTGTACTATACAAAGTGGGTCGCGTCCATAGTGTCCCTAGGATAAGGTACCCTGCCCTATCCCTATACTATAGACCATTCTGGCTAGTACTCGAACTTGATCCATATTCATGTCTCCACATGAAGTTCAAGTACACATACTATAGCCAAGGGTTCTTAATTTATTGGATTTGGGTTAAAATGACGCAATTCACTTTATTTGATAACACCTTTATTGAATAAACCTCAATAACATCTTTATTGCAAAATAGAATATACATTTAGTTTACAAACCACGAGTTTTAGGACATAAAACCCCAACATTATTTAATTATTTTCCCTAAACCACTATAAATATAACCTTAGGGGTGAGTTATTGTGTGCATTCCAAATAAGATAAAGAAACTCTAGAGAATTCTCCTCTCATTCTCTCATTCTATTTTCTAGAAGATTCCCACAAAATTCTTTGGTCCTTTGTTCGAGTCATAGCAAGGAAGACTTTGTGGAAGTTTTGGAATTCAACCTCATTAGAGTTGGAGCATAAGGAGAAAAAGACCCTCCAGAATATTCTCCATATTATTTTCAAGGTATGTTTGCTTAACCTTAATTTTGTGTTTAATTCTAAATAAATCAAAGTCGATTCCAATGCTTCCGCTGTAGGTTTAATTCGAATATTCCTTTCATTATTAACATGGGAGAGAGAGGAAGATGGAGAGAGGGAATGAGAGGAAGATGAGGTTCCTCGATAAATGTGTAGACTTCAATAGTAAACAATGTCGAGGTTGGTGGACTTCAATAGTGAAATCTGTTAAAGTTGGTGGAGTGAAGTTATTTATCCCTTGTGTTGTGAAGTATGTGGGCTAAAAATGTTGAATAGGTCAAGGACCTATTAGATACAAAATTGAAAATTAAAGAATTTATTAAATACAAAATTAAAAGTTTAAGAACCTATTAGACGTTTTTAAAGTTCAAGGGTCAAATAGACACAAATATTCAAAGACCTATTATACATTTTAAGAACTAAATAGAAACGAACGTAAAAATTAGGGGACTAAATTTGTAATTTAACCAATTAAGAGCAAACAAATCAAACTGAAAACTTCTATGTAATCCTCCAATATTGTGTGGTCGGTGTATGCTTTTTGCAAGAAAAGGCTTCAAGTCCTTGAGATCCAAAAAAAGGAAAATCCAGTGGCCCATCCCATCCATTAACCATTCACATAAACATTCAGCACACCCTTCACCGCTCCCTGCCGCAACTTTTCCATCATTCCCATAACCTTCTTTCTCTACGGAATCTTGTTCTCTGTGGCGCCGTTAACACGCCATTCCCTTTCCCCATAGCAATTGCTCAACAAAAAGATAACGTCCCTATGTACTGTGGTGGGCTGAGAGCTTATGAAGCAATCAGGATCTCATTAGTTTCTTAGAATTTCTCTCTTACACAAGTCCTTGCACTGCCCATTCATTCCATTTACTTTTCTTTTTCTTCCCTTCTTGGGCTTGTTTTCTGTTTCTCTGGTGATCCCCTTATCTGGGTGCATTGTCTTTCCGATGTTCATTTGATTTGTAGCCTCGTTTTCACAAATATAGCAATATTTCGTTGTTGCCCCAGTGGAGTTCATTCGATTTGTTCATTTGATGAGTTGGGTCTCCTCTTTGTGTGACGAATCTTTCCTTCTACCCCTGATCTGATCTGGGTGTGGACAGCTTTTGGATTTAGGTTTCTTCAATTGAACTTCTTGTTGGTTGTTAATTGGTTTTCCCTTTCTTTGGGATTTGGGATTTAGTGAAATTTGTTTGGCCGTCAATGGACGCTTCAGGTGAAGAGCTTTCAGATTTGGAGGTTGAGACTGGAGCGAAACATTGCGGGTTTGAGGAAGAACCTGAAACTATTGCTATAATGGATGCTGTGAAAGTTTTGTTGCAGGGTTTAGGGGAAGATATCAACAGAGAGGGCATCAGAAAGACCCCTCTCCGTGTGGCTAAGGCTCTTAGAGAAGGAACAAGAGGTGAAAGTTGCCTTATTTCATGGCCTTTGTTTTAGTAGAGCAAGCCTCAGAGAGGCATTAGTTTATAAACAATTGCCAATTTTAATTCTGCATGAATGGTTTTGTCTGTTGTCTCTGAATTTGTATTGAAACTATTCATTATGTCAACCCTTTTAACTGTATTGTTTGGAAGTCGTTTCTGTGAACTGTTTCTTTGTTCTTTAGAACAAATGTTTAATGGAAAAATATATAGCTAACTGTTCTCTTGTTTTTCTTTAAAGAGCTAACTACCAAACTGCCTTATAGATTCCGAAAACTTGAGACAGAATGAACATTGTTAAATGTTGGTTATGAGGAATTTTAATATAGCAAACTTTCTGACACCACAACTCTTTTCATTTACTTGTGTGATTTATTGCTGTGCATCCCCTATCTTCCCCACCTTCCAGTTTCTCAAAACATTAAGTAAAAGATGTGTTGTGTTGAAATTTTTCTGGAGAAAAGTCCACTGGTTTGATATTGCGCATGTCTTCATCCTGGAAAACAGAATATGAAATCCTTTACCACCTCTTATTGCCGCAATACATGAATCAAGCTTCCAGCTATCTTGCCCCTGTTTTTGTTTCTGTTTTCTTTTTGTCCGTCTATTTTCTAATATTACACGAACTAACTAGCACTTGTCAATTGTTATATTGTCTTTAGAGGGCAGCAGACTACTTCACCCTTATGCCAGTATATACTGACCCCTTAGAGTACAACCGTACTTCGGTACTTGAACAAGATTTGTTCGATAGGTTGTACTGTTGTGCCCTTGAGTTCTATGGAGTTACTATATATCATCCTCGAACTCAAGGATACAATCGTTCAACCTATAGAACATATTTGAGCCTCAATGTGTTCTCTGGTGTTGTCTAATACTGGTCCTCACTGATCTGGTACTACTTTTTGGTTGGTTGGTGTTTGTTGAAATTTAGTTGTGGGATATGTTGTTGGTCAGCCACCGGTGGTTACAGAAAGGGGAAAGGAAGAGATGATCATTCAGGGGAGGATAATAATTTAGTTTTATTTTTATTTTTGAAAATGAAGTTTCATTACCAACAACTTTTTTATTTTGTTTTGGTTTTTCTTCTTAAAATTACATTTGAAGTCTAAGCCAAATTTGAAGAATAGAAAATTTGCAACAGAGTATACTGCTACAAACTTGAAATTATGATGATATTGAATAGGTTTGCTGTATTTGTGCATAGATGGACATGAGAACTCGAGTCTCCAGGGTTCTTCATGATGCATAGTTTGTTTCAGAATGTGTTCTGAGATTATGAAGTTTTGAGATATTAGGTTTTGAGAATTAAGAGGACTGAATCCTTATTTTTTTCTCTTTTATGCTATGCGCAACTTGACATATAACACCTGGATGGTTTCATACATTGAGTTTTGGTTCTAAAGGACTTGTAAAATCGAATAATTGAAGTCAACAACTTAAAGAAAAATTTAGGAAAAAAAACTAAAACAAAAGGAAAGGAGATAAGATGAAAAAATTACCTGGATAAATATGTAATAAAAAATCTGAGAAATTTTCAATAAAAAGATTTGTTCTGATGTAGAATGAACACTATCATCTCTTCAATCATATACTTCACTGCAATTTGTATAACTGAATAAATTTATTTCAGGCTACGGACAAACAGCAAAGGACATCATTCGAAGTGCTTTATTTCCTGAAGCTGGACTGCATAATGGTGTTGGTCAGGCTGGAGGTGCAGGTGGGATTGTGATTGTTCGAGATCTCGACTTTTTCTCGTATTGTGAGTCATGCTTGCTTCCATTTCAAGTGAAATGTCATGTGGGCTATGTTCCATCTGGTCAGCGAGTTGTAGGGCTGAGCAAGCTCTCTCGAGTAGCAGACGTGTTTGCAAAGCGACTTCAAAAGCCTCAGCGTCTGGCTGATCAAATTTGTTCAGCTCTGCACCATGGAATCAAGCCAGGAGGTGTTGCTGTTGTACTTAATTGTTTGCACGTCCATTTCCCCAGCTTGGAGTCAGTCTTTCTCGATTCAAAATCCCCAGGATGGATCAAGTTGCAGGTTCAATCCGGTTCGGGAGCTTTTGAAAACCAAGATGCTGATGTCTGGATGGACTTCTTCAGCCTTTTAAAATTTAGAGGCACAGATCTGAGCAAAGCTGGTGCACCAGATTTAAATGCTCAACTTTGGTGCCCATCTCATTTTCCTTCAGCTTCTAAATTCTCAACCAAAATCGAAGCAATAAACCCGAGAATGACCACTGCAGTGACATCAATCTTGAGGTCAGTAGGTGAAGACCCATCAAGGAAAGAGCTTCTTGGAACACCTGGTCACTTTGTGAACTGGCTAATAAACTTCCAAAACTGTAATGTGGATATGAAGATGGATATGAAGAAGCTCAATGGCTTTGCTAATGGTAAAACTCATTTTGAACACAATGAGAACGGTAACCTCTCCGAGAAACAGATTCAATCAGAGATGAATTTCTTGTTCTGGTCTCAATGTGAGCACCATTTACTCCCCTTTTACGGCGTCGTGCACATAGGATTTTTAAGAGCTGATGGACTCACTCCCCTTGAGAAATCACTTCTAAACTCAGTAATACATTTTTATGGTTTGAAGCTTCAAGTTCAGGAGAGAATGACCAGGCAGATAGCAGAGACGGTTTCATCATTATTAGGAGCAGACGTGGTAGTCGTTGTCGAGGCAAGTCATACCTGTATGATCTCAAGAGGAATCGAGAAGTTCGGTAGCACTACAGCTACAATTGCTGCTCTTGGTCGGTTTTCAACCGATGTAGCTTCAAGAGCAATGTTCTTGCAGAGCATTCCAAAAACTACCATTGGAGAACTGTAAGGTAAAAGCTTATGATTATCCCTTTGCATTTCTCGGGAGGTTTTTACTCGATGCCATTGCACCAGTATTGACTGCTTCCTCCCAAAACCTTCTCGCAATAAACTCTTGGGTTGTGCCAAAGCCATGGAACGACATTTAGAAGTTTTGCTCAATTTTGACTAGTAGCAACATACACATTTGGTTGGAAAATATATTTTGTGGGTCATCATCCCATTCATAGCCTATTTTAGTTTTACACCAAAGGGATCCAAAAGGGATACCATTTATATTCTATTTTGTTGGTTAAGAGCCCAGGAGTTATAGCTTTTCAACAGTTTCCATGACCAATTTTGGTGCAATTTCTTATCTAGGATGTATATCGATGAACCTATACGTATTCGAATCCACAATTTATTTCTACCTCTTTCCACTGTTGGGGTAAAATTTTGCTTGCTGGAAGGGTTTTTTTTTTTGGTTGGCTTTATTCAGCAACAGAAATATGAGTTTGATATCACTTATGAGTTACTGAAAAATAATTTTAACTAATTATGATTGAACGTGCTTTTCAAAGTTTCTCTAGTTATGTATAAAATGGTCTTGAAAATTCTAAAAACAGAAAAGTACTCGAATTAACTTTTCAAATTTAGCACTCTATGAAAAATCTGCTGTTAGAAAAAAATGCTATCAAAACTTTTAACCTTTTGAACTTTGATAGATGCATCTAGTTAGTTTATGAAACTTTTGATAATTCTTTTACAGCTAGAAATTTTTGTATAAAGGGGCAAAGTTTTACCTTTCAACTTCTATACTTTAAACACTTATATAGTAAGGGTGAGTGAACCAAAAACTTTAGCTTGAACCAAAAAATTAGTTTAAAATGTGTTTTGGGTTACCACAAAAATTTTTAAACCTGTCTACACTTATTTATCCCCCGTACTTCCTCATACCACTATGAAGTCATCATTTGTCAGTATAGTAATTCTGTCATGTCAATATTTGAACAATGAAACTTACAACTTTTCTAAATTCATAGGCTAAATTTATAATTTAATATTTTCTTCCACTTCCACATTTTACTTCGTATATGAGGAGATATTGAATTGTCTAATAGGATGCACAAAATCATCACAATATGGACTGCAATGTCCTTCTCAACCCATAGTTGCTGAATATCCAATTGAAGCTGTTAGTATTTCAGCATTATTCCACACTATACAATCAGTTAGGAATATCCTTTACCCATCTATTCTTTGTGGCTGTTGCCAGGTTATTTCATGAAACTGTACACAAACAAAAGAAGATTCTGAATCATAGACAGTAGACACTGTCCCTTCTTTATTCTAACCACATATGCCGAATCTCATGCCAAACTATCTCCAACCCTTTCGACACACTCTGAGGCTCTGGTTGCTCGGGACGACGGTGAACGTACGCCTGATACAGATAAGCTGAGATGATTACAATCGCCATAACCACCAGAAAGTAGATATTTGCTAATCTGGAGGACACATGATCCTGCAAGTTAACAATCAATTTTGATTAGTGATCCGTTGGTGAAGTAAAATTCTAAATTGTTTGCTACACGTGCATACTCTGAGGTAAAAAATTAACAAAATGAAAGACATCTGAAACTTTGGATAGAAGAAGAGGAGAAAACAATTTTCAATCCCAAGGATGTTCAAATATTGCATGTGGCTAAATTTTTATGCTGCTTAGACTAAGTACTTAACAGAGTAAAAACAATTATATGAAATAGGAATAGTTATCTATCTCTGCAGGCTCTGCTATCGAGTACCATTGATCAAGAGTCAAACATTTCGTACAAATATGGTATTATGAACTTCACTACTTGATCAGTTGCTTTAGGGTATACGTTAACAATTCAATGTTTAACAAATTCTGAATGCTCTCTGGTTATAGAACGTTTGATATGTTTGAAATATTTTTAAGGTTAAGTTAAAAGTGTGGTTTAAAACTTTGAGAGTTGTGTTTAATAAGTCCCTAAACTTTAAAAATATTAACAGGTCTCTAAACTTTCAATGTTGGAATTAATAGGTCCCTAATAAATCTCTAAACTTGCAATTTTGTGTCCAATATGTTATTGAATTTATAAAGTTTCTCATAAATCAAGAATCTATTAGTCACAAAATTGAAAGTTTAGACCTATTTAATACAAAATTGATGGTCCAAGAATCGATTAAACACTTTTTAAAGTTTTGAGGCTTATTAGACACAACATTGAAAGTTTAGATACCTATTAGATACTTTTTAAATTTTAGAGACCTATTAAATACGAGGTTGAAAGTTCAAAACATAGAACTTATAATTTAAACTATTTTTAATACTTTCCATCATTTGTAGAACACAGGAGCCTAATAAGTTAACCCTCCATGACTCTCCATAATAATTGAGGAGACAGTAAGATTATATAAGTTTGAACATAAGACTCTTTTACTTTAATACCAACTCAAATTGTAGCTAAATTTAAAAGTTTAAGGTTATAGTAAAATTTAATCTTTATGATGAGATGAACCTTGAAAACCTTTTACTATAGCTTAAGAACAAAACAAACCTACAATTTGAGTACGGATAGATGCACAAACAGATGATTGCTCAAAATTTAAGGAAGTGTGGAAGAGAAACCTCCAGGGTGGAAGAAGTTGTCCTATATTAATGTATAATTGAGGTGGGAAGGCCTTAAACAACCACCAAGCATTTTTAACTCAGCAAGTCAGAAACAACCTCTCCTCCACAACTTGATAAAGACCTAACCTCCGTCCTATGTACCACCACATAACAACTACCATATTGTCACTAAAAGCTTTTAAAGGGCAGCAATTCCAAAATGTGATTCCAAACCCTTTAAAATTTCATGTCGAGGAGCCAAGAATGGAAGTCTTGTACATTAGGAAGGCGAGAGAGGTGTTGAAAGAAAATTTAAATCCCTTTTACTTCAAGTCTCATATGGTTTCTCCCCTAACCAAGTAAGCCTACAGGATTGAAAATATAAGACAGTGGACCTTTAAAAGGTTCTGCAGAAACTGAGCAAAAATGACCTGAGATTTCGAAAACACTTTGGTTGAATAATCGCAAGGGCAACCGCCTCTGTCTACAGTGGCCGTGCTTGCCCAAAGAACAGTATACCAGTAAAAGATAATCCCTCAAAGACACACAAACCCAGCTCTAGTAATAAAGGCAACAACTTATTCCTCCCTCTTCAACCGTATCAACTTTTCTGCCGCTCTCTAAACTATTGAATGAATACAACTTTTATTCAAGAATCAAACAACACTCCTTATCTTCCAACAACCGCATGAGAATGGCAGTCCTTGTAGTGTCTGTGACATTCGGGCTTTTGCTCATCCTAGTAGGACAAGGAATATTTCCATTTCATTAAAATCTATTGGAGAAAAAAACAGTCTAAGAAGATAGCATATATATCCCCATTCCAAAACAAGAGACCTAAAAAGAGTAAAAGCATTTGTAAATCTTGTGAGAGAAAGAAACCTTGAACACAGTCCAGCCCTTGGGGGGAAGGTTTTTATCAGCATGCTCCAGACAGTAATGTAACATATCAATTATTGTCAACTCCGTGACTGGATCATAACTTTCTGCTAGAACAATGGATTACTGTTATTTGTTATAATTGATAAAAAAAAATTGATAAAGGAGTTTTCAAAAAGAGGGAGGGGGATAAGACAGAGGATTACTCTTCATAATGTAAAACATATGAATAAAAATATGAATCAAATTTCACAAGGAAAATACAGATCACAATATATGATACCTGGGATGTCAAATATTTGTTTTGTTGGTGGAATTCCTAATAAATTTCCTAAATGGACACGTACACGAACACGGTCCGCAAAGGAAAGTAGATCTCCATGAGTCATAACAACAACAGGTTTGTCATCTGTGAGAAAAAAAGTGAATAAAACTATAATTTCTCAATAGCATGAAAATTAAAAAAGAAAAAAGAAAAAGAAAAGACAGAATGGAATAAAAAAAAAGATGAGACACACAACATGCAACAGTCATGTAATGTGAGCAAAAGACTAAATTTAACACAACAAAGATAATGCAGTTCTTACTTTCATAGATGCATATATTGATAGGAAACAACACCTTCCCTTATACGAATTATCATTACTTGTATTTTAAGTCAAGTTAAAAGTATGGAAGTTAGATGATTATGTAACAGTAATTATCCAAAGATAACCTCATACTGATTGATTATCAGTGTAGTGGAAGCTGAACAAATACATAAGAGGTATATTTAGAGTAATAGATAAATTTTCACTAGGTCAAAGTTCATTACTTCATCAAATTCCTTGAAAATTTTGTTCTGACAACATTGACCACTGACCACTTCCACAACATGCAAAAACAATAGAATTCCCCAAAATGCTTGAAATCAAGATAGGTTCATCAATCATCATATTGATAAAAAAAATCAGTCTTAAACATAACTATACTGTCCAAATTCAAAATATTCAGAAAAAGGAATCATCAGACTTTAACATAATATCAGAAAGCAAAAGGTAAATATGATGTTTTATTTTATGATAAAACCATCACCTGTTATTCTTAGCAACATGAATTTTTTCTCAAAAAATCAACAGTTGCTCTTATCGACATGATATTAAAACTTATGACGAGTGGGATAATTTCACCTCCATATGATAGATAAGGGCAATTGAACGCAGTAGTAATCACTCTGTCGTAATCTTTCTCTATGTCATCACCATCAATTGATTTAAGTACTGAAAGCCCATCAACAACGAATATGACAAAATTAATCATTCTGATCCCCCTAGAAAGAGGGAAGTTCTGTCGAGCTTTACACCTCATTCTATTTATTAAACTTGAAGCATCAGATTTCCTGGGAAGTAAATTACAGAAATGAAAAGATTTAATCAGGATTGAATTTAAAACCGATGGAAGAAGAAAAGGATCTAAACGATAAAGCTGACCAGGTGACAAGCTCCCCATGGCGAACACCCTTGGTCATCCATTGTTTCAACATTTCAATGTTCTCAGATGAGTCATCAGACAGACTACGGGTGTCATATAAACACAAAGACTTTGACTCCCTGAGAATCATATATTCCTGAAGGAAAAAGGTTCCATCTTCACCAGATGAATTGCCTAAACCCAAAAGATATTACAAATTTTAAGTTCAAATAGGTGACTAGTATTTTTCATTTAGAGACGAACCTAAAATGAATTTAAAGAAATACATGCTACTTGTGCTCTTTCTGGGGTAAAATGGTCCTCCTCAAACACCTTGGAGATCCTATTTATAAGACTACTTCTACCAGATCCTTTTGGACCAATCAATATAAGCGACGTTGTTTGTGGGACATCGTAGTCGGATAATTTCATTCCACCTACCTGCTCAATCCATGCTCCAGGAGAATAGCTGCTAAAAAAAGGCTAGCATGTCAATATGAGCAAAATGTAGCCGCAGTCTTGAAAATTATAAGATGTATAGTACTCATGAACTCTCATCAACTTCAATTAGTTCATCCACAACTCAGACGAGGAGCTTACACCACAATTTGGGCATTACTAGGCACAATAAATTCCTTTCTCCTTCATGAGATGTTAGGCCTTTAGAAATAAAAACATGTCAAAACATTTTCAAATTTAATTCCTTCACTCTAAACACACGTACAGGACAGGACCATTAGGGAAGTTTTCTTTATAGCTTTCACATAGCTCCAACATTTCCAACTTTCTGCTTCACAATTTTCTGTTTCCAGGTAATCTCAATGCACAAAAACATGAGTGATAAGAGCACAAAACCTGTTTTTTTTCAGCACTTTCACAATTTTTAGCACGTTGCTTAAACAGTCAAACCCCAAGAAAAAAAAAAAAACTATCACTAATTTGAACTCAATCTCGATATGAGATACCTCAGAATTTTTCTCTTGGCCTGGTTCAAATTCTCACTACGAATCCGTAATTGATCATAGCTCTCCAAGATCTCTCTATGTACGCTGGTTTTCCTCCTCCGATAGATTTCTACATTCAAAGCAGCCGAAGAGAATTGAGACTCAATCTCATCAACTGCCCCGATGATCCATCCATTTTCCACATCCACTTGATCATCCTTAGTTTCAATGCTCAAGTTATCCTTACCCCTGTCTCATCAAGAACAATACCCACAATGAGAAACACCATAAAACTAATTGGGTTTTCAACTGGAAAAGGAATGGGAAAGAGAATATGAAACAGAGAAAACAAAACGTATACGTGAGGAGAGTGGGCAGTTCAAGTTGAGTAGAAATTTGCGACTTATCTTGCTCCATAGAAGAACACCCATCTGCAATTGGGTATGTAAGTAAAGTTGTATGGAAAAATTACTTCGAATTGAAATTAAACAAGGAACAAAAACTTGCTGAGAAGACATGGAAATGAGTCCCCAATTTCTTCGATCAAAAGAACAGAGAACTGAAAATACGAAGAGAGATTACCGAGAAGGATGGAAGGAGTAGAAAGAGGAACCGTATCGCCGCCCATGGTTGCGCCAAGGCTAAGCTTGTGGGAGGATTAGAGAAGAAAAGTGAGGGTACGTTTTCTTGTGCGCTAAGATTTTGACGTGCTTCTTTTACAGTTGCAGCTTGTTTATTTTGAGAGTCACCAAATGATGACTGGAAAAGGACCGGCCAGGATGGTTGACTTATGAATGATCAATTTGATTTTGGAATTTGTAACTAAAAAATATTAAATTTGCATTTTTCGGATTTATTTTGAGAGCGTTATTATCGAAGAATCTCAACTGCTTTTTGTGTGTGATAAAATTGATTGTGAATGAATCTATTAAAATCATTTTTCTAAAACACCTTATTTACAAAATCTGTTTCCTACTAGTTTTAGTGCTCATTTGGCATTGCTTTTACATAAGGTAAAAGAAATTATAGGAGAATATCTTAATCATTTAGAGGATTTGGCAAAACTGAATTTTTATTAATTTATATAAAATCACTTTTACATTTTTTGTATTTGTAAAATCTATTCGCATTTTTTCAAATTAACTTCCCTAATAATTTGAAGCCTATTTCAACCAATTTTCAAAATGTTCATTATATCCTTCCGTATATTTTCTTTTTACTCCAGTATGCCTCTCTATGGATCCCTCTATCTTACCATCACCACACATAATCCTCTTTCTATCTACAAAACTTCACACCATTGCTAAATCAGAAGCAAGTTCAAGAGATTGTGGTTGTTCGTTCCATTACATTATTGTCAGCAGCAATTTAGGTTTTTTTTTACTTTTTTTATTTAATTTATAATAGTTCTTTATGTATTTGAAATTTTAAAAGAAAATTGTTTAATTTTCTAATAATCTATTTTCTTGGTATATGTCGTCATTTATAATTTTTTTAAAACTTTTTATTTAATTTATAATTGCTCTTATGCATTTGAGTTTCTTTTTTGAGTTGTCAATAATTTATAATTGTTCTTATACATTATAGGGTGCCCTTCCAAAAGCAAGTATTGTAATTTCAATGGTTCTTTTTTTTTTTCCTTTTCATTTTTCACTGCACCCAGCACTTTTTCGGTCACTGTTTCTTCTTCATCCTATTTAAATAATCAACTAATTTTTCTTTTCGCCTTCTTTACTCGCTTCTTGTATTTTATCTTGTATTTATGAATGTGATTCTTTTATTTATTTTTTTTCATATTTTATCTTATGCTTAGAATAGTGAATATTTTCTAAGTTTTTTGTCTTCTTTTTATCGGTATCCATGCTACACAAAATCTTCAATCAAATTTTATACCAAATCTTCAATCAAATTTTGTACCAAATTTTCAATCAAATTCTGTACCAAATCTTTAATTATCAAATTATGTATCAAATAATAATAAGACTTTTTGTTTTAATATTATTGTTACAAGTTTGATGAGAGCAAAATAGCTTATGTTAATTATATTTTTTCTTAAATTTTGTTTGTGCTTAAATTGAAATAACGTTTGTTCATTACAATTTTAAATACACAATTATTTTTTCTAATATTTTATCAATAGTTGAAAATAAGTCAAGTAGATTGTTTTTAGAATAAAAAAAATAGAATTTGTAATTTAAAATATAATAAATTTTACATAATTATACTTTGCAAAAAAAAAAAATTTAATAATTATTTTATAACAATTTAGATATTGAGGCTCAAAATAAAAATAATTAAAATGATATGTCTACTTTCGTTATTATAGCTAAATCACAACAATTTCATCTAAATTTTACCAAACACCATAACCTTCTTTTTCAGATTTGAAATTTAAATTTACCAAACACTAATATGCTTGATATGATAGCTGATTTTCTTAAAAGTACGGCTGCCAACAATAATTTTAAAAGTATAGCAATCTCAAACAAAGCCTACCTAAAAATACAAATAAGTTTCTACTAGCTTTAAAACACAAATCGGTTTCTACAAGCTTTTAAAAAGAGATTCTCATAGAATCATATGGCTTTCTGAACAAATTTTAAAATTTTAATTTTATCCTTCAAAAAATAAGATTGATTTTGTATCTAGTATTTTTCTCACACAACCAAAATTTATCTCTTTTGTTTTTGAAAAGTCTTAATTTTCAATTTGATTTAGATGAATGTCACAAATTTTCTACAATAATTAATTTTAAACTTGACAGCGGCCAACGGCATTGGTCATCGATGGGAGGAGGAAGAAAGAAGAGCGAAGAGGGAGAAAGAAGAGAGAAAAAGAAAAAGGAAAAAATATTTTAAAAATAAAAAATGTCATGTCAGGCTTTTTAATTAACGAAAAATTGATGTCAGAGACCATAAAATACTACCAAATACAAACCTTAGAGATCATTTCTTAATTTTTAATTGGTTTAAATTATAAGTTTAGTCCTAAAATGTTTAAGGTTATGTCTAATAGGTTTTTAAAATTTTAAAATTGTTTAATAGGTCTATAAAATTTCAATTTTCCATCTATCATATTCTATATTTAAAAAAAAAAAATTACAGACATATTAGACATGAATAAAATGAAAGGTCAAAGCCTTATTGGATACAAAATTCTATTAGGGTCCACAACTACTTATTGCGAATACTTATTAGACACAAATTGCAAATACTTATTAGACACATATTGGAAGTTCAATTACCTATTTTAAACTTGAGAGACTTATTAAATACAAAATTAAAAGTTCAAACGCCTATTAGATATGTTTTAAAGTTTAAGAACCCATTAAACACAACTTTGAAAGTTGACATACTAAAATTATAATTTAACATTTGAATTATATTTCTATTCTAAATATCAATAAACATTGTCAACAACAATCACCTTAACTATATAAAGTTGAAGGTTGAATCTCTCACCTTATATTTTTTTAACTAAAAAATTGAACAACAATTCTCTTCATTTTAATACAATTTTAAAAACTCGTTCATATTTCACGTGTTTTCTTTTTCCTTTTTTTCATCATCATTATGATTCTCTCTTCAAATAATAACTATTTCCATAGAGTATATTAAGTCTAAAGAAATGAGGGTGCCACAATGTGGCTGCCTCCTATTAATTTGAAAATCTGTATATCTTTTAATAACTATTAGATACAAATTTGAAATCTTTTTGTAATTTTCCTCCCATACATTTGACAATGTAAAACTATCAATCATATTGTGGCAGCCTCTTCCAATAAATTTATAAAGTCTAAGGCTCGACAATAATTTTTCCAGTGGCATGACCCTCGATACTTCGAGCCCAGGCCCTTTCGGCCTCCCTCAAATGATGCTTCGAGTCAATAACAGTCTTGAGCTTCCCTTCTTTCATTAACTTAACCAAATGTTCCAAATCCTCTCCTTTAGGCTTCAGTAGCAAAGGCACCAACTTCTTCTTTGAGAAACTCACCTTCTGAAGAGCACAAGTCAATAATGTCCCAAAACCAGGAGTAATATCTATGACTTTCCCTATAGGACTCAAATTAGGCTCGAACCTCCACCACGGTATCCCAGTCGCACAATGTACTACAATGTCGTATTTACGCTGTGACGGGCTGTTTAGAGCAGCGCCGTCTGGGGTCGTGTAGTCAAGAACCTCATCTGCCCCTAAGTTTTGTACAAGTTCCATGTTACGAGCCCCACAAGTTGCTGTTACATGTGCATTTTGGAGCTTCGCCAGTTGAACGGCGTAATGCCCGACCCCGCCCGAGGCTGCAGTGACCAGAATGTTCGGTTGCTGTCCGGGAACTCCGTCAAGGTGTGTGAGGGCTTGGAGAGCGGTTAGTCCGGCGACTGGCAAGGCTGCAGCTTCAGAAGCTGAGACGTCAGGTGGTCTGTGGGCTGTTATACTCTCTTTTACAACTGAAAATTCAGCCAACCCACCTCCATTCTGTCATTGAGATTTAAATCTTATTTTAGTCTCTTTTATTTCGTTTTTATCTGGAATATCTGTTTTTTAATTTTTGCATAACAAATCATTTCTCTCACTGTTAATCATTTGTATATAAATTATTTCACAGAAATTTAACACATATAAACATGTCTTTTACTGATGCTTGAAGCCATATATTAGGATAGCAAGATGGTAAAGATTATTAGAACTCACAAAGGGGTTGATCATAGCTAACACTTTATCACCATCTCTGAATTTTTTTACTCCCACTCCCACAGCTACTACCTCTCCAGCCACATCAGTACCTAAAATTAAAAAAAGAAAATGTATATCACAAATTAATACATGATATGAAATATCTAAATGAAAGGGAAAAAAAAATAGACTGCAATTACAAAAGTCATGTTTGCAATAACTTCTATAAGTAATGTTTTAGAATGAAAATTTTTAGTCAATTTCAAGCATAGCTCAATAGATAAGATATCTATCTAAACAAGTTTTGAACGAAGAAACATTTTCAACCATAAAAAAAAATATATTCACTAATGCTCCCATTCAAAGTATAATTTTAAGTATTTCACAAATTTTTAAATACACTTTTTTGCATGTATTCATTATGATGAAAATTTTGAAATGGGGTTTTAATCAGTTAAAAGAGGTTTTTTATTAAGTAAATAAGCCACACATATTTACTTTTAATATATACTGTAAATCTTTAAAAAAATAGAGAATTAAAAACAACATGGTTGTGAATTAATTACCAGGAATATAAGGGAACTTGCGAGGAAGAAATGGTCTTAACATCCCTTTCTGGACTTTCCAATCAAAAGGATTAATACTGGCTGCCTCTAATTTTACAACTATTTCATCCTTCTCTGGGCTTGGAACTCGAACTCGACAGTGCTGCACACACAAACACCACACTCATAAATGAGTAATACATTTGAAAAGAATACATGTATATATATATATATATTTGACATTTAAAAATGATACAAAATATAGAAAAAAAAATTAAATTTCTTAGATGATCTAACTCCGTCAACCCACGAAATATTATGTTATATAAGTTTATCATCCATTGAATTTAAATTCACCAACAAGAAAGTTATAATTGAAAAATATAAAAATGTGGGGAGCTAAATTGAGAATTTCAAAAACCACGTGGACTAAATTAAGAAAGAAAAAAACTTAGGTGCATCATGGTCTGCATCCATCTTTTTGTTGTCTACCCAATTGTCCATACACAGTTAATCACATGGCAAACTTTTTTCATAATAATATTTTTAAATTTTGTCTGTTGTGTGATTGAAGTGGGTTGCAAAAAGATGGGTGTAGTCCAGAATGCACTCAAGTATTGCTCATTAAGAAAATGAAATGCAAAACAAATGTTAGAAATTAAAACATATATTTAGTCTTTTTATTATTACTATTTAGTTTACACCTTAACCAAAATTTGAGCTACTTTCTTAAGTTTTTAAAATTAGACTATAATTCTAAAAAGACTGAATATATGTTATAGCCTCTATTTTTTTTTTTTTTTATTGTTTTTCAATTTAGTCCTTTTCCTTCCAATTTTCAATTTGGTCCCATATGTACGTAATAACATTTTCCAATGTAGTCCCTTCCTATTGATCGAATATATTAAAATTGATTGATAATAAACTTGCATCAGTACATGATATAATACTTAGTAAATTGTAGAGAAGAAAACTTGAAACATCTACCAATTTCTTAGAAATTATTAAGAAATAATTAGAAACTTTCCTCTATTAGATGACCATTTATTATTCTAATTTTTCACAAATTTACTAAGAATTATATCATATATAAGGTTGCCATCAACCAAATTTAGCATTCACTAATATTAAAACATAAAGAACTAAATTGAAAACACTAAAACATTAAAGACTAAAATATCTATTTATAGAAACAATTCGAGAACTCCAAAGCATTATTTGTAAAGAACTAAAAATCAAAAACATTGGATTCAAAATGGGTATTACAAAAGAGACTCCAATCGAGCAGATTTTTTGAAGGATGAAAAAGTATAGAGAAAGAGAGAAGCGAAAAGGGAAATGTAAATTGAAAAAACCTTTAAAGCAGAAGCTCCGCCGCCATAAGTATCATACTGAACCGCGTGCACGAAATTCTCAGCCATCGATGGAGTTTCAAAGAGATCGAAATTAAGGGACTGCGAGTGTGGAGTGGGAGAGAAATGAAAATACAAATTGTAAATTGTAAATTGTGATTTCTGATGTGTGGTTTGGCTTTGCGTTGCCAACTTTTCACAGACGTGGAGGATTCTCCTCCTCAACCTCATGAAACCAAGATTCTTGTTTGGAGATTTTGGAGCCATTTGTTGGATCTTTAATTTGGGCAAATAATGATAATACAACCTATGTCTAAAACTACTTTTGGGTTTGGGTTTGGGTTTAATAAATGAGTGATTTTGGTAAAAGTGTTAAAGATAGTGACAAATTAGTTTGATCAATGTTTAGTACTACGCTATTAAAAGTAGTCTTTTTCTGTGCTTAGATCAATAGTTGAGGCAAAAGTGAAGTGGTTTGTTCTCCCTGAGTACTTTGAGTGCTTTTGATTTCTTCTCAAAACAGCACTTATAAATTATTTCTAAATATGATGATTTTGAGTAAGAAGTGTTTTTATAGTAGAAGTGTTATTGATTATGCCAAAATTACTCACGAAATATAATCTTAGACCCATTTACTTTTTGGCCGTAATCAGAATGGAAAAATGATAATGAAAATTTGAGGGACCTTCGCAATAAAAGAAAAAAAAAAGAAAAAAAAGGGAGACCCACCACAAATTTAAAAATGACTTCTTCTAGAAGGGGTCATTTCATTTCTCTCTATTTTTTTAGGACAATTTCATTCCTCTCTAGAAACCTTAGAGTCTGTCTGATATGCAATATATAATTTGTTTTATGTTTTTAGTTTTCCTAAATCCATGGATGCAACGACTTAATATGCAAGTTTGTTTCTAAAAACTATTTTTGAATTTTGTGATCCGAAGTAGCGAAAATTCTGAAAATAACATTTTTATGTTTTCAGTATATCCAAATTTTGAATTTGAAAATTTAAAATGCAAAATTAAATTTAAAAAGGTAAAAACTTTGATAAATATAGTATTTCATATTATAAAATCATTTCATTTTGTTAAATTAAAATATGTATAATTTAATATATTATATGATATTGTAAAATAATAATTATACAAAATTTATAACATAAAACATGTTCATAAATTAATTAAGTAATAGTTGAGATTCAACCTAATATTTAGTTGATAACTAAAACTATTTTTATAGTTTATAAATATATTATCAAACACATTTTGAACCATGGTTAAATTGGGATCTAGTTGTTCGCATGTAAGTTTCAGTGAAGAAATAAGAACACGTGCAAATGAAACTTTGTATTTGTATAGATTTGAATGTAGTGGAATACAATCTCTAGTACTTGATCCTCTGATTCTCTCTCTTGCTTGTATGTTTCACTCGAGGGTTGTAGAGCTTATTCTCGAGATTGAAGCTTCAATGGATTCTTGGAGTCTCGAAGAAGTGTTCTTGATCTTCGAGGAAGTGTTATTTGTTCAAGAGGTGTTTGATCTTCAAGAGCTCAAGGAGTTTTCTGGCTTTTGTTTCTGAATTCTCTCTGAGATCTCCAATTTATGAACCCCCAAAATGGAGGAGGGAGCTATCTATTTATAGAGTTCCCCAGGGCTCCCAGATGGGCTTGAGCTTGACTATTGGACTGGGCCTGGTCCTTAGACTGAACCTGATTAACCTTGTGCCTAGCCTTGTGAGTTGGGACTTATTGACTTTGGGCCTAGACTTTGTTGGATTAGGGCCTCCTATTTGGGTTTAGTTTAAACTTGGCCCAAATTTCATATAACCCAATTGCATATTGAGATTTACTTTAATTTAATTTAGGGATACTTGCAAATTTAAATAATCCCTAATTAAATAAATAATTTTGCCATTAATTTAAATTAATGACATGACAATTTCTGATTGGCCAAAATTTCTATTTCAACAAATGCCCCCTTTTTGAGATTTATGCACTAGTATGTGTGAGTAAATCTCGAAAAAGATAATTTGGAATCATAATTTAAAGTATTTGCTCCTAATTTGAACTCCATTTGATGTGCCAATTCATCAAAATATGAATTTGGGTCATAATTTTGATTTTCTTATTTGGCAGCGAACTTTAATTTGAATTTCGGTAAAATTAATGTTCTACCTTAATTCTACTTTGAATTTTATTTGAATTTCAAGTGGTATTCAAATTATACCCATTTTTTATTTAGGGCATAGTTTAGAATCTACCAATGAATTTTGATTTGAAGCTTGAATTTGGAGTGCCCAAGTTTCACTTTTTTTAGATAAAAGTTTACCCAATTATATTTTGGAATTGGAATAGAACTCGAATTTAGATTTCAATCAAATTTTTATTTGGGATAAAATTTGAATTATGCCCAAATTTCACTTTTTTTGGAAATAAAAGTCTACCCAATTATATTTTGGAATTGAAATAGAACTTGAGTTTGGACTTTAATCAAACTTTGATTTGGGATAAATTTTGGATTATGCCCAAATTTCACTTTTTGAGATAAAAGTCTACACAATTATATTTTGGAATTGGAATAGAACTTGAATTTGGACTTTAATCAAATTTTGATTTGGGATAAAATTTGGATTACGCCCAAATTTTACTTTTTTTGGGATAAAATTATACTAAATTTGAATTTGGAATAGAATTTTAATTTGGCTTGCAGCCAATTTTTAATTTGAGATTAGATATGACAAAATTTAAATTGAGATGATATCGTGCCCGATTTCGATTTGAATTTTGGAATAGAACTTGGATTTGAGTTTGTAGTCAACTCATCCCAAAATTCAAACTTTAGTATCCCAAAGTTTGAATCCTGTATGATCTTTGGATTCAAATTGATTTTGATTTGATCTTCTTGGCATTATCTTTGAATTCAAATTAGATGTGATTTTATCTTTTCCTCCACTATAAATAGAGTAGATGGGTCTTCCATCAATTCACATCAATAAAGAGGGAGAGTGAGTGGAACTTCGTACTGAGGAATGATGAATAGGCAAGTCCCAATTTTTTTTTAGATTTTTTTCTTCTTTTTTTCACATTTTTTTTTTACATTTGCAAGACTTGCAAATACTTTTACTATAGAAGAGAATATCGTAATCTACAAAAAGGTAAACATGTAGGTAATTTTTTTTAAAACAATATATATGCCCCCTTGTTTTTTTAATTCTTGCTTGCAGCTAAGATGTCTTCTTCAACTTTGAGATATCTTCTTCAACTTTTAGATGTCTTCTTCAACTTTTAAGGTGACCAACCCCTGATTCAGGAAAAATTAAGGATAGTTCACCTTCCATCTTATTTTACCTTTGGAAGACCCAACCCTAACTCAGGTGGAGTTGAGGGTAGTCTTGTTTTACCTTTGGAAGACCCGACCCTAACTCAGGTGGAGTTGAGGGCAGTCTTGTTTTACCTTTGGAAGACCCGACCCTAACTCAGGTGGAGTTGAGGGCAGTCTTGTTTTACCTTTGGAAGACCCGATCCTAACTCAGGTAGAGTTGAGGGCAGTCTTGTTTTACCTTTGGAAGTCCCGACCCTAACTCAGGTGGAGTTGAGGGCAGTCTTGTTTTACCTTTGGAAGATCCGATCCTAACTCAGGTGGAGTTGAGGGCAGTCTTGTTTTACCTTTGGAAGACCCAACCCTAACTCATGTGGAGTTGAGGGCGGTCTTGTTTTACCTTTGGAAGATCCAACCCTGACTCATGTGGAGTTGAGGGCGGTATTGTTTTACCTTTGGAAGACCAAACCGTGGTCTTCCTTTGGCTTCAACATTTTCTTTTTTGCACCTTTTTTTTTCGGCCAATTTCTCTTTGTTAACTTTTTTTCCTTATTATTATTTTTTTTCAAGGAACTTTATCCCACTATTTCTCCAAATACCTTTATCTACCATCCAAAAAGATCAAGATATAATCTCTTTTGTAAATCTCTTTCTTTCTTTTTTTTAATATTGGGATGCCCCCTATGAAGTTTGTAAAGCAAACATAAGGGTGGCCAACTCCCGACCTTTTTCTCCCTACGATTCATCTTAGGAGTTCATAGTGATCAGGGATGATCATTTTTTTCTTGTAGTCCAAGACTAGAATTCATATTTTCTTTGCAATGAAAAGGTACAAAGCCTTTAATCGTGAAGATGAAATGGCGCTGAATCCCTTTTGTAAAGCAAACATAAGGGTGGCCAACTCCCGACCTTTTTCTCCCTACGATTCATCTTAGGAAATCATAGTGACCAGGGATGATCATTTTTTCCTTGTAGTCCAAGACTAGGATTCATATTTTCTTTGCAATGAAAAGGTCCAAAGCCTTTAATCTTGAAGATGAAATGGCACCGAATCCCTTTGAACAAACTTTGAATTTAACAAATGGAAACAGTCGAACTTAAATGAACGAAATGCAAACCCCTAACTTGCAGTGAGTGAAGATGCTTGAACCTTAAGGAGGTGAGCAATGAACCAACTTGAAGAGAATAAAACTCTATCGTATGCATCCAACTCATCGTCTTGCTTCATGGGGGAGGAAATGCTTTTTTTTTTAAGAGACTGAACTAAAAGTTTTTTTTTTAAGCTGCCTACGTACCCTTTGAGTGGAATGGATCAAGTCATAACGTAGTTCAAATGAATACATTTTTTTATTAGGGTCGTTCACCTTTTAAGCTCATGCGGGCCAGGAGCATCATGTAGTTTATAATCTTACGATTATGAGTGTTTACATCTTATGCATAAAACTTTTTAAGAAACTTTCCATTGATAGGACCAATCCTCAAGCCGTCTTTATCCACTATTCTGTATGCTCCATTGGTGTAGACTTCTTTGACGATGTAGGGTCCATCCCATTTAGGTGTGAACTTGTTTCCTGTATGTCGCGTTGTGATGATAGGTCTTCGGACAGCAAGTACTAGATCACCAACTTGAAATGATCGGCGCTTGAGATTTTTATCAAAGGCTTTGGTCATTCATGCTTAGTAACATTCCAGCGCCTGTTGAGCATCTAGTCTTCTCTCATCCAGTGCTTCTAGCTCTTGGAGACGCAGTCTTGCGTTGTCTTCTATAGTCAACCCTTCTTGTACAGCCATTCTGAGTGATGAAATTTCTCTTTCTAATGGGAGCACATCCTCCACTCCATAAAGAGGAAATAAGGTGTGACCCATGTAGGAGTGCGATGCGTAGTTCGGCAGGCCCATAACGCTTCCCAATCATTTTCTACCAGTCTCTTTTTGTCTTAGAGACTACTTTTTTCAACAAGTTGCACAATGTCTTGTTGAATGCCTCTGCGAGGCCATTTGCTAAGGCATTGTACATGAATGACTTGTACTGCTTGAACTTGAACTTCTCACACAACTTGTCCATTAAGCTATTGGAAAACTGTCTTCCATTATCCGTCACAATACGGTGCAGAATGCCATAGCGGTAGATAATATGAGTTCGGATGAAGTCCACAACATTTTCTTTCTTGGCTTTTCTTAATGCGACTGCCTCGGCCCATCTTGAAAAGTAGTCTGTCACTGCTAGAATATAGGAATGTCCTACTGACGACTTAGGTGTTATTGGACCAACAAGATCGAGCCCCCAAGCTTCAAAAGGCCATGAAGCAACAGTTGGATGGAGAGGTTCTGGCGGTTGATGTATGAAGTTTGTGTGAAACTGACAAGCTTCACACTTCTTTGCATACTCCATCAAATCATGGATCATCGTGGGCTAGTAGTAGCCCATCATTTTTAATTGGAAATGAAGTTTTGGACCTGACTAGTGGGCACCGCAAACGCCTGAATGCGCCTCCTCTAGTGCCTTGATCGACTCTTCTTTTCCAAGGCATCGAAGGAACAGTCCTTCATAAGAACGACGATAAAGGGTCTCCTTGTAATAGTGAATCGGGAGGCTCTTCTTCGTACATCAACCTTACGCCGGGAATCTGTGGGAAGCTTCCCATGCTGATGGTATTCTATAATAGACTGTCGCCAGTCTTCCTTTTCAATGACGTAGACAGAGATCATATTTACTTCTTGGTGTTCGCCATCGACTGGTGGCACGATCCACTTCTGACAAAGTGAGATGCTTATAGTCACATCATCTGAGATTGTTAGGGCGGTAGCCAAATTTGCTAGTGCATATGCCATCTTATTTTCTGACCTTGGAACATGCTCCAGCATAATGCTATCAAACTTTCCCATAAGTTGCCTTGCATAGCTGAAATAAGGCTTCAAGTCCTCATGCTTCACATCATACTCAAGCAAGAGTTGACTAATAATCAACTTCGAATCGCCATAGATTTCTATGTATGTTATGCCGATCTCTATAGCCATTTAGAGGCCAATTATTAGCGCTTGATATTCAGCAACATTGTTCGAGCATAACTCACGGAATGTGAAGCTATAAGGGAGCATATGTTTCTCAGGTGAAATAAGGACAATGTCTACCCTCGTTCCATTTCTTCGTGCCGCACCATCAAAATACATGGTTCAAGGCTCTGGGATTTCCACATAGAAGACTTCGTCGTCAGGCAAATCCTCGCATAACTTCCAGTCTGATGGAATTGGGTGATTTGCTAAGAAATCTTCCAATGCTTGTCCTTTTACCACCTTTTGAGGTACATAGACAATGTCATATTGCTGGAGTAAGATTGCTCATTTGGCTAATCGTCCAGAAATAATTGGTCTTGACAAGATGTACTTTATAGGGTCAGCTTTCGCCACTAGGTGCATTGTGAAGGCTTGCATGTAGTGCCTTCGTTTGTCAATAGCGAAGAAAAGAGCAAGACACATTTTTTCGATTGGAGAGTAATTTACTTCAGCTCCATTCAGAGTCCTGCTCAAGTAATAAAGAGCTCGTTCCTTCCCTTTTTCTCCTTCTTGGGCTAGCAACACTCCAAGCGACCTTTCCTGCGCAGCGATGTACAATATCAACGGCTTTCCTGCTATAGGGGTGCCTAAAACAGGGGGATTATGCAAGTACTTTTTGATGCTTTCAAAAGCGTTTTGACAAGCTTCATCCCATTCGAAGTCTTCTCCTTTCTTCATCAACCTTTGAAAAAGCTGACATCGACCGGCTAAATTGGAGATGAATCTCCGAATATAGGCCAAACAACCCTGAAGGCTTCTCAACTCGTGGAGATTTCTTGGCCTTAGCATTTTTTGAATGGCATCAATCTTTGATTGGTCTATTTCGATCCCTTGATGTCTTACCACAAATCCAAGGAATTTTTTCGAGGTGACGCCAAATGCACACTTGAGAGGGTTCATCTTCAACTGATACTTCCATAGTCGATCAAAGACCACTTTTAGATCTTCCAAATGATCTTGTCTTTTCTTGGACTTGACGACGAGATCATCAACATAGCACTCGACGTGTTTATGCAACATATCATCGAAAATCTTTTGCATGGCACGTTGATAGATTGCACCAGCGTTCTTCAGTCCAAAGGGCATTACCTTGTAACAATATATCCCTTTTGGAGTTCGAAGGGCTGTCATCTCTTCATCTGCCAGAGCCATTCGAATTTGATTATAACATGATGATCTGTCCATAAAAGATAGAGCTTCATGTCATGTAGTGGCATCGACCATTGATCCGCTAACACGCAAGTGCACGTGATCGAAGTAATAAAGAAACTGGAAGTATTCCAGAGTATCGTACCCAAGGGAACGGGGTTTAACAAAATCTATTTTGAATGACACAAAATATGTTTGCAAATTGCAATGGTGGTAACCGAAATTTCAAAATGCAAGAGTTTGGTTTTTTAACAAGAGTAAGTAAAAATTCTATGAGAAAAAAAAAAAAGGATTCAAGTGGTTCAAGCACCTTTGGAAAAATGCGATTCAATTTGCAATTGCAATCATAGTTAACATGTGAGACTAAGTAAACCGAGTTCAACTCCTATTCGATTTTGATTCAAAACCTTTAGGAGACTAAGTGATTAAACCTATATGTCTATGGCTAATCTAACTTAGATACTTCGCACACAACCCTAGTGGTCTTGGAGTCTTGCCCTATGTCTAGGGTTGATGTTCAGGACTTATTTCTAAGCCTTTTCCTCCATTGCTTTTGTGACATCGGCTTTCCCTTAACTCTTTCGATATTAAGTTCGAGCTTGATGAGCAAGCACTAGTTGGCCGGCTAGGTTTACCCAAATTTAAATTCAACAAAAGCAAACAAAGTTCACATGCTAACTAGATTGTTTATGCTTTAGAGCTTTACATTTTTCCTTAGGGCATTCACCAACTTGAACCCCTAGAGTAAATTTAGCTCATTGTAGAAAAAGTAAAAATCCCAAAATTATTTTTTGAAAACTTCATAGTTTTAAAAGAGGAGATAAATAATTTTAAAGAAAACCTAATTAAATTACCAACAAAGAAATTGCTTACTAAGAAAATCAAGTTTCCCTAATATTAGCTACAGGAAATCACTTTCTATTTTAAAAAGAAAACTCACGGGTGAATAAAAAAAAACTAATAGAAATCAATTTCTTTGTTTTCAAAAGGAAACCCACGGAAAATCCAAAAAATGGCAAAACTTTACCCAAAAGAAAAAGAGAAAAAGAGAAAAAAAATCGGAGAACGAAAGAAAAAGAGAACAGAGACTGAAAAATAATGGAAAACCTGTAAACAAAATGCAGAAAATTTGCCTTCTCGTTGATTGAAGCTAAAATCGGAGGATCTCCTTGAGTTACAATGTAGAGAATAAACACAAAACTGAAATGGAACTGATCTAATACAAATTGAAATCAAAATGCTGCTGTCTATGAGGAAACCGAAAAAACGAAAACCCAGAAAATTGCTTCGGGAAAACAGAACATAAAACCCACGAAAAACTACTTCTTCTTCTTCGGCTTCTTCCCTTTTTAAAGTCAAAATCGAGCCTCCTCTCCTTCCAAATTTGGATCCATAATTAGTGGGTAGAATTTGGACATGATTATCTTGCTGGAAATTCTCCATAATCGGTGCAATTCGCGTAAATCATGGTGATTCCCGCTAATTTCGAGCTTGCCTTGTTGTTCCATAGAATGCAATTCACATTGCAATTGCATTCTCCTTCCTCTGTTCTTCACGTTACATTGCAAATAGATTGCAATTGCATTCCCTTTTGCAAAGTCTTCAAATCTGCACAAAAAAACAACAACTTAAGCCACTTTCTTCATCTTTTCTCAAAATTCTTTTATTCATCAAGTTTCAACAAGCTTGCATGAATTTATACAAAATGTTACTTTTATCTTGCTTGTTGGTCAACAAAATCCGCAAAATTAGCAAGAACAACTTGGTTTTAGAGTTGAATAATTCTCATAACTGAGAATTATCACACCCCCAAACTTAAGTTGTTGCTTGTCCTCAAGCAACTATTAAAACTTCAATCAAATCACAATTATTTGGAAAGAACCGTAACTCTTCTCAGGGGATATCTCAAGCTCATAACACTATTTATCGATTCCCAACTTCATTCCTAGCTTTTTCTAACCTCAGTACTTTTTCTCCCACACATCCACTATGTTCACACCACTTTCATTCTAGTTCGGTCTCACTTGCTTCCTATATGAGCTATTCTTGAGAGAAAACTTCCCCCCCAAACTTATTCTTATGTTGCCAGTCCGTTCATAATTTATTTTCTTTTAGAGGGGCATCCTTCAGTCAATTGTGCCTTCGCTTTAACTTACCGACACTTTGTGGTGAAGGTAGTTAACTACGAGCACACATCACCGCTTTTACCTACTCATTTCTTAAGTCAACCTTTCATGCAGAGACAATCATGGGTATCATGACTTTCCCTGATTACTTGGTTGCTTTTAAAAAGAGGAGTAGCCCTCTTAAACTTTTTTTTTTTTTTTTTTTTGAAAAAGAACTGGCACTGGCAGCAATATACAAAGCCTAGATAACAATTTGAAAGTATAAATGCAGTTTATCAAAGAAGTGGAGTATATGCAAGACGATTGCAAATGGAATGCAATTGCAATCCCCCCCAAACTATAATCAAACAATGTCCTCATTGGCTAGATATAGGAGGGTGGTTTCAAAGGTCTTATATATTCAGCAAGCTAGACCTTTCTTAAATTCTAGTGGTTGTAAACTAAAGGTGATGGGGTTAGTACTTTAGAAAGTAAAGCGGTTATGAAGTTGGTATGACAAATGCGGGTGTTTAATGAGCTGAGTGTAGTCCTAAGTTTCATCATGGAGAGTTTTTGTTCTTTCACATTTTTTTTTTTTTTATAACTTTTGTATTTTATGAAAGAAGAAAAGATGACATAGCTAAAAAAAATGCACATCTATTACTCCTAGCAAGAAACTAATGACAACCAAAAACTAACTACAGACTTAAATAAAAGATAAATTCAAACATGAATGTCAAAAACAGAATTCGAATTATTTTGCAGAAAAGAAAAGTAAGGTTGAGCACTCCCTATTCATCCGAAGAAGTGTTGTCCTCGTCATTCTCGCGGGTTGGGCTGCAAAGTAGATCATTGGGGAAGTCCGGGAAGGCTGGTCCTTTGCCCTTAGATAGCTCCATAAATGTTCTGGCAATGGCTTCATCTCGCTCCTTGACATAAGCCCAATATTTTTGGTTTTTCTCCTTCATCTTCCGTAGTTCAGCCCTTAAGGAATGGATGTCAGCAGAATGCAACTGGTTTGCAATTGCATTGTCAGATTGCAATTAGTTTGCAATTGCATTGTCACCTTCGCTGCTTGCTGTCTTCTTTCCTTCATTTACCCGAGAGTGCCTATTTGCTTTTCTAGCATTGTGAATCATCAGGGATCGCACTCCAGCTGCATCTAAGGGTTGAATCTCCTTGAGGTCATCTTCAAATTGAAGGTTTGCCCGTTTGCATAATTATGTAATGAGGGATGGGAAGAAAAGTCTTCCAGTTTTCTTCTTGCTTCTTAAGTCCAGTTCCTTTTTGATTATCCTCCCCACATTGAGTTCAAGCCCTTTATAAATGCTATATAAGAGCATTATTCTGTCTTGGGAGATTGTTGAACCGTGAGATGTTGGCATGATTCTATTTCTGATGAAGTTTAGCCAAACGGATGGTTCGTTTTTCAAATCTTCTACTGTGAGGTGACGTCGTTCTGAGCTAGCCATTGTCCATTCCGTCCCTTCTCTAGCTACCAACTGTAGAGCCTCCTTCAATTGCTCATCTGTGGGATTCTCCATTGCATCATTCCCAGCTGGATTCCTCAGGGACTTGAGTTTGTAAACTTGGTTTATGTCCCTTGCGGAGTACTTCACTGTTTTGCCTTGAATGGTGAGTTCATTCATTTGGTCACTTCCCATGTGAGCATAAAACTCTACCACCATCCTGTGGGAAGCTGGGCTCGGATGTTTGCACAATTCTTCCCATCCTCTTGCTTTGATAACTGAAGTAATGAACTGGGGTAAGGTTCCTGCATTGTTAGAGAAGCCCCGTTCACTTACTAAAGCTATCTTTGAAAAGGGTTTTCTTCTTTCGTGCACATCTTCTTTTTTTTGGACACTATATATTTCTGCATGTTCATCAAGTGTCCTTTTTCTCTTCCTCCTAGGTGTGGGCAACCATTCTTCTAAATCTATCTCTTCCACTTCTTCTTCTTCTTTCTCATCGTATTCTTCTTCCGTTTCTTCTTTTGCATCTTCTAGTATTACTTCTTCTTCACTGTCTTGTTGCTCACTTTCTCTGTCCAACTCGGTTTCTGTTACCTCTTGGTCTTCCTCTCCACTTAAATCTTGGTCTTATTCAAAATTTGGGCAGCATCTCCCATGTTTATCAACCTGCTCAATTACATCCCCCATCTCAGGTGATGGGGTGCTAGGAGAATCCCTCCTAGTCTCCAAATCATTTAATTCAGCAGATTTTTCAAGCTCAATTGAGGTAGAAGTTTGTACCTCTTCACTGGCCTTTGTTTCTTTTTTCTTTTCTTGTATAGGTGCTGCTGACCATCTAGAGGGTCTTTTGGAACTTATCCCCGCTGCCATGTGCTCCTCGTGAAATTTCTTTGCTAATTCCTTGGCACGTTCAACGGCATTCTTCACCCATTCTTCATTGTTTGAGGTCTGAATTTCCTCATTGCTTCTTGCTCGAGGAGGTGGCATTTTGTCAACATCCTTGCCAACTGTCCTTCTCTTCTTTTCCCCTTCATTTTTCTCTTTTTTCTTCAACAGTTTCGGGTTCCTTACTTTTTTTCTTGCTAAGAATTTTATTCTTAAACCTTTTGAAGCAGAGGAGGATTGAATTTTTACCTCTTTAGGTGGGGGACTTTCTTTAGCTTCTTCCTCCTCCTCGGTCAAGTCTATTGTTTTGGAAGGGGAATTTGATGCGGGCGTGGGCTGTTCTTCTTCATCAGAGCTATAATGGAGCCCTAGCAATTTCTGCTCAATTTCCACTGCTCTTCTTCGTTCATGAATCAGCCGAACTTGGTCACGCCACTCTTGGGTTCCCCTTTTTGCTTCCCGCGGCTCGGATGAGGAGGCCTCTGATGAAGACCCGATTGGTTTCACCATTTGGAGTGGTTGTTCCAAAATTGCTTGTTGCTCCCATTGCTCATCCGAGAGTTTTCGCAGTGTTTCTTTAAATTCTTTCGAACCCGACTTCATGGAGAAGAGGTCTCTGTCCATCGATTCTGTATGGTTCGCAATGGGTGGTGGTGAATGCGACGGTCGGTTCACGATGTGTGGTGCCGAATCTTCCTCCTTCTTCGATTGCTTCGTTCGGCGCTTGTAAGTATTTGCAGGAGCACTCATGGTGGTAGTTGAGAGAGTTGTACGGTTTGAAGAAGAGGTTGTACGGCCTGAATTAAAAAGACAAAAGGTGGAAGACAAAAGACCAATTCGTTTTAGGTCAATTATACAAGGAAAACGGTTGACATTCCTTTTAAAAATCGCGAATTGTCGTCCATGCCCCTTTCCTTCATTTTTTGTAAAACCCAAGTTTTCTCTCCCTTTTGTTTTAAGAATGCGATTGCATTCTAATTGCATTGTCCCTTACGGGTGGTTGCTTGTTAGTCGCGGACTTTGCAATTGCATTCTCGTTTGCATTCTTTTCTCTTACCTTGGGTCTTCGTTTAGGAAGAATGCAATCGCATTTGCAATTGCAATCTTCCTACCTTTTTGCCTTTTGCTTTTCTTTTCTTCCTTTCATCTGAACTCACAAGTAAATTGTTAAAAAGTTCACACAAGTAAAATGAATTCAAGCCGAAAGATTTTTTTTTTTTTTTTTTTTGGGTACCTATTTCCTTCTTCAATCGATTTCTATTAAGGAAATAGAAACCTTGTCCCTACTAATGCCTTCTCCCCAGTAGGGTTTGATCCTCTGACCATTTACTTTAAAGATATTGCCTTCTTTGTCCCATAGATCCATAGCTCCGTGTTGATACACTTTTTCAACGATAAATGGTCCTGACCATCTGGATTTTAGCTTTCCTGGAAAAAACTTCAATCTCGAGTTGAATAACAGCACTTGTTGTCCTGCGTGCAGGTCTTTTTCTTTGATTATTTGATCATGCCATTTTTTCATCTTTTCTTTATATAGCTTTGCATTTTCATAAGATGAAAGTCTCAACTCCTCAAGCTCATTTAGCTGAAGCTTCCTCCTGTTACCTGCCTGAGTCAGATCCAAATTTAATCTCTTGATGGCCCAGTATGCTTTATGTTCCAGCTCTAATGGTAGATGGCACGCTTTCCCAAATATTATTCTGTACGGAGACATTTCCAGTGGTGTTTTCAATGCAGTTCTATGGGCCCATAGTGCTTCATCTAGTCGTAGAGACCAGTCCTTTCTTGATGGATCGACTGTCTTTTATAAGATTGCTTTTATCTCTCTGTTGGAAACTTCTGCTTGCCCATTTGTTTGCGGATGGTAAGCAGTTGCAATCCTGTGCTTGACATTGTACTTTGCTAGGAGGCTAGCCATGGCTCTATTTACAAAGTGTGTCCCTTCATCGCTTATCAATACTCTTGGAGTCCCATACCTGGTGAAAATATTTTTAAGTAAAAATTTCTTCACCACTTTTGCATCATTTGTCGTGGTTGCCACTGCTTCTATCCACTTAGATACATAATCCACTGCCAGTAAAATGTAGATATTCCCATATGATGGGGGAAATGGCCCCATGAAGTCAATCCCCCATACATCGAAAATTTCTACTTCGAGTATGTAGTTCATTGGCATCTCATTTCGGGCAGAAATATTTCCTGTTCTTTGACAACGATCACAACATTTTGCAAATTTGTGAGCATCTCTGAACAATGTGGGCCAAAAGTAGCCACTTTGGAGCACCTTTGCTGCAGTTTTAGTGCCTGCAAAATGTCCTCCATATGGGGCTGCATGACAAGCTTCTAATACTTTCGGCATGTCCTCCTCTGCTATACATCTTCTCCAAATTTGGTCTGGTCCCAGTTTGTATACGTATGGCTCATCCCAATAGTAATTACGCATGTCACGAAAAAATCTCTTCAGCTGTTGTGGATTTGCATCTGGTGGAGCTAATCCACTTACCAGGTAGTTTGCTATATATGCATACCAAGGTATTGCATCTGCTTCTACTGCTAATAACATTTCATCGATGAATTCATCTTGAATTCTCTCCACTTCTGCTTTTCTGGCCTCTTGTCCTAGTCTGGACATGTGATCCGCTACTTGATTTTCAGTCCCCTTTCTATCATGGATTTCTAAATCGAATTCCTGAAGTAATAGAATCCATCTGATCAACCTTGGTTTTGCATCCTTCTTTGTCAGCAGGTATTTTAGGGCTGAATGATCCGTGTGCACCACAACTTTAGTTCCGACCAAGATCTGAAAAGCAAAGACAACTGCTAAAAGTTCTTTTTCGGTAGTAGTGTAGTTGATTTGTGCTTCGTTCATTGTTCTGCTCGCATAGTAAATGGGATGGATCATCTTCTCCCGTCTTTGTGCTAGTACAGCTCCTACTGCAAAATCACTGGCATCGCACGTAAGCTCGAACGGTTTTGTCCAATCTGGCTCTATCATGATAGGTGCAGAGCTTAGTGCTTCCTTAAGTCTTTCAAGTGCAATCGAACATTCTTGATCAAACACGAAAGGTTGGTTCTTCTCCAATAATCTGCATAAGGGGTTGGAAATCTGAGAGAAGTTTTTAATGAACCGGCGATAGAATCCTGCATGTCCTAGGAAACTTCGTATTTCCTTAACCGATTTAGGTGGTGGTAACTTAGAAATTAATTCCACCTTTGCTCTATCTACTTCAGTGCCTTTCTTTGAAATCCGGTGTCCCAACACGATTCCTTCTTGTACCATGAAATGGCACTTCTCCCAATTGAGGACTAGATTGGTTTCTTCACATCTTTGCAAAACCTGTTCAAGATTTGTAAGGCAACTTTGATATGTTTCTCCAAACACCGAGAAATCGTCCATAAAGATTTCTACCGTCCTTTCCACCATGTCTGAGAAAATTGCCATTATACATCTTTGGAATGTTGCTGGTGCATTGCATAGTCCAAACGGCATTCGTCGAAATGCAAAGGTCCCATACGGGCAGGTGAAAGTTGTCTTGTCTTGATCTTCAGGTGCAATCGTTATCTGGTTGTATCCTGAATATCCGTCCAAGAAGTAATAATATTCTTTTCTTGCCAAACGATCAAGCATTTGATCAATAAATGGAAGAGGGAAATGGTCCTTTCTGGTTGCCTTGTTCAGCCGACGGTAATCCATGCAGATTCTCCATCCAGTAACTGTCCTTGTTGGGATAAGTTCATTCTTTTCATTCTGGATTATTGTCATTCCGCCCTTTTTAGGTACGCATTGTACTGGACTCACCCAGCTGCTGTCTGCAATAGGGTAAATTATTCCTGCATCGATCCATTTTATGATTTCCTTCCGGACCACCTCTTTCATCACAGGGTTCAGCCGCCTTTGACTTTCGATTGAGTTTTTCGCTCCTTCTTCCAAGTTGATCTTATGCATGCAGAATGAAGGACTGATACCTCTAATGTCTGCAATTGTCCAGCCGATTGCTTTTTTACGTCGTGCAAGAACCTGCAACAGAGAGAATTCATCTTGGTCAGTGAGAGTGGATGAGATGATCACTGGTAGAGTCTCTCCCTTTCCAAGGAAAATATATTTCAAATGGGGTGGCAATGGTTTGAGCTCAAGCTCTGGCGGATCCTCTATAGATGGCTTAATCTGAATTGCCTTTTCTTCTACTAATCTCAAGGGGCTAATATAAGCAACTTCTTCCTGTTCATCTTGACTTGTTAATTCTTCTTCTTCAATCTCTTCTTCATTGCTTTCATCCTTATTTGATAAGTTTTGAAACCCATGCAACTGCAAGGTGTCTACAATCTCAATTCTCGAACATTCTTCTAAATCCCCTAGATATCTCAGCGCATTGAGAACATTGAACGTAATTTGTTGATCGTTAACTCTCATTGTGAGTTCTCCTTTTTGCACATCGATCAATGTCCTCCCTGTTGCTAAGAAGGGTCTTCCCAGAATAATTGGGACTTCTCTATCTGCTTCGCAATCTAAGATGATGAAGTCAGCAGGGAAGACGAATTTATCTACTTTAACTAGCACATCCTCTATCTTCCCTGTCGGTCGAGCTATTGATCTATCTGCCAATTGTAATGTTACTGTCGTAGGTCTGGCCTCGTCAATCCCCAATTTCTTGAAGACTGATAGTGGCATTAGGTTGATACTGGCGCCCAGATCGCATAGTGCTCTTCCTACATCCGTGCTTCCGATCATGCAAGGGATCGTGAAACTCCCTGGATCTCTTAGCTTTGGTGGCAGTTTACTTGTGATGAGAGCGCTGCAATTTTCTGTTAACGCCACCGTCTCAAATTCTCCCAACCTGCGTTTCTTTGTTAAGATATCTTTCAGAAATTTAACATAATTAGGCATCTGTTCAAGCGCCTCCACTAATGGAATATTAATATGGAGTTGCTTAAGGATGTCTAAGAATTTGTTAAATTGAGCGTCCTGATTCTTTTTCTTGAATCTCTGGGGGAAGGGTGGTGGTGGTCTGTATTCCTGGTTGGTAGAAGTAGATTCCTTTGCTGTTGCATCTTTCTTTTCCTCTTCCGGATGTTTAGTGATCACTTCTTCTATTGCTTCCCCGAATTTTTCCTTGCTTGGTTCCTAAATTTTCTCCTTTATGCATTCCTCCCTCTCTTCTTCAGAATCTTTGGTCTTTTCTGAATTTTCTAGCTCCTTAGGCATCTCTGGGCCTTCATAGTTTAATCCACTTCTTAAGGTTATTGCTTTGCAATGCTCTTTGCCTTCGCGTTGTGGATTCTCTGTGGAGCTTGGTAATGTTCCTTGTGGTCTATTTTTCATCTCGTTTGCCAACTGTCCAACCTGTATCTCCAGATTGAGCAATGAGGCTGCTTGACTTTGGATGATTGCATCATTTTTCGCCATGAATTCCTTCATTAGGTTTTCCAAGGATGGACCATGAACTGCTGATTGCTGTTGCATTGGATTCACATTCTTCTGTGTGTACTGTTGCTGTGATTGATTGTTGAAACCCGGCGGCATTCCCTGTTTCACATATTGAGTCTGACTTGAAGTTCCTGCATTCTGTCCGCTCCAGGAAAAGTTAGGGTGCTGCCGCCAACTCGGATTGTATGTATTCGAGTATGGGTTCGATCTGTTCTGACCTATATAATACACAGAAGCAGGATTGTAAGGACAGTTATCAAAGATATGATTGTCATTACAATAAACACAAGAAGGGTTAGGAATATGATTCATTGCTGCAATTGGCGCTTGATTTCCTAATGCAAGGTTCTTCAATGTGTTGTTCATTGCAGATATTTGTGCGCTCAATGCTGCTATTGAGTCTACTTCATGTATTCCTGCAACATTCCTTGCATTGTGAGATTCATCCTCTCCCCACTGGCTGTTGTTTGAAACCATAGCATCTAGGATTTCATTGGCCTCGTTCACCGTCTTCTTCAACAAGGATCCATTAGCAGATGCGTTGACTAGGGTCTTTGAAGCCTGTGTTAATCCATTATAGAAATGCTTTATGAGGAGACAAGCTGGCAACCCATGATGTGGGCATCTTCTCACCAACTTCTTGAAACGCTCCCAAGCAGTGTCTACTCCTTCATTGTTTCCTTGCTTGAATGTAATTATCTCTCCTCTAATCTGTGCGTTCTTTGTGGGAGGAAAGTACTTAAGAAGGAATTTCTCTGCTAGTTCATCCCAAGTTCTTATGGAGTCAGGGGGAAAAGAGTCTAACCATGCTTCTGCATTTCCCTGTAGAGAAAAGGGAAATAATTTTAGGCGCAATGTTTCACTCGAGATCCCATTCATTTTAAATGAATTGCAAATTCTAAGAAACATCTTGATGTGTTTGTGGGGATCTTCGTTGGGCAGTCCTGCAAATTGGCTCATTGTTTGCAACATCTGGAACATCACCGGTTTAAGTTCAAAATGATTGGCTTCAATATTAGGTTCTGCAATCCCTGTATTCAGATTCTGAAAAGTGGCAGCTGCATAATCTCTAATTGCTCTATCCCTTTCTTCTGCAATGAAGATGGGATTCCCTGGAGGAAATGCCCTTTGTGGCTGTTCATTGTTTGCAGTTTGTGGAATTCCTCCATTTGCTGGATTTGCTTGAGGATCAGCTGCATGTGGGTCCATTTGTACTTCCTGTAAATTGGTTTCCTTACAGACTTCCTGTGCTATCAACTCCTGCAATTCTTTCTTCTTCCTCCTCTGCAGTCTACGGCGTTGGTGGAAGGTCCTCTCTATTTCAGGATCAAACTTCAAGAGGTGAAGCTCTTTTTGCATGCACTACGCTCAACCTGCAAGTACCTGCAATCTGAGTTTGGATTTCCTGCAATAGGAGGATTGCAATTGCAATGCAATTGCAATCTAATTGCAATCTGCTCACAATTTGTGTGTCTAAAATAAATTTTATTGAAAATGCCGTTCCCCGGCAACGGCGCCAAAAACTTGATCCGCTAACACGCAAGTGCACGTGATCGAAGTAATAAAGAAACTGGAAGTATTCCAGAGTATCGTACCCAAGGGAACGAGGTTTAACAAAATCTATTTTGAATGACACAAAATATGTTTGCAAATTGCAATGGTGGTAACCGAAATTTCAAAATGCAAGAGTTTGGTTTTTTAACAAGAGTAAGGAAAAATTCTATGAGAAAAAAAAATAGGGATTCAAGTGGTTCAAGCACCTTTGGAAAAATGCGATTCAATTTGCAATTGCAATCATAGTTAACATGTGAGACTAAGTAAACCGAGTTCAACTCCTATTCGATTTTGATTCAAAACCTTTAGGAGACTAAGTGATTAAACCTATATGTCTATGGCTAATCTAACTTAGATACTTCGCACACAACCCTAGTGGTCTTAGAGTCTTGCCCTATGTCTAGGGTTGATGTTCAGGACTTATTTCTAAGCCTTTTCCTCCATTGCTTTTGTGACATCGGCTTTCCCTTAACTCTTTCGATATTAAGTTCGAGCTTGATGAGCAAGCACTAGTTGGCCGGCTAGGTTTACCCAAATTTAAATTCAACAAAAGCAAACAAAGTTCACATGCTAACTAGATTGTTTATGCTTTAGAGCTTTACATTTTTCCTTAGGGCATTCACCAACTTGAACCCTAGAGTAAATTTAGCTCATTGTAGAAAAAGTAAAAATCCCAAAATTATTTTTTGAAAACTTCATAGTTTTAAAAGAGGAGATAAATAATTTTAAAGAAAACCTAATTAAATTACCAACAAAGAAATTGCTTACTAAGAAAATCAAGTTTCCCTAATATTAGCTACAGGAAATCACTTTTTGTTTTAAAAAGAAAACTCACGGGTGAATAAAAAAAAACTAATAGAAATCAATTTCTTTGTTTTCAAAAGGAAACCCACGGAAAATCCAAAAAATGGCAAAACTTTACCCAAAAGAAAAGGAGAAAAAGAGAACAAAATCGGAGAACGAAAGAAAAAGAGAACAGAGACTGAAAAATAATGGAAAACCTGTAAACAAAATGCAGAAAATTTGCCTTCTCGTTGATTGAAGCTAAAATCGGAGGATTTCCTTGAGTTACAATGTAGAGAATAAACAAAAAACTGAAATGGAACTGATCTAATACAAATTGAAATCAAAATGCTGCTGTCTATGAGGAAACCGAAAAAACGAAAACCCAGAAAATTGCTTCGGGAAAACATAACATAAAACCCACGAAAAACTACTTCTTCTTCTTCAGCTTCTTCCCTTTTTAAAGTCAAAATCGAGCCTCCTCTCCTTCCAAATTTGGATCCATAATTAGTGGGTAGAATTTGGACATGATTATCTTGCTGGAAATTCTCCATAATCGGTGCAATTCGCGTAAATCATGGTGATTCCCGCTAATTTCGAGCTTGCCTTGTTGTTCCATAGAATGCAATTCACATTGCAATTGCATTCTCCTTCCTCTATTCTTCACGTTACATTGCAAATAGATTGCAATTGCATTCCCTTTTGCAAAGTCTTCAAATCTGCACAAAAAAACAACAACTTAAGCCACTTTCTTCATCTTTTCTCAAAATTCTTTTATTCATCAAGTTTCAACAAGCTTGCATGAATTTATACAAAATGTTACTTTTATCTTGCTTGTTGGTCAACAAAATCCGCAAAATTAGCAAGAACAACTTGGTTTTAGAGTTGAATAATTCTCATAACTGAGAATTATCAACCATGATCTCAGTGATAGGCAGTGGGAAGTCGTCTTTTGGACATGCATTATTCAAATCGCGAAAGTCAATGCATACGCGAAGTTGCCTATTCTTCTTTCTAACAGGAACGATATTGGCTATCCATGTCGGATATTTTACCTTCCAAATGAATCCTGCTTCAATCAGCTTATTGACCTCCATTTCAATTTGGGGAATAAGCTCTGGTCGAAAACGTTGTTGAGCTTGCTTGACTGGTCTATATCCCTGTTTGATGGCAAGATGATGGACAACTACTTTTGGATCAAGTCCAGGCATCTCTTTATACGACCAAGCAAAGACATCTCTATACAAAGTGAGCAAGCTCATATATTTGCCTTCTTCCTCACAAGTAAGCGATGCACTTATAAAAGTTGGACGCATCTCCTCTGGAATACCTAGGTTCACCTCTTTAAGCTCGTCCACTGTAGATTGGCTACCATCTTCAAGCAGAAATGGTGCCTCATTTGCATCTTCTTCAGACATTTCAGACTCTGTTTCCTCTTCAACAATGATATGGTGACAGGAGGTCTCACCCTCCTCTTGTTCCAAATCCTCTCTTGAGGGGTTGGTGATGATGATATCACGTCGCTTTACCCTCAACGAACCTTCTGCGTTGACTGCATCGAAAGTTTTTCTCTTCATTCGAGAGGGAAAGGCACTGCGAATTTCTCCATCATTCTTCGTTTCAACAAAGGACTTATCTTTTGAGGTCTCCACCAGGCAATCATGTTGAAGCCGGTCAAAAACTGACGATGGAGAGTCCCCACTTCTTGACGTGGTTACACTTAGCCTTTGAAAAGCTGATGGCCGCGTCACGGTTGAGGTTGAAAGTGCATCTTTTCTTTCCATCGTAGGCACACTTAATCTTCGAAAAGCTGACGGTCGTGCCAAAGTTGGAGTCGATGAGGAACTCTTTCCTTCGCATGTGGGCATATTTAACCTATGAAGGACTGAAGGTCGAGCGAAATCAGAAGTTGGAGTTGATGAAGCACTTTCTCCCTCCTTAGCAGGCATACTTATCCTCTGGAGGGCCAAAGGTCGAGTGGAACCAGAGGTGGGAGGTGACCCCCCTCCCTCTATTGGAGCCACGCTTAATCGCTGAAGAGCTGAAGGTCGCGCTACTGATGGCTCAACATGTCTAAAAACAGAAGTCCTTCGGCTGACGTCTTCCTTTATATTTGAATCATCGACCTCCTCTACTGTTATATGATTTGCGTCTGCCACCTTCGTCTTCCCTTTTCTCGTTATGCGAATTGGCTCAGGGAACTTGTATCCAAGTCCTGTCTTTGACACTGGTAGAGCATAACCTTCTTTCAGAAGTTTCTCTTGTGTTGAAGAAAGCTCGGGTCTTTCATCGAAGATTTTGAGACTTTTAAACTCGATGTGAGTCGTAAAATCATAGCCTGCTTTTGATAATAGTTTATACGCCTTCGGTCGAATCTATCATTCGTTTGTCTTTCAGGCAGAAACATTGCGCTTGGTCATCTAGAGGTTTCTTAACCTCCTACTTTGTTATCTTCGTGAGAGGCGTGACAAAGTTTTCTTTCAAGATTTCAATATCCCCAACTCTCAAATTCTTTGAACATTCAACAAAAGGTGATTCGCCCTTCTTACGTCGCAACAAGGGGACATAGCGTAAGACAGGAACACTTGAAATTTTCTCATCTTTCAAAACCTTGGACTTTGTAGAGCTCGTAGAGGCTTCCCCTCTTTTTGGGGAGGGCTCGTCCGTCTCTTCGACATTTTCTTTTCTCACGTCCATTCTTGGTTTTGATTTGGATTCACTACCACTTTTGATCAAAGGGATCTTGGCTAGTACAGTTTCTCCCACGCCGTCACCTTTCATATAGAACTATGCATCAGCAAAATGGGACTCGATTTCGGAAAATGGATTAGTGTCCGCTTCCACCTTCTTGATGCCATATTGGTAAAACTTGAAGCACTGATGCAATGTAGAAGTTACAACCTCGTTTCCATGAATCCAAGGACGACCCAGTAGTAGCTTGTAAGTGGTCTTGGAGTCTATGACATGGAACAAGGTATCAGCTTTTAGATCCCCAATGATGAGCTCTAAGCGTACCATGCCAATGGCTCGTTGCCCACCTTAGTTAAAGCCTTAGATCACCAGTTTGCTGTTTGACATCTCTTCCATCAAGATACCTAACTGCTTCATTGTTGACTTAGGCATTATATTGACAACCGATCCATCATCGATAAGGATTCGACCAACTCTTTGCTCTAGAATGTACCCCGAGACAAACAGAGGTCTACTGTGGGGCTTCGACCCCAACAGCAGGTCTTCATCTGTAAAACCTATTGACATACAACATAACGAGCATGTATGTGCCGTCGAAGTTGGAGCACTTGCACTGTCGGAGTCTATCAACGCCTCAATAAGAGCGCTGTTAGCTGCATGAAGGAGTGACAACAAGTCCTTTATACTGAAAGATGATAAGGTTTCTAGCTCAGTTACCACCTCAAACGAGCTTGAGGGACCCTCGCTTGCGCTGACAACATGGCATGCAACCACGTCAAGCCCCTATTCTTGGCCATTACTTAGAAAATTCTTTGGAAAGAATTCCTGTAGAGTCACTGGTTGTCGAGGACGAAAGAGGTCTTTGTCTTCCTCCACAACACAAATGGGCTTTCTTATAGTCTTTTTTCCTCTCTTCTTTTGTGACTTCCTTTTTCTCTTATGCTCTCGAAATAGCCGAGATTTGTTTTGAGCATAACTTTGTTGTCGCTTCTTGCGACGAGTCACAACAGTCCAGCCTTCATTTTCATCTTTAGACTGTTTATTCTTTCTTTGAACGTCCTTTTTTTGGAAGTCTTTCTCTTGATAGTTCTTGCTCGGGGGTTCCTCATTTGACCCGACAACGATAGGTTCAAAGGATCCGAATTGATTTAAGACTTTTTTTTTGCTCGTAGGATAGTCTTGTAGGTGACTGAATTCTGGGCTGAGTCATTATAGCCGCATGATTCGTTTGGGCCACCTCATCAAGATCTAGCTCGATTTTCTTCTCACGAGCCAACCTTATAATCACCCATTTCAACACGAAACATTTCTCCACAGGGTGGCTAACGACTCGGTGGTATTTGCAGTAGTTAGGATCACTCACCTTTCCTAACTCCTCTAGTCGTTTACACTCAGGTAGTTGAATGAGTTATTTTTCCAGCAATTGTTCCAGCATGTCTGGAACATCAGAATCTGGAAATGGGTAAACCTTTTCATGTCTCTCTTTCAGTGTTAGGCGACGTCTCTCGCCCCCATATGATCGTTTCTCTGTCTTGATTTATTTTCCTTTCGGAGTTAACTTTAAAAGGGGTCGTATTGACGACCATATATTCTTTTGTAGTAGCACTCTTCGAAACTTCAGTGCTCCTTACTTCCTTCTTTTCCTTTTTCACATATGGGACTAGAAGATCTCTACTTCCTCTAGCAGCAATGCTTAGCTCCATGTCATGAGCTCGTGTTGCCAACTCTTCAAAGCTGCGAGGTTTTATCCCCTGCAAGATGTAGAGTAGTCCCCAATGCATGCCTTGGATGCACATTTCTACAGCGGATAGTTTGGTAAATCGGTCTTTGTAGTCGAGACTTAGAGCTCTCCAGCGATTGATGTAGTCAACGACAGGCTTGCCTTTTCACTGCTTCGTATTGGTGAGCTCCATCATGCTGACAGTTCGCCTCGTACTGTAGAAGCGATTAAGGAACTCTCTTTCAAACTGTTCCAACTATCGATCGTCTCAGGCTCCAAATCGGTATACCAGTCAAAGGCATTCCCTTTTAAGGTACGAACGAACTGCTTAACCAGAAGGTCGCCGCGAGTTCCAGCATTCTCGCATATCTCGACAAAGTGAGCAACATGCTGCTTAGGGTTACCCTTCCCATTGAACTGCTGGAATTTTGGAGGCTGGTATCCGACAGGCATTCTTAAGTTGTCAATTCTCTTGGTGTACGACTTAGAGTACATGAGAGAATTTTGGGTGGGCCCGCCATACTGAGCTCTAATAGAACTCATAATCATATCCTGCAGTTGCTGGATGGACAAAGAAGCAACAGAAGCTGATTGTTGTGGTTGATCTTCCTGGACAACAGTCTTCCCCTTGTCAGTCTTCTTCACAGCAGGGGTCTGACTTGACTCAGCAACTTCTCAATTTTGCATTTGATTTTTTAGATAGGCAATCTCTTGGTCCCTTTCTTCGATTGCCTTTATCAAGAGGTTGATCTTCCTTTCCATCTCCGCCATCCTTTCATTGGAGTCTACATCGGCCATCATTACAGACATCACATCTGGATTTGACGTCATCTTCGATTGACTGCCAGCAGGAGTGGATTGATCAAACAACGAGTTGTCCTTCACAACAACCTTGTCCTTGGAAGATTCTTCGATCAGTTTAACAATTCTGTTTGCAATCGCGTTAGGGGTTTGATCTTCGTTTATTTCAACCCCTTGAGATCGACTGCGAGTAACTAGTCCTATGTATGTGTTGCTTGAAGCAATAGACTTCGATGT
Source organism: Trichosanthes truncata (assembly GCA_033996785.1). Taxonomy (NCBI): domain Eukaryota; kingdom Viridiplantae; phylum Streptophyta; class Magnoliopsida; order Cucurbitales; family Cucurbitaceae; genus Trichosanthes; species Trichosanthes truncata. The sequence continues at coordinate 42,097,155 of MU867259.1, read as the reverse complement.
AGCTTTTTTTGGTGCCATTGCGTTACTTGGAAGAGAAAGAGATGAGAGGTAAAGATGGTCCCACTGGGCGTGCCAATTTGTTCACACGTAAATTTCAGTGAAGAAATAAGAACACGTGCAAATGAAACTTTGTATTTGTATTGATTTGAATGTAGTAGAATACAATCTCTAGTACTTGATCCTCTGATTCTCTCTCTTGCTTGTATGTTTCACTCGAGAGTTGTAGAGCTTATTCTCGAGATTGAAGCTTCAATGGATTCTTGGAGTCTCGAAGAAGTGTTATTGACTTCGAGGAAGTGTTCTTTGTTCAGGAGGTGTTTGATCTTCAAGAGCTCAAGGAGTTTTCTGGCTTTTGTTTCTGAATTCTCTATGAGATCTCCAATTTCTGAACCCCCAAAATGGAGGAGGGAGCTCTCTATTTATAGAGTACCCCAGGGCTCCCAGATGGGCTTGGGCTTGACTATTAGACTGGGCCTGATGGACTTTGGGCCTAGACTTTGTTGGATTAGGGCCTCCTATTTGAGCTTAGTCTAAATTTGGCCTAAATTTCATATAACCCAATTGCATATTGGGATTTACTTTAATTTAATTTAGGGATACTTGCAAATTTAAATAATCCCTAATTAAATAAATAATTTTGCCACTAATTTAAATTAATGACATGGCAATTTCTGATTGGCCAAAATTTCGATTTCAACACTAGTTTTTAAATCTACTACCAAACATCTAAAAACATTAAATGCCAACAAGTGCATAATTCAATTGACATAAAATATGAGTTTATGACCAAAAGGTCATAGGTTCGAATTCTCCCACCTCCAATTGTTGTTGAACTAAAAAAAACCAGTAAATATAATTATGATTTCATTGAATTGTACTTTATTTTCAAATTTATGTTTTGCAATCACCAAACAAATTGATTTTATTCTTTTTCTTTATTTTTGGGTCCCACAACCTTTTTTTCATTAAAGACAACTTATTATTTGGACCAAGATTCGAAATGTCGATGTCGATGGAAATGTTGAGGTTCAGATTTTACGGAAATATTGATGGAAATGGAAATGTCGATGAAAATTTCGGGAAAATTTATGGAAATCATGAAAATTGATGGAAATTATTTGAATTAGTCAGTGAAACTTTAATTGTGGCTTAATTAGACTATGATTGACCATTTTTAAGCATCATACCTAAAAATTAAGACAATATTTAGATATAAATGTCAATTGAAATGTCGATGCGAATAGAAATTTTGAAAATAAATATGATATAAATGTCAATTGAAATGTCGATGCGAGTAGAAATTTTGAAAATAAATATGAAAATTGATAAAATTTGTGAATTATTTCATGAAACTTTAATTGTACTATAATTGATTATTTTTAACTATCATATCTAAAATATATATACTATTTATATTAAAATGTTAATGGAAATGTCAATGTTAGCAAAAATTTTGGAAAAATTATGAAAATTGTTTGAATTATTAAGTGAGACTTTAATTATGATAACTTAATTAAACTATAATTAACCATTCTAAATTGACTATACAAAATAATATCGAATATTGATAAATAGTTACAAAATTAGAGATATGAAATATTTGCATATGATAAAATCATTGTGAATTGTTTAATAAATAAATAAATTTGAGAGAATTGGAGGGAATTTGAAAGAATTTGAGTGTAATAGAGATTGAGGTGAAGTAATTGAAAATGAAATGGATATTTATGGTGGTAAAAAATAATAAAAAAATTAAAATGTAGAATAAGAAAATTTTAATAAAAATATTTTTTTTTTATGATTTAGATGGTGTTTGGGAAATTTAAAAAATTTGATGTGAAGTTGATGTGAAAAGTGAAAATAATTAGATGAAAAATTAATATATATATATATATATATATATATATATATATATATCTATATATAATTAATGTGTATTATTATTTATTATTTAATAATTTAAATTTAACCATTTAAGTACTTAAAGTTATTTATAATTATTTCATTGTGTTTGAAACTTTGAAATTTGAAAAAAAAAAAAAAAAAAAGGAAGGGAGAGCAGGTGCGTCAGTCAACTGACTGACGCGAACAAAAAAAAAACGCCAAAACTTCAAATGTGGACGACATATTGTGGAAACCTTGAAATTTCGAGGTTTCGACCACATGTCTTCGAAATGGAGGGAAAAACGAATTTTTTCCCCATCCGACATGTCGACCCTGTCGAAACATCAAAATTTCGAGCGACAGTTCGACATGTCGCTCGAAATTTTACACCATGATTTGGACAACAGAAATTTATGTTGGGAAGGCATGAGTTCCACTAAAATTTTGACTCATGTCCCACATTTTTTCCCCTTGGGTATGCAAAAAAGTCTCTCCTTTCTCTCTCCCAACTTTCTGCTCCACCCTCTCTCCCTCTTCAATCTTTCACAATCCCTCAAAATACTCCATTTACCTAACTTGAATACCAATATTACGCTAATCAATCTTATTTTAGTAAATTTGATAATTAAACATGTGATTGCCCCAACTTTTGACTAATGACAGTTTGTAAAGAATGTTAGATTTGAAAAAAAAATGGAGGATTTAAGGGAGAGAGCGTCAAGTCTTTCCGAATATATCTCATTAATAAGACACCAATTACAAATTCAAAGGTCAGTGGTTCAATCCCTAGTCCCCGAAATTATTGAACTCAACAAAAGAAAAGAAAGAAAATAAGGGAGAGGGCATCAACGTTCAATTAATCTCAAAGTCAGTTTGCTTAGATTTACCGATGTGTTCAATTCCAACTAGATCTTTTTTCTTTTTTTCTTTTGGAAATTGGCCAAATGGAGTTAATAACCTTTGGGTGTGCATACTGAGCATTTTTTATTTAAGAGGAAAACTTGGTTGCAAGCTAGTCTACAACCATTTATGCAGCTCAAACACATGGGCCAACCACAAGGCGCTACCTGTCAACGCAGTTTTTTTTTCTTTCTCATTTTTTTCTTTTTTTCCTTTTATCTTTTATCTCTTATCTTTTTCATTTAAGGAATATAAATTTCTGTAACGATCCGACTACTAAACTAGGATTTTTTTAGAGTCTCTACTACATGCATGAGAAACGAGGACTTTTGAAAACAAATAAGCAGAAGCTCAAGCAAACCAAAGGATATTTCATTAATAAAAACTGGATGAGTTCAGGATCCCAACAAGAGTTTATTCTAGGATCTTTGGGATTTTGGTCCAATGCTATCTCTATAGCCTTGCTAAGTTGAACATCTTCACCACGCACTTCATAGGTCTATGCACCATATGAAAAGGAAAGTAAAGTAGCATGAGTGAGTATAAAAATACTCAATAAGTAGCTCTACTTGACGGGCTGAAACTTCAATTACTTAGCATAATCGAAGTGCTAAAACATGTGGGGTCCTGACTTAACATAAACATTGAGTTGAAGCATAAAAACCTATAGCTAAAAACATAGTGATTTCCTGTCTAAGTGAACAATTAACATATTCGGAAGTTGAACCAATTATGATATTGTGAGTGACAGTCCTGTAAGGCAAAGTGCCACCAAATGGTAGTTGGTGACCCCCTAGTAGAGCTAGACCTTTCACAACACAATACCCATGAAAACATACATTCTAATCATGAGGGGAGTGACCCTTAAGTTGTAAATATGAGGGGAGTTCCCTCAAGCTGTAACCATGGAACATCTATGTGATCATACATGAAATCATGCTTAGAAGCATTCAAGGAAACATACATGACATGGAGAAGGTAATTGTGACTAGCATACAAGGTCTTGGCTAATCACACTATTAACTAAGACCCTCATGAAATCATACATGAGCCCAATGCATGAACATCATTTAATTGAGGCCCCTAATCATGCTAGAAAACTTACATCCATGAGCAGCCTATTCCAAAATCAAAACCCTCAAAATCCTCATACTAAACATACCTAGGCAAATCTCAAGCTTAAGAAAATTACAGATAAAAAATCAGTCAAACTCAACATGTTTCACATACACAAACTCAGGTCATGCTTATCCAATCATAGTCTTCTAAAATATGGGCAATCTTATCCAAGACCTTAAACTTTAATTCAATTTGGCTACTTACCTCTTAGCAAAACAAATTAGCCAAAAAATAGAAAGAGAAATCCAATTCCTTTTAGAAGTCACTTTGCACCACCTAGAGCAAATTCAAAGGAAAATAATGATTGACATTTACCTTTTTTTTAACCCAAAACTTAACAAAAATTTACCTAAATTTTGATTCCAACAATTCAACTTACTCAAGAAGGTTCAAAGAGAATTTACCCAAAAGAAATTCTCAAATTATGGACGCCTTCAACTTCGATTGGTCCAATTTACAACCTGTCCAAAAATTACTTAAATTGAAGAATAAACAAAAATCCAAAATCGAACTTAAAAAGCTTATGGGTCCCCAATAACCATAATCGAATTCCCAATAATTTACTCATGGGTCCAAATTGGGTTTTAGAAAGAGCCTTACCCCTTAAACCTTACCAAAATAGAATGATGCATTTGCTGGTTCGGTGTCAAAATGATTTGATTTCGATGATCCAGCCTCCAAACGCAATGGGTAATCTAAAATAGAGTCCAAAAATCAATGGGTTAATTAACTTGCAAATCACAAAAACTATCCTTGAAACTCACTTTAAAATCAAAACCCACCTTGTAGCATGTGCGATGCATGTGAAATTTGTCATTTTATTTCATTTTACTAAATTTAAAAAAAAAAAAAAATTTCGCAACTATTGTTAAGTATAATATGTATTTTTAATTCCAATAGAATTCATATTAAATTCATGGTAAATACCATTCAATAATATTATGAATGATCAATTGATTGTAGTTTAGATTCATAAATGAGTTATTTAAATAAAAATAAACTATTATAATATTTTTGTTGGTATCTAATCCAACCAATATTTTTGTTGTTCTCATGGAAATTATTGTAGACAATGCAATGTATGCCTATTATATATGTAAAAAAACTCATATTTTTAATTGTTTACACTGTGGCATACTTTATATAATATTAATGTTCATTCTTTTCATTTTTCTAATATTTCAAATATTTAGGTAGATCTTTACACTTGCCAAGATTTTGTAATTAATTATGTTATTGTTTTAAATTAACCAATAATAATTAAATAAAAATAAACTATTAAAATATCATAAATTAAATTAAAAATTACAAAAGGGTTGTTTGTATGTCTATGCCCGTAGTACTTAAACTCTTTGTATTTTTTACATTTTTAAATTCTTAGATAAACCTTCACATTCATCAAGATTCATCATTTATTATTCATTCAAATTTAAATCTTCATAACCATATAAAAAAAAAAACTATGTATATTTAAATATATTATTTAAATTATACAAATTAGAAAAACCAAGAGCAAAGGCCCCCCAAAAAAAATCCAGCCTATTTTATTAAAAAAATTAAAAAAGAAAAATGTCATAGTAATCTTTAAAATACAAATTAGAAAAAACCAAAGAAAAAAATAACCTATCTGTTTATAAGAAAAATAGCACAACCCATTTTATTCAAAAATAAAAAGTAAAAAAATGTAATGAAACCCTAGAACTACCTCTCATCCCTCCCTCTTTGGTCTTGATGCCGTCTTCTATGCTCTCTTTCATCTTCCTCCCTTTTTCAAAGGATATGTCTCTCTTGTAAGTCTTCGCATGTTGTCGATATGATCACCAGCACTAGCTGATTACATCGATCACAACAATGATAGCGTCAATCACCCTCCCCCTCAAGATCCATATCAATCATTGAGTTTTTCAGCATCGATCGATTTCATCTCTTAATCTTCATTTGAGTTTTTTAGCATCGACATCGCCCTTCACCCTTAGATCTTCTCAACTTCGTCTTTAAGCTGCTTGACGTGAAATGCCACAGAAGGAACAAACTTGAAACGAAATTGATCCTTGACCCATTCTTTCCATCGATCTGTAAACCTCCCTTTTGGCATTTTCTTTTAGCATAAAATTAATTTAACCTTCCTTTTTCATTGACAAGTAGCTCGCCAAGGGGGCCTCATATATTAATCTAACTCACTATATAAGGAAAGGAAGAGAGAGAGACTAAACTATTCAAGTTCCATAATTAATGTACAACTCATTGTCTTCTTCAATAACTCATCAAGGGTAAGATTGACACTACGCGAATTCAAATTAGGAAGTTGATCAACTTCTTAATTTGAGTGCAATAAGTATATACTCAAAAGTGGAGGGGAAAAAAGTGAGAAGAGAAAGTTTCTCCCTTATTGCCCCATTTATATATAGAAGAAAAAGACAAAAACAAAATAATTATAAATTGTAATAATAATGAATTTTTGAAATATAATATAGGTAATATTTCCATTACCAAGCCATATTGTTGTGACTTTAAACGTGGCAGCAGTTAAACACAACACGGGGACTACACGTTGCACTCAATTAAACAACTCTAACATGCAAAAATGTGATTTGCAGTCAATAAGTTAATCTCACTCAAACAGAATTGAACGAAGAAGAAAGGTAGAAGACAAAAGAAGATGAACACAAAGCAATGAAAGACAATGAGTTTAGGGTGGTTCAGCCAAGGTTGGCCTACATCCACTATGAAGGAGCAACACTTTTATTCAAGATGAAGAATTACAAAGCTCATAGATAAGTTCCTCTCAATTCACTCATATTTTAAGATAGAATGACAAACTTCTTTTATACATCAATTCTAGAAATAGCAGCTTATCCAACTTCCATTTACAGCTAATTTATTTCATAACTGTCATAACAGCCTTCAAATCTCCACCTTGAAATCAATTAGAACAATAAATTGTTGCTTCTTACTTTCTTCATCATCCCTTTTTAAGTATATCAAACCCGATTAGCTCCAGATAATGCTCAAATTTTAATCTGGAAACGGGCTTAGTTAACATGTCTGCTGCATTATCAGAGGTAGATACCTTTAATACTTCGATAGAACTCTTTTCAATTAGTTGTCTAACAAAATGATATTTTATGTCAATGTGTTTGGTCTGACTATGAAATTGCTGATTCTTAATTAGAAAGATAGATAGTGACGAAATGAATGTTTCACTCCACAGCAGAAGCATTGGATCATCTTTGATTTTATTTAAAATTAAACTAAAAAAATAAAGTTAAGCAAACTTACTTGGAGTAAATATGAACATATTTTTGGCAGGTCTTTTTCTCCCTATACTCCAACTCCAATGAGGTTTAACTCCAAGACTTCCACAAAGTCTTCCTTGCTATGACTTGAACAAAGGACCAAAGAGATTTGTGAGAACCTTCTTGAAAATAGAAAAAAGGAATGAATGGAGAATTTTAAGAGTTCTTTTCTCTTATGAAGAATGCACACAATGGCTCACTCTTAGGGTCCCATTTATAGTGGTCTAGGACAAATAATTAAAATAATATATTTTAATATTTATCTAACCAGTTTAAATCTTATTCAAACATTTCCAAATTCTCCTACGACATCTATTTCCTTATTTGAATCTAATTCAAATTTAATAAATATATTTTCCTTAATGTATCTTAATACATTAATAATTTCTTTTATATTTAATGTATCATATACAATAAATATGTTTTTCCTCATTTAATATATCAAATATATTAAATTTTAATTCGAATATTTCAAAATTTCTCTCAACGAAATTGATCAAGGGGACCTTATGGGACCTGCAGATTATAAGCTTCAATGATATAAAATCAATTAATTAAACTCTTTAATTAATTAATTTTCATTCATTACTATAAGTCACTCCACTTAAGACCTAGAGTTGCACTCTTATGTACTGTAAGACAAGTTGTGTCCATGGATATAATCACTACATGCAAGTCGATATTTCACAAGTTGTTCGTAATTACAGCTGGGTCAAAAGTTCGTTTTACCCTTGTAATTACATCTTGCACCTTAAGTACCACTGATTCTCTAATGAATATTTGTTTATGATCCAACCATAAACTAAGTCCCTCTCGGGGCCAGTGAGAGGGTGGAACCCCATTGTTCAAGTTCCGAAATCAACACTTAAGGGAACTACTCATCTACTTACCTCTTATGGGAAGGAGTGAATTTCATCTTGTGAGCTTATGTTCCCAGCTTCCTATTTGGTCAAGTCCTTAAAATGGTAGACATATTGAATCGGCCAAAAACCACCCTCACCCATATAAATCAAAGGACAAGCCCTAACATGCAAGAGTTCATAACTCACTCAGAATTAAGATCGAGTTACATATGATCATCTAATAAAATATTAATCTTCTCAATTAACAAATTTATAAAGAGAGATTAAATATTTCATTGTTCAGTCTTATACCAACTCATTGTATAAGATACCCCCACTCACATGTGTAACACCCCGCGTTTTCAGGTTCGACTAATTTTGTCATTTGGAGTTATTTTGGAATTTGGAATTAAGTGATTGAATTAAGTTAATTAAATTCTTTTTAGATTATTGGGTAATGCTTTTTTTTTTTTAAAGTCCCAAATTAAGTATATGTTGAATTTTAAATTTAAGTTTGAAAACCCAAAGATTTACCCAAAGATTTCCTCCTTAAATTTACCTAGATTAGAAGATAAATTATTTGTTTTATGGTTTTTAATTGGACTTTATGTTGGCCTATTAAAGAAAATGAAAGTAAAAGAAAAAGAAAAAATATCCCTAGTCTTCCATCTTCTTCCTCTCTCCCTTTCACGTTTTTTTCTTTTGGAACAACACATACCCATCTTCTGCTTCTTCTTCTTCTTCTTCTTCTTCTTCTTTGACCAAGCTGACACCATCTCACCCCTCTCTCCGGCGACGTCACACGACAAGCACCACGACGCCGGCGACCTCTTCTGCTACCAACGAACTCACAGACGCGAGACCCACGCTTTTTCCTTCAATTCGACGAGGTATAACTCATACCCTTGCTAAATAAACTTTAGTTTTGGATTACCCATACCCTAAACACATTTGATTTACAATTTTAGCTTGTTTGGAGTCAAAAAAACCCTCATTTGAAGCAATTTTCTGTAAAAAACGGGATTTACAGCAGACTTACCCGAACTTCTTCCTGTTTGACGAGGTTTGTCTCTCACCCATGCTTAATTGACTTTAGTTTTGGATTACCCATACCCTAAACACATTTGATTTACAATTTTAGCTTGTTTGGAGTCAAAACAACCCTCATTTGAAGCAATTTACTGTCAAAAACGGGATTGACAGCAGAGTTTTAGTCAGTTCGGCACTGTTTGGTAAGTTTTGACACGCTTTAGATCCTTTCAAAATCATTTAAAGTACCTTAGTTCAGTTGCTAACCTTTGAGACTTTTGTTTGTAGTTCCTAGCCAATTCGAACTCGTTCGAATAACCTTCCAATAAGGGATCAAGTTCGTATCGGTGAGTTTTGGTGAAAATAATTAGTTTAGACCTTTTCGCAACCTTTTTAAATGCCTTAACTTAGTCTCGTTCCTTGTTTAGGATTGGAATTAGTTTCGGACTATACAAACTAAGTTTAAAGTCGTTTTTGGGAACCTTATCGACTTACTTTAAGGGCGCTTTAATATATTTAGTAAGTAGAATTCTACCTGATGAGTCTGTTTGATTGTGTGCATCATGTTCTATGTTTCTTGTTTAATTTGTGCTCGTTATGTATATTTTGTACTTTGTTGTATCTTTTGATGAGCATGTTTATATGTGGATTTGTGAAATTTACATGATGTTGGTATGTTGATTAAATGAGCTTGAAAGTATGTATGAGCATGTTTGTTGGGCATGAGACATGGTTTAGTAGCATGCTTAGGGAACATGCATAGGGTGAGGTTGTGAGGAGGTCAGTGGACCTTGTTAGTTTTACTAAGAAGTATAGGGTGAGTACCAGTGAGCCTCGAGTACAAATGGTCGAGGGGTGGTATTGTCACCATTGGAATAAGAGGAGCATTGAGGCCTTGAGTACAAATGGTTAAGGGTCGGTGTGATGAATCTAAAAAGCATGTGTTGGGTGCCGGAATTGGGCCAATGCATTGCTAAGTCATCGGTGCACCTTGGGTACAAATGGTCAAGGGGCGATGCACAGTTCGAGACCTTGGTAACATTGGACAAGGGTCGAATACCGAGCTCCATAGAGAAGTATTGAGGCTTTGCTAACAGTGGTCAGGAGTCGATGCTTCTCGAAGGGTCAGTCTTGGAGAGCTTTGGTGAGGGCTAAACATGAGTGTTGAGTAGAACCGAGTGAGCATGGCATGATGCAGGAATTCATGTGTAAGGTGAATCTGATGCATAGTTTACTTGGTTATGTAAGCATGGCATAATGATGCATAGTTTACTTGTTTATGTATGCATGACATGACGTTGGTTAATTTACTTTGGATAAGCATGTTGAATGTTGTGTATAGCATGTTGTTTGCTGCTTGATGTTTGGTGGCTCATCAGGTGTGAGCTACTTACTGAGTACTTTTGTACTGACTCCCCCCCCCCCCCCCAACCAAAAGATTTTGCAGGTGAGGAGAAGCTCTACGAAACTGGTGATGCAGACGAGGAGACGTGATGAGAGGACACTATTAGATTTACGTGCTTTCTTAGTGTTGATTTTCTTTGAATTGCATAAATAGGATTCTAGTTGTTTTGTATAGGTGTTTGGCGTAAGCCTTTCCATTCTTTATTGTTTTCGAAGAATAGATAGGTTCATTTGGTAGAATTAGGTTACGAGCTGAAAGTCCTAGTTGCTAAAACTTTCTTTTGTTTCTGCTAACCTATTTGATTTAAGTTTGTTCTAAGTTGTTGAGATTCTGTTTATTCTGGGAGTTTGGGTGTGCTGAACTGTAGCCAGAGGATGTGGATGTTGTTCTTAGTTACTTTGGATGGTTGAAGTGTAGATTTCTTGTTTAACAGGAGCCAGAAAAAAAATTGGTTATCTTGTAGTTACGCCGTTATGCTGCCAAAATTTTCGGGGCATATAGGTTGTAAGTTCAGTAATGTCCCTAAGTTAGGCCGAAATTTGGGGTCGTTACAACATGTCTCCACATGAACAATTTGGATCAAATCATTTGTAACTATTACAAAGTGGGTCATATCAATAGTGTTACCAGGATAAGACACTCAATCTTATCCATATATTATGTCCCTTTAGGTTATTTCTTGAACATGATCCTCCCGTATGTCAACCACATACTGTTCAAGATTATGAATGGAATAATCGAATTAAACCCATAGCGGAAGTATAGGAATCATCTTTGATTTATTTAGAATTAAACTAAAATACAAGGGTTAAGCAATAAATACCTTGAAAATATGGAGATTCTTCTGGCGGGTCTTTATCTCCTCCACAAAGTCTTCCTTGCTATGACTCTAACAAAAGATCAAGGCTTGTGGGAGCCTCTTGAAAGAAAAATCTTCAAGGGATTAAAGAGGAAGAGGTTTAGAGAGAATTCTCTAATTCTCTCTTTGAGGAGATGTGTGTTGTTCAGAATGCTTCAACCCAAGGGTTCTATTTATAGATACCAAGGGAAGATCTTTGCCATTATTAAAATATTATATTTTAATATCTAATATATTAAAATATATCTTTTATTTATTTGAATCTCATTCAAATCTCCTACGATATTTATTTATTTGAATCTTATTCAAATTCTATAAATATCTTTTATTTAATATATCAAATATATATTAATTATTTTAATATTTAATGTATCAAATACAATAAATATATTTTCCTCTTTTATATTTAATATATCTAATATATTAAATATTAATTTGAACACTTCAAATTAAATATTAATTTGAACATTTCAAATTTTTCTTTCAACTAAATTGATCTTTTAGTGTTACTATGAGCTAGCAAGGGGATCTTATGGACCTACAGATTATAAGCTCCAATGATACAAAATTAATTAATTAAACACTTTAATTAATTAATTTTCATTCATTAACTATAGGTCACTCCACTATAGACCTAGAGTTGCACTCTTATGCACTGTAGGACAAGTTGTGTCCATAGATATAATCATTACATGCAAGTCGATCATTCACGAGTTGTTCGTAATTACAGCTGGGTCAAAAGTCCGTTTTACCCCTATAATTACATCTTGCACCTTAAGTACCACTGATTCTCTAATGAACAATATGTTTATAATCTAATTATAAACTAAGTCCCTCTCGGGCCAATGAGAGGGTGGGGCCCCATTGTTCAAGTCCCGAAATCAGCACTTAAGGGAACTACTCATCTACTTACCCTATATGGGAAGGAGTGAATTCCATCTTGTGAGATTATGTTCCCAGCTCCCTATTTGGTCAAGTCCCCAAAATGGTAGGCATATTGAATCGGCTACAAAAGCCACTCTCACCCATGCAAATCAAAGGACAAGCCCTCACAGGCAGGAGTTCATAACTCACTCAGGATTAAGATCGAGTCGCATATGATCATCCTGATGAAATATTAATCTTCTCAATTAACGGATTTATAAAGAGAGATTAAATATTTCGTGGTCTAGTCTTATACAAACTCATTGTATAAGATACCCCCACTCACATGTCTCCACATGAATGATTTGGATTAAATCATTTGTAACTATTACAAAGTGGGTCGTATCAATAGTGTTACCAGGATAAGACACCCAACCTTATCCATATACTATGACCCTTTAGGTTATTTCTTGAACATGATCATCTCGTATGTCAACCACATACTGTTCAAGATTACACTAATAACCTTGGATTTTTCATATAATGGATAATATTATATTGAAAATAAAATAATCAAAATTATTATTAATTATTAAATAAATTATTAATTACGAGGCTTTAGGGCATAAATTTCAACAGATTACACTAATAACCTTGAATTTTTCATATAATGGATTATATTATATTACAAATAAAATAATCAAAATTATTATTAATTATTAAATAAATCATTAATTATGAGGCTTTAGGGCATATATCCTAACAGATAGCACTTGGTTATCACAATATATTTTGACAGAGGATTGTGTGATACCAAAATCATTAAGTAGTCCTTTAAGCCATAAACCTTCTTTAATTGCTTCTGAAAGAGCGATGAATTCAATCTCTGTAGATAAAAGGGCAACCATTGATTGTAAAGTAGCCTTCCAACTTAGGAGATTACCTCCCAATTAGAAAACATACCCTGATAATGATCTTATTTTGTCTAAATCTCCAACATAATCAGAGTCAACATGCCCATAGAGTTCTTTAGGACATTCTTCTCTTTTGTTGAACATAAGTCTAGATTCTTGGGATCCCTTAAGATATCTTAGGATCCACTTTGTTGCTTCCCAATGTCTTCTTCTTGGGTTTGCCATATATCTACTGACTAGACTTGTTGCATAGTAATCTAGCTTTGTGGAGACCATCAAATACATTAAACTTCCCACTGTTTGGGAATAGGGTATGTTGGAAATGTAAATTTGATGTTCCATGTCATCTGGTTTAGGTGAATTTTCAGCAGATAATTTGAAATGCTGAGCAATAGGGGTTGATACTGCCTGAGCTTCTTCCATATTGAACCTTTTAAGAATTTTACTGCAGTACACACTCTGATTGATACAAAGAGATCCTTTGCTTCTTCTTCTTATAATATTAATGCCCAGAATTCTTTTTGATTCACCAAGATCTTTCATATCAAACTCTTTCTTGAGTGCTAGCTTTACTTGCTTTAGAATTTCTTTAGACTTGCTAGCCAAGAGCATATCATCTACATATAGTAAAAGATATACACAAGTAGAGAATATTTGACATTGATGTAGACACATCCATCATAAGAGCTTCTTAGAAAGCCAATTTTAGTGATAAAGTCATCAAACCTTTGGTACCAGCACCTAGGTAACTGTTTCAAACCATAGATTGACTTTCTTAACACACAAACAAGGTCCTCTTTACCATTCTGTTCATATCCACAAGGTTGGTTCATATAAATTATTTCTGTTATATGTCCATGTAAAAAGGTATTTTTGACATCTAATTGATCTAATTCCAAGTCAAACTGAACAACAAACGATAATAACTTGCGTATTGAGGTTTGTTTGACTACTGGGGAATATACTTCAGTGTAATCAATCCCTTCTTTCTGTGTAAATCCCTTAGCAACCAATCTAGCCTTAAATTTTGGTTGCCGTGATCCAGGAATGCCTTCCTTACATTTGTAAACCCATTTGCAAGCTATAGGTTTAATGCCCTTAAGAGGAGTAACAAGGACCCAGGTCTCATTTATTTTTAATGAATCTATCTCCTCATTCATTGCATTTATCCATTTTGGAGCATTTGAGCAACCGATGGCCTCTTCAAATGTAGTTGGCTTTTGGTCATTTAAAAATCCATCAGCTATTAGAGCCATGTTTATACAATCAGCTTCACCAAACCTCATTGGGGGAACTATGGTTCTCCTTTGTCTATCTTTGGCCAATGAATAATCTATTAGCTCTTTTCGTTGATGAGGAATATCTTCCTGATAACTCTTATAATAAGAGTTATATGTTATCATTTTAGGATTGAATTGTCATGTTTTATTTCAATTTATTATGGAAATCCCTTAGCTTTGATTTATTTTGCTCTAAGTTTAACTTTGATGTAGTAAAATTTTGATTAGAGTAAGATTATCATAGTTAATGAGCTTATTGTAATTAATTCAGGGTATTATTAAAGATGGGATAATTGTTATGAAATAAAGACACTTGAAGCTTAGGAGCAGTTTTATAACGTTTTGCTAGAGAAAATCGGGTAATTTTAGCCAGCACGAATTTTGCAATGTGAGAGTTGTTGCCCATTAATTGAGCTAGAAGATGTTAGTACAGTCAGCGTGTTTCAGCCAACAGAAGCTCGCCACATCATGGGACCTATCTAATCAGCCCTGATTTGCATAAAGAATGAGATATAATTGTTGGGTAGTCATTTTTGAAGAGGAGAGAAGAAAGAAGAGATGAGGATCCCAAAAAAACAGAAAGAGAGGAGCAGAGAGCTGTCTTAAGAGGGAGCTGCCGGAATATTTCTAAAAGAGGAAGGGTCTTCCATTGGAGCTGGTGTCGAACGCTGCTTCAACCTTTTTAGGGCAACATTTTGGCTACTTCTTCTTCTTCCTTCTAATTTCTTAGCACTGTTTTACATTATGGCTGTATTTCGATTTAATTTCTATTTTTCTGGCACTATGAACTGATCACCTTAAAGTGAGGATTAGAAGTTGAATGTTTTGATTTATTTTATATGTAAGTACATTTCATTTAGCTCAATCTGGTTTTTAAGAGTTTTTATCTTTTTAACTCGATTCTGTTTGGCCAACCATTTCGTAGCAGTGTTTCTCTAATTTCTGAAAAGAATAGGAGGAGTTGATTGCTTGAAAACCACATTAGCCCCGTGTTAGGGTAAGTGACTAGCTAAGTGAGGAGGTTATGGATAATCACTCACCTAATGCACACACTTTACAGTGAGTTTAATTTCGCTGCAATAACAGGAGTGAACCAGCGTATTTCAGGTGATTCGGGAGAATGTCGTGTAAGCTGTAGTAGGTTAAGAGAAATGAATATGTATTTACGTTATAAAATTGATTAAAACAGGAAATTACCCTTATTTCGAGCATTTTAATTAGTTCAAAGTATAGGTTAACCATTTTCTGTTTAAATACGATTCCTCTGTTTCGCTCTATTTTAGCAAATATTGTGTTCCAACATTGTTATTTTATGTTATTTCGGTTCCTTGATAAATTTTATTGGCTACAAATTGAGTTTACTGAGAGTTAATTTGTGATAAAATAGAAGATTACTAGTCTCTGTGGATACGATAATTTACTTCGCACTTGCTACAAATGTATGTGTACACTTGCGCATGACATCATGTTATTGCTAAAATATATACATTACTCTAGCTTGTGTCACTTCCCCTTCTTCAACTTCTTGAGTCATTTCTTGTGCATCTTCAAGGTCTAGAAAAGATTCATCTCTATTATCTGAAGGTTGCTCCACCTCAATTGTAGTACTATGAGATGGAGTAACATTTTTAGTTGAATTTTCTTTCATCATAAATATCTCTTTTTCTCTAAAAATCACATCACGACTATTTACATATTTCCTTTCAACTAGATGATATAACCTGAATCCCTTGACACCTTCTGTGAAGTCAACAAACATACACCTCACTACCCTTGCTTTCAACTTACCTTGACTTTGATGTACATAACCAACACATCCAAAAACTCTAAGGTTTTCCAATTTAGATGGATGCTTTGTCCATCTTTTTTCTGGTGTAAGGAAATTAATAGAGGTGTGAGGACACCTATTTAGAGTATAAACTGCATAAGAGGATGCTTCGACCCAATGTTTTTCGTGTAGAAGGGCATCCGAGAGTAAGCATCTTACTCTTTCCATAACGGTCCGCTTGAGTCTTTTTGCTACCCCATTTTGATGGGGAGTGTATCTTACTGTTTTATGGCGTGTTATCCCATGTTGTTTATAGAAAAGATTAATTTCTTCACCACAAAATTCAATTCCATTGTTAGTATGAAGATATTTAATATGTCTAGAGATTTGCTTCTCAATCAAAAATTTCCTTTCTTTAAACTTTTCCAGAACCTGATCTTTAGTTTTAAGAAAAAAAATCCATCTTTTCCTTGAGAAATCATCAATAAAGGTCAAGAAGTACCTTGATCCACTTAATGAAGGTGTTGGAGAAGGCCCCCCAAAGGTCTGAATGTATGTAATCCAAGATTTCCTTGGTGTTGTGCTGAACTTTGATGAAACCATGTCTAGTAATCTTCCTATAGATGCAATGTTCACAGAAAGTAAGCTTACTGCTCAAACCATGAGGTAAAATTTCTTGTTTAGATAGTACTTCAATGCCTTTGTAGCTTATGTTCGATAACCTTTTGTGTAACGCCCGGCTTATTTAGAAGTGTTAATTTTGAAATTTTGGAACTAAGTTGATTAATTCTTAATTGTAGTATTTGATTTGGGGTTATTTTGAATTTTGGAAGATTAAGAAGGGCATTTTTGTAATTTTCTTTTAATTTTTTTTTAATTTTTTTTTCTTTTCCTTATCCTTATCTCTTTCTTCTTCTCTTTCTTCTCCTCCCTCTCCCGAAAATCTCTCCCTCTCCGATAACACACACACACACACACACACACTCTCTCTCTCTCTCTTCCGCTTCAAGCAGCGAGCTTCGCCGTCCCTACCGTGCAGCCCGAACCGTCGTCACCTGCTGTAGCTTCAGCCAGCAGCGCCGCCATCTCCTTCGCAACCTTGCAAGCAACGTTGTGCCTCGTCCATGGCAGTTCTGCACAGATCCGTTCGTCGCTAACCTCGAGTGGTTGCGCCGCTGCTCGTTTGCAGCCGTGTCGCCGGTTAGAGCCTCCTCTCTCCCTCTCGTTTTGCACAGACAGCAGGGGGTGTTGTTTTGGGGTTAATTTTCGACGAACTCGTTGTTGTACAGCGTTGTACAATCCCGATTTGGAGTGGATTATGCAATTCGATTGAAGGCCGATTAGGACGAAATTGAATCCTTCGTACTGCTGTCCAGCACTGTTTTGAGGTAATTTTTAAGTGGGTATCGAAGTTTCCAACTCAATTAAGGTTAAGCGTGAGTTGGGTTCTAGTTGGTCATATTTTAGAGCCTTTTTTGTGGAATTTAGGGACTGTTTTAGTGTTTAATAATTTACCCATCATGTGTGAGATCTTATTCAAGGTTACCCATTATGTTAGGAGGTCGGGTTGTCGAGTTTGAACCATTTTGACATCAATTTCAGCAAGTAAGGTGCTGTTTTGGGACTTCATTTAGCGACTCAAGATCAAGTATTCGAGTTCTGGCCGTCTTGAACCTTGGAATAAAATTGTGTAAGTAGTTATTTGGATTTAAGCCTTTTAAGTTCTTAAATGAATAGTATGTGTGCTTGATATTTATATTTGGTGAATTGTATGTTGAAAGCGTTTCTAGGAAGCATGTAATGGTTAATGAATCCGTTCGGGGTAGTTTTGAGCTCAATGGCTTAAGTTTGTGGCTATAAAGAGATTAAGGGTTTAAAGAGTCAAGTTATTGGTGTTAGCACATATTAAGATGGTAATAGGGGCTTAAAGACCCAAGCTCATTATAAATAGCAAGAGTAGTACTTTACAAAGTATGCCTACGATAGTGATTGGATTTGTAACATTGTTGTGATATTTAGAAAGGTTGCAATTAGGTATTTGTTGTTGCAAGTAATCAATGCGAGAGAACCTGTCGAGCTTGGTAATGGAGTGGAATCTTGAATTAGTTGGTGGTCGAGGTTTAGGAATGGTGATTGTGTTTGATGTTAATGTTTATGAGCTTATCGTAGTTTCTCTAAAGGTTTTGCGAATAGATTATTGATTACTCAGATTGCTTGAAACTCTTAAATGATCGGTTGAGGTATAGTTTCTACGGGTGGTAATGAACTAACTGAGAGCAAGGCGTTGTAGTGGTTGGTTTGGACTAAAGACTAATCTAGAACATCTTAAGGGTTTCAGTGGGCAGGGCTGAGGTTAATGCTGCAGGTGTTTAGAATGAGCAGATGATTGGGCATGTTTAACGTATTTCAGTTGGTCCCGAATGTGAGTAGAGGGTTACTAGTCGTCTTGATTTCTAGGGTGGTTATGGAACTAAATTCTGGATTAAAGGGATAGAGGGCTATGTGCCGGTAGCACATGTATGTGCTTGTGAACTACGGGCCAGGTTGTGAATGTGGTCCGGAAATAACAAATGATTTTGGTGTGGTAGATTGCCCTCGAGATTCCAAAAGTAGTGCGAAAATGCAAGGAGCTTGATAAAATAAGAGCCACCTGATCTTATGTCTCTCCTGGGCGAGTCTGTAACTCTAGGTTGACTTGATGTGATGAGAGTGAGGGATTGTGTTCCTTCACTGTGGTGCTAGCTTAGGGGTGATTACCCATTATGTTTAGCGTAAGGATTGCGATCCTTATGGCCTGTGTGCTAGCTTATGTGTGATTCCCCATTATGTTGAGCGTAAGGATTGCGATCCTTATGGCCTGTGGTGCTAGCTTAGGGGTGATTCCCCAATTATGTTGAGCATAAGGGATGCATCCCTTATTGCCTGTATGCTAGCATAGAGGGGTGATGTTCTATTGTATGTAGGCGTGAGAGTTATTTTCTTTCACGGCCTTAGTCAACCTAAGTTACATGGCTCGTTGGTAGTGATCGAGACAATGCCATACCGGGATGGACTCAGGTAGAGTGTGCGAGCGGTAGTTGTATGGACGATGAGTTGAAATTAAGAAGCAGATGTGCGTGCCAGGACAACTTTTGTGTTGATGATGCTAGCATAGGGGCGTTATCCCCAGAGTAATGAGTTAGGGGGCGATTCCCCTAGAGTGTTGATGATGCTAGCATAGGGGCGTTATCCCCAGAGTAATGAGATAGGGGGCGATTCCCCTAGAGTATTGATGATGCTGGCGTAGGGGCGATGTCCCCAGAATGATGAGTATGAGAGTTGTCCTCTTTCTTCGTATTAGACTTCCCTAGAATGCATGAATCGCAGGTATAACAAGTGTAACACTAAAGGCGAGTGAGCCTGAGTTAAGGCGAGTAGACGTTTAGCTGATTAAAGTGAATTTATTAGATTGAGATGGGTTATGTGAGATAGGGCGATGCCCTCGTTTGTATGGATTTGGACTTTGGACCCTTAAGTGGGCTACTTACTGAGTATGTTTATACTCATCCTTGCTATTTTGTCTGTTTTGCAGATTGTGCACATTCTCGAGGTGGATGGCGCAGACGACGACTTGACGAGACTATGGAGACTCCACCAAATCTCTTGTCCCTGTTGTTGTTGGTCTGTAAAGTTTAAATTCTTTCATTTCCGTGTATTTTGTTTAGAAGTTCTTAGGTTCTTCTGCCTGTTGATTGAGCTCAGCATCATTTATCGTAGTTTGGTAGATGCTGAGTCTGTTATCTGAAATATAGAAGTGTTTATGTCTCTTTCCAGGTCGTTGTAAATTTTGGGTTTCTCCTAGTTACGTCGTCATGCTGCCGAAATTTCGGCATGAGCGAGGTAACTAGGTCGTGCTTCCGATCTAGCGTGTCGTAGTAGGTTGGGTCTTTACATTTTGTGTCATAAATCTCCTTCAGATAGATTGTTACTTGAGATCATCAAGGCTTCTTGAACCATTTGCACATCTTTTATGACATATAAGCCATTGATTTTCACACCAATCAATATTGTCTTTAAGTCTTTAATAACTTCAAATGTTCCTCCACGACCTTGATATTGACATCCAATAGAATCTAACATACCCAAAAATATCAAATTCCTTTTGAGATTTGGAACAAGTCTCACATTTCTCAAAATCTTGATTGATCTATCTTGTAATTTTAAAGAGACTGAGCCAATTCCTACAACATTGCAAGCATCATTGTTTCCCATATATATCATTCCACCATCCCATTATTTATAGGTACTAAACCAAGCCTTTGATAGTGTCATATGAAAGGAACAATCCGAGTTTAGCACCCAATCCTGTTTTTCAACTGATTGTTTAATGCCTGAGCATTGGATCTGATGTAGCTAATGCATCTGAGAAGGTAACTGAATTTTCTCCAATTGAAGCTTCTGGACTTTTCGGCTTTTGGTTGTTTTGATCGTTCTTTCTCTTAAAGAAGAAACAATCTTTCTTTAAGTGCCCATCTTTTCGACAATAGGTGCACTTAATCTTATTCTTGCTTTTCTCATCTCCTTGATGTTTGTTCTCTTTCCAATTGTTTTTTTTATTTCCCTTTTGAAAAGAGTCCTTCAGAGTTGGGTTGAACCTTCTTTTGAGCAATTAGCTCTAGTTCTCTTGTTCTAACAACTGAATGATTGCATTGATTGTGATCTTGTCTCTTCCATATTTCATTGCAACCTTTATTTCTTTATGAGTCTGGCAGTGAGTTCAAAAGGATGAAAGCTTCATTTTCCTCCCCAATTTTATCTCCCATATATTTAAATTCTGATGACAATCTCTTAAAATCATTTAGATTGTTTGTCATTGATTTGCTTACATCCATTTTATATGTAAAGAATCTTTCTCTCAGATATGTCTTATTGGGAAGTTCCTTTGAAAGGTACAGGGCATCGAGTTTCATCCACATATTATAGGCAGTGTCTTGATCGATTACTTGTCTCAATACACAACTACTGAGATTCAACATTAGAATTCCATAGGCCATTGTCTCCATTGCTTCCTTTTCTTCATCGATCATTGCTTTAGGAAGTTTTTAAGGATCTTGGATTGCTTTTACAGCCTTTTGTAGTCCAAGAATCGCCTTGATCTTAGCCTTCCATAGTTCAAAGTCCCTTGTGCCATCAAATTTGTTTATCTCGATCTCTGTAACAGACATTTTGATTTTCTTAATTTCAAGAAAGTTTTCTTTCGTGATCCTGAACCTCTGATACCAATTTGTTGTGACTTTAAACATGGAAACAATTAAACACAACACATGGACTACACGTTGCACTCAATTAAACAACTCTAACATGCAACAATGTGATTTGCAGTCAATGGGTTAATCTCACTCAAACAGAATTGAACGAAGAAGAAAGGTAGAAGACAAAGAAGATGAAAATAGAGCAATGAAAGCAATGAAAGACAATGGGTTTAGAGTGGTTCAACCAAGGTTGGCCTACATCCACGATGAAGGAGCAACACTTTTATTCAAGATGAAGAATTACAAAGCTCACATATAAGTTCCTCTCAATTTACTCATATTTTTAAGATAGAATGAGAAAAAAATTTTATACATCAATTCTAGAAATGGCAGCTTAACCAACTTCCATTTACAGCTGATTTATTTCATAACTGTGTTAATAGCCGTCGCATATATATTAAAATTCTTGGTGCATAGTTCTCAATATTATTTCTATTCTACCCTCTACCACCTTCTTTTCTTTTCTTTTTTTCGTTCATTTCTCTTTCATTTTTTTGATCTCTTCCTCCTTACTCACAGATACAATATATTCTGAACCGCGCCTTCACCATCCCACATTATTGAACCATTGAAAGTTGATTGTAGACATATATTGTCATGCAACTTTGAGCACTCTTGCCAAGCATTTATCTTTGGGATGAGGAAATGGCACGCAAGTCAACTGACATTTTGGATTAAGTTGTTCAACCCTGCATGGTAAAATGTATATATTAATTATATGTTGTAAGAAAGGTCCTGATTGAATTTTATGTTAAAGTTAGATAGCAAATTAATGAAAGTTAAAACAAACTCACTTGTAATTGAGGAGAAAATAATGAAGGAAAATTGAGATTTCGAGCTTGGCAAGATCACTTCCTGGGCATAACCTGCTCCCTAATCCAAAGGGAATGAAAGCTCCTGGTGTGGCTACAAAATTCTTTTTAAAAAATCAAGCAAAATGTCATAAATTCCATTAGAAAGGTGAAGAAATCATACAGATTAAAATATTATTAAATCACCACCATATCCAAAAACATTTTGAAAATTTTCCTTCATTGCATTAGAGGTACAACAAAAATTCTAAAGTGCAAAAGATAATAAGTTAAAAAAATAAAGACAAAATCTATATTGGTATGAGACCATCATGGTAGAATTTGAAAAAAAAAAATTATGTTCAATATATTCAAAGAGAAATAGTGAAGGTATGTTTAAATCCTAATGGTGCTCATATATAGACTCAACATTAATTTTAACTACGAAGGCTTAATATACATTTTATTAATACAAAATGGGAAAGAATTGATGTTTGTTTGGGTTTGAATACATATTACTTCTTGTTTTATCATGTAAAATCATTGGTAAGACGTTGTTAAGTTAGGATAAATTTAGCAAAATGATCATATCTAAGATCTTATATATTGCATCTAAAAAGTGATTAATTGAACAACTTTGAACATAAAAAGAAAGGCTTGCAAATATGTAGAATATAATGTACATACATCCCATCTTGAAGGGTTGAACTCTTGTGGGGAAGGAAATTGTTTTGCATCCATGTAAAGCTCCCCAAACCAAGGTAAGACTTTCCATCCTTTTGGTATAATTTTACCTAAATAAAATAAAAGGAAAAATACAAGTGTTAGACTCAATAGTGCCTAGTACAAATCCTCAACAAAGCCAATATTTTAAGAAAATATTATCATTTTACTCTTTCCCATTACTTCTCTTCTTGTAGAAGGATTCGAAAACCTTACAAATGGAACTAAGAGACTAGCATTAGGAAGGGAGGGAAAGAAGATGGTAAAATGAGAACTCTCTCATTTAGTGGATGAATTTTGAAGGTTTTATGATAGAATTTTTTTTTTTTTTTTTTGAGTTCAACAACAATTAGGGGTGAGGGGATTTGAACCTCTGACATCTTAGTCGAGGGATGTACATGTCAATTACTGTTGAGCTATTCTCACTTTGACTTTATGATAGAGATGTTGCTCCTATAATCAAATAAAATAAAATAAAACATACATATATATATATAAATGAATGACTGACCATTAATTTCGACGTCAACTATTGCTTCACGAAAAACCATAAATGTGATACCACTAACACGAAGTGTCTCATCTATCACCTGGATATGGCAAAAAATACACTCGTTATGAATATTCTCTTCATAATCAATCTAAGAGTTGATTTTGTTTTTTTAATTGGACAACTTGTCACTAAAGGTGACTCAACTAATAATAACAATAACAATAACAATAATAATAAAGTAACTAATTATTCAAATCTCAATTTAACAAGAATTTTATTTTTAATTTTTGGTTTTCTAAAATAAGAGTTGCTTGCTAACAAATTTTGTAACCTATGTTTAAATTGTAAGTTACCTATTATAAAATATTGCTACATCTAAAGTCATAATTTCATTTTGTGTTTAACTTAAAACTGGTTTATTTTGAAGTAGAGATGAAATTAACTAAGATAAAAGCTTTGAGTTGGACATACATAAATGACCAATTTCAAACTTTTGCACTATTCTTTGACCAGCAAGAGGGCACTGAGGAAAGTTGATATTAAAAAAGAAACATATATATGCAAACAATTACTGTGTACCTGATAAAGATATTTCATTTGTTTAACTTCCGAGAGAATTATACCCTTTTGAGTTGTGGGTCTTCGTCTAATGATATCCTCTTGTTCTTCCTAAAAAAAACAGATTTTAGAATATAATAGGTCTTATAAGAAATACTATATAATACTGTTTTTTTTTCTTGCTAGAATTTTAAAATTGTTACATTCATAGAGCAATGATTTTTTTTAAAAAAAAAAAACACAAATTATTAAAAGATAGCCAAAGAATATATGAAATATTACCATTGTGCGGCAATGCCAAAGAACAATAAAGAATATGAGCTCAAAAAAAAAAAAAAATGAAGAATATGAAGAAAATGAGCTAAAAGCTTCCTTATAGGTTATTTAAAGAACACGAACTAAATATATAATTTTGTTTTAGTTACTTGTCATTCTTAAATTTTTCTAATATTTATTCTTTATTTTCTATGTGATAAGTTTATTCTTTCAATAAAGTTTTTACTGTCTTACCAAAAAAAAAAATTAAATTCTAACAAACTGAATGCCTACCTCAAAAAAATAAAATATTTTCCTTGTTTTGCATAACCAAACTCATAATTACTTTGAGTTAAATTACAAGTTTAGTCTTTAAAACCTCGTTTAGTTATTTAGTTTTTTGTTTTTGGTTTTTGAAAATTAAGCGTATACATACTATTTTCACCTATGGCTTTCCATGTTTTTTTATCTACTTTTTAGATGTGTTTTAAAAAATCAAACCAAGTTTTGAAAACTAAAAAAAATAGTTTTCAAAAAGTAGTTTTTATTTTTGAAATTTGGCTAAAAATTCAAGTGTTTTCTTAAGAAAGATGGAAACCATTGTAGAGAAGATGAAAGCTATTGTAGAGAAATGGTGAGAAAACAAGTACAATTTAAAAAAATCAAAAACCAAAAATCAAATAGTTATCAAACGGGGCCTAAACTTTCAAGTTTGTATCTATTTGGGTTCTTGAACTTTAAACAATGTCTAATATAATAGGTCCATAAACTTTCAAATTTGTATTTATTTAGTTCCTGAACTTTAAACAGTGTAATAAGTTTTTAAACTTTTAATTTCGTGTCCAATAGGTCCCTAAATTTTCAATTTTATGTCTAATAGGTCATTAACCTAGTCAACGTTTTTTAAAATTCTTGAACTTACTAAACACAAAATTGAAAGTTTAGGATTGTATTAGAAATAAAATTCAATTTATATCTAATAGATCAGTTAATTTTTGAATTTTTTTTTAATATGTCAAGGACTTATTTAGAAACAAAATTGAAATTAAAGTTCAAGGACATATTAGACATTTTTGAAGTTCAATGACCTATTAGACACAATTGAAAGTTTAAAGACCTATTAGACAGTTTTTTAAAGTTCAAGGATCAAATAGATACAAACTTAAAAGTTCAAAGACTAAACTTATAATTTAAACTTACCTTCAAGATCAACTATAAACTTCTTTGCCGCTACAAAAAATGGTGTTTGCCTACGAAATAAAATATGTAACCTATTTTGTTTAACCAAATTCATAATAGCTTTTAGGAAAAAAAATATACTTTTGATCTCTTATGCTTGGGACGTTTGGTTACATTTGGGTCCCTAAGTTTTCAAACTCGACATTTTAACTCCTAAGGTTAAATGATTTTTTTAGTCTCTACCGTTAGTTTTTCGTTATTATCCAACGGAGATTTTTTATTATTTTTTTAAGTTGACGTGACATTTCTTTAATAAAAATATTGTTTTAATTTTTTCCTTTTCCTTCTCTCTCTACTTTCTCTCTTCTCCCCATCATTCTTCTTCCTTTTCCCACTCTGATAACCAGTCATCGCCGTCGCCGTCTTCGCCTCATTTTTTCTTTCTCTTCGTCTTCCTCCTCCTTTTTTCTTCTTCTTCTTCTTCTTCTTCTTTCTTCTTCTTCTTTTTTCTTCACCTTCTTCCTTCACCCGTCGCTAGAGAGCTTCAGATCTGGTGACCCACAAGTTGTCCAGATCTGGAACGTCCGCCGACAATGAGATTTGGAAGCTCAACGTCTGCCGATGAGTTTCCAAATCTGGAACTCCAGATGTCTTACTGGCAGATGTTCCATATCAGGAAGCTCACTGACGAACATTGAGCTTCCAAATCTTGTTGACGATGGACGTTCCAAATCTGGAGCTCGTTGGCAACGGTTTTGACATTGAGATGGAAAAGAAGAAGGAAAAAGAAGAGGAAAAAGAGAGAAGAAGAAGAAAAAAGAAAGAAGAAGACGAGAATGAAAGAATGAGGCAGTGGTGGCGACAACATCGGAGACGGCTATGGTCGGTGGTCGGAATGGGAAAAGGAAAGAGAATGATGGAGAGGAGAGAAAGAAAAGAAAATTTTAAAAATTAAAATTTTTATTTTAATTATAAAAAATTAAAAAATATATTTTTATTAAAGAAATGCTGAACCTTCAGCTTAAGAAAATAATTAAAAAAATACCTCTATTAGCTACAATAAAAGAAAACTAACGATATGACCAAAAAAAAAAACCATTTTTACAAACTTCAAGAGTTAAAATATTGAATTTGAAAATTCAAAGACTCAAATACAACCAAAAACTTCAATGACTAAGGGACTGTTTGGGACAAGGATTATAATAACCTGTAGAGTACTCTACACTTCAAACACAGACTATTATAACTCCAAACTAAACAACTATGCATTTTAAATAATACTATATTATTTCACATACTATTATAACCTACAGACTATTATAACTCATGTTATTATAACTCACTCAGTGCCTCAAACAGTCTCTAAAAGTATATTTTTTCCTAACTTTTACAATATGCAATCAATGACATAAAAAACAGATCTATGAAAAAGACTTTTCTTATAATAGTTGACTTTCTTATTTAAAAAAACTACTTTCAAATTTTCACCTCATAATTCTTTTAATATTTCTTGATAGTAAGAACTTGTTTGGAAAATTTAAGAAGCCTAGAATTGAATGCCTGAATTTGTACAATATGTATGTTTAGATTATACAAGCATAAGTTTGTAGAATATATTTTTTTAAGTTTAACAATTGCGGAATAGGAATTTAACAACTAGTCTTTGAGATGGTAATTGATGTCTTATTTATTGAATTGTGTTAGAATTAGCTAAGTTTGTAGAATCTAATTTTAGGTTTGGGTTTAAAATTTCTAAAACTAAATATGCAGTATCAAATTTATGTTTAATAAGTCTAGGTTTGTGTAATTTGAATTGATGTAGTTTAGGAGGTTAATAAAATTGTAACTTAAGCAAATCTAACATACCAGACAGTTTACTATGATTTTCATATCTCTTAAAGAAACCCTTGATTTTTTAGCCAAATTTTAAAACAAAAACAAAATTTTAAAAATTAAAAAAGGATTTTTTAGCCAAATTTTAAAACAAAAACAAAATTTTAAAAATTACTTTTTTTAAGTTGTTAAAACTTGGCTTGGATTTTGAAAATATTTTAGAAGTAGATAGCAAAACCAAATATACTCATTGGTGAAATTAGAATTTATAAGCTTAATTTTAAAAAATAAAAAACTAAAAATCAAGAACCAAGTTCTCGTTTGATAACCATTTGGTTTTTTATTTTTGGCTTTGAAAATTAAGCTAATAAATACTTCTTATTTTTGGCTTTGATAACCAAGTTCTCGTTTGATAACTTATGGGTTTATTTGTTTTGTTATCTACTTTTTATAAATTTGTTTTCAAAATTCGAGTCAAGTTTTGAAAACTAAAAAAAGTAGGCAGCCTTTTGATACCCAATTCATTTTTTGTGTTATGTTTTTGTTTTTCATTTTCAAAAACAGAGTTGTTTGATAACTAATTCTGGTTTTTAAAACGTTTTTGAATTTATAAACAAAGTCCAAAAACCAAAAAATGTAGTTTTTTAAAAATAGATTTTTGTTTTTCAAAAGCTCATTTTTTTCCTCTTTGACATACCTCTCTCCAATAAATTTTTTTTTAAAACTTTTTTTTCTAAAACTTTTTACTCTCTAAAAAAATTCTCTTTCTCTCTCTAAAATTTTCATCTCCACATACCTTTTTTTTTTTTTTTATTTCTCTAAAATGTTTATCTTTATTTAACTTTCATTTATCTTTCCCTTCTAATACACTCTCCAATTTCTCTCTCTAAAAATCAAATATTTTTACCAAAATTCTCTCTAAACCTTTCTTTCTCTTTAACTTATCTATTTCTAAAATTTCTGCCTAACTTTTTGTTCTCTCTAATAAATATATCTCTAACTTTTCTTTTGAAAAGAAAAATCTCCCTAAATATTCTCTTGCTATGAATTTTCTTTATTTTTCTTATTTATCTTTATTTCTCTAACATATCTTTTACTCATAAGTCTTAATCTTACTATCTCTCTAAAATCTCTCTAATTATTTAACTTTTCTCTCTCTAAAATTTATCTTTTACCCTCTAATTTTTTTTCTTTTTTCTCTAACTAATATTTTTTATAAAGTCTAACTAACATTCTCTCTAACATATTTCTCTCTAAATTTTCTCTAAATATTATTTTTCATGTCTCTAAATTTACTATGTTTAACTTTTCTTTCAAAAATATTTATATCTATGTCTCCAAATTTTAATTTTCATGTCTCCACACATTTTTCTCTCTCTAAAACATCACTTCATGTCTCTAATTTTTAAAAAACTGAAAACCAAAGACATTTATCAAACAACTTTGGTTTTCTGTTTTTTTATAAAAACAGAAAACCAAAATCAGTTATCAAACATATATGGTTTTTGTTTTTAAAAAACAAAAAACCAAAAAACCAAAAATTGAAATGGTTATCAAACAGAGCCATAGTTTTCAAAAACTTAGGCCCCGTTTGATAACCATTTGGTTTTTGGTTTTTGGTTTTTGAAAATTAAGCTTGTTTTCTCCCAATTTCTCTATAATGATTTTTATCTCCCTTAAGGAAGTATTTGAATTCTTAGCTAAATTCTAAAAACAAAAACAAGTTTTTGAAAACTATTTTTTTAGTTTTCAAAACATGGCTTGGTTTTTGAAAACATAGGCAAAAAGTATATGACAAAACAAGTAAAACCATAAGTGAGAGTAGTATTTATAGGCTTAATTGTTAAAAACCAAAAACCAAAAACCAAATGGTTATCAAACGGGGCCTTAGTTTTTGTGCTTTAGAATATGGTTAAAAATTCAAATATTTCCTTAAAAAAGATGAAAATCATTATAAAAAAAATTGTAAGAAAACAAGCACAATTTTATGTAAAAAAAATATATTAAACGGGGTCCAAATGATTATCAAATAGGACATGAAATGATTACCATTACTAAGCATTATGATTAAACCAAATAAATACAACAAGTGAGGAAAAAGCAACTAACCTTGGCTTTTTGGAATGCATGTGGATGATTTGTAAGAAACAAAACTGCCCACATTGCTGTGTAAGCTGAAGTCTCATGGCCTGCAAACAACTTGCCAAATATCAAATCTATAATGGTCTCATCATCCAGCTGTTCACCATCTTCATCTCTAACTTCCATTAGCAAATCCATCATATCTTTTGCTTCCCAACTTTTCCCTTGTCTTTTCTTCACCAATCTCTTTTGATTGATGATTGATTGAAGTATTTTGAGCAACTGTTTTCGAGCCTATATTTAAATATATATTGTTATGGGTAAGGTATTTTTAAATAATAACAACAATAATAATAAAACAAATAGTTTGTATAGATAATAGAACGCTCGGCCTAAGTGGGCTGGATAAATCCTCTTAATCTATGTGGGTTGTAGGGCAAGTAGGTCAGACAAAACAATGGCAAATATGACTTTTTTTTTTATGAAAATTATATTGTATGGACTATGGAGCTAATGCCAAATGAATAAAATAGCAGCAGAGAGAGAGAGAGAGAGAGAGAGAGAGAGAACTCATTTCATAGAATATATACCTTTTCAAAAGATAACAAATGAGTAGCCCAATTTAATTATAAAGATAAGAGACAAGCCAAGTTGAAAACAGACAAGCAATGTTGCTTTCGTGAATTATAGAAACAACCAACGCTATTAAAAAAATTACAATATTTACTGGAAGTTATGCATTATTATTTGTTTATATTTGAAGGCAGTGCATAAAATATAGATGATATACCTATATTTTAAAATCGAAGAGTGTAACCATATATCTTAATTCAAAAAATAGCCAATATGAATATAGGTTGGTAGTTAAAGTATCACATCCTTTTTATGAGATAGTTTGAGGTTTAAATTTCTGCCCTCACATTTGTTTGAGTAAAAAAAATCTTAATTCAAATTTGGTAATTGATTAAGTTATTTATTAAATGCTCAGAACTTGAAATTGGCCAAGGTTTGAATTTAGTTTAATCAACAGATCCAATGGCAAATATATTTAATTAGAATAAAAAAGTGTTGTTTTGAATCGATCAAATTAATGAGAGAGAAAAAGCAAGGATATGAAAGATATGGAATCTAATTGAAGAATAGGTCCTACCTAACCAAGTTTAAAATATTATAACTAGAAATCTCCTCTTCATCAGATAAAATTTTAAAATATAGAAGAAATCATGGCAAGATATGGTTAGAGAAAAACAATAAGATACATGGTCTTCTTTTTCTTTTTTTTTATAATTATAATGGGTTGCAAAATTAGTTGAGATACCATATTTGCAAATTTGATATATCAAAAAAATAATTTGCAAATATATAAAAATTTGTATATCATTTTATATTATTGATAAAGAATAATATGCATGACATAGCTAAATATGAAATAAGTATTAGTGATATATCATTTTTGTATCATTAAATATATCTTTAATATACCTAATATAAAATATATTATTGACATCAGTATATCATTAATAAATGGGTTCTTACATTTATATCATTTTTGTAAAATATTTTATCATGTGATAAATCTAAATACATATGTGATATGTCCTGCTCTTTGTCCTAATTCTTCATTCTTGTTGAAAGGGAAAAAAAAAATTGATATTAAACCGATTAGGATATATCCCAATCATTCCACCATCACTGCTCGTAGATTCTAAACTTTCTATAATACTTTTCCTTTATCAAAGCGTTTCTTCCTCCTCCACTTAAGGATTATATATATATATATATATATATATATATAAGATTATGCTAGTCTTAATAATTTTTTTCAATAAAAAATTCATAGTGCTTGCCATAAGGTAGTTTTTAACATATTAGCAAGAATTCAACCTTGATGACCTGTGAAAATATTACAATTCATATACAATATCAAATTAAAATAATAGGGAGGAGGATTCAAACCTATTGGCTATCACAAAAGAAGTACTAATGTTTGACCATTAGAACCATATTTTAAGTTGGTAGGAAACCTTGAAATCATAATTACTAACATGGGAGACAATCATAAACGTAAGGTTGAGACAACATTTTACCTTCTTTCACATATGTATTTGAATTCTAAAATTTTAGGAGGGAACAAATTAGAGGAGAGAGAACTTTAAAATATTTTAAACCTCTACTATTACAAACAAATATATACTCTTCAATTGAAAATGAATTAAATAGTGCAATGACATTATAAGGGTTTGTGCTCTGATATCATGTTTATCACCACTAAATTCAAAAACTTAAGTTGATAGGTTATGATAAATTTAATGTTATATCAATAATCTTTTTTATTATCGACAACGTAGAAAAGAACTTGACTATACTCGATTCTATACTCATCCAAATCCACATGAACTATTAACAAGAGGAAGGAAATTAGAAAAGAAGTATAATAAGGGACTCACCTTGAGTGATCTATGGAAGTTGAAGCCAGGAAAGTTGATAGGCAAAGACAAAAACCCTATTGCAACTTCAGAAAACAAAGCCTCCATTTCTCCAATGGAAGAGTCTAAAGAAGAAGAACCCATGAAAATGTTCCAAATAATTTCGAAGGTCAGCTTCTTTATTTCAGTCAAAAGCTCAATTGGCCTACTCTTCATGCTTGCCCATTCCTCTAAGCCATTGATGACAGTTTGTTCAATATGATTGATGTACATTTCAAGTGCTGCATGGCCGCTGATCGGCGCCGTCGTCAGCCTCCGCAGCCGCCGGTGCTCCGCCTTGGAGACTTGCATTAGTGACTTTCTACCGGATAACATTTTGATGTTTAGAGGTAAACTAGGGACGAATTTGTCTTCATCGCCTAAAACTTGACGACAAAGTTCAGATGTACAAACAATTATACTTGCTTTACCAAGTATGTGAGTTTTGTACATATCAGCTTTCCCATATCTGCTCCTCAAACCAAAACCAAAACCAAAGAAATTTTTTTAAAGAAGAGACCATTTTCTAAGAATATGGATTTAATTGGGAATATTGTGTTTATAGTTAGTGAACTTATTTATGGAGGTAACTTGTTACTGGGTAATTTAGGATGTGTCTGGATTAATATTCTAAGTGATTTTTGGGAGTTAGAAATGTTTTTTTAAAAAAAAAAATCTAAAGCATTTGGTATCGAATATAAATCACTTTTTGAAATAATCAAATTGGTATAAAAAAATCAATTTTTTAAAAAAAGAGACACCTACCTCACATGATGTTGAACTCAAACCAAAAAAAAAAATTGTTATTACAACTTGAGAGTGGCTATACATATAGCCTAAACAAAAAACTAAAGTAAATTCCTATTAAGCCATTAATATTAATTGACAAATCAATAAACGTAATAAACCAAAATTAATAGCCTAACTAAAATTAATCAACTAAATAAAATTATTTAAACTAGTAAACTCAGTTTTCCTACATCAATAGTTTTTTTTTTTTTTAATCTTTGCTTACAAACTTGTGATTTTGTAAACAAAAAACATCACCTTCGTTCATTTATTTTACAAATGGTAGAGTGTGGTTGAGAGATTACTTAAAAAAATATTGTTTTGCAATATTGCTTGTTCTAGATCTTGACTCTCTCAAACAGTCCCTCAATCTTGTTCAAATGAATTTTGGCACACTCCAACAAAAGGAATAAAAAAAGAAAGAAAGAAAGAAAGAAAGAAAGAAAAGACCACTTTAATCATGGACTATAATAAAAGTTAAAATTACTATGCAATTGGAAATCGTTATAATTAAGATATGATAAGAGAGAGACCTGGTAAAGAAGGTGTGAAGGAAGTTCTGAAGTCGACCCGTAGAGGCAAAGTTGATGAGGGATAGAGTAGAACCGAGAAGAGGCCAATTCATATCACCGGGAGGAAGCTTTGCCCATTTCTTCCCTAGCTTAGCCGCATAATACCAACTATTCAATCTCTTCAAAACCCCAAAAACAAAAACAAAGCCAGCAAAAATCAACACCATCCAATTCTTTAACTCCATTGAGATTTCTTCACAGCTTAGCTTGCCTTCTTATCCCTTAATTGTCCCTGTAAATGCAAACTTCTATTGGTCACTATTGACTGCATAAAAGTATTTGAAACAATTCTCGATGGACAATAATCGAGGAAAATATAAAATATTTGGCCAACAAAAGTATAACTCAACACTTAAACGAGCATCTACTCTTTCTCTTGAGAGATTGGAAGTTCAAATTAATTTTCACTCCACTTATATTGTATTAAAAAAGAGGACAATGAAATCTTTGAAAGAGGAAGAGAGAAAAGAGAGAGTCTTGATCTCTTTAAATAGAGCTTTAAAGAAAGAGAGATGCAGATGAAAAAGACGAGAGAGAGAACTAATTGGACATGGTTAGAAAAAAAATGAAGTTTTTTTTTTTTTAGTTCAAGAACACATGAAATGAGATATTCGAATCTCTAATCTCGTAGTTGATGATATATGTCTTAATCCGTTGAACTATACGAAAACAAAAACAAATTTTCTACCTCAGATCACAAAGAGGAAACTGAACCCATGTCTTGCCCAATTTTGCGGCATAGTACAACTATTCAATTTCTTGAAAACCCCAAAAACAAAAACAAAGCTGAAAAAATAAGCACCAATTACCAATTCATGAACTCAATTCATTTCTCTCAGCGCTTGCAATTCACTTTGGCTTATCAATAATGCAAATTTCGAGCATCTCTGCCATATTCCTGATCCAACTATTTTATACACTTATTATTATTTTAAAATAATTGCCTCGTGGATTGAATCTCTTGTCCTACTTGCATTAAATTAAAGATGACCCTTTTGTTTATTAAGGTATTACAACTTATCAACAACTATTATCTGGGAAAAAAAATAATCTGACATGATGACCGAGTCAAATTTTAATAGAATTCTTTGGGGGTCTATTTTTGTTCCCTTTTCTTAGTTTTTTTTACAACCATAACTTTAGAAATTCAACTTTCTTAGGGATCTATTTGATGGGAAGGGTAAAACTTTTCTTTATCATCTCTATGTTTGCTTTCAGATGTTAGTTTCTCAAGATCAGATGGCAAGAAAATAGGAACTTGGGCATTCATGACTAAATTGAAACTTTATCAACAATATAAACAAAATTGAAAAAAATACCCAAATACTATAGGCTCAAACATATTTAGAGTTATATAGAAATGATTTTAAAAACATTTTATTCTAAATGGATATAATATAAAGAGACTCCAATTCTCTAGATTTGAACAATGAAGAAGCAGAAAAAAAAGAAAAGCGAAAAGGAAATGTAAAGTGATATTACCTTAAGAGTATGAAATTAAGCATATGTGTAAAAAATAACACAATCGTTTAACTCAAGGTGGAGATTTGTTAAAAACAAGGTGAATTAAAATTACCTTAGTTAAAGACCATGGTTGAAATGAGCTCTTCTCTCCAAGCAGTTGAAAAAAAAAATCACAATAGAAAAACAGAAAAGAATTTAATTAGTTTAGATATCAAAAGATCAATCAAGAGAAGAAGAAGTTTTGTACCTTTTCTTTTATTTTAGAAAACAATTGTGAAAAATAGAAGAGTGAAAAAGAGGGGAAAAAGATCTGTACCTTGTATTTTTTTTCTTCATTCTTGAAAACTCTAATGAAATATTCATGGCTGCCATCTTCAACAGTGGATGTAGGCTTTGCCAAACCACTAGAAACTGGGTATTTCTTCTTCTCCTTTATCTCTATTTTTTTCTTGTGTGATTTGATCTAGTAAGAATTTCTCCTCCTACATCATCTTTCTTTGAATCTACATGCTTGTAGAAAGTAGAGAGAAATTGAGAAATGTTTTGTTTCTTTGTTGCAAAAGTGAGAAAGTAAAGTTAGAGGAGACAAAACATTTTTGTCTATTGATGTGAAAGTGGTAAGACACATATTAAATTGATTTGACAACACACTGAATAATCACATGAGGTTGTTTTTTGTCCGAAATGAAAATACAAATTGTAAATTGATTGCTAACATTTCGCAGAATAATACCACTTGCATAATAACAAAACAATACCACTCATCTACTATTCCCCTCAAACTTTATGAGGACAAAGAGTTCATAAGTTTGGTACAGATAGGACTATGTAATAAAAAGAATTTTACTCTCTTTAACAGGTCTTCAAGCTTTCATCAGAAATCGAGGAGTGGTTTAGTAAACAAATCAATAGATTGATTAGAAAGAAGAAAAGAATTGAACAACTATATATGTCACTATAAAGAACTTTTTTTCAAGATAAAATGATAATCAATTTCATTGTGTTTTGTCCTTGCATGGAATGTTGGATTGCATGCCAAGGCCAAAGCTGAAAGCTAAAATGTTATAACATATGGGTTAGGCCAAAAAAAGGATGCAAATCACAGAATAATTGACATAGTCAATACAACATAGCAGTGGATGTAGCCAAGGATCTACATTCTACCCTAGCAGAGGAGAAAAATTATTTAATGTGGCCGTCACATTATGATTGTCACCTTTTAAACTGTTAGATGTATGGTGAAGCTATTGTTGGAATAGAAATTTTGGCCAATCAAAAATTTCCATGTCATTAAAAATTGCCATGGCATTAATTAAAATTAGTGATAAAAATATTTATTTAATTAGAGATTATTTAAATTGACAAATATCCCTAAATTAAGGCAAATCCAAATATGCAATTGAGTTATATGAAATCTGGGCCAATTTTAATCAAAGCCCAAATGGGAGACCCTAATCCAGCAAAATCTTGACTCAAGGTCAGTAAGGCTCAGCCCGTAAGAGTTTAGGCCCAAAGTTAGCTAGGCTCAGTCCAAAGGCCAAGCCTAAAGTTAACCATGCCCAGTCCAGAGGACCAGACCCAAAGTCCATTAGGCCTATTCCAACAGTTAGGCCCAAGCCTACCTAGAAGCCCTGGAGAACTCTATAAATAGAGTGCTCCCTCCTCCATTTTGGGGTTCAGAAATTTGAGATCTCAGAGAGGATTTAGCAACAAAGACCAGAAGACTCCTTGAGCTCTTGAAGATCAAACACCTCCTGAACGAATAACACTTCCTCAAAGATCAAGAACATTTCTTCGAGACCCCAAAAATCCATTGAAGCTTCAATCTCGTGAATAAGCTTTGCAGCCCTCGAGTGAAACATACAAATAGGAGAGAGAATCAACGGATGAAGTATTAGAGATTGTATTCCACTACATTCAAAATTAATACAAATACAAAAGTTTCATTTGCACGTGTTTTATTTCTTTATTGAAATCTCGTGCGAACAAATTGGCACGTCCAGTGGGACCATTTCTACCTCTTATCTCTTTCTCTTCAAAGTAAAGCAATGGCACCAAAGAAAGTTGCATCGAAGGTTGCTGCTTCAAGAGACGAATACACGGGACCAATTACTCTCAGTCGGTCTCAAGGGGTTGAAATAAGCGAAGATCGAACTCTTGACG
This sequence comes from Trichosanthes truncata, assembly GCA_033996785.1. Taxonomy (NCBI): domain Eukaryota; kingdom Viridiplantae; phylum Streptophyta; class Magnoliopsida; order Cucurbitales; family Cucurbitaceae; genus Trichosanthes; species Trichosanthes truncata. The sequence goes on along the minus strand of MU867259.1, from coordinate 42,060,337 downwards.
CAATTGCAAGCAGAATTGTCAAACTGATCGAGGAATCTTATAAGGATAAGGCTGTTGTCAAGGACAACCTACTGTTTGATCAATTCACTTCTATTGTCAGTCAATTGAAGACGATGTCAAATCCAGATGTGATGTTTGTAATGATGGCCGATGTAGACTCTGATGAAAGGATGGCAGAGATGGAAAGGAAGATCAACCTCCTAATGAAGGCAGTCGAAGAAAGAGATCAAGAGATTGCCTATCTGAATAATCAAATGCAAAATCGAGAAGTTGCTGAGTTGAGTCAGGCCATTACTGTGAAAAAGAGTGACAAGGGGAAAACTATTGTCCAGGAAGATCAACCACAAAACTCGACTTCAGTTGCTTCTTTGTCCGTCTAGCAGCTACAGGATATGATTATGAGGTCTATTAGAGCTCAGTATGGCAGACCCATGAAGTGAGCTTGTCGAGGGCTCAATCAAATACAATTTATAATACCGATCTAAAATTAACTACTTGTAATAATTAATAGTGGACCGGGTCGAACCACAGGGAACAGAATAAATTGGTTTCAATTAATTGGTTTTCTTAATGACACGGACTGACAAGAACTGGGGGGGAGTTAGGCATAAAATAGAGATAGAAGGACTAAACAAAGAGTAGTAAAAATAAAGATCTCACCTTGGGCACCGAATCAGGGGTAAAGGGGTAGTTATGCAAATTATCGATCATTAAAACTAACCTAACATGCAATTTCCTATGTTTTAAGACCAACTGAACTCCTCGAGACACCATAGGAGCCTCCCTTAATTAAACCAATTTACAAACGCTTAATTGGTTCTAATTTAATCAACTAATTTGGCACGACCAATACCAAAAGAATTAATTAAACGCATTACACTCAAGGGATAAGCCGAAACGAGTTAATTAATTAAGACTAATTGATCTAAATTAACTAAGCCCGCGCTAACAATTCTAAGGCCTACCATGTACTCGTAATTAAGCAATTCTACTTAATTTAACCGACGTGGCTACCTGCCTATTTACTACTCAAATTAAGCTAGAGACCAAGGACCCCTACGAATACATCTAGCATAGCTAAGAAATCTCTAAATTAATTGATTTGTCAGTTCAATCAAAGTAGAAATAACTAGAAATAAGCACAAGAATTTGCAAGCCATAAAACAATGTTGGAAATTGAAATTAACAACCAAATCTCACAATAAAATGCATAATACCGTATTTACAACCCCAAAACGACGACAAAAGTCTAGCAATCCATCGAAACGATGTAGCCCGACACCGAGGTTTGATGAAAAACTCCTAATCTATCCTAAACTACTGAAAAACAGAGAGGAGAAAGCCTAAATTGGTCTCATGACGGTTGAAAATCGGAGACAAATGACCTAGAGGACGAAAAAATCTATATATAGGAATCGACGGAGCGTCTAGACGCTCTGGACAGCATCTAGACGCTCTGGACAGCATCTAGACGCTCCCAGCGTCACAGGGGCTCTCCGCAGCGTCGAGGGAGGCTTCAGGGAACTGCCGATAGCGTCTAAACGCTATAGACAGCGTCTAGACTCTACCTAGCGCGCAGTACTGCTTATTTTTGCTCTAACTTTTCGTTCAGGTGTCCAAATGACCTTCGATTTGATGCGTTGGAATTGTGATTCAACGTAGAATCTCTTGAAACATGCCTTATGCTCAAATCCCTACAAAATGATCAATTAATTACATTAAAACCTCCAAACTAACATGATTTAAGTATGAAAATATAGAACTATGTTGGTCCTATCAACCCACTCAAAATTCTCTCATGTATTCTAAATCGTAAACTAAGAGAATGGACAACTTAAGGATGACTGTGGGGTATCAGTCTCCAAAGTTCCAGCAGTTCGATGGGAAGGGTGACCCTAAGCAGCATGTCGCTCACTTTGTTAAGACATGCGAGAATGTTGGAACTCTCGGCGACCTTCTAGTCAAGCAGTTCGTCCATACCTTGAAAGGGAATGCCTTCGACTAGTATACTGATCTAGAGCCCGAGACGATCAATAGCTGGGAATAGTTTGAAAGAGAGTTTCTTAATTGCTTCTACATTACGAGGCGAATTGTCAACATGATGGAGCTTACAAATACGAAACAACGAAAAGGCGAGCATGTCGTCGATTACATCAATCTCTGGAGAGCTTTAAGTCTTGACTGAAAAGACCGTCTCACCGAACTGTCTGCTGTAGAGATGTGCATCCAAGGCATGCACTGGGGATTACTTTACATCTTACATGGCATAAAACCTCGCAGCTTCGAAAAGTTAACAACACAAGCTCATGACATGGAGCTAAGCATTGCTGCCAGAGGAAGTAGGGACCTTCTAGTCCCAAATGTGAAAAAGGAAAAGAAAGAAGTGAAAAACACCAAAAAAGTTTCAAAGGGTACTACCACCAAATAATCTATGGTCGTCAATACCACCCCTTTAAAATTAACTTCGAAAGGAAAAGAAATCAAGACGGAGAAATGAATAGAAGGGGGCGAGAGGCGTCGCCTAACTTTGAAAGAGAGGCAGAAAAGGTTTACCCATTTTCAGACTCAGATGTTCCAAACATGCTGGACCAATTGCTGGAAAAATAACTTATTCAGCTTCCCGAATGCAAACGGCCAGAGGAGTTAGAAAAAATGAATGATCCTAACTACTGCAAATACCACCGAGTCATTAGCCACCCCATGGAGAAATGTTTCGTGCTCAAAGGGGTGATTATGAGATTAGCTCGGGAGAAGAAAACTGAGCTAGATCTTGATATGAAGTGGCTCAAGCGAATCATGTGGCTATAATGACTCATTCTAGAGCTCAGTCACCTACAAGATTGTTTTACTAGAGAAAAGGAAGCCTCATTTAGTTTGGATCCTTTGAACCTATTATTGTTTGGTCAAAGGAGGAGCCCTCAAGCAAGAACCATCAAGAGGGAGGATTCCAAAAGAAGTACGTTCAAGGAAAAAGCAAACAAGCTGAGGATGAAAACGAAGGCTGGACAGTCGTGACTTGTCGTAAGAAGCGACAATAAAGTTATGCTCAGAAGGAATCTCAGCTATTTCAAGAGCATAAGAGAAAAAGGAAGTCGCAAAAGAAGAAAGGAAAAAGAAATGCGAGGAAGCTCGATTGTGTAGTGAAAGAGGATGAGGATCTCTTCTGACCTCGACAACCAGTAACTCTAGAGGAATTATTTCCAAAGAATTTTTTAAGTGATGGGCAGGAAGAAGCACTTGATGTGGTTGCATGCCATGTTGTTAGCGCAAGTGAGGATCCCTCAAGCTCATCTGAGGTGGCAACTGAGCTAGAAAACTTATCAACTTTCAGTATAGAGGACCTGTTGTCACTCCCTCAAGCAGCTAAATTTACTTTTATTGAGGCTTTAATAGACTCCGACAGTGCAAATGCTCCAACCTCTATAGCACATACATGTGCTTCGTGTTATATGTCAATAAGTTTTACGGATGAGGACTTGCTGCTAGGGTCGAAGCCCTACAATAGACCATTGTTTGTCTCAGGGTACATTTGAGAGCAGAGAGTTGGTCGAATCCTTATAGACGACAGATCATTTGTCAACATAATGCCTAAGTCGACTATGAAACAGTTAGACATCTTGATGGAAGACAAGCTGTCGAACAGAAAACTGGTGATCCAAGGCTTCAACCAAGGTGGGCAACGAACGATTGGCATGGTATACTTAGAGCTCATCATTGGGGATCTAAAGGCCGATACCCTGTTCCACGTCATAGACTCCAAGACCACTTACAAGTTTCTACTGGGTCGTCTTGTAACTTCTACGCTGCATTAGTATTTTAAGTTTTACCAGGATGGCATCAAGAAAGTGGAGGCAGACATTAATCCATTTTCAGAAGCCGAGTCCCATTTTGTTGATGCAAAGTTCTATATGAAGGGTGAAGGCATAGGAGAAACTGTACCAACAATGGTCCCTTTGATCAAATGTGGTAGTAAATCCAAGTCAGAACCACAAATTGACGTGAGAAAAGAAAATGTCGAAGAGATAAGCCCAAGCGACGAGCCTTCCCCAAGAAGAGGTGAAGCCTCTATGAGCTCTGCAAAGTCCAAGATTTTGAAAGATGAGAAAGCCTCAAGTGTTCCTGTCTTACGCTATGTCCCCTTGTCGTGACGTTGAAAGGGTGCAGTGCCTTTTGCAGAGTGTCTAAAAAATTTGAAAGAAAAAGACATCGAGATTTTAAAAGAAAGTTTCATCACACCTCTCACAATGATAACAAAGCATGAGGTCAAGAAACCTATGGATGACCACGCGAAGACGTTTTTACCTAAAAAATGAACAAAAGATGGATTCGACCCAAAGGCGTATAAACTATTAGCAAAAGCAGGTTATGACTTTACAACTCACATCGAGTTTAAAAGTCTAAAAATCTTCGATGAAAGACCTGAGCTTTCTTCAACACAGAAGAAACTTCTGAAGGAGGGCTATACTCTACCCGTGTCAAGGAAAGGACTTGGATATCAGTCCCCTGAGCAAGTTTGCATAACGAGAAAAGAGAAGGTGAAGGTGGCAGACGTAAACCATATAACAGTAGAGAAGGTCGACAATTCAAATGAAAAGAAGGACATCAACCGAAGGACTTCTGTTTTTAGGCATGTTAGGCCTTTAGTAGCTCAACCTTCAGCTCTTTAGCGATTAGACGTGACTCCGATAGAAGAAGAGGGGTCATCTCTCACCTCTGGTTCCACTCAGCCTTCGGCCTTTCAGAGGATAAGTATGCCTGCTAAGGAAGAAAAAAGTGCTTTATTAACTTCAACTTTTGATTCCACTCGACCTCCGGTCGTTCAAAGGTTAAGTATGCTCACAAGCGAAGGAAATAGTTCTTCATCAATTCCAACTTTGGTGTGGCCATCAGCTTTTCGAAAGCTAAGTGTACCCACAATGGAGAGGAAAGATGTACTTTCAACCTCAACTGTGATACGACTATAAGCTTTTCAAAGGCTAAGTGTAACCACGTCAAGATTTTAGTTAGGGTTTCATCCACCATTACAAAGCTTCTTCTCTCTCCCTTGTCTCTTCCCTTCCTTGCCGAAGGAACCCTAATCTCCATCTTTCTCCATTGTCTCTTCCCCTTATCATCGATTGAAACCCTAACTAAAATCTCTCTCCCTTGTCTCTTACCTCACGGTTGATTGTAATTGGCCCGAGCTCGTCAAACTGTCCAAAATAATATTTATAAATCTAACCACAAACTTGTAGCAAGAAGTGGTCCGATCGATCCATAAGGAGGCGTGCATGTAATTTGGTAATTAACTTGCTAAATTTGGATTAATTGTAACCGAGAGGGGGTTTAGTTCTTGAAAGTAAAAAATAATGCAAGAAAATTGTAAATTGCATAGAGAAGAACTAAAGTAAGAGTATAAAAATTATCAGACAAACTGGACACTGAACGAAAGGTTCACGTTTGATAGGATTCAGTAATGCCAATCATAGGTAACAAAAATAATGAGTTTCATGCTTAAATATACTCACATGTCCAAATGAGGTCATAAGAACTTCTAATTCCCCTCGTACAATTTAACCAAGCACAAGGGTTAATTAAACCCGAAACCAATCTAGAACTAGGGATGGTACTAATCCTAGCCATAGATCGTAATGTGCCATGTTTTAGACCAACCGTTTAAGCCCTAGGATTAACTAGAACTAACGAGTTGCTCGTACTAATTTAAGTGGCAACCTTTAATTAATCCTCACACTTTTTTACCTCTTTAGGACCTGGACTCTTTTAGTTCATGACTGCATTTAGTCACAAACTCACTGATTCTAAGGCCTATTGCTACTGAAATTAAACACATTCTTGATATACTAAAGCAAATGCAAGAACGTGTATAGCAAAACTATTTGACATGCATAAGGTTGTCAATCCTAACTACGAACATGCTTAGAAATAGAAATAAACAGGCATAAGATAACAAAACAGAAATATAAGTGTATTAAGAAGAAAACCTCATGGCGTTACATAAGAATCCAGACGATCTCCTCCGAATTGGAGCTTCTGCTTAGCTAGAGATGGTAATCTCGATGCAAACGTCCATTAAATCCTTAAAACTAAGCTAAACTAAGCTAAGGGGAGTAAATATAGAGAAAATGGATCTGAGTTCGTTGTCCTAAAATGGAAAGAACGCTTTTACAAATTTCGAAGTAGCGTTGAGACGCTACAAGCAACGTCTCGCTCTATGACTTAATTAGACCAACGTCTTTGAGGCTCACGGTAGCGTCAACCTGTGCTCCCTTTAGCAGCGTCGAGACGCTATGGAGGCTGTCACTTTTTATAGCTATTGCCTTTGAGCGTCGAGCAAGCGTCTTCTAGGCGTCTCGACGCTTCCCACAGGGGAAACGTGGTCATTTGTCCTCTAAATCTTCAATTAAGGGCTCAGATGACCTCTGGTTAAGTTTAAATTAACCCCGAATGCTTTAAAAAGCTCCAAAAACATTCAGAACGCTCCAAAATGATCCTTTGCTAAATTACCTACAAAATAAGCAATTAAGCACTTAAAACCACTAAAAACCACGTGATTTAAACATAGAAAATAAGGACTATTTTGGTCTCATCAGTACTCCCTAACCCCCATCTCTATTACTCGCCTCTTCCTTTCATTGACGACAGTAACCCTAATCTCCATCTTTCTCCATCATTTCTTCATCTCCTCGTCGACTGTAATTCTAATCCTCATCTCGCTCCCTCATTTCTTCCCCTCCTCGCTAACTATAACCCTAATCGTCTTTCCTTTTTCGCCGACTTTAACCCAAATCGTCATCGTCTCTTTCTCTTCCCTTCTAAAATCGTAGATCTATCATCCTTCCATATCCACAATCGTGGATATACTGTTGAGTGGTATATGAAATCCACTTCCCTATGTATACATCAATTATCTTCCCTTCAACTGAAACCTCTCCCTTTCATTTAGGAACCCTAATCCCCACTCCATTCTCGCTCTAGAAACTCGAACGCCATCTCTAAAAGAATGAACGTTTCACTCTACAACAGAAGCATTGGATCGTCTTTGATTTTATTTAAAATTAAACTTAAAAAAATAAGATTAAGCAAACTTACTTGGAGTAAAGATATTTATGACAGGTCTTTATCTTATCCACAAAGTCTTCCTAGCTATGACTCGAATACATGACCAAGGTTTGTGGGAGTCTCTTGAAAGAAAATCCACAAGAGATTGCAGATGAAGAGGTCTAGAGAGAATTCTCTGATTCTCTACAGAGGAGATGTATATTCCAATGGCTCAACCCAAAGATTCTATTTATAGAGACTTGGGGCAAATCTCTGTCATAATTAAATAATATATTTTAATATCTAATATATTAAAATACATATATTTAATCTATTTGAATCTTAAGCAAAATCTTTTAAATTCTCCTATGATATCTATTTATTTGAATCGTATTCAAATTTTATAAATATATTTTCTTTAATGTATCTAATATACAGATTATAAGCTCAAATGATACAAAATCAATTAATTAAGCTTTTTAATTAATTAATTTTCATTCATTAACTATAGGTCACTCCACTATAGACCTAGAGTTGCACTTTTATGCACTGTAGGTCAAGTTGTATTCATGGATATAATCACTATATGCAAATCGATCATTCACGAGTTGTTCATAATTACAACTAGGTCAAAGTCCATTTTACCCCCTGTAATTACATCTTGCACCTTAAGTACCACTAATCTTCTGATGAACAATTTATTTATGATCCAACTATAAACTAAGTTCTTCTAGGGCTAGTGAGAGGGTGGGCCTCATTGTTCAAGTCTCGACATCAGCACTTAAGAGAACTACTCATCTACTTACCCTATATGGAAAAGAGTGAATTTCATCATGTCAGATTATGTATCCAACTCCCTATTTGGTCAAGTCCCCAAAATGGTAGACTTATTGAATCGGCTACAAAGGTCACTTTCACTCATGCAAATCAAAGGACAAACCCTCAGAGACAGGAGTTGATAACTCACTCAAGATTGAGATCGAGTCACATATGATCATCCTGATGAAATATTAATCTTCTCAATTAACAGATTTATAAAGAGTCATTAAATATTTCGTGGTCCAGACTTATACAAACTCATTGTATAAGAGATACCCCCACTCACTTGTCTCCACATGAACGATTTGGAACAAATCATTTGTAACTATTATAAAGTGGGTCATATAAATAGTGTTACCAGAATAAAGCACCCAACCTTATCCATATACTATAACCCTTTAGGTTATTTCTTGAACATGATCCTCCTGTATGTCAACCACATGCTGTTCAAGATTACACTAATAACCTTGAACTTTTCATATAATGGATAATATTATAATGCAAATAAAATAATCAAAATTATTATTAATTATTAAATAAATCATTAATTACGAGGCTTTAGGGCATAAATCCCAACACTCTCTTGTTGCCTCAAAGATTAAACAATGCTACCTATTATGACTTCCTCTCATTCAACAACATTCTAAGTCTGTTTGTTCTTCTATAGGATTGCGAGACAGCATCAAATTGTAGTTACGAGGCCTAGTATGAGAGATGGGTTGGACGACTAGAGCTTAGTTTGGGGGGGGGGGGGGCTTTTCATTCTCCATCGAACGAGTTTGTTTCTAATCTTTTGGCTGATGATGATGAACCTGTGTAATGAATTGAGTTTTTTTTTTTCCACTAATGATGTTTGTTGATTACTAAAGCCTCATTTCTTTTATTAAAATTATTTGATTATTTCCTTGCTCGTGTCTCTCTACATTACGGTTATGGTTTGTACCTTGTGTTATTTTCCATTTCACGCTTGTTTTTTAGGTTATGGTGATTACGTCGATTTTTCCTTCCGCTTCTGGTTTGCTGATTCATGGTTGTTTATGTGTTCTGATTTCCAATGGTTTTGATCATACCCTTGAGGTCTCATTCTCTTTGTTGGTCTCCGTTGTTTTATCAGTAAATTCATTATTCTTATTTATGTGTTTTGTTTTATGTGTTCTGTTTATGTGTTCTGATCACCAATGCTTTTGATCATATTCAAAATCTGAGGCCTCCTTCACTCACATTTTCTTATGTATCTATTTACTGGTCTTCTTATTTATGACTAAATCCATTATTCTTATTTATGTGTTTTGTTTATTAGGTAATGGTTTCTATGGTCTTTTGCAAATCCTTTTTACTCATGAGTATGATATTTTGTTTTCCAAATAGCTTGGTTTGACTTCTTACTTCCACTATTTAATCCCTATATGATTAAAATGAGTTTAAGTATGAATGTATGTGTTTTGATATATGTTTTATTGATTAGCCTTTGTTGTTTTATGGTTTTCACGTTTTGTTTTCTTCAACAGTGTGTAAATTTGTTTTTAGAGTAGCTTGGTTTGACTTCTTACTTCAACTACTTCCTTTCAATATTTTTAAATGGTCATTAAGACTTGTATTACATATTTTTTAACTATTCAATTCATATGTCAAGTCATAGATAATTACCTTAGTAAAACAATATTTACTTAAGTGGTGATTGGGTTCCTAATTGTCACGTCTATTTATTATAAACTCCTTTATTTAATGAAAGGGTAGTAATGAACAATATTTAGTTGAAATGACTTAGTGGTTGAGTTCCTCATTGTCACATCCATTTATTTTATACTTCTCTTAATAAATGTAATGGTAGTTGGTGTTTAAAAAACTCATTTCTCTAATCTGTCTTTATAAATTTACCACTCTTCATCACCAAACACATGCACTACTCTCTATGGCCAAAGTTCTTTAACTTTGGTATGCCTTTCCCTCTCTCATATGACTTCATCTCTATAGTGTTCTCTTCTTTAGACATTGTTCATTCCTCTATTCTAAGTATACCTCTTATATTTCTTCCATTCTTTATCAACTAATGCACTTTTTTTTTTTTGTTTCTATTCAATGTCTCCACAGTACGCGATCTACTTTTGAACATCCCTTGCTGGTTGTTTCGTACTTCAAGGATCATGTTGATAGCACTAAATTAGTGCTATATTTATGCCTTATTTTAGCTAGTTTTACGCTTTAAATGTGAGCTTTTATGCCAATTATTTGTTAATTTCAGGAATCTGAGTAAGTGACAGCGGAATTAAGAATTTGGAGTAAAATGGTGAAAATGGAGCTATTTTAGAGCTTTTGGAGGAGAAGAGTTGTTGCACAAGCTGTTGGGGCCTAGAGGACGGCGTTGCAACGTTTGAAATGGCGTTGCAACGCCTTAATTTGGTGTGCAAACCCAAGAGATAGCGTTGCAATGCTGCCTTGTGGCGTTGCAATGCTAGAAACGCGCTAATAGATGAGGTTTCGTCCGTAGCGTTGCAACACTACTAATGGCGTTGCAACGCTACCTTGGATAGCATTGCAACGCTGTACTTAGCATTACAACGCTGTCCCGATTACTGCTTCTAATACTTCGATTCTTCATAGTTTTTTGGGGAGCGAATTTGGGAGTTTTAGACCCTAATCGACGATTGGAGAGGGTGTAAAGAGATTGGGGGCTATTTTAGAGCGAATATCTCGAAGATTTGAAGCTGAGGTTCGTGGATATCGTAGCAGCATCGGTGGATTGATGTGTAACAAGTTTATTTCTTTATTTTCCTTGTTTTTCTCTACTGTGATTGAGTGTTTTGAGATGGATTTGGTTGATCTACACTGAAGTATGGTGTACCTTGACTAGATAGTAGAGTTTAGGGCTTAATTAAGTCTTTGGACCATGTAATTGAAATTAATTGGGAATTTGTGATTAATTATTCGTTGTTAATTTCATGCATTGTTCTTAATGCTTTAAATCCCTTAAGCAAGGAGTTAATGAACTACTGATTTATGTTATTGCTTGTAGTACATAAATTAGAGCATAAATTGCATGATAATTGATGTTTGGACACGATAGTGATTAAAACATCAATTAGGATTGATGATAGGGTTCTTTAATGCCGGGTGAGAATTAATTAATGAAATAGACACGTAATTTAATTAATTACACCCGAGATTTGGAAGAGCTCGATAGAGGATTCCATGATACATTAAGCTTAGATTCAATTAAATTGTTTAATTAATAACAAATGCTCATTAAACTCAATAAATGGTCCATTGGTAAGATTAATGTCCTAAACTCAGCCCTTAAATTCATGCTCTTTCAATTTATCCCTTTGTTGCTTGTTTTTAGTCTTTTGCATTGCATTTTCTTCTGGCGATTGGTTTTCCTAATAAAATTAGATGCGATTAAGAATGATATTTAATTGATTAACCCTTTCCAATTCCCTTGGGATTCAAAACTTGGTACTCACATACCACTTTATATTACTTCGATCGCGTGCGCTTGCGTGTACACCAATCAAGTTTTTGGTGCCGTTGCCGAGTAATTGACAGTTAATTTAATTAATATTGTACTGAAAGTGTCTGATCTTACTTTAGGTGTTTTTATTGTTGTTTTAAATTAGTTTTCTCTATTTCTTTGTTTTATGTTGGTTGGATGATCTGTGGCTTCTTTGTGGAGCATTAAGGTGTTTACCAGCGTTCTCGGAGTTTTTCTGCTTATTCTTAATTTTGCAGGACGCTCCGTAGCGTTTGTAATCTAAATTCGTTTGTCATGGATGAGGAAAAGAAGGCGATTCGAGATTATTTTCTGTCGAAGCTACATGTAGACTACTCTGGAATAACGTACACACCCATCGTTGCAGAAAATTTTGACCTAAAGGCTGGTCTAATTCATATGGTTCGAGACAGTGCATTCCGAGGGCATCCATCCGAGGATTCGTACTATCACCTGCTCATGTTTTTGGATATCAGTGGGACGGTAAAAATGAAAGGTAGCTCTGATGTTGTTAATTTACTCTTGTTTCCATTTTCTTTGTAGGATAGGGCGAGAGATTGGTTTGTTTCTGTAACCTTTGGAGGTATTTCAACTTGGAGTGAGCTGACAAAGGCGTTTCTCACAAAATTCTTCCCTCTTGCCAAATAGTGAAGCTCAGAACAGATATTTGCATGTTCAAGCAAAAAAAGGTGGAGCAGCTTTATGAGGCATGGGAACGCTATAAGGATATGTTGAAGAAGTGCCCACCACACGGATTTCCCGATTGGCTTCAGGTACAACTTTTCTATAATGGGTTGCTTAGTACTAACAAAATTACTCTTGACAGTGCAGCTGGAGGGAATTTTCTAGCTAAATCAGTGAAGGAAGCTCGAGCCCTCTTAGAAGAGTTGGCTATAACAAGCTACCAATGGTTGTTAGAGGATTTTACATCACATAAGGGAGTGTGTGAAGCCAATGAGGTTAGTGCTCTTAAGTTCCAAGTTAAAACACTAACAAAGGCTTTGAGTAAATTGGCAGGGACAGGACTGAAGGAGGACTCTGAGGAACCTAGTCCTGAGCACGTTTCAACTGTGAGCACAAGAAGCAGTGGAAGCAATTGTGTTAAAAAGGTTAAGCCTGAAGATGTTAAGAACCACCCAGAATCTCAAGAGAAGAGAAATGCACTTGAAGGAATTATGGGGAGATTTTTATAGCAGACCATGAGCAATTATCATATGGCGAACAATACGGTGATGTTGATGTGCGCTCAGGTAGAAACCCAAGGTGCTGTAATCCAAGATATGGGAGATAAAATTAAGCAAATGACAGCACTCTTGGATAGTGTACAAGGAGGTAAGAGTGATTTACATGTTATTCCTGCTGACCCACTTATGGAATGTATAGCCATATCCTTAAGAAGTGGGAAAGAACTAAAGGAGCCTGATCATAAGAAGGAAGATGTGCCAAGCACAAGAAAGGAACGAGATATCGATGAAGAGGTAGCTAGGGAAAAGGAAGCACCTCAGGAGCTTAATTTAGGGAAGTTATCTAATTATATACCTTTTGTTCCCAATGAAATTCTGTATCCTAAGAGATTTAGAAAGAAAAAGTTAGATGATGAGTTTGCTAAATTTCTCGAGCATTTTAAGAAACTTCACATAAATAAACCTTTTGCTGATGCGATTGAACAAATACTCAATTATGCGACGTTTATGAAGGAAATTCTAGCAAATAAGAGGAAGTTTGAAAAGGATGAAAGAGTGCAGATGAATGCATAGTGCAGTGCTATCATTCAAATGAGCTACCTTAGAAGATGAACGACCTAGGGAGTTTTACTATCCCTTGTATTATTGGTAGTGTTCACATAAAAAAGGCACTCTGTGATTTAGGGGCGAGTATTAATTTAATGCCTTTTAGTGTTTTCAGGAAACTTGAAGCAGGGGAGCTTAAACAGACAAGTGTAGTGCTTCAGTTGGCAGATTGTTCTCTGACGTAGCCAAAAGGTATTTTAGATGATGTTCTAGTTAAAGTTGATAAGTTTGTTTCCCCTGTAGATTTTGTTTTCTTGGACATGGAAGAAGATGCGGAGGTCCCAATCATCCTTAGGAGGCCATTTTTGGCTAAAGGACGCACTTTGATCGAGGTTCACACAGGAACTCTGACTCTATGCGTAAATGACGAAAAGGTAGTGTTCAACATGTTTAAGGCATTGAAACACCCTGATAAGGTTAGTACTTGCCATATGATTGATGCTTTGGATACAATTGTGGACGAATGCATTGAGTTAGTGACTCCTACTGATAAGTTTTAGGTTGGCATGCCTAATTTGTGTGGTGAGTTGTCTGAAAATATGGATTGTGAGCATGCTTATTTATGTGATAATGTTGTAGAGGCACCTATAGGACATAGTAGGGAGGAGGAAATGATCTCTGAGTCTATTTGTGCGCAAGTTGACACTCCTCCTCCTGAATTAAAGCAATTGCCTGCTCACCTACATTATGCTTTCTTAGGTGAATCTTCTACTTTCCCTGTGATTATTGCTGCTGAGTTGAGTAAAGTAGAAGAGGAAAAATTGTTGAATGTGTTGCGTGCACATAAGTCAACTTTAGGATGGTCTATTAGTGATATTAAAGGCATTAGCCCGTCGATTGTTATGCATAAAATTTTGATGGAGGATGACTTTAATCCCACTGTAGAACACCAAAGGAGACTTAACCCCACCATAAAGGAAGTGGTAAAAAACGAGGTGATTAAATTGCTAAATGCATGTATTATTTTTGCTGTTTCTAATAGTTATTGGGTAAGCCCCATGTAGGTTGTGCCTAAAAAAAGAGGGATGACAGTTGTGAAGAACGAAAAGAATGAAAATATCTCAACCAGAACAGTGATTGGATGGCGTGTGTGCATTGACTATAGGAAGCTCAATAAAGCCACCAGAAAAGATCACTTTCCCCTACCTTTTATTGACCAGATGTTAGACAGATTAGCAGGTTATCCTTATTACTGTTTTCTGGATGGTTATTTAGGTTATAATCAGATCGCAATAGCACCTGAGAACCAGGAGAAGACGACATTCCCGTGCCCTTATGGAACATACGCCTTCAGGCGAATGTCATTTGGATTGTGTAATGCTCCGACCACATTCCAACGTTGCATGATGGCTATCTTTGCAAATTTTATCGATGAGATTATGGAGGTTTTTATGGATGATTTTAGTATTTTTGGTACTTCTTTTGATTCTTCTTTACATAATCGTTCTCGTGTGCTGCAAAGGTGTCAAGAAACTAACTTTATTCTTAACTGGGAGAAATGTCATTTTATGGTCAAAAAAGGTATAGTTCTTGGCCACAAGGTATCTGCAAAGGGATTGGAGGTAGATCGAGCTAAGATTTCTGCAATTGAGCAATTTTCACCTTTAGTAAATGTTAAGGGAATTCGTAGCTTTCTAGGACACGCAGGGTTTTATCGTCGTTTCATTAAAGATTTTTCTAAAATTACTAAACCCCTGTGTAATTTACTTGAGAAAGATGCTCCTTTTGTTTTTAATGAGCATTGCATGCTAGCATTTAATGTTCTTAAGGATAAGTTGACTTATGCACCTGTGATAGTCGTACCTGATTGGAGTCAACCATTTGAGATCATGTCTGATGCTAGTGATTATGCATTAGGAGTAGTCCTAGGACAACATAGAGACAATTTTTTTAGGGTTATTTATTATGCAAGTAGAACTCTGGATAGTGCTCAACAAAATTATACTACCACTGAGAAAGAGATTCTTGTTGTTGTGTTCGCTTTTGATAAATTTAGGCCCTATTTACTTGGTTCGAAAGTAATTGTGCATACATATCATGCTACTATTCGTTATCTCTGTAGCAAGAAAGATCGAAACCTTGCTTGATTAGGTGGATTCTTTTGTTGCAGGAATTTGATTACGAGATCAAGGATAGGAAGGGCTGTGAGAATGCTGTGGCAGGTCATCTGTCTCAATTGGAGCATGAGCCAGAGGTACAAACCCTCCTTATAAAAGAAGACTTTCTCGACAAACGACTATACATAGTTAAGTCTTCTGTCCCCTGGTATGTGGATATTGTGAATTATCTTGTTTCAAGGAATCTTCCACCTAATTTGAGTGCCCAGCAAAGGAAAAAATTCTTCCATGACACGAAGTCTTACCTGTGGGATAACCCGTTGATTTTCAAGGTATGTTCTGATCAGATCATTAGGAGGCGTGTACCTATGGAGGAAGTGGCCAAAATTCTACATGCCTGTCACTCTTCTCCATATGGTGGACACTTCAGTCCTTCAATAACAGCTGCAAAGGTACTTCAATCTGGTTTTTTTTGGCCCAGTTTGTTTAAAGACTATTATACTTTTGTAAAAACATGTGATAGGTGTCAATGAACAGGAAATATTTCTCTTCGTCATGAAATTCCCTTAACCCCTATTCTTGAAGTCGAGTTATTTGATGTATGGGGTATAGATTTTATGGGTCCTTTTCCATCCTCTAATGGTTATCTTTATATTTTGGTTGCTGTTGATTAGGTGTCTAAATGGGTTGAGGCTATAATAACTAAGACTAATGAAGCACGTGTTGTATTGAAATTCCTACAAAAACACATATTCACTAGATTTGGTACACCATAGACTATTATTAGTGATGATGGATCTCATTTCTGTAATAAATTGTTTGATTCACTAATGAAAAAGTATGGTGTGAAGCAAAAGATATCTTTGGCTTATCATCCTCAAACTAATGGACAGGCTAAAATTTCTAACAGGGAGATTAAGCAGATATTAGAAAAGACAGTGAAAACAAACATGAAAGATTGGGCATGGAAGCTTGACGATGCTCTTTGGGCATACAGGACGGCCTACAAAACACCATAGGTACCTCGCCATATCAATTGGTATTTGGAAAGGCTTGTCACTTACCTTTGGAGTTGGAGCATAAAGCATACTGGGCGATCAAGCAACTGAACCTTGCCCCACACAAAGCTGGAGAGCAATGCCTACTTCAACTAAATGAGTTAGAGGAGTTTAGAACCCAGGCATATGAGAATGCCAAGTTGTACAAGGAGAGGACATCGAGATGACACGACAAGATGATTCATAATCATTCCTTCGTATCGGGTCAGTAAGTCCTTTTGTTTAACTCATGTTTGCGTTTGTTCCCAGGTAAGCTGAAATCGAGGTGGTCAAGGCCATTTACAGTTATAGAGGTACTCTCACATGGTGCAGTCGAGCTAATGGATAGTGAAGGCAAAATTTTCAAAGTAAATGTACAGAGGATAAAGCATTATTGTGGCGTTGAAGAAAGGCGTCTCGAGAAGATTATTTTGGACGATAATTGAGTTGTGCTAATGCACCGTCGAGCAATCGATGTTAAAAATTTACGCTTCCTGGAGGCAGTTAGGCGTCAAATACTCATTACTTGTTTTCTTTTATGCTTTTGTAGTTAGTTAATGAAGGAGTTTTGCACTGATTTCATGCTTCCGCTTATCATTCCTTGTGCTCGCGGTTCAGCCTTGCTCTCATATTTTCATGATGGATTATTTGGTCGATAATGGACTCGTCATTTTCAGGGCAGCATCTTTCTCCTTTTAATTATTTGTCCGTAAGTAAGTTGAACTGGTTCTATTGTTTACATTGAGGACAATGTATAGTTCAAGTGTGGGGAATGGTGTTATGCTGTTGTTGAACATGTGTGCTGTAGACTTGTTTTAGGATGGTGCATGTTGAAATGATGATGAAATTTCATGATTTGTGATTTTTAGAGGATTGTTTGTGCATAGGTACTATGGAATGTGAGCATGTTAAATCTTGGGTATTTTTCTTTTAAAAAAAATTGCTTTGAATTCTTTGAATATGGAGCACGTAGCCTAGTGTTGAATTAGTTGAATACTTAGAGGAGTATTATGTTTTATAAAAGTTTGTTGTCACTCCAATAGGCTTAAGGCTTAGTTTGTAAGCGAACTTGCAAGATAGTTTGTAATGTTAAGCTTAGGGGTGAGAAAGAACATGTAATCTGCCTATAAAAAGAAAGAAAAATTGAAAAAAAAAATTAAATGAGAGTGTAAAGAAAAGCTTCTTGCATGAGCTTTAGGTGTTCGGGAAAAAAAGAGCTACCTCTATCGTGACCAGTTAGATCATCCATTGAGCAAGAATCGTGACCAGTTAGGTCATTCATTGAGCAAGTGCTCTGGATAAGGGTCCCTACTATAGTTGTGTGAAAGCTAATGCCCCTGATTGTGGTGAAAAGTGTGGGGGAGTGTTACCCCACATAATTTCAGGCACATAGTTTTTTATTACTTTCTTGATGGTGAGGGAGCTGAATTGGGTCTTTTGAGCCAATGTAGGGGGAAGATGAATGGAGGGAGACATAATAGTACTCTGAGTTAGTAAACGAGTCAATACTTAGGCTTTGCACACAAACACGCAAAGAGTTCAGACATTCTTTTAAAATTGCTCGTGATTTAAACTTGTTCTAGTTCCTGTGTTTGTGTTATCTTATTCCACTCTTGAGTGCATTGAGGATGGAGTTACTTGTGCATGCATGTTTCTAAAGCATTTATCTTTTTAGTGGGAGTTTGATGTTGTTTTGCTCGGGACTAGCAAAAGCTTAAGTGTGGGGGTATTTGATAGCCCTAAATTAGTGATATACTGATGCCTTATTTTAGCTAGTTTTATGCTTTAAATGTGAGATTTTATGTCGATTATTTGTTAATTTTAGGAATCCGAGTAAGTGACAGTGGAATTAAGAATTTGGAGTAAAATGGTGAAGATGGAGCTATTTTAGAGCTTTTGGAGGAGCTAAGGATAAGAAGAGTTGTTGCACAAGCTGTTCGGGCCGAGAGGACGGCGTTGCAACGCTTGAAATGGCATTGTAACGCCTTAATTTGGTGCGCAAACCCGAGAGATAGCATTGTAATGCTGCCCTGTGGTGTTGCAACGCTAGAAACGCCTTAATAGATGAGGTTCCGTCTGTAGTGTTGCAACGCTACTAATGGTGTTGCAATGCTACCCTGGATAGCGTTGCAACGTTGTCTCGATTATAGCTTATAATACTTCAATTCTTCATCATTTTTTAGGGGTGAATTTAGGGGTTTTAGACCCTTATCGACGATCGTAGAGGGTGTAAAGAAATTGGGGGCTGATTCAGAGCAAATATCTCGAAGATTTGACTCCAAGGTTTGTGGAGATCGTAGCAGCAGCAGTGGATTGATGTGTAACGAGTTTATTTCTCTGTTTCCCCTATTTTTCTCTATTGTGATTGAGTGTTTTGAGATGGATTTGGTTGTTCTACACTGAAGTATGGTGTACCTTGACTAGATAGTAGAGTTTAGGGCTTAATTAAGCCTTTGGACCATGTAATTGAACTTAATTGGAAATTTGTGATTAATTATTCGTTGTTAATTTCATGCATTGTTCTTAATGCTTTAAATCCCCTAAGCAAGGAGTTAATGAACTGCTGATTTATGCTATTGCTTGACAAATAGTACATAGATTAGAGTGTAAATCTTTCAACCAAAGTTCATCTAGTAGCCTCAGTACATACTCATCTCTCTATTCTAGTTCTAACATTCCAATGTCATCTAACCCTCCTAGCAAAATTCCTTTACTAAGTATTGATACAAGTGTTGCTCCAGTGACTAATAATCACCCCATGCTGATTCGTGCTAAGAGTGGTATCTCTAAAAGGAAGCAAGGCTACTTGGCCACTATTTTGATAACACCACCAGATGAAGAGCCCAGTACATTTTCTACAGCATATATGCATGCGGAATGGAGATCTGCTATGGCTGATGAGTTTTTAGATCTACAACGACAAGGAACATGGGACTTAGTTCCTTTACCGAAGGGCAGAAATCTTATTGGCAACAAATGGGTCTTCTAAATTAAACGGAATCCAGATGGATCTATATCTCAATATAAGGCTCACCTGGTAGCCAAGGGATTCCATCAAGAAGAAGAGGTTGATTATGACGAAAATTTCAATCCTGTAGTCAAACATACCACAGTGAGAATCCTTTTCTCTTTGGCTTCACACTTCAAATGCCATTTTACATGGGACTCTGAAAGAGGAAGTATATATGACCCAGCCACAAGGTTATATAGACTCCACCAATCCAGAGCATGTGTGTCGACTGAAGAAGTCCCTCTATGGACTTAAACAAGCTCCTAGAGCATTGTTCGAAAGGTTCACAACATATCTACGTACACTTGAGTTTGAAGCATCGAAAACCGATTCATCTTTATTTTTCAAACGCACTCCCCAGTCCACAACCTTCCTGTTATTATATGTAGATGATATCATAATATCATGAGGTGATTATTCATATGTTGAGATACTCATACAAAGCCTCAAAGGTGAATTTGAGATGATTGATCTTGGAGAGATGAAGTATTTTTTGGGGCTTGAAGTATCACGCACTCAGTCCAACATCACTGTTTGTCAATACAAATACACCACAGACCTTCTAAAGCAAGTAGGCATGAATGAGTCCAAACCCTACTTAACTCATTATGCAATAAAAGAACCTTCCTCTACTGCTACTATACTCCCTGATCTAAAGCACTATTGCAGTTTAGTTGGAGCGCTCCAGTCTTAACATTCACTCAGCCAAACATTTTCTTTGCTGTGAACAAAGCATGTCAAAAGATGCATAACCCGACAGAAGGTGATCTTGTTGCAGTCAAGCGTATATTACACTACCTTCAAGGGACAAATCGAGTTGGATTAAAATTCACAACAAGCTCCCTTGATCTTCGAGCATACTATGATGCCGATTGGGCTGGAGATCCAGTCGACAGACACTCCACAATAGGATTTGTGATATTCATCAGGCAAATCCAATCTCATGGAGTGTCAAGAAACCACCAACGGTTGCTCGGTCATCAACAGAGGCTGAGTATCAGTCTCTTGCTTCTACAACGGCTGAGCTTTGTTGGAACAAGCAAATACTTTTTGACTTTCGAATACCCATTATACGAGTCCCAACTCTCTGGTGTGTCAACATCTCTGCAATATCTCTAGCAAACAATCCTCTGTTTCATGCCCGAACAAAGCATATAGAGATTGACTACCGTTTTGTATGAGAGAAGGCCATTCGAAAAGACATCCAGATTAACTACATTAGTAGCATTGATCAAATTGGTGATTTTTTTACTACTACGATCCAAGTTTTGTCTCTTTGAGTTTTCAACTTGAGGGAGAGTGTTATATAAAATACCCATATTGTATATTATTGGTTTCAAAGTTTTTCCCTGAAAAGATTAAGAGGAATTTTTATCATATATTAATTTCTATCTGCCATATTAATAGGAATTTTTAGTTTTTTTTAAACAAATTAAAAGATTGAGATTATAATTCAAACGATAAAATGTTAAGAGCAAAATTGAATCCGCCAAAATCACTTTTGTCATATTCAAAATAACTAAAAAAAAGGCATGACAAAAATAATTTTGGTCATTTTCAAATCACTCATAAACATACTCTAAAGGTACTTGTTTGTGATTGGCTTTAGTTTTACTTAAAAAGAGATGACGAAAATCAATTTCAAACATGCCCTCAATATAACGTAGGCATTATATTAATTGTAAAATGCATATAAGTTGAAAATTCTTGCTCACTCTTTTGGTTCATTGATTCTAGCCTTTTCTTATGCGATTTTTTTCCTCTCTTTCTGTTGGAAAGGCATGAAACTCAACCTAAATTTAGACATATGCATGAAACTCAACTTAATTTAGACATACTCCATTAGATATTACATGTACAATTTACATATAGAATAAAGCTAAATGATAACAAAAACAGTACAAATTTAAAATATAGCTAAAATTTCATTGAATGTTTTCATACAAACAAATTAGCAAAATAAATCATATTTATGATCATCTTAACGTGTTTCCTTTTTTTTTGGCAAACCCTAAATAGAACAAATATTGGCAGGCAAGGTAGGTATCTTATTATTTATTTATTTTCATTCTAATTATATGTCACAAATTGCGTCATTGGAAAATTTTTACAAATCAAATACACTTCTTTCCTTCTATAGCAAATGAATTAGCATATATATTGAATCATTTGCAAATGAATTAGCATATATTTTGAGCATCGAAAGTTAACAAAAATCATATATTCAGTGACTTGAAGAACCAAACTAAGTTAGGCTAAAGCAATATGGGTTCAGCCTATGAGAAAAAGAGGCATGTGAAAATGGCCTTTTTACTTGTGTTTTTGGCTTTGGTATTGACTCAACCATTTGCAATGGCAATATCCATCATTCCAATCGAAACGTGGCATGTTCATGTGATCAATGGGCTAAATAATGCCACTTTGTTTGTGCATTGTAAGTCTAAAGATGATGATTTGGGATACCATCACCTAGTTGGCATTGGAGATGAATTTCAATGGTCTTTCAAGATCAACTTTTTGGGAACGACATTGTATTGGTGCTACCTACAAAAGCCAAATGCTTATGTGTCGTTTGAAGCATTTTGGGTTGAAAAGGTCCATATTTGGCTCAGGTATAGATGCACTGATACAAACTGCATTTGGACTGCTAAAGATGATGGAGTTTACTTGAGAAACAGTCCTGATGGTGTTGATGAGCTTGTTCATGAGTGGAAAGTGAAACTTATTTGATTAGCTAAAGTCGTCCAAGGTTTATACATGTGATATAAAAGTTCTATATGTACTTTCTATATGTGTAAATTTTTCATATACGAGGCAACTTGAGCTTATATAGTTCAACTAGTTTAGGTCTTCGACCAAAAAGTCAAAGATTCAAATCTCCCTATCCTACATATTGCTGAATTCAAGAAAAAAAAAAAGTACTTTTCATATACGATTCAAATCTCTCTAATCTTAATTATATTTATGTTAACATTATTACAAATTTGAGCATAGACTACACCAAATTTTAGACATTAGACCACAAGTTTCTAAAACCTTTGCTAATATAATAGTAGTTCTTCTAACCACACTAAATAAATGCACATGCTTATAGAGTACAATTGAAAAAGAAAAAAAGAAGAAAAAAAAAACTTTGGTCTAAACCCAAACAATAGAATTTAGCTTTACAAAAACCATTGTCTAAAAATAAAAAGTCAGCCTGGTTGATAAAAAATGTGTACTAAAACCACATATTACACCACGGTTTTAAAAAAAAAAAACTGTATTCTAGAACCAAAATCTATACCATTATTATTATTATTTTTTTTTTTTTGAGAACTCTCCAAAATTGTGGGACCACATTTTACCGTATGCTTAAAAGACCTCATGGTTTGAAACAAAAATTTACACCATGGTTAAAAGAAACTATGGCCTAGAACCAAAGTTTACAACTTGGATAAAAAAAAAATTAAAGAAAAAAACCATGGTCTAACACCAAAATGTACACAACCGCAAAAAATACTAATAAATAAATCATGATCTTAAAACGAATTTGACACCATGATTAAAAAAAACCTGGTCTATAATCCAATTGTGGTATACTTTAAATCATGATTATAAAAGAAATAATGTGATCTAAAATCTAAATTTAGACAATGGTTAGATGAAAGAATAGTCTAAAATCAAATTCTAACCTTTGTTACCATAGAGTCTAGACTAGGGTAAAAAACACTATGGTCTCTGAAGTTTGACTATAGACTTCATTAAAAAAAAAGGTTTGAACAATAGACGGTCGATTTTCTAACTACTGTCTAAAATCTCACTATTCTTAGAAATGAAACTTTAAAAACTTTATTTTCATAGGACCTAAGCATGAGAGAAGCGAAAATTAATTGAGATATATGAATTACCTAAATCCATAAGACGAAATTATTTGTCAAAATGAGCATAGCACAACGGTAATTTACATGTACCTTCGACCAAGAGGTCAGAAGTTTAAATCTTCCTACCCTCAAATGACATTGTTGAACTCAAAAAAAAAAAAAAAGATGAAATTATTTAACCTTTTATAGTACAATTTTTGTGGTTTGAGTCCTTCCACAACTATGCAACTTTGACGAAGGATAGACAATCCTCACAATTAGATAGGGATTAGGAAGCTCAAGCAACACAGTGTACTGAACACCATAACCTTTTATTTATAAGTTGATTCTAAGGTTTCTCATAATCCCTTAGGACCAACATGCCAATATTTGTTCAGCGGGCCAAACCACTAACCGGAAGTTTGTGGGCCATAATTAGAGGACTTATTTTACCCATGTGCATATAATTTACTATTTCAATTTGTTATCCATATTTAAGAATTTAATTTAAGTTAGTCTAATAATCTTCCACTTTGAGTAACAAGTTTTCATAGGCAATTACATGTGTTGAACCTTTAGTGCGCAATCAAATACTATTACAAAATAAAACTCCTCTTAATTACAATCTAGTCCTAGATGTATACCAATGTAGAACTAAAGTTGGCTTTTTATTACATGTGAAAGCGCAACTTAGCCTTCAATGATCACCACATCAAATATACTTGATGACATAGAGTAAATATAGGAGAGCAGCATGATAATTACATGTATAGTGAGATGCATGCCTATTCTCGACTGGTACTTAATTTATACTTTATAGAGATCAATACAATATACATGTACATATATATATATTGTGTGAAATCAAATAAACCACATCATCTTTATTTTGCAGAAAAGTATATATAAAACAACAAAGTTATATGTAAAATTATTCCCACACTCAACCAAGGCATTATCTACTAAAACAATACCCATACAGACTACATGATCGTGAAAGAACTTTAGGTACCAAGCTTTTGGTAAGAGGATCTGCTAGCATGTTATGTGTTCCTATGTTTTATATAGCTATCAAATGTTTTGAACTCTCCCCCTTGACAATAGGATATTTTATGTCCATATGTTTTTACTTTGTCAAACTCCTGTTGTGATTAAAACACAATGCTGTCGAATTATTGTCACAGTAAATTCTCGATGGTCTTTCAATATTGTCAATTGTATCCTAAGTGTTGTGACAAATTTCCTAAGTCGTATTCCATGATTTGATGCTTCATAGCATGCCACAAACTCTACCGACATTGTTGACAGGGTTAGAGTGACTCCTTGGCAATACCCCTCCATGAAATACTCATTTAGCCATCATATAGATATACCCAAATGTGAACCACTTGCTATCTTGGCATTCAGCGAAATCATATTGTTAGAGAAGCCAATGGTCTCTATATTATCTAAACTTCAATACATGAGCATGTGACGATTTTTAGTTCTCTGCAAATATCTCATAACCCTCTTGATTGCTTTCTACTTTTGCATACCTGGGACACTCAAATATTTGTCCAACACTCCTACTATAAAACCTATGTCTGGTCTAGTGCAAACTTGAGCATACATCAGACTACCCACAGTTAATGAAAAGGGAATCTTAATTTTGCATCTCACTCCTTTTATGATCACTTTTGGAGCATTGATTTAGATTGAATTTGTCTCCTTTAGCTACAGATGTATTCCTTCCTTGGTTGACATCCATCTATGTTCTGTACCAACTCAAACATTATCAATGTAACCCTTTTGTAACGCCCTAGGCCCAGGATTCAGAATACAAATTCAACACTTGACGGCCCCAACATTCTCCTGCATCCCCTGCGACTTAGTCACGTTGCCTACTTGTCTTTGAACTGCTTCTAAGAGTAAAGACTATCCCCACAAACCAACACGGGTCATTTCAGCATGCTTTGTCCTCACTCACATGCTTCCTAGGAAAATTTCTAGGAGGTCATGTTAAGTAAATTATGGAGCCCAAAATTTGGCCCATATATGTTGGCCCATCATTTCACAATAAACCTAAGTATATATACATATATTTGTTTGCGGCGGTGGGTTTATTACAGAAGAAAAATTCGTGGCTTCTGAGTTTTACGGAAACACAGAAAAGCAGAAGGAAAATTTCAGAACTTGTGTGAGTTTTTCTTCGGGTTGTTTTGCAAGAGCATTTTTCTCCATTTAAGAGTTTTTAGAGCTTATTGTAGAGTGATTCGTGAGCCTTTTCCTTGAGAGAAAAGTGAGAGAAATCATACTAGAGAGCGTTGTAAACTCTTGTAATTTTCTCCCTGACATTTTAGTGGAACCTGCATCGGTAGCAGAGAACTGGACGTAGCCAACATTGGGTGAACCAGTATAAATTTGGTGTCAATTTCTTTTCCCTTAAACTTGATTTAATTATCGTTTTTGTTGCTTAGAAGTTTAGATTGGTTTATCTACTCTTTTGAACTTGTGAGTTCCAATTGTTTATTCCGCGGTAATTGGAACCAGAACCTGATCTGGGATTTTAGATAAAATATATCTATTGTCTGAATCTGGTTGAGTGAATTTAGATTGATTATATTTTATCGACCCCTAACAGGTCATCCAACATAGGATTGCTCCAAGTTAAACACGCTTAACTTTTGAGTTCTTACGATTGGGCCACCGAAAAGGAAGGTGCACCTTTTGGTATAGGTAGTAGCTATCAATTTATTTAAGCCTTTCTTAACCATGCCTTACATAGCCTCAAGATCCCTCTCATTCTGATGGGGTATCAGTTCATTCATGTACCCCTCCTAAACTCGGGTGTCACACCTTTTGTGATAACTCTAAGATAACTTGGGAATGATCCTATCGTATATGTATACCCAATACGAAAGTGGCATTGCCAAAGGTCTTTCATCTCAAAATATTTTGTTAGAAAGGTCTTGGTTTCTTGTGGCAAGTTTGAGTCTGCTGCATACAATACTAGGAAGATATATTTACTCTCATTGTTCTTACGGTATACACATTCATCAACTATATCGGCTTGAGAACTAAAAGAGGTAATGAACTTATGAAATCTGTTGTACCATTGATGGAAAGCTTGCTTGAGTGCATAGATAGATTTCTTGAGTTTGCAAACCATTGACTTTAAATTTTTTGATTCAAAGTTTAAAAAATTGTAGGGTTAAATTGAAACAATCACACACAAAGGGCCTTCGATCGGTATAGTTTAGGCATCTTTAAAATGCATATAAATTCAAGCTTCTTGCTTACAGCTCCTTTTCCGTTCATTGATTCTAGCATTTTCTAATGCAATTTTTTTCTCTCTTTCCCTTGAAAATGCATGAAACTCACAACTCAATTTAGACATACTCCATTAGATATTACGTGTACAATTTAAATATGAACAGGTTGAACCAATGAAGAATAAAGATAAATGATGAAAAAAACAGTACAAAATCCAAATATAACTAAAAAATTATTGAGTGGTTTCATACGAACAAATTAACAAAATAATAAATCATATTTATGATAATCTTAACCTAAAATAGAACGCAAACTTAGCATAGCTCAACTGGTATAAAGCATGTGCCCACAACGGCCAAGAGGTCTGGCGTTCAAATCCTACACCCACTTATTGTTGAACTCAAAAAAAACCCTAAAATAGAATAAATATTAGCACCTAAGGTAGGTAGGATTATTATTCATGTATTTCCTTCTTATTATACGTCACAAATTGCTTCATTGGAAAATTTTTACATCTCAAATAAACTTCTTTACTTCTAAAGCAAATGAACTACCATATATATATATATATATTAAATCATTTGCAAAATTAGATAGACTCACCAAGATGCCATTTATAACCCTCCATAAAAGTTACTTCAAGAACCAACCTAAGTTACCCTAAAGCAATAATATGTGTTCAACCATTGAGAAAAAGAGGCAAGAGAAAATGGCTTTTTTACTTGTGTTGTTGGCTTTGGTATTGACTCAACCATTTACAATGGAATCGGCCGTCGTTCCACTACCTCTCCAAACGTGGCATGTTCGTGTGGTTAATGGGTAAATAATGCCACTTTATTTATGCATTGTAAGTCTACAGATGATGATTTGGGATCCCATCACCTAGTTGGCGTTGGAACTGAATTTCAATGGACTTTTAAGATCAAGTTTTGGAGAATTACTTTGTATTGGTGCTCCCTACAAAAGCCAAATGCTAGTGTGTCGTTTGAAGCATTTTGGGTTGAGAGAAAGCATATATATGTGGCTCAATTATAGGTGCACCGATAGAAATTGCATTTGGACTGCTAAAGATGGAGTTTACTTTAGAAACAATCCTGATGGTGTTGATGAGCTTGTTCATAATTGGGATATGAAACTTATTTGATTAGCAAAAATTGTCCAAGGCTTATACATGTGATATAAAAGTTCTATAAGTACTTTTTATATCCGTAAAGTTTCATATACGAGGCAACCTGAGTATAGCTCAATTGACTTTGGCATATGTCTTCTACCAAAAGGTCAGAGATTCGAATCCTCCCACCCTACATGTTGTTGAACTCAAGAAAAAAAATGTTTTCATATACAATTCTTGACATCAGCATTTATGCATTTGATAAGTAAAATTTTTTATAAAAAAAAACGGCATAAATTAGAAAAAGTGTGGATATTGAGCATAACTCAACTGACTTAGGCATATGTCTTATACCAAAAGGTCAGAGATTCGAATCGTCCACCCTACATGTTGTTGAATTCAAGAAAAAAATGTTTTCATATACAATTCTTTATTTTTTAAAACATTATGACGATTATTCACTGTCATCAACATGATTTTTTTATAGAAAAAAATATATATTCGCTACTCGAAACATTACGCCTTTCACCACGCGAACTCTCTAGTCTCCACACGCTTCATCTTCATCTTCAAGTTCTTCCCCTAGTGTTGTCGTCGTTTTCGCCCAGACAAGAGCCGACGCCTCGTGATCTTCTTCTTCGCCCATACTAGTGCGAGCATCTCGTTGCCTTTTCTAGAACAGTGACCGCTTTGTTTTCGTCTCTAGTAACCCGTTTAGAATTCTTTGATTTCAAATGAGTTGTGATTTCAATTTTTTTAAAAAAAAATTCATTCCAAATAAGTAGGATGCTACAAGATTTTAAGTTTCAAAAAATCGGTTTCCAATTTTACCCCAATAATTCTTCACAATAGTTTTTCTCTAATCAATTTTGTACCTATCGATAGTTTCTTCTATATTTAGACTCAACACTATGCAAACTCAATGTTAGATTTCTATTTTGTTTTTCCATCGTATTTTGCTATTTTTAAAAAATGGATAACAATAGTTTTAATATTTTCAATGCAGCTTTTCAATTTTCAACCAGTTTTTTTTTATAGACAAGCAAATTAGAGGTGGTTTTTTTTTTGTTGCTTTGTTCATCTTCTTAAACATTTTTTTATTGATTTGATAAGAACAATATGTTTTTTTTATTTCTTTTTATATATTGATGCAATTGGGTTTTTTTTCGTGTGTATATTTTTAGTTCTATTTTTCATACACTGAGTTGAAGAAGAAATGAACAAAAAAAAATTGCTTCTTTTGATTTTTTTTTTTTTCTTCTCTGGCTCAACAAAACAAATCAAATCTCTTTGGATAAATTTTGTTTAGATTCAGCTAAGTTCAATCTTTTTTTTCATTTAAATTAAGACACTTGCAACTTTTTTTTATTTATTTATAATAATAATGATAACATTTGTAAATTTTAATTTAATAAATTGATTTGTTTCGATTAATGGTATGTTTTCATGAGTATATGTATTTGATATTAAAATATTTTGTTATTAATTAAAATAATCTCGTGCAAAACCCATAAGGGCACAACACTAAAGTGTTATACTTTCTTTTCATTGTTCGTGAGCATCCAAACAAGAAATTTTAATTTCGGTGATTTCAAATCAATTTGGTTCTAAACGCAAATAGGAATTTGAAATCATATTCATTCTTTAAAATCTTAGAATTTAAATCATTTCTTACCAAATCCATCCTCCAAACCGAGCATGAGAATTTGATTTCAATTTTACTTTTTTTAAAAAAGAAAAATTTACGTCCTATCGATATAGAAAACAGTTCATATTTTCTATGTGAGATTTTGTTTCTGCCTCTCTACTGTTCTCAGTGAATAGTTTGAATGTCAGTTCTTCGTGAATTTCATGAATTTTACTTTTCAATTAAGCTTCAGTGATCTACGTTTATGGGTTTCCTTTTACGTTTATGGGTTTCTCTTCATTTTTTTTTTTTTTTTGTAATTTCCTTGGATTGAAGTTAAAAGAGAAACTGAGATAATGGAGTTGTTGAAACTTATTTCATTGGCATATTAAATTCACTTGGATGCCAAGTTCTAACCCACTGCCCTAATTCTTTTTCCTCCCCCAATTACCTCCTTATACTCTGTAAATTTCAATAGTTTGGTATAACAGATAGAGTAATCGGTTACACACAATCAAAACATCCTGTAAAGATTACATTATCAAAAAAAGAAAATAAACTAAAGTTATACAAATCTCTCTTCCAACTTGAACCATATTATTATTAGGACGCCGTCAGAATTTGTTTAGCCTACAAATAAATTGGGTGAAAGAAAAAGGTGGTAAGCAGTTTAATTTAGAGTATAATAAATAGAGTTGATGTTATAAATCCTAAATGCCGTTCAAGAGTGCTTGGTCTTTAAATTTTTTAAAGAATATAATAAACAAATACATGTACTAAACCAAAACCTGTATATTGAGTTTACAAGAAAATATCAAAATCTAAGATCAATTTAAATAAAGCAAGACATCAAAATAGCTCAACTCCCAAATGTATCACGAGTTACAATGCAAGAAATCTATGGTTACCTTCAGAAAAATTTAGGAATAATTCTGATCTAGGAAAAATAGTTATAAGAAAAATAACCTTACAAAAAAGACAAATAAAGAAAGAGAAGCTAATGAATCACATAGAAAATAATAATTATTTCAGTCAAATCGAACCTTGAGATCCCAAAATGATGAAGTAATTAACTTTGAAATTAATGTAGCATAGTGATATCTTGGCTCTATAGTAGTTGCAATGTGCTTGTGCTTCTTCACCAACTGAAAAACCATTGTTCTGCCTTTGCAAAAGTAGTTTTTCTTTAAAATATTTATATCTTTTTCAAAATGTTTAGTTTTTCCATCTCTTTCTTTGTGCGTACAAAACTATATCACAATGTTCATTCTTCCAAATAAATATATCTTTTTGTTTATATTATATGTTAAGTGAGACATTTTCTCTTATATAAATATATCTTGATGCTTGTCACCGTGGAGCTCTGATACCATACGCAGGAATTTTCAGCCTTTCTGTGAACAATCAATCTGTGAATTCACTTGTTGTATTATGAAAAGAATTATAATATATTTCCATGAGTACAAAGTATGTGGCTGAGTGACCACTTTAAAGACTCACAGTTCCAAGCCTAATTAATTAAGAAATAAATAAATCTGCGTAACCTAATTAAGAGACAAAGAGCAAATTAAGGAGATTTTCATACAAATACATATAAGCCCAACACTGTTCTTGACTTTTGTGGATGAATATGCTTCAAAACAGGATAAATAAGGAAGGATGGAATTGGTGTGATTTGCTGGACCATTCATCTGATTTGTTTGATTTGCTGAGCAGTGTTGATTTGTCAATGGCGTGGTATTGTTGAGCTGTTTCAACATGGTTGTTTACAAACCCTAAATAGAACAAATATTGGCAAGCAAGGTAGGTAGCTTATTATTTTTTTATTTTCCTTCTAATTATATGCCACTAATTGCTTCATTGGAAAATTTTTACAAATCAAATAATAAAATTTCTTTCCTTCTACAGCAAATGAATTAGCATATATTTTGAGCATTGAAAGTTAACAAAAATCATATATTCAGTGACTTGAAGAACCAAACTAAGTTAGGCTAAAGCAATATGGGCTCAGCCTATGAGAAAAAGAGGCATGTGAAAATGGCCTTTTTACTTGTGTTGTTGGCTTTGGTATTGAATCAACCATTTGCAATGGCGTCCATCATTGTTCCAATCGAAAGGTGGCATGTTCATGTGGTTAGTGGGCTAAGTAATGGCACTTTGTTTGTGCATTGTAAGTCTAAAGATGATGATTTGGGATCCCATTACCTAGCTAGCAGTGGAGAGGAATTTCAATGGACTTTCAAGGTCAACTTTTGGGCAACAACATTGTTTTGGTGCTACCTACGAAAGCCATATGCATATGTGTCGTTTGAAGCATTTTGGGTTGAGAAGAGACATTCTTGGCTCAATCCCAGGTGCGCTGGTAGAAACTGCATTTGGACTGCTAAAGGTGATGGAATTTACTTGAGAAACAATCCTGAAGAATTTGATGAGTTTGTTCTTGGCTGGAAATATAAGTGAAACTTATTTGATTGGCCAAAGTTCTCCAAGGTTTACACATGTGATATAAAAGTTCTATATGTACTTTTTATATCTATAAAATTTTCATGTTCGAAGCAACTAAGCATATAGCTCAACTAGTTTAAGCACATGTCTTAGATCGAGAGGTCAAAAATATTTAAAATCTCCCTACCCCACATGTTGTTCAACTCAATAAAAAAAAATGTTTTCATATGTGATTCAAATTTCTCAACTCTTAACTATACTTATGTTAACATTATTATAATTTTGAGTATAGTAGTTCTTACAACGCTTTAAATAAATGCACGCACTTATAGACTACAATTGAAATATATATATATATAGATAGATAGATAGATAGATAGATAGACTTTTGCTTTACAAAAACCATTTCTAAAATTAAAACTTCACCCTGGTTGATAAAAATAAATCATGTTCTAATTAAAACCACATATTACACCACAGTTAAAAATAAAACTATATTCTAGAACCACATTCTACACCATTATTATTATTATTATTTTGGACAACTCCCCAAAATTGTGGGAACGACATTTTACCATATGGTTAAAAGACCACATGGTTTGAAACCAGAATTTACACCGTGGTTAAAAGAAACTATGGTCTAGAACCAAAATTTACAACTTGGATGAAAAATAAAATAAAAAGGTCGGAAAACGAATTTGACACCGTGATTAAAAAATCTGGTCTATAATCCAATTGTGGTATATTGTAAATCATGATTATAAAAGAAGTAATGTGATCCAAAATCCAAATTTAGACAATGGTTCGATGTAAGAATGGTTTAAAATCAAATTCTAACCTTAGCACTGTAGAGTCTAGACTAGGGTAAAAAACACTATATGGCCATAATTGCGATTTTGAAGTTTCCTTCTAAACCATCTTCCCCTCTTCATTCTTTTTTTCATTCCTCTAATTGTTGCGTCATCCCCTCTAGAATTCTCCATTGTTGCATGCATTCAAAAAGAAGAGAGGTTACAGTATCTACTGAAAAGGTGGTAGAATAATTTGAACATTGCACAAGAGGGAGAACTGAGAATTAAGGAAGGCATAAGTCTAAAGACTATCCTCTATTGCGATTGGTGACAATGTTTACGGTAAGTGATTTACAGCTGTATAATTTTTTCCCCTCACTTTATTACCATGGTTTTATTAATATATTTTACATAAAAAAAAATTTTAAAAAAATCTATTTTATTTTAAAGCTCTTTTTTTTCCTCATTCCTTTTTGTATGTGTTGTGCTCTTGTTTTTCTCTTGGTTGAACTAACAAGTTCTCCCAACCAATTTCAATGTTTAAAAAGTTGTTTGTTTTATGTTGTTAAGTTGGTTAGAATCTAAACGTAAAAATTTGAAGTTTATTGTCCCTTTTATCCTTAGATATGGGAAATAAGAATAAGAACATAGTTTATATGGTATATTTTGCTCCAACGATTCATATTTCATTTTGGGTGTATTTGTTTCACTAACGATACTATGTTAGACTGTTTTTATTGCATTCCGTAAGTATATTTATGAACACTATTATAAAGATGTTAGACTCTTTAATTTATGAATAAATCGATAATTCTTTTTGGGTATATTTACAAAATATGTTAGACATTTTGTGATTATTCTGATTTTAATTGTTACAAAAATCTGAAAAATAAAACTTTTTTTTTTTGAGTTCAACAATATTTAGAGGTTTGGAGATTCAAACCTCTCTGACCTCTTGGTTGGGTATTTGTCAATTATCACTGAACTACGCTAGTTAAAACTGTTGTAAGGATATATTTAGTAGTCTAAGGTTTTTTTTTTTTTGGTTAAAAAATGTATGAGTATATAGCATAGTATATATAATATTATAAATACATTATACAATATTAATATTGTATAATGTATTTAACATTAAAAATGAATATTAATGTTGCCTAGTAGGGTACTTATGAAAACGGTAAGCAATGTTGTTCTTATAATTAATCAATCTATTTTACAATGTGTTCTAATGTTGTCTAAGTAATAAGATGTTAAAATCTAATGTACATAATTGTTGTGGGCCAAACATGAAATTAATGAAGAAGAAAATACTTTCAATTGATGCTAATTATGCATATATTCGTGTATGTGTTTATTTCGTGGTAATATATGGTGATATATGTTAAATCACCAATCAACTCAATTGCTTAAGTTGATGGGTTATGGTAAATTTAACTATATCAATACTCCAACACTCCCCCCCACTTGTGGGCTTGAAAATTTGTAGAAAGATCAAACTGTTGGGATTTATGCCCTAAAGCTTCATAATTAATGATTTATTTAATAATTAATAATAAATTTAATTATTTTATTTACAATATAATATTATCCATTATATGAAAAAATCAAGGTTATTAGTGTAATCTTGAACAGTATGTGGTTGACATACGGGAGGATCATGTTCAAGAAATAACCTAAAGGGTCATAGTATATGGATAAGGTTGGGTGCCTTATCCTGGTAATACTATTGATACGGCCCACTTTATAATAGTCACAAATGATCTGATCCAAATCATTCATGTAGATACATGTGAGTGGGGATATCCTATATACAATGAGTTTGTATAAGACTGAACTACAAAATATTTAATCTCTCTTTATAAATCTGTTAATTGAGAAGATTAGTATTTCATCAAGATGATCATATGCGACTCGATCTTAATCTTGAGTGAGTTATGAACTCTTGCCTGTGAGAGCTTGTCCTTTGATTTGCATGGGTGAGAGTGGCTTTTATAGCTGATTCAATATGCCTACCATTTTGGTGACTTAATCAAATAGGGAGCTGGAAACATAATCTCACAAGATGGAATTCACTCATTCCCATATAGTGTAAGTAGATGAGTAGTTCCCTTAAGTACTGATTTCGGGACTTGAACAATGGGGCCCCACCCTCTCACTGGCCTGAGAAGGACTTAGTTTATGATTGAATCATAAAAAAAAATTGTTCAGTAAAGGATCAATGGTACTTAAGGTGCAAAATGTAATTACAGGGGTAAAACAGACTTTTGACGACTCAGCTGTAATTATGAACAACTCGTGAAGGATCGACTTGCATGTTGTGATTATATCTATAGACACAACTTGTCCTATAGTGTATAAGAGTGCAACTCTAGCTAGGTCTATAGTGGAGTGACCTATAGTTAATGAATGAAAATTAATTAATTAAAGCGTTTAATTAATTGATTTTATAT
The DNA here is from genome assembly GCA_033996785.1 of Trichosanthes truncata. Taxonomy (NCBI): domain Eukaryota; kingdom Viridiplantae; phylum Streptophyta; class Magnoliopsida; order Cucurbitales; family Cucurbitaceae; genus Trichosanthes; species Trichosanthes truncata. The sequence continues at coordinate 42,025,581 of MU867259.1, read as the reverse complement.
CATTGGAGCTTATAATCTGTAGGTCCATAAGGTCCCCTTGCTAGCTCATAGTAACACTAAAAGATTAATTTAGTTGAAAGAAAAATTTGAAATGTTCAAATTAATATTTAATTTGAAGTGTTCATATTAATGTTTAATATATTAGATATATTAAATATAAAAGAGGAAAATATATTTATTGTATTTTATACATTAAATATTAAAATAATTAATGTATATTAGATACATTAAAGAAAAGTTATTTATAAAATTTTAATAAGATTCAAATAAATAAATATCGTAGGAGATTTGAATGAGATTCAAATAAGTATAAGATATATTTTAATATATTAGATTTTAAAATATAATATTTTAATTATGGCAAAGATTTATCCTTGGTCTCTATAAATAGGACTTTTGGGTTGAGCCATTAGACACAATGCAAATCTCCTCAATAGAGAATTAGAGAATTCTCTCTAGACCTCTTCCTCTCTAATCTCTTGTAGATTTTCTTTCAAGAGGCTCTCACAAGCCTTGGTCCTGTGTTCGAGTCATAGCCAGGAAGACTTTGTGGAGGAGATAAAGACCTGCCAGAAATATCTTCATATTTACTCAAAGTAAGTTTGCTTATTTTTTTTTTAGTTTAATTTGAAATAAAATCAAAACAATCAAATGCTTCCACTGCGGAGTGAAACGTCCATTCCTTCACCAACAAGTGAAAATCAATATTAATTGGGGGAAAATTGACATTATTGAAGTTCAAACACATGATCTCATACTATGATACCATGTTAAAGAACACATGGAGTTTCATCTCAAAACCATATGGCTATGAGAGGAGTAGCCCATGTATCTTATAAATTGTAAGGTCTCTCCTCATCTTACCAATATAAGATCCTCACTATGTTTCCTCAAGATGATGTCTCTTTGGGTTCACCATTCTTGGGTCAGATCCCAATTTTTGAATTGAATACTCGTTTGGGCTTCATGGGCTCTGATACTATATTAGATAAGCTGGTTCCATCTCAAAACTAATTGGCAATGAGAGGAGTAGCCCTTGGATCTTATAAATTGTGAGGTCTCTCTTCATCTTTTCGATGTGGGATCCTCAACATACCCCCTCAAGATGGTGCCTCATTGGGTTCACCATTCTTGGGTTGGATCCCAATTTTTGGGCCGAATACTCATTTGGGCTTTATGGGCTCTAATACCATATTAGATAAACATGGAATTCCATCTCAAAACCAATTGGCTATGAGAAGAGTAGCCAATGTATCTTATAAATTGTGAATTCTCTCTTCATCTTTTCAGTTGGTATCCTCAACATGCACCTTTAAGATGATACCTCTTTTGGTTCACCATTCTTCAGTTGGATTCTAATTTTTTTTGGGACCGAATACCCGTTTGGGCTTTATGGGCTCTGATACATGCCCATCAATAGAGTGCCTCTTTAGATTCATCATTCTTGGGTCGGATCGCAATTAGCTTATAACATGGGGTCGCATTCGAATACCGTTTGGAAAATATGTTGTATGAATAGTAAATATAGGAGTTTCAATACGATAGCATTTACACGAATAGTAAACAAATTTCCTAATTTGTTATCTTTTTTCCTCTTCCACCATTAGGCACACATGGAAGCTGAATGAAAGATGGAATGAAATTCACCTAAAAATACTCCATTCATAAATAAAGTATCTACCTAAATCAAACAACTATATAAATGCAAACAAATTTCCCAATAATTACAAAGAATCTGTATTGAAAATTGAAAAAATTAACTGATTAACATAATGTGGGATCAATATAACGTCTATCAATGCTTCTAACATGAAAAATCTAAACAAATATTACATACATTCAAATCATAAGACAAAGAATTGAAATGAAAGAAAGATAAAGAAATGATATAATACTGCTATCCTCGAGCAAGGAAAAAACATAAATATAAGGAATTAGTGGAAGAAATATGCATGACTCAATCCTCAATGCTCATTAAGCCAACTGTAAATGCATACATGAGAAGCACTGGACAACGCACTATCCATCTATGAGCAAATTTAAAAACGTTCTTGACATTCCTTGAGTGTGTGCGCGCGATAATTAGCCATTCTAACTTGCTTCCTACAACAAGGAATAGATTTATGGGGGCCTTAAATCCATATTCCCTCTACACTGGCCAAATTACTAACAAAAGAGCAAAGAACTTTCAAACAAGCAAAACCAAGCTTAGGTGCCTAAATCTCAAATAAACATGGGCTAAACTTGCATTCTTTTACCTCAAAGGTGCTAGCTTTCACACACCTATTACAGAGACCCTTATCTAGAGCAATCGCTCCATGGATAGCCTAACTGATCACGACAGGAGTAGGTCTTTTCACCAATGATCTATTAAGCACACAACAAGTTTATTTTGCTTCTCTCTCTCTCTCTCTCTCTTTTCTCATCAAGTTCTTCCTTTTAAGTCCTTTCATTTATTTTCTCATTCACTTTTTTTTTTCTAGGAAAATAAATACTTGTTTCCTCCTAAGTAAGACATTACAAGTTCTCATGCAAAAGCCATCCTAAAGCTAGCCTAAGGCTTATCGAGGTGACAACGAACATCTAGCCCCTATAAAGCTATTCTAGGCATTTGAATACATGCAAGAAAGGCTAATTTGTGCTCAAAGTGTGGAAATGCAAGAAAAATTTTCAAAAAGGCTCAAAATAGGAAAACATGCTCAACTTCTCAAAAAAAAAATATTCAACTAGCAAAATGAGCAAATCTTAGGATGTCATGATCATGAATAAAGAACATACTTCATCCAACAATAAGGCTCAAAATTTTCAAAAATCATAAAAAAAATTCAAAAAATCTGAAGATTTTCAACATGCTCCAAAAACACACAATCCATCAATCATCAAATACACGCTTAGCACAATCAATCAAAAGTCCAAGCTCAGGTGCTCAAGGACAACACAATAACACACAACTATCAAACTTAAAGATAGGTATGAACTTAGATGCTTAAGGACTCAATCAACCATGCTAGGCAATTATCAACATTCAAAGCTAAATAATAACAACCTCCACCCCCAACCTAATTCATACACTATCCCCAATGTATAAAGATCTAAAAACAAATGAAAGGGGAATAAAAAGACTCGTCTGATTTTGCAGCACGTAGGTGGGCAGTGGTGCGTCTCCAACCTTCAAAAATGATCAAATTCTTCTCCAAAGGTCACTTATTACCTACAAAATAAAGAAAAACAAGTTAAACTAGGAAAAAGAAAAACATAAAGAAATAAAAGAAAGCATTTAAATTTCAAACCTAGCTGCCTCCAGGAAGTGAAAATTTTTGTAGTCAGTTGCCCGAATCACCGTGTGGCACTCCACTCAACTAGGATCCTCCAGACTTGATCCTATGCCATCTTCTATTCTAGACACTTCAAACGGCTCATCCTGCAACTCAACATCTCTTCCATACAAAGAATCAAAAGAATAAAAACTTTCCACCATATTCACAAACTTAAATTCAACGACCCTATCATTGAACCCAGAAAACACAGTCCTCCATCTACATCAATGTTAAATTTTTCCGTTTTCATGAAAGGCCTACCTAACAAAATGGAAGTCGATGCAAGTTTGGGCCTATAGCCCATATCGACAACATAGAAATCTGCGAGAAACAACAAGTCATTAACTTTAACGAGAAGGTTCTCGACTATGCCTAGAGGTCGAACAGTAGAACGATCAGCTAATTGAATCATGATGTTATTGTTGGGATTTATACCTTAAAGCCTCGTAATTAATGGTTTATTTAATAATTAATAATAATTTTGATTATTTTATTTGCAATATAATATTATCAATTATATGAAAAATCCAAGGTTATTAGTGTAATCTTGAACAGTATGTGGTTAACATACGGGAGGATCATGTTCAAGAAATAACTTAAAGGGTCATAGTATATGGATACGGTTGGGTGCTTTATCCTGGTAACACTATTGATACGGCCCATTTTGTAATAGTTACAAATGATTTGATCCAAATTGTTCATGTGGAGACATGTGAATGGGGGTATCTTATACAATGAGTTTGTGTAAGACTGGACCGCGAAATATTTAATCTCTTGATCGAACTGAAACGTGGGGCTTAAAGAAAATATTTGTAAATTAAAACAAAGCTCCAGTTCAGTGCAAGTGCACACTGTCGATGCAAGTAATATAAAAATGGAAGTATTCCAGAGTATCTATCCCACAGGGAACGGATGCAACAAAATTCAAAAGAATAAGCAAAGACGTTTTCAAATTGCAATTGTGGGTAACCAAGGTGATAAAAATAAATCGGATAATTTTTTTTTTGTTTTTGAAAGAATAAACAAAAATGATAAAAGAGGGATTCAAACGTGTTTTTGCTCCATTGAAAGAAATTGCGGCCTAATTGCAATTGCAATCCTTTGACTCAACACTTAAGCTTTGTAAACCGAATTCAACACCTATTTGATCTTCTATGAAGTATCTTTAGGAGCCTAAGCGATTAAACCGATATTTCTATGGCTAATATGAACTTAGTTAATTTTGAACACAATTCTTTTGGTTTTAAAGGTTTTTCCCTATGTCTAGGGTCAAAAACAAACTCCTATATCTAGGCTATTTTCCTTTATTGCTTTTATGAAAACCAAATTTTTATCTAACCTTTTCAGAATTAGACTCAATTTTTGTATACTAATCTAGGTGATCGATCTAGACTAATAATAAATATTAAAACCAATAATAGCAAACAAGCTATAGAGGAAGCAAGATTGCTCTCACAATTAGGCCTTTATTTCTATCTTTAGGGCATTCACATGCTTGAATCCCGAAGAAAATTAGCTCATCATGATGAGGATGAAAAACAATAAATTAAAATGTAGAAAATCCATAACAAAGTTGGTAAAGGGAAGGGAAGAACAACTAAAACTAAAATAAAGATTTGAATGAAAAAAACTTTTATTGAATCAATTTAATACTTAATTACATTCAACAACATTAAGCAACAAAATTTAACAATAAAAATGGCAGTAACTAAACCTAAGAAAAGCATAAACTTCAACCAAAGACTTGAAAACAAAAATACCCAAAGTAAACTAAACCTTTTTTTGGCTCATGTCTCAATCAAACTCAATTCCTTCTCTTTCAAGAGGTTTTGGCTCATAACAACCTTCATAACAACCTTCACTTTCGTGAGGAATGATTGAGATTTTGAACGTTGAAGGTTATGAAAATGAAGTAAAAGAAAACAGTAGCAAAGTAAATAAAAAATAGCCGAAAAATAAGATGAAAAACAGTGCAGAAAAACCCATTCAAAAAGTAGAACGAAATTCAAAGATTCAGTGTTTAACTGAAATTTAACAACTTACAACATTTAGATCAAAACAGAAACTAACTATAGACTAAATAATGAAAAACAATAAAGAAACACTGCTAGAAAAATGATAGAAAATCGTGAACTTCAGACTGTGGGCGAGCAGAACAAACCCAGTCACCTTTGGCTTCATTTTTCCTATTTTTTATAGGCATTGAGGGCTAGGGTTTCCATATAAATCATCTTCAATATATGGGCTAAATTATAGGAATCAAATGGGGATGAGAATCTCCCAAAATCATGCAAAAAACCCATAAAATCGCTTGATTTCCCTCATTCTCGGATTTTCCAGATTTTTCAGAAATGCAATTGCATTTCAATTGCATTTCTGTTTTTCAGATGTACCAAAATTTTCCAGAAATGCAATTGCATTTCTGTTGCATTATTTTTCAGACTTGTTTTCCGATGGAATGTAATTACATTTTATGCTTGTTCACAAACTTGTTTGCCCGAAGAAATGCAATTGCATTTTCATCAACATTTCTGGGCTTGCTCACTATCATGCTCTTGCGAAGGAATGCTATTCGGAATGCAATTGCATTTTCCGTTTTTTGCTCCAAATCTACACAAAAACAACAAATTAGTTTAAATTCCATTATTGTTTCAACTTCTTTTCATTTTCCACTAATCCAACAAGCTTTCAAGAATTTCACTCATCAACACTATCTTTAGCTTGCTCGGTAATCAATAAAGCATACAAAAATGACAAAAATAACCTAGTTTAGGGTTAAATAATCCTCATAAATAAGAATTATCACACCTCCCAAACTTGAGTTATTGCTTGTCCTCAAGCAATTGCAAAATAAATATAGAGATATACACAAGTCATAGTAGATTCTAAGAATAATTCTTTTGATAAATACGCTTCTCTGGGGAGGTCTCATGCTCATAACACTTTAACTTGGATGCTTCCACTACATACAACTTCCATGTCTCCCTTGTCTAAACAAAACACTTTCATCTCACAATCCCACCTTATATTCATACTACCTATTAACTTTAGTCAAGTTTCACTTAGTTGCTAAATACGCTTTTCTCAACTAACAATGTTCCCCCCAAACTTATTTTCACTGCTAGGATGCATACTTCTTCTTTTTTTTTTTTTTTTTTTTCAAAATAGGGCCTTTTTTTCATTGGTGCATTCGTTCTAGCTTACTAACGCTTTTTGGTGAAAGTATCTAGCTACGAGCACTTATCACATCAAGGCTATTTTGACATACTCACTTCTTAAGTTAACCTTTCATGCAAAGGAAATCATAGGTGTCATGACTGCCCCTGGTTACTCAGTTAACTCTAGAATGAGGAGTATCCCTTTTTTTTTTAATCCTAGCAGCTGTTACAACGACATAGTATTACAACAACATAATATTACAACAACATACTATTACAGCAGTATTATTACATATATTACATGACTCACCCCCCCCCCCCCCCAAACTTAAACGGGTCAATGTCTCCATTGACCAAAGATAGCACAAGGGGTGAAAAGGGGTGATTTGCAAAACATCTAAGCTAGACTCTCCTAAGGGGATTCAGTGTACAAACTTAGGTGAGTTTGAGGCTTGGGTGTGTTATAAAGACAAAGAATCATGAAATTGTTTGTTCGAGAAGCATCTAAGTAATGTTTCTAAATATTTAATGAACTGAGCATACTCCGAAATTTCATCATTAAAGGTATTCAACAAGAAAAAAACTCAAAGAAATCAGACAAGAAATGTGTTTGTCTACTTGAACAATTCAAAAGCATTCTCAATTGTTTTTTTTTTTTTTTTTTTTTTTTAATTTTTCTTTATTCAGAGAAAATAACTAAAGAAATCATGAAACAACCTAACTATATCTTAAACCGAAAGAAACAAAAAGCTGGAAAGATAGGTCAGAAAGAAACCCCCCTATGTAGAGAAAAATGTATTGTTGTTGCCATTACTTTCTTTAGGGATCTTGGAGTTTGGAAGAAGAATTATTGGGAAGTCTGGAAAAGTGGCTATTTGCCTTTGAATAGCATGGAAAGTTATTGCTTCATCCTTTCCTTGTCGAACTCCCAATATGCTGTGTTTGGTTGAGGTTCCTGAATTTGCAATTGCAAATTGCTTTTGCAATTGTGATTGCAATTCTTTCATTTCGCTCTTTCTTCTTATATTTTCCTTTGGCCTCGTATTTTTCTTCTCTTTTTATTTTCACCTGAAACTCAAAAGTAGAGCATCAAAACGTTCACACAATTTCTCCTAAGCCATAGTTAACTGTTTGAAATTTCAAATTTTGAACTTAATGTTGATTTATCGAACTCCCAGGTGAATCCCCAGGTAGAGATGTTCCCTTAGCGGTCAACTTAAATACCTCAGCCTTGACAGGATTCTCCTTAGATAGAGACTCTCTAAATCAAGCTTCTTCATTCTGATTGGAATTTCATAATTTGAAATTTTCTCTTTTTTTTAAAATATATTTTTTGTTTTTTTTAAAGAAAATGAACGAAAAGATAAACTTATCCTATTCCAGTAGGGAGACTGCAACCATGTTCCTTCATTTTGCACCTAGGTCTCGATGATGGGCGAGATTTCAGTCTTAGTTGAGGTGCTTTGATCACAACGGGCCTTGTCTGCTCAAGAGATTCACATGTACCTTTTAAAGTAGAAATTGTGGTTGCAACTTTTGTCACATTCAGCAAATTGTCATCCTTCATACTCTCCTTTTTGCATTCTTCTTCATTTAGAATTTCCTACAAGCTGCAATAAGTCAAAGTAGGGTCTTCTAGTATCAGGAGCACTTTGGATGTCATTTGCTGTGAAATTGCAACTACATAGCTCACTGCAACTTCCTTGGGTGGTTCATTCTCTTCATGAGGTGGTTCTTCTTTAATCTCTTCTTTCCCTTCTGGCTCCTTAGTGTTTTCAAGTGTTGAAGTGCTTTCTGCTTTTACTGGGAGTTTGAGATCCTCATCTTCAAATTTACATGGTGTAACCGCCTCGTATTCTTCTTTTTCTTCTTGTTTTGAAGTCTCTGTATTGTTGAGCAAGATTCCTTGGAACTTGTTCTACAATTCATTTGCAATCTGTTCTACTTGGATCTCCAAATCTCATAAAGATGTGGCTTGGCTTTGCATCACAACATCGTTCTTTGCTCTATATTCCTTCACAAGTTCTTCAATGTTAGGCTCTTTTGGAATCATCTTCTCCTGTTGGAAACACTAGTGTTGATGTTGATTTGCAAATCTGGGTAGAAATCCATAACATAAAGAATCAGGATTATAAGGACAATTCTCAAATAAATGACTTCCTTTACAATAAATACAAGAAATAAAAGGGATAGGGTTAATAGGAGCTATGGAATTTCTCATCATCAAAGTCTCCATCATGTAGCTTAATGATGAAGCTTGTGCGCTCAATGTTGCAATGATGTCTACTTCCATCTTGTTGATTTTCTCAAGCAATCAACGCTAAGTTGTGTCGTTCTCCTCTTGCAATTGCTCTCCCTCAACCTGCAAAATAATGTGAACAAGAATTGGGCTTTCTCTTGAAAAGAGAATAATTGCAATTGCAATCTGATTGCAATTTGTGCTAAAAAAATTAAACTTTGTTAGTAAAGTCATTCCCCGGTAACAACGCCAAAAACTTGCTGGAACTGAAACGTGGGGCTTAAATAAAATATTTGTAAATTAAAACAAAGCTCCAGTTCAGTGCAAGTGCACACTGTCGATGCAAGTAATATAAAACTGGAAGTATTCTAGAGTAACGATCCCACATGGAACGGATGCAACAAAATTCAAGAGAATAAGCAAAGGCGTTTTCAAATTGCAATTGTGGGTAACCAAGGTGATAAAAATAAATCAGATATTTTTTTTTTCTTTTTGAAAGAATAAATAAAAATGATAAAAGAGGGATTCAAACATGTTTTTGCTCCATTGAAAGAAATTGCGGCCTAATTGCAATTGCAATCCTTTGACTCAACACTTAAGCTTTGTAAACCGAATTCAACACCTATTTGACCTTCTATGAAGTATCTTTAGGAGCCTAAGCGATTAAACAGATATTTCTATGGCTAATACGAACTTAGTTAATTTTGAACACAATTCTTTTGGTTTTAAAGGTTTTGCCCTATGTCTAGGGTCAAAAACAAATTCCTATGTCTAGGCTATTTTCCTATTGCTTTTATGAAAACCAAATTTTTATCTAACGTTTTCAGAATTAGACTCAATTTTTGTATACTAATCAAGGTGATCGATCTATACTAATAATAAATATTAAAATCAATAAAAGCAAACAAGCTATAGAGGAAGCAAGATTGCTCTCACAATTAGGCCTTTATTTCTATCTTTAGGGCATTGTCATGCTTGAATCCCGAAGAAAATTAGCTCATCATGATGAGGATGAAAAACAATAAATTAAAATGTAGAAAATCCATAACAAAGTTGGTAAAGGGAAGGGAAGAACAACTAAAACTAAAATAAAGACTTGAATGAAAAAAACTTTTATTGAATCAATTTAATACTCAATTACATTCAACAACTTTAAGCAACAAACTTTAACAATAAAAATGGCAGTAACTAAACCTAAGAAAAGCATAAACTTCAACCAAAGACTTGAAAATAAAAATACCCAAACTAAACTAAACCTTTTTTTGGCTCATGTCTCAATCGAACTCAATTCCTTCTATTTCAAGAGGTTTTGGCTCATAACAACCTTCACTTTCGTGAGGAATGATTGAGATTTTGAACTTTGAAGGTTCTGAAAATGAAGTAAAAGAAAACAGTAGCAAAGTAAATAAAAAAATAGCAGAAAAATAAGATGAAAAACAGTGCAGAAAAACCCATTAAAAAAGAAGAACGAAATTAAAAGATTCAGTGTTTAACTGAAATTTAACAACTTACAACATTTAGATCAAAACAAAAACTAACTATAGACTAAACAATGAAAAAAAATAGAGGAACACTGCTGAAAAAATGATAGAAAATCGTGAACTTCGGACTGTGGGCGAGCAGAACAAACCCAGCCACCTTTTGCTTCATTTTCCCCATTTTTTATAGGCATTGAAGGCTAGGGTTTTCATATAAATCATCTTCAATATATGGGCTAACTTTTAGGAATCAAATGTGGATGAGAATCTCCCAAAATCGTGCAAAAATCCCATAAAATAGCTTGATTTCCCTCATTCTCGAATTTTCTAGATTTTTCAAAAATGCAATTGCATTTCAATTGCATTTCTATTTTTCAGATGTACCAAAATTTTCCAGAAATGCAATTGCATTTCAATTGCAATTCTGTTGTTATTTTTCAAACTTGTTTTCTGATGGAATGCAATTACATTTTGTGCTTGTTCACAAACTTGTTTGCCCGAAGAAATGCAATTACATTTTCATCCACATTTCTGGGCTTGCTCACTATCATGCTCTTGCGAAAGAATGCTATTCAGAATGCAATTGCATTTTCCGTTTTTTGCTCCAAATCTACACAAAAACAACAAATTAGTTTAAATTCCATTCTTTTTTCTACTTCTTTTCATTTTCCACTACTCCAACAAGCTTTCAAGAATTTCACTCATCAACACTATCTTTAGCTTGCTCGGTAATCAATAAAGCATACAAAAATGACAAAAATAACCTAGTTTAGGGTTAAATAATCCTCATAAATAAGAATCATCATCTCTCTTAAATGCTGATTTTGGGACTTGAACAATGGGGCCCCATTCTACCATTGGCCCGACAGGGACTTAGTTTATAATTAGATTATAAACAGATTGTTCATTAGAGGATCAGTAGTACTTAAGGTGCAAGATGTAATTATAGGGGTAAAATGGACTTTTGACCTAGTTGTAATTACGAACAACTTGTGAAGGATCGACTTGCATGTAATGATTGTATCTATCGACACAACTTGTCCTACAGTACATAAGAGTTCAACTCTAGGTCTATAGTGGAGTGTCCTATAGTTAATGAATGAAAATTAATTAATTAAAGAGTTTAATTATTTGATTTTGTATCATTGGAGCTTATAATCTGTAGGTCCATAAGGTCCCATTGCTAGCTCATAGCAACACTAAAAGATCAATTTAGTTGAAAGAAAATTTTGAAATGTTCAAATTAATTTTAATATATTATATATATCAAATATATAAGAGGAAAATATATTTATTATATTTGATACATTAAATATTAAAATAATTAATGTATATTAGATGCATTAAATAAAAGATATTTATAGAATTTGAGTGCGATTCAAATAAAGAAATATCGTAGGAGATTTGAATGAGATTCAAATAAATATAAAATATATTTTAATATATTAGATATTAAAATATAATATTTTAATTATGGCAAAGATTTTTCCTTGGTCTCTATAAATAGGACCCTTGAGTTGAGTCATTAGATATAACACACATCTCCTCAATAGAAAATTAGAGAATTAGAGAATTCTCTCCAGACCTCTTCTTCTCCAATCCCTTGTAGATTTTCTTACAAGAGGCTCCCACAATCCTTCGTCCTATATTCGAGTCATAGCCAGGAAGATATTGTGGAAGAGATAAAGACCCGTAAAAAATATCTCCATATTTTCAAGGTATATTTATGCTTAACCACTTTATTATTATTTAATTCTAAATAAACTCAAATCAATTCCAATGCTTCCACAAGAGTTTAATTAGATTATTCCATTCAGTTACATTTGTTCAAACCATTCAACCCTAATTCCTAATAAATAAACAAAGGCATAACATTAATAGATGCACCTAAGTCTAACATAGCATGTTATATTTCTTTTCCTCTGATCATGCATGATCATATAAACATGTCAGGGTCAGAACATTTCTCAGGCATTGATTTTAAAGATATAGTTGAAACGTTCTTACTAACCTCTTTTCTTTTACCTCCCTGAGTCCTTTTGGTCGTACACCATTTCTTCATAATTTTTACAAACTTTGGGATATTCTTTATCATCTCATTTTCTTTCTCCTCTTCTCTCAAAATCTTCTCTTCTCTTAAAAGAGCTAGCCTAGATGGAAAAGGTGCACGAGATAAATCAATAGGAAAATCACAGGGAGGGTCATTTACTCCCTTAATTGTCTTTATTCTTCAATTTTTCATATATTGGGGGCAATGTACAAATTAGGTTGGGGGTTGAAGAATTGTTTAGCATAGTTGATTGAGTCCTTGAGTATCTAAGCTATGACTTATCTTTAGGGTTGATAGTTGTGCGTTATTGTGTTGTCCTTAATCATATAAGCTTGGACTCTTGATTGACTGTGCTAAGCATGATCTTGTTGATTTGATGTTTTCTGCGCTTGTTGAAAATATGTTGAAATTTTTTAATTGAAAGTTTTTGGAAAAATTATGTGCTTCAGTGGGTGCTTCATGCTTGACCATGATGTCTTAGGATGTTCTTGTATTTTCTTGCTAGTTGCATGTTTTGAGGAGTTGAGCTTGTTTTCCTAAATTAAGCTTCTTAAAAAATTTTCAGGTAATTTTTTAATGCCTTAAGCATGAGTTAGCCTTTCTAGCATATTTTCAAAGGCCTAGGACAGCTTTATAGGGGTTGGATGTCTGTTGTCACCTCGATGGGCCTAGGTTAGCTTTAGGGTGGTTTTTGGAATAAAACTTATGATGCTTTGCTTAGGAAGAAAAAAGTGTTTATTTGCCTAGTAGAATGAATGAGAAAAGAAAGAAAATGGCTTAAAAGAAAAAATCTTGTTGAGAAGAGAAAAGAAGAAAAAGAGAATATATATATATATATATATATATATATATATATATATATAAACTTGTTGTGTGCTTATGGATCATTGGTGAGAAGAACTACCCTTGTCATGATCAATTAGGCCATCCATTGAGTGAGTGCTCTAGATAAGGGTCCCTACGATAGGTGTGTGAAAGCTAGCACCTTTGAGGTAAAAGAAAGCAAGTTTAGCCCAGGTTTCTTTGAATTTTAAGCACCTAAGCTTAGCATTACTTGTTTGATTGTTTTGTGCTCTTTTGTTAGTTCTTTGGCTAGTGTAAAGGGAAGATGGATTTGAGGCTCTTATAAGTTTATCCCGCGCTTGTAGGAAGCATGTTAGGATGGCTAATTGCATACATTCACTCAAGAATTGTCAAGAATTGTTTCTAAGTTTGCTCGTGGATGGATAGTGCTTTGTTCAGTGCTCCTCACTTATGCATTCTTAGTTAGTAATAACAAGCATTGAAGATTGAGTTGTGTATGATGCTTCCACTAAGTCTTAATTGTTGTGTATGTGCGTTTATGTCTTGCTCTAGGACTAACAAGGTTTAAGTTGGGGGTAATTTGATGAGACCTAATTTAAACATGTCCATTCATGCCTAAATTATGCTTTTTCCTATCATTTTTATGGAATTAATTGAATATTTTTTAGGAAATTGGGAGCAAGGCTCATTTTTGGAAAGTACATGGAATCAAGGTGAAAACGGGCCAAACTGGAGGTCAATTGGACACCCGAGTGGAAAGATATGAAAAAGTGATGATTATACCCCTGAGGACCATCAAGACGCCAGGCGGAGGCCTCGCTCAATGCTGCAAGATAATAGCCTCAGATGCAAGGCAGCGTTGAAATGCTGCAATAGTGAGCATCACATGATGTTGTGGCAAGCTCCCATAGATGTTGGTCTAATTAAGGGTAGCGTCGAGACGCTGCTTGTAGTGTCTTAATGCTACTTCGATTTTTATAAAAGTATTTTTTTTCATTCTTAGGCTAAGGAGTTCCAAATTCTAACCCCGAATTTTCAATTTCTCCTTCCCTTAATCATTTTTGAGACACTTTGCTTCATATTTTGAGTATTTTGGGCTTGTATTTTGGCCTCGAGATTGATGGAAGCATTCTTCGGCTAGGAGTTCTTGGCTAGTTCGAGGTAATTATGGAGAAGTTTTGCAACATTTATGAGGATTTTGTAATTATTTTCAGTATTAATGTATGACTCTTATGGTTTATTAGTTATTAGGTATAAGTGTTAGCATGCTCTTTATTAATGGAATTGATGACTCGTATTAATTTAGAGTTTTTCTTTTCTATGCTAGTATTTTGTGGGAAACTTCAATTTCTAATTTAATTTTAGTAGTAAAGGGGCTGGTAGCTATTGTTAGTCAAATTAAGTATGACTACTTAATTGCGAGAACGAGGTAGGATCTAGAATTAGTGTGCATGTAGTAGTTTAATTTGAAGGGCCCGTCATGTTAACCTACTGCATTCTGACCTTTCCTGTATCTTAGAACTTTTGTTCTTTAGGGAGCTCCTTCGAGGCTTCGAGGAGCCAATCGGTCTTAAAACCATGCATTAATTTACATTTTGAGTAATCTTGTGATTAATGTTGCAAAACGGATCCCAATTTACCTTGAGCTAGCATTCCCTTTAATTTGTGAGTTTCCTATGTCCCTAATTTCAATTGCATGTTTAGTTTTAACCAGTTTAATCTTCGCTCTTATTTTATTTATTTTTCTTGCCATTTATTTTTCCTTGCATGAAAATCTCCCCCCACTCGGTTCTCAAAATCAAAGAAAGAAAGTAAAATAACCAAAGTTTCGCCTCCTTGTGTTCGACCCAACTACTATTGCTACAAATTAGTGGTTGGTTATAAATTTATTTTAACGCGTCTGACGAGCACTGTTCAAATATACTCAAGTTTAGAGGTAAATAATCCTTGTAAACAAAAGTTATCTCAATTACACTCCTGATTTACATTATTTAAAAGTTTTTAGGTGTGCACGTTACCCTTTGTAAAACCTTACACCAAACATAAACTTGAACGTAAAACCTCTCGACATATTTTTCTTAGCTATACTCTTGATTTTAAAGGATATATATGCTATAACTCTCTCACCAAAAAAATCCATTGTTTCTCACCATATCATTTTCCATGAAACAACCTTTCCTTTTGCCAAACACACAACCTCTACCATTTCTTATTCACCCTCTCCTACTGACCCAACCCTTTTACTCACTCTTTTAGGTATGCCTCAATCCATGCCTTCACAACCGAGCACGCTCACGCCAACCATCCCTATCTAATTACTCGTTGTTAATATTAAGTCTTCTTCATGTGCTAATCCGTCTTGTGAGACTTGGGATGCTTAAGTTTCTTTTATTGTAGATTTGCCCTCTTCACAATATGAATACAACCAATGACAAGATTAATGTGAGTTCAATGCCTCATGATGCTTCTACTCATCCTTCTCGAAACACTATCAATACTCACTCCATGCAAACGCATGCTAAATCTGAGATTTTCAATTCTTTCCACCATGTCCACTTCAATTCCAATTGACCCTACTTCATATATGTAAGCTCCAAAATTTTCAAAATGGAGATAAGCCATGTGTGAGGAGTTTAATGCTCTTCAGGAACAAAGGTACGTGGTCTTTAGTACCTCATTTACTTTTAATGAATCTTGTGGGTTGCAACTGGGTCTTTTGAACCAAATACCACACTAACTTTTCCATTGCTCAATATAAGGCTAGATTAGTTGCCAAGGGTTATCATCAAGTTGAAGGGTTTGATTTTACTAAAACCCTTAGTCCAATTGTTAAAAAGCCAACAATCCATGTTATACTTGCTTTTGCAACTCAGTATTAGACCCTTAACTCAAATTGAATGTCAAAAATTCATATATGCATGGGCACTTAAAGGAGGAAGTTTATATATTGAACCTCCTAGTTTTCTGGATAAATTATGTCCAACTGATCATGTTTGCTTGCTTCATAAAAGTCTTTATGGTCTTAAACATGCTCTTCGGGTTTGGTTTGATTGCTTTACATCGTACTTTAGAATATTAAAATTTATTGCTTTCACTGCTGACTCATCATTGTTTATACTTTATATGGTTCAGTCACTCAGTTTTATAAATCCAATGTTTTCTAACCATGTTTGTAAGGTCACCTAATTAAAAGAAAAATGAATCGTGTTAATTAGATTGAGTTCAAGAGTCATTTTTGTATAGGATAGGTGTTAACACCCAACAACAATGGTGAAAATAATTTCCAATATTTTATCTTTTATTATCCATTTTTATTAAATTAATGAAGATAAAAACAAACATTTCATTTTTAAATATCTAATGTTTATTAATTCACATTTTACAAATAAAACATAAACTAATAATTATGAGTGACATAAATACCATAAACATGGAAAGTTTATTTTGGATTCTGAAAATACCCTTTTTTACCTCAAGAATATAAGAAAATTGGATTTCTTTTCTTGACCATTAAGAAAATCGGATTATTGATAAGTAATGATGGATTAAATACTTTCATATATTTAAGACATTTAAAATTCCAAAAGGACAAAACTGCTCACTCTCTGTTTCTTTTTTAATGAAAATTTGTCATGAATGGTTGAAAATCAATTTTTAGTAATTTTATGAGAAATTTCTTGAATTATTGAAATTCGTTTGAGGGAGAAATTTTTATGTATTTATGAATAAATTGGTTTCCAATCATTTTCTAAAGAATCATTTTAAGTTGATTATCCCAAAGAGTGATTCTAAACTCGGAATTACTTTAGAAATTACTTTATATAGTAATTTAGCATTTGTATATTTACTTTTAAATGTAGTGCAACCATTCAACTTATGATTAACATAACATTATAGAAAATGTAAACAACACAACTCTTAATTCTTAATTTCAAACTCTTAATTTTTTTTATTTTATTTAAAATAAATAGTAATTTTGAAACTAACAAAAATAAAAATATTGACTCCGACCAAATACGATATTTATAGGTTTCATTTTCTTTGTTCCAAACTCATGTTCATTTTTTTTTATTATCATTTTTTTTCTTGGAGTTCAACGATTGTAGGGGCAAAGGATCAAACCATCGATCTTTGAGATAGTAATTGACGTCAAATCACTACTAAACCCAAAAATTTAAGTTGATGGATTACAGTAAATTTAAGTATATTAATATTTTTACACTCCTTACTTTTGGGCTTGAAATTTTGTAGAATGCTCAACAAGTAGAAATTATCAATATTAATTGGGGAGGAAATGATATTATAGGAGTATAAACAAAGGATCTTCTGTTTTCATACCATGTTAAATCACTACTAAACTTAAAAACTTGCCTTATTCACTTAGCTATGTTCATATTGGCCTCTCTCTTAACATCATAAGTGAGGGAAATGTTAAATATATTTAGTTATGTCTTGTTATTCAATTATTCTAATATGGGCCTTTATATAAATATTCATAAGCCCCATTTGACTAGGTTAAATGTTAGGGTCTTTCCTTTTCAAAAAAAAAATGTTAGGGTCTTTCTCTCCCTTTTCTGTGAATAGGGTTGTTTGCTTGTATCAGTTTCTTAGAAAATTCATAAAGTATAGGAAAAAAAACTAATTACTAATGGAAGAGATCATTAATATAATAGCACATTTGATTGGTGATTTGAAAATAGAAATATGAAAATAAAGAATGTAATGAAAAATAAAGTTATGTTTTATGTTTTCATTGTTTTTAAATGTGTGTTTGGTACAGCAAATTTAGAAATTGAATCCAAAATTTTAAAAGAAATGTTTAAAATGTGTTTGATAATATATTTATAAACAATACAAATAGTTGTAATTTTTTTTTTGACAAAGTACTAAAACCACATAACCAAAACACTACGCCGTGAATAAGGGCAACCCTTAGGATAAATTGTGGCAGTCCCACCTAATAATATCTCCTAAATCAGTGTCCAGCCACCTCCCAACTGTGAAGGCAGCTCCTCCAACTAGACTCTCACAAGCCCATCGTCCACAGCGCGCCTCGTGTAACGGTCATGCTTGTCCAAGGCGTGTTGCCCATGGCTGCATGGCCGTTTCAACCCCATTTTATCATACTTTCATGTTATGTCTTAGTTTAGTGTTGTTATTTACTTTTCCTTGTAAATTTGTAAGTGTATGACTCCTCGCCCACTTCCATGTTTAAGCCTATCATAGGCATAAATCCTAGAATGTACTATAGGGGGGGTATGACTAGTTGTCCAACCTTTCTACCTGGAGTTATATGCTATTAAGCTGTTGTTGTCCCTTTCTTGCTTTCTAGTGTATAACATTGTTATTTCCAAAGCTTTTCATGTAATTTCTCATAAACGATTTATAAAAATATTTTCTCCCGAGACTCGAGGGGAGGCTAGACCATATACGGAAGTAGTCTGCAACTTCCGTTTTTCGTACGGCTGACTTGCTCGTCAGGTTAGAGCAAGTGTCGCACGGTTGGAGAGCTGCGACCGTGACAAGTGGTATCAGAGCCTAATTGGCTCCTCGGATTGAAAAAGTAGTGATCATGTCTGTGATGGAAGAGTTGGGCAAGGCCCATGTAGACCGATTGTCTAAGATTGAAGAGCAAATGTTCTTCCTAATAGATGTTCCTGATAATGTACAGTTCTTGGAATCTCGGTTGGATGAGATTGTCTCCAAGGCCGACACGATAGACGGGGTAGCTGGCCGCTTAGACGAGATGCCAGTCAAAGAATTGATTGTGAGGGTTGAGACCCTGGAAGATAGAGCTACAAGACCTGTTGGCTTCGAGCATGGGGATAGCTCGTCGAGCTCTGTTGCCTATTTAGAGAGGGCGTCGAGGGTTTAGACAGCGCGCAAAAAGCAATACTCAGATGGTGTCTGACCTATCTGAGGATATGAGAGTTGTTATCGATGTTGTGAGGGCAGAAGTGGCAAATTTAAGCGCCCGAGTGAATCTCACCATGAGAGCAGTGGGAAATCAAGCCCTAACTGGGGGCGTGTTCCAATTGGAATAAGGTGAAAGTGCCTGAACCGAAGCCCTTCTGTGGGGCTCGTGATGCAAAAGCCTTAGAGAACTTCATATTTGACATGGAGCAATACTTCAAGGCCATAAATATAGTATCGAAAGATTCGAAAGTTACCTTGGCGACGATGCATCTAGTGGATGATGCCAAGTTATGGTGGAGATCCCGGTATATGGACATCCAAGAGGGATGATGTACCATTGATACATGGGAAACATTGAAACAAGAGTTGCGCTCTCAATTCTTCTCAGAAAACGTTGAAATATTAGCAAGACGCAAGTTGCGCGAGTTGAAACACATTGGGACCATTCGGGAGTATGTGAAGCAGTTTGCTGGATTTATGTTAGACATACGAGACATGTCAGAGAAAGACAAGGTCTTCTGCTTCGTTGAAGGACTGCAACCATGGGCAAGATCGAAACTATATGAACAAAGGGTTCAATGCTTGTCAGAAGCCTATGCAGCTGCAGAACATTTGTTCGATCTCACCACCGTAACATACAGCGAGCAATCTCAAAATGTGAGACAAAACCAAACCTCCCCAAGTAGAGACAATAGAGATTATCAACCTAATTCTCCCAAAAGTGGGGGAGAGAACGGACAGAAAGGTGAGGAGAGAGATCGACGGCCTGTCCAACAGAATGGGGGAAATACATGGCGAGCGCTAGCTCAACAATACCATAATGGCCCAAAACCCCCTTCGTGTTATCTATGTTGCAGACCCCATCGAGTTTGGGAATGCCCAAATAAAGCCACCTTGAAAGCTTTTCAAGCCTCATTGGCAAGTACTTCAGGGGCCACGGATGAAACCTCTGAATTCAGCTTTGAAATATTTATCAGCTTTGCAGAATAAGGTGGAGGGAAGTAAAGGATTTACTCCACGTGGTCTCATGTATGTCAATGTGTGGATTAATGGAAAACCCATAAGAAGCACCATGGTCGATTCAGGAGCGACCCATAACTTCATGACCGAAATAGAAGCCCGACGATTGAACCTACGTTGGGTTAGAGATATAGGGAAAATCAAAGCTGTCAATTTGGCAGCCCTACCCATTGTGGGGGTCGCACGAAGAGTGTCAGTGAAGATGAGTGATTGGACTGGTGAAACAGATTTTGTGGTCGTCAAGATGGATGACTTCGACATTGTGTTGGGGATGGAATTTCTCCTTGAACACAAGGTAATACCGATGCCGCTGGCAAAAAGTTTAGTTATCACGGGATCTAGTCCCATTGTGGTACACACGAATTTGAGACAACCAAACGGAGTGAAATTATTATCAGCACTTCAGTTGAGCAGGAACCAAGATAAGAATTACGATGGCAGGGTCCATGTTGTTGACCGATCCTATTGAGGGAAGAATCACCGATTTTATGGTCCTCCCAGGGAGTGGAAGCCAAAGACAGGAGTTACTCCAAGGTATCTGAATGAATCACCAAGGTGCACAAGGGAATGGGTCAAGTAGAAACGACCTTATTCAATGAGGAAGCAGGAAGTGTCAATTCCACAAATTACATTGAAGAATGCTTTTGAGGTACTGGTCGAGAGAACACCTCAAGTCGGCCAAAGCGAGAATATGAAGAAGTTCTTAGAAGAGTGGAAGAGAAGCCAAAGCACAGAGATCCGTTGGGACCGCCTCGAAGATTTGAAGGCAAGATGCTCGTGAGACCGCTGAGTTCGAGCAGAGTCGGTTGACAACGACGTCAACCAATCAAGGGGGGATGATGTAACGGTCATGCTTGTCCAAGGCGTGTTGCCCATGGCCGCATGGCCGTTTCAACCCCATTTTATCATACTTTCATGTTATGTCTTAGTTTAGTGTTGTTATTTACTTTTCCTTGTAAATTTGTAAGTGTATGACTCCTCGCCCACTTCCATGTTTAAGCCTGTCATAGGCATAAATCCTAGAATGTACTATAGGGGGGTATGACTAGTTGTCCAATCTTCCTACCCGGAGTTATATGCTATTAAGCCGTTGTTGTCCCTTTCTTGTTTTCTAGTGTATAACATTGTTATTTCCAAGTATTTTCATGTAATTTCTCATAAACCATTTATAAAAAGATTTTCTCCCGAGACTCGAGGGGAGGCTAGACCATATACGAAAGTAGTTTGCAACTTCTGTTTTTCGTATGGCTGACTTGCTCGCCGGGTTAGAGCAACTGCCTCATGGTTAAATTAGAGCTGCTACCGTGACACCTCACCACTTCATGAGCCATCACATTCGACTCCCGAGCTCATTATCTGTCTGAAGCTCACTCACTTCATGTAAGGCTTCATTTCCTCAATCTTCTTCACAATCATCCCTATTTCGGTCATATTAATGGCCTTTCTAATGGCAATATCTGTATTTAATTATTTGAGATCTTCACCTTCGAGACATTGCCAATTTTTAGCCAATGGCCCATTAATTTGATTTCTCCCCTTATTCGAACTTCTTGCAATCTGATGTAAATGTTGTATGGCTTCTTCATAATTTGTAATGTATTATGTTATATATATTTTAAGTTTAATAAAAATTAAATGAGTTCATACATGAAATAATATATTTGTCAAAGTTATATTTTTTAATGTAATTTTATATTTTAAAATTTAGATGCACTAAAAACATAAAAATATTGTTTTCAGAATTTATACTATTAAATTTGATCATAAAATCAAAAAATAATTTTAAAAAATAAATCTTCTAAAAGAATATTCATTGTATCCATTTAATTCAACAGATCTGAAACATTTGCATACCAAATAGACCCTAAGTTTTCGACAAGCTGTAGGAGAGAAAATATAGAAAGGAAGAAGAAAAAGCGATAATTTTACTTTTTTCTAAAATATATATATACAGCTTTCACATTTTTAGTAGTAGTGTGAAACTATATAGTTTCTCAAAGGGTTTTTGTTTTTTCTCGCCTTTACATACGTTTTTACCAACTAGTGAGTAGGGTAAAGTATTATACTAAAACTAGATAGTTTCTTAAAGTGTTTATCGGACAAAAATAGAATTAACCCTACAAGTAATAATTTAGGAGATCAAAAACAGATTTCAGTCTAAAATTTATTTTTATTTAACTTACTCCACTCATTCTTAAACACAAACATTACTTTCTCACTTTTTCCTCCCAATTCTCACTTAGCTTTTGAGTATTGAATAAAAGACATCAAATAGATGAAGATAACGAAGCAAGAGTTGGAAGGGGTGGTGGATTTAGAGGCCAAGCTGATAGGGGAAGCCAGTGGATGGGAGCCAATCGGCACCATCAATGAATGGTCCAGCCGTAAAAGCCTTAGCTTGATCTGCATTAATAATTGTGGACCACTGGTGCTTATTGGCTCCATCTCCATAGTTGGCATATTCTGCAAAGAAGACTGTCTTAGGAACAACGTCCCCTTCCCATGGCGCCCACCCCTTTGGGTCTATCACATTGGTTATATTTGTTTGCATAACCACAACCCTAGCATATTCCTTCCATGGTCTACCAAGAAAACTTGGGAATTGTTTTATCACTGGCTCCAAGTCGGAGGTCGCTTTGATCGTACATTTTTGGATCACGATTCCTGTGTTTTGATTCGGCTGGGTTCTTGCTTGTGCTGTTACCATGTTCCGTTGCTTAGGGCCTGGTAGACGAGGGGTGAGGACTGAGTTTTGAATTACTACCGCTGCATTTCCAAAGATGAAGTCGACTATGCCTGCAACAACGCAATTGACGAAGAATTCGCGGTTCGAGCGGACATAGAGAGTGTCTTGGTAGGCTTGAATGCCACAACGGTAGAAGGCTGAGCGATCTGAGCCAACGCGAAGAGCTACGGCTTGGCCATTCGCTGGTCCAGCTTTGTTTTCGAAGGTTATGTCTCGAGCTAAGAATCCATCTCCCACAACAGCTGTCAAGAAAACAAGTTTGTTGTTTGACATATTTTTTAAAGTATTTTTAGATGACAAAGTGTTTTTGTAAAACTTAGTAGAAGTTATTGTTAAAATTTTATAGAATGGAAAAAATTGATTTTAACCGTTTTAATACACTTTTTACAATTTTGAATAATAAAAAATGGTTTGAGAAATTCTAATAAATATAAATAAAGTGAAAATTAGGAGAACCCTAAACATTCATAATTGTGTATGTCTTTGAACTTTAGGAAGTGTCTAATAAATCTTAATTTTTTATATTGGGTCTAATTAAAGTTCCTTGAACTTTAAAAATTGTCCAATAAATCTTTGAACTTTTAGTTTTGTATTTGATAGGTTCTTGATTTGTGATATAATTTTTAAAATTTAAGAACATATTAGACACAAAATTAACAACTTAATAATCTATTAGACATTTTTAAAAGTTAAACGATCTATTAAACAAAACATTAAGGCCCCGTTTGATAACCATTTGGTTTTTAGTTTTTGGTTTTTAAAAATTAAGCTTATAAATGCTACTCCCACCTATGGTTTTACTTGTTTTGTCATATACTTTTGGCCTATGTTTTCAAAAACCGAGCCATGTTTTGAAAACTAAAAAAAGTAGTTTTCAAAAACTTGTTTTTGTTTTTAGAATTTGACTAAGAATTCAAATACTTCCTTAAGGGAGATGAAAATCATTGTAGAGAAATTGGAAGAAAACAAGCTTAATTTTCAAAAACCAAAAACCAAAAACAAAATAGTTATCAAATGGAGCTTAAAAGTTCAAGAGCCTATTTAGATACTTTGTAAAGTTTAGAAGCTTATCAGACACAATTTTCAAACTTTAGGAACAAAACTTCTAGTTTAACCAACAAACAAAAAAAAATGTAATTGTGAAAGCACTGAATCAATTTTCTTCCAGAAGTGCCAAAGGAGAACTTTGTCTAAAATCACTTTTTCCCAAAAAAAAAAAAAAAAAAAAAAACTATTTTTTAAAAATTGAGTCTTTGGTTAATTTTTTTAAAAAAATGATAATAATTGCGTTTTAACCTATTAAAAACATATTTTTTTTCACAAAAATTAATAATAAAAAATGGTTTGCACATTAAAAAATCATTTTAAAGTGCTTTGTAAGAAAGCAGTAGTTTAAAATAAGTTAGTTGCTTTACCGACAGTGGCGGAATTGAAGGTTGACCAGTGAGTCCCATTACTTCTGCTACCTGTGATAATGGTTTTGGATCTTCCATCTCCCCAAAACATAATATTCTTCTTACTACTTGGTACTTCAACATGTTCCGTGTAATTTCAAGTCTTTATTCTTATTACATATCTTTTGCTGCTCTTATTCGGCGCCGCCGCCACTGCCTCCGACACTGTTCGGAAATTTCCACTTCCATCCGCCGCCACCACCACGTCCGCCGCCGCTTCTGACGATGACTCCAAAAGCCTCTGGTCTCTAATCGCCATCCATTCTGGCCAATTGATTCCATCTTCTAAAGCCTCCCTTCCCCTATTCTCACCTTCCTCCTGTTATACCTCAAAATCCAAGTTAAAAGGTTGGATGATAGTTTTAAATTTTCAAACTTAATAGTTTGTAACTTTTGAATCTATTATACTTGTTAAGAAAATGAGGAAAATTTTAATATGTGGCATTTTATAAAAAAAAATAAAAATTTTTAATTTTTAAAAAAATTAATTGCAAATATCTCTTTTTTTTTTTTAAAAAAAAAACGGTTATTGGAAATATAATAATTTTTTTAATTAGTAAATGAATGGTGAACACTTGAATAATAGTAATAATCAATGATTAAGTTAGATATTGATTAACTATAATCTTATGCGCTATTTATTCTACTAAGAATCAAAATGACAAGAAATTAGAATGAAATCACTGGGAATGAGAGTATTATTTCTTTGAAGTTGTTTCCTAAAAATTACATGGAATCATAGTCAGAAATCTGTTGATTTTGTTTACTAGAAACAATCTAGAATTAGAATAGGGATGAGACATATAATAATTAGTAAAATGTATCTTTCAAATTTCTAACTAATTTAAAAAACCATCAATTAAATAGTATGCTAGTATCATTTTTAATTAATATAACAATCACCTATAATAAAATTTATCTCTTTTTTTCTAATAAAAAATTTATTACTGTTTTATCTGATAGAAAATGTTTTATTTTGACAATTGATTTGATGTTAAAATACAGTAACTAATTAATTAAAATAAAAATGCTTCAAGTTCAACTACAAATATTTTTATAATTTTCATTAGAACTGCGTGATATTAAATAATAATAAATTTATATTTTAGTAAAAATATTTGTTATTAACAAATGATACCTAATTAAAATAAATTGGCTTTTAAGAAAATAGCAGCTGTTATGGGTGAAATTGGATTTGAAAAGAATGGGCTGGATAAAGGGCTGCAATGAAGGGCCAAATAAGGAAAGAAACCTAATACGAAGTCCAAACGGACCGAAACCGACAGGAGACCAACCAAGGACGAGAAAGGACGAAGAAACGGGCTTGGGCCGAATCCCAAGCCCTTGGTCGGCCTCGGCCGAGGCCTAGGCCGACCACGTGGCATGGCCCCATTTTGGGCCTTGCCATGGTCCAAAGACAAAGGGGAGAAGATCGAGGCTTGGGCTCGGCCCAAGCCCGTAGTAGGCCTCGGCTGAGGCTGAGGCCGACCAGTTTGGCAAGGCCCAGTTTTGGGCCTTGCCTCAGTCCCTTATGGCCCGTGTGCCCTCGGTTCAGCCCAATTCGACCTTTCCTTTCCCCATTCGAAGACGGAAACCCACGAAAAACCCTAGGAAGGAAGCTATTTAAGCTCTCCCTCAGGGGGAGAGCAAGGTAAGTTCATTCCAGCTTACAACACTCTCCTACAACTCTCAAAACTCTCTCTGACTTAAGCATCCGAGCCTGTGTGGTCTACACCACACCGGTGTCCAGGTTTTTCTTGTCTTGCAGGCCGCGTTCTTCCCCCAAAAATACAAATTCACCGTCGTTGTCACGTGGAGGTCAGGTGAGATTTCTCCTGTCCAAAATTTGGCAACAACAGCAGCTAACCTAAATATTACCAAATTTGTCGTTGGCACAAATGTAAATTAAAAATATTCTTGAAGTCCTAATTAAATTTTAGAAATGAAAATAATAAAATAACCACCTATATTTTATTTTTCAGCTCTACTAAAATTGAAAACAAAATTAAAACAAAGAGAAAATGATCTTTTTGGTCTGTGAGATTTTGGGAATAATAGCTTCATTTGGTCCCTATATTCATGATAATAGCTTCATTTGGTTCCTATATTTTAAAATCATATACTTTAGGCTCGGTCACATAATCATTTAATTTTTTATTTTTTAAAATCATACTTATTTTCTCATTATTTTTCTACAATGACTTTCATATTTATTAAGAAAACATTTGAATTCTTAGCCAAATTTCAAAAACAAAAGTAAGTTTTTGAAAACTATTTTTTTAAGTTTTCAAAATTTGGGTTAGTTTTTGAAAACACATATAAAAAGTGGATAATAAAATAAAAAATTCATAGGTGAAAATAATATTTATAGACTTAATTTTCAAAAACTAAAAATTAAAAATTAAATAGTTATCGAACGATGTCTTAATCTTTAAATTTTTTAAAATGATGTGCCATCCACACCACGCCCACCCCTCCCTGCGGCCGCCTCTCTCTCTCCATCTCCCTCTTTGGTCCCCCTCTTTGGCCAAGTTTCCCTCAACCACAAATCTGAATTTTTTTTTCACGATGTAGAAAATCTTCAACCATTTGGTCGATGGCAATGGAGAGACAAAAGGCCAACGGTGGTAGGGGTGAAGTGGAAAAAAATATTTAATAATATAACTATTTCATAATAACCTTTAGACGTGGATTAAAAAATTTGCACACTCCTTAATAATTATTGAAAGCATATTTAAAGTGTTTTAACAATTTCTCTCTTTTACCTTTAACGGTGTAAAATTGTCAGTCACATTTGTGAAAATCTCTTTGAATAATATTTTGTGAGTGTGATCATTTTAGATTTTTTTTAAATAAAAAACAACCATGTAAGCATTTAAATTAATTTAAAATGTCATATTATTTTTTTTGTAAGGGGACCAAAATGAAATATCACCCTCACATCAAGAACGAGATTGTAAGCTTTTAAAATATAGGAACCAAATTAACCTATTATCCAAACCTTGAAGACAAAAAAAGAATTTTCCAAAAACAAAATATAAAAGCATTATCAAACAGGTTTTAGAATATAAAAGATTAAAATACCATTTTGGCTACTATATTTTGAAACTTGTTTTATTTTAATCGTTATACTTTCAAATGTCTACATTTTGTCCCCATACTTTTAATAAATTTCTTTTGATTTTGTAAAAAAACTATTTATCAATATTAGTCGAACTTTGTTTTTATTAATATTGTAGTTTTTAAAACTTATTATTAAAATATAGTATTTTTCAAACTATTTATAAATTCAATATTGTTGTTTTAATTAGGTGGCTAAAGGTCGTCTCTTTTAGAGACAAAGACGACATGTTGCTATCTATCGTGAATTTAAAAAAAAAAATTATGCATAGGTCGTCTCTTAATATAACAGTAGAACAAATTAAAGTCTCTACTATAGCACTTAGAACATTTATTAAACTTTGTGTATAGATCGTCACACAAAGTTTAACAAATGTTCCAAGTGGTATGAGACTTTATTAACTGTTACATTAGTGGATGTGGGTTCATTCATGGAATAATGTATATTTTAGTTTGTTTCTCTCTTTTTTTTCCCTCTCCGTTTTCCTCTTTTTTTTCCTTTGATTTTTTCTTTCTTATTTTTTTTCCTTTCTTTTCTTTCTTTTAAAATCAAATAACATAACTACAGTTTTTTTTTAAAATTCATAACTACAGTTTCTTTTAAATGTTAAACTATAAATAGGTAAGTTTAAGAAAAAAAAAATCAATTTATAACTATTTTCATTTGATTTTTTTTATCATACTTTCATTTGATTTAATTTAAAATCAACTTAAAATCACCTAAATAAAGTTATTCTTCTCCCAAAGTCTTATCGAAGCAGTAAGAAAAACTATCATTATCTAACAAACTTTTTCTAATATGAGAGATTTTTCATTCTCTCGTCTTTTGTCTTTTTGTATTTTTCTCTATTTATTTAAAAAGTATTACGTGATAATTTAGAATAACGTGATAATTTTTCTTACTACTTCGATAAGACTTTGGGAGAAGCATAACTTTATTTAGGTGATTTTAAGTTAATTTTAAATTAAATGAAATGAAAGTACGCAAAAAAAATTAAATCAAATAAAAATAGTTATAATTTGATTTTTTTCTTAAACTTAAATATTTGTAGTTTTTTGGAGTAATACAATTTTATTTTACTTTAGAAAAAGATTTAAATAATTAATACTTAATTAAAACATTAAAAGAAGCTATAATTATGAATTCAAAAAAAAAAAACTATAGTTATGTTATTTGATTTTAAAAGAAAGAAAGAAAAAAAAAAGAAAGGAAAAACTGGAGAGAAAAAAAAGAGAAACAAACAAACGCGCATTATTCCAAGTTCGAATAAGGTCTCCACTATACTACTTGGAACATTTATTTAAATTTGTGCATAGGTCAACTTATGTGTAGTGTTTTTTTTTTTTTTTTTAATTTACGACGTATGTCAATATGTCGTGTTGCCACGTAGTAGAGGTCGTCTCCTTGAACCAACTAATTAAACTTACAATATTTTGATAAATAGTTTGAAAAATACTATATTTTAATAATAAGTTTCAAAAACTACAATATTAATAAATAAATAAATAAATCCATATTAGTCCTTATTATTAGTTTATGGTTAACTTTAAAAAAAAAAAACAAATTCTCTATTTCTTTTCCCTCTAAAAATTTTGTTTATTGAATGGAAATTATTACCATTGTTTTGTTAAGTTTAGATAAAACTTAACTTTAAACCAACTATGTAGACTAATTTTGACTAAATTTAAACATTTGTAAGTCCAAGAATAAAATGAAAGGAGTCTCAAATATAGGAACTAAAATGATATTTTAACATATATAAAAACATATAAAGTTAAAAGGTTAAAATACCAATGGTCTTTGTGCTTTGGTTTCATTTCATTTTGGTTATGTACTTTCAAATATTCAAATGTACGCCGTGTATTTTCAATAAAGCTTAAAAAGTCTTAAAAATTAATCCATACTGTTAGTTTATTAACTTTTTATTCAAAAAAATTTATATTAATATTTTCTCTATAAATTTTGAAAATATGTTCACAATATATCTTTTCTTGCATGAAAATTATTATTATTATTTAACCAATTTCGATAAAAAATTAACTTTAAAATAACAACATGATCAATTTTAAGCTTTATTGAAATAAAATAACTAAATTTAACATTTAAAAATATACGGCCTAAAATAGTATTTAACCACGTTAAAAATATTTGTACCTGTACGTCATTGGTAATGTCGGAAAAAAGTACAATTTTGGAGTCATCAGCATGCCAGGATGAAAATATGTTATCAGGGTGCTCAGGGACCAAGGCTAAATCAGTGTCAGTCAAATTCTCGACCAAGTCTAGCACATTACTACACAACTTTGTCACGTGAATATGTTGGGTTTCAATAAATTTCAAAACCCTTTTTTCTGGCTTGTCGTCCGAGAATCCCTCCAAACAAGTCTCCTGAAAATATATAATTAACAGATCATTATTATATATAAATCTGTAACCGAAGATGATTAAGCATCGGTTTGGGAGACTTTTGACTTTTAGCCCCCTTGAAAGCACTCTCCAAAGTTTTCATAAAAGGGTACTTGGAGTGGTTTTAAGAGAACCATTCAATATGTGTTTGAGGTGCCTTTTTTAATGAAGTATTTTTAAGTGAAGAACTATTATGTAATAAGCATTTTTTAAATAGTATTAAAGAACTTAATTGCTTTTAATATACTTTTAAAATTTCTCACACCACACTTTTATTTATCGAAAATTTTTACCAAAAGCTTTTAATTGGTAAAATTGCTCTCTAAAATTTTAACAAAATGCTACATACTTTGAAAAAAATAACATTTTTAGTCATCCATAAACATGTTAAAAGGCATGTCAAACATACTTTTAATTAGTATTTATCCCAAAAAAATTACTTATAAAGAAGTGCTTTCCTTAAAAACATTTCTTTCAAAAGTCATATCAAATTTACTTTGACAGTATACCTGGTTGGTCATGGCGGAGCTGAGAAAGGTCTTGAGGTCGTCAGCATATAAAGTAAGAGATTTCTTTTTTGGGTACTCACGAAGATCCTCTACGACCTTATAAAGGTCAACAAGCGTCTTGTCGGTGGTCTCGATACAATCATGGAGAGCAATTCTCTCTCTTTTAGTAAGGTCACATTGAGTGACATTGCAAGTTTCTTGATGTTTTTGTGGTTATGCTTGGCTGCATTGATAGCAACACTCAACGATACTTCAACAAGCTCTTTCACACTCAACAACTCGGATGTTCCCACGACGGAGGATATTGTTGAATGGCAAAGTTGTGGATAAAGAGTGGTGGCACATGAGTGTTCTATAACACCCACATTATTGAGGCTATTCTCATCGGAATTGGCTCTAACAACGATAGCATTTGCGAGTAAAGTAGCAAAGAGAGCTAAGACAAGGATAAGCTCATTCTTTTTCTTGAATGAAACTTTAGTGTTTGCCATAGCTCGCAAAATGAGAATAGTGTGAAGAAATCCAGATAGGTTGGTGGGTTATAAAAAGAGAGTGGAAGTACCTGTGTGAAGACAAATTATTCAATGAGGCTACCATAGTGTGACTGTCTTTTTAAAACCGTTGGATTTAGATCTTAAAATTTATCTACCCCTAATAACCGTTGGATACAAAAGTGAGGTACTTTTACAATTTCTCTTTCATACAACTAACGATGCAAAACTACCGACTTCATTGTGGCAGCCTAAGTTAGCTATGTTATTATCATAAAAAGGTCATCCACATAGAATGTTGTGTACTCCATCCCAACATTATCTTTTATTAATAGATAGGTCATCCACGGAGAATGTTGTGTACTCCATCCCAACATTATCTTTTATTAATAGATATTTTTTTTATGTTACAATAATATATATATATACACACACTAGTTTGTCACTATGTGGAATGCGCATTGAAATATCTAATTATGCATATTTTCTCTTACACATAAATAAAATGTTAAATTACAAGTTTAGTCCTTGAACTTTCAGGTGTTGTGTCTATTTGGTTCCTAAACTTTGAAAAATATCTAATAGGTCCTTGAACTTTCAATTTTGTGTCTAATAGATTCATGAACTTCAAAAATGTCTAATAAATCACTGAATTTTCAATTTTGTGTCTAATAAGTCTCTGACATATTCAAAATTTTAAAAAATTAACCGATCTATTAAATATAAAATTAAAGTTTGTGTTTAATAGGACTCTAAATTTTTAATTTTTTGTCTAGTAAGTTCATGAATTTTAAAAAAGGCCAACTAAGTTAGGGACCTATTAGATACAAAATTGAAATTTCAAGGACCTATTCAATACAAAATTGAAAGTTTAAGAATTTCTATTAGACACATTTGAAAGTTTATGAATCAAATAGACAGAAATCTAAAAGTTCAAAAATCTATTAGACATTTTTTAAAGTTCATGAACTAAATAGGCACAAACCTAAAAATTTATGCTTTAAAATATAAAATACAACCCCTCAAATTATCAAATCCGACTCATCGAATATAGTTGGGCTCCTGCCTCAACAAGGAGATCGACGACCTGACAGAAACAAAATATGGTGGAAGGGCGTCAAGGATTTGGCTCGTCAGTTGAGTGAGATTTCCTTCCTCAAGGGCCTTAGAACTTGCAACATAATCGCCCACAGTCTCATTCGCTCTTGTTGACCAAGGAGTTTATTTTAAGTAGTTTTGTTCTTCCATTTTGGATGAGGATGTTTTTTTTTTTTGAGATTTTTCTTACCCTTCGTGTGGGTCACCTCAGCATTAATTGAGGACATACCTTGTATCTAATTTGGTTGTGGTTTTAATACATATTCCTTTATTAAAAAAAAAAATGTATATATCACACAAATAATATAGATTAATTACTAACCTAATATTATATAGTTTATAATGTTAATAATTAAAATTAATTTATGTAATTTTCATTTCACGAAAATGTTAATCTTTTAATTAACACACCTCTTATATTTTGTTCTTAATGTACCTATTGTATGGAAAATTATAAATTTTATAGTGGTGGTTAAAAATTCTTATTCATGATTTAAAAGATCAAAGGTTTCATTTTAAGCTAAATATTTTTTTTTATCTAATATTTATCTCAAACATTGTGTAACTTTTTTTTTAAAAAAAAATTAAGATAATTTATTTGAATAATTGTTATAAAAAAAAAAGAGAAAATAATTGAATTAACATGGTAAATTTCTTATAAAATTTTAATCTAGAAGGCATTGAGTGACCAAATTCAAATTAATTAACATGGTAAATTTCTTATAAAATTTTAATCTAGAAGGCATTGAGTG
Organism: Trichosanthes truncata; assembly: GCA_033996785.1. Taxonomy (NCBI): domain Eukaryota; kingdom Viridiplantae; phylum Streptophyta; class Magnoliopsida; order Cucurbitales; family Cucurbitaceae; genus Trichosanthes; species Trichosanthes truncata. The sequence goes on along the minus strand of MU867259.1, from coordinate 41,993,022 downwards.
ACCAAATTCAAATTAAAACATGCACAGATATTTTTAATAAAAATAATAATACTAACTATGAAAAAAAAAAAAAAAGAACACAAGAATGTAGTAATTAGAAGTAGATTAAAAAATAGTAACAAAAAAATAAAATTTAACCTATACATAAATCATGAAAAAAAGATTTGCCTCACTGGATAGTTGTGCACCATTAGTCAACTTTATCAAATTAGAATTATATTCCAAACTTACGAATATCGATATGTCTTCAAATTGCAAGTTTTATCTCATTACACTACAAGATTTCTGGGATTTGCCGACACAAAAAAGCGTCGGGAAAGCTAATAAAAGCGTTGGCAAAAACGCATGCCAACGAAAACAAAACGTCGGAAAAAGTCGTCGACATAGAGCCATCGGGAAAGGCTATGCCAATGAAAATAGTTGTGCGTCAGGAGGAATTCCCTTTCCTGACGCAACGGAAGCGTCAGAAAAAAGTCTATTCGGACGTTTTGATGCATCGGGAAAAGTGTGGATTTGTGTCGGGAGAACTTATATATGGCGACACTTATTTTTTCTTTTCTTTTTTTTTTCATTTGATCTATAATTACCTGGAATTTCATTATTGAAACATAAATAAAAACCAATGATACCATTATATAAAAGCCAATATATTAAAATGTAATATTTTTACAAAAATATCATCCAATACATTCACTACACTAGAGTTTCGAAAGAAAAAAAATACATTAAAAAGAAAAAAAATAGTCTAAAAGGCTTCTATTGTCTTTATCGTCCGTTTTTGCTTAAGCAGTCTTCAAGATTATACAACTATAGACCTGGAAAAAAAAATAATATGAAATATTTTAAACATCAATCATAAAATAAAAGAAAGGAAAGAAAATGCACAAAAGTTTTTCAAAAGAACAAATGTTCCTAAGTATCATTTGACCTTAAACCGTCAAAGAAACCAAAACCTAACTTGAAATGAGCTTAACTTGTCTACCCCGCCCCCAAAATATTTAAAGTGACTAAAAGTGTCTAAGTATCCCATGGAGGCCAAAATGAACTTGAATGTGCCCTAGGCATGCCTAACGCACATAACCCAACCCCTAAGGGGCTGTTTGGGGCACTGAGTGGGTTATAATAACATGAGTTATAATAGTCTGTGGGTTATAATAGTCTGTGAAATAATATAATATTGTTTAAAATGCACAGTTGTTTAGTCTGGGGTTATAATAGTCTGCGTTTGGGGTGCAGAGTACTCCACGGGTTATTATAACACAGATTATTATAACTCTTGCCCCAAACAGCCCCTAAGTGTCATTTGAGACAAAAACCTAACTCAAAATGATATTAAAGCATCTAGTGCACCCCCCCCCCCCCCCCCAAAAAAAAATCTACAAAGTAGCCAATGGTGGCTAAAAAGTGTCTAAGTATTGTATGGAGGCTAAAAATGAACGTGAAGGAGTCTAATGCACTTATAACCCACCTTTCGAAGCAATGCAAGTGTCTTAAAGGTGCTTATGTATCCTTGAAATGATATTAAAGTGTCTAACGCACCCCCAAAACCTACAAAATATCCACAAAGTGGCCAAACTCACCCAAACACACTCCCAAATCCACAAACTCACCTAAACATACTTCAAATCTTACAAACTCACTCAAACTACTTAAAAGCTAAAAAATTTGTATAACTCACCCAAACTTACTCCAAATGCCACAAACTCACCCAAACTACTTAAAATCTAACAAAATGTACCTAACTCACTCCACATCCCACAAACTCATCCAAACACATTTATCTCACAAACTCACCCAAACTAACCCTTATAAGCCAATAAAATGTGCCTAAGTCACTCAAACTCAGTCTACACCCCATAAACCACCCAAAGACACTCCAATACCCATAAACTCACCCAAACTAACCTTAAAAGCCAAAAAGAAAATGCCCAACTCATTGAAATTCACTCCAAATATCACAAACTTACCCAAACTAACCTTAAACAAAAAAAAATGTCTAATTCATCTAATCTTACATCAAATTCCACTAACTCAATAAAACTAACTCCCTAAAGTATGACTACCATAACTGCAGGATAACCATACAACCAAGTTAAACTATGACACTAAATAAAGAACCTTAAGTCACCCAAATCGATTTTAAACCTAATTATGACTACAATATAAAAATATTAGTATCATTTATTTAGTCTACAAATATTAGTTGAACAAATCGGCTTTGGAGATGGAAACCTACTATGGCTATTGAGAGCTTAGCACATTGATAAAAAAAAAAACATTTCTTTTTTCAACCTTTTCCACAATGCATAAACTCACCAAAACATTTCTAACTCACTCCACATACCATTAACTCACCCAAACACACTCAAAATCTCATATACTAACCAAAACACACTAAAACTCATAAACTCACCAAAATTAGTTACAAGGGAAAAAAAGTATCTAACTCACTCCATTTGTGATAAACTCACCTAAGCTAACCATTCAAAGTCATAAAAACAAATGACCCTTAACTCACCCAAATTCACTATACATATCACCAACTCACCAAACATACACTTCAAATCCTACAAACTCACCTAATTAAATACACTTCAAATATCATAAACTTAATTACCCAAACTACTTACAAGCTAAAAACATGCATAACTCACTCCAATTCCATTTTAAATTAGCCTTATGTCCATACTAAAATCAAAGAATTAATTACAAAAAACAAGCTTAAGCATTATTGGGAAGAAAGAAAACCCAACTTCAAACCCCATTTGCCAGAAAAATTTTCAACTACTTCACATCATCCTCCTACACATAACATACATTACAACAAAAAAACCCTAAAAAGAAATGGAAGAAGAAGAGAGAAAGAAACATACCCAATGGAAAAGGGCTTCGGATCACAACCTCACACCGTTGAAATCCACAACATAAAAAAAAAAACAACTAAAGAAAGAGAGCATTGGGGAAGGAAATGGAGATGAAATGGGGAGAAAAATGAGCAGATGGTGGAGGAAAGGGAAGAAGAAGAAAAGAGAAGAAGGAAAGGAAAAAGAGAATGAGGGGTTAGGTTTTTTTTTTTTATCGGGACTTTTCCCGACGCAACTCATGCGTCAGGAAAAATGTCCAAAGCATCGGGATATATTAAACGTGCATTTCAATAAAAAAAAAACTTTTCCCGACGCATCAAATTGCGTCAGCATATCTTATAAAAAGTGCCGGCCTTTCTTTTCCGCTACATGGCGGGCTAATGAGCAAAGAGTTTTGGCCGACGCAACCATTTTCGTCGGCATAAACTTACTTTTGCCGACGAACATGACTTTCGTCGGGAGAAAAACCTAAATCTCCCGAAGCATCTCAATTTCGACGGCAAAAGTACGTTTATGCCGACAAAAATGGTTGCGTCGGCAAAAACTCCATCGGCATAGCTCTAATTTCTTGTAGTGTTACCAGTGTTAGCTTTATGAGCTTCAATCATACCATATGTTTTGATGGTAAACAAAATTTTAAATTATTAATAATTTAGTATTTAAGTGTCTATAGCTTAGATATCAAAAAGATGATTCCACATATGAATCACTTAAATTGGAAGTCAAACAGATGATTCCACACATGAATCACTTAAATTGGAAGTCAAACGAGAAATTAATGACCTAAAGAAATTGAGAAAAAAAAATGTTATGCAATGATGGTGGACAAATTGAATTGCGACATGTGACTTCTGTCTTTTTTATTATTGGAGCTTGTTTTTTTTTTTTAATCTTTTTTTATATTTATTTCCCTAATTAATCTTCACTCTTCATCTTTTTGACCTAGATTTAATGGCTCAAATTAACTTACCCAAATAAAACTCTATTTATACCTTACTTTCCTTTCTTTTGAAAACAACTCCTCTCCAACATTCTCCATTGTTGATTTTCTCTTAAGCTTCACTCTACTTCATTTTCTTGTGAGAGAATTTTATTTTGAGAGATTACAATATTGTTGAGAGTCCAAATTTGTAGAATTACTCTGGTGAGAGTTTCTTTGTGGGTTTTAAATTATTTTACTTTATTGGAATTTGTAATAGGATGTGAGTGCACCTTAGGATTGAATGAGCAGTTTAATCATTCTAAACCCAAAAAATGATTTATATTTGTTTTAATCCTGAACCAAAAGATCGTAGTAGTTTGATCTTGAACCCGTTTAAATAGATAGCGGTATAGGTTATTGGGCCCTGAACTTGTAAAAAGAGCGGTAGGGGTTTACTCTTGAACTTGAAAAAAAAGTGATTGACTGGTTTGGTTCTCACTGATAAGAGAGTCATTGCAGTAAAATACTCAAGAAAGAGTCTTGGAGAGTGAAGTATGGACTTTCGAACTATTATAGAAGTTTTCCAATATCATCTCTTTTTCTCTACTCTTTTAATTTTCGTTATATATTTAATTATTTTTGTGAGTAGATTATATCTTAATATTTCTGGCATATTTTAGGATGCTTATTCGATTAATATTTATTGAATTATTTTAGTTTAAATTACTTGAAAAAAAATTAATTTTTATTAAGCAACTTTGCTGGCCTCATGAGTATTACAAGGGTCTCATTTAATTAGATGAATTTCACTTTCTTTAGTCGTAATTAAAAACATCTCCTTAAAGAATTTTATATATAATGTGCAATGTTTGTTCCCTCAATCATAGCTAAGACATCTTCTTTAATAATTCCAAGAAAATTGTTGTTCCAAACAATGTATAACCCATCTTTACTATAGTGCCACATTAGTGTGTCTGGAACGGTTGCTTCGTGGGAGTGGCATATTAAGAATTAAATTTTCATCCATTTTTTAAAAATCTCCCTAATTAAGGGCTCATTCCAAATCTCCCGATGATGGATAAAGGTGGAAAATGTACTATTTTCATCCTCACTGATTGAGAATCTTGGTTTTGTTAAAATTAAATAAGTTTTTTTTAAAGTCAAATGATCTATTCCATAGGTTTGTTTCCTATTCTCATGATTATCCTAGTCTTGTGGAAGTGCTGTAATTAGTTGTATTGAAGCCTATATAAGGCTTTATTTTAATGAAATTCATCATCAATTCATTCTTCACTTTCTTCCTCTCTTTCATTTGTGCTCTCTTCTTTGAGTTTAACAAGTTTTAGCATTGTGGTTCGAGGAACTCAATTTTTTTTCTTGAAACATTCAGGAAGTTAGTTGTGCTTATCTATTACAATAATCTTACGAAAAAAATTTACCTGCTGCTCAAGCAGTAGATAAGTGTCGTGTAGCCTATTTGGTGTCTAAAAAAAATTGTTTTGTTTTTTTTTTTTAAACATAAAATTTATGATACTCAAATGGCTGTATCACACTTGTCTGCTTTAAAAAAAAGGACGTATGAACAAAAAAGGACAAAAAGAGTATGAACAAAAAAAACATTGTGGACAGAAAAAGTTGTTTACTCCCTTTTGCATGCCTCAAAAAAAGCTAAGATAAAAAGGGACGTATGGATATAAATTTATTGGATGTGGACGCTGGCGTATTTAATATAACCACCAATAAAACTACATTAGACATGTGATAATTTTTTCAAAAAATTTATTGACCACATATTTAATAATTATAAAATAATTGTCACACTCAATATTCCTTTGAAAGTAACTTTGAAAGTGACTGCTACGTCCATTCAAAGTTGAATGGTTAAAAAGTAATTATATATATATATCATGGAAAATTTTCTTATCTTTCTGTCGGCATGATATAAATTCTAAAGTGTTCAATTAAATATTAATAAAAAATAAAAAATAAAAAGAAAACTTTAGTGAATATTTATTTTTTAATTTTCTATTTTTAGTTTATTGTACTGTATAGAAAAAATAAAGTTATTGAGTTTAATTGAATGTCATTGCTTAGAAAATCTAAAAATATTAGTACATTTTCTTCAAAATATATATATATATATATTAGTACATGATTTCATAAGTTTCATGCACATTGTAATGATTAATAGAATTATATATATATGTGTGTGTATGTGTTTTTCTTAATAAACAAAAATATAAGTTCGATTTAGAGAGAGAATTTTAAGATTCTTTAAGCATAATCATATATCAATTTCACGTTTTATTAAATTTGATTTTATTTTTTACTTTTAATGTTACAATTCAAACATGAGAGTGAATATTCAAATTTTTGTCCATTAACGATATTGAGTTATTGGATAATTCTTTCAACAATTAAATCTTTCATTTTCTTTTATTTAAAACTATTTTCCACCTAGTCTTTTAACTAAGTATTAGTTTAGAAGATGTTATGTTAGCAAACAAAAATGGTTCACATCGTCTAATGGAAATTAAATTTTAATAAATCTTCCTTCATTTTAATTTTAAAATTTAGAAAATATTTTACGTGGGATTGTAACTCTTCATGAATGTTGATAAGGTTGAATTATAAATGTTAGAGAAAACAATTCATTCATCACCTCATCTCCTACAATAATATAAACTATATTCAACATGGTCCTTACAAAGACAATATACCATTAGACACATGATCGAAAGCAACATTTTAAAATTAAGGAAAAAATTCAATTTTTACTCATAAACTTGCTAAGTTGTATCAACTTTCACTCTAAACTTAGACAAATGTTGCAATTTCTACCTTCTATTCAATTTCCACTAATTCAACTATTAATTTAACAAAATATATATATATATATATATATAATGTATAAACCTCCACATACTCACTAATTTCAATAAAATCAAGTTTTTGCACAAATTAACTATTGAATAACCTTGTCAAAATTCACAAATTTGACAAAGAAAATTAGCTCTAATGTCTTTCTTTGAAATCTTATCATTATCTTTGTACCATACATATGTTTTAGAATTCATTGTATGTATATGAGAATAATTTTTTGAATGATCTTTCAATCAAAAACTTATCATAGGTTACAATACAATTGTAGCACTTTTTGAAATTTAGGGTTAATATTCCAACACTTATTTAAAGAGGGTACAATTTGATGAAATTAAAAATTGAGGGTAAATATTAATATAACACGACAAGTTTAGAAAGAAAATTTGATTTTTATCCTAAAATTAATGAACCACGTATTTAATAGTTATGAAATAATAGTCACACTCAATAGTACTTCCTCAAATGTAGCTTTGAATAAATTACTTTTCATTCATTTAAAGTTAAAACTTAAAAGGTTAAAGAGTAGATGAATGTATATATCATTAATAACAATCCAAGAGTGCATTTGATTAATGATCTGAAATAGAAATTTGAAAACAAGGGTTCAATAAAAAATAGGGTTGTATTTCATGTTTTTAATGTTTTTAGAGAAGTGTTTGGTAGCAGATTTAGAAACTTGATCTCAATTTAAACAATTGTTCAAAATGTGTGTGATAATATATTTATAAACCATAAAAATAGTTGTAGTTACCAACTAATTAAATATTAAGTTGAATCTCAACTATTATTAACTAATTTATGAACATGTTTTATGTTATAAATTATATATATATATATATATGCTGTTAGACTTTGAAAAATTTTCCTACAAATACTCTTGGAGATTTTTCCATTAAAATGAAAGTTGGAAATTGACGGGACGTTGATGTGTAAAAATTGGAAGGCTTAAGTGACATCATTTACAACTGAATTTTAACTTTATAGTTGTCGCTGCGATTTCTCGAGGCATCCATCTAAAAGGAGATCTTTTATAAAAGAATTTGGAGTCACCACCAACTATTATTAGGGTATGATTGGTCATCCATTTTAAAATAGAAAGAAATAGTCTACAAAAATAAAGTTTAGGCTCGGGAGTCTTTGGTGTGTAGGAAATGTATTAACACCGTACAACACCTGTAAAAACGGTTAGGAAAATCAATTTCTTACCTCATGCTACTTTTTTTTTCTAAAAAAACGGGGGTCCTTTGGGGTTCTAGCGAAAAACATTTTTTTTTTAAATGTCTCATTTTGTTCTATCTTAAACTTCAAGAGTGAAGCAAGCATTGACTGTTATGAGTGGGGTTGTTAACCTTTAATTGTTGCAATGATATTGGAATTGTTCTCATAACATTAAGAAAAATTCTTTACCTCAAGAACTTGAGAAGATTTCTTTTCTCAAATCCCTCATAGGATTGTATTTAAAAAAGAAAAAAAAAACTTTTTTTTTAGGATTTTCATGTACCTCAAGGGGAATATATGATTATCTCAAAAGACTACACTACTCAAATCTCTAAAATAGTTTAAAGAAAATAATACTTTTTAAGAACAATATAATTTGAAAGAAATGTTAAAAAATGAGTTTTAAGAAAAAAAAAAGATTTTTTGGAATTTAAGAAGTTCAAATTGCTTAGAAAAGTGTCATAAGTAGTTTAGAGAAAAAGACTTGATTTTGTATAAAGAAAATAAAAAGCTTAAAAAGTTTTGATATTTTTAAAAGATAGAAATATGAAAATTTGTTTAGAGAAGTGTAAATCAAAGAGTTTGATAATCAAAACTTTGCTATTTTAGCAAAAGTAATATTTTTAAAAGAGAAACTCATTTTATTTTAAAAGCGGGTGAAAAAAGGAAATATTTGATTTTTTGGTATTTTGACAATTTTTTTAGCAAGATTTTATGAAAAAGAAGTTTAAAAAGAAAATTACTTTTATGAGAATTTTCATATAATTTACGGATTTGAGTCCATGAAATATATTACTTGAGCCTTACTTTTAGTGAGGAAAAAAAAATATAAACTCTAGTTTGCAAACCTTTATGGGTCAACTGTCCTTTTGTTGATAGTAACTTCTTTGAACTGAATCCATACTTGTGCACCTTTTGGAACTCGAAAAAATTTCTATGATTTTCAGATATTATGACTCCTACAATTTTGGATTCTTACTCATTATTTTCAAAAGGGACCGGTTGGATGATAGAGTCACACCCCTTTCCTTCTCCATCTTTTTTTTTTTTTTTTTTGTAACAACCCAACTAATTCCTATATAGAAATTCTCTGAGGATCGCTACTACATGCATGCAAAACACAACAATTTGGAAACACTTATGTAGAAAGTCATGAAAGCCAGAGAGATATTTTCATTACTAAAAGTGATAAAAGTCATGATACTTGAGCTCAAGAGATTTAAAATCTTTAATAAACTGAACCAAGTAAGTGCACTTGAACAAATGAATAAATGTTTAAATAGATAAATCAAGGAAACTTTAGTGCGAAAAACATGAAAATAGGAGATTAATAAGCCTTAGTATTAAGGTTTATTTAACTCTCAATTGCTTAAAATATTCTTGTTTTGACTTAAGATCATTTGAAAATAGTGGAAGATTGCTTGAATTTAAGGAAGAAATGAATGTAATAGCATTTGGAGTAGAATTCTAAGTAAATTGATTTGTTTTGCAGAAATTATGAAAATTGCATAATCAAATTGCAAAATCTGATTTTGCAATTATGGGCAAAGGAATTATGGAAACCAAAGTTGCGCAAACGAAGAAACCCATATATGGGAAAATCAATTTCCGCACGAATTGAGGGATTGAAGCATGATTTTTAGTAGATTTCAACCCTAGGAAGATCTACAAAAGAGGGAGGAAGAAGCAAGAAGAATCAATTCGGATTTTGGAGGCGATTTCAGAAGAAAATTTTTGTGGGTTTTTTCATTTTGGTCCGAAGCTCTATTTTTCGATTTTTTTTTTGTTGTTCTTTTTCTGTGGTTGGCCGACAATTTCAATCATTTCTTTTAGTTTTCTTTAGTTGTATTATGGAGAGCTTCTTGTGGTACAATCTCGATTCTCCATTGATTTATTTTTTAATCAAGCTCAAGTTTAATTTCAATTCTCTATTTGTGGATTTGTTCGACAAATACTCTATTTTTCAAAATTTATTGGAACTTTTGGTTGCAGAGGAGTGCAGCTTCTGTTTTCCATCTTCTTCGAATTTTTCATGTAATACCAATAGTGCTAGTAGTACCAAATCGTTGTTAGTTTGATTACTTCGTTTATGATACACATTTTTGTTCAATTGAAATTCTGTTTTTCTTATGATTTGAGCCTCTGTTTTTTGTCTTTAAATCAGTTTCTGTGGAGGTGTTTTTTGTCTTTAGAAATTCATCCAATTGGCAACTTACCTTTTGATAATAAAAAAAATCAAGAAATTTCCAAAAAAATCAAACTCTTCCTAGAAGTCCCTAGTGTCATAATCCATTGTGTGATGAGGTGGATTGTGCCCCCGAGTGAGTTGTCGAGGATGATGACTAGTTTAAGTGGGGGAGAGTGTCACAACTATAATAGAAGAGTATATGATCGAAGTACGTTGCCCCAGCTTGCAATAACCCAACATATTCAACTTCCAACTCCATAATTTCCTTTCTCTGATTTACTGTAAATCAATAACTATTAATAAGGTTTAATAGTTAACTTATTTCTTTATTATTTTATTTTTTAAATTTATTACAATTTAAACATTAAAACAAATTATGAAAAAATTGCCCTTTCAATCCTTGAGATCTTGGTAATACTAAGTTTCAAAATCTTACACTTTTAGTTCATGAGATTTAAGAAATGATCAATTTTAGTCCCTAATTAACTTAGTTTTCTATTAGCCATCTGAATAGAAAAATGACACGACTTCTTAAATTTTATATTTTAATTTAAAGTTGACGTTGGAGGCAATGGCGAGTATGGGCGATTGGGGTGGAGGGCAATGACAAGGTGGAGTGGTGATGAGGACAATGAAGGGGAAGGGAAAGAGAGAGACAATGAGAGTCCTCATATTTCATGACACGCAGAGAGCATGACATTTCATTTTAGTTAATCTGTCTAACTTCTAACCAAAATATACTTTCTTTAAGAAAGTATTATTCAAACCAAAGAGTTATTGCCTCTTTGAATGAAAAAGAGAAAAAGCTTTGTGCGAGAGATCGACAAGGAAGAAGAAGTGAATGCAGGCATTAAGAAGAAATTGAAGTTTAGATCTTGATGCTAGGGGCTTAAGTGCATCCAAGAAGATGATCAAAAGAGCTAGAAAGGTTTATCGGTGAGAGAAAGCGTTAAATTAAAATACAACACAAATATTTCTAGAAGTTTCTTGGAGGTTCTACACATAATCTCAAATATATATATATATATCATACATTAGTTCTCTCTAAAAATACCTTGAAGATGGTATATATATTAAATGTATATGTTGGGAGTGCGACCAAAGTCCCACATCGACTAGATAAGGGGAAGATCATGGGTTTATAAGTGAGGGACACTATCTCCATTAGTATTGTTAGAAAACTGAACTTGAATATGCCAAATTAGAACACAATTTGCAGCAACAAATTAATAAATCAATCAAGAGAAAAATAAGGACACCAAGATATATAGTGATTCAACCTTTCTGTCTACATCCACTTTGAGAACCAGCTTGAGAGGATTTTATTTAGAAGCAATAAGTCACAATTTTACAAGTACAAAGAGCATAAACCAATCCAATGTCTATGGATTGAAATTGTGTCGATAAAACGACCAATACCTCAAATCCTTCACCGACTTGAGCACAAATCGAATACCACTGTCTTGACAGCCTTCAATATTGTCGGAGCACAACCTCTACACTGAAACAGAGACCCACGAGTTCAAACAACCCGTAAAACCGAGACCCACACTGCTGCAGTCCCAAATCCGAATAAAGAACAGCAAACGGAGCTTCCAACCGGAATAACCAACTCGGATACGGACCCACGCCGGACTGCGAAGACCCACGGTCTGAACAAGCTAATTTCGGACACTCACGCCGGCGAACTCAGTCTCTCAACGGAGACCCGAACAACCGACGAGCTACAGCCTCAAAGACGAGACCCACTTCGCAGATCTCACCCTAAAAAACGAAGACCCAGTCGAAAACTGAAGTCCCACTGCTCTGCGTTTTTCTTCTTCTTCGTTTACAGTGTGTGGCTGCTCCCTGTCTTTTTCCCTCTCCTGTTTTCACGATGAAAAACAGCCCTAAGGCAAAGAGGATGAAATAATTTCAAAAATACCCTTGTGTACCAAAATGACTTAAATGCCCCCATTCATTTAATCTTAAGATAACTTGTCAATTTTAATAAATCTCCCTCATGACTAGAATATCTTAAGCCACCAAACTGGTTCTCTAAATTTCTCTATCATCCTGGCTTTACATTCAGCTCATTTAATAGGTATTTAAACCTATGAGCTGCAAGTACTTTGGTTAACATATCTGACAAGTTCTGATCTGTATGAACTTTAACCAGTTCAATTTCATTCTGAGCAACTGCATCCCTTATAAAATGAAATTTAACATCGATATGTTTAAACCGTTCATGGTGAGATGGATTCTTCGCAAGATGAATAGCACTCTGGCTATCACAACGAATGATAGGAGTAAACTCTTGTGACAACAACTCACCAACTATACGCTTCAACCACATTGCTTCTTTAACTGCTTCTCCAACAGAAATATACTCTGATTCAGTAGTTGACAAGGCAACTACTGGCTGTAAAGAAACCTTCCAACTAACCACATTTCCATACAATCGAAAAATGTGACCTGATAAAGACCTCCTTTTGTCAAGGTCTGCAGCATAATCTGCATCTGCGAAGCCTTCTAGCAATGCTGATTGATCACACCTGTTCCCAAAACACAGTGATACATTTGCAGTACCTTTCAAATACTGAAGCACCCATTTGACTGCATTCCAATGCTCCTTTCCAGGATTTGACATAAACCTACTTATCATGCTCATAGAGTAACCCAAGTCAGGCCTAGTACAAATCATGAGATTCATTATGCTTCCAACAGCATTACAATAGGGAATGTTTGACATCTCTAACCTTTCTTGATCAGTAGTAGGACACTGAGACGAAGAAAGTCTAAAATGAGATGCTAAGGGTGTCGAAACTGCCTTACAATCAGACATGTTGTACCTGTCAAGCAGTTTATGCACATAACTCTCTTGCGAAATGGTTAACAAACCTTTCTCCCTATCTCTTTTAACATCCATGCCTAAGATTCTTTTCAATGCACCCAAATCTTTCATTTCAAACTCACTACTCAACTGTCTCTTGAGTTTACAGATTTCAGCAAAATCCTTAGACACTAGTATCATATCATCTACATAAAGCAGTAGATAAATATAAGTACCTTTCGGAGATAGTTTCCAATACACGCATGCATCATATGAGCTCCTGTGAAACCCCTGCTTTAGAATGAAGGTATCAAACCGAATATACCACTGTCTTGGTGACTGCTTCAGTCCATATATGGACTTGTGAAGGCGATATACCATATCTTCTTTTCCCTTCACTTCATAGCCCTTAGGTTGAGCCATGTAAATTACCTCCTCCAATTCCCCATGAAGGAATGCTGTGGTGACATCCATCTGTTCAAGAAACATATCAAAATGAACAGCAATAGATAAAATTAATCTAATGGATGAATGCCTCACCACTGGAGAGAAAACCTCATGAAAATCAACTCCCTCCTTTTGAGTGAAGCCCTTGGCCACTAGCCTAGCCTTATACCTAGGCTTGCTGTTACCTCCTGTACCTGACTTGATTTTGTAAATCCACTTTGATTGAATGAGTTTCTGTTTAGGAGGCTTTGGAACCAATGACCATGTCTGATTCTTACGCAGAGAGAGCGATTCTTCTTCCATTGCAGTCTTCCATTGTTCCTTCAAATCAGACGCTATAGCCTCTTCGTATGTAATAGGCTCGGCCTCTATATTATCAGAAGCACAATTAAAAGCAAATGCAACTAAGTCAGCAAAACCATACCTCATAGGAGCTTGTCTCACCCTCTGAGATCTGTCACGTGCAAGCTGATAGTTCTGTAAGTCATGGTTACCTGAACTTTCCTCAGTGAAAGCTCCCTCATCAATCAAAATCCTCTCCTGTTGAGACTGTTCCCCATCATATTCAGACCTCTGTGAAGACTCTGTTTGTGAAACCAGAGGCGACTCATCACTAGATTCACCTGAAGTACCTGATGGTCCTGGTTCAGAATCAATTCTGACTTCTGTTTCAACATTCTGAACTGATTTCTGTTCTGGCTGGCTCTTAGTACAGAAAGGCATCTCTTCTTCATTAAAAGTGACATCTCTGCTGATAATACATTTATTCCTACCCTCTTCCAAGCACCAAAGTTTATATCCTTTGACACCTGGAGGATAGCCCAGAAACATACATTTCAATGCCCTGTTGTTCAGCTTTCCATCCTTAACATGAGCATAAGCTGAACAACCGAATACTCTGAGATGATCAAGACTTGGAGCTTCTCCTTTCCATATCTCCTGAGGAGTCTTGAAGTCTATTGCAGAAGACGGACTCCTGTTAATGAGGTAACAGGCAGTTTGAGCAGCTTCTCCCCAAAACTTCAAAGGTAACGAAGCATTAGACAAGAGACATCTAGTACGCTCCATTATTGTTCTGTTGAACCTCTCAGCTAAACCATTCTGCTGTGGAGTGTGTGTAACAGTAAAATGTCTCGTGATTCCTTCAGATTTGCAAAGTTTGTCGAATTTGTGATTCACAAACTCTAAACCATTATCAGTCCTCAGGTACTTTACCTTTCTTCCTGTTTGGTTCTCAGTCTGCTTCTTCCATTCAAGGAATTTTCCAAAAGCTTCATCCTTTTGTTTCAGTAGATAAATCCACACCTTCCTTGAAAAATCATCAATGATAGACATGAAGTACCTTGAACCTCCCATACTAGGTACCTTGGTAGGACCCCACAAATCTGAATGTACATAATCCAGTATGCCTTTAGTTGTATGCTTCCCTTTCCCAAACTTTACCCTGGTAGACTTCCCCATTATGCAATGATCACAAAATGAGAGTTCGATGTCTTTAACTCCTCCAAGTAAGCCTTGTTGTGAAAGATCTTGTAGACCTCTTTCACTCACATGAGCCAACCTCCTATGCCATAGCATAGACATATCAATTCCTTTGCTAGATGCAACTGCAGCGTTCCCTGTAATTGCAGTACCTTCCAACACATAGAGACCATTCCTCAAGGTTCCCTTCAATTTAACCAGAGATCCCTTGGAAACTTTCAGAACTCCATTCACAGATTTATATGAATAACCTTATCTATCTAATTCACCTAAGGAAATTAGATTTCGTTTAAGTTCTGGTACATACCTTACATTTGTAAGTATTCTGATCAAACCATCATGTGTTGCAAGTCGAATTGCGCCAGTTCCTTTCACATTACAGACGCCATTATCACCCAGCAAAACCTTTCCCCCACTGACTTCCTGAAAATCAATCAGATAGTCCCTCATGGGAGTCATGTGAAATGTGCAACCAGAATCCATGATCCACTCATCTTGAAAATCTCTACTAGACACCATCAAGACCTCTGCAGAATCATATCCATTTGTTATATTTGCTGCACTCGATTCACCCTTCTGGTTATTAGAAGCTTCTTTGTTCTTGTTAAAAGGACAATCTTTCTTAAAATGTCCCTCCTTACGACACAAGTAACACTTTTTGCCTTTCCCTTTGGACTTAGACCTGCTTCTAGCTTCCTTTCCTTTCCAATTCTTCTTTTCAGTTCTCCCTCTGGCCATAAGTAACTCTCCTTCCCTGCGTTCCTTTTTAATTTCGAGATTTCTCGTTTTCAAAGCATCCACCACAATATCCATGGTTAGAGAATCCCTTCCATATTTTATGGCTGCTTTAACTTCTCAAAATGTATCTGGCAAAGAATTCAAAAGAATGACTGCTTGATTCTCATCTGACATCTTCTCATCGATGTTATTGAGATCGACCACAATCTTTCGAAACTCATCCAAGTTCTCTTCCAAGCCTTTATTCTGATCCATCTTATATCCAAAGAATTTCTCCTTTATATATAACTTATTTGGCAAAGACTTAGTCAAATAAAGGCTCTCGAATTTCTTCCATAACTCGGTTGTGGTAGTTGCTTCATCTACTTGCCTAAGTACTCCGTCTGAAAGATAGAGTATAATTGTCGAATAGGCAATTTCATCCATCTCCTTTCGTTCATCTTCTGTGAGTGTCGTCGGAAGGTCCTTTTCGTCACACAAGATTTTTGCTACCTTTTGCTGAACCAAAAGAGCTTTAATCTTCTTTCTCCATAACCCGAAATCACCCTTCCCATCAAATCGAGCAACCTCAAAACGAGTCGACATTGAAGACATTAACCTCACAATATATCCTGAACAGAGAATGAACCAAAGCACAAAACCACGAACCTTCGTACCTTTGGATCGAATGGAGCTCTGATACCACTTGTTAGGGACAACGACCCTTCACATATCTCCACAATGGTATGATATTGTCCACTTTCGGCATAAGCCCTCATGGCTTTGCTTTTTGGTTTCCCCAAAAGGCCTCATACCAATGGAGATAGTGTCCCTCACTTATAAACCCATGATCTTCCCCTTATCTAGCCGATGTGGGACTTTGGTCGCACTTCCAACAGTATATGTTTCTTTAGGCTCCAGGAATTTGAGAATTTCTTTAGATAAAGATGTATTTCAAAAGAAATATCGAATATCTATGATATTTTAGATCACCTTAGAAAAATCTCTTCGATTGCCCCGGCCAGTATCTCTTGCCAATGAATAAGGATGTCCTCAAATATGAGGCAAGTGACCAAAGTACGTTAGAAAAAGTGAGTGAATGAGGATTGAGAGAGTGACAAAGTCCTCTCAAAAGTGTCCACCTTTATATTGTTTAAGAATAAAAGTTTCTTTCTTCTAAATATTTGTCTATTTCTTAATTTTAGGCTAATTTCTTTGACTCGGGCATGGGAATAAGAAGAAAAATGAGGCACATATCTAAAGAGGCAACGGTCAAAGTAGCGAGGTAGGGGTGAACTAACAGCGATGGAGCAATGAGAAATAGCAAGAGGAAGAATAATAGTTGTCGGAGTTTGCAAATAGGAAGAAAGAAAGGAGAAGGAATAAGAGGACGGGCAGGAAAAGGAAGAATAGGAAAAGGAATTTGAGGGAGGGAGAGTATAAAAGAGAATGAGGAGAAGAAAGGAGCAGGAAAAAATGATTTTTTTTTTTCTCTCAATTTTTCTTTGGCTAGATTTTTATGGCTTTTCCGCATGTTGTTAAAATCTTATGTGTTCCTGGTTTTTTTTTTGTTGTATTTTTTTTTTTTATCATTGAAAGAAGATTAAGAATCAAAAGAACATTGAGTTGAAAAATTTAGAGGCCAAAGTAAAACTAAGTCGAACATTAGAAGCAAAGAGTGTATAGTTTCCAAAAAAAAAAAAAAAGATAAATTCTCAATTTCTTTTTTGTTTAAAAAGAAATTGTTTAGTTTGAAATCTAGATAGAATTTTATAAATAATATTTATAGAATGCCAGTTTATAGAACAAACATGTCCAACGAAAAAACATATCAGATGAAAGAAGCTTATTTTTCTAAAATAAAATAGTCATTGAATGAGTGTTAAATTAGTTTTTCTCGCTGAATTGAAAATTGAGTCTCACTTACTCATATTTGTTAGTAAATCTTCATCAGAGTATTTCAAAGAAACATGATCCACTTTAGCTGATAATGTAGAGCCAAAGTATCTCCTTCGTGAGATTAAATATATTTTTTCTGCCTGCTCCAACTGTCTTCTTGAAACGACTGCAAATTTAAAATGATTAATCAACCAAAATTACATCATATTCGTAAATAGTGTAAGTCACCAAAATTACTTAACTTCAGTAATACGTCCGCTTTATTCTTTGAGCATTTCCCTTGCAATATGCGAACATATTCATCCTCCTGCTCTATCAATTGGTTTCTCAAACATACTGCAAATTTTTAAAACATTAATAAAATTTCTTTATTGAATATTGGTTAAAAAACATTTTTGTCCTATATTTTCATAAAAGTAACTATTTAATTCTTAAACTTTAAGTTGTAATATTTAGTTCATGTGCATTCAAATTTGTAACAATTTAACTAATTCCTATCGAGATAAATTTTATCAGAATTAAGTGTTAATTTTTGTTATGTAACAATTTAATCTTTGTAGTTAATAAGCACATTTAGTTCCTAGTTAGTTAATATTTTTTACGATAGAGACGGAATCATTACAAATTTTAAAGATACTAAACTACTAAATCATTACTTTCATGAACCAAAACTGTTTTTTACCTAGGTTAAATATAAATTCTAAGCAGTAATCATTGTGGTGAATCTACTATTTTCTTACATAATTTTTCCGTCAAAGCTATGTAGGAACGTCCTTCTGATCCCCCTTGCAGGAGACAAAAATAATCTCTTGTGGCATTCTTAAGTTTGAATTTGTCACGACCTGTAAAAGATAAAGGGAATCAAATTAAAGCATAGATTGTAATTGAGAATTTAGCTTGTGAAAATAGTACTGTAATTTTACCACCAATTGTAATATCATGTCTATCACGTGCTGATCGAAATCTCTTTTGGCAAAACAGCAGATTCTGTTCCATCTTCAGCTTTTTCATTTCTACATAACAGACAACAAATCTTGAGTATAAAATGAAATTTAAGAACACATATTTTCTAGCATTGACAGTTACGGTTGCATTACCTATAACTCCGTCCAAACAATTAAGCCCCCTTTCAGTTGAAGAAAAGCTTTGTAAGATTGGCTCTGCTGCTACGTATTTTTTTTCCACAATTCTATATGCATTAAGATATTCTATTTTTGGCTCCTCTTTTTTCGGCTCCTCTTTTTTCCGCTCTTGCTTCTTCTTTTTTGGCTCCTCTTTTTTCTGCTCGCTCTTCTTCCTTTTTAGCTCCTCCTTCTTCTTTGTATCCATGGACTGTTTTACAGAGCTTGTTACATCTGCGAGGAAAATAGATATTACATCCTTATTCTCGCAAGCCAGTTTCTTTTCGTCGGCCTTCTTGAGGCTCTCCGACTGCTCTTCGACAATAGATTTTCCTTTCTCGTCTTTCTTCTCCCTCTCAATGGGCTCTTCAACAATGTTTTCCTTTTCCCCACATGCGAGGGCAATAGAACTTTCTGCGTTTTCCTCCTCTTTGTTTTGTGTGTTTTCCATTGAAAGCCTAAGTGAGATCTGTGAGATTCTACTCTTCTCAAAGTTTCTCTACTTGCACAACTTTTTTATTCCCAACTGAGTAGACTTAAACAACATAGTTTATTATTGTAGTAGGTGCAACTAACAACATTTTTTTTTATTATATGGGAGAAGAATGTCTTAAGATATTGGCAAAGGTATCCTGTTCTGCAAATTATATATATATATATATATATATATATATATATATATATAGAACAATTGGCCAACTTGATTGTCTAAATTAATTTTTGGTACAACAGAAAAATAAAATAAACAGAAAATTTAAAAGAAAAGCAAAACAAAAATCAAATAAAGGGAAAAAAAAAAGTACAAACTTTAAATAAATAAAATAAAATGAAAAAAATAAACAAAACAAAACAAAAACTGCGTCGGTGCAACCGTGGACTACACTGATGCGACCACACAACAGAACAAAAAAATAATGAATGAAAGACAGGTTGATCGCCACGTAAAAGAAAAGTAATTTAAAAAACAATACATAAATTAAAACACTTAAAAAAAACTTTAATAAAAACTATACTTTTTTTATTTAACTATTTACTTACTCCTCTCTCCTTCTCCATTCTATTTTCTTTCCTCTCTTCCCTAAAACTTCAATTTTTTTTCTCTTTTCTAACTCATCGTCCCCCACAAACCTCTATTTTTTTTAGATTAGAAGGAAAGTTCCTCTAACCAAATAATTTGACTTCACACATTGTTTTTTTTTCGTCATGCGCTTTTTTTTATTATTATTTTTTTCAGTAAATAAGACTACAAGAGTGAAAAAAAAAATCATAGAAAGGTGAAAGAGATAAACAATGGGAAAATGGAAAGAAAGAGAATAAAAAAAAAGGGAAACACAATTGAAAATAGAGATCTAGAGCAAAATATGAAAACTCATTGTAAAGTGAGAAAAAAGTAACAAGAGAAGTAAGAATTAAACAACAATAACCAAATCAAGCTTCAACAATAACAAAAACAAGCTTCTAATACCTTTACTCTACTTTTTCAGGAGATTTGAGAAAGAAATGAGAAGATTTAATGGCTAGAATCAAGAACACAAAACCCACTTGTTGTTTGAGGTGAGGATCCTTGGACAAAAGTTCTACCAAATGCAACCTTCAACTAAGTTAGAATTTTTATTTGGTATTGCAGATTTTAGATTTTGTATTTCGGTACTCACTGTATAGATAGATTTCTCTCTATATGTGGTTGTGTGTGTATGCGTATATCTCTGTCCATGTTCAAGCACAAAAAGAAGAGTTTATAAAGCCCAAACCACATCTGCTTTTCTGCAGTTTTTTTACTGGTTAGTTTTTCAATTTGAAATCCATGCAAAAAAAGAACTAACACTTAAAAGAGATAGTAACGTTTGGAAACTAAACCTCTTTTTGTTTTTACTCCCACAACTTGGTTCCTCAAATTTAATAGGAAAAAAAAGACATAAATAAAGACATAAAAAGTAAGCCATTTTAGCAATAACAAGTTTTAAAAAAAAAAAATCAATGAGGATATAACCAATAATAAGCAATTTTAAAAACAAACATAAAAGAAGTTCATAGACATTATTAATCTAAGAATCAATTTTATAAAAATGAATCAGACAAAAATACATGAGTACACGTGTTATTTTTATTTATGCGCAGTCTTTTCCTAAAATCAAATGACATTAGATTTTTCTAATTTCTCGTCTTTGTTCCGATACTCTATGTTATTTCGAAAAGGATGGATAATCTTTGTTAATGATGAATCAATTAAAAATAAAATTGTTGTATAAGAAGTAGAAAGATTTAAATCAAGTTTGCATAGCATATACTATTAGAGATTAGAAAGTTTGTTTACATGGAAAGAGTTAGTTAGATTGGAAATTAAAAATTGATCAGCGATTCCACTTCTTCGGTAAGATATTATTAGAGATTAGAAAGTTTACCTAGAATTCATTGAAAACGGAGCACGAGGTTTAGAAAGTAGCGGCGGCAACAAAAGTTTCTCCCTGCCTCTCTTTTTCGATAGTCTCAGATTTGAGGTTCTAAACGATGCATAAGAAAAGGAGATATTGTAATGATTTTTTTTTTTTTCTTTTGAAGAATATTGTAATGGTTAGGATAAGAGAAGTAAATGTAACCATGTGGGTCAGCAATCAGCTTTGACTTTGACTTGCGTATATGTCTGTCGGGTTTTCGTCAAGAAAAGGAGGCCTATATTTTTTAAGAGGCAAAAGACTTTAGACTCGAACATTCGCAAAAGGTTTTTATTACCCTTTTTAAAAATGAATTACTCAGACAATGAAGGAAATTACCAAAAATAAAGATAACTTTTTAGGGTTTAAAGAGTTTTTAAACATACGTTTCAATTTCATTCTCTTCCATCTCTAGTCTCTCAATTTCTATCAACTTCAAGTCCCACTGTCTGTCTCTATTCTCCCAAACGTCGAGCCTCTTGAATTTTTACATCTTGAAATTTCATTATCTTTTGTCTTAAGTAACGTTTAACATTTTTGCTATATTTTTGGTTTCTCTTACTTGTCTCTCTCCACTTCATAAGTAACTTTTATTTTTTTGTCTTCATCTCCTCCTCCTACTTTTGTTGTCCATCCAAAATATTATTTGTTGCATTGTGCTTAATTTGAGTTTCACATAGTTGTTTTAGAGTTTGATTTCAAAAATATAAATAAACCGTTTTTTTTCATAATTTCTCATAATATCTTGCATAGTATATAGGTAATTTTTTTCTCACAATGTCTTGCATAGAGGACGATTTTTTTTTCTTTCAATGTCTTGCCTACTGGTGTTTTTTTCTCACAATGTATTTCACATTAGGCAACTTTTATCTCGTCATGTCTCTCATGTTGGTTTTTTTTTAATTATTTTTTTTATATCTTGCACTGTATGGCCATGTAGTGTTTATTATTATAAAATTTTATTAGTTAACCTCTCGGTTCTTTTTTCTTTTTTTTTTTTTTTTTTAAGAATTAAAGATTTTACAATAATTTAAAGATGAATCATTTTCCTCTTATTGTTTGTGAATTGTATGGAAATATATTAAGTGCTTGTTGTTTGCGACACTGAATGTTTTAGTATGTTTATTTTTATTGAGATACTTATACAGAAGTAAATTAAGTACCTTGTTGTCAACCGCGCAAAATAGATTGGATGCCATTTTTGTTATGCGATTGAAAAATTAATTGATCTATTTTAGTGAGACTCTAAGTTTTTTATTTTGTGTCTAGTAAGTCTGCGAATTTTTAAAAATGTCAAATAGGTCAATGACATATCAAACACAAAATTGAAAATTCAAGAACCTAGTGGATACAAAATTGAAAGTTCAAAGACCTATTAGACATTTTTTAAAGTTCATGAACCTATTGGACAAAAAATTGAAAGTTTAGAGACCTATTAGACACTTTTCAAAATTAATTCAAAATTCATGAACCAAATAGATACAAATTATGTCAAAGTTGAGAGACTAAACTTGTAATTTCATTTTTTTTTATTGACTCAAACAACTCTCCAAAATATTAATTATTTTCCAAGGATCGCAGGCAGATAATAGCGCTAGCAAATATCACATATTGTTTAACTAAAGAAAACCATTGGTCTTTAATTCAAATTGAGGATTATAATTTCCATATGTATCCATAAAGAACAATGAATGACTAACTCTTTTTCAAGCTCAAAAAAAAAAAAAAAAACTATTATACAATGTACACTCATTTATCACAATAATTAATTGACGGAGCTACCAATTATTTAATAAGGTTGTTGGAAGTTAGATAATTCATAAATTTCTAAAAGAGACAGGTTCACCACAGAGGCCGATCCAAAGCTAGCGAAAAGAATGCAACGGTCAAAAAAAATTAGTCAATAAATAAAAATTAAGCATTTAAAATAATAATAATAATAATAATTTTAGATCAAAGAGACAGAAATTTGAACCTCTAACCTCTTAGTTAAGAGTTATATATCTTAATCAATTGAGCTATATATGTTCAGGTTGACAGAAAATCAATAAAACTAAATTTAAGTAATTATATGTATGTGTATGTATTTTGATTGTGCCAAAATAAGCATAGCTTAGCGATAATTGATATTTACTCTTCTTGAGATTGAAGATTCAAATCCTCATACCTCACATTTGTTGTACTAAAAAAAGTAAGTATTTTAACTGTATTATAATTGAAAATTCTTATTATTTGTTTCCTCGAAGATTGATTAAATAATTCTTTCCTCTTATTATAAGTATTCATAAGTTTTTAAAAAAAATAAAATGTCAGAGAAAATAAGAAACATAGAAATCAATTAACTTAATTACAATTTATAATAATATGAATATTATTAAGATTAAAATTTTATTTTAAAAGTAAATTTTGACAAATAGATAAAATATGTCAACATGAGCATGACATAAAGTGTATACTTGAGGTTCGAATCCCTCACCCCCACTTGTTGTAAAAAAAAAAGATTAGATATATATTTTAAAAAAGAGAAATAAAGAATTAAATAATTAAAGAGAAATAAATAAGTTTTACGCCTAAACTTGGTAATGTATATCAATTTTTACCCTAAACTTTCAATTTTATCAAATTGGACCTCAGACTTTAATAATGGTTATAATCTCTACCTTAAACTTCATTAAGTCTTGTAATTTTTATCTTTTGATACGCTTTTGTTTGAAGATTATTAAAAAATATTATTGTTTATTCAATTAATTACAAAATATTGGGCTCGTATAAAATTGATAAAACTTCAAAAAAATATGACTCTAGACCTTAATTTTTGTTGAAATTTATGAGTTGTAAGAGATTGATTCGTTTGTTGATTTTATGCATCGATAGAACTTAATTTTATGTCTAATAAGACCCTAAAATTTCAATTTTATGTCTAGTTTGGTCCATGAAGTTTAGAAAACGTCAAATAGGTTAATGACCTATTAGACACAAAATGAAAAAGTCAAGCACCTATTTGGACACAAAATTGAAAGTTTAAGAACCTATTGGCCACTTTTTAGAGTTCAGGGACCAAACAGACACAAATCTGAAAGTTAAGGGATCTATTAAATACTTTCTAAAGTTCAAGAACTAAATAGACACCAACCGAAAAGTTGATGGATTAAATTTGTAATTTCACCTTTATTATATACTGAAGAATAATACATTGAGTGGCTTAGGAGAGATTCAAACATTAAATATCAAAATATAGTTAAGAGACAAGATACACATGTAAATGATTTTATTTTATTTATATCTTTTTTTTTTTTTTTGATAAAAAACCGAACTTTCATTGAGAAAAAAATGAAAGAATACACGGCATACCAAAAAGAAGCCCACAAAAAAGGGGAACCAACTAAAAGAAGAGACTCCAGTCAAGCAAAATAAGACTTAAAGAATAGTTACAAAACAGCCTCGACACCGAAGCCCAAAGAGAAACATAGAATCTAACAAGGGACTACACATCAATAAAAGAAATCTCTCTCCCCCGAAAGATTCTATTATTTCTCTCCCGCCACAGGCACCACAAAATAGCACAAACCCCGGCCTGCCACAAAAATAACCCTTTCTCACGAAAAGATGAACTGAGGAGAAGATTCGTGAATCTCGCTCTACTCTCCTATTAACCAACAAAGCTGAAGTTGAACTGCCGAAAGAAACAGTTCCACATATCCCGAGCAAAGTCACAAGTCCAAAGCATATGATCGAGGTCCTCAGCTGCCCGCATGCGCAGAATACAACAAAATGGCCCCACCAAGGGGGATCCCCTGGCCAACAAACGATCCAGGGTGTTAACCCTTCCGTGCAAACCTGCCACGCTAAGAACTTGACCTTCCACAAAGAGGATACACAGAACCACTCGACGCACCAACTGACTAAACAATGAAAGAAATAACTGCACGAGAAGCGATTGGAGGGCGAAGGTCTCCAAAGGTGGACGTCCCTCCTATGAGGAGAGAACTGAAACTGACTGATTAGGGATAAGAAAGAGGTAGCTTCGGTTGTTTCCCTATTGGTCAACGCCCTGCAGAAACCAAGGGAGATAGAAGAAACGGCTTCAGGAGGAAAGGAGGAAAAGGAAAGGATCGAAGTGATAGGACCTATAGAGTCCTATTTAATTACACTTATTTCTTGTTAATTAGAAGGATTTTATGTGTTTTATTATTATTTTTTATGGATTTGAGAAATTCACGTGTTTTGAAGAGTTTGCACCATTTCGGAATTAATTCGGACCAAATTGGAGTGATTCGAGCAACTGAATTTCTATACCAAATTTGACCGATCATATCATGATATTTCGAGATGAAAATATATTCAAATTTGGTATCAATTCGAAGCTTATTGAATTATCTTTCCAACGGTATAAGACTCATTACATTCCAATAAGTATTATGAAAGTTATGGCATTTTGAGTGATTACTGCTCCTGCTGGAAAACTGCTGTACCCGAGAATATTTTGTGCCAACTTCCGTTACCATTATCTTGCTGCTCACGTTTGGGAATATAGCCAAATTAGATATCATTTTAAAGATCTCGGAATTATCTTTTCAACCATATAAAGATCACGTTGATCCAAGGTTTTGAGAAGAAGTTATGGATAAAATAGTGAAGACTGCACAATTCAGAAACTTTCCTTATTTGCAACATTCTATGTTTGTTTTAAGAATTTAGGGAACGATTCTCGAGTTTTAGATGTATTTTCCAGCATTTTACAAGAGAGAACATTATTTACTTTATTTTATTTTATTTTAAATATTATTCCCTAATTGTTTTGGGAAAATATCTTTCTAGAATTTAGGGTTTCTTACTTGTGTAAGTTGTCTACTTGAAGGCTATTTAAGCCTTCTTATGGACAGCAAGGGAGATCTTTTTTTTGGCCTCTTGGCCTAGACATTTTTGGACCCCTTTTCCCTTTTCTCCTTAGACAATAATGGTATCAAATTTTATCACGATGCTCAGCTAAACTCTGCCATTCCAGTTCAGAGGTCGGTTGTAATCAGTTGCAACATTGTGAGGCTTGAACCTTAACTTAGTTTTCTTTCAATTGCAAGTATTCTTTAATTCCCGTGTTAATTTTATAAGTATGTATTTTGATTAAATTGACGCCTTAATCACTCTACATATTTTATTGCTAATCATGATCATGATCCGTAATTGTCATGTTGAATGAACATGTAGCATTAGGATTATCACATGTGTATGTTTTGTGGGTTTTCATATTGCATGGCTTGCATGTTTAATTCTAGGAATTAAAGAAGCTTCTTAATTAGGTGAAAGTTGTTTTACCTGATTAGTTGTCTTGGTCGTTCCAAGGTTCATAATGCCTTTATCTAAATAATTTGGAGCGGTTTCGTCAAAATTGTTTAGGTAATTAGCGTTAACTTGACGTTCGTTAGAGTTAATGAATTTAGGGAATTTGCACTTTTTGGGGTTTCCTAATAAGTTGACCAAGTACTTGCATGGTTAAGTTTAAATATTTTGAATGCCTATGATCAATGTTTGCAATTGAGTAGAACCGTACCTTTGGATTGGATTTTGGTAAGATTTGATCTATCTCTATCTTTATTGTTTATGTTTTATTTTATTTATAAAAACACAAAACCCCCCATTTTTAATTGCTTTCTCCTTTGCAAATTTAACTTGAGAAATTAATATTCGGTTCCCTGAGATCGACCCGGTCCACTCAATGCTACAAGTAGCTTAAGATCGGTTTATAAATTTTAATTTGACGAGCCCTCGACAAGCTCGCTTCACGAAGCCACCGAATGGTTCTTCACAAATGACAAGTGATATAAACAAGGAAACAAGGAGCAAAGGGGACTATCCCCCACCCACTGATCCTCCCAAAAGTAAGTGTCCCTCCCATCCCTCACAACACAGAGAACAAACTGAGAAAGAATAGGAAGCTCATATGCAATATCTTTCCACGGGTTTCTAGAAGTGCCTAAAACCCCACCAACAGTCCACTCGAAAGGGTGAGGACCATACTTGCTTACAATGACCTTATGCCATAGAGTATCGGGTTCATGATGGAATTGCCATAGCCATTGAGCCAACAAGGTCTTGTTTCTCACCCTCACATTACCAATCCCTAAACCTCCTAGGTCTAGTGGCCTAGAAACCACCTCCCAATTCACAAGGTGTGAACCTTTACCTTCATCCACCCCTTCCCAGAGGAAGTCCCTCATAAGCTTCTCAATCCCCTTACAAACAGAATTGGGAATTCTAAAAAGGGACAAGAAGTAAATCAGAATACCGCTCAAACCAGATTGAATAAGGGTAAGTCTCCCACCTTTAGAGAAGAAACACTTCCTCCAAGACGCCAGCCTTTTACGGATTTTTTCATAGACCGGGTCCCAAAACGAGATACTTCTAGGATTATGACCTAAAGGAAGACCAAGATAGGAGGATGGAAAAGCACCAACCTCACACCCCACATAAGACGCCCATCTCTCCAACTTAGAAGGGTCACAATTAAGGCCCAAGAGCTGACACTTGCCTCTGTTTATACGGAGACCCGACATGGCCTAAAAAAAGGTGAGAATTTGAATCAAATTAAGGAAAGAGCCTTCCTTCCCAGAGCAAAAGAAGATCGTATCATCCGCGAATTGGAGATGGGACAAGGCCACCTTATTCCTCCCAACCTTGAACCCTTCAACAATATTGCCCGTCACCCATTTGGAGATAATTCTGCTTAGGACATCCACCACTAGGAGAAAAGGGAACGACGATAGAGGGTCACCTTGTCTGAAGCCTCTAGCAGCCTTAATCCTACCCCTAAGCTTACCATTAACCAGGATAGATGTTGCGTTAAATTTGCAAGACCGCAAGTGCACGGGTCAAGTTTTAATATAGTGAAATAGAGTACAAGTGTCGTCCACAGGATTGAGTTATTTAATTCATTTGATTGCCATGAATTTAACCCTCCAATTTTATTTAGAAATAAAAGTCAAATGGTGAGTTAAAATATGTGAAAGTAAAAACAAGATAAAATTAAGATAATTAGGAGAAAGAAAATCTTAGGGACTAGACTTTACCTATCGAGCTAACAAATTAATTGAATGAACAATTAATTAATGTCTTTCCGTGCCAAAAATCAAGATGTTCAAACAACAACTGGCCCTATCAAGACAATTGAATCTCATGCACGATTTATAAGACCAATATAACTATCTAGTCTTTAATAATCATGCACAACATTAAGAACAAATTCTTTAATGATTTCTAGTAGAATTCTTGTCACTTTCATGCTACAATAACTACTAGTCATGCAATCGACGTCAAATCTAAATTAATCTTTTTCAAGCATAAATTCAAATTAATGAGGGCAAATAAACTTTGATCAAGACTTCATAGGCATTAATAACACGATTGCATGAGTAGGAAGAAATACAATAGTTCAAATCAATCACATCAATAAATTGTTCGGCCCAACGGCTCCATCTAGCCCTAAGGAAACAAATTTAGCTACTCATAATAACTATAATACTTCTAAAATTGCATACAAAACCTAAAAAGAAAAACATTAAGTAAAGGGTTTGAGATAGAACTAATGCGTCGGGTAAGCTTATCCCCCTTTGTAATATCACGATCTCCAACGTTAAAACTCTTTCTTGTGCTCCACAGAATCTTCTCTCTCGGTCCTCAAACTCAATTTTTGAAAGTGGTTCCGTTTCTTCCCTTCTGGCCCCCCCAAATTGCATCCAAAATCCAAATTTATAAACTCGGGACAGCGTTGAGACGATGTGCCCTAATGCACGGGTTAATTAAGGGAAATGGGGTAGCGTTGAGACGCTGTGTACAGCGTCTCGACGCTACGGAAGGAAAAAATACGAGCGTGGTTCCCTTCAGCCTTGAGACGCTGTGGACAGCGTCTCGACGCTGTCCTCACAGCATGCCTGGCTACATCATGGTAGCGTTGAGACGCTGTTGGACAGCGTCTCGACGCTTCCCCCTCAAGTCTCCCTGGTGCCTTTTCTTCTTCCTTTCTCTTAGTTTTCCAATTCTTGCCTAATTTTGCCTCATTTTTGTCCTGTGATTCTCTTCATCTCTGATTTCTCTTCCAAATGCTTAATACCTGCAAAATAAACAGATACGGCGTGAAAATACCTAATAAAAATAAAAAATAGCAATAGTTAAACTATAAAAATAGCTCACAAAAGAGTGCTATCAATAGAATACCTAACCGACCTTATGCAACTCCAAATTCAGGACCGCCATTTAAAACCAAAACCTTTTTTCGCCAAAACCTTATCTAAGAAGTCCCAATCAACATGATCATATGCTTTTTCAAAATCAATCTTAAACAGGATCCCCTTCTTCTTTCTGGATCTATAATCCTCAATAGCCTCATTAGCAATTAACGCTTGATCCAAAATCTGTCTACCATCTAAAAACGCCCCTTAAGTCTACAAAATCATTGTTGGGAGAACCTTTCTAAGCCTATTTGCCAACACTTTAGCAATAATCTTATAAACACTAGTCACTAGGCTAATGGGTCGGAAGTTCGTGACCTTCAAAACCTTCTCATTTTTGGGAATCAAACAAATAAAGGTTTCGTTTAAAGTACTATCCAAAATGCCTCTCTCATAAAACTCAGAAAAGACTCTCTTGAGATCCTCCTTCAGACCCTCCCAATTATCTTGGAAAAAAGCCATTAAGAACCCGCCCGGCCCGGGGGCCTTGTTCCTATCACACTCAAAGACAACTCCTTTAATCTCCTCCAAGGTAAAAGGAAAGTCCAGAGAATCTTTTTCTGTGGCAGAGATGGGGCACCAATCCGCACCATCCACAAAAGGTCTGGGAACAGTGATGGGACCAAACAGAGAAGAGAAAAAAAAAAGAACTTCATCCTCTATCTCTTTATCCCCTTTCAGAACAACCCCAGCCTCATTCTCAAGAAAGCTAATAAAGTTCTTGCTCCTCCTGCCACTCGCCACTCTATGGAAATATGCTGTGTTGCAATCCCCCTCGCTAGCCCACCTAACTTTAGCGTTTTGTCTTCAACTAGTGTTTTCCTTTAGAACAAGCTCCTCAAACTCAGCTTTTAACCCTAAATGCTCCTCCCTATTTAACTCGATAAGCCCCTGCTCCTCTTCCTCAAGCCTATCCAGCGCGTTGAGCACCCCAACACTTCCTGCTTCTTAACCCGCACGTCTCCAAACACTTCACGATTCCAAGACTTAAGCACACCTTTGAGGGCTCTCAACTTTCCCATAAACCGATACCCCTCCCATCTTCCTCCCACCTCAATCTTCCACCATTGGGGGAAGGAAGCTTTAAAGGAGGGGTGAGACAACCACATATTCTCAAACCTAAAGGGGCAAGGTCCCCAGTTTAAAGCACCTGAATCCAAAAATAGCGGCCATTGATCAGACGTAACTCTTGGCCCCAAAGACTGCCTCGCATTAAGGAACACATTCATCCACCCTTTAGACAACAGAAATCTGTCAATCCGACTCCGAAACCTACTGTTAGACCAAGTAAACCTCCCGTTAGCTAAAGGAGGATCAAATAAACAACAGTCCTCAATCAGCCGATTAAAGCACCTCATCGACCTAGTCACCCTTCCTCCGTAAGCCTTCTCATAAGGACCACGGACCACATTAAAATCCCCAGCCAAACACCAACAAGGACTACACAACCCAAAAAGCCCCCTAAGCTCTTCTCAAAACTTGTTTCTTCCCTTCTGCCTAGAAAGCCCGTACACCCCAGAAACCCACCCCTCCACCTCCCCCGGAAACATAAAAGACACAAAAATCTAGAAAGACCACTTAACCACCTCAATGGACTTGACAACAATGCCATCCCACAATAACAAGATTCCCCCAGAAGCTCCCACAGACTCCAAACACGCCCACTCAACCCGTCTTCTACCCTAGAGACTCTTAACTAACTCCCGACAACAAGTTCCTAACTTAGTCTCAACTAAAATAACAATATTCGGATTTTCTCGACCAAGCACTTCCTTAACCAAACTGCGCTTCACTCTCCCCCCCAACCCTCTAACATTCCAGGAGAGCACTTTCATTTTAAAACCTCCTGAACCCTAAGATTGGAGCTTTCTTTCCGCCCCTCATAGTTCACTGAGCTCTTCAACTTCTTTAATTCTTTATCCACCTTCTTTTTGCTTCCTCCTACTACAATAGGACCTTTTCCTTTCAACGATCTGTGTGAGGAATCAACCAAAGGATCACTCTAAATTCCCTCAAGAACCTGCCCTTCAGTCCGAGCCACTGGAAAACCCATTGGTTTACCCTCCACCGAAATTGCTTGCATACCCACTGAGGCCAATAAAGAGCTCACTGCGGAACAATGCTCAACAGAACCACTGCTAAGCTGCCCATGCCACCCAACCAAAGGATTAGGGCAGGTAAGATGGTCGCTCACAACACTTCCAACAGCTAACGAATTGGTTCCCCCCCACACATTCCCCTTTTCCCACAGCACAAGGCCAGAACCCCACCATCGGCCCAAAAGCCCCCCAAGGGCTAACCAATTGATGAAGCACGACACTCCCAAAACCCGGGAAAGAAAAGGGAACATCCGAAGAAGAATGGTTGGGCAAACACTCCGCGTGAAACACTCCAGACTGAAAAAACGGACTAGGCCTAAGCCACGGACCCCCAGACAAAGAAGAAGACCCCAAATTCCCTCTATCCTCATAAGTAGAAAGTGAAGAGACTAAAAAAGGAAGACAAACCTAACTGGCCGGAACTTCGGGATCACCACCGCCAACCGCCGGACAAGGAACCTCCCCAGTGGAAACCACTTCGTTACACTCTTGCATCGCATCAACAAAGTCGTTGGAAATTACCCCCACTAGAGAAGACTAGACTATGTTATTGACCCCCAGATCAACCGGGGTCCATCGCTGATCGAACAAACTTAAGCTTCTACCCGCACATGAAACTCCACCGTCTCTCCCTTATCTTCTTCAAACAACGAACCGATGCTCGAATTATCCCCATCCTTTAAAATCGAAGAGGACAAAAAAGGCTCGTCCTCGGAGAAACTGGCAATAGAAGGGTCCGAGAGATAACCTTCTAGATCAACCACGTCACCCAAGAAACATCTATCCAAATTTCCATCTTGAAACATCGCACTCTCATCCATAGGCCCAAAGGATAAGTAAGCTTCTTGAGATTGATTAAGCCCTTTCTGCACATTGCTTCCTCCGCCCAAGACAAGAAGGCCCATCCCCTTGCAAATGATCACCTGCCTTCGCCAGCCCACTGCCACCCACCGATGGAAGACCCTCTCCAACTTTAAGAGAATTTCGCCCGAACACTTCGCAGCCCACCCTCTCTGACCCAGGCTCAATTGGATCACAACCTTTAACCATATATGCTGAAGAATCGTTGCCCAATTTTTGTTTTCCTTTTAAACAACTCTTGGAATGGGCCGCTAACACTGACCCAAGCCCAATACCCAAACCTGTAACACCTCCCTCTGTGACGGCTCTGCAGAACTAATCATCACCCCCAAAACCTCCTGACACACGTTTTCTGCCCCCGTACGAATTTTCCAAAACTAGTTTTCCTCCCTTCGCAGACCTAGAGGAAAAACCACCTTCTGCATTTCCATCACCGGTGCTCTTCCACGGCAAAAATCTCACCGAAAAGTCCACATCATCGCACAATAAGAAGCAACCCCTCTGAATAAAGCCATCATTCCTGCCCTTCACGAAGACTCTCACGTCCTCTTCCCAATCTTCTCCCTGAATCGACGAGTCCACCTCCCCTTCAAGCCCTCCACAAAGCTCAGCCAGTTTCGATATTATATTCAAAGTCCTTAGATGAGGAGGCACATCCATGAACTTAACCCATCCTTTCGGGAACAATAAACACCTCTCCTCCGCTACCTTCTTAACAGACCATGGTTCAATTTGCACCGCACAATTCAAAATAACTCCTCTGCCAAAATCCAACAACTTTTATCTCTAAAAATTGTCTCCACAGATAATAACCGCTAAATTCCTACTAAAGGGTTGCACACAGAGCTGCGACCCAAAAGGATATTTAATGCCACGTTCCACCTTTGCCCATGGGTCATCAGCTTTTTCCTTCACTAGTAAAATAGAATTCGAGGCCTCAAACAACACGTCCTTATCATCCTTAGCTGAAATTTCCACCACCCCCGAAGATTTCCTATCACCTCTTACCGTTTGTGCAAAGGACGACATCAATCGTTCTGGGGGGTTGAATATGCGGATCGGGACCTTCTTAGCTCCCTCGACCCATTTCCCCAGGCCTCTCTGAAGCATACTATTCAAGGCATCCCTCACCACTAACCAACCCCTACCTTCGACTTCTTCTGGAACGATAATGGACGCCTTCCTTCCCTTTCGCGGTTCCATCGCTACAACTGATAAGCCTTATAATTAAGGCTTATTTAAGTCCCAATTGCTTAAAATATTTTTGTTTGTCCTAAGATTAATTGAAAATAGTGGAAGATTGCTTGAAATTAAGGAAGAATTTAATGTGATAGCATTTGGAATAGAATTCTAATTAAATTGATTCTTTTTGCATAAATTATGGAAATTGCTAAATCAGATTGCCAAATCTGATTTTGCAATTGTTTCTGGAGCAGGGAATGTCAAAATTGCTAAATCAGATTGCCAAATTTGATTTGGCAATTGTTTCTGGGCAGAAAATTTATGGGGCGCGAACGAAAAACCCATATATATGGGAAGAACAAATTCCGCACGATTCGAGGGAATTGGAGCATGATTTTTGGGCAATCTTCAACCTTAATGAATGCCTACAAATGGGAAAGAAAAAGATGAGCTATTAATTGGATTTTGAGGGCGATTTGAAGGATCAATTTCGTGGGTTTTTGGGTTTTAAAAAAGGAAAAAATTCTGCATTAAACCCATTTCGAAATTCTTCAATTACAGCCCGATTTGGAGGAATTTAAGCACGAAATTTGGGCATTCTTCAACTCTAATGAAGGCCTATAAATAGGGAAGAAGAGGAGGAGCAATGGAGGTGGATTGGGAGGCGAATTTAGAAGCAAATGTTCGTGGGTTTTCGCACCCTCTGTTTTCCGAATTTCTGCTGTTTTTTGGCCAAATTATTCAAGTTCCACCTCGGTTTTTCTTCAGTTTGTATTACAGAAGCATTGCTTGAACTTTTTCTATTCTCATTTGATGTATTTTGAATTAAGTTTGAGTTTAAATTCAAGTAAGATTGGTGGGTTTATTTCAATTTACGTTGCTCTGTTTTCTTGCTTCTTTTTATTCACAATTGGTTACTGTTTTTATTAATTCTTTTCTTGAGTTTTTATTTACACTTTTTGGGATTTTTATTAATTGTTATTTTTACAATTGGCTTTTTATTTAAACAATTTCTAGTCTTCAATTTGTTTTTATTGCTCTGTTTTTATTAATTGTTTTACTGTTTTTATTTACACTTTTTGGGATTTTTTTTTTATTCTGTCATTTACATTTTATTCAAGTTTCCATGAGTTGTTGGAGTATTTATAAGCCATAAAAATCAAAGGGAATAAGGAAGAAGATTGAAAATTCTTATTAAAGCCCTTGACCCACTGTTTTTAATTTGAAGGTTTTAGAATTCCTTGAAATAATTGCCTAGATTTGTGTCAATGTTAATTACCATAGTTGTTTATTTAAGTAATATTAATTAGAATAGAATTTTGTGTTAATTAGCAATTTATTCAACTTTCTAATATGAATTTTTCTTCAATTAGTTGTAAGATTTTTATCTTTAATTTGAGCTAAAACTTCTTAGGGGGTTCAAGGATGTGAATTCCTTAAGAAGTAAATGTAGCCAAAATTCCAATAAAAACCAAGCCTACATCTCAATTGTTTGCTTGTGTTGATTAAATTTCCGTTAAGATCCTAGAGTGATCAACTAGGGGTTCAACTCAAGCTTAGATCTAATACCGACAGGGTTAGTGATAAGCAGATTTCACACAAGTAATGGAGTAAAAAAGCTTAGACATAAGTCATTCCTTACCCTAGACATAGGGATTAAGGACTCCAAGACCCATAAAATTGTGAGCTAAAAATTATCTAAGATAGAGGGACTATAGACATATAGGTCTCTCACTTAGCCTCCTACAAAACCCAATTTCGAGGTAAATAGGAGATGCAATTTTGGTTTACAATTGAGTGTGGAGTAGGTTGGAATTGCAATTTTGGTTGCAATTACGACTTAGGGCAATGACATTCTTGAGCCCCATCCTTTATCATTTCATTATCTAAGTTCATCTAATTTGCTATTTCATATTGCCAATTTAGATTCAGCAATTTAATTTTGCAACTTTTAGTCATTTCGCTCATTGCCAAATTAGAATCTGCAATTCAATTCTGTAATTTCTGTTATTTCCAACATTTCCATTTCTAGATTTAGCAATTTCTGTTTTTCACCAACAACCTATCCCAACTTTATTTTTGCATTTTTACTTTTCAAACTTGCAATTTTCCTTACACTTTTGCAAAACAAAACCTTTGTTACTCCGTTCCCTGTGG
The DNA here is from genome assembly GCA_033996785.1 of Trichosanthes truncata. Classification (NCBI taxonomy): domain Eukaryota; kingdom Viridiplantae; phylum Streptophyta; class Magnoliopsida; order Cucurbitales; family Cucurbitaceae; genus Trichosanthes; species Trichosanthes truncata. The sequence continues at coordinate 41,957,516 of MU867259.1, read as the reverse complement.
GATTCGATACTTGGTACTCAGATACCAATTTATATTACTTCGATCGCGTGCGCTTGCGTGACCACCGATCAACAACACTACAAATGCCTCGCGCATTTTCAATCAACTGAAACCAAACTAAACCTTCCGGGCATCGTCTTTGCCGAAAAAAGGAGCTCCCTTCAATCCGAGAGCCGACCGCCTCTAAACAATCTCTCACCCATGCGACTAACCCCAGTGAGAACTTGACTTTCGACGATTTACCTTTACAGAATTCCTCCACCTCCACCTTCTTCTCAAAATCACAGAGTTGGAAAACAAACCTTTTACTTTCAGCCTTCACCGAGAGAGAATGCCTTTCCCCGACTCTCATGGTGTAAATCTTCTTATATCTATTTTTTTTTACAAGATCACGAGCTTTAAGAGCATACACCCAAAATCCAACATTATATTCATTGAATAAACATCAAATTCCTAACAAAAATTTCCCTTAGTGATCATTCAAAACTATACTATAGATGGTTTAGTTTTCATTTCTTGGATCCCTTTTTTGTGAAACCATTAAAATATGGATGTGTCAGATAGATCCAATTTTGTTCCAATGAATGTAAAACATTCGATCAAATACTTGACTTTAACAAGAATAAAAGTATGCAATGTACAAGATCCAATTAGTCATATATTAATTAAGTACACAAAATAAAGCATGTTACTTTGTTCTCTTGAGAATAATTTTATTTAAACCTAAAAAGTATACAAATTTTTTGGCTTTGTTCCCCTGGGAGTAATTCTTAGCCAGAAGAAATACACAAACCATTTAGGGCCCGTTTGGTTGGAGGTATAAAATGATGGGAATGAGTATGGGCATATAAAACCCATGTTTGGTTGAAGGGATTAAATTATTTACCTGGGAAAAGAGTTTTCCCAGGCATCAAAAAGTTGATATTTGAAGGTTTTTTAATCCCATGTGAACTGATGGGTTTTGACAAAATCCTTCCCAATTTTGCTTCAACTCGACTTTCTTTTTTCTTTTTTTTCTCCTTCTCTTTCTTCCTGCTATCTTTCATTCTTCTTCTTTCATTTTATTTATCCATTTTTTTTTAATTATTTTTCTTTTCTTCCAGACTTTTTTTTCTTTTCCTCATTATTCTTTCTTTTTTTCTTTCCTTTATTTATTTATTTTTAATACTTTTTACATCTTTTTTTCCTTCTTTTTTTTCTTATCATTTTTTTCTTCTTCTTTTTCCCTCTCTTATATATATTTTTTCTTTTTGTTCATGTTCTTTTTGCTTTTTGTTCATCATTAATTACATTGAAATTTTAATAATACAATATAAATTTAACCATTTCAAATTTTCAGTAAAATGCAATGAATTGATGCAATGCCATAGTAAAATAAACTACCAATTCATTAATTAACAATAAATTTAATTAATTAATTATAATTATGATTAATTTAGTATGAAGTTATTTTAAATAATTGTTATTAATTACTTCTTGATTAAATCTAATCAATTAATTTTTAATGATAATCTTTTAGAAAAAACTATATTCATTTTTTAAATTAATTTAAATTGTTTTATTAAATACTGCACCATAATTATATAAAATTTCTCATATTAATCTCATAATGTTGATATCACTTATTCTTATAAAAATCTGATAGCATTCTCATGCATAACCAAACACAGTCATCTTTGATTCCCAGCAATCTTATTCCCAGGCATGTTATTCCAAGACATCCTTTATCCATGGGAATTTGCAAAACCTTAAACCAAACGGCCCCTTAGTGAAGAAAAACTACTAGCTAGAAAAAAACATTAAAATAGGTGAATTATATTTCAAAAGGCTCCCCATGTACCATTCTCAAAACTCAAGCCTGGCTGGAACAAGGTTGGTATTTTATTTTATTTGGCTCAAACGAACCAGTTTGCTGAATATAATTTTCAATTAAGTCACCTCCAAGAGTTGTAAGCACAGAAGTCCCAATTGCATCAACAATGCATTTGCCAATGATATTGACATATTCAACACAAGTTGATGGTCTCTTAATGTAAGCTTTACCAACACCAAGTAATGCAGTGCAAAAAACAGTGACGACTGTAACTGTTGAGATCTTAAGTAACTTGTCCTCAGGCTTCCGAAATGTGAAGCCATAAACAAGAGGAGGTACCAACCCAAAAAGTACGAACGATAGAATAGCCACTGTGAAATGGAGACGATAATTTCTTCTATCTCCAAATACATTTTCGTAACTTTCTATTTCTCTAGCTTCTTGTTCATCTTCTCTAGTTTCGTCCTTATTCATCCAAAGTTCCGATATCTGTAAATTTCCCAGTATATTGGGAATGAGAGAAAAAGTAAGAAAAATACTTGTCGACTCCGTTTGATAATGAATTAGTTTTCTGTTCAGTTTTTCAAATACAAGTTTGTTTGGTGATCAATTCATATTTCTGTTTTTAAAATTTTAAATATGTTTTTCAAATTTATGAAGAAAATTTGAAAACAGAAAATAAATAAACAAGATGTAATTATTATCTTATCTCATGTTTCATTAAATAATAAATATTAGTTTAAACACCTACCAATAGTACATAATAAGAGCAATTGTCAAAGTAGTCGAAACATTCAAATATTCAAGCAAATAATTTTAAATTTATTTCCTCTCTAAAATTTTCATATTTATCAATCCCCTATCTATTAAGATCATTCAAATTTAGTAAAAGGGAGGTGACTCTACAACTAAGAAGATAATTTTCTATGAGCTAATGCCTTTTGAATTAAGGCTGAATAATTACATATATAAGAAAGGAGGTCAGCTAATTGCTATGCTATCTTCATAAATTTCTAAATGTGGACTAGTTATATTTATATAGTAGTGCATACTTAATCCAATATATAGGCAATATCATATTAGCTAAATACGTCATAGTCTAAGGGGGATTTTGTTACTTACTTTATAAGTCATGACAAACAATCCAGTAATCAAGCTTGCTAGTGAAAAAGCTACAATTTTCCCTGCATATTTATAAAAACAGTTAGTGTAGAAATTTCAAAGCATTCATAAAAGAAAGGAAAGGAAAAGTAAATAGTTTGAAAAAATAATTTACCAGTGGTAGTTGTGGTAGTTGCTGCAGATGTTACAATGCCTAAGCTTGCAATCAATTCAGTTAAACCACCATATACTATGCTTCTCGCAATTTCTATCTTTATAATACTTCCACTTGGTACTGGAATTGTAGTTACTAAAAGCACTTCTTGTCGAACTACAGTTTGAAGCGTCTCAATTTCTGTATTTATGTTTGCCTTTAAAGGAACATTATTATTGTCAACTGAGCCTTCACTAGCTAGATTTTCATTTGTAGTCACAGTATCTCCATCACTTGATTGTTCTCCAACTTCATTTTGTTTTGTTGCAACTTTAATGAGTGTCCTTGTAGGATCACTAACTCCAATGGATTGTGTTGTGCTTGTTTCACCTCTAGCGTTCTCACTACTACTTCCTTCATTGAAACCTGCAAAAGAAGGTAGAACACTTTGAAAACTTTTTTTTTTTTTTTTTTTTTTGTAAATTAAAGCTGGTTATCTAAACAATTCTTTGTTTTGCGATATACAAATTATTAAAAAAATGCTTTTCAAATTTTATTTTTAGTTTTGAAATCTAGGTAAGATTTTATGTATTTTTTAAAAAGGAGAAAACATACGAGAAAAACAAAACAAATAATTTATGATTTAACATGGCCAATTATTATATATATATATAACTAAAAATGAAAAGCCATACATTTTATTACTGTCAATAAACGGTAGCTTTGAGATGACGACAAATCTAGCATAAAGACAAAATATTACAAAAATAGTAGTAAAATTTAACAAAAAGAAAACATACATCAATCAACTAGCTAGTTAGGTGCCAATTTGAGCATAGCTCAAATGGTTAAAAGATGTATATCCTCGACCAAGAGATCAGTGATTCGAATCCTTACTCATGTTAAACTAAAAATAAACTAGTACTATGGTTTAATTATATCAATATTAAGGTTACTTAATGATTGTAGCTTTTGCCACCTAGCCTATCTCCCAAACATTAGTCCAACCTAAGACACATTTCTAGTCTCAAAATTTGGATATGTAATAATGTTTATCTCGCCAATAAAAGGCCCATGTTCATGTGACAAGGTTATGCATTTTATCATATCCACATAATGTAGAAGAGTACAAATACACCTCATTTTGATGAAGAGAGATATAGGTGGACATTAAAGAGAATAATCACATCTTTAAGAACTTCCATTTTCCCACTAATTTCAACTAAACATATCTCTTCTCTTGCCATTGATATCACCCTACTTGCTTCACACCACAAGCCACAAGCCCTTTTCCTAAACATGCATGTAAAATTAGTATACTTCTATATTTTTATTCATTGAAAAAAAGAGTAGGGTATAACTCAAACGTAGTTGCCAAAGTGAGCATATAGCTCAGTGGTAATTGTCATGTACTCCTTTCCTTAAATTCGGAGGTTCAAATCTCCATACTTCACATTTATTGTAATAAAAAAAAAAAATCAAATGTAGCCATCTATAATATAGCCTCAAAGAACGGCCTAGTTAACCATTCACACAAATACCTATTTTACTAGTCCAAAAGTCCCCTAATTACAATTTTAATAGAGAAATTTGGATGAATGGGTTAATTTTTAAAAAATTTGCAGATGTGTGTTTTTCTAGAGTAATTAAAAATAAATTTTTTTTTTATATATAAAAAAGTTGCAGACAAATATAAACATTTGTTAAAAAACTTATATATTATTAATTAACTTAAATAATTTTATTTCTTGTGATAGTTATTGATTAACATAAAATGATGACTAAACTAAATATGATTAACTCTAATCATATTGATCATTTATTAACAAACACATTATTCAAACTATATATATTCACTATTTTGATTTTTGCTGTTTCTAAAAAAAATTAGCAGCTATTTTTTTTTTTTTTTTTTGCAATGATATTTAGCATAAATTATGACAACTTATAGCCAGCCTATTTTGAAAATGAAACCAAACTGATTATAAAATCCCAACATCACAGCAGGTATCAACAAATGAAAGAAATATATGAATGATAAGCAAAAGGGTTTGGAAAACCCCTATCAATAATTCTCAGTTGCAACTCAATCAGTTGGAGTAAATAGTTCTTCAATATAATATATTTCACTACTGAAAGCCATTCTTGTTCCCTAGAAAACAAAAACATTATAAAATCTCAAGGAACAATAAAAAGCAAATACACTTGAAGAGGCTAGGTGACATTTAGGCTTCAAAGTTCTCCATTTTTTTTTCTTTCAATTTATTTTCCTGTATTCAATCATATTGCACCATAATTTTAATTGATTCCATATTCATCATGCTCTGAAACTGTAAATCAACTTTGTTATGTTATTTACAAACATGATGAATGTTTTATTTTTTAAATGAACATTAAAAAAAATAATAATAATAACTCACAGAGATTTTGCATAGCGTTGTTATATGTAAAATCATTTATAGGTGGTGGCGGTTTAACAGTAACACCTGCAATGACAGATTAAATAAATAAGGAAATCTACTTTACAATAATAGTATTTTTTATATATTTATAATTCTAGTTAATTTCTTATACCTTCAGAGGCTAAAAAATTGTCAACATAAGCATAATCAGATTGATATATTTGATTAACTGTTAACAAGGCTGAAATAGAATACTAACCAAAACTTCATGGATTAAAAAATATATAATTTATGCTATTTAATTTTTCTTTCCCTAACTATTTCAAGCATCAGAATAGATGGTTAATTAGAGCAATGGTAAACATTATCCATGAAGGATAAACTTAGGGCAAAGGTGGAGGAAAGATGCAGATTTAAGTTTAAAAGCTTTATAAATTGCTATTAATGTGGAAGAAAATGGCACAAATTTGGAGAAATTTCCTTCTCACACTAACAGAGGAAATGATGTGCCAACATGAGCATATTTCAACATGTATAAAGTATATAACTTCAACTAAGAGATGAGAGATTTGAATCTTCCTCCCATGTATTGTAAAAGAAAAAAAAAAACAGATGAAAGGACGTAGTTAATTAAGAATAATGATTTTTGCCCAAGTATGATAATGTTTTAGGTTGTTTTTAATATATAATTACTATTTTATCTACTCTACCGTAATTATAAAAACTAACAATTTTTTACTAATCCTGGTTAGAGAGTCAAAAACATTAAGTAGAGAGAGTAATAGAAAGAGAAAAACAAAACAGAGGGAGATGCTTAAAGAGGCATTTCTATAAACCCCTTCATGTTGTTTCTAATTTCTAAATCAAAGTAAAATTTGGAAAATTATTTACGAAAATTAACAAAAAGAAGAAAGAGAAATGGAAAGGATTGAAAAAGGGAGGAAAATTAAAGGCAAAAAGCAAAGGAAAAATGAAGCGTACCACAAGAAGTTGAAGCTGAAGCTGAAGTTGAAGTTGAAGTTGAAGTTGAGGCTAATGCGATGGGTCCTTGAGCCATTTTTTGGAACTGGATCTGGATCTGCCGATGCTCTGCTTTGAACTGAAGAGCTTCTGAGTTCTGAGTTTGAAGTTACATAAAACAAACCATTTTCTCTTCCCTCTAATTATTACAACTCAACCCGATCCGACGACTTTGCTTTTGTGTTTGTGTACACGTATTCTGATGATCTCTTCTTTTTTGTTTTTTTAAAAAGACATGTTCTGATCTTACCCAACCCAACTAATAAATAAATATCTGATTATTAAAGGTCCTACATCCAATCCCCACCATGTGTAATAATAATTGTTTTAATACTTGGTTTCCCACTTTTTTTTTCTCATATAGTTAAGATTTATTTTGAATAATTAATGTTTAGAATTTTTTAAGTGACGTCTAACAGGTTTCTAAACTTTAGATAGTTTTTAACGAAATCTTTTCATAACTATTTTATTTTCTGTTTTCCATTTTTTAAATAACAAAGTTGTTTGATAATTAATTCTATTTTTTGTTTTCTATTTTTCAAAAATATTTTTTAAATTGTAAGAAAATTTCAAAAAAAAAAATAGTAGTTTTTAAAAACAATTTTCTATTTTTCAAAAACTCATTTTTCTTCTAATGCTCATTTTTTTCCTCTTTGACATATCATCTCCAACAAATTTCTTTTTCTAAGTTTTCCCTCCAAATTTCTATCTCTAAAAAATTTCTCTCTCTCACTAAAATTTTCATTTCTATATTTTTATTTCTCTTTCTCTGTCTATAACCTTCATCTCTATAACTTTTCATTATCTCTTTGAAATGTTTGTCTTTTTTTAACTTTCATTTCTCTTTTGCATATAGCATACCCTCTCCAATTCTCTCTCTAAAAATTAAATATTTTCCTAAAAAATTTCTCTATCTAAACTTGTCTTTCTCTTTAACTTATCTATTCGTAAAATTTCTCCCTAACTTTTCTCTCTCTAATAAATATAGTAACTTTTCTCTTAAAAATAATTCTCTCTAAATTTTCTCTCACTACAACTTTTTTCTTTCTCATTTATCTTTATTTCTCTAACATATCTTTTACTCTTAACTTTACCCTCTCTCTAAGATTGCACTTTTTATTTAACTTTTTTCTCTTTAAAATTTATCTTTTTCTCTCCAACTTTTCTTTTCTTTTTCTCTTACTAATATTTTTATGACATTTAATTAATATTCTCTATCTAACTATTTTTCTTTCATGTCTCTAAAATAATTATATCTGTCTCTAAATTTTTGTTTATATGTCTCCACACATTTTTCTCTCTCTAAAACATCTCTTCATCTCTCTAATTTAAAAAAAAAATTTGAAAACAAAAAATAATTATCAAACAAGTTTGGTTTTCAATTTTTTAAAAACAAAGAACAAAAAATAATTATCAAACATATATGGTTTTTATTTTTAGAAAATAGAAAACATAAAAACCAAAGAACCAAAAACTGAAATAATTATCAAATGGAACCTAGCTTTCTATTTTCATAGGTAACTTAACTTTAAAACTACCTAATAAGTTTTTGAACTTTTAATTTTGTGCTTAACATGTCATCTACATATTCAACATTTAAAAAAAAATTAATGGATATACTTTCAAGTTTGTACTTAACCAATTGAGCTATGCTCGGATTGTCGAACCTCCTCATTATTCATCTACTTAAAGAAATAGTGATTATTTATTTTTTTTAAAAAAACTCTCTATATCTTCCTCACATCCATATAAAAAGCCCACATTCCTATTTAAAAGGAGCAGTGTTATTTATTCAAACTTAAAAATAAATAAATAAATAAAATCCTTTTCTCAATCTTTTAAATACATAGACTGTTCATTTTTTTCACTTCTTTTTTTTTTTTTTGAGGAATAATGGAATCACAACAACCACATTAGGTACAAATTACATCCCCTTCCGATAAAGAGGAAACCAACGGCGGAAAGGAACCTTTCCAAGCAGAACGAAACACCCCAATAGTCGAACCAGACGACTGATTTGAGAATGATCAACCATAGCAGCTATTCTTGCAAGAACATGCGCTACAAAATTACACTTTCTTGGACATTTACTAAATGTAACCTCACCCAAAGAATCAACACACCACAAAATCTCTTAAATTAAATTTTTTATTTCAGATAAATCTTCTTCTTCTTTTCGCAGAAGCCTAATGATATCCAAAACATCTATTTCAGCTATCACGTAAATTTTGGTTAGGTTATTGAGACCCTCTAAAATAAAATGGAACAAGAACCCATGTAGAATTATGAACCAAAGCCTGATACTCCTTTGCCATTGCATCACAGCATTCGGGACACTTAAAAGTCGTCTTAAAATTTGTTGGTTCACTAGGAACAAGTGAGGCTAAAGGAAAGCTGGATAGCCAAAATTTTGGTTTTGTAATTCCAGATTTAGCACAAGTGATCATGGGATGGATATTTGTTAAAAGAGTTGGGACTATAGGCAATAGATAGGCAGTGGAAGAAGTAACTGAAGAGGAAGACATTGATGGAGCAGAAGCAATAGATGGTGAGAGGTAATTAGTGATGAAGATAAAGACTGTGAAGAAGATGAGACAGGGGACGGGTGGTGAACTAAGTCATGAGAAGAAAGAGAAAAGCCTGGAGGATGTGAAGGTGAAGATAAAAGAGGTAGAGAAACGGAAGGCGATCAGACTGAGTTGGAGATGAGAAAGGTGTAGACAATATAGGAAAAGGAGATGGATTAAAGAAGGAATGATCAGGAGAGCTGGATTTCGCAAGACCAAAACGAAAAGATGAAGAAGAGCAAGGAAAAATCGATTCATTGAACACAACATGACAAGACACATAAAGACGACCAGTTAAAAGATCAAGACAAAGATACCCCTTATGATTGGTACTATAACCAACAAAAATACATTCCTTTGACCGAAAAAGGAGTTTATGGCTGTTGTAAGGTCTTAAGAAAGGAAAACACGAACAACCAAAGCTCCTTAGTAAGAAAAAGTCAGGAAAATGATTATAAAGAACTTGATAAGGAGACTTAAACTTGAGAACTAGAGTAGGTAAGCGATTAATAATGTAAACAACAGTTTGAAATGCAAAACTCCAGAAAGACAAGGGCAAATGAGAATGAGCAAGCAAGGATAAGCCAATTTTGACAGCATGTCTATTTTTACACTAAACTCTCCCATTCTGTTGAGGTGTATAGGGACACGAAACTCTATGATGTATTCCATTGGAAACAAGGAAGGATGAAACATTTCGAAACTCACCACCCCAATCAGTTTGAAGACACTTAATTTTCTTATCAAATTGAGTCTCCACAAAATTCTTGAAATTGAGAAAGCAGGAGAAGGTTTCATCCTTAGTTTTAAGCAAATATAACCACGTAACCAAGTAAAATCATCAACAAATAACAAGAAATAACGTGTTCCAATAATAGAAATTTGAGGAGAAGGTCTCCATACATCTGAGTGAACTAATTGAAAAGGTTCACAAGTTTTAGTTTCAGCTAACACAAAAGGTAAACGACAACTCTTTGCCAATTAACAAAAATTACAAAAGTCACTGACACTAGAAAAGGACACATTACAACTATTCAATTTGCCGAAAGGTAGAAACAACTGGATGTCCGAGACGAAGATGCCGAGATGAAGGAGCTGAAACAGAAGACAATAAAGCAGTAGCTGATGAATTGAAAAGGGGAGGTGAGGCATTTTTTCACAACCTGCCCCAGATTATTCTACCAAACCCTAGGATGAGCTGTGATGACAGTAGACCCCAAATGTACAATGAAATCTATTGCCAAGTCTTTATCTCTTCTATCATTATCTAACTTTATCTATGGATATCCCATAAACAACGCACAGTTAAGATTTCTCTCTTTACTTATAATAGATGATGTGCAATGACTTGACCAGAATGGTGGCAGATTCTGATTAGCTAAATTTAGTTGAAACTCAAGAGCAACCTGGTGGAAAAATTCAAAACAAACGAATGAGTTAAAAAAACCCAGTGAGTGGTGATTCCATAACAAAACAAATTTTTAGTAAAAATTATTCTCTTACTAAACAGAAGTTCATAACTCTATGGAATAATGTAAATCACGAACAGTTAGAAACTTTTGAGATCATTTTAAGACATTCAAATCTATAAATAAACAACTTTTGAAACCAAGAATAACACAACAAAGATTACAACTCTTGGAACAACATCTCTTAAGTCAACAACTCTTGAAAACATAAGCACAAGTTTGTTAAAACATAGAGAAATCTACAATTATAGATCTAAAAAACATAAGCATAAGCTAGTAAAATTCATCAACAAATATGTACCCGAATATCTGTCATACTAGCGTAAAGTAATCTCAATATGCACAGCAGAGCAATCTTTGTCGTACTATGTATCAAGTAATCTCCATATACATAATAGAGCATATCTCGGTCATACTATGCATCGAGTAATCTCAAGGAACATACATAGTCAATCTCTGTCATACGTAATGCCTCAGGATCAGGGTTTGGACCAGGATTCGGAATCCGAATTCAGCACCTAATGACCACTACATTCCCTTGCATCCCCTACAGCCTGAACACGCTGGCATACTATAGAAATGTATTATCATAGCATACCAAGTAATCACCATGTGTACAAAGATCTAATGGTTTGAAAATCACTTCCCGCATAAACCTCTTAAATCACAATTCACTCTAAATCATAAAAACTCTTAACTTCTCAAACTCTTTCTGAAAATGATATTCTTTCTCTAAAACAACATTTCATAAACTTGAAAGATTTCTGAAATAACATTAAACATTAAAACTTTTCAAACATCTCAATGATCATAAAATATCTCAACTATTTCTCAAATGATAATTTCAGCTAAAAGCATAAAATATTGGAATGTCAATACCATTTTTGGAAATTCATAATAATTTTCTGAAAAGCTCTTAGCAGTTTCTCTAAAATCACACATAATTATAGAATTCTTGAAAATTCATAATAATAATCAAATAATAAAAACAATTTGTAAAATAAATCACTCACAAAATTATCATCGTTGGCTCTTCAGATCATAAGTTAGTCCAATTTTGTCCAATCTGAAATTTTCAATAACCGTTACCATAGATTATGAATTATTTCCAAAAGAAATAAACACAAACTTTCTATTAATCAATTAAACTAATTTTCAGTTTCTTTCTCTTACATCTTAATCAAAATTCTCATATTATACCCTCTCTCATTCTAATAATAACAAGTACATTTTTGTCTTTTCTCCAATTAACTAATATTTTCTTATCTTTCTTCAACAAATCCATCTTTTCTTAAAATAAAATAACTTTTTATCTTTCCAAACTATCTCTCCCACCTAAGTCTTCCAATTCCAAGAAAACTTTTCTCTCCTCATAACTCCACTTTATACCTTCCAATCATTTTCCTTTGTAATTTACCTAATTACCCTTTCTCTTCCTCTTCTTCTTCTCTGTTATGCGTCTTCTCTTTCCAACCCACCTTCATTTTTATTTTCCCTCAATTTTCTTAAATCCTTAAAGTTGATCAATTTTTAGAATTAAAATTGGATATTACAAGCTACAATAAAAGCTAGTTCCTTTTTCTCTTCTCTTTAAGCAACTCAATTTCTTCCGTTAAAATCAAATTCATCATTGAAAACAAATATTCACTCCTATTTGTTTGATGCATAAAAATCTTCTCATTACAAAACCCAACGAAATCACCCTAGGGGCGTTTGGCGCGCAGAATTGAGTTGAGTTGGGCAGAGTTGAGTTGAGTTGAGTTGAGTTGTAGAGAGTTAACGAGCAACACCTCGTGGAATGGAAAACCGCGTGAAGTTACTCAAAATGGTAGGGAGTTAATTACTCAAAATAGTGGGGTTGAGTTGCTTTGTAGGGAGTTGATTTGTTGATGGGCAAAACGGGGAGTTGGGTTTTAAACCTAACTCAACCCAACTCAAGTCAGTGGGCCAAACACCCCCCCCCCCCCCCCCCCCTAAGTTTTCCATTTAGCTTGCTATTGTGGTTGAATTTCTATTATTCCATCTTACTCTTATTCCCAAACCAAAATCCAACACGTTCTTGTTTAAAAAGAAAAACCCACAAACATAATCCATCCTTGAGTCGTATTCCTTTGTAAATTTTCTTATATGAACATAGAAATACTTACCAATCCACAATCGTCCACAATTTTTGATATTGCTTCCCGAATTTAACTGAGGTTCAACCCCTAAATCTCCTCCTTCAAGCTCTCCTTTACTCTGTTCTTTCTCTCTCCCAAACCCTTTTTCTTTCCCTTCTCTCTTCCCTTTTTGTTTCCAAACATCTTTCTCTTTTATTTCTTTCTTCTCTCTCTTTTGGGAGTTCTCCCGAATGTTCTCCCCTTTGTTTAATTCATTTCCTCTTTTCTTTTCTCTCTCCAACATCATTTTATTTATTTTTTTAATAAATATATATTAATATCTTTTCCTTTATGGTGTGGATTCCATAGAGCCACACAATTTTTAATTTCTTTTTTTTTCTTCTTTTATAAATTATGCCAAAAATAACACAAATTTTCTCTCTTTTCTTTTTCTTCCAAAAATTACATATTTTTCAATTCCAACATGTACACAATTCAATTTTTCCTTTTTACTCTATTTGATTCCAACTTTCTTCTCCTTTATGTATTGTTTTCCAAAAATAATATATGTCAACTGCATATTCAATTGCTAGAAGAACGAAATTGGGTTTTACAAGTTCACAAATGAAGACAACTTGTAGAGACCATCTTCAAGTTTGCACGTGAGAATAATGCTCTTGGATTGAAGGTCCTTGTCAAGAAAACAAGAAGATTAGAATTCAACAAAAGCTTTATTATCATGACATAAACGAGCAACACTAAGTAATCGTTTTGAAATAGCAAGAGTATATAGAAGATTTTGAAGAACAATAGGCTTAGAAGCAGTGGATAAAAAGGATTTACCAACATGAGAAATAGATATTTGCTTACCATTTCCTATCTTAACTTGTTCACCACCAATATATGGCATTGGATTACAAAGGAAAGATGAATCCAGAGTCAGATAGTGTGTAGCCACATAGTCAAGAAACCAACTCTCATCAGGATGTTAATAATCAGCAGATATGGTGGATTGAGAATCAGACATTGAGGTAGGTTGAGTAGTATGTAACAAGACTTGAGGATGAGGTGTTTGATAAGCTGAATTTGTTCGGTGATGACAGATGAGAGCTGTATGCCCAAATTTACCACAAATCTGACACTGTGATTTATTGGAATTTGGTTTGGAAGGCCATTTCTAAGGTGACTGAGGTTGTCCAAGGATGCTAAGAGTAGCAGAGAGTGAAGTATTTGGTTGTTGGAAAGAAGAATAGTTGGGTCGAGGGAAAGATCTGGAATAAGGAGAGTGAGGTCGACAACTGTTTTGGTGTAATGAAAGGCTACTCAAATTTTCTTGAGCTATATTGAGTTGTTCAACAACATTCTGTTTTTCCAATCGAGCTTCATAAGCCAAAAGTAAACTTCGAACATCCTCAAGAGCATATCAGAACGATTTTGAATAATAGTGACAAAAGCATTGTATTCACTAACCTAAACCATCTAGTATATATGCTAATTGATCTCTATAAGAAATATGTTCACCAATAGCAGAGAATTTGTTAGCAACTTCTTTGATATGAGCTAAATATTGACTTACAGAGAGACCATCCTTCTTAATTCTTTGCAACTGTGTTTTTAAACCCATTATTCTAGCTGTTGTTTTTGAATCATAAGCACATTTTAAAGAATGCCAAATATCATGAGCAGTTTCTAGAGTAACGATTTTGCCCATCTTTTCCTCAGACAGAGAAGAGTCCATCCAACACATAATATAACGATTGTACCTCTCCAATGTCAAGAACTCTGGATTAAGTTGCGTCTGGTCCTGATCGAGAAATTTTGGTGGAACTTGAATTGTTCCATCAAGGAACCCATGAAGACCATTTGCTAGAACCACATTCAACAGCCGATTCTTCCACAGCAGAAAATTGTTGTCATTAAGTTTTACGGCAAGAGGTTGAGGTAATGTAGGATAGGAATTTGGAGTGAAGGGAGCAGGATTTTGGGGATAAACTTGCGGAACGGGAGGTTGAGGGAAATTTTGTGGAGCTGGATATTGAGGTCTCTGAAAAATTATTACTGAATAGGAGGATTATATGGACCAGGATAAAAATGAGGTCGCGGAAAGAGATTAGGTTGATAAGATTGAGGGCGAAAGGGCTGAGAACGAACAGTAGTTGTTTGGTTTTGGTGTTGCTGATGTTCTGGTGGTGAGGGAGGAATTTGAGTGCGAGGATGAACATTTTGGTTAGGAGTGACTACCGGAGTATTTACCGGTGTGGATGGAGTTACTACCCGAGTATTTAAAGGCCCAGAGGAAGAAGAAGATGAAGCTTCACTAGACACCGTTAAAGGAAAGAAGAAGAAGATGAGCTCACAGCTCTAATACCATCAAAGAACTGTTAGAGAATATGGAGACTGTTTGTACTGATATTGATGGAAAAGTATTCTCACAGTATACAAGAGAGTAAAGCGCTGAAAATATAAAGTAATACAAAGAGATACATGTAGGCATTCTATAGGCACAAAAATAACCAACTATGACAGTGCAGAAAACCAGAAGAATAGCCCAAGAAATACTAAGGAGAAATATCATTCTATCACATACTTTGTATTGCCTTTGAAATTTCTTCAGTAGCAACCAATATTCCATTCTCATCCAAAAGCTCGTTTCGCTTAACAAAAATGCAAAGACTAATTAGACAATTTCCAAAATAATTTGAAGGCAAAAGAGCTGGCTGCAAATGAGACCTTGCATCCATGGGAAAAAAGGCATATTGCATTTTTCCATCTCTTAAACCCTCCAACTTGACAATACATAGCTATAAGTAAGCTCATGTTAGCGTAAAAGAAGATGTGCAAAAAGCGTTCTCAATATTATTCAAAATTTCTCGTTGTTTCAAATAACCTATTGCGTTAGTTTTTTATGGTCTTGGCGTGTTAATTCCAAAGTGCATTGAAACAAATTGGGTTTTGGTTCAAAAGAAGGTAAATTTAAGCTTCTATTCAAGCTTGTAGGCTCAGGATTGTAATTGAACATTGCCATTCTATCATAGAATGAAATGGAAGATGGTTTGATGATGATGTTTAAGATTATTGCAAACACGAGTCCATGATTCGGACAAATTATTCAATGATGCTCGCAACAATGTAGTTGTCTCTTAATAATCATTAGATGTAGATAAAAAAAAAATGTCTCCTTAATAACCATTGGATACAAAAGCTATGAGCATTGATTTATCTTTTAAGAACATATAACGAATTTGAAGTATGAGAAACACACAAAATGAACCATTCAGTTGTGTTTATTTAATATGTAAATGTGATTTGTAAGATTAGATATGCATGTTTCCTTATTGTAATTGAAAAATATATTGCATTTCAAAAAATCTCTCTCCAAAAAAAAAAAAAACATTTTAGAAAAAAAACTTGATAATTATTGGAAGGAATATTTATATTGTAAGTTATGAAAAGTTGGTAGAAAAAGGAAAAATACCTTTTTGATTCTCAAAGTTCAAATTCCATTTCTATTTGATCTCCAAAATTTTCAAGTAAAAATCAATCTCAAAATTAAAATTAAGGATATTTATTAGAAAAAAAGAAGGTAAAATTATAAAGAAGTTGAGAAGTAAAAGGATTTTTGTTATTTCTCAAAGTTTACTAAACATCATAGTAGTTTCATGTAACATAAGTATAGTACAGTGATCGATCGATTAAGGTATCTATTCCTTCTTTCAAGTCAGATGTTCAAACCCTCACCTATTGTTGTTTTTAACATCACAAAAATGCCTTTTTCTTCACATAAATGTATAACATTTAAAATATAACATTCATTACAATCATAGTCTGCAAAGAGCGAAGCAACATGATGATGATAATAGAAAAGGGCATTGAATTTTACAAGACCAAAGAAAGTTTTTCTACGAGGTGTCCAAACATGTAACCTGCTAAATATGATATGCCGAAGGCCCCAACTCCGATTGCAAGATATATGGCTGCAGTTTTGACATACACAAGCGAATTTTTTGGCTTCTGAATGTGAGCTTTTTGAATAGCAAGAAATGCAGTGCATGAAAGGGAAGCTCCAACAGTTGCTATGATTTTGAGATTTTTGTTTCTAGTCTTAAGGGATGAGAGTGCATAAACCAATGGAGGCACTAAACCAAAAAACATGAAAGATAAGAAAGTAATGATAAAATAGAGAAGATAATACATTTTCTCCTTTAATAATTCTTTGTAGTGGCTGCCTTCCACTTGAATTCTAGTACATCTCTTATCGATCTTACTCTTCTTTTGTAATCCTGATACCTGTACAAATTACGTTATACATTTCAGTAGTGAAAATTAAAAATCTAATGTTTTTTAAAAATAATTTATTACGGCAAGACATGGATGGATATTTAGTGTTACAATCTTACACAATACTTAAGCAATAAATATCTTTCCAGCCATTCTTGTTAATCTTTTTCTTAATCCAATCCAAGCAACAATCCACTGACTTTACATATGCTTAGAAGTGTTTTCTTTTTTTAATATCATAAAAGTACTCCATACAAAATAGGCTAATTATAGAAAATATCCCTAAAATTTGTACTTTGTTTCAAAAATACCCATGAACTTTTAAATGTTTCATTAATACTCTTAAACTTTCAAAAAAGTTCAAAAATACTCATACTGTTAGTTTTGGATGGAACCGTTAGTACTTTGCTTCAAAAATACCCCTAAACTTTATACTTTGTTTAAAAAATATCCCTAAACTTTCAAAAGTTTCATTAATACCCTTAAACTTTCAAAAAAATTTCACAAATACCCTTACCGTTAATATATGGACAGAAATCGTTAGTACCTCGTTTTAAACACACTTCTGAATTTTCACATTAATACCCTAAACCTTAAAAAAAAAAAATTAAAAAATGCCCTTACCATTAGTATATGGACCAAAGTCATTTATCTACACTTGATTACCTCCATCTTCTATTTCCTCTTTCTCCTAATTTTCATCAATCTATGGCCTAACACTTCTTTATTTTTCCTTTTTTTTCCCTTTCTTTTCAAATACCCTCTCTTTTCTTCCATTTTTCAATTTCTAAAACTTCTCCCATTTCTCCCATCTTCTTAAATATTAGAACTATAAATAAACAGGAATATCTCTTTCTCATTTCTAAGCATGCTCAAACATAAATATAAGAAATTTCTAACACCCCAATAGTAAATGTCTTTGAAGTTATTTTGAGTTGGAAAAAAACAAATTTGAAAACAACTCATATAGATACCCTCATTTTTTTTCCATATAAATACTATCATTTTTCCTCCATATGTGTCCAATTCTCAATCATGGGGAACCTTCTTAAGTGACTACAACAAATAAACTAATTTGAATTGCAAAAAATATTAATAAAATCTTCATCCGCTACAAATTTGGTAATGCATATATTTTCTTTCTTTTCCCTTCAGATGTCCTCAAAATTATGACTCAAATTCTCAACATATCTCTCTTTTTGTGTATTAAACCGAAACGTACTAACTCAAATTACTAACTTACAACCTTGTTAAAACATTTAAATCCTAAGATCCCTTGGTGGTTCCATTATTCTCCTTTCTTCTTGCTATAGTCTATATACCTTGATTGAAGGGGGTAGTTTTAGAGATTGAAAAATGGAAGAAAAGAGTAAAGAGAGTATTAAAAGAGAAAGGGGAAAAATAGAAGAAAAAGAGATACATGTTAGGCCATAGATTGAAGCAAATCAAGAGAAAGAAGAAATAGAAGAGGGAGGTATTGAGGTGTAGATAAAATGTTTTTTGTCCATATACTAACGGTAAAAGCATTTTTTAACCTTTTTTTTAAAGATTAAGGGTATTAATACAACTTTTGGAAGTTCAAGGGTATTTTAAAACGAAGTATTGACAATTTCTGTCTATATACTAACAGTAAGGGTTTTTCTAAACTTTTTTTAAAAATTTAAGGGTATTAATGAAACTTTTGAAAGTTCAGGAGTATTTTTGAAACAAAGTACTAACGATGTCCATCTAAAACTAACGGTAAAAGTATTTTTGAACTTTTTTTGAAAGTTTAAGGATATTAATGAAACTTTTGAAAGTTCAGTGGTATTTTTGAAACAAAATACAAAGTGTAGGTATATTTTTTTATAATTTAGCCTACAAAATAAAACATCTTTCAAATACTTCATAATATTTAATTTCACTACATGTATATCAACAAACGTTTTTCTTTGATTTTAAAAAGTATTCAAAAGGTTGTTCTAAAAAAAAAAAAAAAAAAGTATTCAAAAGTAAATTTGAAAATAAAAGACATTAATTAGTTTGTTTTTTCCTTAAATGCTAATAGCAAAAATATTTAATGAAAAAAAATTCCCACATGTACTTCCAAACACGATAAATGATGTGATTTTTATACAACATCATAAATAAACAAAGGATAGCATAAAAAAACCGTACTGTACATTGAAATCATTTTAGATAAGATGTAATTCCTGACGGTTGAGATCATGAGTGAGAATTATTAACTCTTTTGAAGTAGTTAATTAAATTTGATCAATTGTTTGACCTTCTCATAAGAAAAAGTTAAAACTCCAATGTGTACCATAAAAAAAATATATCGTCGACATTGGCCGAAATATCAGCAATATCGTCAATATTTCAGAGATATGGGGTAAAAAAGACTTTACCACCTCGTATATATTTTGGTATCTCCAAAAATTCGATATATAGATGATATTTCAATTAAATATCGTCGATTTTTTCATCCTTCTAAAATTTAACGAAAAAAATATATATTAATTAGTTCCATATGAGAGAAAAAGTAATTACTTACCTCATGTCTAATAATAAAGAGTCCAGTAATCAAATTTGTCAATGCCAAAGCTACTATATTTCCTGCAATTATGTAAATATCATTTAAAGAATCGAATTTAGTTAGATCTCACATAGTTATTTAGGTAAAAAAGGGAATAAATAAAATGATAATTATTTACCATCAGAAATATTGGCACTTGTTGCTGCAGTTATAATAACTGAGCTTGTAATTGATTGGATCAAACCACCTAGTACCATAGATTTTCGAATTTCCCACCTTCTAACTCTAATGTTTGGTTGGAGAATAAGAGTGGCTATTATTTCATCGGTAGGAACCATGATAACTGAACTTTCTTGATGGGACTCTTCACCACCTTATAAGAGTGTAGAAAAGACGAGTGAAAAAGGGAGATTGTATAACAATGATATATTAAATACAATATCAAACATGAAAAGGTTCCAGGAAGCAACAAAATAAGAAGAAAAAGGGATTAAGATAACCAACCACAGATAAATGGAGAAGATTCAAAGATGGATTAGAGCTACTCTGGAAAGAAAGAAAATAAAACTAGGGGTGTTCACAGTTCGGTTTGGTCCGGTTTTGGACGAAACCAATGACTGAACCGTACCCCTCGGTTCTGAGACACTTTAAACCGAGAAAATCGAATTTCCTTCGGTTTTGGGCTTAAAACCGAACCAGTCGATTTCGGTTACATGCGGTTCGGTTCGGTTTAAACCGATTTTTTTTTTTAAATAGCACTATTATGCATTTTTCTCTTGAAAGGAAACAAAATGTTCCCTAGAACCAAAAGAAACCCACACAGAAAATAAAGAAAGTTGAGAGGAAGAGAGAGTTGTGATGCCTTCAATGGCGTGGAGAAGAACGACAACAGCAAGGGAAAGGGCGGCGATGGCTATAGGAAGAGTGGCGACATCTTCGACGGCAGGAGGGAAGAGAGATGACGGGGAGAGGAGGAGCGGCGGAGGCCGGCGAGAGGAGATGTGGTTGTCGATTGAGAGGAGAGAAAGATAGAGAGAGGAGAGAGAGTGAGAGATAGAGGGGAATGAATGTGGCGGCTGTAATGAAGAAATTGGGGTTAGGTGGCAATAGATATTAGGGTTTTAGATAAGAAAAAGAGTGAGTTTGGGCTGGGCTTTTCTGTGTCAAGCGTTTTTGGGTTATATTGAAAATTGGGCTTCAATTTTTATGGTTTTCTTATAAATTTATTTAGGTTCGGTTCGGTTTGGTTTTTTCGGTTTCTAAGAAGACCAAACCGTAAACCGAACCGATTATCACGGTTTTTTCAATATGTAAACCGAGGAAACCAATTTTTTCAAGATAACCGGACCGAACCAGTCGGTTCGGATCGGTTTGGTTCGGTTCCTCGATTTTTTCAGTTCAATGAACACCCCTAAGTAAAACCTCACCTTATCCAAAAGTGATGAAGTTACAGACTTACAGTCAGT
This sequence comes from Trichosanthes truncata, assembly GCA_033996785.1. Classification (NCBI taxonomy): domain Eukaryota; kingdom Viridiplantae; phylum Streptophyta; class Magnoliopsida; order Cucurbitales; family Cucurbitaceae; genus Trichosanthes; species Trichosanthes truncata. The sequence goes on along the minus strand of MU867259.1, from coordinate 41,936,632 downwards.
TTTTTTTTTTGCTTAATTTATGTTTTGGTCCATCATGTTTGAGTTTTTTTTTTTCTTCTTTCTATTTAATACTTATTGTTTAAAAAGTTTTATTTTAACTCTTTATGTTTTAACATTTTTTTAATTAGCTGTTAATAACTTAGTTGTGAGTAAATGTAAAAATTAGCTTATAATAAACGACGTACATATCATAATACTTAGTAGGATTGGCAGAAATTTAGAGATATTTGATCATTTAAGAGAAGTAAAACCAAAATTCCTGCTAACTTCTAAGAAATTATTGGGGAAGAAAAAGGTGTGTGCTTATTATTCTCCAAATTTTTGTCAACTCACTAACATTGAAGGTACAATAGAATGTTATTAAAATGTAAGAAAATAAATTGAAAAAACACTCTAACACTGCATACTAATTAAAACATATATTATTTAGCCTAAAGTTTTGTTACTCACCTTTGCTAAGATTAAGAATGGATGTTGTTGAAGCTTGTACAGGAGCCGTGGATTTATCTTCTAGTTTACGAGCATGTTTAATTGTCACCCTCCTGACAGAACTCATGCAAGCAGGACAACATATACTACGCGATTTGAGAAACTTATGTAGAACTTGATAACAATTTTCTGGCACTTCTTCATCTTCATATGAAATTTTGACAGATAATTCATCATCATCTTCTAATTTCAAAGCATGTTGAATCATATTATTGACGCAAGTCGAGCACTGGGTACAGTAGAAGTTACATGATTTGATTGAATCATATAACATTTTGAGGAATTTTTCTTCTTCTCCTACATTATTTATAAATGATTCAGAAGCTGGTAGAATAAATGAAAAAAATTGCATTATTAGATTAGCAACATCTTAAATTAAGTAGGAAATCCTTAATTTTTAGACTGTAGTTTTCCCAAATTAGGAATAACAATGACCATTAATTAGCAATTGGCAATGTCAAAAGCATTCTCCCAAGTTGACATCATTTTATGTAATTGGATTATGTGTAGCATATAATGGAAAATTAGAGTTCTATCAATACTCTCGAAGTTTTCAAAAGAGAGTAAAACAAATTTCACAGACAACGTAGAAAAAGATTCTATTGCTATTTAGCATTAGATTACATAGAATTCCATCTCAAAACCAATTGGCAAAGAGAGGAGTAGCCCATGTATCTTATAAATTGTGAGATCTCTCTACATTTTTCCAATGTGAGATCCTCAACATGCCCCCCTCAAGATGGTGCCACTTTGGGTTCACCATTCTTGGATCGGACCCCAATTTTAATTTTTGAACCGAATACCCGTTTGGGTTTAATGGGCTCTGATACCATATTAAATTACTTGGGGTTCCATCTCAAAACCAATTGGCAAACAGAGGAGTAGCCCATGTATCTTATAAATTGTGAGGTCTCTCTACATTTTTCCAACGTAGGATCCTCAACATTTATAATATAATTTCCCCATATACTCTTTTTTTACATGTGTTTTTTTTTTTTTGAGTTCACTCCTTTTTTACATTTTAACACTAACCATTTCAACTACTTTATTATCCAAGAACAAAATTTTGGAAAAATTATATTTTTGGTCTCTCAAATTTGTATTTTTTATTCCCAGAAATTTGTACTTGATTTAAACACGGCTATTTTTTAGTCAGCTATATAAATATTCTACTGCATTAAAAAAAATTAGAACTCAAAAAAAGGGAAAAAAAAATATTTTTTTTTAATTATTATGTAGAAAACAAATATTTTAGAAAATTGTTATATATATAGTCGAAATACCTTTCGTTTCTTGTGGGGTTTGTTGGAGTTGGAGGAAGTGTTTTGCTGCATCCTTGTCTTCCAAGCGACAAAAATATTGGTCTTCTATTTCATGTAACTTTATTCTGGTAGTTTCTGCGAAAACAGAATAAATTAATCAAAACTCAAATTAAAACAAAATCATAATCCAAAATATATTGCAATAAATTTGCTCACAGATTACCAATTTCAAGATGCTGTGAGTCCACGACGACCACGCTTACACATTTTCTTAGTATGTGAAGACAATCAATTGCCAACTTCTTCATTTTCACTCTCAAAGATTCTGTAGATCCATAATAAATTAATAGACAAAAATCAATTTACACTCAACGTTGGGGTGTATAAATAAAAACCCTAAACTAATAATTGTATCAATTTAAATCTTGAACTATTATAAATGTATCAATTTACCATTCCGTTTGGAAAACGTTAGTTTACACACGTGCGCAAACTTATAATTATATCAATTAAATTCTTGACCTTTCATAAGTAAATCAATTTAGACCATCCGTTTCAAATAATAGACGATTTTCAAAATGGATGGTCATGTGAGAATTGATGCATGAATGATCTTCAAATTGAGAGCCTAAATTGATTCACTTATGATAGTTTAAGAGTTTAATTTATAGAATTATAAGTCTCCACATGTGTGAATTAACGTTTTTAAACAGAATAATAATGGAGGGTGTAAATCGATACACTTATGAAAATTCAGAATTTTAATTAATGAAATTATTAGTTTAGAGTTTTTATTGATACAACCTCAAAGTTTGGGAGTATAAATTGATTTTTGCCCTAAATTAATCCATACTAGCATTGAATTTCATTTCAAGGTGATCTACTATTAGACTTGTTTTAAATTTATTCTTAACTTACCTATGTAATCTAATAGTTCTGGATGATTGTACTTTGCATATATTTGAGTCACATCCATCGACGAAATGCTATCAAGGATTGTTACATGTCTCTCTCGTACAAGCTTACAATATTCTTCTTCTGCCTGCTTCAACTCTTTGAACAATTTCTCTGAAATTTTATGGTAAATTAATTCAATACATGTACATAAAATAGTATTGCATATTCTCTATAAAAATTACCAAACTCATGAGCTGATTTGTCCAAGCATTGTCTCTCCATTAGTTGGCAAGCATGAATATCTTCTAACAATGTCAAATCAGTCCTCCAACGTACTGTAAAATATACTTAAATTTCAGTAAATCGAAAGCTAGCAGTTGTAAATTTTTTCTATATAGATAGCCAAAAAGATTAATTGGAATAAAGAACTGATCAATAATATAAATCCTCTATTTCTAATTATCTTTACTGTGGAAAAAATAGTGCGGTAAATTTAATTTTAACTTACATATCAATTCTAGTACATATTCCCAAAAGTATTCTGAGTGAATTTGGCGGACATCATATGAAGTTGATGTGTTGTCGTATCTCTCTTGCAGTAGGCGTAAATATTCATCTTCCAACTCTAAATATACTTTTCTCGAAGTTACTGTATATCATAAATAAATGAATCAAACCTTAAATTGAACTTAAATCATATCCCATAAATATTAAAATGCAAAATCGTAAATAAATTACCGATCCATTCTAGTGATCTACTTATTTTGGAGTCTGTATTGAAGTCGTGCGCCAAATTTGGGTACACAGAGATAGTGTATCGTTGTTCCCACAAAGATACTGTAGAAGTCTAATACTATATTAATGACCACTTAAAATTGCATGTAAATAGTAAAATTACGCAATATTTTTTAAATTTACTATTAACTTACCCATCTTCATTGTTACTTCATGTAGGATTTTGAAATATATCGGTTGAACATCAAACATTGACCATTTTCCCTCTTCTATGAACCCATCAGAGTTGTACACCTCCAAGCCCAAGCATTCTCTTCTCGAACTTACTATAAACAATTTAATAAATTAAAAATGAGTTTAGGTGGTAAACAATGCCGTAAATTGCCTAATTAAAGTTACGGTTAAATCATAAAAAATATCCTTGAACTTTGCCCTAAGTTTAAAAAATACTCTTATTCTTTCAAAAGTTGCAATATTACCCTTGACTTTTCATCGATGTTTCAAAACTATTCTTGGATTAGAAATTTGTTAGAATGTTGGACGAAAAGTCGACATGACGGTTACTTGGAACAGCATAGCGGTGACTACAGTGCTAGTTGAAAAGAACGGCATTATGTCATGTAAAGTTTTCGTCCAAAATTCTAACGAATTTCTACTTCAAGACTAGTTTTGAAACATTTATGAATAATCGAGGGTAATATTGCAACGTTTGAAAAAATAGTACTATTTTTTAAACAAATGACAAAATTTAGGAATATTTTTTATAACTTAGCCTAAAAGTTACCTGCCCGTAATACATCTTCAGTGCATTGTGAACGTGTATGATCAAAGAACGCTGCCCCAGCTTTTAATAACTCAACGTATTCAGCTTCCAACTTCATCATTCCCTTTCTCTGACTTACTATAAATCAATAATTATTAATAAGGTTTAAATGATTTTGTTTTCAATTTTTTTACAAAAGGAAGCTTTTTAATTCATGTTTCACTTATTTTGTTCAATGGTATAAAATAAATATATTTTTTCAAATGTAACAAAAATTTAAAATTATACAAAAAATAGCATAATAGAAATGAAATTCAAATTTAAGTGTAATATAAAATAAAATAATTAAAATCATAATTATACTGTGTTTTTGTTTTTGTTGTATTTTTAAAATGGTAATAAATTAAATATTTTTCCATGCACACAATTTAATAAGTTCAAAATTAGTAAATTTGTGTCGATCAACCCAAAAATAATAATTATAAAAAGGTCCAAACAGCTTTTATATCAGTGAAAAGCTGACCGTGAAGTTAAAAAATCTGAATATCTGAAACATGACAGAAAAAAATATCATAGTTTGAACTTCTAGAGGCAAAACAAAAAAAAAAAAAAAACATTTTTAGTTGGTACGGATGGTAGATGACGAATGAGTTTTTTAAAAAAATTTGGAACACCGTTAAACATGATTTACTTAAGGTGTTTCACGATCTTTTTCAAAATGGCATTGTGAACAAGAGAACAAATGGAACTTACATTTGCTTCATTCCTAAGAAGATTAGAGCGAATAGAGTTGGCGAGTTTCGCCCTATTAGCCTAACCACATCCTTATATAATCATAGCCAAAGTCCTTGCTAATAGACTTAGACTTAGACTTGCCTTGCTCGATATCATTGCTAACACCCAAGCTACTTTTATGGAAAGGAGACAAATTCTTGACGTCATTCTTATAGCCTAGGAGGTGGTTGGTGATTGTAAAGCTAAAAAGAGAAATGGTTTCCTGTTAAAGTTTGATTGTGAGAAAGCTTATAATAAAGTAGATTGGTTTTTTCTCGACGATGTCTTGGCAAAGAAAGGCTTTGGGGCTAGATGGAGAGAAAATGGATATAGGGCTACGTACCTCTCTTCGGTAAATTACTCTATCATCATAAATGGAAAACTTTGAGATAAAATTTGGGCCAAAAGAGGTTTGAGACAAGGGGATCCTCTCTACCATTTTCTTTTCACTTTAGTGGGCAATGCTTTTAGCCATCTAGTGCATTTTTCTTGGAAAGAAGGATCTCAAAGGGTATTACGATGGGAAATCAAAATGTTATTATCTCTCATTTACAGTATGTGGATGTGATTTGATTATTTTTTGTCCTGGAACAAGAGGATGCCTGGAAAATTGGTGGAAGTTGATTGTTTATCGTGTTTCTTGGTTGCTCGGGGCTTAGTCTTAACCTCTCTAAAATGGCTTTGATTGGGATTAACGTTGAGACCTACTTGTTCTTCCCAGATAAAGCGATCAACATGGCCTTACTCGAGGAGATATAATTGCTAGCACCAATGAGCACTTGCATGACTATAGTAGTTGTTGGAGTAGTTACCGGATGTAGAAGATAAGGATTCAACTGTGCTTCAATCACAGTTGAATCGAAAGATGAAGTTTCAAAATTCCCAATTTCAGCAATGGCAATAGAGAAAAAAAAAAATCAAGAAATCCAAGAAGAGAAAGCCTAGAAGTAGAAGGCCTTGCTTTCGTGCCATGAGAAAAATGAGAAAACCAACTACCTTCACCCCTATTATCCCCAATTGAACACGAGTCAACACATAAAAGACATGCGTCATTCAAAGAATGCTCTGATACCATGTCACAGCTCGCATAAATCAATTGAGGAGGAAGGTTTTATTAAACGAAAACTCATGAAAGTTAAAAAGATACTCCTCGATATAAATAGAACTCTGAGGTGAGTATTCCGACTAATTTATAGAAAGTGTTATGGGTGAAATTGGACCAACAAGAATGGGCTAGCTGAAGGGCTGCAGTGAAGGGCCAAACAAGGAACGAAGCACCATACGAAGTCAAAACGGACCGAAACCGACAGGAGACCGACCCAGGATGAGAAGGGACGAAGAAACGGGCTTGGGCCGAAGCCCAAGCCCGTGGTCGGCCTCGGCCTCGGCCGAGACCGATCACATGGCAAGACCCCATTTTGGGCCTTGCCATGGTCCAAAGACAAAGGGGAGAAAACCGAGGCTTGGGCTCGGCCCAAGCCCGTGGTCGGCCGAGGCCGAGGCCGAGGCCGACCAGTTTGGCAAGGACCAATTTTGGGCCTTGCCTCGGTCCCTTATGGCTCGTGTGCCCTCGGTTCAGCCCAATTCGATCTTTCCTTTCCCTATTCGAAGACGGAAACCCACGAAAAACCCTAGGAATGAAGCTATTTAAGCTCTCCCTCAGGGGGAGAGCAAGGTAAGTTCATTCCAGCTTACAACACTCTCCTACAACTCACAAAACTCTCTCTAACTTAAGCATCGGAGCCTGTGTGGCCTACACCACACCGGTGTCCAAGTTTTTCTTGTCTTGCAGGCCGCATTCTTTCCCCAAGAATACAAATTCACCGTCGTTGTCACGTGGAGGTCAGGTGATATTTCTCCTGTCCAAAATTTGGCAACAACAGAAAGTAATAATAGAAAATAACTAATATGTTACTATAAGTTGGTACAACTAATAACATTGCAAAGTTGGCACCCGTATTTGATTCTTTTGTGAGGTTTAAAGTCGGAAATGGGCAGAGAATTAGCTTTTGGCATGATCGGTTGTTAGGGGAAGTGTCTCGTAAATCTTCTTTTCCATAAATTTATAATTTATCCTTAAAACAGGAGGCTATTATAGCTGATTGTTGGAATAGCGAGCAAGGAACTTGAGAATTGGATGGCTTTTGGTTGGGGCAAAGGAAAGATTCAATTTGCTAGGCTTTAGAACCCTCTGGGTTTTTTTCCACAAAGTCTTGTTTTCTGGAAGTTGGTGGCTGCTAGACCTCGTTCAAGAGCTTTTTTGTCTAAGTTGATTTAGAAGTTTAAAGTTCCAAAGGTGAAAGTCTTTCTCTGATCCTGCACAGAAGTCTACTAAGAAAATGTGCCTCTATACTCCTTTATGCCCCTCGATTTGCCCCCTTTGCTTGGCTAGTGAGGAGTCCCTTGACCACTTTTTTTTTTTTACTAGGCAATGTTGGTAGGGCCTTCTTAATATTTTCGATCTCAAAATTTGCCTCCCTAGGCAAACTGATGGTTAGGTGTTTGAAGCTCTCAGTGGGTGGAAGTTGCGAGGAAATGCCAAGGTTTTATGAAATTTTTTCCTGAGAGCCCTTCTATGGGATTTATGGCCGGAAAGAACTAAAAGGACTTTTTAGGATAAGTGTACTTCTTTCTCTAATTTTTAGTCTTTTGTACAGCTAATTAAATGTCTCTTTTGGTGGTGTATCAGCTTTAGCAAATTCTTTTGTAATTATCTTCCTTTGATTATTCTTGATTGGAAGGCTATTGTAAGTAGTTTCATGGGCGTCCCCTGCCCCCTTGGTTATTTTACTTGCTCTTTTTGGGTTATAAAATCTCTGTTGTTCCTTATTAAAAAAAAAAAACATTTTTAGTTTTAAATTTAGATAAAATTTTATAAATATTTTTAGAATGCTGATTATATAACAAACATATCCAACAAAAGGAACCTATTTTATTTTTAATAAAATAGATATTAAATTGGGTAAACTTTTTTAACTAAAATGAAATTTAGTCTTTCACTTACTCATCAGTTTTAGTAAATATTCATCGGAGGGTGTCCAATTAGTTGATACTTCATGCGAAGAGGATCTCCTTCGTGAGATTAAGTATACTTTTTCTGCACACTCCAACCCTCTCCTTGAAAGAACTGCAAATTTACAAGGATTAGTTAACCAAAATTTACATCATAATTTGTAAATAGTGCAGCTAACCAAAATTACCTATATTTTGTAATACATCCTCTTTATTCTTTGAGCATTTCCCTCGTAATATGGAAATGTATTCATTCTCCTGCTCCATCAATTGATTTCTCAAACACACTGCGAATTTTTAAAACATTAATTGAAAAAAAAATTTGATTAAAGGTAAATTGTAAGCACAAATTCATTATTGCTGTGAATTCACTATTTTTCTTACATAGTTGTTCCATCAAATCTATGTAGGAACGTCCTTCTCCCCCTTGCAGGAGACAAAAATAATCTCTTGTGATTTTCTCCATAGCTCTAGAGTATCCATCTTTAAATCATAGAAAAAACCAAAGCACAGATTGTAATTGAGAACTTAGGTTGTCAAGAATAGTATTGTCATTTTACTCTACTAATCTTTTACCTGATGAGTCGAATCTCTCTTCGGGCAAGAGCAACTGTTCTATGTTCAGCTTTTTCATTTCTATACAAGACACAACAAATGTTCCGTAAAATCCAAATTTAAGAATAATATATATATATTTTCATCATTAACAATTATTATCTAAACTTAACTGTAAATTAAATTACAAGTTTAATCTCTATATTTTCAGGTTTGTTTCTATTTAGTTCTTAAACTTTCAAAAGTGTCTAATAGGTCCCTAAGGCCCCGTTTGATAACCACTTGGTTTTTTATTTTTGGTATTTGAAAATTAAACCTATAAATACTACTTCCATCTATAGCTTTTCATGTTTTCTTATCTATTTTTTAGATGTGTTTTCCAAAACCAAGCCAAAGTTTTGAAAACTAAAAAAAGTAGTTTTCAAAAACTTGTTTTTGTTTTTAGAATTTAGCTAAGAATTAAAGTGTTTTCTTAAGAAAGATGAAAACTATTGTAGAGAAGATGAAAGCCATTATAAAGAAAAGGTGAAAAAACAAGTATAATTTTCAAAAACCAAAAACCGAAAACCAAATGGTTATCAAACGGGGCCTAAACTTTCAATTTTGTGTCTAACAAGTATCTGAATTTTTAATTTTGTGTCTAATAAGTCTCTAACAAACAAATTCAAAATTTTTAAAACTTAATTGATCTATTAGAAATAAATTTGAATTTTATGTTTAATTGAACCCTAAATTTCAAGTTTGTGTCTAGATTCTTCAATTTTAAAAAATTAGAAAGTCTAGGAACTAAATTTATAATATTGAAAGTTCAAGAACCAAATTGACACAAACCTTTAATTTTAGAGACTAAACTTGTAATTTAATCTTACCGCTAAGTCCATCAAAACAACTCAGCCGACTTTCAAGTGACGAAAACCTTTGCAAGATCGGCTCTGCTTCTACAGGCTTTCTTCTATTAACAGATTTCTTTTGCTCGTCTACACTTGGTCGAACTGCCCTGAGATTTAGCACTCTCATCTTTGTTCTGACTCTCTGTTACATTTAAAAAGATGGATAATCTTGTTCTTTTCGTTTCTTTATTAATCAAAATCAGCCAACTAAACAGAAAATTGTTGTAGAAAAAGTAGAAAGAGTTTCGAACTTACATCAATAAACACGAATCTTTTGTCATCAATACGCCAACCTCCTAGGAGCCTTTCTATTACACTATCCCAGACACTCAAATCTTTGTTCTGCAAAGAGCTCCCCAACGTTGTAATTGCAAGAGGATGACCTCCAACAAGCTTCACAATGTGGTTAGAACGTTCCAAATAACCTTCTTTTGGGCATCTTTCCTTAAAAGCATTCAAACTAAGGAGTTGGAGGGCTTCCTCATGTTCAAGTTCTTCCATTTCGAACATTCTATTCAGTTTCACCCCATATTGCAAAAGCAAATCTGCATTTCTTGTTGTGATGATGATTCTACTACCATACCCAAAATAATCCTCATAGGGTATCAATTTCCATATTTGGTCACAACGATCCACATCATCTATGACAACAAGAGTCTTTTTCTTGAAAATTGCTTTGCTTATCAAAGCAATGCCTTCTCGATAATTCTGTACGTCAATCTTCTTCATTGAGAATGTTATTCTTGAAAGGAGTCTGCTTTGTAAATGTGTAATTCCGGAAATTTTGAATTCCTCTCCAACATTGGAGAAGAAACAATGAGCTTCAAATTCGTTGCAACTTCGCTCGTACAAAGCACGAGCTATGGTTGTCTTGCCAATACCACTCATTCCATGTATTCCTACCACCATCAAATTAACATTATCATCTGATTTTGGATTCAAAAGGGAAGAAAGTTGGTCTAGTTTTGAACTGAGTCCAACAAGTTGGCCTTTCTCAATGAGTGTCAAGGTCGGTTTGCATATTGTCAATATTGCTTCACAGATGTCTTCTATGATTTCTGATTCATGTGACCTAATTAATACCAAGAACATTTTGCAGGAAGAAAAAGCATGATTTTAGTTGTAGGCCTGAAAAAAAAAAATCATCCTGTTTAAAATAAGAACAACTTTTTTTTTTTCACATTTTCTAAAGAAAGGGAGTATGCAAAATCTCTTTTTATTGTTTAATTCGTAGTTAAGATTTTGTTTGATAAAAATTTTGTTCAATTTTTTTTTTTATTTCTTACTTTTTGAGATATTTTTAAGTTCAAAAGGAAAAGGTTTCATTTGTTTTTAATATTTTGGTAACCAATTTGTTTTTTGTCTTTTTGTTTTTAGTTTATGGTTTTTAAATTTTAAAAAATGGATCTTTTTTATAACTAATTCATTTTTTTAGTTTTTAAATTTATAAGAACGTTTTTAGAATTTTAAAGAAAAACTGGAAACGGAAAAAAAAAAAAAATCAAAATCAGATTTTCATTTTTGAAAAACGCATCACCACCGTGTTAGTTACGATACTGAAAACACGGCATCCTCAGCTTGGCTTGAATCCCAACATCTCTCATTAATTATATGTATTATAATAATAATAATATTTTATTATTAATTTTTTTTAAATTATAATTTTATTATTTACACAAATAAATAAATAAATTTCATGTTCTTTTAGTACAAAAGCACTTTCTTCGACTAAGTGGTATTGGTGGTATTGTTCAAATTTATTATTTTTATTATTTTAAATATTATAGATTAATTTGTTCAAATAACTAATAAAAAAAATTGTTCAAATAAATACTAGATTTAGTTTATATCTTATGCATACAAAAATAGTCTCTAGTCTTTTACGTAATTATCGGCTTGGCTTTTAATATTTTAAAATTTAATAAATGTTTTAATTTTTTCAATTACGTTCTTTTGTTAGAATATTGTTAATAAAAAGTTATATGTAATTAAATTATTATTTTGTTTATTTAGACACGTAACAAGTCTGAGAAATTCCAATATTAAACAATCTATTAGTGTTTTTTACACCATTCTAAAGAAATTTTACAAACTTGAAATCAAAATTATTTGTTCTAAAATTTAAGTCAATCAACTCAAGTATCTATGAATCAAATTGTTGATCAACTTTTAATTACAACTCAAGCATAACATTGATCATTAGTTTTGCTAATTTTATAATTTCACTTTAGTCAATTGATTAGTTATTTACGAACATATGCCATGTTTATATAAATGTTAATATGAATTATAAAATAAATAGTTTATTTTCATTTTATAAAAAAACAAAAAATAATTATCAAACGACTCTTTATTCTTTTAGAAAACAGAAAACCAAAATCGATTATCGACCCTGTTTGATTTTTTGTGTTTAAAAAAAACAGTTATTAAACATATTTTGTTTTTAAAATACAAAAAAAAAAAAAAAAAAAGAAAAAAAAACCAAAAACCAAAAATAAAAATTAGAAAAACCAAAAACAAAAATGACTATCAAACGGACCTTAGTTATTATATTTTCAAAGATGTAATCATGAATAGGAAAGCAAAAGGAAGGAAAGATAGAACAACACACAGATTTTCATGTAAGACTTCAAGAAAAAAATCATGAGCGAAGAGGAAGAATTCACTCAAAATTGCTTTTAATTTTAGAAATGCAAAAATTTATGGATTGTTACAACCACACTCTCAAATTCTTAATTTCATCAATCAGCTTCTTGAAATTACAAAATTATTGCAATTAGACCTAATAGTTATAAAATGTTACTAACATGTTGCAAAATGCACAAACCACATCTCAATTATAAGGATTGTAAAATGTTACTAACATGTTGCAAAATGCACAAACCCTCAAAATTATAAAACTATTTCAATTAAACTTAAAAGTTCCAATTCTAAAAAAATCTGTTAAAAAAATAATTTAAAATTAAATAACAATGTCAATTATAACATAACCACTATGTGTGGCATAGTTGGGTTGATTCACATCAATTTTTTGGTCAACACCGATGCTAAAACGAACATACAACCAAGGTTCGAAATGTTGATGTCGATGTAAGTGTCGAGGTCCAGATTTTACGAAAATATCGATGGATATGGAAATGCCAATAGAAATTTTGAGAAAATTTATGAAAATCATGGAATCAAATGGAAATTATTTGAATTAGTCATAAAACTTTGATTTTGGCTTAATTAGACTATAAATGACCATTTTTAAGCATCATATCTAAAAAATTAAGACAATATTTAGATATAAATGTCGATGCGAGCAAGAATTTTGAAAAAAAATATGAAAATTGATAAAAAATTTGAATTATTTCATAAAACTTTGACTGACTTAATTGTACCATAATTGATTATTTTTAACCATCATATCTAAAATATATATAATATTTATATTAAAAGGTTAATGAAAATGAAAATGTCGATATTAGCAAAAAATTTGGAAAAATTATGAAAACTGATAAAAATTGTTTAAATTATTAAATGATAATTTAATTATGATAACTTAATTAACTATAATTAACCATTCTAAATTGACTGTACAAAATAATATCGAATATTGATAATTAGTAACAAAATTGAAGGAGATATGATAAAATCATTGTAAATTGTTTAATATAAAGCTCTTAATTTAAGAAATAAATTTGAGAGAATTGGAGGAAATTTGAGAGAATTGAACAAGATTTTAGTGTAATAGAAATAATGAGATTTTGAGATTGAGGTGTGAAGAAAGTGAAAATGGAATAGATATTTATAGTGGTAAAAAATAATAAAAATTAAAATGTAGAATAAGAAAATTTTAATAAAAATATTTTTTGTGATTTAGAAGGTGTTTGGAAAATTTTTTAAAAAAAAATTGATGTGAAAAGTGAAAAATGAAAAGTAATTAAATGAAAAAGTTATATATATATATATATAATTAGGGGGCCAGTTGTGTCAGTCAGACGTGATATAAAAAAAAATGCAAAATGCAAAAATGTTTATGACATGTCAAAATAAGGGAAAAAACGCATTTTTCTCTCATCCAACAATGTCCACCTCGTCGATATACCAAAATTTCGAGGGACGTTTCGACATGTTATTCGAAATTTTACACCATGCATACATCTCAAGAAAACAAAAAAGTAATGTTGAAATCCATTCCAACCACAAACAAAAAAGTTCAGACACCCACCTTTTGAATTGTAAATAAATTAATAAAAAAATATATTTTGATCCCCTTGAAGTTTGAAGTTTGTTGCATTTGGGTCCTAGTTTTTTAACTCGATATTAATCTTTCGGTTAGTTTTATGTCCTCGTTTTTTAAGTCCTGCAGTTAACACTGTTAATCCTTCGATTAGTTTTATGTAATATAAGGCTAATTACACTTTTTGTTTCTTATTTTTATACTGATGTAACATAAATATATTAATTTTAAATTGCTGAAGTGGCTAATGTGGCAAAATAATATTTAATATTAAAAAAAATTAATTTTTAATTTTTAATTTTTAATTTTTCCCTCTTTTTTTTTCTCTTTTCTCTCTCTTCCTTTTCTCTACTCGCTCACCCTAACGAACCCATCTTCTTCTCTTCTTCTTCTTTCTTTCTTTTTCCCTAAACCTTGTTGCTCTTCAGATCTGGAACGTCCACAGGCAAGACGTTCCAGATCTAAAGAACTCGCCTACTGGACGGTGTGTGGGCCGATTGAAGAGGCTATGTGGGTGATTCGCGGGCAGCTGAAACATAACGGACGGAGCACACACACAGCCGCCGGCCAGGAGAAAGGAGGAATGGACGATGCTATACTCGACGACGAAACCGACTTAGATGGAAGAGGGTTTGAATCGTGCGAAAATGCGTGGGGCGTTGGGCTGGAGATATTAGAGGAGAAATTAATTTCTCACTGACGAAGAAAAAAAGAAGAAGGAAGGAGAATGAAGAAGAGAAGAAAATGGGTTGTGAGGGTAAGGGAGGGAGGAGAGAGAAAGAAAAGAGAAAGAAAAAATTAAAATTTTTAGTTTTTAATATTTTTAATTTAATTTTATAAATATTAAAAAATAATAATAAATATGTTTTTACACTCCACCCCTTCAAATAATATAAAATTAATATATTTATATCACATCAGTCCAAAAATAATTAAAAAATGTCCAGGCTGTAGGGACCAAAACACCATCTTCGGTCGAGTTTGAAATTCAATCACCTAAACCAAAAATATATGTTTTCTGTAAATTAATGAATGGAATATAGAGAAATGAAATTGTTTACCAATCATTAGAAACCCAAGGTTCGAGGTTGGCGATCTCAAACAGAGACTTCCTCCATTGCAGCACCTCCAACTTATCTTCTCCATACCTTGCGTCATGCTTAACAAAAGCTTCTTCAAAACTTCCTCTCTCGTTTCGAACATCAGAAGGATCCACTTTGTAAAAAATTGGCATAATCTCCATTCCCATCTCCTTTTTGCACTCAAAGATCTTAACCAGCTCCCCAAGGCACCGCCTTGACGAAGCATAGTTTTCTGAGACCACAACCACAGCCACCCTCGAAACTTCAATGGCCGCCAATAGCTTTGAAGAAATGTCTGTTACTTCTTCCATTTCATTGTCGTCTTTGAATGTGCAGATTCCTTTTTGTACAAGGGCTTTGTAGAGGTGGTCTGTGAAACCGCCACCAGTGTCTTCGCCTCTAAAACTCAGAAACACGTCGTATTTCCAAGCGCGAGTTGACGAGTATGATGCCGAAGAAGAAGAATACGCCATGGATGGAGGTTTGAGAGCTTAATTTCGTTTGATTTGAAATTGAAAAATCTCATCTCTACCTAGACTCTTCCATTATTGTTCCCTTCTTATCAAAATGTGTGGTCCTCGAGGCTTCAAAGTTCAAAATATCTCACCAGTTAATCATTGTTTTTTTTTTCCTTTTTTACAATTTAAGTAATAGTAATTTTTTAAGTCTAATCTATCAATATCTTTTCAAATGTTTATTTTAATCTTAAACTTTTTAGGACTATTTAAGACACCGAATATATTATAATAATATAAGTTATAATAATCTGTAGAATTATATAAAATTGTTTAAAATATAAAGTTATTTAGTCTGGGATTATAATAGTTTGTATTTGGAGTGCAGAGTACTCCACAGGTTATTATAACTTATGTTCCAAACAGTCTCTTTTAAGTTTATTTCATTTTGATACCAAAATTTTAAAAATATCTATTATAGCTAAATAGATGACATAGCGTGAGTATGCATATTAACATCCTCATGTGGACATATAGAGTTACTTAAGTTAGGTAAGGTGAGTCTATGGATGAGTTGGATATTAGATAGAAAAATAATAGTAAAATTTTGTTTTTTAAGAAATAAAAGTGTTAACCACCTATTTTCTATAAATTAATTACTTAAATATCTCCTGGCTAATGATTTATTAGGTTAGTAGTTATGTAAGCAACTTCTATGAGTGAAGCTCCGTTTAGGATTACTGTAGCTTTTAAAATAATTGCTGACAGTTGTACTTTTAAGAAAAACAACAACCATTTGAAGCATATTAGTGTTTGGTAAATTTCAATTTCAAACCTAAAAATGTAAGTTATAGAATTTGGTAAATTCCGATGAAAATATTACTACGATTTACCTACAATGATGAAATTGGGCATGATTTCAAATCTATAATTTTTAAATCTATTATAAGATTCTAATTAAAATATTTTATAAGATTAAAATACAAATTATATTTTTTTTATTTGACAAATTGTTTGTAAACCAAATTACAAATTAGTGTTATAACAAATTGTTTGAAACCAAATGTGTTACTCTTACTCCCAATTTTAATAAAAAGAAAAACATGAAACATGAAATTCCTCTCCGTCTAAAATATTTGGTAATTAATTAATGTTAATTCCAATAAATTTTTATTAAACACAATATTCAAATTTTGGACTGAAGTGTGCGAGCGAGGGGGGGGTGGATTGAAGGTCAAGAACTCCAAGTTTGACCATGTTGGCACTCTCGTAAAGAACTTAATCAAGCAAATCAATTGTTACTATTCTATGCTCTAGTACTAATGACACACTCCATCCCAAATTACTCTACCAAATTTAGGACGTGACGTACCGACAATAGACTCCAACTAATCTATGGAATCTATTGTCAAACTTGTAAAAACTAAACACTTTTTGAAACTACAAGTGGCTTGCAAAAAAATTTGTTGAACAAAATCCATAAAATAAAAATAAATAAATAAATAAATAGACCAGAGATTTCCCTGAAAATTTTGATCAAAACATACTTGAAAATAATAATATATACACTCTATCACAAAGTGCGTCTTATCACACATAAATCAACAATCAATTCAGAACATCTAAAACCCCAAAAAAGCATTAATGGAAAAGCATATAATATTTTTAGTTTACAAACCAACATAAAACTCAAACGAGTATAATTATGTCCATAAAAACATGCTAGTCACTCTAATTACAAAGATGCATCTATAGGTTATGCAGACTCATAATGATATGCAACCTATGGGGACTAGTGGCAGATATCAACTTCAGTAGGCTCGTTGGAAACTTAAGTGTTACCTGGTTGAAAAATTAGGAAGAATGAGCTAAAAAACCTAGTGAATTGTGAGAGTCTATAAGAAAACAATTTTAAGGAAACTATTAACATAATTCATTCATAAATGGTTGTTTGTAAACACTATCAAAACTCCTGCATGTAAAACCCTTGAAATACTTGTGAATTCCATTGCAATTAAGCAACTCAATATATTTTGAAGACTGCAAAATCTTTAAAATATAATTTTTGAAGCATAGTCTTTTAAAAACATAAACTTTAAATAATCACATTGCTATGAAAATTTGTCACTAAACTTGTACCAAAAACTAGTCATACTAGCGTAGAGTAATTTCAATATGCACAGTAGAGTGAACTAGTCATATTATGCATCGGAAAGATCTCAAATACTCAACAGAACAAATCTAGTCATACTATACATCGAGTAATCTCAAGATACACAATAGAGCAGCTAGCCATCGATCATGGGAGAAGGACATCGACGGTGGACGCGGGTTGCAAGATATGGTCGTCGACGTGGCTGTCGGTTGCCGGTCACCAAAGAAATGGTGATAAAATATGTTAATAGGGTTACTATTCTCAATCCCACTAAGTTGGTAAATTAAATCAGTGATAAAATATGTTGACGAGTCAAACATTGAAAAACCAATCCAACTCAGCCCAACTCAATGGGCCAAACAGCCCAAAGTGAATTAAAAATTACCTTGGTCAATTGGCACGATTGAAATGAGATATTCACTACAAGTTGTTGAAAAATTTCAACAAAAAAGCAAAACTTTAGTCATTGATGGGTGATAATACATCAATGTACAGGTGTAAATAAAGGAGAAAGAGAAAACTTTAGTCATTGATGTCAAATAACAAGTTTGATTTAACAATACGCCCAACAATCACATGGGGCTTTTTTTTTTCTTTTCTTTTTTTTTTTGCCTTTTAGGAGCTGTTTGGGACGTGGATTAATTATAATAGTATTTGAAGTACTCTGCACCCTAAAATAGACTATTATAACTTAGATTAAATAATTCTGCATCCTAAACACAGATTACATAATTTTACTGGCTATTATAACCCACAGACTATTACAAATTGGTTGTATTTTTTTTTAAAAGGAAAACACTTCATTTAAGGGAGAAATGATCTTGTTTTCTCTTTCTTTTTTTTTTTTTTCTTTTTTTGAATTTTTCAAGGTTAAAATACCATTTTGGTATCTAGACTTTGAGTTTCATTCCATTTTAGTCCATGTATTTTTAAATGTCCAATTTTAGTCTCTGTACTTTCAATAAAACTTAAAATTAGTCCATATTGTTAACTTTCCTAAAAAAGATTTAGTCTCTATTGGCTTTCATTCTATAAATTTTTTGGAAATATGTTCACATTATTTATTTTCTTGCACGAAAATTATTATGATTATTTAACCTAATTTCAAAACTAAATTAACTTTAAACTAATGGTAGGAACCAATTTTTAGCTTTATTGAAAGTTCAATGACTAAAATTGGACATTTAAAAGTATAGAGACTAAAATAGAATGAAATTCAAAATACAAAAACCAAAATAGTATTTTAACCATTTTTCAACTATGAGGTTTTTTTGTTCTTTTTTATTTTTGCATTTCTAACGTTTTCCTTTCCCATTTTTTCAGCTGATTTTAACTGATTTTCCTTTCTACTTCCATTTTCCAAATTAGATGTAAAGTTGTATTGATTTTTTTTTTTCCATTTTAATTCCATATATTTTCACCATGTTGGATCACGTTAAACTTCTTTTTGTTTTACTATCTTTGGTTTTTATGAACTATATTACGAGAGACAAATATTTGGACTTCTGACCTCTTAGTTAAGAGTTATAAATCTTAACCAATTGAGCTATGCTCAGATTGACAGAAAAATGATAATCTTAAATCCAAGAAATTATATGTATGTGTAAGCATTTTGACTATGCCAAAATAAGCATAACTCAACGATAATTAACATCTATTTTCTTCCCTTGAGATTGGAGGTTCAAATCCTCACACCTCACATTTATTGTACTAAAAAAAGTAAGTATTTTAACTATATTATAATTGAAAATTTTATTATTTGTTTCCTCGAAGATTGATTAAATAATCACAAAAAGAAAATCTTTCCTCTTATTATAAGTATTCATAAGTTAAAAAGAAAAAATAAAATGTCGGAGAAAATAAGATACTTAGAAATCTATTAACTTAATTGCAATTTATAACAATATGAATATTATTAAGATCAAATTTTTATTTAAAAAGTAAATTTTGACAATTTGAACCATATAAACATACAAATAGATTAAATATATATTTTTAAAAAGAGAAGTAAAGAATTAAATAATTATAGGGAAACAAAATAATTTTTACTCTTAAATTTGGCGATGTATATCAATTTTTATCCTAAACTTTCAATTGTATCAAATTAGACCTTAGACTTTAATAATTGTTGTAATATTTACCTTAAACTTCATTAAGTCTTTTTATTTTTATCTTTTGATAGGCTTTTGTTTGAAGATTATTAAAAAAATATTATTGTGTATTCAATTAATTACAAAATATTGGGCCGTATAAAATTCATAAAACATCAAAAAAAATGACACTAGACCTTAATTTTTGTTGAAATTTATGAGTTGTAAGAGATTTATTCAGTTGTTGATTTTGTACATCGATAGGGCTTAATTTTATGTCTAATAAGACCCTAAAATTTCAATTTTTTGTCTAATAAGTCTGTGAATTTTAAACAACATCAAATGGATTAAGGATCTATTAGACACAAAATTTAAAAGTCAAAGACATATTGAATACAAAATTGAAAGTTTAAAGACCTATTTGACACTTTTTAAAGTTCAGGAACCAAACACACATAAATCAGAAAATTAAGGACTTATTAAACACTTTCTATAATTCAAGAACTAAAGACACAAACTAAAAAATTCAAAGACTAAACTTGTAATTTTTAGTTCAAAGACTAAACTTGTAATTTAACATTTCTTATATATTGAAGAATAGTACATTCAGTGGCTTAGGAGAGATTAAAACATTAAATATCAAACTATAATTAAGAAACAGGATGCACATATAAATGATTAAGTTTATTTTATTTATATCTAATTTTTTAAAGATCACGAGCTTTAGGAGCATACACCCAAAATCCAACATTATATTCATTGAATAAGCATCAAATTCCTAACAAAAATTTCCCCTGGTAATCATGCAAAACTATACTATAGATGGTTTAGTTTGATTTCTTTGACCCTTTCTTTGTGAAGCCATTAAAATATGGATGTGTCCAATACATCCAATTTTGTTCCAATGAATGTAAAACATTCGATCAAATACTTGACTTTTAAGAAGAATAAAAGTACGCAATGTACAAGATCCAATAAGTCATATATTAATTTAGCACACAAAATAAAGCTGTGTTACTTTGTTCTCTTGAGAATAATTTTATTTAAACCTATAAAGTACACAAATTTTTTTACTTTGTTCCCCTGGGAGTAATTCTTAGTCAGAAGAAATACACAAACCATTTAGTGAAGAAAAACTACTAGCTAGAAAAAAACATTAAAATAGGTGAATTATATTTCAAAAGGCTCCCCATGTACCATTCTCAAAACTCAAGCCTGGCTGGAACAAGGTTGGCATTTTATTTGGCTCAAACCAACCAGTTTGCTGAATATAATTTTCAATTAAGTCACCTCCAAGAGTTGTCAGCACCGACGTCCCAATTGCATCAACAATGCATTTGCCAATGATATTGATATATTCAACACAAGTTGATGGTCCCTTAATGTAAGCTTTACCAACACCAAGTAATGCAGTGCAAAAAACAGTGACGATTGTAACTGTTGAGATCTTGAGTAACTTGTCCTCAGGCTTGCGAAATGTGAAGCCATAAACAAGAGGAGGTACCAACCCAAAAAGTACGAACGATAGAATAGCCACTGTGAAATGGAGACGATAATTTCTTCTATCTCCAAATACATTTTCGTAACTTTCTATTTCTCTAGCTTCTTGTTCATCTTCTCTAGTTTCGTCCTTATTCATCCAAAGTTCCGATATCTGTAAATTTCCCAGTATATTGGGAATGAGAGAAAAAGTAAGAAAAATACTTGTCGACTCCGTTTGATAATGAATTAGTTTTCTGTTCAGTTTTTCAAATACAAGTTTGTTTGGTGATCAATTCATATTTCTGTTTTTAAAATTTTAAATATGTTTTTCAAATTTATGAAGAAAATTTGAAAACAGAAAATAAATAAACAAGATGTAATTATTATCTTATCTCATGTTTCATTAAATAATAAATATTAGTTTAAACACCTACCAATAGTACATAATAAGAGCAATTGTCAAAGTAGTCGAAACATTCAAATATTCAAGCAAATAATTTTAAATTTATTTCCTCTCTAAAATTTTCATATTTATCAATCCCCTATCTACTAAGATCATGCAAATTTAGTAAAAGGGCGGTGACTTTACAATTAAGAAGATAATTTTCTATACGCTAATGCCTTTTGAATTAAGGCTGAATAATTGCATCTATAAGAAAGGAGGTCAGCTAATTGCTATGCTATCTTCATAAATTTCTAAATGTGGAATAGTTATATATATAGTAGTGCATACTTAATCCAATATATAGGCAATATCATATTAGCTAAATACGTCATAGTATAAGGGGGATTTTGTTACTTACTTTATAAGTCATGACGAACAATCCAGTAATCAGGCTTGCTAGTGAAAAAGCTACAATTTTCCCTGCATATTTATGAAAACAGTTTAGTGTAGAAATTTCAAAGCATGCATAAAAGAAAGGAAAGGAAAATTAATAGTTTGAAAAAATAATTTACCAGTGGTAGTTGCGGTAGTTGCTGCAGATGTTACAATGCCTAAGCTTGCAATCAATTCAGTTAAACCACCATACACTATGCTTCTCGCAATTTCTATCTTTATAATACTTCCACTTGCTTCTGGAATTGCAGTTACTATAAGCACTTCTTCTCGAAGAACTAGAGTTTGAATCGTCTCAATTTCTGTATTTTTGGCTGCCTCTAAAGGAACAATATTATCAACGGACTCTTCACTAGTTGGATTTTTATGTGTAATCGCATTATCTCTAACTTTAATGGGTGTCTTTGTGGGCTCACTAACTCCCATTGGTCGTTTTTCGAGTCCAATTTGGAGTTCGCCACTACCGTTCTCACTACTACTCCCTTGAGTACAAGCTGCAAAGAATGTAAAACCCTTTGATAACCATTTTATTTTTAGCTTTATGTTTTTCTTTTTTTGGTAAATTAAAGTTTGTTATCTAAACAGTTCTTTGTTTTGTGATATACACAAATTATTAAAAAATGCTTTTCAAAATTTATTTTTAGTCGTGAAATCCATATAAAAAAAACAAAACAAATAATTTATGATTTAACATGGGCCAATTATTAGATATATAAAACTAAAAATGAAAAACCATACATTTTATTACTGTCATTAAAAGGTAGATTTCAGATGACTACAAATCTAGCAGAATTGAGTCAAAAATATTACAAAAATAGGAGTAAAATTTAACAAAAAGAGAACATACATCAATCAAATGGTTAGGTGCCAACTTGAGCATAGCTCAAATGGTTAAGGCATATATCCTCGACCAAGAGATCAATAGTTCGAATCCTCACTCATGTTGAACTAAAAACAAACTACTACTATGATTTAATTTTATCAATATTAAGATTACTTAATGATTGTAGCTTTTGCCACTTAGCCTATCTCCCAAACATGAGTCTAACCTAGGACACATTTCTAGTCTCAAAATTTGGACATGTAATAATGTTTATCTTGCCGTTAAAGCCCACATGTACATGTGACAAGGTTATGCAGTTTATCATATCAATCTACATAATGTAGAAGCATACAAATACACCTCATTTTGATAAGAGAGTGTATGGTACACTGAAACCACCCACATATCTTCACAATTGTATGATATGGACAAATGACCACCAAGCCTCCTCTCAAATAGCTATCCAACCATGTTTATTCTCGAGCATATCACTTTTAACCAAGCCGAGATATATTATCTCTTAGCTAATGTAGGACTTTAGTCGCTTTTCCAACAATCCACCCCTCAAACAAAGGACCACCAAGCCTTCTCTCAAATAGTAGTTATTCATTCGTGTTTATTCTCAAGCATATCACTTTTAACCAGGTCAATTCCTCTTCACCAAAGCACACTACTTGTCCGATTAGCTCAACCACGAATCACTGTGACTATGTCATTGATGCACATCAACACGACTAAGTCAAGAGCATGGCTCTGACGCCACTTGTTACGGACACGTGAACCACCACATATCTCCATAATAGTATGATATAGTCCACATTGGGCATAAGTCCTTGTGACTTTGTTTTTTGTTTTACCCAAAATGTGTCATACCAATGGAGTTATTTCCGTCACTTGTATACCCATTATCTTTTTCTTATCTAGCCACCGTGAGACTTTATTTGTATTCCCAACAGAGAGATAGGTGGACATTGAAGAGAGAATCACATCTTAAGATAACTTCATTTTTCCCACTAATTTCAACTAAACCTATCTATTATCTTGCCATTGATATAACCCTATTTACTTCACACCACAAGCCACAACCTTTCCCCAAAAGTCCTTATCCCCACAAGCCCTTTTTCTAAACATGCATGCAAAACTAGTACTTCTGTATTATTATCCATTGAAAAAAATAGTAGGGTATAACTCAAACGTAGCCATCTATAATATAGGCTCAAAGAGTGGCCTACTCAACCATTTACATACCCATTAACTAGCCCAAATAGCAAAGTCCACAAATTACAATTTTAATAGAGAAATTTGAATTAATAAATTACGATAAACTTATAGCCATCCTATTTTGAAAATGAAACTAAACTGATTCTAAAATCCCAACATCACAACAGATATGAACAAATAAAAGAAATATATATATATGAATGATAGGAAAAAGGGTTTGAACTATCAATAATTTTCAGTTTTAACTCAATTGGCTAGTTGGACTAGATAGTTCTTCAATATATATATATATTTCACTACTGAAAGCCATTGTACCCTAGAAAGCAAACATGATAAAATCTCAAGCAAAACAATAAAAAGCAAATACAATGTAAGAGGCTAGGCGCACCTACAGGCTTAAAAGTTCTCCATCCATTTTTCTAGTGTCTCTCTTTTGTCTTTCAATTTATTTTCCCGCATTCGATCATATTGCTCCATAATTTTAATTGATTCAATATCCATAGAGATGTCTATTATCCTTGCAAGACTAGGGCCCCCATGGGTAGGGGTGCGGAATAGAGAAAAAAATTCTAGGTAGCTAAACAAAGATGGAGACGAGAAATACATTTCCCGTCTCCGTTCTCCGTTCCCCATCCCATTTATTTTTATTATTATTTTTTTAAAAAAAGTATATATATATATATATATATATATATATTTGAATCACTTTTGATTATGAATTATAATCTTTAAATTTAAGGTTTTTTTTTAATTGTTTAATGAACTATGAGTTATTGTATGAATAATTTGATATGTTTAAACCATTTTAAACTCTTATATATAGATAATTAAATAACTTAATATGAAATATTATTTTGTTTCATTTAAGAAGTTTAATAATTTTTCATGAGGAATTAATTAATCATTTAAATGAGGATTCATAGTGGAGAATTAACTATATTTTAATTGAAATTTTTCTTAAAAAATCATTTAATTAATTTTTTCTAAAAAAAAATTAAACGGGAATAATTCCCGCAGGGAATCCGACCCCTATGAATTATTCTAGGGAATTCCCGCTCCAATACCTACAAAATTAAATGGAGAATTTTGTAGAGATGGGAAATGACCCGTCCCCACTCCACTCCATGGACATCTCTAAATATTCATCATGCTCTAAAATTGTAAATCAACTTTGTTATGTTATTTACAAACATGATGAATGTTTTATCTTTTAAATAAACATTAAAAATAATTAAAAATAAGAACAAAAAGAAAAATCTCACAGAGATTTTGCATAGCTCCCTTATATGTAATTCCATTTATAGGTGGCAGGGGTTTAAGAGTAACATCTGCAATAACAAATTAAATAAATAAGGAAATCTACTTTACAATAATAGTATTATATATATATATATATATATATATATATTTATAATTGTAATCATAATCCATTGGTATATTTGATTAACTGTTAACAAGGATGAAATAGAATACTAACCAAAACGTCATGGATTAAAAAGTATAATTTATGATGTTTAACTTTTTTTTCCCTAATTATTTTGAGCATCCGAATAAATTGTTCATTGGAGCAATGGTAAACATTATACATGAAGGATAAGCTTAGGGCAGAGGTTGAGGAAAGATGCAGATTGAAGTTTAAAAGCTTTATAAATTGCTATTAATGTGGAAGAAAATGACACAAATTTGGAGAAATTTCCCTCTCACCAATAGAGGAAAGGATGTAGTTAATTAAGAATAATGATTTTTGCCCAAGTATGATAATGTTTTAGTTTTTTTTTAATAAATAATTACTATTTTATCCACTCTACAGTAATTATAAATACCAACAATTTTTTAAAATATATAGTTTTGAAACTTTATCCATATACCAATATTTAGAAAGTAATCCATAGAGACTTTACTAACCCAGGTTAGAGAGTCAAAAACGTTAATTAGATAGAGTAATAGAAAGAGAAAAACAAAACAGAGAGAGAATTTTGTAGAGGCATTTCTATAAACCCCTTGATTTTGTTTCTAATTTCTAAATCAAACTAAAATTTCAAAAATTATTTACCAAAATTAACAAAAAAAACACAAATAACCCTATGCAATAAAAACAAGAAAGAGAAATGGAAAGGGTTGGAAAAGGGGGGAAAATTAAAGGCAAAAACCAAAGGAAAAATATGATGTGTACCATGAGAAGCTGAAGCTGAAGCCTTAGTTGAAGTTGAAGTTGAGGCTAATTCGTTGGATCCTTGAGCCATTTTTTGGAACTGGATCTGCCGATGCTCTGCTTTGAACTGAAGAGCTTCTGAGTTCTGAGTTTGAAGTTGAATATAACAAACCATTTTCTCTCCCTCTAATAATTACATTACAATTTACAACCCGACCCGACGACTTTCGAACCGAGGACTTTGTTTCTTTTTTCTTTTTTTTTTTCTTTTCCTTTGGACACATATTCTGATGTTCTCTTCTTTCTTTTTTCTAATCTGTTTTTGAAAAGCTCATAAATAAATGTCTGATAATTAAAGGTCCTACATCCAATGCAGTGATTCACCATGTTT
Source organism: Trichosanthes truncata (assembly GCA_033996785.1). Taxonomy (NCBI): domain Eukaryota; kingdom Viridiplantae; phylum Streptophyta; class Magnoliopsida; order Cucurbitales; family Cucurbitaceae; genus Trichosanthes; species Trichosanthes truncata. The sequence goes on along the minus strand of MU867259.1, from coordinate 41,910,341 downwards.
GAGAGTGATGAGATTTTAATTTCGAGTGATTTTGTCAAAAACAATGTCTAATAATGAATTGTTTTAATACTTGGTTTCCCACTTTTTTTTTTTTTTTAATGTAGTTAAGGTTTATTTTGAATAATTAATGTTGAGAATTTTTAAGTGGTTGTGTAATGGATTTGTGAACTTTAGAAAGTGAACAATGAGTTTCTAAGGGGTATTTTGATATTGTTTGATGACCAATTTTGTTTTTTGTTTTTAAAAAATGTTTTTGAAATTGTAAGGAAATTTCAAAAACAAAAAAAAAAGTTTTTAAAAACAGATTTCTGTTTTTCAAAAACTCATTTTTCTTTGTAATGCTCATTTTTTCCTCTTTGACGTATCACTCTCCAACAAATTTCTTTTTTTTAATTTTTCTTTCTAAAAGTCTTTTCTCTCTAAAAAAATTTCTCTCTCTAAAATTTGCATTTTTATATAATTTTTATTTCTCTTTCTCTCTCTATAACTTTTCATTATCTCTTTGAAATGTTTATATTTTTTTAACTTTCATTTCTCTTTTCCTTATAGTATACCCTATCCAATTTCTCTCTCTAAAAATTAAATATTTTCCTCAAAATTCTCTCTCTCTAAACTTGTCTCTCTCTTTAGCTTATCTATTTCTAAAATTTCTCTCTAACTTTTCTCTCTCTAATAAATATATTAACTTTTCTCTTAAAAATAATTATCTCTGGATTTTTTCTCACTACAACTTTTTTCTTTCTCATTTATCTTTATTTCTCTAATATATCTTTTACTCTTAACTTTACTCTCACTTTCAAATTTCTCTTTTTATTTAACTTTTTTCTCTTTACAATTTATCTTTTTCTCTCTAACTTTTTTTTTCTCTTACTAATATTTTTATGACACTTAATTAATATTCTCTCTCTAAGTATTTTTCTTTCATGTCCCAAAATTTACTATGTTTAAATTCTTTTCTCTAAAACAATTATATCTATGTCTCCACACATTTTTCTCTCTCTAAAACATCTCTTCATCTCTCTCATTTTTTAAGAAAATTGAAAACAAAACCAGTTATCAAAGAATTTTGGTTTTCAATTTTTATAAAACAGTTATCAAACATATATGGTTTTTGTTTTTAAAAAACAAAAAACCAAAAATCGAAAACAGAAAAACCAAAAGTTAAAAACTGAAATGGTTATCAAACGAGGCATAAACTTTCTATTTTGTGTCTCATAGGTAACTTAACTTTAAAAGTACATGATAAGTTTTTAACTTTTAATTTTGTGCCTAACATGTCATTGCATATTCAACATTTTTTAAAAAAAAATTAATGAATATACTTTCAAGTTTGTACCTAACCAATTGAGCTATGTTCGAGTTTTCAAACCTCCTCATTATTCATCTACTTAAAGAAATAGTAATTGTTTATTAAAAAAAGAACAACTTTCTATATCTTCCTCACATACATGTAAAAAACCCACATCCCTATTTAAAAGGAGCAGCGTTGTTTATTCAAACTTAAAAAAAAAAAAAAAAAAAAAAAAAAAAAAAAAAAAAAAAAAAAATTCCTTTTCACAATCTTTCAATCATACTGACTTTTTAGTTTTTTTCACCTTCTCCAATCAAAATCACACTATCTATCCGTGTGCAGATAGTTTCCAAAGTTATAATAAAATGAGCTTCCTACTCTAACTTGTAGAAATAGTAGACTAAGTCAATATCTAAGAAACCTAAGCAATCAATTTTTCAATGTTAAATTTGAAAAGAAAATAAAACAGTGGGGTTCTGGGTTTTTTTGTCAATAGAAAATAAAATAAGCTTGAAACAAATAAATGCAAGGATAAAATCGATCTTATCAAAGTTTCTAATTCAAGGTACGGTCTCATCCAATTTTAATTTTGATCCCGGGCTTACAAAAAAATAAATTGATTATTAATCCAAGCACTTAGTCTATTATTCGGAAAAGTCGTGATAAGTTTAATTCTCTTAATTTAATTGCTTTTAACAAAGCATTACAACAAATCTTGTTATCTAATTAATTGAGCACAATAGCGTTCCATATTAATTCAAACAACAACACTAAACATGATGGGAAGACTAAGACAAGATTTAATAGGCGAGATAGCTACATGATAAGTATTAATTAATCTTATTTATTGTGTCTAATTTCCTTCTATTTTGATTGAATATTGTGCTTATTTGTTGTACTTAATTTGATTTAGATAATGAATTGCCAAAGATTTGGTGGAATTAGTCTAAAAGCACATTTTATTTTAAATTCACAAATTGAAAAAAAAATGAAAAAAAAAATTAGAAAATTAAAAATTGGAAGAAAAAGAAGAAAAATATTTAAAAAAAAAAAAAGAAGTATATGTTATGGGTGAAATTGGATTTGAAAAGAATGGGCTGGATAAAGGAAAGAAACCCAATACGAAGTCCAAACGGACCGAAACCGACAGGAGACCAACCAAGGACGAGAAAGGATGAAGAAACGGGCTTGGGCCAAAGCCCAAGCCCGTGGTCGGCCTCGGCCGAGGCCGAGGCCGACCAGTTTGGCAAGGCCCAGTTTTGGGCCTTACCTCAGTCCCTTATGGCCCGTGTGCTCTCGGTTAAGCCCAATTTGACCTTTCCTTTCTCCATTCGAAGACGGAAACCCACGAAAAACCCTAGGAAGGAAGCTATTTAAGCTCTTCCTCAGGGAGAGAGCAAGGTAAGTTCATTCCAGCTTACAACACTCTCCTACGACTCTCAAAACTCTCTCTGACTTAAGCATCGGAGCCTGTGTGGTCTACATCACACCGGTGTCCAGGTTTTTCTTGTCTTGCAGGCCGCGTTCTTCCCCCAAGAATACAAATTCACCGTCGTTGTCAAGTGGAGGTCAGGTGATATTTCTCCTGTCCAAAATTTGGCAACAACAGTATATATAAAGTGCCGGCAGTAGGTTTTTAAGAAAATAATATATATATATATATATATATATATATATATATATATATATATATATATATATATAGATAGATAGATAGATAGATAGATAGATAGATAGATAGATAGATAGATAGATAGATACAAACAAACAATTATATTTGTAGGCTTAAGTTAATGGGCAAAAACTATTTCAAAAAGAAAAAAAAAAGGTTAATGGGCAAAAAAATGGCCCATTAACAAAACAGGTTTCTGATTTTTTTTCGTGCAAGTGGTGGTCATCGTACGTGGAGGACGTCACAACATAAACTAACCGGTAGAGATGTCCACAGGGCAGGGCGGGGCCGGGGAATGGATTCCCCATCCCCGCCCCCCATTTCATTCCCCGTCCCGGCGAATTCTCCATTTAATTTCGCAGGGATCGGGGCGGGGATTCCCCACGAGGAATTCGATGGGATCAGGTTCCCCGCAGTGAATTTCTCTCTGTTCTTTTTTTTTTTTTATCTTTTTTTTTTTTTTAAATTTATTCTCAACCAATATAGAAATTATTTCGAAATGAATAATTTTCAATATAATTCTATTTAAAGAAAATGTTATAAAATTTCCTAATATACCATAAGTAAAAATATTATAATGTCGAAACAACTTAATTTCTAAAAATTCAAAATATTACAACATAGTCTTTAATTTTTTTAATAACGAAATAGTCTTAAACTAATTCCTACTATAGTTTTTTTTTTTAAATTTATTTATAGGTAATAATTAATATATATATTACTAATCGGGGCGGGGCGGGGGCGGGGGCGGGGGCGGGGAATATATTCCCCGTCCCCGTCCTAATTTAGCCAATGGGAAGAAAATTCTCCCCACACCTCCCCCATTCCCCGTGTAATCGGGGATTCCCCGCCCCGTTCGGGGGGGCCCCAGCCTCGCGGGTTAAATGAACATCTCTACTAACCGGCTAGACTTCTTTAGCATATTTTTTTAGGAGAGAGAGTTGACTATTTTAAGTAATAACTTTACCTCTCCTTCGAGTATAAATACGAGGTCCTTTTGCTCTTTGAAGGAGAGACAGTAAAGAGTTTTAGTTTTCTTTGTAAAAAAAAGCTTAGAGGGTGAAAAGAGTGTTTTCCATTTCTTTAGTTCTTTGAGTTTTTTTTTCTTTACGATTCTTCCCTTTTTTCCACCATATGTTTCTAAGTCTTAATTTCTGATTAAATGGTGATTTAATTTTCAATTGTAATTTTGTGCGGCTTTGGGCCAAATTGAAATTTTGATTGTTATTAAATAAAATTGATGCCTTAATTTAGTTTTAATTGATTTATTGTTATCTATGATTTTGTGATCCGTAATTATCACAATTTATTAAAATATGTAGTAAGGGGTTGATTTATGTGTGTGTAATTATGGCTTTTCCATTTTACATAGTTTGCATAATAGATTCTAGGGAAACAAAGAAACAAAATTAATTAATTTATAACTATCTCAATTAGTTAGTTTTGGTTTAGTTCTTCTCATTGTTTTTAATGCTATTATTAATTGGTATGGAACGCTATTTTGCCCAGTTGATTAAATGATAAGTTTTGATGTTGATGCTTGATTAAAGTCAATTAAATTAGGGAAATTTACATTTATTGCGACTTTTCCGAATAAATTGACTAAGTTCTTGAGTTTGAGAAATTGAATTGTTTTTTTTTAGCCCATGATCAAGATTACAATTGGATAAAATTTACACCCTTGAATTGGAAGTTTCATAAAATTGATTTTTTTTATTCGTTTTTTATATTCATTGTTTAGTTACAATTTTTGTTCAATAATTCAAACCTCCCCTTTATTTTATTATTATTTTTTTTTTTAACTTTGAGAAATTAATTCGATTAATTCCCTTGAGATTTGACCTGGTCCACTATTTCTACAAGTTAGATTTAGAGAATCTGTAAATATTTTGGAGGGCTTCAACAACCCGACCATTACACCTAATCAATTTTTCTTTTTAATTCTAGAGTTTATCATGCAAGTATGAAGTCATGGAAAATCCATAAAAACACACACATGAGCCAACTCTTATTATACCTAATCCAATCATTCAAGAAAATTACAGATCAAGAAATCATGTTTAGCAAGCATACAAGAAATCAATATAATTAAGGCGTAAATTCAATCAATGAAAACTCATAAGAATAGAAGCAAGAATAAAAGAATACTTGATTAAGAAAATTGCAATGATGCCTGAAGCCTCACAGTCTTACAATTGGACTCGAACCGACCTTTGAATTAGAAACACAAAGTCTAGCCTCTCATCGTGACGATATGGCCAAAATCTGTCATGATTCGATCGTTACAAAAGTTTAAAGGAAAAATACAAAGGAAAACTCTAAAGGTGTCTGAAAACATAAACCTAATCATAAGTCACGGATTGCCCTAGAGGAAAAAGAAGAATTTATATGCAGGTGGCAGCGTTGAGACGCCAAGGGTAGCGTAAAGACGCTGCCCTGATAAAAAAGGAAAAGATCGCATAATTTGGGTAGCGTTAAGACGATATGGACAGAATGGGATTGGCGCACTTATTTTTAGCATCTCGACGATGTGGGTAGCGTCTTGACGTTCTCAGCCTTGAGCACATGGAATCTATAGCGTCGAGTGGCATCTTGACACTATCTGTGTGAGATTTTTTGCTTGAATGCTTGTGCAGCAGCGTCTTGAAGCCCAAATAGGGTCTCGACACTATCCTCTCGGGTCAAATAGTTTGATCTTCATTTTCTCTTGACTTGGTTGCTCAATTTAGGTCCAAATGGCTCGTTTTTTATTTTGATTCATCAAAATTGCTCCAATTAGCTCTAAATTGCTCGAACTCTACAAAATAGACAAATAAACTGTAACACCCTCTTATGTCTTTAAGAACTCAGAAAAAGAAAACATGCAATAAATATGCAACATGGAAAAATGAAGTTCAAATGCATTCCTTAATTGAATTTCGAGGACGAAATTCTCAAAATGGAGTAATAATTTGTAAGACCTAATTTTGGTCTTCTAGCACAAGCAATTTGAAACTTTGAAAAGGGAATACAAATTGTATTTAATAAATATATATATTAGAAAAGAAAGGAAAATAGGAGTTTGTATTGTATTATATTGGAAGGAAGGAAGTTGGAAAAGAATATATATATATTATTAAAAAATAATAATAATAATAAAATAAAAGAAGCTTCTAGTGGAAGCTTTTGGTTTTAATTTAAAAAAGAAAAAAGAAAAAAAAAAAAAGAAATTCCGTGTGGCTTTTGTTAAGCCACACAAAAAGAGTGTTTTAATAAAAATAAGAAAATAAAAATGAAAAAGAGAGGGAGGAGTGTTCTGGAAAAGGGGGAGAAAAGAAAAAATGAAGAAAGAAATGAAGAGAAGGAGAAAGGGAGAAGAGGAAATTGAGGAGCTTAAGCATGCCAAGCATGAAATTGAAAGTGGTGTTGAGAGGCTCAAGCAAGAAGATTTATATTGGTAAGTTTTTTTTTTGGGAAACCATGAAAATAGGTGGTTTTTAAAGAGAGTTTTATGGATTTTTCTTTTTTTTGATTGTGGGATTCTTATGGATACTTTGAAATAGGAGGATGAAGTTTGTAGTTTGCTTATGTTATTATTTGGGTATGTTGAAAGTTAAGAAATGGAATTTGGGTATTTGAAATGTTCAATTTTGTTGGGAGGTTGTTTTAATTTTAGGGAATGAAAGATAAATTAGTAAAGAGAAAAGTTTGCCAAGAGAAATTACTAGAAACTTAATTTAAGAAAGCTTAAAAGATTAGAGAGTTGTAAGAAAAAGTAAAGGTATGGATTGGAAGGAAGAAAAACAGGGTGTTTTGGAAGAAGTTGAGAAAATGAAGAAGAAGAAGAAGAAGGGTAATTAGGTAAATTGAAAAGGGAAATGATTGTATGGTATAAAGTGGAGTTATGAGGAGAGAAAAGTGGACTTGAAATTGGATGTCTCACTTGGGAGACATAGTTTGGAAATATAAAAATTATTTATATTTTAAGAAAGGATGGATTGTGGAAGAAAGAGAAGAAAATATTAGTTAATTGGAGAAAATGACAAAATACTTCATGGATTTTGAAAAGAAAAGAATTAGAAATGATAAAATAGTTTTATTTGGGAAAAGATAATTAGTATATTGGTGAATGTTGGGATGAGAAAGAAGGCATAATTTGGAAAATTGGAATAAGGGAAATAGATTGGAAATTAGTTAATTCGATTAAGATGAAATTCATGTTATTTCTCTTTTGGAATTAGTTTGTAAATTGGTGATTTGGTTATTGGTAATTTCAGATTGGACAGAAATTGGACTAGCATATGATTTGAAGAATTGACGTTGATATTTCTGTGAGTGGTTTATTTTACGAAATATTTTTATTATTTGATTATCATTACGAATTTTCAAGAATTCTATAAATCATGTGTGATTTTAGTGAAAATTGCTAAGAAATTTTCATAGTATGTTATGAATTTCCAAAAATGGTATGGAAATGCCAATATTTTATGCTTTTAGTTGAAATTGTCATTTGAGAGATATTTAAGATATTTTTATGATTATTGAGATGTTTGAAGAGTTTTAATGTGTCTTGAAAAATGTATGAAATTTATATGAGATGTGAATTCAGAGAAAATATGATTTTAGAAATGTTTTATATTATTGAGAGATTTGATGATTATTCGAGAAAGTATAAATGTTTAATGTTATTTAAGAAATATCTCAAGTTGATGAACAATTGTCTAGAGAAATATATAATTTTCAGAAAGAGTTTGAGATCTTGAAAAGTTAAGAATTTTTATGATTTAAAGTGATTTGTGATTTAAGAGGTTTATGTTGGAAGTGGTTTTCAAACCACTAGATCTTTGTACCCATGGTGATTACCCGATATGCTATGAGAATGTGTTTCCATAGTATGCTAGCGTGCTCAGGCCGCAGGGGATGCAGGGGAATGCCGGGGCCATTAGATGCCAAATCCGGATTCCGAATCCTGGTCCAAATCCTGGTCCTGAAGCATTACAGATGTTAGAGTTTGCTCTACGTGCACGTATGACAGAGATATGTTCCGCTATGTATCTGGAGATTACTCGGTACATAGTATGATAGAGATTTGGGTACAGATTTGGTGATGAATTTCACTAGTTATGTTTATGCTTTCCAGAGCTGTAATTGCAGATTTTCGTATCTATGTTTTACGAACCTGTGCTTATATTTTAAGAGTTGTTGTTTCAAGAGATGTTTATTTACAGACTTTAATGTCTTAAAATGATCTCGAAGGTTTCTAAACTATTCGTGATTTGCATTATTTCACATAGTTATAAACTTATGTTTAGTAAGAAAACAATTTCCTTGAAAATGTATTTTCTTATGAATCACCACTCACTGGGCTTTTTAGCTCATTCTTTTGTTTTTAATTTTTCCACCAGGTTGCTCTTGAGTTTCAACCAGAGTTAGTTAATCAGAGTTTGCCACTAGTCTTATCAAGTCATTGCATATCATTTATTGTAAGTAAAGAGAGAAATTCCAATGCGTTGTTTATGAGATATTCATATTTAAAGATAGTTAATGAGAAAAGAGACAAAGATTTGGCAATAGATTCCATTGCACTTTTGGGGTCTACTGCCATCACAGCTCATCCTAGGTTTGGTAGTGTTAATCTGGGGCGGGTTTTGACATAAACACATAAGAGTATAAGAACTAGCATAAAATAAGATATATAAATAGTACATTTTAGGTGCTATCAATGTTAACTCATTTGGCTCTCCCTCTGAATGACTGCAAGACTCAACGTATCTTCCTTGCCCATCTCTTCCAAATGTAAGTTAATCTCCTTTGTAATTGATAACTTGTAGAAATACAAGTTATTTTACCTTAGAAAATAGATCATATGGATTAGAGATTGAAGATTATGCATGCATTGAGCTCGTTTAATTCACGCTATTTAATCACATTTTATCTTTTATCATGATGCATTGGAAATGAAAATTTAGGAGTGAAAAGCCATTCTAGAAATATTTAACAAGAAATACTTTTATTTTTTTGAATGAAGATGCGCTGAGTTGGACAATAGAGAAAGATGCGCCGAATGTTTTAGCCAGTTTCAACGCAAGAGGCAGTTGAGAGATCCAGTTATCTACCAAGAACTTGTCACATCTATTGGGATTTATGCCCTAAAGCCTCGTAATTATTTATTTATTTAATAATTAATAATAATTTTAATTATTTTATTTGCAATATAATATTATCCATTATATGAAAAATTCAAGGTTATTAGTGTAATCTTGAACAGTATGTGGTTGACATACGAGAGGATCATGTTCAAGAAATAACCTAAAGGGTCATAGTATATGGATAAGGTTGGGTGCCTTATCCTGGTAACACTGTTGATACGACCCACTTTATAATAGTTACAAATGATTTGATCCAAATCATTCATGTGGAGACATGTGAGTGGGGGTATCTTATACAATGCGTTTGTGTAAGACTGGACTACGAAATATTTAATCTCTCTTTATAAATCTGTTAATTGAGAAGATTAATATTTCATCAGGATGATCATATGCGACTCGATCTTAATCCTGAGTGAGTTATGAACTCCTGCCTGTGAGGGCTTGTCCTTTGATTTGCATGGGTGAGAGTGACTTTTATAGCCGATTCAATATGCCTACCATTTTGGGGACTTGACCAAATAGAAAGCTGGAAACATAATCTCACAAGATGAAATTCACTCATTCCCTTATAGGGTAAGTAGATGAGTAGTTCCCTTAAGTGCTGATTTCGGGACTTGAACAATGGGGCCCCACCCTCTCACTGGCCCGAGAGGGATTTAGTTTATAATTAGATTATAAATAAATTGTTCATTAGAGGATCAGTGGTACTTAAGGTGCAAGATGTAATTATAGGGGTAAAATGGACTTTTAACCCAACTGTAATTACGAACAACTCGTGAAGGATCGACTTTCATGTAATGATTATATCTATGGACACAACTTATCCTACATTGCATAAGAGTGCAACTCTAGATCTATAGTGGAGTGACTTATAGTTAATGAATGAAAATTAATTAATTAAAGAGTTTAATTAATTAATTTTGTATCATTGGAGCTTATAATCTGTAGGTCCATAAGGTCCCCTTGCTAGCTCATAGTAACACTAAAAGATCAATTTAGTTGAAAGAAAAATTTGAAATGTTCAAATTAATATTTAATTTGAAGTGTTCAAATTAATATTTAATATATTAGATATAATAAATAAAAGAGGAAAATATATTTATTGTATTTGATACATTAAATATTAAAATAATTAATGTATATTAGATACATTAAAGAAAAGATATTTATTAAATTTGAATTGGATTCAAATTAGGAAATAGATGTCGTAGGAGAATTTTAAAAGGTTTGAATAAGATTCAAATTGGTTAGATAAATATATTTTAATATATTAGATATTAAAATATATTATTTAATTATCTTCCCTAGACCACTATAAATAGGACCCTAGGGGTGAGCCATTTGGTATTCTTCTCAACACACATCTCTTCAATAGAGAGAATTAAAGAATTCTCTCTAGACCTCTTCCTCTTTAATCTCTTGTGGATTTTCTTTCAAGAGGCTCCCACAAGCCTTGGTATTGTGTTCAAGTCATAGCCAGGAAGACTTTGTGGAAGAGATAAAGATCTGCCAAAATATTCTCCATAATATTTATCTCAAAAGTAAGTTTTCTTAATTAATATTATTTTTAGTTTAATTGTAAATAAAATCAAGACGATCCAATATTTCCGCTGCGAGATGAAGAGTTTATTCCTATCAACATCAATGAAATCATGACCTGAGGACAAAGCTGACAAAATATAAAGAAGGAAATATAATCTAAGCTCAATGGACCTAAGCTTAATTAAGTGGTGTGGCTGAACATGATTAGACCAAAAGAGTCAACTTGCGTCTGAAGCAGTATGGGCTAATTTTGACACAAGAGCAACGTGTCTTTCTCCGATTGGTTGAGCTATATATATACACTCCGGTTGAAGATAAAAAAAGGTTCCTCGGTTCCTCCGATTCACCCTTCTTTCATTCTCTAATTCTTCCCCCATTCCATCGATGTACATTCAATAGTCTTCCTCAACTCTCAGCTTCCTACCTTTCCTTGAAGACACCATTGAAGTTGAAGATTGAAGACTTCAACTTTCTCGTCGTTACCTTTTCCTTCTATTGCTTGCACATTGTTTTACTTGATCATAGTTGTTTAGTAAACCATCATTATTTTGTTAATAATTTCTTCATTAGAGTTTTGCTGTATCAATTGACTAGTTTACTATTGTTTGTAATCACTTTATCATTTGAAGCAATGACATTCTACTTTTCCCTTTTTCATTTTCAGCTATTTCGTTACGCATGAGTACCTAAATCCCTTAAGGGGATGTCCTAAGAAGAACTTAGTATGCATAATCTCTAATTAATCCATGTTTATTGGTTGTATTGGTCAACCGAAAAAGGTAAAAGCATGCATTCATGCCAAAAGGGTAAAGGTGTGTGGAAAGACCAAGAAAAACAAGAGTGAAAATGAATCACTAGGTTATCTTAGAAATAAGCTAACCCTTTGTAAGCTTAAATGAGTTGGGAAGTAAAACATTGTGTTGAGCATAGAAATATGACTCCATAATAAGCTTAACATTCTTAACGAAAGTGTTAGAATAAGTAGGAATTCATGCTTCTAAGGAATAACACCCAATAGACATAGAAATGTTCAGAGTAATGCACACTAAAGGATTCTATGGCCATACCCTTGTCTTTACTCATTGTCTTACACTCTTAAGTTTTATTCACATTTTACTTTGCACCTAGACAATTATTATTTAATCACATCAATTATATCTTTTTCTTCACCACTACATTGAACATTGTCTTTAAAGAATCAAATGTTACAAGATTAAATTCCTGAGGATCTCGACCTTGGAATATTCACCAAGTATTATTTGCTTACGTTAGGTTTGCACCTGGGCTTAATGTGGGGTAGACACTGATCGCATCTCAATTTATGCATGATCAACGCCTAATGCATATATAGTTAGCGCATGAAATTACAGTTGCATGCATATAAATCACACTTACCCCTCTTATTTATTAGTCAAACAATAAACTAGACAACAATAATATGTTGAAATGAGGCTTTTGAATCTGAGTTGTTTAGATAAAGTTGATGGAGGCTTTTAAAGTTGATTGAAATGATCCTTTTAAAGTTGATTTTTTTTTTTTGAAAAAAGCCTTTTAAAGTTGATTGATGCATAGGTACAATCTTTTCACATTATTATTTTTCTACTAGTCTTTTTACTTTATTGTATTATTACTTTATTGTATTAACTAATGTTCACTGATGCATAGGTACAATCTTTTCACGTTATTATTTTTCTACAAGTCTTTTCACTTTATTGTTTTCTTATTTTCTATTAGCACTATTATAATACTTTTATTTTTTAAGAACTCAAATCTAAGTTGAGATGTATAAAGAAACTATTTCAAGATTAGAGAACATTTTGAAAAAAAAAAGTGATCATATTTCATTGTCGATAAAATTGTTATACCAGTTTTTATAATCTCTCAATGTGAACCAATATATCAAATAATCTATATCATTTAATTCTAATGGTAATAAACATTTTAAATAAAATAATTAACTAAAACAAACATATTAAATATTTTATTTAAAATAAACAAGTTTTCTTTTAATTATATTTAGTATAATTTGGTAAATTCACCTTAAGATTTTTTTATTTATTATATTCTATAAAAAATATTAAAATTAATTTAGGCTCTTATACTATCTTATTTAAAAATCGTTCCATGAAATAAAATTATCTTTTAGAAAGAAAAAAAAAAGACTTTTTTTTTTTATAGATTGGTTGTTCCAATAAAATGGAGGTTATTTTTCTAATAACTATTGTTAATTATATATATATACAATTGTTAAATTTAAAGAATAATAAATTATTACAATTTATTGGAAAATCACACATATTACTTTATAACTTTTTTTTTTTTTGGAAAGATACATTTTAACTTTAAACTTATCAGTCTAAGAAAAACTTAGTGGGTAAAGTACTATTTACCATTCCAAAAGTCGGTGGTTCGATACTCCACCCTTCAATTGTTGAACTTAAGGTGAAAAAACTTTGAACTTGGTAAAGTTGTATCAACTTTAACCATAAACTTTTAATTGAATGAAAGATTTATACCTTAGACTTGGATAAGTATTGCGATTTTCACTTTAAACTTTTAAAAGTGTTGCAATTTTTATCTTATTGTAGGTTTTCATTCGAAAAATCGTTGAAAAAGTATTCTCACGTGTGTCCAATGAATTATAATTAAACATATATTTGGTATAAAAATGATAGGATCTAGACAAAAACGATAATAGAGCTGGGTTTTTTTTTTTTTTTTTTGGTTGAAATATGTAAGTTTTAAACAAAAATGTTTAATAGTTAATTTTGTGCAAAATTAAACTTGATTTCCATTAAATTAATGAGTTTGTTGATTTTTTTACATTATATTTTGTTAAAATTAGTGGTGAATTAGCTAAAATTGAATAGAGGATAATGCAACACTTATCTAAGTTTAGGGTTTAATTTGATAAAAATGAAAGTTTATAGTGAAAATTGATACAACTTGCCAAGTTTTTAGGGGTAAAAATCGAATTTTTTTCCCTTCATTTTCTTATGAGTATAAATTATTGTAGTATTTGATACATCAATGTATCCTATACTCTTGCCAACAGCTAGTTTAGACCGTTAGCAACGGAAACTCTACTAGTCTTTAAAAAAGACACAGTAATGTTTTATAAGATTGGTATCTTTATCTTAAAGAAAAAAAGAGGGGCAGTTGCATATATAGCAATCTAGTACAAACTAAATAATAGCAAATCTAGTACAAGATTAGAAAAATGTAAATATGGCACAATTTTAAGCTTAGTTGATCGGGTTATCGAACACCTCCAAAATATTTACCGATTCTCTATATCTACCTTATATAAATAGTGGAACCAAGTCGAATCCCAAGGAAACTAATCGAACTAATTTCTCAAAGTTAAAACATAAATAAATAAATTAAAGGAGTTTGAATTGTTTTGAGCAAAAATTGTAATAAAAAAACGAATAAAAAAATCAATTTTACAGAACTTCCAATTCGATGGTCTAAATTTCATCCAATTGTAATCTTGATCATAAGCTAAAAAAATCAATTTTAATTTTTCAAATCCAAGAACTTAGTTTACTTATTTGGAAAAGTCGTAACAAGTGTAAAATTCTCCTAATTTAATTGACTCGATCAAGCATCAAAATCAAAACTAACAATTTAATCAATTGGGCACGTACGATAGCATTCCATATCAATTAAAATATAGCATTAAAAATAATAAGAAGGACTAAACCAAAACTAACTAGTTGAGATAGCTACAACTTAATTAATTTTGTTTATTTGTTTCTCTAGAGTCTATTATAAATGCAAGCTATGTAAAATGAAAAAGCCATAATTACACACAACACATAGGCCAATTACAGATAGCAGTAAATCAATCAATACTAAATTAAGGCATCAATTTAATTAGTATCAATCAATCATAAAAATAAAAACAAGAAACAAAAAAATTTCAAATTAAAGATAAAATTTTTATTTGGCCCAAAACCTCATAGAACTACAATTGAAAATTGAATCACTCTTGAATTAGAAACTAAAACTTAGTCACACATGATGGAAAAGAAATAAAAGCTGTAAAGGGGAATAAACATTTTTTTTTTTTGCTTAAAAGAAAAAAAGCTAAGGGCACGTTTGACCCATTGAGTTGAGTTGGGTGGAGTTGGCTAAATTAGTCCACTCCCCGTTTGGCCCATTGACTTCACAAAACGATGGATAAATAACTCCACCCCACAGACTTCATCAGTGCTCACTGTTGAAGTCTACACATCTATCGAGGAACTCCATATTCTTCTCTTTTCCTCCCTCTCACTTCTTTCTCCATCTTCCTCTCTCTCCCTCCCTGCCACGTCTTTGTCTTCACCACAACCACTGCCACCGAATTGTTGCCTTTGCAATAAAGCCGCCACCGTCCTGTAATGAAGTCATTGTTGTCGTTGCCACGAAGTCACCATCGTTGATGCCATGAGGCCACCGCCCATATCTAAAAAAAAATTCATATTTGGATCTTCCTCGTTCCAGATCTTCAAAATCAAAGAAGAAAGTTCATATCTGAACGAGGAAGAAGTTCCTTAACAGAGCCATCGAGGCTCGTCAAAATTAAATTTATAAACCAATCTGAAGCTACTTGTAACATTGAGTGGACTAGGTCGATCATAGGGAACTGGATATTAAATTCTCTTAATTGGATTTCTTTAAAAACCAAAATAGGGGAGCTTTGCATAAAGCGATAAAAATAATTGGACAAGTAAAAGAAACTAAAGCACGGAAAGTAAACGATCTTACCACGGGCACCAAGTCAGAGTATGTCGGGCTAACAATGCAATGCTAATCATTGAAATCTAATGTTAGGTTCAGTTTCGTAATTAATCACCTAATCGACTTAATTGGAAAAGCCGGAAAAGCCCCTACAAAACCTTAGGCCCCCTAATTAAACTAATTCAACCCAGCATCAAATTAATTAATTAGCTGGGCACGATAGTGTTCCATACTAACCAATTAATCGTATTACACTCTAGGAATTGATTAGGACATTCTAATTAAACAGGATAGTCGTATTTAATTTAAAAATTCTTTTGATCCTAAGGTCTATAATGCAAACTACGAACGGAGTGCGTACCCTAAGAATGGAAACATGAGCCAGCCCACTCACTACTAAAATCAAGCATACGTTCTTGACAATTATGGATCTCAAACAACATGCATAGCATAATGAACCTACAATGTTGCGATTAAGGAGTCAATTTAATCCATGCGCATGCTCATAATGGAAACGAGAATTAACAAACAATTAACTAAGAAATTGAGTGCAATTAACATTAAATCCTCAAAATATTACTAGAAAAGCCTGACTAATCTCTAAATTGGTGTCAAAAGTCTACTCAGCCATCGAAACGAAGAAACCCGACACTTTGGCTCGATCAAAAATACCTAAATCTAACATAAACTGCTAAAAACAGTAAGAAAACTCTCAAAACGCTATCAAAACAACTATCTAAAACTAAGCATCAGTGACCTAAATGAAAAAACTCTTTTATCGTGCACGCGGTAGCATCTAGACGCTGGGAGTAGCGTCATGACACTACCAGCGTTGAGAGCAGTGCATCCGCAGCATCGAGGGAGCCTTCATGAAACTGATTCGTTGTAGCGTCTAGACCCTACCCGGTATTTGGCATACTGCCTTTTGCAACGTCTTGACGCCATTTGTAAGGTTGAGACGTTGCTGCCTCGAGCCAAAAAGCTTGATTTTGACTTCTTCCATGTCACGGTTGTTCGATTAATGCCCAATTAGCTCCATTTTGATCCTGATTCACCCAACTTGCTCCTAATACCTCCACTTGCTTGATTTCCTATAAAACAATTAATTAAGCACATAAACTACATCGAACACGCATAATTTAACAAGATAAATATAGGACATTTTAGGTCCTATCATTCCTCTTCAAGTCGCTGCCCATATCTGAATGACCATTCTTGCACGTTGGAGTAAGGAGGAACATTCCAAATCTAATTAGGCGAAGAGGCGACAATGACAGGCTGTCTGAGCAGTGGTGACGGAGGTAGCGTGGCAGCAACATGGTGTGTCTACAGTGTTCAGTCTATTAAAAATGGAATGAGAAAGAGGAAGAAGAATAAAGGGGAGAGAGAGGAAAGGGAGAATAAGAAAGTCCACCTCAACAAAAATAAATAAATAAAATATTTTTTTAAACACATTAAAAAAAGCCACATTTTTTTTAAAAACCTCATTAAAATATTATTTTTTTAAACACCTCATTGAAATATTATTTAATATGAATTTGAATTTGTTTTAAAATTTAATAGTAACTTTCAAAGAATAAAGACATTCTTATTATTGAAAATTTTGATTGGAATATAGCTCTAATTGTATAGAACAACAAAAAATGTAGGGAAAAAATTAGCTAGCAAAAACTCAGAATCTAGAACTCCTAGGTTAAACAATTCTACACCCCAAACACAGATTTTCTAAACCCAGACTAAACAACTTTGCACGCCAAACACAAACTATCTAACTCCACAGATTAATTAACTCCTCAAACTAAACAACTTTAGACTTAATAACTTCACTCATAGCCCCAAACGCCCCTTAAAAGAAAAACTCATACTCTCTATACTTTTCTACACTCCAAAAATGAAATAAACTCACATTTCCCTCTGTTCTCTTCACTGCACTGCCCTCTTTTTACAGGGAAAAACTTCCACTAAAAATAGTTTCTTCCCTTCTAGAAATATGCCAAGGAGACTAATGATGAAGAATAGTTCTCCTCCTTCAATTTTTGCCCAAGAAAAGGTCTGAAGCAAAGACCCTTGCTTCCTTCCCATTTCTGTCGAAGGAACGTTAAAAAAGAGTGTTGAAAAAGTGCCAATTCTCGATTCTGCAAAAAAAAAAAAAAAAAAAAAGCCAAAGTCTAGATCAATGGGCCTTAAAATAATTTGGGCCCATATTAAGGAAATTTTAAAGAATAGCTAGGAAATAAAAATAGTCGTAATGAAAAATGGCTAAAAACTAGCGATATTCAAAATTATGACTACCATAATTTTAAAAGAAGAGAGTGAATAGTTTTCGTTTCATTTATACCCTTGGTATATACTTGCATTCACAGTCAATCCTCACCAACTGTAAATAGATTTTTTTTTTTAAAATATCCTCAATATTCTCTTACTGTCTCTCACCATATCTAACTTGCATCCTAGATTTAAGCATTTTTAATTTCGTTCTTATTTTTTTGAATTTTTTCATTTCCAAACCCTTCATCTAAATCCTAGGATATCAATTTCCTTTATTTATTGCCTTTTTTAATAAAAAAATCATCCCTCAACAACTTTTTCTGAAATATAAATATAACATTTTTCGTCGTTTCTCTAATTTTTCAAGATGCAGCGTTCACAAACAAAAAATGTGCTTAGGTAAATGGAAGGAAAGAAACACATAGAGGAACTCGCAGGAAGGAAGAGAATGAACACATTCAATTTTCTAAAGCAGAAACGACGATAGATAGAAATATATACCTCGACAATGCGATTGGTCAACGACCCCTATTTTATCCGTTTCTATTTCTGGAGGTCAAGGGGAGACGAAATGGAGCATTGATAACTCTTCATAGAACAGTTATTTTTACTTGAATTCTATTGCTAAACCTTGCTTGTTTGAGGCATTTGGTAGCATTTTGGTTACTTAAGTTCCTAATTTAGTGCTTTCTTGCTTATTTGGCCAAGTATTGAGAAAACTTGATTAATGTTTGGATTCTTGCAATTTGTGAGCTGAATTGTTGCAATTTGTGCTTCAGGCAATAGCAGATTTAATGAATAGAGAATTGGAGTACAGTGAAGCTCTTTGAGCTAAATTGCTGCAGCAATCCATCACAGAAAAGCCAATTTTCTCACATGTGCAAGGAATATTCTCATTAATTGAGTTGTCTAAAAAGAGTCAGTTGGAATGATGTGGACCAATAGAATGCTGCCAAGCTTTATTCTCTGTCTATTAAGCCCTGATTTTGATGGACAAAAGGGAGTATATAAGGTGTTGCTTTGAAAAAAAAAAAAGAGGCTAAAAAGGAAGGTTTACGAAAAGGGAAAGAGGTGCTGAGAAAGAAGACCATCTACCATGGGAAAGGAGTTGAAGAAAAAGAAGCTTCTCGATCTGAAATACTATTCTCTTCTTACTGTTCTTCTTCTTTTTCTTTGTTGTTTCAATTTCTTAGACTGCTTGTAATGGAATTCCCAGTAGATTTTAGGAGTTTTATTTTTGTCATTATGTGCTAAGTAGTTGTAGGCAAGGATTAGGGACCTCTATATTGTAACGAGGCTTGAGTTGAGTTAATTTTTGTGCACATATGTACTGAATTTAAGTTGTTTTAATGCTATTGTTTGGATTAAGTTTGGCTAGCTTTCTCCTTCATTGTTTTCTTGACTTTTGGAAAAAAGAAAAGGAAACCAATTGCTTAAATTCACTTTAGGATTGATTACAAGCATGCTTGCAGTGAATTTGGTAGGTTAGGGATAATCACCCACCTAAGGTACACAAAGCATTGAGCAAAAATAGGTAGTTTAAATGGGAATTTAGCTACAATTTTGGGTAATTTGGGAAGATCTCGATTTAGAATGCTATGTAGTGTGAGTTTGCATGATTTTTGCTTCAGGAAATTAGTCTCATATTAGTACAAAGTAACCCTTAATCCTAGCCTGTTTTTATCCTTGTTTGATTATTTTTTGCTGCTTTATTCCCGTTGTTTCACTTATCATAACTCTTAGCACTTTGTTTGCTTGTTGTGGCTCTTTTAATTAGTTTATTCTATGTTAAAAGCATCCCCTATTGTTATTTTTATTTGGTTACTGATCGCGATTTTTTTTTGCTACACGCAAATGCACGTGATCGAAGTAATAAATAAACTGGAAGTATTCCAGAGTATCGTACCCAAGGGAACGGGGTTTAATAAAACGAATTTTAGTTGGCACAAAATTGTTGACAAATTGCAACTTTAAGTAACTGTGGGTGAAAAGTTTTGTGAGGTGTTTTCACTAAAAGAAAATTATTTGAAAATTCAATGGAAATGAAAAAGGGATTCAAGTTGCTAATGCCCCTTTGGAAAGAAAATGCAACAAGAACGCAATTGCAATCGTAGCTAACTCAAGAACTAAGTAAACCGAATTCAACTCCTATTCGACCTTCTATGAAGTATCTTTAGGAGACTAAGTGATTAAACTTATATTTCTATGGCTAATCTAACTTAGATATTTTTGCGCACAATTCTAGTGGTTTTGGAGTCTCGCCCTATGTCTAGGGTCGATGTTTCAGACTTATGTCTAAGCCTTTTCCTCCATTGCTTTTGCGACATCCGCTTCCCTTAACCCTTTCGGTATTAAGTTATAGCTTGGCAAGCAACACTAGATGACCAACTAGGTTTACCCAACAATTAACTCACCAAAAGCAAACTAGAGTTCAAGAATTAGCTAGATTGTTTTTACTTTTGAGCTTTACATCTTTCCTCTAAAGCATTTACAAACTTGAATCCCAAAGGAAATTTAGCTCTTCATGATGGAATAAATTGAAAACAGTAAATGTAAATTAGTAAAATTCATTGGTACAATCAAGGTAAACAATGCAATCAAATTGCAAATACAAAGCAATTCAGTAGCTTAAGAAACAAGTTCAAAAATTCAAGATACAAAATTAACTCAAAGAAACTTGTATAAAAGTAGAAATTGAGATACAGTGGGCCTCTAAATTAAACTTGCTACTAAATTAAAATTACTGAATTAAAAATTCAACAACCCGTAGCTACTAACTCAAGTAATTGAAATTAAACTTGCTGAAAATCAACAGACCAGTATGCTCCTTCCAAGATTAAAAAAAAACATAAGCTAATTTACTGAAATTGAAAAACAAACCAGTAGCTAATTAACAGAAATTCAAGAACAAAGTGCAGAAATCGAAAAAAACTAATCCATCCTAAAAACCCATTTCTCTTCCGCTCAATCGAGCAAGATTGCCCTTAACCACTACCAACTTTCGTTGTTATGGGATTGAAGAGAGTTTAGAGATGGAGATGTAGAAGAAAATACAATAAAAACAGTAACGTAATAATGAAAATAAAAAACTGCAGTAGGCTTCCAAAAACCCAAAAACATAACGTTGTTTTCTTCCAAAATCGAGCTCAATCGAATAAGTATTTTCTTTTTACCAATATCAACTTCGTTGAGATAGGATTAAGGAAGAGATTCGGACTAAGATGAAGAAGAAATGAATACAAACAGCAACTAAAAAAACTACAAATGAAAATTGCAGAAAGTAAGAAAATCCAAAAAACGTGAACAAAAATCTTCTCCAATCGAGCTCCCTTTGTTTGGCTTCTTTGTTCAATATTTATAGGGATCTCATGCTAGGGTTTCCCTCTTGGTTGATGGACAATCATGGCTAATCATCTTGCTAAATTCGTGGGTCAATTTTCCTTCAAAATCCCGAAATTCTCGTTTTTTACTTAAATTCCAGATCTGTCCAGATTGCAATTGCCTAGCAATTGCACTGCAGTTGCATTCCGCGAAAATCCTGCTTCAAAACATTAAGTAAGTGTGGATTTTTTTCTTCTTTTGTTTTCTTTTCTCAACTTACTTGATTTAAAGGTCTTCCATCAATCATGTGATTATATTCAAACATTTTTTATTTTTCATCAAATAATATGAATAAAAATCACAAATATAACTAAGTTTAAAGGCCAAATAATCCTCATGATTGAGAATTTTCAGTTACCCTTTGTATTCACTAGAATTTAGCTCAAACTTGTAAAATTCGTGGACTAATCCTTGAGGAGAACGATATAAATATACTTGTCACTTGCTGCACTAGACTGTGTATACTTGCACATTTGGAGTACTTAATTGAAAAATTAATTCCACTTTAGCTAAGGCAACAAGCATAGAAAGCTAAGGGGAGATGAAACAGAGCTAAAGATTGAAGAAAATCAAACGGATAGGTGGAGGGTTTTCGATTGATTCATTAAATGGTGGCAGGTAATTATACTCTCGATTTGACCTTTTTTTCGTCGGTAAATGCCAAGGACGTTAATTTATGTTTTTTTTTAAAAAAAATCTTTCAATGTTGTTCATTTTAGCAAGTTAAGGTTACTCATTTTCATGTGAATGTATATATACCAAGATACTCATATTTAAACCTACTATCATGTAATCATAGGTCTAATTATTACGATTACCATCATGTAATCATTGTTCATCTGTAATTAACATTATTGATCTCATAAACTATTTTCATACGTTTTTACGTACATTTTAGTCGTCGAATATGCAATACCATTATAGTAGCAATTAATTTGAATTAATGTCACCGATTATCATTTTCACATTCAACAAACGAATGTATATATATTCTAATATACTCATATTTAAACCTACAATCATCTGCAATATTAAGAATTTAGAGTTTTTATGGAAGCCATGTTAGTCTAAGGATTTAGATTTTATTCCAAGTTGTTATATTTTGTTGGAAACAAATTGCATCTCTCTCCTCATAATATTAGATTGTTTTAGGTTTTCTTTTAGTTTTTTTAAAAACTAAAAAATGTTGGTTAGGGGCATTCATGTCTGAATGAATCTAATTGAAAAAAATGTAATATTAAAAATAAAAAATGTAAGTTTAGACATTTCTACAAAATCTAAACCGTTTAGTTACTTTTCAAGTTGGCCTATTAATATTTAGCTGTATATCTTATTAGCTCTATTAGAAACACCGTTTAGTTAATTGTCAATGATAAGATATATCACTTTTTAAAATAAATTTAATTTCTATTACCTTTCGCTTTATAATTTTTTCAAAACATGTTAACGTGGTATCTTTTATTTAGTGAAAATGATTATTATTATTTTACCAAGCTCTATAAAAGTAACTTCAAATTAATAAAGATGACCAGTTTGAAGATTTATTGAGAATACATAGGCTAAATTTGAATATTTGAATGTAATTGAACTAAAATAGGAGTCCTAAAATATAGAGGCTAAAATAGTATTTTAACCTTCTTTTTATCTCATAAATAAATTTAAATATATTAAAAAAAATAAAAATCTTATTCATTAGGTAAGCTAATTCATAATAAAAAGTTTAAATAAATACATAACCATATTTTTTTTTACTGTAAAAATCTGAATTATTTAGTTTGAAAAATAAATGTATATTTTAAAAATGAAAATGGATTCTTATTTCTGCAATCTGGGGCACGGAATTCGAAGTTTTACTTATAAAAATAAAATTTGCAAGCACTGTGGCTCGAAATAGGGATCTGGGGGAGGGACACCATGCATCAGAAGGACAAAGAACCAACGAACCAAAGTGATTTTTGTTTATTTTAAGCTAAGTTATACATATATATATTTTAATTGAGGGGGGGCACGTGCCCCCCCCTGGCCCCTTCTTAAATCCGCCCCTGCTTATATAATTATCATATTATTGATTTTTACAGCCTACCTGTCAGTTTTTTTTTTTTTTTTCGCGCTAAACACCAAAAGTAATATTATGTAAATCACCTTTTATAAAATGATAGATAGTTCATTAATGAAAGTGCTAGTAACCTATTTTCCTATTTCATCTCTAACTTTTTTACCATCTTTTTGTCACCCTTCCCTTCTTATCTATATCTATCTTTTCTCTCTCCCTCTTCTTATCGTTTTTCTTTTGAACCCTATTTTTTTGAACCCTATTTTTAAATTTATATGCTTCATCAAAGTTCATATCTAGTCGCTTGACCTTTGGTTGCATATAGTTTTCTCAGACAATAATAAACAAAAGGTTTAAATTGATTGATAATAAATGTTATAAACTACTTAAAAAATTTAGACAAAAAGATCATTGTTACCATAGTGATGTAAATAAAGAAAATTACATATTGATAGTAAATGTTATAAACTATTTAGAAAATTGAGGCATAAAGATCATTGTTTGTCACCATGGTGATGTAAATAAAAAAAAATTACATATTTTCAAATTTGGAAAATACAAAAGGACATTGTTTTGTAAATAATAAATAACATAGTGGATGTTATGTGGTGTACCTCCGACTCATTATCAATGGAAATAAGTGATGTTTCCTTCTTGGTTAAATTATAAAAAATACCCTTGAACTATGGGGTTGGTTTCAATTATACCCTCAAACTTTGAAAAGTTTCATTATAACCCTTGAACTTTGAAGTTTGTTTCAAAAATACTCTTGAAGGTTTTTTTCGTTAAATTCATGGACGAAAAATGATGTTTTTGCATTTGTATTGTTGCTTATGTAAACATATTTGAACATAAACGTTGAAAAAAAAACCAAAACATATGCAAATATGTTATTTTTCGTCCATAAATTTAACGGAAACAACCTTCAAAGGTTGTTTTGAAACAAACTTCAAAGTTCAAGGGTTAAAATGAAACTTTTCAAAGTTTAGGGGTATAATTGAAACCAACCCCATAATTCAGGGGTATTTTTGATAATTTAACCTTCCTTCTTTGATTTACTCATTCTGTCCTAAGCCTCTAACTAGCTCTCCTTTATTTTTTTTTTTTATATATCTTAATCTTCGCCATTTTTTGGAACAAAAAGGCATAATTACTCCCATGATGCTAGTATTTCTTTTATACTATATCAATCATAAGTTTTAGGTTAATTTATTTTATTTTATTTTAACTATTTTAGCCAATTCAAAATAATGGAGTCCCAAATATCTAAGATACCGACAAATAAGCACAAATAATTAAAAGTTATAATATTTCATCAAATACTAGGGTGCAAGGACCTCACACCAATCCACGTTTTGAAACTTGATAAAAAGAGGATTCATCATATAAACTCAGGAGAAAAAAATGATTCTCCTTCGTAAATATCTCGAAGATTCCAACCCACACCACAGATGCTCAATCCAACCGACTACAAATAGATTGAAATTGAAAATATCCACATCTGAAAATGTACTTTGTCATTGTCGTCGATCGCCATCCAGGGGCGGATCCACTGTAGGCCCAGGGGGGGCTCAAGCCCCCCCTCAATTTGAAAATATTTATATATTAGTATATTTTAGTTGACCTCAAATAACAAAAACTAGTTTTTGGCATGATGGTAATAAAACCCAGCCCCCCCTCCCTTCTATTGGGTTCGAACCCTATAGGACGCAATATTTTTGGTTTTATTTTTTTTACTTTTCGTTCTTTCCGCTTCTCCCTTTTTTCCCCATTTTTTTCCTTCTTTCCTTTTAGTTTTCCTTTTCCGTTTGCCTTCAGGTATGCCACAACTTATTCTTTAAATTAGTATCTTTTATTTATATTATTATTACAAATATTTTTAAATTTTTGTAAATTACTTTTAAGAAATTAATTCAATAAAAAACAATAATTTTAATCAGATAAAAAATTATACTAATTGTTTCAAATTTTATTCTCTTTCTTGTATATTGATATAAAAATGTTAAAAAAAATACTTTTAATCTTTGAACTTTCATGAAAGTAATAATTTAGTCCCTAAATTTTAATTGATAACAATTAAGTTCTTGTACTTTCAATTTTGCAACAATTTAGCCCATAAGCTTTAATACATAACGATGCAGTCTCTGTAATTTAAAATGTGTAACAATTAAGTCCTTATCGTAAAAAATATTGTTAAGATTTAGTGAGATTGATTATATATGTAGATTGATAACTTTATTAGATACCAAATTTATTTATAAACCACAAAGACTAAGTCGTTACATAATAAATATTGACGCTTAATTTTGATAGAATTTCTCACACTAAAGTTAAATTGTTATAGATTTTAAAGTTCATGGACTAAATTGTTACAAATTTCAAAGTACATGAACTAAATTGTTATAATCCATAGTTCAAGGACTAAATTGTTACTTTTATGAAAATCTAAGGACCAAAAGTATTTTTAACCTATAAAAAAGTAGTCATATTTTTCATTAGATAAACTAATATCAAAATCTATCAAGCTCCCCCGACACAAAGTTCTGAATCCGCCACTGTCGCCATCGATTACTACAAACTCATGTCGTTGCCCAAAACTCACACCATTGTCGTCGTTGTTATCTATTTTACCTAAAATCCAAGCCGTCAATTGCTACAAAGTCCATGAGATGAAAACACCCGTGATTTCTACAAGTTGTTAGGTTAATCCTTTTTTTGTTTGATTTCTTATTTATAAAGGTACTATTTGAAAATTTTAGAGATTTCTTATCTTATCTAGAAAATTTTATAAGTTTTTTAAAGGGATGAATACTAAAATTTTTAAAAGTTTTAATGTTAAAGAGATGAATGGATACAATTTTCTTTTTTCCAGTTCTTTCTTTTTCTCAATATCATTTCATTTTCTTTTCTAGATCATCTTCAGTTTTCTTATCATGAAATTTTTAAATCTTCTAAAAAAAAGAAACTTAAATTTAAATTTAAACGTTTTAGTATTTTGTATTTAATTATTCAAGATTTAAAATGTAGACGATATTCTAGATTTTGTTGGCTTCTTTTTTTTTAGTAGTTTCACAAATTTGTTTCAAAATTTTAGATTTAGGAGAGAAAATAATGTTGGAAGGGTAAGTTTGTCCTATAGAAAAATATATAAATATTAAAAAATCGCAAATAGTCATATTTGAAATTTTAGATTCTTTTAGTCATTTATCGAAATCTAATATTTAATTTAGCCATTTTTGTAGTTAGCCCAAAAAACTTTTGAAAAGTCGATAAGGTCTATCAGTATATCTCAATCCTACAGGATGCATGTCTATTTAATGATAGACGTTTATCACTCGATCAATGTAAACATATATTACTATAGATGTTTTCACTAATAAACATCTATCATTGATAAACGTAAAAGTGGTACGTATACCAATGATATAGATGTTTATTAGCATAGATGTTTATCGCAAATAGATGTAAAAATGATATATTAATAATAGAAGTCTATCAAAGATATACCATAAAAATGATATATGAATTGTACACGGGGTAAAATGATAATTACATTAAAATGTCTAAATAAAAAAAATTCATATTTGTACATTTCCTTATGTGACATATTTGTAAATATTGCAACCAATTTTGCCACCTGTTATAATTTTCCCCAAAAAGGCATCTCAATAATTTTATCATTTCATCACAAATATCTAATACTATCATAAATATTACAATGTTTTATATACATAATCTTAAGCTAAATATATGTTTTAATCTCCAATGTTTGGGTTTTTTTTTTTTAATTTATACAATATATTCTAACATTTTTCAATTTAGTCCCTCACAATTTGTGAATGTTAAAGTTGGCCTGATGATAAGCTTACATAGCATAATACTTTGTTAATTGGCAAAAATTTTAGAGGAGGAAAACTATGATGTAAGAGAGGAGATTTTCTAATTTCTCATCCAAATTTCCTCCCCTAAATGACCATTTCTCTTCTCTAAATTTCTACTAATTCAGAAGTATTATGCCACATAAACTTTTTATTAAACCAATTTTAACATTCACCAATAGTGAGATACTAAATTGAAAAAAGTTAATACATAAGGGGTAAATTTAAAACTTTTTAAAGAATAGAGACTAAAATTTAAAAGAGTACCCAAACAATAGGGACTAAAACATATACTTAGCCATACAAATCTTTTTCACTTCTAGACAGAAGAAAACCAATCCCATTTTCTGTGAATAAACCGTGTATACTAACAACGTTTCCAAAAACATTATTACATTGTACAACGAACAGTTTCTACATTTTGAACAACTGTGTGATTGCCTTCTATTACTGATTCAACCACACCTTCGTTATCACGAGGCTGGCCCTTTAGTTCATGTCCTTTTGTTTTACTATGTTATTAAAGGCTGTAATTGCCTTGGAAGTATTTAAAAGAAGATGTGTTTTTGCACAATTCTCTCCTAAGATTTTGCAACATTAACTTTCATTTCTATGTCCTGAAGAAGCCATTAGGATTCCAACAGCCACCATAAACATTAACAACATGCTGATGAGCAAAGCATATGTTTTCTTCGACGATCTACGATATTCTCCAAATAGAAGGATCCCCCAAAATGTGCTCACGAGCGGAAGTGCCTGAAACAACCATTCGAAATTGAAACAAAAATGTAAATGATTTTTTTTTTTTCGAGTTCAAGAACATGTGAGGGTGGAGATTCGAACCTTTGACCTTTGAGTCAAGGATATATGCCTTGACTAGTCGAGCAATGTTTAGGTTAACAATAGTATATTCACACAATGTTTATCCATATGTCATTTAATATTTCTCTATGATCGTACATATTAGCATAAAAGTTTAAATACTATTTTGGTCCTAATACTTTCAGCTTCAATTTATTATGGAAAAGTACTTTTAAAATTTTTATTTTGGTACATGTACTTTTAACTTTTGTTTATTTTAATTCCTATACTTTTGAAATATCCTTTTCCGTCCCTATACTTTTAAAAAGTAATCATTTTAGTCCATTTATTTTCTTTTTTATTTTGTTTTTTCGATCACAATTTCAGCAAGACACTTGCACTAAATAAATTTCTAGAAAGTTAGTCATAATTGTATATTAAAGGATTTCATTGTGTATGGTATCTGTGTTAAAATTTTGGAAATAAGGATAAAAAATTCTTAAGAATACAAAAACCAAAACGGACTTTTTGAAAGTATGAGGACTAAAATGATCTAAGTTTATAGTAAGGAAACCAAAATGGACATTTTACAAGTATAAGGACTAGAGTGATCCAAAGCTGAAAGTATTAAGGACCAAACCTAGCATAAAATACACAAGGCAAGGCAAGGCAAGGCAAGGATCTGTTCAGATAAAGAAATAAAAGCATTTGGAGCAAAAAAGTTACCTGCACTGCATCTGCTGCTGCATAACCAGCAGCTTGACCTCCCATAAACTGCAGACCATTGCCAAAGCCACACAAGAATCCAGCCAAGAAGGCCCATCCTCTACCATTCCAGTCATTCACATATGCCTTGAATGTTGTTTTGGGCAAGTTAAGTACAGGGCGGTAAAGGAAGACGACGTTGAGAACGATGGCTATGACGAAACAAGAGACCGAGAAGTAAAAAAATGCGGTGTAGACCGCCAAGTGCGGGACGCCTTCCTTTAAAGTGTGCCATTGATCGTTTGTCGCCAAATTGAATGCCGGTGAGAAGAGAGAAAAGCAAACACCAGCAAAGAAAGTTATGGACAGTCCAATTAATGTGCTTTTACCAAACACCTGCACGTTTGAATTAGATATAGTTTAGATTATGTTATTTGAATTAGATTTATTGGTATAAATAGGCTATTAGTTCTATATCTATCATGCAATTCTATTCATCGAAGTCGTATCGGTTCTCTGCATTCTCTTCCAATTTTCTCTTCCCCTAAATTTTAGAATTTGCAGAGGTATTACATACCTTAATGGATCTTCTATTCTCAAGTTGAACAAGAAAGTCTGCAGTCCCAGCTTTTGCCTTTACTGAAGAATATTTAGCACTTTCCAAGTCTGTTGATTCAACAATGTACATGTCAAAATTTATAACACAAAAGGCCACAAACTTCCATTTTTCTTACAAAAGGATGACTGATAAAATAAAATATGTCATAGCTCCAGAACATTTACCCTTGCTAGAACTAGGAGGAACATCAGTTGTGCTGTCAAAATAGGATTAAGGCAGAGTTTTATTATCAAACAGGCATGTATGAATAGTCAAATCAATCAATATTTCTTCTAAAAGAACACAACTCTAATGAAATTCAAAAACAAAATGTTGAATGAAAACAATGAAACTGCATATAATACACGGCCAAAATGCACAAACATGTTCAAATTTGGATTTGATGGGGCAGCCAGACAAACTATGTAATACGAACAGGATCATAAGATCAACAAAACAACAAAACATCGGTACGAAAACAATACTTGGATGCTTTTTTCATGCCGGCGGACAAATTTATGAGTTTTGCTTTGTTATCAGCTGTGTTGGATGAGTGAACAGCAGAGCCAAGACAAACAGCAACCAAAAAGCAAGCAACACCAGGGAAAAGTATCTCAGCTTTATTGATTTTGTCATCAAGAAAGTAGTTCAAGGTTGTACCTATTACAAGAAAATAGTATATATATTTTTGAGTAACATATTAACTATTGATAGGTTAGATTCTAGCACTTGAAAGATAGACAAATCGAATGGATAACAGAGATAGAGACCTATAACAACTGTTATACTTGAAGTGATCACTTCAGTAACTGATAAACCAACAAAAGCCCAAGCATATTGAGTTGAAAGATTTCCAAGACTCAGTACTATACCACCTGCCATAGCAAACATTACAGAAGGCCAATTATCCTGCATACAACAACATTTTACAACCTTATAAACCTATTACAACATGATTTTACAAATGTATGTAATTCCAAAAGAACTATGAAGGTTTAAATCACCTTCAAAATGTCTATTTTAGTCTCTGGACTTTTAAAAAGCAACTAGTTTGGTCCTTGAGATTTTACTTTTCAATCTAATATCTGCTTACCTAATGTTCATCTCTAACCTATGTGGCTTGAAATCATGCTCATATTAACATGCTAGTACACATACTTAAAGCTACATCATTACTTTGTTAAAATCAAAATAAAAGTAAGAACAAAAATAGTTAATTTTTGAAAGTTTGGAGATTAAAATAGACATTTTAAACGTTTATGAATCAAAACATAATAAACTTGAAAGTTCAAAGACTAAAATAGAACAAACTTAAAAGTTTAGTAACCAAAACAGGATTTAAACCAACCAAGAATATATTACTAATGAGTTTTCAGAGGACTTTTGGAAAAAAGAAATTGTTTTCAACTGAAGCACTTCTTCAATAATCACTTTTGGAAAAAATGGACTGAAAGCTCTAAAGGTAAACACTTGTTGTACATGAAATTAGGAGAGAAAACAGAGTAAAGAAACCTGAGAAAGCTGTTGGATAAAATTTGGACGATCATGAGAGCTCTTTCCAATCTCACCAAAGGTTAAAGCAATAATTACTGCAGCTAATAAGTTGGTTATGGAGTAATCAAGATAAGTGTGCTGAGGAAGACGCCCTCTTCGTTCAAGAAGAGTCAAAAGTGCAGGCCATGTTCCCAAAAACAAAAGTGCCAACACCATACATACTATAGCACCTCCTTTACTCTCCACCACAAACATCTTTTATACCTCCAAACAAAACCTGCACATAATGGTCATACTAATCACTCCATCATTAAAACATGTCGACCTAACTTGAGCATAACTTAATTGGTTAAGACATTATTATAATCTCAACCAATAGATCAGATGTCCGATCCCCCCCCCCCCCCCCTACATATTGATGAATTCAGAAAAAAGACAACAATTTATCCAAATGACAACGTGGGGATAGGTCAACTGACTAAGGCATTATAAGAGGCTCGAATCCCCACTTCCATATATTGACTCAAATGGCAACTTAGGCATGGTTGTACTAGTTAAGACATTATAACTTCAATTAAAAGATCAGAAGGTTCGAATCTCTACCTCCACATATTGTTGAATTTAAAATATAACTCAAATGTTAAGACATTATAATCTCAACTAAGAGGTTAGAATCCCCACCCTACGAAATTATCTAAATGGTGGAAAAATCCAACTGAAAAAAAAAAAAAAAAGAATCCAAAGTTATTTGAAAATAACCCCCATAATTTCAAACACTATAGAAACAAAACAAGCTACGTTTACAGGTGGAATCATAACTCGAATATGGAAGATGGAAGCAAGAAAATAAAACAAGATAATCAAACGGCCCCCAATTCCAAGTTTAAGATCACAGTTCATAAACAGAGAAATATTGTAATCTCATACACAAAAATGGATGAGAAACGAACCAGTCGATCGGAGAAAATTAAAGGGAAATATCTATGAAGGCGCAAGTTTCGGAGATGATTATGAATCGCAGTTGCGGGAAAGGAAATTGCTTAACTTTGAATGGAAGTCCACGAACATGGCGGCAAATTGGAATCTCTAAGGATGATTCTCTTGATATAACTTTGCTGTTTCTACATTATAGTCAAAGATTCCGTTCCCTTTTAATTGTATACATATTTTTTCAATTGAGTATTGATGACATCTGTGGACTTTTTGTAGGGATTCCAACTCAAGGTTTTAAAGTTTTACACGACATTTTCATATGTTTATAGATTTGATAACGACCCGTAGATGGATCTAAATTTTCATTATATCTTTAAAAAAATAAATAAAGTATCAACAAAATAACACTAAGACCTATTATTAATAATAAGAATTTTAAATTTATTAAAAGAAGTAAAATGCTTATTTCTTAATTTAAATATTTTGATGAATTTTTCATATTTATTATTTTTCCATAAATAACCAATGAATCTCACTGCTTCATATGTTGTAAAAAGATTTTTTTTTTTTTTGAAAGATAGCCTTTTTGAATTTTATATAATTTATACTATATATAGAAGAGATTATTACGGACATTTTTTGTATATGCCTATTTTTCTTTTTACTTTTTAATACATACCTCTCATGCTTTCAATTTTGGTTTCTTTTTACTTTTTAATACATACCTCTCATGCTTTCAATTTTGGTGCCAACTTTGGCTGTTAGTGGTCCTGTATTTTTGGCTGCTCCAATTGTTTCTATTTTGTCCAATATTTTTAATATTTGATAAAAATTGTTGTAAAAAACTAATCTTTTTAATACTTTATTTTATTCTTTAATTAAAAATTATTTTACTTAGGATAATTCAAGTATTATTGTTCGCACGAGATTTCAATGAAGAAATAAGAACACGTGCAAATGAATTTTTTGTATTTGTATAACTTTGAATGTAGTGGAATACAATCTCTAATACATAATTTTCTGATTCTCTCTCTTACTTGTATGTTTCACTCGAGGGCTGTAGAGCTTATTCTCAAGATTGAAGCTTCAATGGATTCTTGGAGTCTCGAATAAGTGTTCTTGATCTTCGAGGAAGTGTTCTTTGTTCTGAAGGTGTTTGATCTTCAAGAGCTCAAGGAGTTTTTTGGCTTTTGTTTCTGAATTCTCTCTGAGATCTCAAATTTCTGAACCCCAAAATGGAGGATGAGGCTCTCTATTTATAGAGTTCCCCAGGGCCTCCAGATGAGCTTGGGTTTGACTATTGGACTGGGCCTGGTAGACTTTGAGCATGGTCCTTAGACTGAGCCTGATTAACCTTGGGTCTAGCCTTGTGGGCCTAGACTTTGCTGGATTAGGGCCTCCTATTTGGGCTTAGTCTAAAATTGGCCCAAATTTCATATAACCAAATTGCATATTGGGATTTACTTTAATTTAATTCAGGGATACTTGCAAATTTAAATAGTCCCTAATTAAATAAATAATTTTGCCACTAATTTTAATTAATGACATGACAATTTTTTTTATTGGCCAAAATTTCTATTCCAACAATTATCTTAAGAACCAAGGATAATATTATTGTAATAGAAGAGTTTTTTAGCTTATATTTGAGCAGATTTATAATGCAAGCAATTGTGAATGAATTTATCTTATGATTCAGGGATTGGAACTACTGTTTTTTATATAGAAAGTCTTAAAAGAATATAATAAGTACCATTATTGAGAGAGAAAATTCATTAGCTCAGCAGTGATTAAGAAAAGTCGTCAAGAAATCAAGAAGAAGATTTTTCAGATCAACTACTTCAACTACTCTCCACAAATCAAGGAGATGATCTCCAGTGTAGCATTAGCAGTTAGGATTTGGTCTTAAGTAATATCCCCTCAAACGAGGTATAGATGAACACCATAGGCCAAGTTTGTCGAGTAGACGATTGTCGAGCAGTCTGCAATATGGTCAACGAATGGAATGTGCTGAATTTCAAGTTGACGCTGAAGCAATTGGCCTTTAATAAAGTGTGCATCAATTTCAATATGCTTTGTGCGAGAGTGAAAAACAGGACTTGACGTCAAAGCCATTGCATTGAGGTTGTCATACCAGGAATATGAGATAAGGGCTCACAAAGTTTGAAGAAGAGATTGAATCCACACAAGTTCACAAGCAATAAGAGACAATGTATGGATAGTCTGATTCAGTGCTAGATCAAGCAACAACTGCTTGCTTCCTCGAGGACCATGAAATGAGTATGGGACCAAGGTAAACATTGGAGCTGCCAATTGATTTGCAGTCATTCGAACCATTGGGTCAGTTGTCACATCATTAAAGAAATTGACCATTGACTGTGTCATCATGATATCACATGTTAGCATCTGATTGGTCTATTTGTCTAGTGATATTAGTTTTATGAGCTTTAATCATACTTTATATTTTGATGATAACGAATCTTTAAATTTATTAATAATTTTAGTGTTGTGAAGTGTTTATAGCATATATTGTGAAAAATGCGATTCGAATGCATTTGAATCATTCAAATCGGATGTCAAACGAGAAAGTTATGACGAAAAGAAATTGAAGAGAAAAATGATATGGGAAGATGATTCAGACAAACAGAATTGCGACATGTGCATGTTTTTAATCCATTTTGTTTATTTAGAATCTTCACACTTCATCTTTTTAACCTAGGTTTAAGCATCGAACTTATCCCAATAGAATGCTATTTAAACTTTACTTTCTCTCTCTTTCGAATTAATTGCTCTCCCATAATTGTTGAAACTTTTTCTCCAAAATTCTCCTTGGTTGTTTCTCTCTTAACCTTCATTTTTATTCTAATTTTCTTGTGAGAGAAAATCTTATTTGAGAGATTTTTTTTCTTAAGTGCTCAAACTTGTTGAGCTAATTTTGTGAGAGTTTTTTTTAGTGGGATTTTAAATTCTTTTACATTATTGAGATTTGTAATAAAAGGTGTGGGTGCACCTTGGAACTGAGAGTGGTTTAATTTTAAACTTGAAAAAAGATTTGTAGTAGTTTGATCTTAAACCTATTAAAAAGATTGTAATGGTTTGATCTTGAACTCATTTAAAAATATCAAACCTGTTAAAAGATTGGTAGGGATTTACTCTTGAACCCGAAAAAAGAGTACCACACTTGTTGAAACTTTCTCTTCAGAATTCTTCATTGTTGTTTCTCTTTTAAGCTACATTTTATTCTAATTTTCTTGTGAGAGAAAATTTTATTTGAGAGATTGTTTGTTTCTGGAGTGCTCAAATTTGTAGACCTACTGGTATGAAATCAAAGGTATCGAGAAAGCTCTGATACCAAATGATGTATGCAACCCTACCACAAGTGGCTTAGGCAACCCTTATATGAACAAGTGCCTTCTAAACACACACGATAACACCTAGAACACACACAAAGAATCACTGAAGGGAAAGAAGAAATGACTAACCTTCATGGTCAAGTCTTTGGAAAGGAAAACTCGTTCTCAATCCAAAGTCAAAATACTCCACAAATTAGATGATCAATCAAACTTGAATGTTTCTAAGGAACATGCAAGCCTAAGCTAGGATGCAACATGCTCTCAGTTTGGAGCAAAGAGAGGAATTCTCCCCATTTGCATTCACCAAAATATCTCCCCCTCAAATTTACAAAGGAAGGCTTTAAATAGCCTCTTCTGGTTGGCAAACTAAAGGAACTAAAAGTAAGTAATCTAAACTCTCTAAAACTAATCTAACATGAATAGTGTTTAGTTACAAGTTGTATGAGGGTTTTTTAAATGGGGCCAATTAAACACATTTAGCTCCACTTTTGGCCTAAGGGCTTAACAACATATTGCAAATAAGGTACAAGTAAGGTTGAAGGGATATTTTACAAGATGAACAACCAAATTACCCCTAAACCTTAAATAACCCCTAAATTGAAGCTTTTAAGATTTGGTGTCTTCATGTTGCCTTGAAACTTCTTTCTCCACTTGTTCTCCCTCTTCATGAATCTTGATACTTCAAATGTTGAAGTAGAGATCTACTTCTTTTGGTTGACCCATGTGACATGATGTGTCTTCTTTGAAGCATATTATCCTCTCCCTCTTGAAAGAAATCGACCTCGAATCCAAACCTACATTTTAATGAAAAATAATTATATTAGTAACGTCAAGGATGAGTGAACTTTAACTTACCTTGTTTGTAGTCATGAGAAGTCAAGGTTTTTGCTCTCCTAAGTTTCATCTTTGCAACATTTGGGTAAGTGTTCATTTCTCTCCAAAGGTGTCTCCAACTCCTTGCATCTTTCTTCACTAGAAAAGTATTAATTTCTTGCAAAAGTGCGTAAGAAAGAGTAGGCATACATGGTTTAAGCTCTTCTGTTAGATAACACTATTTGAATTTCAAATTTTCAAGAATGTGGTATTTCGTGAGTGTCATAACATAGACCTTAAAACACATTAAGCTCTTCTTTTCTTTTTTTTTATCACTAGGCCAATTATCATGCAAGCCATGTTCAAGTAATTCAATCTCCAGGTGCTTGACACTAGATTCATTTGATGTAATACATGGATTCGCACTTATTTCATCTTGACATAGAATCACAATAGGAGAAATAATATTAGGGTCATGCACTTCTAGGTTTTCTATAATGGAAACGTATAAGGGTTCATCACATGAAAGTACATAGTGAGATGGTAAAGTATAGTGCAATGATTCATCAATAGGTGGTAACACATCACTATTCTCACTATTGGCTTTTTCTTGAATATCAAAATGCTTAATTGGTTCAATTTCTATGCTTTTGATTTTATTCCTATCTTTTGCTAACATGCTTGACTCCACAAATGTTTCTTTATGAACATTATATGCAAAAGAATTAGGAGGCACGACATCATGGCATGTAATGGTGGCACTACCAAGCAATGTTTTTCTAAGCCCCCTATTTTCTAACCCAACAACATGATTATCAATATTAGGGTTAGGGTTTGCATACCTCAAGCTTTTCTTAAGTAGTCTCCCCTCAACCTTGAGAGCTAAGTGTAACATTTCTCTCAAAATGTAGCAAGGTTGAAGAGCAACTCTCTTGGCAATGTCTTCTCTAAGCCCCTTGAAGAACCACCAATTCATGAGTATTTATCTTCTTTATAAGCATAAAGTTCTTCCATTAAGGCTAGCAACTTGAGGTAGTAGGATTTCACATCTTGGTCTCCTTGCTTCAAACTTTTTAAGTTGTAGTACACCTTGGGGACAAAGGGTGCATCCAAGATCTTTTTGAATTCACTCAAAGTCCCAATCCTTGGCAATTGGTTCTTATGCCTATAAGACAACAACTTGTCCAACCAAGTGAGAGCATAGTCTTGAAAATGAGATATAACAATACGTACCTTTCTTTCTTCACTCAAGTAGTTGCATTCAAAGAAGATTTTTGTTTGCTTCTTCCATTGAAGATACTCTTTCGGGTTGGTTGTGACATGAAATGTAGGAAACTTGTTGCTTCTTTCTCCCTCTTGGCCTATCTTCTCTTTGTGAGAGGTTTGTGGTACAATTAGTGCTTGAGGCCTCTCAATAGTTTCTAGCCTTTTCTCCATTATTTGGAGCATAGTTTTGATTAGGTCTAGGCTTTGATTCACACCTTTAATTTGATTACCAACCACGTTGTCACTAGCTTTTTCATTCTTTATCCGAACTCCTTTTGTGGATGTTGACATGACTATAAGAAAATGTTAGATAAAAAAAATGGACCTTACCAATATGTTCTTCCTCACTTGTTCACTCATCCACTCGTATTTATCACTCAATTTGGGAAGTCACTCAACTTACTCTCACAATGATAAAATAAATAGATGTAAAACTGAGAGTATGCAAGCTAACTTAGTTAAATGTTTCCTTAGATACACCAAGCTTGCTTGCTTGTGGGGAATCAACAATTGGACTAAGTTAAAGTTGGAGTAAAAAAAAATCAAGATACAACAAAGAACAACACAATTAAGCAATAAACACAAACTAAAGACAACATACAACAAACATAGTCAAAGACTAATGTTTCCAGAATTTAGGCACATTTTGAAGCATCAGTGTGAACAATCACTCGTGCTAATTTATATTTAAAAGCATATTTAGAAAGCTTATGAAGTCTAGTTTAACATGTAAAATTTCAAAAAGAGATCGGTTCTAAGTTGGCACGAATTAATGAAAGAAGATAGACTACTCAGTAAGTTAATAGTGACATTTAGCAGAAGACCTAAATTTCAACTAATGGTGTGAGTTAGGGGTGTACACGGGTTGGGTTGGGTTGGGTCGGGTTAGGGGCATTTTTTGAACCAACCAAAATTTTTGGGTTGGTTGAGTCCATGACCCAAACAGCCCGATTATTGAGTACAACCTAACCCAACCCAACCCTTATATTACTGGGTTGGGTCGGGTTGGGTCAATCGGGTTCAGCTGCGCGACAAATCGTGAAGTGAACGACTGAAAAAGGGCGACACCGCAGCACGTGAAGAACTCTCGGACGGAGCATGCAGGCGCGTTGACGCCGGATCTAGGCTTCCGGTGAGGCACTACTCGAGGATCTGGCTTGCGTGCGACGAATTTGGGCATACGAGGTTTGTTGGCATGAGTCTGAGCCGTTCTCGATGACAGGGAAATGCAGATCTGGGGAGGCGGCGAGGCAGGGGCGTGCTACGGCTGGGAACTGCGGTCCAGCGAACTGGGCTGCTGACGTGGATCGAGAAGTGAAAGGAATAATCGAATTAAACTCACAGCGAAAGCATAGGAATCATCTTTGATTTATTTAGAATTAAACTAAAATAAAAAGGTTAAGCAATAAATACCTTGAAAATAATATTATGGAGAATATTCTGGCGAATCTTTATCTTTTCCACAAAGTCTTCCTGGCTATGACTCGAACACAGGACCAAGGCTTGTGGGAGCCTCTTGAAAGAAAATTTCCAAGGGGTTGGAGAGGAAGAGGTCTAGAGAGAATTCTCTAATTCTCTCTATTGAGGAGATGTGTGTTGTGTAAAATGGCTCAACCCAAGGGTCCTATTTATAGAGACCAAGGGAAAATCTTTGCCATAATTAAAATATTATATTTTAATATCTAATATATTAAAATATATCTTATATTTATTTGAATCTCATTCAAATCTCCTACGATATTTATTTATTTGAATCTTATTCAAATTCTATAAATATCTTTTATTTAATATATCAAATATATATTAATTATTTTAATATTTAATGTATCAAATACAATAAATATATTTTCCTCTTTTATATTTAATATATCTAATATATTAAATATTAATTTGAACATTTCAAATTTTTCTTTCAACTAAATTGATCTTTTAGTTTTACTATGAGCTAGCAAGGGGACCTTATGGACCTATAGATTATAAGCTCCAATGATACAAAATTAATTAATTAAACTCTTTAATTAATTAATTTTCATTCATTAACTATAGGTCACTCCACTATAGACCTAGAGTTGCACTCTTATGCACTGTAGGACAAGTTGTGTCCATAGATATAATCATTACATGCAAGTCGATCCTTCACGAGTTGTTCGTAATTACAACTGGGTCAAAAGTCCGTTTTACCCCTATAATTACATCTTGCACCTTAAGTACCACTGATTCTCTAATGAACAATATGTTTATAATCTAATTATAAACTAAGTCCCTCTCGGGCCAATGAGAGGGTGGGGCCCCATTGTTCAAGTCTCGAAATCAGCACTTAAGGGAACTACTCATCTACTTATCCTATATGGGAAGGAGTGAATTCCATCTTGTGAGATTATGTTCCCAGCTCCCTATTTGGTCAAGTCGCCAAAATGGTAGGCATATTGAATCGGCTACAAAAGCCACTCTCACCCATGCAAATCAAAAGACAAGCCCTTACAGGCAGAAGTTCATAACTCACTCAAGATTAAGATCGAGACACATATGATCATCCTGATGAAATATTAATCTTCTCAATTAACGGATTTATAAAGTGATAAGTTCATTATATATATATTTATTATATCTTGTTTAGGTTGTTTTTAGTTAGTTTTCTTTTGGTTTTTGATTTCTAATTCTTGTATTTCTTTTATTTTTATAGGTGTTCAAAAGTTGTATTTTGAAGGTCATGTTTGAGGACTTTTTGGAGGACTTTCAGGTTGAAGTCTAAATTTAAAAAAAAAAAAAAAAAAAAAAAAAAAAAAAAAAGCTCGGGCGCCCAGGCGCTGCAGACTGAAGCAGTTGGACAGAATGCCAGAGCCTAGGCGCTGTCCACTGCGCCTAGGCGCTACGTCGCGACCCTAACTTTAAATTGGGTCGATTTTTATCATTTGGGGGTGGATTTTTAGGTTTTTTTTAGGGCAGAAAGGGGCGACAAACAGAGCAAAAGAGGGAGAAGGACCAAGGAGAAGAAATTAGAGCATCTTGGAGGTCTTTAACAACCAAAAAGGAGTGGAGCTAAGCTTAATTTGCTTCTATTTCTCTTATTCTTTCTTTTTTTGCTGTTTGTAGAGACCCAAAATATGATTTCTGCTGTTTTTGTTAAGATTTACATTATGAACTGAGTTTTCTTTTCTAGGGCTTTGATGTAATCGAATATTGAATCCTACTCTTTCTTAGTTAATAGTTGATGTCTTTATTTCATATATGATTGTGAGAATGCTTTTGCACCTAATGTATGTTTAGATTTGGCCACTCTTTACATTATTCCCATGTCATGATTTGAGGTTGAGAAACAAGAATCATTGATGAACTAAAGCATTTTCCCTGATTTACACTTGAGATAGAGATATCCTTGTGGGTTTTGTGGCAATTTTAGGTTCTACGGGCTTAATAATTGATTTGTTTGAATTGTCATAGAGATATAGGCAATTTACACTTCAATGAACATCGTTATTGCTTGAGAAAGAATATCGAGTC
The DNA here is from genome assembly GCA_033996785.1 of Trichosanthes truncata. NCBI lineage: Eukaryota > Viridiplantae > Streptophyta > Magnoliopsida > Cucurbitales > Cucurbitaceae > Trichosanthes > Trichosanthes truncata. The sequence goes on along the minus strand of MU867259.1, from coordinate 41,869,939 downwards.
TATAGAGTAGAGCTTGTCAACAATTTTGAAATAGAGGAAAACATTAGCTATTAATGAACAAAGAGTAGGAGGAAGTATTTGGTGAAATCATTGCTCTAGAGTTTTTACAAATTAATTTTTATTCCTCTATTTTTGCACTATCATTTATAGAGTTTTATCAAAGTTATTTATCAAGCAAGTTTAAATTATCCATTCATCCTTGACAATTTGGTACTTAGATAAAATTAAGGCTAGATAATTTGGTAATTGGTAGCTTTCAGTCCCTGTGGAGAACGAACTTTGATTTCAATCACTGTATTACTTGTAACGATTCGTGCGCTTGCGAATTCGAACAACATAAAGAGAGATTAAATATTTCGTGGTCCAGTCTTATACAAACTCATTGTATAAGATACCCTCACTCACATGTCTCCACATGACTGATTTGGATCAAATCATTTGTAACTATTACAAAGTGGGCCGTATCAATAGTGTTACCAGGATAAGGCACCCAACCTTATCCATATACTATGACTCTTTTGGTTATTTCTTGAACATGATCCTCTCATATGTCAACCACATACTGTTCAAGATTACACTAATAACCTTGGATTTTTCATATAATGGATAATATTATATTGCAAATAAAATAATCAAAATTATTATTCATTATTAAATAAATTATTAATTACGAGGCTTTAGGGCATAAATCCCAACAAGAAGGATCTGGACGGCAGTGCTTGGTCGGTTAAGGAGAAGACGAAGAAGAAGAATAAAATCAGAATGGATGGGTGCTTGGAGAAGAAGGAGAAGGAGAGAGAGTGAAAGAGTCCTCGTGAAGATGAGAGAGGAGAAGATGGTGAAATGAAGAAAAATGAGTGGGTAAAGACAAGAAGGAAAATAAGGCTGAAATTGGGGAGAATAATGGGACTTTGTCTCCCATTAATATTATTTTATTTGTTTTAACGAAAATCCATAAAAAAAAACATAACCCACAAGCTGTTATTAAACCCTACAACTATATATATATATATACTTAAATCGGTTCGGTTCGGGTTGAACCGAAATTTTTTGTTATGAACCCGAGAACCGAACCGAATCGGACATGTTTTTAGAAATTCAACCCAACCCAAACTGAATTTTTGTCTAACCCAACCCAACCCTTATAATTCGGATTGGGTTGGTCGGGTTTTTCGGGTTGTCGGGTTTTTTTAACACCCTTAGTGTGAGTAAATGGCTCTTGCTATTTTAAAAATAAAAGCATATACATACATGTAATTGACCTACGAACATGTAATAGGGTTGATATACAATTTGGATCATTAGATTTGGACGAATATCCCTTGGAAAGTAAGAAGGTCAAAACAGAGTAACTGTTGTTTTGGTGAGTAGAGTCTAAAAAATATTTGGTTTTCTAGTTGGTTTTAGCACAATTCAACCTGGATTGGGCTGAAATTGGTGCCAAATGAAAATAGACTCCTAAATGATTGTATATGTAGGCTTGTAATATAATTTAGAGTTTTGGTTTAGGTTGTGGACTACTTCAAATTCACACCAAAGGCTGGAAAAATTGTTGTAGCAGACACAGTGAGCAACAATTTTTGAAAGGATGGTATCTGGTGTAGACAGAAGATTTTGGTTCAAAACCAACGAGAAATGTAAATAGACATCTCACAGTATGGTACATAATATCTAAAAGTTTATTTGGATAAGTGGGTAAAGAGGTACAAGGTCTGGAATTCAAGATAGGCAGCAGGTTGTACAGTTCACAATCCATCAGTGTACTATTTGGTGTCAGCAATGATTTTTTAGCAAAAAGTAGCACTTGCACGTGTTTTCCTCCAAATTGAATTTAAAGGTCTGAATTCGAACATAAAATAAGAGAATGTGGATTGTACAAAATAAAATGAAGGAAATAGTTGGATTTGGTTGAAGAATTTTAGGACAGTCACTGTTTGAGTTTTTTTATTATTTTATTATTTTTTAATACTTCAGACAACTTTTGCTTCCCCTTCATTTTTCTTACTTTAATGAACTCCAAATTTGAAGACACTTTTTAGTTACAAAGTAGACTCAAATAGCTTTACAATGATCATAAATTTGATAGAAATTAAGTTCAAGAGGAATATGATATAAGCAAAGAAAATTAGTACGGTGCTGGACGTTCTGCTATAGTGGAGTATAAACCAGCTTGTTTCCTCACCTTTTTTTCTTCACCAAATGAACACCAAAACCTTTGAAACTTTTCAGATTAAAAGTAGATTTGAAGAGCTTCATTTTAGACATAAGTTTGAAGTCATTTGAGTCTTAAAGCATAAAGTTATAAGCAATATAAATTGGAGCAGATAATTTCTCAATTCTATAGAAAGAAACTTCTTTTTTTTTTCTTTTTTTCTTCCTTTCTTTCTCATTTGTTTCCATTTTTCTTCTTTTTTTTTTCTTTGTTTTTTCTTTGTTTTTTGTTTTTTTTTTGAACAACAATAAACTTAAGCAAAGATAAAATGCAAAAAATTAAGTAACATAGAAGCTTCAACAATGACCTTGGGTTAACAAGCAATGAGCTTGAAGGAAACAAGATGGAAAGCAAGTAAAGATAGATGGATAGATGAAGATATGTCTGATCTTCAGCCTAAGCTCTAATACCAAATTATACGAAATCAAAGGCACCGAGAAAGCTCTGATACCAAATGATGTACTCAACCCTATCCCAAATTGCTTAGGCAAACCTTGTACGAACAAACACCTCCTAAATACACACGGTAGCACTTAGTACACATAAAGAATCACTCAAGGGAAAGAAGAAATAACTAACCTTGATGGTCAAGTCTTTAGAAAGGAAAACTTGTTCTCAATCCAAAGTCAAAACACTCCACAAATTAGATGATTAATCAAACTTGAATGTTTCTAAGGAACATGCAAGCCTACGTTAGGATGCAACATGCTCTCAATTTGGAGTAAAGAGAGGAATTCTCCCTATTTTCATTCACCAAAATGGCTGTCCCTCAAATTTACAAAGAAAGGCTTTAAATAGCCTCATATGGTTGGCAAACTAAAAGAACTAAAAGCAAATAATCTAAACCCTAAAACTAACCTAACATGAATAGTGTTTAGTTACAAGTTGTATGAGGGTTTTTAAAATGGGCCAATTAAACATATTTAGCTCCACTTTTGGCCTAAGGGATTAACAACATATTGCAAATAAGGTACAAGTAAGGTTGAAGGGATATTTTACAAGATGAACAACCAAATTACCCCTAAACCTTAAATAACTCATAAATTGAAGCTTTTAAGATTTGGTGTCTTCATGTTGCCTTGAAGCTTCTTTCTCCACTTGTTCTCCCTCTTCATGAATCTTGATACTTCAAATGTTGAAGTGGAGATCTCATTCTTTATGTTGACTCATGTGGTATGATATGCATTCTTTGAAGCATATCACCTACCTTTCGGAGAGTTTCTTTGTGAGATTTTGAATTCTTTTTACATTATTGAGATTTGTAATAAGGTGTGGTGCACCTTGGGATTGAGTGAGCGGTTTAATCTTGAACTCGAAAAATGATTTGTAGTGGTTTGATTTTGAACCCAAAAAAGGATTGTAGTGGTTTGACCTTAAACCCCATTAAAAAGATCATTATAAATTGGATTCTGAACTTGTAAATTTGATCACTAAGGGTTTACTCTTGAACTCGAAAAAAGAGTGATGGATCAGTTGGGTTCTCACTTGCAAAAAGACAGTTACAGTAAAATACCCAAGAAGGAGTCTTGGAAAGTGGAGTAGAGATTTTCGAACCATTATAAAAATTCCTATTGTCATCTCTCTTCCCTATACTTTTAAATTTATGCTGCTCAATTATTTCTTGTTAGTTAAATTTCATGTTATTTATTTAAATTAGGCGAAACTACTATAGGCCCCTATTTGATTTTAAGTTGCATATACAGTTGGTCTAAATTAAATTAATTTAGCTTAGTTTAACGAAAAAATTAATTTTATTAAGCAACCATATTCACCCCCTCTAGTGTTGTCGTATGATCCTACAATAACGTTAGCTGCCATATAATGTTCTTGCCTTCAAACTTCTTTTCTCATAATTTTTTTATTTGATGTTTGATTTTAGTGGTTCAAAAGGCATCAAATTTCTCTTTTTGAACTCTACATTATGAAAACTTTGAAACACTGAAATTGTTTGTAAGATATTAAGTTTGTTATCATAAAAATATTTGATTCGATTGAAGCACTGAAGATAATATTCATCAATTATTTAATCGAAAACTCTGATTGAATGTTTTGATTAATTGACTGGTTTTACCAATAGGTAACCACATATGTTCTAATCAAAATAGCCTATTTTAAAAACATTTATGGGATGTTTGGGGCACTGAGTGGGTTATAATAACATGTGTTATAATAGTCTGTGGGTTATAATAGTCTATGAAATAATATAATGTTGTTTAAAATGCAGAGTTGTTTAGTCTGAGGTTATAATAGTTTGTGTTTGGGGTGCAGAGTATTCCACGGGTTATTATAACACAGGTTATTATAACCCTTGCCCCAAACAGCCCCTTAGGGTCTACATTGACATTAACATTAAATTTGTGGACTATTTCAACCTTGAGTAAAAGTAATCCATTGTTTAGCTTAATCTTTTGAGTTGATTCAAATTAAACTTATGAATTTTAGTGTTTGCTTGCTAGTGTTAATCAAATAGTGCATCTTATGTGTTGAGATTTGTGTCATAAAGCCTCGTAATTAATGTTTTATTATTTAATAATTATATGATAGTTATTTGTTTATTTGATCTGCAATTTACATTATTCATTACATAAAAATCTTGAACAGTATGTAGTTGACATACAAGGATCATATTCAAGAAATAACCTAAATAGTCTATAGTATATGGATAAAGTTGAGTGATTTGTCTTGGTAACACTATTGATACGACGCACTTTATAATAGTTACAAATAATTTGATCCAAATCATTCATGTGGAAATATGTGAGTGTGAGTATCATATACAATAAGTTTGTATAAGATTGAACTGCGAAATATTTTATAAATCTATTAATTGAGAAGATTAATATTTCACAAGATGATCACATGCGACTCGATCTTTATCTTAAGTGAGTTATGAACTCTTGCTTGTAAGGGTTTATCATTTGATTTGCATGGATGAGAGTGACTTTTGTAGCTAATTTACCTATCATTTTGGGGACTTGACTAAATAGTGATTCACTCATTCTCATATAAGGTAAGTAGACAAGTAGTTCTCATAAATGCTGATTTTTGGGACTTGAACAATGTGACCCCCACCTTCTCACTAGTCTGGCAGAGACTTAGTTTATAATTATATTATAAATAGATTATTCATTAGAGAATCTATGATACTTAATGAGACAAAATGACAGAGGTAAAACACACTTTTGACCCAACTGTAATTATGAACTACTCGTAAGCGATCAAGTTGCATATAATGGTTATATCTATGGACATAACTTGTCTTACAGTGCATAAAAGTGCAATCTAGGTCTCTAGTGGAAAGACCTAGAGTTAATGAATGAAAATTAATTAATTAAAGAGATTAATTTTTGTATCATTTAAGCTTATAATATGTAAGTCCATAAAGTTTCTTTACTAGCCCATAAGAGCATTACAAAATTTAATATATTAAATATATTAAATGTGAAAAAATATATTTATGGATTATTCTAACGTGGGAAAATAAGATTTAAAAAAGAAAATCCAACCAAACAGTGAAGTCGTGTACCAACTACGCGCTTCTTACCAAGGAAACGCAACATATTGCCGCTTCCACGTGGCTGCTCCGCATGACAACGCCACCATAACCAATCAGATTCAGAATCAGAACTCAGAACAATAGCCATTCCGCACGTAATTTCATCAAAACCTAAGGGGTATTATCGTACTTTCAACAACTCCTCGGTCCCATCGACGTCGCACAGTATTTCCACAAAAACCAGAGCCCAAAATCAGGACGAGAGAGAGAAAGAGAGTGAAAGTGAAACAAAAAACTTTCCTCTGCCATTTTAGAGGGAGAGAGTTATTCAACCTCCATTTCCACTCCTTTCTTTATCCTCTCTCTCTCTCTCTCTCTCTCTCTTTCTCTCAGATATGTTGAAGGTCCCTTGCAATGTGACTGACCAAATCCATGTCCTTTCCCAATGTAGACTCCTTCCACCTCCTACACCCCTCTTCTCCTCCTTCCGCCTCCGAAACTCCGCCTCCGTATGCGCTCCGGTGACCAGACCTCCGGTTCTGGCTGCTGTTGTCTCCGACAGAGGTGAAGCCTGTGTTCAGAGCGGTTCCGGCAGCTTGGCGGATCGGCTTCGGCTTGGAAGCTTGGCTGAAGATGGTTTGTCTTATAAGGAGAAATTCATAGTGCGGTGTTACGAGGTTGGAATCAACAAAACCGCCACTGTTGAAACTATTGCTAATTTGTTGCAGGTAAATTCGTCGGAGTTGTTTCGATTTTGGCCACATTCATTTGATTTGTTACTCTCTGGATGTATTACATGTTACTGATGCTTCAATTAGCTCATCTATTATTACGCTTTAATTGCTTCATTAATTGGAATTTTCCGTTGATGTTTTCGAGGAACAGGATCGGTTAATTTCAATCAGTTTTTCGTCCTGCTTTAACTTTTTGCCATTTGGTTATCTATAGCTTTCTCTGCTTGATTCCTTTCTATGGTTTTTTCGGCTTTTCATGGATGCACGTGTTCTTTTCTTCCAGTAACTGGAACTGACAAAATTCTCTTATTTCTCCTATTTGTATTCTTATGCGCCTTTCTTACTTAATTTGTTAATTTGAATTCTTTTTTTCTCTTTAACATTCTCGCTCAGACTGTATAATTATAGCATCAAGTTTAATATTAATTACTCAAAGATCTCACTTATATGTGGATAGAGTTTGCCTTTAATGAATTCTTCATGCAGGAGGTTGGTTGCAACCATGCTCAGAGTGTTGGATTTTCCACAGATGGTTTCGCCACAACCCCCACCATGAGGAAATTACATCTCATATGGGTAACCGCACGCATGCACATTGAAATTTACAAATATCCAGCGTGGTGAGTCTTTTCTTCTACTGTCATTTTGAATTTTTACTTTCAAATTCTTCAGTTTCCCTTATTTTTCTTGTACTAATTTCCATGTTTTCATTTGGCGTAGGAGTGATGTGGTTGAAATTGAGACATGGTGTCAAGGGGAAGGGAGAATCGGAACTAGACGTGATTGGATACTTAAAGATTATGCTACTGGTCAAGTTATAGGAAGAGCAACAAGGTGCATAATTGGCTATTGTTCTATTATTAATTTCTTTAGAAAATTGAAAAGTAAAAAAACTGCAGGAGTTACGAATATCCTTCTCGTTCCAAAATCAGTTATACATACTGTGCATGAACTGCTATCCTATCCGTTTCTTGGGATTATTTATTCTTTCAACTGTTACTTTCTAGAATTTTATTGGTTATTTTATTGAAATTTTGCATACCTAAAAATTTTGGTTCATGTTCGTAGTCTTTCAGGATGAATGTGTGCTACTGGAAATTGAAAAGTACTCTATGTTGTTCTTATTACTGTTTTAGAAATAAAATTGCATGTCAAATGCTTTTGGAGAGTTCTAACCATATACCATCCTTGCAAAATTGGAAAGATGTGAACCTAGTGGTAACGGTGTGCTTCAGAGTCCACAAGTCTAGATATGAGCACTTTCCAAGCCTTGATGTTTATCTTTTTGGTTGTACTTCTTGTCCAAGTTTGTAATAGTTATCTTTGATTGAAATTAGACTACATGTTTATCATAAAGGAGTCAACCTAGGTCTAGCTACAACTTTTGCGAACAATTGCAATCCCAGGCAAGAGATGCTAGAGTCTGAGCGAATTTCCAGCTTTGTTTTCTTCATTTCCTGAGTCAAATTCTCAGCCTCCCACATGTTTCCTACATCACTTCTGCTCAACTACTAGGCAGAGTTGTGACCATGCTATGAATCAAGCCAGATTTTAATCACGTGGACGATATTGTATCACATGCCACTTCCCATGATCGTATCGAGTATCCTCACTGGGTTCAATCCATGGTGACCACCTATCTAAAATTTAGTATCCTACGAGTATCTTTGGCAATCAAATGTAGTATAGTAGAGTCAGACAGTTATCCCGTGAGCGTGAGATTACTCAAGGTGCACACAAGCTGACCTAAACACTCACGAATATATAAAAGAAAGTATCCTCACTCAAACATGGCAGTACACTCCAAGCCTTGTGAACTAGCTTGCTTAGCTTATTCACTCAAATGCACCATTCTCACTCATTGACTCTTCTATAGCTAAGAACTATCTTCACAAGCCTTAGGTCATCCAAAACTCTTCCTTAAGAGCTTCATCTTATCACGTAGGTGACACTTTAATCTGATAAGGAACTCATACAATAGTCCAACCAGAGTAGTGGAGTGTAAATTATAAATGTCTAAAGTGTCTTTTGTCTTTCAAAGTTCTATTTTTAAATCTACTTTCACCATATTGCCTCCAAATTCATCTTTTTGGAAATGATTTTGTCCTGAAAATGAAAAATAAGTCATGTTGAATTGGAAGGGTATGTGGACATAAATGATTGGATCCAGAGGATATCTCAAGCCTACATTTACAACCTCAATTTTGTACAGCTGAGGGAAGCTGACAATCTAGACTTTCTTATCCATATTTTCCCTTAAATTACCTCTTCTGGAGAATTGCATTTTTTTGTGTCACCTATACTATTCTGCTTGTCCCCAAGAGAGTGCAACTAATGCTCGTTCTTGTTTTTTTTTTTCCTTAATCTGTCATTTTATGCATGGCATGTCATTGTTTGTATTCTACCTGATGGCTTGCTTGTCAATGTTTTTAGTAAGTGGGTGATGATGAATCAAGACACTAGACGACTTCAGAAAGTTAGCGATGATGTTCGTGATGAATATTTGGTTTATTGTCCACGGGAACTCAGGTAGGTGCCTTTTATCCCCCAGTGAACTAAATTTTGAATAGCCATTGAGGACAAGTAAAAATTGCTATGCAAGTCTGTCTTTGCAACATGGCATGGTTAGGTTAATTTTGAATGGAGTTAAATGCATGTTAGCCTAGTACTAATTACTCTGTTATGCTAAAATTATCAAACTCTTCTTAGCTTATAAAGCCATAATTATTAGTGAGAGGAATTCTGCGAAAAACCTTTCTAAAGAAAATCACTTATATAGTACTGTTTTCTATTCCTTTTTGTCCAGGCTAGCACTTCCTGAGGAGAATAATAGTAGCGTGAAGAAAATTCCGAAACTGGAAGACCCTGGTCACTATTCCAGACTTGGACTAATGGTAAGATTAAGAACATTAGGTTCAAACTTTTCCAATTCTTCCAGGTTGTGAAAGTGCTTTTTATTTCAGCCGAGGAGAGCAGATTTGGACATGAATCAGCATGTCAATAACGTCACCTACATTGGATGGGTTCTGGAGGTTCGTATACTCATTCCTATTTTCTCAATTTCTTTTTTTATCCTGCTGCAATGCAAAAATGACCCCCCAAAATTCTGATCCTTTTCTTTAGAATTCCTTAAAATACTACAATGGTCAGGCGTTTTGGGTTTTTTTTATTATTATTATTATTTTATTTTATGGTGATAAAACATAAGGTTACACGGTCCTTATTAGGAAGGTATTTAAATTGTCATAATTATTTCTGTCAGGAGAATGTTAACATTCAAGTTTACACTGTTGGGTTTAATATTGCCTTTTTGCTCAAATGAAAAAAAAAAAAATAGCTAAGAAACACATACATGGACATGCGACATAGATATGACATGACATGGACATCACAACACATCAATTTCATAAAAAGTAGGACACAACATGAAGACATTATTTCTTTTTTTTTAAACTTTTATATATTGTTTTGAAATATTTTAAATATCTAACACTTTAAAAGAATATATTAATTTAAATATAAAAAAAAAAAGAATACAACCAACAATGTAATTAAGAGGTTGACTCCCTTTACTATTCTTTTCTGTAATATATATTAGGATTTCGTCTCTCAGTGGGCTTTTAAATCTTGTAGGCTACATTCAACATTTTAAGGTTTTCAAGAGAGCTTTTTAATCCAGTTAGCTTCCTAGAAAGGTGTAAACCTATATTCCTTTTAATTTTTTGAACAAGAATGTGTCCCATATTGCCAATATCAGAAAATGAGGGAAAAAATTATTATTATCAGACGCATATTTTCATGTGTCGGATGTGGGTCCAAGTATATTTGGGTTAGGCGCATGTCCATGTAAGGCACAGGTCTGTGTCAAGCTTGTGTATATCGGACACTGACTCTACAACAGTGTCCGTGCTTAAAAAGGAAGAAGTGGGGAGGATGTCATCCTCCAAAGTTAGGGATGGATTTCTATCTGTTTGGTTTGGAAAAAGAAGAAATGAAAAGTAGTAATAGGAAGAAGAAAGCAGAATGAAAAGCGAAGGGATAAATAGCCTCAAAGCTGTTTCTTCCTGAGAACATTGTGAATGTAATGGCACCAAATAATTTTGTTGACATCATTGGAAACACCTTTGTTTAATAATAATAACATAGAATAAAGGAAAAGAAAGTGGTTGGGCGTGCTGGTGAAGCTCACTCTTGTTCTGGTTTGGATGGGATTTGATCCATGAGATTCCATCTTGACTTAATAATCATGATATATCATTCTATGGCAGAGTATGCCTCAAGAAATCATCAATAGCCATGAACTTCAGACAATCACATTAGACTACAGACGAGAATGTCAACAAGATGATGTCGTGGATTCCCTAACGAGCGTTGAACAAGTTGAGAATGGTGACGAAGCAGTTTCAGAGCTTAAGGGAACAAATGGTTACATTTCCAGTGACAAACAAGATAGCCGTCAGTTTCTGCATCTACTAAGATTGTCAAGTGATGGACTCGAAATCAACCGAGGGCGTACTGAGTGGAGAAAGAAACAACAGAGATGAGGGTAATAGTTCTAGGATCTATATGTTGTATTTGGGATAATTTTTCCTTTCATTTGTTTTTCCACTTCATCATTTCCTCTCAAATTTTGTTTTTGAGTTGTCAATTGTTGGTACTAAAACTGTAGTGTGGAGTCTAGAATCAGTCTAATAGAGTCAGCAAGTTGAATGTATGTGCTTTTAATAGGATCATCTTTCAAAACTTTATAACTTATTTTTCTTCCTCTTGAGAAATCTCATTTGTGTTGTGATGTGGAATTTGTTAGCAGGCAATAAGAACCAAGAATCTGCAGCCTTTCTGGTTTGCCTATTTGTGCAACAAGCTTGTTCCCATCTTTGGCTGAATCTGCAATATTAGCAGCCTAATCAATGACATCTATTTGTGAAGATTAGTCTCTAGATACCTTTATTCTTATTTTTAATTGAAATTTTGTTTGAGCTCAAAAAATATATGGAGTTGTTTGGTACACTAAGTGAGTTATAATAACATGGGTGAGTTATAATAGTTTGTGAAATTATATAATATTGGTTAAAATGCAGAATTGTTTAGTCTGGGGTTATAATAGTCTGTGTTTGAGATGTAGAGTATTCCACATGTTATTATAACTCACGCTCCAAACAGTCTCATATGTTTTAGTGCCCGCAATAGGACTTGACTTATTTTTCTTTTCTTGAAATTTAAAATTTTATTGAGATTTTAGAGATTGATTTAAGAGGTCATTTAAAATAAATATATTTATTTCTTTTTTCTTTTTTCCAATTCTCTTATTATTTGCTGATAAACTATAATTATAAAGAGCTTTTTTTTTTTTATTTTTTGTTTTAAAAAAAATTAGAGAAACGAGAAACTAAGGGCATGCTATTTGGATTATGTTTTATATTTTCAGATTCATTGAATAAAATGGATTCAACGAATATCCATTTTGCATATTTGTTTTTTAAAATTGTTTTTGGATGATGTGATCGAAATAGTGAAATTTCTTAAAACAATATTTTTATATTTTTAATGTATTCAGAATTTGAATTTGAAATTTTAAAATGCAAAGTTACATGGAAAAAGATAAATACTTTGACAAATATAATATTTCATGTTATAAACTTATTTCATTTTTGTCTAATTAAAATATGTATAATATAATATAAATTATATGATATTGTAAAATAATAATTATACAAAATTTATAATATAAAACATGTTCCTAAATTAATTAATATAGACTCACCTTAATGTTTAGTTACTAACTATAACTATTTTTAAGTTTATAAATATATTATCAAACACATTTTGAACAATTGTTTAAATAAAAACTCAATTTCTAAATTTGCAATTACACGTGTTTAAACATATTTGAAACTAGTGAAAACAAAAAAAATGCAACTCTATTTTTCATTGAAATCCTTGTTTTCATATCATCAACCAAACACACCAAATGTACCTAAATTTTATTGTTTCTAAAATTTGTAGACTATTTTGGGAGCGTATCTTAAAATTGAAAAATGGGAAGGAGAAAAAAACAAACCAACATGAAACAGAAAATAAGAAACGAAATGTTTGCAAAAGCTCCCAAAACCATATGGAAGGTGGTGAACATGGTTTAAATGTAATAGAATTGACCTTAAACCACCTCATTATGAGCTCCTACTTTTATCACTAGGTCAAACATTATGCAAGTTGTATTCATGCATTTCGATCTCTATGCTTTCGACACTAGGTTCATTTGATGCAAAGCACGCATGGAATAAAATAGAGAAATTTATAAAGGTTGGAAGTTTACTAATGGAATTGAACCGAAAATATATATATATTTTTTCTTCCTTTCTTTTTTATTGTGAGTTTTTAAAGATTTTGGGTTAAAGAAATACAAAAAAATGGAGTAAAGCAAGAGATACAAAAACCTTGATGAATTCAAAGCTAAAGACTTGAAATTTATAGCATTTGTAGCTAGAGAATGACACAAAGCAACGGAGAACTATCAATGTGATTTGTTACTAGAGAAGAATCCATAAAGTTTATAGCATTTGTCAACATTGTGCGTCAACGGGTGGAAATGAGACGATTCTTCGATTCAAAAGGCATTTTTGTAGTGGTATGTTGGATGGAGAAGGCAACCGATGCAGAAGATGCAATACATCTTACAAATTTTTGCTATTTTTCTTAAAATACAAGAGAAGATGTCTTATTGATTGTTGGAAGAGGATCTGTGAGAAGTACCTAACCCAAACATGATGAAGTGATTCGTTCGAACAAGTAGAAAGCTCATCATATACTCAAACGGAAGAAATTTTGCAATGGTAATGATCCATCCACACAAGCATTTTTGTATGTATAAGCCAAGCGAAATGTGCTCAACTCATCCTAAGGTCTTGAATTTCTTCTACTATGGATCCTATTTTAATATTGCCTTTACGACGTAACAATTCTTCAACATTAATCTGAACTTTAACTCATGAAGATCGTCCCCAACATCGTCATCAGCTTCAGCCTATTCAAGCTATATGCATCTTCCTTGAAAATCTAGCAATTGGCAAGGATGAAAATGCATCCAAAAAGATGCATAATGGAATTCAAAATCGGAAAACTTTAAACGTTCCTCTTAGCTCTTCCAACAGACTTAAAAGCTTTATCAAAGAAACCAACGTTACTTGTCCGTAATTCTCTTCTTATCTCTCCCATTCTTCAACGAGCAAAGGAAAAAATTCTTACCATCTCTTAAAGTCTAACGAAATTGGAGGAAAACCATCAGGTTGGTTCTGCAAACAAATGTTATAGGTCTAAAGGACCCTAGAAAAAAATAAAATGTTATAGGTTTAAAGGACCCTAGAAAAAAAAAATTATTTGAGGAGGCGGCCACAATGTCTCTGGTAATTTTGTACCATTAGATGTGTGAGAAAGAAATTGTAAAAGTATTTTACTTTTGTATCTAATAGTTATTAGGAGGCAGACATATTTTTTTATATACATCTGACAATTATTAAGATGTAATAATATTGTGATGGTTTCATTGAATAATTTGTTCCAAGATAGAACTCTTCCCCGCGTTACTTTTTTCTTTCTAATTCATCTTTAATTATGTTGAAAGTCAACTACCTCATCTAAGCTTCTAATTTGATTAAATCCTACCATTATAACTCCATTAATGATATTGCAAAATGCACCTATAAACTATAGGGATTGATATATTCAGATTTCAGACTCTTTTTTTTAAATATTTTTTTTTAAAAAGATAGAAAAAATTTCAAATTTTACCCTAAATTTGACTAGTTTATCGATTTTTACTCTAAATTTTCAATTTCATGAAATTGTATCTTAAACTTTGATAAGTGTTGCAATTTAACTTAAACTTGAATAAGTATTGTAATTTTTTACCTTGTAAACTTTCGTTTGAAAAAATGTCAATAAAATATTCTCATATTCATTTAATGAATATAAAGCATGTATCTAGTACAAAAATCAAATGAAGCTTGAAAGAAAGTTGACACTAAACTTAATTTTTGTTCAAATTTGTGACTTAAGAGATTTATTTAATCATGGATCTCGTGCATTAATCGAACATAATTTAGTGCAATTCTTGATTTTTGTTGAAAATTATGAGTTTTGAGAGGGTCTTATTTTATTGTTTGTTAAAACTAATAGGAAAATTTAACAAAAAATTAACATAAGATAAAAAATGCAACACGTGTTTAAGTTTAAAGTTTGATTTGATGAAATTAAAAGTTGTGCAAATTGATACAACTTGCCAAATTTAGATGTAAAAGTTGGTTTTTTTTTTCCATATATTATTGCAATCTAAAAGCAAAAGTTTGAACTTTCAACCATTTTTTTTCCATATATTATAGCAATCTAAAAGCAAGAATTTGAACTTTCAACCTATAAAAAAGGTTATTAATGTTTAAACCATCAATATAGGCTCAAGTTGGATACTATCATACTCATAAACGATAGAAATTATTACAACTAAACCCTCAAACTACACAAATTCTTACAATTAAATCCAATTTTTTACTTCAAAAAAGTTTGAAAACTACAGTAATTTGTTGATCCAACGAACCAAAACAAATACAATCCAACAATAATAGCAATGAAGGAGCATTATGCTAATGTAATTCCGAGTATAATGGAATAAGAATTACTACAAACTAATTAATAAATCACATAAAACACAACCAAAAGAAAAAAGAAAAAACACAAACACACACACAAGCTAAAGCTAAGAACAGAAATTGTGCAAAATACAATTTCCACAGTAGAAAAGATTAAAACCACAAGCCATAGTGTGCAGGATGAGATCATCAAGAGAATCACAACTCCAGGGATACAGAAAATATAACAGACTCCCAATTAAAGTTTGGGGGAAAAAATGAATCTAACATCTGAAATTAGTACAAATAATTTATATTCACTAATCTAGTATGCAAAACTAAAGTGAAAGATGAAGTTACATAAAAGCTCTGAGGAAAGGAAAGGAAAAGAAATCACTGTCTGATAATGTAAACTTGTCCATAACAAGTTAATCAATGGGATCCTAAGGAAACCATCATCCACTAAAATTGATGCTAAGATGTGGGGGGTCATAACAATTTCATCTCATTGATCTGGTAAAGCGCATCAGTTATTGAAATCTTCACAGATATGCCATAGAAATGGAAATAAAAAGAACATACTTGATATGAGGAATATGGCCTCCCTTGTACATTAGAGCTTCTCAGTCAATCTAACCATGAAAGAGTTAACTGCAGCTGTTTCAAGAAGAATCCATGAGGATTCGAACAGCTCGTGGAAAAACTCCGCGCCGATTTCCTCGGCCGCATTTTGAAAAGCTCTCCCAAATGCATTGCCTTGAGACGCCCCGAGCCGAGGCTTCCCGCAAACTCCGACGATCAATACTTTGTTGGGCTCTTGAGATATGCAAGCACACAGCAAAGGCTTCATTCTGGCTCCTTTCTCTCGCAAAGCATCCATTATAAAGTAGCAGAACTTTGTGAGTGCTTGAGGATAGCCCAACAATTTGGTGTCTACAGAATCTTCAAGCTTCACCCAACGAAATTTTCTCCCACTTCTTATACAGCCAGTCTTTGTAATTGCAGAGCTCCCCTGTCTAAGAATTGATCTCTGGACCTTGATTGCCTGCTGCATTCCAGATTTGAGCTTATCAAGATTGCTCAATGACAATGCATCATAAGCCACTCCAAACTGCTTGGAAGCACTGGAACCATCAGATTTGACAAAGGACTCAAGCAACGCAGTGACCCCATATACCACATCTGCGGCTGACACTTTTGAGCTATAACCATGTAACCTCAAGAAACTTCTGTAGTAGAAATCGGTTAGGCCGTATTCGGGAAGGTATCGCTCGAATTCATCCTTCATCTTTCGTTTCACTTCGAGATTCATGTATTGGAACTTTTGTTGGCAATCCAC
Source organism: Trichosanthes truncata (assembly GCA_033996785.1). Classification (NCBI taxonomy): domain Eukaryota; kingdom Viridiplantae; phylum Streptophyta; class Magnoliopsida; order Cucurbitales; family Cucurbitaceae; genus Trichosanthes; species Trichosanthes truncata. The sequence goes on along the minus strand of MU867259.1, from coordinate 41,853,537 downwards.
AAGTGCAAACCCCATGCGTGCTAGAAGCAATTTGAGCTTCTTCATTCCATTGTCACTCCATGTCTTTAGCTTGGTTGCAATGTAGGAAGAACAGAGCATTGAATCAAACAAATTCCACTCCTGCAATAGCATTAATCTGGGTTCATCATCATATGTGATTCTAGATGCATCAGGAGCTCGGATCTTGGTGCCATCTTTAAGAGTAACAGAGTTAACAGCATTCAAGTTCCCTGAACTGTTTATGTGTTGTTCAAGCTCCATAACCCCAGCTTGGTACCTCTCATCCGTCAATCTTTCATGAACAAACTGATCAGTTAAAGACACACAAGCCAGCCATAGTAATTCATTTGTGTTCTTCCTCAATGAATGAGACAGATCAAACATCAAACACCCAGAAGGCCTGCCATGGAAGGTACCCATATGATAGTATCCCCTTTTCAATTTCCTATAAAGCTGAACAGGATCATCTTCATTTTCCTTATCAACCCTCCTCCGTTTTCTCGATCCTCCTCGATCTTCTTCATCACTTTCGCTATCATCATCATCACTATCCAATTCCCCTTCAATCTCATCGTCGCTGTTCAAATCGCTCGCATTCGCCAAAGCAGAGACGTCGAAATCATAAGCCAAATCGGCCTGGAGCTCGTCGTCTTTCGTATAAAGCACAACCACTTGTTCATTCTGATCACTCAGATTATGAAGATGAATTGGGCGATGACTATCAACAACAAACACATGAGCAGCCGGACCTAAACTCAAAACCTTCCTAAGATCTCGATCACATCCCCAATTAATCAAAAGGATCGAAATCGGATCAGAAGACGACGAAGTCAAACTAGGACCAGCATATTTATGAATTTCTTGAAAAGAAGACACGGGATAACAAGCGTATCGAACCGAATCAGATTCAAGAACTTGAAAAATAATTTTCAAGGCACAGAGCGAGTCTACATCAGAAGTGGAAGGAAAAATAAGCAGAGGAGACAAAGAAGAAGCCGTCAAAGACTCACGAAGTTTAGCGTAAAACGATTCAACTCGTTGTTCCCTCACCATAATCCCTTCAATCGAACATCCAGAAACAAACAGAAACAAAATTTCACTGCAGAACTTTAAAACCCAGACCAGACAACAATTTCAAATTCGCATCAAATACTAACCGAATTAGCTTCTTGAATTCCACAAGAATCTACAAAGGACCAAATACTGAAAAGAAAAACTGGAATTCTCGAATTCTTGAGCAAAAGGGAAGAGATTGGAAGGTGAAATTGAAGTAGATGAAAGTGGAAGAGAGAAAAAGAGACGAATTTGGATTGCGAGTTTGAGAGGTTTGAAGTTGATTCAGATTTGAGAGAGAAGAGAAGAGAGGGAAATTGAAGATTGAGATTTAGAAATGGTTCGAAAGTTTCAAAAGATTGAGACTTTGGCTTTGGCTTTGGCTTTCTAAATTAAAATTTTTAAATTTTTTTCAGCTACCGCGAAAATTTGGCGCTTAAGATTGAAAGGGGGAATCGAAGGGGAAATGTTACTCTACATTCGTTCTCATTTTAAGAATGGGTAGTTATTGGATCTACGGTGAGTGATGGGAGTCTAATATTTGGACGGTGGCGATGGGGTTCTGATTCTTGGTAAGTTTGAAGCCGATAATTTAATATAAATTTTTTTTTAATAAATATTGTAATTATTTTTTTTTATTTGGTGGCTAGGGCAAGGTTTAAAATGTTGATGTCGACGGAAATGTTGAAGTCTCAATTTTATGGAAATGTCGATAGAAATATCGATAAAATGTCGATGTTGATGGATATTTCTAGAAAAATTTTAAAAACAAAAAATTCAAAAAAAATATTCAAATTAATAAATGAACATTTTACACTTTTTAAATGAGTTAAAATACTTGTTACATTATTATATTCTCATTAAGTTACATTTTCTTGCTATTTTTTTAATATTTTGTCAATTTTGTACGGTATAGTGGAAATGTCGATTCCCCCTTATGTCGATGTCGAACTCATGGACATGTGAAAATTTCGATGGAAATTTCGACATGTCGGCGGAAATTTAATATCCTGAGCTAGGGGAGTTTGGGTTGTGATTTAAAAACATAAATTTAAAAATTGAATGATTACCAATGTATTCATAAACAATATATAGTAGGTAGTAGAAACTTTAGTTTGATTAAAATTTTTATTAACTAATTAGTTATAAATTTTGTATGATTATTATTATTTTATAATATTATATAATTTATAATATATTATGTTATACATATTTTAATTTTAACCAAAAAAAAAAGAGTTTATGACATGAAATAGTATATTTATCATAGTTTTTTCTTCTTTTAGTGTAATTATGCATTTTCAAATTTGAAAACTTTGAAAAACATGAAAATGTTGTTTTTAGAATTTATACTATCTGGATTATAGAATTCAAAAATAGTTTTAAAAAACACATTAGTGAGTAGATGTTCACTAAATTTGAAAACAAGAAACAAAATTCAAATGGTATACTAAACATGGCCTAAATTTTTTAATAATCTGTTTTAATCTTTGCATTTTTTTTAATTTTTTTTAGTTAGATTATTATATGTGATCCATATGATTTGTATTTAATTTTAATCTGGAATATTACTACATTTCTTATGTGGAAAAAGAGAGGTAATAGTTGATGTCCATAAGGGCACAAATTACGTAACACTTGAAAAGAAAAAAAAAATATTAATGTTTTAATAATGAAATTTGGGTTGTTTAGTAAATATTATTGCCAACTTGAACTGATTAAGGAATAATAACCTCAATCAAAAAGTCAAAGATTTAATTCTTCCCTTGTTGAACTAAAAAAATATATTATTTCATGGATTTGAAGATAAATATTTATTTTGAATTAAATTGTTCTCAAATTTAAAAGAGTAACTATTGGTTTTTAATAAGTTTATCAATTTTTTCATATTTTAGAAAATTGTATTTAGAAAAGTGTTATTTATTTAAAATCATTTTTAATCATCTTGAATTTGATTTTGATATTTTATGGTTTTACATAAATTTCTTTTTAATCAAAAATTGTAATTTTGTGGTACAAAGAAAAATTTGTTATTTGGTAGATTGATATTCGACTTTAAATGAATATACAAGTCGAATGTCGAACAATAAGAGCAAGTTGTCTGCTTTATAACCTGATAAGTAAGGAATGGGTCCAAATCCATCAACAGAAGAAGCATATCATGTGAACCATGATTCGAGTGAATTAAGGTATAGATAATATAAACTTTGTGTGGGACTTCTAATGAATTGAGTCAATGGAGAAACAAATATTTGTTGAATGGCAACATCAATGATTATTATTTCGAGAGAGGTTATAAACTTTTGTACTATTCTCCCTAACATTTTGTGGAACCTACAATAGTAGTAGAAACCTAGATGTAACTCAGAATGGGTGAACTAGTATAAACTTGGTATCGATCTCTCTTTCTCTATCTCTTAGTAGTTTATGTTTATTGATCTTGTTTGGTTTGTTTATTAATTCTTTTTAAGCTATGAATTTCAATTTGATTTAATTTGTTTTGATTGGAACTAGAATCTGATTCTTTTTGTACCACTTAAAAATTTCTATTGAAACTAAAAAGTTTAGTTTAGGTCAGGGTTAATATCTCTTTCTCTATCTCTTATTAGTCTACATTAAGTGAAATAATATGAACTAATATAAACTATAGTGTCAACTTAAGAATGAGATGAATCAGTCTGAAATCAATGCTCTGGCCTTGCAAATGAAACACAAATTCACAAGGGGGCTTACTAATTTTACCTATATAATTTAGTCATTTAATGTAAAAACCCATTCTCACAAAGCATTTTAAGGTGGCTCTGACTTTTTCTAAAAACCTTTTTTATGTTACTGCTCCCAAACATCAATTTTTTTTTAATGGCAATAGTTTTTGTTATGACAAAGCCTAAAGATGAGTTCAAGAAACTTTTGAAAGTAATGTTTTAAGTCTAACATTGTTTTATAAGCATTTATGAGGCAAGTATTGAATAAGCACTTCCTTCCTAAAGCACTGGTTGTATTTTTAAAATTTTCAAAATCACTTTTGATTACGTAACCAAGCACTACAAAAATCTTAAAAAGTGTTTTTTAACTGCTAAAAATACTTATTCTTTCAAAAGTCATACCAAACTCATCTTAAATCTCTCCTCCAACCAATAAAGTAACATCTCTAAGTAAAATAAAGGTGTATGGAAATAAACCAAAGAATCAATTATTTAGGCAAATGATGATGCAAAACTAGAAAAGAAATGAGGATATTACAGAAAAATAAGCCAAAAAAAAGATGAAAATGAATCTGACCAATACAAGTTTCTCCCACCAGGAAAAAAAAAAAGAAAAAAGAAAGAAAAATCAAATTTATATATATAATAAATACAAAAAACAGCACACAGTTCATAAACAGAACCCACTCTGCACAGTAAAATCCTTTGGTGGATGCAGATTGGAGTGGAGAGCCGAGAGGAGAGGGTCTTTGAATTGTTTCACTTTAAACAAACTTATTTTCTTCTTAGGCACGGGAAGCACGATACCTGAAAAAAAAAAATTAAAAAATTAAAAAAAATTAAATTTTAGTACAAGTTTTCTTGCTTTGTGCTCTCTGGTTTATTAATTTGCACACAAAAAAAAATTTGTTTTACAATGTAGCGAGTTTAATTCTATAGAAGTCAAAGTAGACATAACTCAGTGGTAATTGACATGTATTCCATCCCTTGAGATCGGAGGTTTAAATCTCTAGATCCCACATTTGTTGTATTAAAAAAATGTTTAATCCTATAGAGGTAATTCAATTTTAACCTTAGGTTTTCAAATTCATCAAATTGAAATTTAAAATTTAGTAAGGGGTGAAAGTAATATCTTAAAAATTAAATTAAAACATTGTTCATGAATTTATCAATGGATTACAGAGAATTCAAAAAACAAAAACACTCAAAATCAAGTTATAGAAAAATTCAAATCTAACCATAAAAATATTCTAACATAATCACAAAATCAATTATGTAAAAAAAGCCGAAACTCAATAATAAAGTGAGTAAACTAAAAAGTATCCAACACAACCAAAAGAAATACCCAAAAAATATATAGTATTCTCGTAATAATGCTCATAGTTAGTGATGAATAACGGAGAAAAGTCTAGAACTTAAGAAAGTGGAGAGTATTAACTACACCACCTATATGACGTTTAGGGTCAAATTTGATGAATCTACGAATTCTTCGTAATAATATATTTCTTAAAAGATATCAATAGACACCAAAAATCTAGCCAACAACAATAAATTAAAAAAAAAAAACCAAATTTTAGTTTAAAAACACCATTTTAACTCACCAATAAAATCAAGTAGCCAACACACTAAAACCAACACATCCAAAACACTGAAACTCAAAACCAAAATTCACCCCCCCCCCCCGCCATCCTCCAAAAAAAAAAAAAAAAAAAACACTAACACAACCACAAGAACCATCCTTCATCAAAATAAGTTTCACTCAACTTAAGAAGACAACTGCGAATTTCAAAAGAAAAGAAAAACAATACACTAAAAAATGTTAATTTTTTTAGTACAACAAATGTGGAGTATACAAGGGTTTGAACCTTCAATCTCAAAGAAAGGAGTACATATCAGTTACCAATCAACAATATTAAAAAAAAAAAAAAAAAGGAAAAATAGAAGGTTGAATTACCTTGGCACTGCCGTCGTTTTTTCGGTTATTAACATTATTGTAAGGTGAAGAAGAATGCGGCTGCGGCGGCGGGGTTCCCGGCCCCATCCTTTCCTCTCGAACTTTACCAAAAATGTGAGTAAAACCATCGGCCGATGCCGGATTGTTCACATCCCACGACCCAAATTTTGGCACCGCTGTCCCTTCCGGCTGCACCACAAACCCATTCTTACACAAATTCATAACTCATACCAGACCATCAAAATATTAGACGAACTCGTCTCCTTTTGGTCCTAAACTTTTCGAACATTCTATTTAATTCACGGACTTGTGAAGAGTTTGTTTTAGTCCCTACACTTTCAAATTTGTTTTATTATAGTCTTTAAACTTTAGTTTTTTTGTCAAATATTTAGATGAATAGATAATATGGCTTTGTGTATGTATTAACTTATTGATGTGGGTGTATTTTGTAGCCGCTTAAGTTGGTGAGACGAAATTGTGTGACTGGATATTAGATAGCCATTACGACCAAAATAGTTTTTTTTTTCAAAAAGGTTTGGAAGGTACAATTTTTTTAAAAAATAAAAAATAAAAACACATTTAGTCCACATGCTTTAATTAAAATAATAATTTAAATAGTATACTTTAAGTTTGTAATGATTTAGTCTATAAATTTTAATATCCAACAATTTAGCTACTTATAATTTAAATTTGCTAACACTTTAGTCTCTACCGTGAAAATCTTGTTAAGGTGTAATTGAAGTTTCTTAAATCGATAAAATTGTAGAGGGATCAAATGTGTTTTTAAACCATAGGACTAAATTGTTATATGCTAAAAATTGATACTTCATATTGATATTGATATTGATAGAATCTTTCACGTTAGAGACTAAATTAGTAATGAATATTTTTTAACTAAAAGTCATGGAGAGGCAAGAAACTTACAACATCATCACGTTGAAGTGGCCTCATTCTAGTCTTCCCACGGTTTCCATAGCCACCATCGAAGCCCTTGTTCTCCACCACTGGGCTCTCTCTTCCAGAGGGTTTTGCCTGGCGATGGAGAGGAGAGCGGTCGATGCTATACTCAGACCCGCTGTGTCTTCGGCCCGGATTTTCATAGTGGCCGGGGGAGTTGGCGTATTCGCGGCTCTGCCTCCTCTCATGGGTCGTAGGTTTTACTGCCGGAACTGGAGGGTCGTCCTTAGGTTTGGTTGGAGGAGCTTCTTGTGAGTTTTCAGTGAACATGTCTGGATATTCCTCAGGGTCGTTTGGGTTTCTGATTGGTCCGCCGCCTCTGCCCTTTCTGGCCTTGTCGAAGAACACTGTGTATGGAACATTCCCTTCACTTTCCCAATTTCCAAAAGCTGGTACATGTGACCGTTGCTGTCCCTACAAAACACATTCTTCAAAACTAAAAAAACTTCCAAAACTTGAATGGATTGATCACAATATTTATAAAAGATTAAAGCTTTTTGGACCAAACGAGTAATTTAATATGTTATTAAAAAGTAAGAATGTCGGATTCTCTTGTCGACCCTAATTCTACTACTTAAGAAATTATTTGATTAATGGCTTCTTTTCTTTTACGATGGAAGTTTGAATCCTCGTCCCTTACCTTCGTAATCTTATATTGCAAAAGAAAAAATTGAACTTTGTAACGTCACAACCTTTGTAATATTGATAAGATTAAGTTATACAAAGTGTTCTTAATCTTTGTACTTAGGTTTAATTTTATACTAAAAAAAATTGAAATTAAATACCAAGGTTAGGGGCGGAATTGAAACCAAATATATTGTATAAGTTGCTACCAAAAGGTTCTTTGTGGCTGGTTTTACATGTGACCATTGTTATTCCATCAAAACACATTCTTGAAGGCAAAACCATCCAGACTTTGATTGAATCATGAAAAAAGAAGTATAAAAGTTTAAAATTTTCATAACCTACCCTTTTTAAAATTTTTCAATATAGTGATAGTTTAATACACATTAGAGTAAGAAATTCTATGTTGGTGTTCAAATTCATTTAATTCATTTAATGCTACTCTTAAAACTAAAATTGAAGAATAGATATAAATAGCTCAAGCTTTTGTAAGATTAGTTTAAACATACTCATCTCCAAAAAAAATCACTACTCTTTAAATTTGGAAAGAAAAATAGAAGTCAATGAAACACTTCCTAATGTTTAAAAGTCAAAAGATGAGATGAAAAAACAGAGAAACCCCATCTAAAAACAGAGGATGAAACTCAATTCTAAGAGCTGCAAAATCGATCTACACAGAAACAAAATCAAACTCCCAAAACAAAATTGAATTCTCGCCCAATAATCCATCAGCACATAACTTCCAGATCTACCCAGAAACAGTTCATATCCAAAAAAATCAAATTACAGAAACATCCTAATTTTCTCATCCTTTTCCTGTTCCTTTTCATTTTCTTAGCAACCAAACAAACAGAAAAAGGAAATCAAAATCAAAACAAGAGCAAGAACAAGAAAGAACAAAAAGATGAAAGAAATAGAACAACTCACCGCCATTGAAGAAGAACAGAGTGTTTTGGGTTTGATTTCTAAGAAGAAGCTTTAGAGAGAGAAATGGGGAGTTTTTAGAGAGAGAGAGAGAGAGAGAGGGTTTATAGAATAGAATAGAGAGAGAGAGAGAGAGAGAGGGGGGGGTTGATCGGCCATGGACTGGCGGCATTGGTAGGTTTGACCATTCTTTCTATCTGTCTGTTTTTGTTTGAAACATTTGAAAAGTCTTCGTTTCTTCTCTTATTAAACCCCCAACGTGGCTTTTACCCTGTCGCCGAGTTTGATATTGACACCACCCGTTTTTACTACTTCCACGCTTTCTCTACGTTGATTATTACTCGCTTACTCTACTCGGCGTGGACCGAGTAATTTTGACCTGGATTTCAATTAAAGAATTCCCCTAGAATCTAGAGGGAATTTAATTAATTAAGTTTTAGGTTCTTGAAAATGGACTTAAATTTTGGTAATTGTGTTTATTTATTTTTTTAATTGCAATTTTTTTTTATTATGTTCCTAAACTTTTAGATTTAGATTTTTGTTGTTATCGAAGTAATGAGTTAGCTGGTCTTATACATGTTAGTTAATTAAAAGTGAGCTGGCAACATTGGAAATGGGTGACAAAATGCAAGAGCATGGTCACCTACGGAAAAAATTGTAGTACTACCATAGTATGTAAAAGTTTTCATACTACTCTCATTTATTGCCTGTCACGTCAGTATCCTTTTAAAAATTATGTGGGATCTACCAGCATGAAAAATCTATTTATAAACCCAAAAATATAGTATGAACAAAGAGAGTATGATACTCCCATAGTACCAAAAAATTTTCTGGTCGCGTGCTAGACAAAAACTAATCTACTTTGATACTAAAGCCAGCTCAAGTCTAAAATTTAGTAGAGTTTTGAAATGATGAGGGAGTTTAATTACCTTTATGTCTTCCTCATGACCTTTGTCTAGAAACAGAGTTAGAGTAATTTATGATTACGAGCTACGACTCATTTAGGTCATGGTTACAAGGTCACTTTCTTTAATCACCTTGTACTATGACTATTATCTTGAATGATCACCCCATGTCTTGTACTAGTTAGCTTAGCATTCTTTAGCTTAGTCTACAATAGGCTTACCTAGTGGGATAATCAAATTTATTAGCCTCACTTGGCTTCATTATTACCCATCTCGTTATTTTAGTTGTGGTGATTTAGACTTTTAGGTTTCACCTCACCTCATAGCTCTAGACCTAAACTTTTATGTCTCACCTTGTAGTTTAACTATTAAGAACTTATGCAATTAGTGTACACTGGTCTGGTTGGGTCTTGTTTGTGTGGCCACTTAAATTATTTTTAATTTAAAAAATCATTCATAACAAATCTAATTTTTTTCCCATTAAGAGACATGTCATATATAGATAAAGTAAGGGTAGACAATTAAAAATAATAATAAATAGAGCAATTGGGTACTATATACTTAAACTAATTTTTTTGACCACTCATTCTTATTTGATGGGGAGCTTGTGTATATGGAAAAATCACAAAGTCCAATTTATTGCAAATGTATACAACCTTCGGCATTTGGAAATATAGTAAAAAAAATGAAAACAAAAATCAAACGAAACGCACACATGGGAAAGACTAGAATGACCTTAAAGCTTGTGACAATTTATTTCTCCTATGATATCTCTCAACCCTATACATTTATCAATCTATTAGTAATAGACGTCTTCACTGATAAACAATGGTAGACGTCAATCACTTTACACATTTATTATTGATATAACATCTATCTTCTTTAAGTTTATCAATGATACACGAGGGTAAAAAGAGAATTACGTAAAAATATCTAAATTAGTATGAAAAATTTTAAAAATTCTCTTATTTGCAAAATCATAATGTTTTACTATATTTGCAATATGGCAATGTGTAATGCCACCCATTAAAATTTCCTTTATTTTATTTAGTTGATAACTTGATATACTTGTTTGGGCCATATTACCTCTCAAGGCTCAATACATCACTTCCAACCAATATGATGTGTCATGTCAATTCCTAAATAATGGTGTTATCAACAAAACCGTTTTAATTTTTTTTAAAATAAAAACATAGGACTCAAACCAATATGACCAATTGTATTAAAAAAAAAAACTTTTTAAAATAAAAGTCAAAAGTTTAAAAACTAAATTGATACAATTGGTCAATATTAAACCGAATTAACAACATAGGACTCAAACATACTTGACATGGTAACATGAGCAATACCTTTTTGGTTAAAGTATATATTTCTACTCGTTTTGAAAAATTCATTAGTTCAAATGCCTACCTTCAAATTTATGATGCTATATATTTTTTTTTAAAGGGAAACTAGACAAAAAGATAAATTCACATGACACCATGAATTTTTCCATCAAATACATTAGAAATCATAAAAGAGTTTCTTTTCGAAACTACTTTTATAAAATTTATTGAATACTTATAAAAAGTAAAAACTAAGACACCGTTTGATAATCATTTAGTTTTTTTATTTTTGAAAATTATGTTTGTTTTTCTATCATTTCTCTAACACGGGTTTCATCATTTCTTAAGAAAACATATATTGAATTCTTAACCAAATTCTAAAAATAAAAACACAAGTTTTTAAAAACTATGGCCCCGTTTGATAACCATTTGATTTTTGGTTTTTGGTTTTTGAAAATTAAGCTTGTTTTCTCCCAATTTCTCTACAATGGTTTTCATCTCCTTTAAGGAAGTATTTGAATTCTTAGCCAAATTCTAAAAACAAAAATAAGTTTTTGAAAACTATTTTTTTAGTTTTCAAAATATGGCTTGGTTTTTGAAAACATAGGCAAAAAGTAGATAATAAATCAAAGAACCATAAGTGGAAGTAGTATTTATAGGATTAATTTTCAAAAACTAAAAACCAAAAACCAAAAATCAATGATTATCAAACGGACCTAAGATTTTTGTACATTTAGAATCACTATCTATTCATCCATAATTTAACATGAAGCATGTTTTTCAAAAATAAAAATTAATAAAAATAACAAGAAGCATCCATAAATATTATAAACCTAAAAATAAAAAGAAAGATGACTTAAACAGTTAGCCATGAATCCAAACCCCTTGTTTTATCATTTGTTGGTTAAAAATTCTCTCTTAAACTACAATTTTTCTTTCAATTAACCATTTTTTCTCCAACAAATATTTAAGACTACCAATAACTTGTTATTTTTCTTTTCCTTTTTTTTTTTTTTCAAATTGAAAGATAAATTATCATAATTCTATATGATAGTTCATATATATAAACCGTCTAAAAGACAACAATCCAAGAATAGCTCATTGAATAAGACACCAATTACCATTTCAAAGGTCGATAGTTCAATCTTCCACCCGCAATTGTTGAACAAAAAAAAGGTCCAAAAGACAATTATTTGCATTCTGTGGCTGGGATATATGAGTTTTTATATGACGATGTCTAACAACAAAAAAATTAGGGGGCGTTTGGAGCACCGTTTCGGAATCAGAACCCTTGGAATCGGAACCCTGGGGGGTTTGTTCTGGGGGGTTTGAAAGCCTGGGAATCAGAAAACAGTGTTTGGGGTGCAGTGTTCTGAACCCTGGGAATCAGAAAATAGTGTTTGGGGTGCATTGTTCTGAACCCTGGGAATCAGGAAACAGTGTTTGGAGTGCAGTGTTCTGAACCCTAGGGTTGTGCAGTTTTTGTTTTTCCTTTTTTCCTTTGCTACTTTGGTCTCTTTTTTTTTTCATTTCCTTATATTCTAGTGGCAATCTTTGGTTAGTTGTAGAATCCTTTGTGTAAGTTGGGTAATTTTTTTTAGTACTTTTGAACAGACCTTTTAATTAGTATAAGAATGAGAAATTTGTTACTGGAAATGCAAATAATTACTTCGTAAAATATGAAATTTGGTTAGGTTTATGGCATGTATAAAAAAAACAGTTGTAATAATTTATTATTTTTTACAAAAAAAAAAAAAGTGAGTTTCCAATGAAAAATAATTACTTTGTCAAATATCAAATTGGTTAGGTTTATGACAAGTATTAAAAAAAAAAATATTTGCAATATTTTATTATTTTTTACCAAAAAAATGTGAGTTTCCAATGAAAAATCAACATACTTTGTCAAATATCAAATTTGGTTAGGTTTATGACAAGTATAAAAAAAATATTTGTAATAATTTATTATTTTTTACAAAAAAAAAATGTGAGTTTCCAATGAAAAATCAACATACTTTGTCAAATATCAAATTTGGTTAGGTTTATGACAAGTATAGAAAAAAAACATTTATAATGTGAGTTTCCAATGAAAAATAATTACTTTGTCAAATATCAAATTTGGTTAGGTTTATGACAAGTATAAAAAAAATATTTGTAATAATTTATTGTTTTTTACAAAAAAAAAAATGTGAGTTTCCAATGAAAAATAATTACTTTGTCAAATATCAAATTTGGTTAGGTTTATGACAAGTATAAAAAAATAAAACATTTGTAATAATTTCTTGTTTTTCAAAAAAAAATAATAATTACTTTGTCAAATATGAAATTTGGTTATGTTATGACATGTATAAAACAAACATTTGTAATAATTTATTGTTTGTTACAAAAAAGATGTGAGATACTAATTTAAAAAAAAAAACAACGGAAGAGACGGGAGAGAGATAAGAAAACGTGATAATGAAAACATGTGTCAAATGAGGAGCAAACCGGTGTGTTGGAAATCAAACCCCCCTATTTCACTATGCAAAACCATGGGGTTGTGTTTCAAAACCATTGGGTTTTGAACACAGTGGCCCAAACAAGGGTTTATGTTTGGATTCCAAAACAACCCAACCCAACCCATTGCTCCAAACACCCCCTTATTGTTTTATTGACCTGATGTGATAGACCCTAATAAATTAGATAAAAGACACTTTTGGTTAGGCAACTCCAAGATTAATTGATATCAACACAAGGAAGTTTTAGAATTTGAATGATTTTATTAATTGAAAATTGAGAAATAAAAAAAAAATTAGGATCGATTGCAAGAATGGCAAAAAAAAAAGAGCCAATTGCAAGCATGTCACTTTTTTTTCTATTTTGCAAATATGGCAAAAAAAAAAATCAACCCAGCCCAAACCAAACTTTCGAAAAATCGAAAATAACCCTAGGCGTTTTCCCGCGTTTTTGTAATATGAAGTATATCAACAGTATATCAGTGATATACTATTGATATATACTAATGATATACCTAAAATGAAGTATATCAAAAGTATATTAGTACTTCATATTCAGTATATTAGATATACCTAAAATGAGGTACATATCACTGATATACTACTGATATAGTTTATTTTTACCAAGCGTTTCTGTTTTTTTCCAATTCAATGGCCTTCATTTCTCCTTGTTTTGCCTCATTACACTTAAACATGTGAGCATTTGAAAAAGGATATTAAGAACATAAACCACTGATAGACATGATAAGAAATAAGTTTGGGGGAGTTTTTCTTTTGTTAGTCAAGTTGTTCCTAAATTGATGGCCTATGTAGGAAGCAAGCAAGATGAAACTAGAAGAATAGAGATACAATTCTAGGGAAGTATGGGTGAAAAGTGCTAAGGTCAAGACTAAGATGAGATTAAAGTTGGTTGTGATAAACATGTGTTATGAGCTTGAGATGTCTCCTGAGAGGATATTTGTTTTGTCAAGAATTTGGGTTCGTTGTTAAATTTCATACCTGAATAACTGTGATTTTGATGATTGCTTGAGGACAAGCAATAACTCAAGTTTGGGGGTGTGATAATTCTTATTTATTAGGATTATTTAACCCTAAAACTAAGTTATTCTTGCCATTTTTGCATGCTTTATTGATTACGGAGCAAGCTAAAAATAACATTTTTAAATAAATTCATGCAAGCTTGTTGGAATATGATAAAAGAAGGAATTAAGTGAAAAGATGCAAGAAAGTTGGCTTAAGTTGAGTTTTTGTGCAGATTTGAAGAAGTGAAGACTTTGCAAAAGGGAATGCAATTGCATTCCCATTTGCAATGTAAGGTGAAGAACAAGGAAGAAGAATGCAATTGCAATACAAATTGCATTCTCTGGACTTACAAATCAAGTGCGAAAATGACGGAAATCACGCAAATGATGGATTTTCTGCACTATTTTGGAAGATTCTCATCCCGATTTGATTCCTAGAAGTTAGCCCATGGATTGAGGATGATTTATATGGAAACCCTAGCCTTCAATGCCTATAAAAAAGGGGGAAAACGATCCAAAACTTGGCTGGGTTTTGACTGCTCGCCCACAGTTCCGAATTCTCTGTTTTTCTACTTCTTTTACGTTGTTTTGCTCAAGTTTTGTTGTTGTATTTTCTTCTTCACTTTCAGAACCTTCAATGTTCAAACTCTCAATCCTTCCTCACGAAAATGAAGGAAGTTTTTGCTGCTGTTAATTAATTTTCTGCACTTTATTTTTGTGGGTTTCTCTGTTTTCTAATTCTTCGAACAACAATTTTCTTTCAATTTCATTCTCTGTTTTTCTGTTGTTATGTTTTGGGTTTAATATCATTTTGTTAATGTTACAAGTTTTGCTTAATTTTGGAATGAGTATTGGTTAAATCCCAATTCCTGTATATGGTGAGATTGAAATAAACAATTGAATTCCAAATTCCAAACTTTTTCTCTCCGTATAAAGGCTTGTACATTTATGTTTTTATTTTTATTTTTATCGTTTACAAAGTCTGAATTGCCCAATAACATGTTCTAGGTAAGTGAGATTTAAATTTAGTATTTCTAGCCTTGTTATTTCCTTGTGGGTATTCGAATTTAATAATTATCATTGGTTTCCTTAAGATTAATTTCCTTATTTCATTGTATTCATTATGAATTTTACACAAAGTAAGTTTTTGGTTTTCATTTTTTTTACAATGAGCTAATTCCTTCTTAGGAATTCAAGTTGGTGAATGCCCTAAGGAAAAATGTAAAGCTCTAAAGCATAAACAATCTAGTTAGCATGTGAACTTTGTTTGCTTTTGTTGAATTTAGATTTGGGTAAACCTAGCCGGCCAACTAGTGATTGCTCATCAAGCTTGAACTTAATATCGAAAGAGTTAAGGGAAAGTCGATGTCACAAAAGCAATGGAGGAAAAGGCTTAGAAATAAGTCTTGAACATCGATCCTAGACATAGGGCGAGACTCCAAAACCACTAGAGTTGTGTGCGAAGTATCTAAGTTAGATTAGCCATAGACATATAGGTTTAATCACTTAGTCTCCTAAAGATTTTGAATCAAAATTGAATAGGAGTTGAATTCGGTTTACTTAGTTCTCACATGTTAACTATGATTGCAATTGCAAATTGAATCGCATTTTTTCAAAGGTGCTTGAATCACTTGAATCCTTATTTTTACCTCATTGAATTTTCATTCACTCTTGTTAAACAAACCAAACCTCTTAAATTTTTACATCTTTGGTTACCCCTATTGCAATTTGCAAACATATTTTGTGTCATTCTAAGTAAATTTTGTTAAACCTCGTTCCCTTGGGTACGATACTCTGGAATACTTCCAGTTTCTTTATTACTTCGATCACGTGCACTTGCGTGTTGTAGCAAAGCATAGCGATCAAGACACATGATACACATATATCACCTTCACCATCTCTCTTTGGCTTCGTTTCTCCTTCAATCTCGCATTCACCTTTATGTATTTCAAATTGCAATGAGATCAAATTGTGAAGCCATTTTTAGTTATTGACTTTATCAATGGTTTTTGGTTACTAGTTTTTTGTTGATACATTGGTTTTTAGTTGTTAAACTTGTTTTGTAGAGTATCAGTAGTAAATCAATGATATAGTACTAATATACTTTATTTTATGTATATCATTTCACTGATATACCTAAATATGAAGTATATCAATCGTATATATGTACTTCATATTTAGTATATCAGATATACCCAAAATAAAGTATATCAGTGATATACTATTGATATACTTTATTTGAAGTATATCAGTGATTTATATTCCTAAAATGAAGCATATCACTGATATACTATTAATATACTTAATGTTAGTTATATTAGTGAAATGAATATACCTAAAATGAAGTATATCAATGATATATCGAATATGCAAAATATCTCAAATATGCTTTTGATATACTTCATATAGAGTATATCATTTAACTGATATACCTAAAAAGAAGTGTATCAGTAGTATATCGGTGATATACTATTAATATACTTTATTTTAGGTATATATCAGTTGACTGATATACCAAATATAAAGTATATCGGATACACTGTTGATATACCAAATATATAGTATATCATGTATACTACTGATATATTACTGATATACCAAATATAAAGTATATCAGATATACTACTAATATACCTATTAATACACCAATGAAGGTAAAATTGGAATAATAAGAAAATGGAAATCAGATAAATTTTTTTTCTATATTTACAAATTTCCAAAACCATGGCTAAATTTGCAAATATCCTAATGTTTTTTGCTACCCATTACATTTCCCCAAGAATTTATTTCTTAATCAAAATTAATATTGTAAAAAAAAAAAAAAAAAAAAAAAAAAAAAAAAAAAAAAAACTACTTCAATATTCGTAAGCATGCCATCTAAAATAAAAGACTGTAAAGGGAACAAAACTATTGACTTTTACGCTCAGTTTGATAACTATTTGGTTTTTGAAAATTGTGCTCACTTTCTTATCATTTTTCTACAATGAGTTTCATCTTTCTTAAGA
Organism: Trichosanthes truncata; assembly: GCA_033996785.1. Lineage (NCBI taxonomy): Eukaryota > Viridiplantae > Streptophyta > Magnoliopsida > Cucurbitales > Cucurbitaceae > Trichosanthes > Trichosanthes truncata. The sequence goes on along the minus strand of MU867259.1, from coordinate 41,836,571 downwards.
AAACATTTGAATTCTAAGTCTAATGTCAAAAATAAAAACAAGTTTTTGAAAACTACTTTATTTAGCTTTCAAAACTTGGCTTGGTTTTTGAAAATATAGGTAAAAAGTAGATAACAAAACATAAAGAAACCCATTGATAAAAGAAGTATTTATAAGCTTAATTTGCAAAAATAAAAAGCTAAAAATCAAATGGTTATCAAACGGGACCTTAGCTTTTAAAAAATGGAGCAATTTTCTATTCATCATAACTTGCTTTGCAAAGTAAAGCTTTATATAGCGTTTAAAATTATATACAAACTAAAATTGATTATAGGCTTGCTAAATATAACCTATGCTACTTTGGAGTTGTAACCTCGAAAGTATGAATGTATAACCAGCTCCAGCTAAAAGTAACTAAAAAGTTTTGTAACTAAAAATATATGCATCAAAGAAACAAAATTTATCAGAAATTTGAAGTTTACAATTAGTATATGAAGTTTTTATACCTGCTCAAAACTTTAATGGAGTAAAGCTTAAGTTCCATTACTGAAGGTCAACTTCAGCATGCTCAACTACTTTAGACATATATCATTGACTGAGAGGTCAGAAATTCGAATCTCCTACTTCATATCTAAAAAAAGTTCCATGACTGAAGTCTTTGAAACTGGACTTTTTTTTTTAGTTCAACAATATTTGGGAATGGAGGATTCGAACTTCTATTTTTTTTGGCCAAAGGTACATGTCAATTATCGTTGAGCTATGCTCACTTTGACCTTAGAAACTTGACTTATTTTTTATGAAACTTGAGATGTCATAAGTTTAACTAGAGTTCATTTATATGCAACTTCCTCGGGTATCTCTAGAGGCATGAGGTGAATGGAATGTCTTGGACTCCCTATTTTTTTCTTTGTTATGTTCATAAATGTCTTCAAGATGAGTGAGCAAAGCTTATTAAAGGCTCCTTTGCCCTTAATCTGGGGTGAATTAACCTTGTGGCATATGTTCATAAAAGTGTTCTTCTGCCTTGATTTTCGGTTGGAGCGACTTGATTCACATTATTTGAACACTAATGAGAATGAATAAGAAAGAACAATTACAAATTTAGTCTTTATGATTTGAGTTTAGTTTTAACTTTGTCCAAGTGGTTTTAGAAGTTTCAATTTATTCAATATATAGTTTGGGTTAAGTTTTAATTTAGTGCAATAGAAAGCTTCAATTTGGTTCTTATAGTTTAGTGAAACTTTCCAAAGATTGTTTATAAACCATTTTTTTCTAACCAAAAACTCACTCATGTTCTCCATCTTTTACCTTGTTTAAACTCTAACATCATCAGCTAAATACAATCAATTAAATAGAAAACGCCAACTCATTAACTATGTAAATAAATAAATAAAAAATGTCACATTGGTAAATGCTAGGGACGATCTATAAAGAGTTTGACTAACTATAGGAGATAAATTGAAACCAAATTCAAATCATAGAGACTACGAACCATATTTATAATTTAACAATACTTATTTTTTCAAAGTATTAAACATATGTTTTGAAGTTCTGATAAATTTCTTGAGAGTACTTTGCATTGATCTCTTTTTCTTGTATTGAATCCAGACATACGTCAATAGATAAGGTATCTAATGTCGTCCTAAAAGTTGATAGTTCGTCGATCTCCCCACCCTTGCAATCGTTTAAAAAAAAAAAAAAAAAAACTCTCTTTTTGGCTTCTTATATTTTCAAAATAAAGATGCTAGTTTTAATTTATGAATAATAAAAAGAGAAAGAACAAACATTTTAAACAGTATGAAACTAGAAGCCTTATTTATTTATTTAAGATTTATTTTAATGAAATAGAAAAAAAAAAAATCAACTTTTACCCTTGAGTTTGGAAAGGATAATCACAATTACTCTAAACTTTCCATTTCATTAAATTCAACCTGACTTGAAAAGTTGTGGGTCATTTTGATATTATATCCAACTTTTTCTATATTTACCCATTAATGTTTTCAACAAAAAGCAACATAAAAAGTCTCTATTTTGAAGAAAATTAAGTCCTAACAAATTAATGCCCAAATTTTAGTGCCTAGACAAATCAGTGCACAAAATCTGACCACGGATCCAGACTTAAACATTACAACAAAAATTAAAATCTAGTCTCATCTTTCTTTGAAGTGAGCTCATCTATTTTGTATAAAGTTTTTGTTTTAAAATGCATATTAATTACACATAAGAATTAGGGGGTAAAAGTTGGTCGTGGTTGGCTAGAGTGAAAAAACGCTTCACGACATTGACGTTGAGGATTAATCAAAGAGCTATAAGATCAAATTAATTTTTTTTAATAATGCAATTAACCAACCAACGATACAATTAGTCAATTGAAAATAGTCAGTGTTTGCAACTGATATAGAAAAACGATGAGATAGTTGCTTCTCGACATCTCATCTACAGTTATCGTGAGGTTTAATGAAATCAAAAAATGGTTTGTTAAGAGTAGACTGATCGAATAATGAAGAAGATAATGAAAAGATTAAAGTTTTTTTAAAAGTAATCAAAACGATGTCATTTAATTAAAAAATAGAAAACAAAACCTAGCTTTTAGATCCTTGCCGTCTCTCCCCAAAACCCAATTTCTTTGCATCTCCTCTCACATGTCACAATCTCATCTCCCTCATTTCTCTACTTTCTCAAAGTTGTATATCTTTTTCCTCTTTTACCTTTTATTTATTTAACATGTAAAATATATTTTTTAAATTTCAGATAGTCAATTTTGAATTAATCAAAATTGACCATTGTTTTCAAGTTAATCAAACTGACTGAACGACATCCATTTAGTCGATTTAGTCTATAGTCACTTTTTTAGTCTTCATATTTCATTTTTAATGAGAATATTCATAAAAGTCAAGTAGAAAAAAAAAATTGCAACACTTTTCAAGTTTAAGATGAAATTTACCCCATGCAATTTAATGAAAATTTTCTTTTAAAAAAAGGTTAATTAAGCTAATCAAACAGGGTACAAAAAGGTAATTTTACAGAGTTGGAGAAGGCAAGTGGTTGACAGAGTTGAATGTTAGTTAACGGCGACTGTTGAAAGCGGCTGAAGAATAAATTCCCAATTGTCATATTGTCGAAAATTAAATGCTATTTAGTATTTTATTTTGTTTTAAATTTCCACCTTTTTTTTATTGTTATTTGTGATGTGAAAACGAACCAATGGTCGACCAATTTTGGCTCCATTCGCAGAGAGAAGCGCTTTAATATTGTTTTAATATTCTTTTCTTTTTAATTTATTAATTTAATAACACCATGCTTAACAGGCTAACAAAAGCTCATCTTATTTATTATTATTTTTTTAGTTCCTCGTCTAATTTATTATTAATATATATATAATAAACAAAACCACTTGGAAATATAAAAAAATAATTTATTAGATTTAAAATTGAATTTTGTGTCTCAGATAACCATAAACTTTGAATTTTATGTTTAACATGTACGTAAATTTAAAAAAAATATCAAAGAATTTTAGGATATATTTTTGGTAATGTTCTCAATTCTTGTTTCTTGCTTCTGGTTCCTTCTTTTTAATAAAAAAAAGGAATTATATTTGATAACTAATTCTGGTTTCTTTTTTCTTCTTTTGAAATTTTAAATTAAAAATGTAAAAAAATTTATATGAAAATTAGTTTTAAAATTAAATTCCTAAAATTTTTATGTTATATTTATTTGTAGATATTTATTTATGAATTTTATTAATCAAGAACGGTAATAAAATGTTTTTATTTATGTTTTGAAAAAATTGGAAACAAGAACAATAAACAAGAAACTTGATTTTGTCGTTTCCAAAATTTCTACACAATTTTGGAAATGTTTTTGAAAAATGAGAAATGAGAGACATGAATAGTTATCAAAAACTTTTATTTCTAAAAAACTAGAAAAAAGAAACATAAAACGAGAAATAAGATTGTTACTAAAAGATCGAAAATTAAAAGTTATGAGACTTATTATATATTTTTTTAAGTTCAATGACTTATTAGACACAAATTGAAATTTTAGGGTTCGATGTCGATTCAAAACCAACATCGACGGTGCCAGACAACGATGGTGGTGCTGACGGTTGTGGTTGAAGAAGAAGAAGAGAGAAGGAAGAGAGAGAAAGAGAAAAGACAAAAAATAAATAAATACTATTTTTTAATTAAAAAATAAGAACTAATAATAAAAACTAATAAAAATATATTTTTTTATTATTTTACAAATGTCGCGTTAACATTCTGTTGGTAATTAACGAAAAATTGGATGGAATGACCAAGAGTGTAACTAAATGCAATACTCAGAAGTATATTTGTTGAGTTTGAAAACTTAGAGACCTAAATGCAACCTAACCCAAACTTCAGGGACTAAAAGTATATTTTTTCAAAAAAAAAATATAAATATATATACAAAATTTACATGCCACATCACCAACTCTAACACTGTAACTAAATCTTGAGGATTTATGCCAAAGTGAGCATAGTTCAATAGTTGGTATGTATCATCGATCGAGAAGTCAGAAGTTCGAATCCTCCATCTCTAAATGTTGTTGAACTCAAATAAAAAAATCTTAGAGAATTTGTAATAGATTTAAGTAAAGAATAAAAAATTGATGCCGAAGGCTTGTGATTTGCAATGCTCCTGGTCGAGAAGATTGATTATTGTGTAATATTATTAATAGTTAAAATAATACAAATAGAAAAAGGAAAAAAAAGGGCCAAATGGCTAAAGTAAAGATTCTTCCTCATAGTTTTTTATATATAGCATATAGGTTATAAAATAACACTTAAAAACATTTTCAATATATATATTTTTTGAACTAGGCTATTTTCAATAATTATTCTTAGGTTATGGCCTTCCAAAATATTAACACCAAGCACTGACATTAAAACTATTTAAAAAAAAAAAAAAATACTTCAAAATTAATTTTATTTCTTATTTAATATAAAGATATATTTCTTTCGCGTATGCGACAATGAACAACTTGTCTCATTGTTAAATATTTTTTTTTATATTTTTTATTTAAAAATCTTAAAGAATTGTTTTTATATTCAAAATTAGATGAAATTAAGGGTTAAAATATTGCTCAATAATTAAAAAAAGGTCAAATACTAAGCAATGGTTTTGAATTATTTTATGGTATGGTTGGCTTTGAAGGTTGTTTTCTTTAATAAAAAAATTTAGGTAAAATAACAAAATTTGGTTTTTGAGTGAAAGTTTCAATTTGATCTCTATAATTTTAAAAGTTTCAATTCAATCTCCATGGTTTGGACTTAATTTCAAATTGATCCTAGTAGTTTTAAAAGTTTCAATTCGATCCTATAATTTGAGCTTAGTTACAATATTCTTTTTTTTTTCCTAGTTCGGGCTTAGTTTTAATTTGATCTCTATGGTTTGGTTAAATTTCATAAGTGGTCCCTAAATTGTGTTTATTTGAAAAACTCACTTAGCTTGAAACAAAAAAAATTATACCCCTAAACTTTAGGAGTCGTATCAATTAAAACCTCAAACTAATAATTGTATCAATTCAAACACTAAATTTTCATTAGTAAATCAATTTACACCTTCCATTAGTGATTCATAACTATTTTCACTTGATTCCATTTAAAATTAACTCATAATCACCTAAATAAAGTTATTCTTCTAAATCCTACCAAAGTAGCAAGAAAAAAAATATCATGTGTAAGTCTTCCTAGATAAGTAGAGAAAAATAGAGAAAGACGCGAAGATGAAAAACCACTCATATAATAAAAAAATCGCTTTTGTCTTTATAAATATTTTTTTAATACTGGTGGATCATAACATCATTTTTAAAACGATGCTGCCATGACATGCAATAAATAAAATGAGTATTCATACTCTCGTAACACCAAAAATTTTCTTGTGTAACGAGCACTTCCAGCTACTATATTTTTTTTATGCAATAAATGAAATGAGTATTCATATTCTTATGAATGTGATGCGATTTATGATTTATGATGAATAATGTGAGAATGTTGCTTTATGTTGCATCATTGAATGAAAATTGAAAATGCTTTGGGACCTCATTCATATATGTGTGTTTTCATGACAAAATGTTTACGAAGGCTGTGGCAATTACTCTTCTAAAATTATAGATGTATATCGAAATGAAAAGGAACTTGAAAATGTTAATGGGAAAGGAGCCTAAAAAGGTTAAATGAAAAGGAACCTGAAAAGGTTAAATGAAAAGGCAAAGTTAGGTTAGGTTAATTGTCCACATTAAGCTAAAGAGAAAAGTTAAAATGAAAACGTTTCCACTATGAAAATATTTTAGGTCCCACTAGAGGAAAAGTTTTAAAACCATACTGTATGTGTTTGCATATCCCGACCCTGGTAGTGGGGTCATTTATTGAGTATTTTATAATACTCATCATTTTCAAAAATGTTTTTCTTTTCAGGTAAAGATAAGGACTTCCTAGGCGATTAACAGGACAGTTTGCTGAAAAGGGTCATGGGTGATTTAGATGAGATTTCCGCATTTATATTGTTTTTGTCTAAAATGTTTTGTTAGTAGAGTATATGTTATGAAATTATTTCAATTAATTTAACGTTTAATTTTATTTTATGTTTTGTAAAGATTTTTAAAGGGATCCCGATTAAAGAATTGTGGATGCTTTAGTAAAAAGTTTCATTATGTGTGTCTTTTATTAAAAGTCTTGCAAATGCCTTTAAGCACGCAAGTAGTAACGTCCCTAGGTAGTATGAGTCAGAAAAATCGGGTTGTTACAGACGACTCGTAAACGTCCATAAAGATGTTATTGTTGACGAATTTAGGTTATATATAGTTGATGGCTAATACATGTAAACGTTCATATTGTTGATGGTCAAAATACTTCAACAGAGACATCAAATTTACGTGCATTGGCTGTCAACTAAACTAGATATATGTTGATGTTTTATATATGTTGACACCGCCATTATTGACGGCAAAAAAACATCAACAAAAGTGATAGTTGACAATTTATAGTTGTCAATAAAGGCTAAATTTTTAGTAGTGATTTTTATAAAATCGAGACTTTAACATTTCTATCGATATCGATACTTAAAACCTTGATGCCAACATGACATTCGAGCAAGAGAGTCAGAGATAAGCTCGAGAGGCTTAATAGGGCACAACCTTCGATGTGGTGTGGTGCTTTAGCAAGTCACATATATCAAACATAAGTTAAATTATCCATCAATCAATTCCCAAAGACGAGTCAGATTTGAGACTTAAGGCCAACTTAATACTCAAGCAACTTGTTGCGTACTTAGTAAATCAAACACCCAATAGATACGTGGTCAAATTTAATTGAATACCAAACACCTACTTGGAAGACTTGATGTGATTGAAAGAACTCACGTAGTGTTACGTAATTTGATGATGTCCTTGCACAAAATCTATAACTCTATTCATGATATTTAGACTCTTTTATAAATGACATTGGAAAATAAGACCATTTGAGGTAATATATATGAATGCTTCTCTATTACGCTCAAAATTTAAATATAGTAGGCATCTTTTGATTCTACTTTCTCTAATGTTTCTATATAAATTTGAAAAAGTAATGATAAAGACTTTGGTGCATTAGAAATTTGATTGTGATTGAGCCACACTAATGAGCATACAATTAGACCATATAATTAGACCATATATTTAATTTTGGATGGTAGGAAAATTTTGATCAATTTATTTAGTACTTGGTCAAATTTCATATGCATAGGTTGCTAGTTCCCATTCATCACGACTTCTTAACTAGCATTTCATGTCATGCATATTTTAGTAGTGGGTGCTATATTCACAACTCGGTTATTGAAGGCAGCTCATGCATCTGGCTCTTTACTAACACAAAAAAATAAGAAGGTATCTCAAGACAACCACACTTTGACATACAAAACTTCTCAAACTGTAGAGACTATTTATGAGGGTTTTATAAAATCATAGAGACTAATTCTAATATTTAAAATCATAGGGACTAAATTCTAACTTTCTCAAAATCTATAGGGACTAATTCTAACACGTAAAACTATAGGGACTAAATTCTAACTTTCTCAAACTCAAGCATCCTCTGCAAACAATGCTCAATTTTGTAGCAAAAATTGCCCCACTATTGATTCTCTACAGTTGAGTGACATTCTCTCAATGTCTCTTGTCATACATTTAGGGCATGTTTGGGAGTGATTTTTTAGAGTGATTTTGAAATGGTTAAAATTACTCCCAAACATGCCTTTAATTATTTAAAATCAATTTTCATTGTACGAAAATTAGGTTTAAAAGTGTAAAATTAAAATGATTATTGATGATAGAAAACGTGTATATGCCCGTTAGAAAATTCTTTTGAAAAAGATTTCAGCCTAAATGCAAGTGCAGACTGTCAATCAAGTAATAAAGTGGAAAGAATTCCAAGTATCGAATCCTAAGGAATTGTTTGTCAAAATTCAAGTTTAAATCAAAGATCTCCTCAAATGCTGTAGGATCGTATGACAACACTAGGGGGTGAATAGGGTTATTTACTAAAATTTAAAACTTTTTTCAAGAAATTAAACTAAAATAATTCAATGAAAAATTAATCGAATAAGCACCTAAAAATGCTATAAATATAGAATAATTTTTCTATGCATACAATCTACTCAAATAAATAATTAAACAGCAGAAATCAAAAAGGGTAGAGAAAAAAAACGACACCGAAGATTTTTATAGTGGTTCAGAAATTCCTACTCCACTCCCCAAGACACATTCTTAGATATTTTACTACGACAGTCCTCTTACGGGTGAGAACTAAACCGATTTGCCACTCTTTTTAAGGGTTCAAGAGTCAACCCCCAATCGGGCCTTTTGTAGGTTTAGGATCTAATCTATATCGATCAGGATCAAACCACTACGATCATTTTACTGGGTTCATGATCAAACCACTACAAATCCTTTTTCGGGTTAGGATTAAACCATTGAATCAAAATCCCAAGGTGTATCCACACCTTAAAACAAAACCCAATTGAAAGAAATTAAAACCGCACAAAAATAAAAACTCTCACAAGAGTAGATACACAAGTTTGAAGCACTCAAAATGATCTAATCCTCACAAAAAGATTATAATAAAAATGAAGCTTTGAAGAATGACTAACAATGCAGTATTGGAAAAAACCTTTCAATAAGTTTGGGAGATGAGAGATTATGAAAAGAGAGGAAAAATAAGGTTCAAAATTAGGGTAAATTTTGGGCCATTGGATTTAGGTTAAATAGATCAAGGGTGGAGGAAATTTGGGAGAAAAATGGTAAAAGAATAATTAAAAATAATTTTAAAAATAGTTCCAACTAGGGGTGTTCAAAAACCGACCCAAATCGAGGAATCGAACCGAACCGACTGGTTCGGTCCGGTTTTAATGAAGATTTTTAGTTTTTCGGTTTATTATTTTAAAAAACCGAAGAATTCGGTTTGGTTTTCGGTTTAATATCTAATAAAATTGTTAAAACCGAATCGAACCGAACCTAATAAAAAAATAATAAAAATTATCCTTGCCCAACCCAATTTTCTTTAAATAGCCCAACTACCAAGTACCATCTCATAAAGGCCCAGCCCACATAGAATAATTAAAAATAATAATAATAAAGAAAGAAAAGAATCTTTGAAACCCTAGACATCAAATCAAATCTCTCTCTTATTTCAACTTTTTTCTGAACTTTTTCTGCACTGTCTTCCTCCTCCAACACCTTCGATTATTTTCTTTCTCCCTCTCAAATCTCTCACATATACCATCGTCAACGTCTTTATTCCTCAAGCACCACCTTTTGTTGTCGACTTCTTTCTCCCTCAGGCACCACCATCTTTTGCCGCTGACTTCTTTCTTCGCTTCCTTCTCGCCATTTTTGCCCTTTAGTCGTGCCATTTCATCCCATCTGGGTCTCAAACAAGATTTTCTTCATCCGATCTCAATCTCGAACAAGATTTTCTTTGTCCCATCTCAGTCTCAAACAAGGTTTTTTTGTCCCATCTCAATCTCAAACAAGGTATTCTTCTTCCTGTCTCGGTCTCGAACAAGATTTGACTAAGATCGGTTAAAATCGAAACGAACCATTTTGAACCGAAACCAATGAAGAGATCGGTTTGCTCGGTTCAGTTGTAAGAGAAACCGAAGGGTTCGGTTCGGTCTCCGGTTTTAGCAAAAATCGAACCAAACCGAACCGTGCACACCCCTAGTTCCAACGGTCTTGGTCACATGTCGCAATGTTATTCGTCCGTGTCATTGCAAAATAGTAATTGTTTTTCAATCTTCTTTTGGCCATAACTTTCTTGTTTAATGTCCAATTTGAGCGATTCAAAATGCGTTGTAATCGTATTTTCGAGCTCTACATTGTGGATATTTTAAAACACTAAAATTATTATTAATTTAAAGGTTTATTATCATCAAAACATATGGTCGTATGATTAAAGCTCGTAAAGCTAATAATCTGTTTATTATCATCAAAACATATGGTCGTATGATTAAAGCTCGTAAAGCTAATAATCTTCCCCTTTTTGATGATGACAAACTACTCAAGAAAAATATTCTCAAGGTAGATGAATAACAATATCAAAAGTATTCCATTAGTAAATATCATATTTAATAACTAAATATCACATATATTTTTCTAAATAAATTCTTCCCCTTTTGTTATCATCAAAAGATAACAATTAATGACATAAGCTCTCCCTTTAAAAAAGTAATTACAACCAAGGATGCAAATATCAATATCGGTACCAATATTGGTAACTCAATTTTACGGATATATTGACGGATATTCTAGAAAAAATCACGAATATCACGGAAACTTATAAAAATATTGTAATTTTTTTGTGAAACTTTAGAATAAGCTTATTTAAGCAATAAACTACTATTTTAGGTATATATATCACTAATTATAAGCCAAATATGAATAATAATACAATAATAGATAATAATGAAGACTGAAAAATGAATGGACTTGAATACTTCATTAATATGAAATTCTTGTCATACAAGTATATGGTTTAATAATAAGATGATGATCTTGGAGGTATTAAACCAACATCAATATAGTTGATTTGATAGTGACAATATTGCTCCCAACTCAAGGTATTTTCAAAATTTTGGACATAATTTGATATATGTCACGACGATATATTGTCAAATTTCTGCGATTTTTGCATCATTGATTACAACAAGTAATAATGAATAGATAAAGCTCCCCCTAAGAACAAGAATCAAGCAACATAATAATAATTTCATTTAAGCTCCCCTAATAAATGAAGTCATTCAATTTTAGCAAAAATGATCAAGAAATATAATAAACTCAATAACACATCAAGGATGGAATCAATAAAAGCATTAAAGCACATAATCCCAATTTCAAAGTAACAATAAATTATCTCAATAAACCAACGAACATTACTCTACACAAAGGTATGCAATCATGATATTTTCACAAGAAAATATGTAGCTCCTCCTAAACATGTGAGTCATATAAAATTGCAAAAGAAAGAACAACAAACATCAATGATTTATTCAACAATTGAAATTCTCATAATTATAAGATCATAATTAACAATAAACAAACCATAATTAATAAATCATAATCAATTACAAATATATCAAGATAAATAGTCAACAATTAAGCAAACAAAGATTTCTCATTTTTAAGAGGTATTGCTCCCCCTAAAACTTTCATGGAGAATCATAAATCAACATAAAGAAAAAAAAATTCAATTCTAATCACATATCAATTACTCAATTATCCACCATAAGTTGGGCATGGGACAAGATATTTCAAATGCAATAGTAGACTTTAAAACATGCCAAATATAGAATTCAAACCAAAGTATCTATCAACACACAATCAATAACATAAGAAAAATCAAACATTTAAGCATTATGAGATACCAATTACAAAAAAAGAATACATAAAAAAGACACTTTAACACCAAAATAATTTGTAAGGATCAAAACACTATATATTAATCCAAAGAATCAAATTCAAGAGATTTGGGCACTATATCAATTTTAATTCATGTAAAGGATATTGCACCAAAAAAAAAAAAAACAAGATATCAATAATGACTCTTTATATAAAAAGATACTAATATGAGACACAAAATAAACATCAATAACATAATCAATGCATTTGTCTTCATACATAGAACTCAATGAGATATGAATAAATAAAACACATCAATAAACATTACAAGCAAATCAAATTTTATTTAAGGGCAAAATTAAATTCAATTTCACAATCAATAAGATTTAAGAAAAGATAAATAAATTAAAGCACTTTCTCTATTAAAAGAGATTTAACAACTATTTTTCATGTCTCATAAAAACATTAAATAAATCATTGAAATATAAAATGTTTTAATCAAGGAATAAATAGTCAAGCTCAAAATATTTTCAAATTAACAAAACTTAGTACCAATTGTAAGAGTGAAACTCAAACAACAAAGTATCAGGTAAGATAGTAAAAAATATTTTAAAACAATTTCTTTCACAAATTAATGATGATAAACAATTCAAACCAATTTCAATAATCATACAATAAGTAAACCACACAAGTTTCCAAAAACAAATTCAATCATCAAATATTCAATAGTCCAATTCAAAGACCAAAAAAGATACTATCTTTAAAGAAGCATATGAAAGTCTAATAACAAATAATATGCTAGAATAGATTTTCAAACAATTCAAGGACATGTAAATTCTATAAACCGAATAAAAAACCAATAGAGAATATGAAGCAATTTGAAAGTAATCAATTTTAATTTTGTTGAAAATCAACACATAATCAATATTCTATAAATAGATAAAAAATAAAGATAAATGTCAAACAAAATATTCATAAATATCTCATAGATATTTAATCTAATAATCAATCAAGTTCAATCATCAATTTAAAGAGATTTAATACCAATATAGTAAGTAAATAACAATTCAATAATGACAAAGTTTCAAAACAATCAAAATTTCAAATGTTCAACAACAACAATAAAAAAAAAATCTATCTTATCAATAAATCAAAAATTTAAAATTTAAACTCAATATGCAAAAAAAAAAAAAAACATTCAATTATCCAAAAAAACATTAATAAAAAAAATCATAAACCAATTTCAATTCCACAAAATATCACAATAAAGAAAATAATAACATTCCATTCAAACACTTCAAAAATATCAATTTCAAATTCTAAATATAAAAACTTTCCAATAAAACAATCCAAGAGTATCAAAAACAATTTCGAACTTTCAATTCTACACCAAATCACAATACAAGTAAAACAAATCAATTCAAAATATCAAAGAATCTCAAATTCAAAAAAGATAATATTATAGAATATCTCAAATTATTTCAAAATTCATTTAGAAGATAAAATTACCAAAAATGGATTTTCTTTTTGAAGCACCAAGAGAGTTGTTGCATTTGAATTTGAATAGTTTCCTTTTGAATGCTCAAGCACCCTTCAAAAATTGAATCTTGATTGGAGGACACCTACAAAATAATTTAGCAAATAGTTTTTGGTACCCATACTAAGTAGGTTAGTATCAATTTTAGGAACCCAATTCTTTTTAGTTCCAACATTCATAACATTCATACCATTTGATTTAGGAAAATTAATTATAACATGAGTTTGATTTATGACCGAATTTGCCACAAGAGAAACAATAAACATTTTGCATAAACTTTTCATTAATTTACACAATATCTATATATGTTCTTTTTCACATAAGTGTTCCTTTTATAAGTATTTGAAAAATTTGCTTTACAAGAAACATTTTGCTTTCCATAACCATTAAGAACATTTTTCAATTTGTAGTAATTTGGTCTAATATGACCTTTACTTCCACAATAATTACATGTAGGCACAAATTTTGCATTATGCACAAATGTAATAATGCACAAAATTAGACTTGACATGATAAATATTTTTCACAAACTTTGGTACACAATGCTTATGCATGAATTTTGGTACATCATGTGTATACACATGTTTTGGTGCATTATGCTTATGTACATCACATTTTGGTAAAACATTTGGCAAAATATCGTTAGGCATAGAAGATGCTTTAACAAAAGTAGTTTTGGAACTAGATAGATTAACACTCTCATCAATATAACCAATATCTCTTTTTTCATTTAAAGGTTTGTCCATTTCAATAATTTCATCTAATTTTTGTGCACCTATTGTCAATTTCTTAATAGACTCTTTGGCACAATTAAGCTCATTAATAAGATTTAACTCTTTTTCTCTAAGAACTTTAACAAGTTCATGCAATGCAAAAGTATCGTGCTCAATAAATTTAATTTTATCTAGCATAGCACATTTATCTTGATCACATGACACTACAAGAAATTAGAGCTATGCTGATGGAGTTTTTGCCGACGCAACCATTTTTGTCGACATAAATGTACTTTTGCCGACGAAATTGAGATGCGTAAGGAGATTTAGGTTTTTCTCCCGACGCAAGCCATGTTCGTCGGCAAAAGTACATTTATGTTGGGATTTATGCCCTAAAGCCTCATAATTAATGATTTATTTAATAAATAATAATAATTTTGATTATTTTATTTACAATATAATATTATCCATTATATGAAAAATCCAAGGTTATTAGTGTAATCTTGAACAATATGTGGTTGACATACGAGAAGATCATGTTTAAGAAATAACCTAAAGGGTCATAGTATATGGATAAGGTTGGGTGCCTTATCTTGGTAACACTATTGATACGACCCATTTTATAATAATTACAAATGATTTGATCCAAATCGTTCATGAGGAGACATGTGAGTGGGGGTATCTTATACAATGAGTTTGTATAAGACTGGACCATGAAATATTTAATTTCTCTTTATAAATCCGTTAATTGAGAAGATTAATATTTAATCAGGATGATGATATACGACTCGATCTCAATCCTGAGTGAGTTATGAACTCTTACCCGTGAGGGCTTGTCCTTTGATTTGCATGGGTGAGAGTGGCTTTTGTAGCCGATTCAATATGCCTACCATTTTGGGGACTTGACCAAATAGGGAGTTGGGAACATAATTTCACAAGATGAAATTCACTCCTTCCCATATAGGGTAAGTAGATAAGCAGTTCCCTTAAGTGCTGATTTTAGGACTTGAACAATGGGGCCCCACCCTCTCACTAGCCTAAGAAGGACTTAGTTTATAATTAGATTATAAACAAATTGCTCATTAGAGAATCAATGGTACTTAAGGTGCAAGATGTAATTATAGGGGTAAAACGGACTTTTGACCCAACTGTAATTATGAACAACTCGTGAAGGATCAACTTGAATGTAATGATTATATCTATGGACACAACTTGTCCTACAGTGCATAAGAGTGCAACTCTAGGTCTGTAGTGGAGTGGCCTATAGTTAATGAATGAAAATCAATTAATTAAAGAGTTTAATTAATTAATATTGTATCATTGGAGCTTATAATCTGTTGGTCCATAAGGTCCCCTTGCTAGCTCATAGTAACACTATAAGATCAATTTAGTTGAAAGAAAATTTTGAAGTGTTCAAATTAATATTTAATATATTAGATATATTAAATATAAAAGAGGAAAATATATTTATTGTATTTGATACATTAAATATTAAAATAATTAATGTATATTTGATATATTAAATAAAATATATTTATAGAATTTGAATAAGATTCAAATAAATAAATATCGTAGGAGATTTGAATGAGATTCAAATAAATATAAGATATATTTTAATACATTGATATTAAAATATAATATTTTAATTATGTCAAAGGTTTTCCCTTGGTCTCTATAAATAGGACCCTTGGATTGAGCAATTAGAAACAACACACATCTCATCAATAGAGAGAATTAGAGAATTCTCTCTAGACCTCTTCCTCTCTAATCTTTTGTGGATTTTCTTCAAGAGGCTCCCACAAACTTTGGTCATGTGTTTGAGTCATAGCTAGTCATAGCTAGGAAGACTTTGTGGAAGAAATAAAAATCTGCCAGAATATTCTCCATGTTTATCTCAAAAAGTAAGTTTTCTTAATTAATATTATTTTTATTTTAATTTTAAATAAAATCAAAGACAATCCAATGCTTCCGCTGTGGGATGACGAGTTCATTCCTTTCAATTTATGCTGACGAAAATGGTTGCGTTAGCCAAAACTCTTTGCTCATTAGTCCGCCATGTGGCAAAAAAGAAAGGCCAACGCTTTTTATAAGATATGCCGATGAAATTTGATGCGTCAAAAAAGTTCTTTTTATTGAAACACGCGTTTAATATATCTCGATGCTTTGAACATTTTTTCGGACGAATGAGTTGCGTGGGAAAAAATCCCGATATAAAAACCCTAACCCTCATTCTTTTTCTCCTTTCCTTTTTCTCTTTTCTTCTTCTTCCCTTTCCTCCACCATCTGTTCATTTTTCTACTCATTTCATCTCCATTGCCTTCCCCAATGCTCTCTTTCTTCAGTTGCTTTTTTTTGTTGTTGTGGATTTCGACGGTGTGAGGTTGTGATCCGAAGCTCTTTTCCATTGGGTATGTTTCTTTCTCTCTTCTTCTTCCATTTCTTTTTAGGGTTTTTTTGTTGTAATGTATGTTATGTGTAGGAGGATGATGTAAAGTAGTTGAAAATTTTTCTGGCAAATGGGTTTTGAAGTTGAGTTTTCTTTCTTCCCAATAATGCTTAAGCTTGTTTTTGTAATTAATTCTTTGATTTTAGTATGGACATAAGGCTAATTAAAATGGAATTGGAGTGAGTTATGCATGTTTTTTAGCTTGTAAGTAGTTTAGGTGATTAAGTTTATGATATTTGAAGTGTATTTAATTAGGTGAGTTTGTAGGATTTGAACTGTGTGTTTCGTGAGTTGGTGATATGTATAGTGAATTTGGGTGAGTTAAGGGTCATTTGTTTTTATGACTTTGAATGGTTAGCTAAGGTGAGTTTATCACAAATGGAGTGAGTTAGATACTTTTTTTTTCCCTTTTAACTAGTTTTGGTGAGTTTATGGGTTTTGGAGTGTGTTTTGGTTAGTTTATGAGATTTTGAGTGTGTTTGGGTGAGTTAATGGTATGTGGAGTGAGTACGAAATGTTTTGGTGAGTTTATGCCTTGTGGAAAAGGTGGAAAAAAGAAAAAGAAATGTTTCCCTTTTTTTTTTTTTTTTTTTAATCAATGTGCTAAGCTCCAATAGCCATAGTAGGTTTCCATCTCCAAAGCCGATTTGTTCTCTAATATTTTTAGACTAAATAAATGATATTTAAACTTTTGTGTTAGAGTATTCAACTTCTTTTAACTTGCTTACTATTTAATATATTCTAGTAAAATGAATATGAACTTAAAATACGCTCTTAGATTAAATTTTTTGTTGCATAACTGTCTATCTATAATTGCTAATAGTGTATCCATTGTTTGAAGTAGACCTACTTGGACCTTACAATGGCAAGCACACAAGAGAATCCCTTCTAGCTAGGTATGGATGATTTCTTTAATGTTATAAAATCATTATGAAACTTAATTTTTGTGTTTTTGTGTTTTATTATATGTTATATTGTAGTCATAATTAGGTTTAAAGATCGATTTGGGTGAGTTAAAGTGTAACGCCCTAGGCCCAGGATTAGGACCAGGATTTAGAATCTGGATTTGGAAACTAACGGCCCCGACATTCCCCTGTATCCCTCGCTGCCTGACCACGCTACCTACTTGTCCTGAGCTGCTTGCGAGAGTGAAGACTATCCCCACAAACCAATGCAGGTCCTTTCAGCATACTTTGTCCTCACTCACATGCTTCCTATGAAAATTCCTAGGAGGTCACCCAACATAGGATTGCTTCAAGCCAAGCACGCTTAACTTTGGAGTTCCTATGATTGAGCCACCGAAAAGAAAGGTGCACCTTGTTGGTATTGGTAGTAGCTATCAATTCTTTTAAGCCTTTCTTAACCATGTCTTGCATAGCCTTAGGATCCCTCTCATTCAGATGTGGTCTCGGTTCATTCATGTACCCCTCCTAACCTCGGGCGTTACATAAGGTTCTTTATTTAGTATCATAGTTTACTTGGTTGTATGGTTATCCTGCAGTTATGGTAGTCATACTTTAGGGAGTTAGTTTCATTGAGTTAGTGGGATTTGAAGTAAGATTAGATGAATTAGACTTTTTTTTTTTGTTTAAGGTTAGTTTGGGTAAGTTTGTGATATTTAGAGTGAATTTCATTGAGTTGGGGCTTTTTTTTTTTTTTTTTGCTTTTAAGGTTAGTTTGGGTGAGTTTGAGGGTTTTGGAGTGTGTTTGGGTGGTTTATGGGGTGTAGACTGAGTTTAAGTGAATTAGGCACATTTTATTGGCTTATAAGGATTAGTTTGGGTGAGTTTGTGAGATAAATGTATTTGGATGAGTTTGTGGGATGTGGAGTGAGTTTGAGTAGTGAGTTAGGTACATTTTGTTAGATTTTAAGTAGTTTGGGTGAGTTTGTGGCATTTGGAGTAAGTTTGGGTGAGTTATACAAATCTTTTATCTTTTATGTAGTTTAAGTGAGTTTGTAAGATTTGAAGTGTGTTTAGGTGAGTTTGTGGATTTGGGAGTGTGTTTGGGTGAGTTTGTTGGATTTGGAGTGAGTTTGGCCACTTTCTAGTCACTTTTTGGATACTTTGTAGGTTTTGGGGGTGCGTTAGACACTTTAATATCATTTCAAGGATACATAGGCACCTTTAAGACACTTACATAGCTTCGAAGGGTGGGTTATAAGTGCATTAGACTCCTTCACGTTCATTTTTAGTCTCCATACGATACTTAGACACTTTTTAGCCACTATTGGCTACATTGTAGATTTTGGGGGGTGCACTAGATACTTTAATATCATTTTGAGTTAGGTTTTGGTTTCAAAGGACACTTAGGGGCTGCGTTATGTGCGTTAGGCATGCCTAGGGCACGTTCAAGTTTATTTTGGCCTCCATGGGATACTTAGACACTTTTAGGTCACTTTAAATATTTTGGGGGGCGGGGTAGAGAAGTTAAGCTCATTTCAAGTTAGGTTTTGGCTTCTTTGAAGCTTTAAGGTCAAATGATACTTAGGAACATTTTTTTCTTTTGAAAAACTTTTGTGCATTTTTCTTTCCATTCTTTTATTTTATGATTTGTTTAAAATTTTTCATATTATTTTTTTTCAGGTCTATAGTTGTATAATCTTGAAGACTGCTTAAGCAAAAACGGGTGATAAAGACAATAGAAGCCTTTTAGATTATTTTTTTTTCTTTTTAATGTATTTTTTTTTTCGAAACTCTAGTGTAGTGAATGTATTGGATGATATTTTTGTAAGAATATTACATTTTAATATATTGGCTTTTATATAATGGTACCATTGGTTTTTATTTATGTTTCAATAGTGAAATTCCAGGTAATTATAGATCAAATGGAAAAAAAAAAAGAAAAAATAAGTGTCGGCATATATAAGTTCTCCTGACGCAAATCCACACTTCTCCCGACGCATCAAAACATTGGGATAGACTTTTTCCCGACACTTCCTTTGCGTCGAGAGAAGGGAATTTCTCCTGACGCACAACTATTTTCGTCGGTATAGCCTTTCCCGACGGCTCTATGCCGACGACTTTTTCCGACATTTTATTTTCGTCGGCATGCGTTTTTGCATATGCTTTTAGTAGTTTTTCTGATGCTTTTTTGCATCGCCAAATCCTAGAAATTTTGTAGTGTGAATTATCAACATCACAACATTATTAGCATTTAATTTCAAGCATGCATTTTCCTCACCTAATTACTTATTTTCAATAATTAAAGCAACCAAGTCATTTTTCAATTCTAAAAATGAGGAATTAATTTTCTCATGTTTTTCCTTCACACTACTAAGCTGATGTAATAACTCATTATTTTCATAAGCTAATTTAGAGTTATTCTTTCTAAGAGAAATATTTAGACCCTGCTTTTTCAAATTCATGCTTAATTTCATTATAGGCATCTATAAGCTAATCATAAGAGGGATTTTCATTACTTAGCTCTTCGTCGTTACTTTCATCGTCGGTGTGAGCCATCAAACACCAATGTGATTCCTGAAAATCTTCTTTCTTTGATTCATGTAAATTTTCTTGATTTATACAATTAGAAATTTCCTTTACATCAAGAAAATCATTAGAAATATAAGATGGAATCAAATCATGATTAACTCTAATGTTTGCCATAAGCTCAAACAATTAAGTTTCAAGAAAAGTAATTTTTAAGGAAAATAATTTTTGGAAATTCCTTTCAAACAACACTTTTTCAAAATTTGAATTTTAAGAAAAAATAATTTTTAAAAAGTTTCTTTTAGACAAAAAGAATTTCAAAGACCGGTTTTAAAACAAAATCTAGTGAAAACGGCTTTTAAAATGCAATTTCTCAAACTTTTTGCTCAAAAACAGAAAATTTCATATTTAATATAAAAATAAAAATAGTTTTTGAAATAAAAGAAAATAATTTTCTAAATACTTTTTGAAACAAAAAACGAGCTACTCGCTTTGATACCAATTGTAGGATCATATGACAACACTAGGGGGGGGGGGGGTGAATAAGGTTGTTTACTAAAATTTAAAAAATTTTCATGAAATTAAACTATAATAATTCAATAAAAACTTAATCGAATAAGCACCCAAAAATACTAGAAATATAGAATAATTTTTCTATGCATACAATCTATTCAAATAAATAATTAAATAGCATAAATTAGAAGGGTAGAGAAAAGAAACGACACCGAATATTTTTTTAGTGGTTCAGAAATCTCTACTCCACTCCCCAAGACACCTTCTTGGGTATTTTAATGTGACAGTCCTCTTATGGGTGAGAACCAAATCGATTTGCCACTCTTTTTAAAGGTTCAAGAGTCAACCCTTAATCGATCCTTTTGCAGGTTCAGGATCCAACCTATATCGATCATTTTAACTGGTTTAGGATCAAACCACTACGCTCCTTTTACCAGGTTCAAGATCAAACCACTACAAATCTCTTTTCGAGTTTAGGATTAAATCGTTGAATCAAAATCTCAAGGTGTACTCACACCTTAATACAAAACCTAATTGAAAGAAATTAAAACCGTACAAAAATAAATGCTCTCACAAGAGTAGATACACAAGTTTGAAGCACTCAAAATGATCTCTCACAAAAATATTATAATAAAAATGAAGCTTTTAAGAATGGCTAACAATGGAGTATTGGAGAGAACCTTTCAATAAGTTTGGGAGAAGAGAGATTATGAAAAGAGAGGAAAAAAATGTTTAAATAAGGTTCAAAATTAGGGTAAAATTTGGGCCATTGGATCTGGGTTAATAGATCAAGGGTGGAAGAAAATTGGGAGGAAAATGGTAAAAGAATAATTAAAAATAATTTTAAAAATAGTTCCAACGATCTTAAAAAATGGCCACATATCGTAATGTTATTCTTTTGTCTCATTGCAAAATAGTAATTTTTTTTCAATTTTCTTTTGGCCATAACTTTCTCGTTTGACGTCTGATTTGAGTGATTCAAAAATGCGTTGGAATCGTATTTTTGTGTTCTATACTGTGGAAAATTTAAAACAATAAAATCATTAGTAATTTATAGATTTATTATCATCAAAGCATATGGTCTTATGATTGAAGCTCGTAAAGCTAACAAATGCAATAGAGGTAACCAGTAAAAAATAGTTGGAAGGTTTTGTTGTTCAAAGTGTAAAAGATTTGAATGATAAAAAGGAGATTCAAATGCATTTCTTCCCTAAGAATCAAAATACTGCCTTGCGCCCACATACCTACCACACAACGCTCTATACAGTGAACTAGTTTCTTATCTTAGTCAGTGCGCTTTATTTAAAGTGCATTTAGGAGCCTAAGCAATTAAACCCATATGTCTATGGCTAATTTGAACTTAAATGAATTAGCACACAATCTCTTTAGTTCTATGGGCATTGCCCTATGTTTGGGGTCAATCAACAAAGACCTATATCTAGGTTCTTTTCCTATATTGCTTTTACAAGATCCAGTATTGAACTCTAACTAAGTATGCAACCCTAAGTGGCCAGCTTAGTTTTACAAATGAAATATATTTTCAATAAAACCAAACTATGCCTGGGTAATGGGCAAGCATAAAAAGATACATATTAAACATGACTAATCTCCTTAGGGCATCCATACACTTGAATCCCAAATGATAGATTAGCTCATAATGGAATTAAAAAAAAAAAAAAAAAGAACTTCGTTAATTGAAAAGTCATGGTTACAAAGGAAAGAGAGTACTGCAAATAATAACTAAAAAACTGGAAATACAAAAAAGTAAACTAAAAACCCAAGGAGATATAGAAAAATTTGCGAGAATGCCTCTCAGTCTATCCTAATTATTCTTGATTATTCCTCTTTCAAGGAGAATCGAGCATATAAACGCCTAATCTTTCGAAAAGGGGCTGAGTTGCAATATGGGCAAGTTGCAATGGTTTTTTGCTCCTTGGTCGAAAATGGTATTCCTTCCTTAATCGAACAAAAACTAAAATAAAAATGTTTCAATAAAAAACTCCAATAAAAGATGACCCTCCTTGATGTAATAGGTGCTTTTTATAAACTTTCTAGGGCTAGGGACTGCTGAATTAGGGTTTAAAAACTTGATTTGTCATTTCTGCAATCAATTTAGGGATAGAATCAATCAAATCAATCAGATATGTAGTTCATGCTCAATCTGCTTGCAGAGACCATGCGACTACATGGTCTTTTTTGGCTTTGTAGTCACATTTGGACAAAATCACCGTTTCGGCACAAAAACATCAAAACACTTAATCTTTCTAAAAAATGCCGCTTTTTGCACCTATTTTCATTCATTTAACACATCATGGTTGAAAATGAATGTTTGACTTAATTTTTACATAATTTGATGAATTTATCATGAAGAACATCAATAAAAGGTCACAAATCCAAGAAATAAACTCAAGTTTAGAGCTAAATAACTCTTCTAAACAAGAGTTATATATATATATATATATATATATATATATATATATATATATATATATATATATATATATATATATATATATAGTTATATATAGTTATATATGTTGGGATTAATGATTTATTTAATAATTAATAATAATTTTGATTATTTTATTTACAATATAATATTATCCATTATATGAAAAATCCAAGGTTATTAGTATAATCTTGAACAGTATGTGGTTGACATAC
Organism: Trichosanthes truncata; assembly: GCA_033996785.1. Lineage (NCBI taxonomy): Eukaryota > Viridiplantae > Streptophyta > Magnoliopsida > Cucurbitales > Cucurbitaceae > Trichosanthes > Trichosanthes truncata. Next base: position 41,813,401 of record MU867259.1, on the reverse strand, counting down.
TAGACGATCATGTTCAAGAAATAACCTAAAGGGTCATAGTATATGGATAAGATTGGGTGCCTTATCTAGTAACATTATTGATACGGTTCACTTTGTCATAGTTACAAATGATTTGATCCAAATCATTCATGTGGAGACATGTGAGTAGGAGTATCTTATACAATGAGTTTGTATAAGACTGGACCACGAAATATTTAATCTCTCTCTGTAAATCCATTAATTGAGAAGATTAATATTTCATCAGGATGATCATATGTGACTCGATCTTAATCCTGAGTGAGTTATGAACTCTTGCCTGTACAGATGTCCATTTAACCCGCAGGGCCGGGGCCTCGCGGGGACCCGCCCCGAACGGGGCGGGGAATCCCCGATTACACGGGGAATAGGGGAGGGAGCGGGGAGGTTTTTTTCTCCGTCGACTAAACGGGGACGGGGAATATATTCCCCGCCCTGCCCCGATTAATAATGTATATATATATATATATATATATATATATATATATATATATATTATTACCAATAAATAGAATTTAAAAAAAAAAAAAAACTATAGTAGGAATTAGTTTAAGACTATTTCGTTATAAAAAAAATTAAAGTCTATGTTGTAATATTGAAATTTGAATTTTTAGAAATTAAGTTGTTTTGACATTATAGTATTTTTACTTATGGTATATTATTGTTTTTATTAGGAAATTTTATAACATTTACTTTAAATAGAATTATATTGAAAATTATTCATTTAGAAATAATTTTTATTATGGTTGAGAATAAATTTAAAAAATAAAAAAGATAAAAAAAAAACAAAAAAAAAAGAACGGGGAAAAATTCCCTGCAGGGAACCCGATCCCCGCGAATTCCCCGCGGGGAATCCCCGCGAAATTAAACGGGGAATTTCGCGGGGACGGGGAATGAAATGGGGGGAGGGGAAGGGGACGGGGAATCCATTCCCCGGCCCGCCCCGGCCAGACCCGCCCCGCCCCGTGGGCATCTCTACTTGCCTGTGAGGGCTTATCTTTTGATTTCCATAGGTGAGAGTGACTTTTGTAGCCGATTCAATAAGTCTACCATTTTGGGGACTTGACCAAATAGGGAGCTGGGAACATAATCTCACGAGATGGAATTCATTCCTTCCAATATAGGGTAAGTAGATGAATAGTTTTCTTAAGTGCTGATTTCGGGACTTGAACAATGGGGCCCCACTCTCTCATTGGCCCGAGAGGAACTTAGTTTATGGTTGGAACATAAACAAATTATTTATTAGAGAATCAGTGGTACTTAAGGTATAAGATGTAATTATAGGGGTAAAACGAACTTTTAACCTAGCAGTAATTACGAACAACTTGTGAAGAATCGACTTGCATGTAATGATTAGATCGACGACACAACTTGTCCTACTGTGCATAAGTGTGCAACTTTAGGTCTATAGTAGAGTGACCTAAAGTTAGTGAATGAAAATTGATTAATTAAAGAGTTTATTTAATTAATAATGTATCATTAGAACTTATAATCTATAGGTCCAAAAGATCAACTTAGTTGAAAGAAAATTTTGAAATATTTAAATTAATATTTAATTTGAAGTGTTCAAATTAATATTTAATATATTAGATATATTAAATATAAAAGAGGAAAATATACTTATTGTATTTGATACATTAAATATTAAAATAATTAATGTATATTAGATACATTAAAGAAAAGATATTTATAAAATTTGAATAAGATTTAAATAAATAAATATTGTATGAGAATTTAAAAGATTTGAATAAGATTCAAATAGATTAAATATATGTATTTTCATATATTAGATATTAAAATATATATTATTTAATTATGATAAAGATTTGCCCCAAGTCTCTATAAATAGGACATTTGGGTTGAGTCATTATAGCACACATCTCCTCAATAAAAAATTAGAGAAGTCTCTCTAGACCTCTTCCTCTGATCCAATCCATTGTGGATTTTCTTTCAAGAGGGTCCCATAAGCCTTGGTCTTATGTTCGGGTCATAGCAAGTAGGCTTTATGGAATTGGAGTTGGAGCAAGATGATTAAAGACTCACCAGAAATATCTTCATAATATACAAAGGTATTTATGCTTAACCTTAGTTTTTGTTTAATTCTAAGTAAAATCAAAGACGATTCAATGCTTCAGCTGCGAGATGAAGTGTTCATTCCCATCAATTGGTATTAGAGCAATCTTTGACCTTTATTTAGACTTAAGGTTCGTGGGTATTTTAATTTATTTGTTTTATGTTTTATTTTATATATAAAAACACAAAACCCCATTTTTTATTTTCTTTTGCAAATTTAACTCGAGAAATTGATATTCAATTTTCTGAGATCGATTCGGTCCACTTAATGCTACAAGTAGCTTATGATCAGTTTATAAATTGTAATTTGACGAGACCTCAACAAGCTTCGATCACATTTTCATTAAAATAACTCTCAAACATGTTCTTAATCACTCTACGTGCTATCCTTGCCTATTCTTTCAATATTAACAATTCAATTTATTGACACAATGAAGATCCTTTAACCCATTTTATACATTTGTCTCTAGTTTAGTCACTCATACTCCTTGCACGCTATCATAACCTTGTTTACAAGATTACAAAGGCTCATGTTTGTTGCATGCTAGCGATAAACATTATAAATTCCAAGAGTCGCAAGAGCTCGATTGTAATAAAAAGTAACCATTTCTAATTGACTGAGGCTTAGTTTAAAATTATTGATGTGGCTTTTAAAATAATTGTTAGATGAAGGAAATTAGTGCTTGATAAATTTAAATTATTTTAAACATTAAAAAGAATAAGTTATAGTGTTTGACAATCAATACTAAATTGTTGTGATTTAGCTATAATGACTAAAGTAGGCATATTATTTCAAATATTTTTATATTGATATGTAATATCTAATTTATTATAAGATAATTATTTACAAATGTACATGATTTAAATTGCAAGTTATTTTATTTAATATGAGTTTTTTGATAAAAGTTTAGAAAAAATAATTGTTATAAAAAATGGAATGGATCAAAATTTGGTAGATAAATTAGAGAATAGATGTGAAAAAAAAAAAAAAAAAGATAGATGGAAGGATAAAATTGAAAATTTTAAAATTTTGTTCGACAAGATGACAAATTTATAGAAAGCTAGTTTTAAAAGTAGCTATCCTATGTGTTAGAGTAAATTGAAGAGTTATTTTAGATAAATTAATAAATAATCAATTTTACCCAACATTAATATTCTCTCTTAGTTTCTTTTGACCTTTGAAAAAACAATCCCAAACATGTGAGATTTACAATAAAATTTTTAATATCAAAGATTTAATTTTAATATTTAAAAAAAAATACAAGATTTAGAAAATTATAAAAAAAAAATTTGCTGACCTAAATATTATAAAAGATAAAAGGGATAAATACTTTTTTTAGTCCTCCAAATTTATAAAATTTTTATCTGGTTTCTAGATTTCAAAATCTAATAATTTGGATTCCTTTTGATAACTTTGTTTTTTAGTTTTTAAAGATTGTGCTTGTTTACTCATACTTTCTTTACAATGATTTTCATATTTCTTAAGAAAATATTTGAATTCTTAGCTAAATTTCAACAACAAAAACGAGTTTTTTAAAAACTAATTTGTTTAGTTTTCAAAACTTAGCTTAGATTTTGAAAACAATCGTAAAAAGTAGATAATGAACACAAAGAAATTCATAGGTAGAAGTTGTGTTTATAAGCATAATTACAAAAAAAAAAAAAAAACTAAATGGTTATCAAACAAAACTTTGATCTTTAGGTTTTAAAATCTTGGCTTTAACTACGTTATTTTATTTGACCTCTAATTTTCAGAAACTAACAAATGATATTAAATACAAATTAAGGTATTTCTTGTTTGTTAATTTGAACACAATTAAAAATAATGAATGCATGAAATACAACACACATCCTCATCAAACACAATATTTATAAATTACGTTCAACTAAGCTTTCCAATAAAATTCTCAAACTACAATCTCTTGTCCAATAGTTTATAACTTTTTCATTAATTCCGACCCAAAGAAATCATTTAATCATAATTTATACTTCTTTATTCATTCATTAATTTATTTATCTTTGACTGTATTCCTAGTTGACACTGCAACTTGTGTTCATTCAAAACCAACGTGGGATGCATAATTTCATTTTTCCTACAACCTTTTGGAGCCACCAAACCCAACCAACTTATTATCACTATTATCATTAATTAATTAATTAATAATGATGATAACAAGTCAAAATAATATATATTTATTTATTTATCGACGGCAGCCGGCAGCCCGCCAGAACTTGCAAAGGGGATCTTGCTTTCAACATACTTTATTATTAGTATTTTAAAAACAATTTCAGTTTTTAACCTTTGAAATTAATGGAAATAACTTTTTTTTTTTTGAGTTTAACAACATTTGGAGTAGAAGGATTTAAAATTTTAACTTCTAAGATAATGAGTGTATAAACAACGACTAATAATAACTTTCTTTAAAGATAATAGTTTAAAATCTTTTTATCCTTACTCGAATATAATAAAATTCTATAAAGGAAAAAAAGTGTAGAAGACTAAAAAAGAACAACCTGGCCATATTTCCTCTTAAAATATTAATAGAAGATTAAATTTATAATAACCCAACAACTTAAGAGTGTTCAGTGACATTTTAACTATCCGAATAGCATAAATTTACATATTTACCCTCTACATTTCAAATCTTTTGAGATGGATTTGGTTACCATCTTTGAGGGTCCTCATTTGAATTACTCCACCAGCCCTTTCATTAATGAGGATTACCTCTTTGCAAGATGATGGAGGTAACACCTTTAACTTCTTCATAAGTTCCAAAAATGGTTATTTATCCAAGTTGATTTGAGCATTACTTATCAAGAAATATTGTCCCTATACTTTGGAATAAAAAAAGAAAAGAAAGAAATAAATATTGTCCCTATTTGAACATTGGTTCAATTCCATATATTATAAAATTGAAGAGTCATCATTTGGTTCTTGATTTAGCAAGTTCCTACCATTAGCAATGCTCGCCATCAGTGATAGTGGTCATTTTCCATTCCATTGTAGTGATTATCATCTTTCAATTGGAATACCGACTCTCAATAGCGGTTGTTATCTTTCATTGTCTGCTCGCAATTTCCTTCAATTTGCACTATCCACTATTAGTAGTGTTGGGTTATCTTTTCATTTGTAAGGCTCACTCTAATTACAAAATAATCAGGCGGACTCAAATAGTAATGTTTGGAGGGATCGAAAAATTATGTTATATAAATATAATAATAAAAAAATTATCACCAAAAGATTGGAGGTTCAAATCCACACCTCTACATTATATTGAATTAAAAAAAAAAAAGGTTATTGGTGATAAAAATAGATAGGTGTGCTAAAGACTTATTCCTAACTAAGTTTGAATAACCTTAGTACCATCAAATTTTAGTTAATCTCGACGTCTTATCAAATAGAAAAAAAAAAGGATAAATTATGAGAGTTTTAGTCATGAACTTTTAAGTTTATGCCTATGAGATCCTTAAACTTTAAAATGTGTTTTATGGGTCCATAAACTTTCAATCTTGTATCTAATAAGTTCCTAAACTTTAAACATGTCTAATAGGTTTCTAAACATTTAATTTTGTGTCCAATAGGTCCCTGAAAGAAAATGATGTTGGCAGGACTCGAACGCGCACACACAAAAGGGGAGAGGCACACACCAAGACTGTGCATGCCACTAAGGCAAAACATATTTTCAATAATTTTTTGTGAATTATGTAATATAATCTAAAGTATTACTTATGTTATATCATTATATCTAAAGAAATTCAAAAACTTTGGAGGACCATGACCCTTAGTCTCCAAAGAGATCCGCCTTGCCTTCCATTCACATTTCCAGCTTCAATAGCTTTCAATTTTTAGTGTCCGAAACTCACAATAGAGTGGTCATTTTCCATTTGCAATATAACGCCCACCTATAATAATATTAGTTGAACTTCTAAATGCCTTCTGCTGGTGGTGCAAAACCTTACATATCGATGGTCACCTTCCATTTGTAGTGCCCATATTCAGTAGTGGTGGTTAACCTTCCATTATTGTAGTCCCACCTCCAATAGTAATGGCCACCTTAAATTCTTAGTACCCACCCTCAATAGCCATGATCACATTCCTTTCGATTACCCAATCCTTAGTTGTTGGATTGAGATAGCAAGCTAAGCCTAGAAGGTTGCAGAGTTGAAGATCAATTTACTATTTTTTTTTTAAATTTTGTGCTCTAATTAAAAAATTAATTAATATAAGAACTCTACCAATCAATTATTATAGGAATAAGTACGAAATCTATACTATATATAAAAGGGATTGTAGGGGAGGAACCTTTTCTCTTCATTTTTCCTCTCTTTTTTATTTTTTAATCTATATGTGATTGTTATGGGTGAAATTGGACCAACAAGAATGGGCTGGCTAAAGGGCTACAACAAAGGGTCCAAACAAGGAAAGAAGCCCAATACGAAGTCAAAACGGACCGAAATCGACAGAGGACTGGCCCAAAATAAGAGGGAGAAGAAGCCCAAGCCCGTGGTCTGCCCGGCAAAGGCCGACCAGACCGGCCGAGGCCTACCAGTTTGGCAAGGCCCAATTTTGGGCCCTGCCTTGGTCCCTCATGGCTCGTGTTCCCTCGGTCCAGCCCAATTCGATTTTTCTTTTCCCCATTCGAGGACAGAAACCCATGAAAAACCCTAGGAAGGAAGCTATTTAAGCTCTCTCTTGAGGGTAGAGCAATGTAAGTTTATTCCAACCTACAACACTCTCCTAGAACTCCTAAATTCTCTCAAAACTCTCTCTAACTTAAGCATCGGAGCCTGTGTGGCCTACACCACACCGGTGTCCAGGTTTTTTTCCTTGTCTTGCAGGTTGCGTTCTTCTCCCAAGAATACAAATTCACCGTCGTTGTCACGTGGAGGTCAGATGAGATTTCTCTTGTCCAAAATTTGGCAACAGTTGGCGTCGTTTGTGGGGAACGACAACGCTTGCTTGGAAAACCTTGTTTGAGTTCAATACTCCAGAAAGATGAGCAGAATGTTGGGAAACAAGAATTGGAATAAAGATGGAGACGACTCCAATCAGGATTGTCACCTGAGACGCACGAGAGAGGTTTCTCCTCCTCAGCCTCATCCTGACACAGGCCGACCAGAAGAGGAGATTGCCGAGCTGAAGAAGAAGGTCGACAACATGGATAAATACCTTATGAAAATCTTGGAAAAACTAGAAAAGCAAGATCATCATAAGGAAGAAAAACGCGAGGAGGAACCACTTTTTGTACGAGATCCAAGAAAAGGAAAAGCGAAGGTGGTTGAGGAGATGGGAGAATCAAAATCTCATACCCAAAAACCAACTGAGAAGCTAATCCTTGGAGGAAACGACAAGCCACGTCATCCCTCGGTCAAAAGCAAGGCGAGCAAGACAGGTAAGTTAAAATAAATTGTGCAAATTGTCTCGTAGGCTGATGGCCGAGCCGACCAGGAAACGTTCAAGCGACGATCAAGGAGAATACTGAAGCGACGATCAAGGAGAATACTGAAGCGACGATCAAAGAGAATACTGAAGCGACATCAGATTTAAGAAGTTTGATCAACCTAAGGCGAAAGTTGAAGATGAGGTTGAGGCCGACCAAAAACGGGTCGAGGTCAAGGAGGTGACATTGAGGTATGATGCACGAAACCAGAGTCCTCCATGGAAACCAGACATTCTAAAAATCCAAAAGGAGTTTGGAGACCTTCAAGGGAGCGTTACCAGAACTCGTGAAATTGAGAGGTGGGATCTCGAAGCTTTCATCAAGCAAGTCAATCCTCCTTTCACTGATGAGATCATGAGACAGAAGGTTCCTAAGAAGTTCAAAGTACCAACCATCACCCCATACGATGGCAATACTGATCCTGTTGAACACCTAGACACGTACCGAGGGCAAATGGAACTTCATGGAGTTTTAGAGGCAATCAAATGTAGGGCATTCTCTTCAACCCTCACAGGACCAGCCAGAGAACGGTATAGGAAGCTAAAGAGGAAGTCCATTGGTTCATTCAAAGAGCTAGCAAGAGCATTTGTAACGTAGTTCTTGGGAGGCCGAGATCAACGTAAGCCTCATATGCACTTGCTCACCATAAAGCAAGGGCCAAAAGAGACCTTGAGTGATTATGTCTCGCTCTTCAACAAGGAAGCGTTGCAAGTTGAAGGATTCATAGAAACTACTGCCCTAATCGCCATTGTTGTAGGCTTGCAAGATAAAGGCCTGCTTAGATCGATTGGCAACAAAGAACCAACCTCCTATGTTGAGTTCATAACCAGGGCTCAAAAGTATATGAGTGCTGAGGAGCTGATACGATCGAAAGAAGCTACATTTGATCATGACAGAAGCAACAGACACACAAAGCAAGATAGAGCTCGAGACAACAATTTTTCTAGTTCGAAAAGGATGAGGGTCAAGGAAAGAGGCCAAGGCCGACCAGACCCTAAGGTCGTCCCCGGTCAACGGTTCGAGAGGTATACTTCCACAACTCTCCCTCCTGAACAGATCTTGATGGAAATTCGCCACTTGAATTTAGTGAAATTTCCAGACAAGATGCGAACTCAACCTAGAAAAAGAGACAAAGACAAATATTGTTTCTTTCACTGAGATCATGGTCATGCAACTCACGATTGCTATCAACTACGAGACGAAATCGAAACCCTCATCAGAGAAGGGTATCTGAAAGAATACGTCAGAGATGGCCGAGGCCGACCCAATGAAGAACCCCCACGTGAGATCAGAATCATACCTGGGGGACCTGCAGGAGGTGAATCCAACAGAAAAAGGAAGGCAATGGCTCGCGATGCCAGACATGACCCAGGTTATCAAGTATGTATTCAGTCCATTTTGAAATTGTGAACCAAGCCTTAGAATTCACAGAGGCTGAAGCTAAGGTCATCCATCAGCCTCATAATGATGCTTTGGTGGTTATCTTGACTATAGCCAATGTGAAGGTTCATAGAATCCTCATAGATGGAGGAAGTTTAGCTGATGTTCTCTCTTTGACTGCCTTTAAAGCAAGGAGGTTAGAGAGGGGGCTACTGAAGGAGAATTTGACTCCATTGGTTGGATTTGGGGGAGATAGAGTTACTCCTGAAGGCAGCATCGAACATCCAGTCAACTTTGGGAATGGACTGAATGCAACTACTAAGATGATTAACTTCTTTGTAGTAGAGTGCACGTCAGCTTACAATGTCATATTAGGAAGACCAACACTCCATCAACTAAAGGCTGTAGTTTCCACCTATCATCAGCTACTAAAATTTTCTACTTTGAATGGAGTGGGAATAGTAAAAGGGGAGCAGAAAACTTTAAGGGAGTGTTATTTCACAGCCCTCAAAGAGGCAAAAGATCAAGAAACGAGCAGGAAGCATACCTCGACAAGTCCAAGGCCGAGGCTGAGAAGGAAGCCAAGGCCGACCACACCCCTATGGACTACTAGGGGGCTTTTTTTTGTTTACTTATTCTCTAGTTAGGATTTCTTTTGCCAACTTCAGCAAATTCATGTAAAATTCAAATTTTATTAGCAATTAAATTATATTTTCAAGCTAAAAGTTGTGTCACTCAAGCATAAGTTCAACCAGAAAACTCCTACTTGAGTTGGGGGCTACTAAGGGGATATGTTTCCCTATTAAACAAAAAGCATAGAAGCTACGTAAGAGATGTGCCTCTCTATGAAACAAAAGGCAACGAAGCTACTAAAGAGATATGCCTCTCTAATTGAACAAAAGGCAGAAGCTACACCAAACAAGGCAAAAAAGTCAACAATTGAAGAAAAACTTAGGCCGAGCATGTCCAAGTAAGTGATTTTCTATGGTTTGTGCTTTGGATGCATGTATGAGGACCCCTTTTATCAATTTATCTTGTTTAGTAAGACTTATATAATTCTGTTCAACGGAGTTTACCTCTTTAAAGTCAAAATTCATTAAAGAGAAACAAGGATGATGGACATAAAAGATATTCTCATTGATAAAAGTCTTAAAATAAGATAAAAAGAAAATAAAAGGAAAGCACATAAGATTTAGCCCTTATTCATGTCTGCTCCTCCACTACCATTAGAGTCATATGAATCAAGGAAGGCAAATGGATCTTTCTTGAAAGAAGCATAATCTTCTCGAAGAATCTAACAATTTAAGTCCTTGTGATGCTTGGAAAAGCGCTTGACGACCCAGTTAAACCCACAGTCAAAGATTTCACCCTGCATCACAACATATTCCTCTGTCTTCTTGAACTCTTGAACCAGATATTCTGCATTGGACAGATGGGCCTTGACTTCATCTAATTGGGTACGAACTGAATGGAGCTCAACCCTTGTAAAATCAAGCTTAATCCTAACCTCAGCCAAGAGACGATTGGCTTGAGTCAAGCTAGCTTGAGCCTGAACAAGCTCTGCCCTAGGAACACTGGTATGTTAAAGATAAGAGATCTTCTCAGCCATGGTCATGGCAGACATAGTAAGCCGACCAAAAGTCTAAGGAAAAAACAATGAAGGAGTGAGTTATAAAGAAGCAAATGCAAGATAAAAGAAGATAAATAACTACTGAAAGACTTACATGGCGCAACTCACGAACTCCTTCAACAATAGTTTCCCTCGGATCTTCCATTTTATAACCTAGAGGATGGTCATGTCCAACACCCCTCCAAAGCTCAAAACTTCTTCCCAGAATGTCAATCTCATTACTTACTGGAGAGAAATATTTAGGAAGGGAGAAAGTGGGAAGATCAGTAGGAATATCCTCCTCAGGAGAGGTAGGAACGCCCCTTCTGGTACGACGAGTACTAACACCAGGAGGTCGATGAGGAAGGTTTGGAGTCTCAAAGGTAGAAGCGCCTCCTACATTTGAGCTAGAGTCGCTAGCCCTCTAGGGCCTAGCTCCTCTGGTAGCTTTCTTCTTTTGCCTTTGAGCCTCAAACAAAGAAGTAGATCGTGGAAGCATATATGAAAAACAGAAGCAACGAAATCATGAGTTAATGAAAACACATGAGACAGAAGTTAAAGTAGAGGAACTTATGTCTAACCACCGCGGCCGAGGCCGACCACCCTGGCCAAGGCTGACCACTTTGGTAAGAACCAAATACTTTCTAAGAGAAAAATTATAAGAAGAATCTCAGTCTAATCCTACCTTCAGGAAGAGGGGGAGGAGCAAATTCGATTTCGACGATATTCTCTTGACTCACAAGAGAAAGACCAAGACTAGCTGGAGCTTCCAAACTCCTCACAGCTCTCACAAATGCTCGAGCAGCACTAGAACGACGGAACTCGAAGGGGACTGAAAAGAAAAGGTATAGTATGGTTAGATAAAAGTTTATATAAGTAGTTTCCAAGAAGAAAGGGAGAATAAAGAGAGTAACTCACCATAATCCCCAAACTTCATGGAAATTGCATATGTGGAATTTTGGGACCCACAAGCTAACCAATTTCCACTTACAAAGAACCATTTATTTTTCCATCCATGAACCCAACTTGGTTTATCAATCGGTTTACCACAAGAATAACTCAGGTAATAAAAGAAACGATCAAAAGAGGGGTTATGGCTTAAAATGTAGAGAGACATGAAAACATGTGGTGTGAGTGGACTACCATTGCCATATGTTGTCCATAATACATAACAGCCTATGAGATAACTCCAGCTGTTTGGGACAAGCTGAGCAGGAGCCAACCCAACCAACATCAAAAAGCTTTGTAAAAATAAAGGCAATGGAAGACGAACTCCAAATTTAAACATAGCATAATAAAAAGCAATTTCTCCAAGAGGAGGATCCTTAATACGATCATTAGGTCCAGAAACCCTCAATTGTACATCGAAGGAAATTTCATACTTGTACCGCAGTTGCTCAAGATGAGCCTCAATCACCAAGGATGATATAGCCTCGAAATATACAGAAAGCTCACTGAAAAGATGATCAGAACATGATTGAGCCTCATAATAACTGGTATTAAGAGACTCATCACCAAAGGAAGACCCCTCAACCTCAGGAGAAGTAGCAGTGCATTCACTAGCCATCTCAACAAGCAAAAAAGAGAAGAGAATAAAAGAGTAGCATAACAACAAGCTACCTTAAAGAGATGAGGAGAATATGAGAATGTTGTGAAGATGTGAAGAAATGAGCTCCTATTTATAGGAGAAGGAGAATGAGAAGGAGAAATTGGAGGGAATATTTGAATTTGAAATTCAAATTTTGAATTCAAAATTTTAAAAAAAAAAAAAAAGGTGTCGAGGCCGATTAGGGCTTACGCATGGTAGGCCCACATGCGTGCTAGAGGCTGCAGGCCTGCGCCAGGTTTTGCAGGCCTCGGCCCGACCAGGCCTGGCATGGCCAAACCGAGCACGTGTCGAACGTGTCCGGATGCAGTTTTGCTCCCCCAATCTCCACTTTGCAGCTGATTTCCTCATCTTCTCTCTCGATATCCACATGAAATGAAGCTATAGTTGTTCGAAAAATGCTTACGAAAAGCGAGAAGCTACGAGGCTACTGAATAGCCAAGAATTCCCTCCAACAGGAGGTCATGAAGCTACACGGCTACTAGATGGCCAAAATTCCCTCATACGGGAGGTCGGGAAGTCCAGAATTGTCCTTACGGGGTTTGATGGCAATTTGAGGACGCCTTCGAATTTATACATTCTCTCAAAGAAAGCGGCACAGATTGTGAATCTAGAGGAGAGTCATAGCCCCCAAGAAAAATCGAAATGTTCCCTATGGGGTTGGACGAAAATCTTGGGAAGATCCAATGAGAACCTTGGAGCCCTAAATTTTCTCCAGGATGTAGACGAACACACAACCAGAGGAGAATCTTACCCACCATGAAGAGACCGACCTACAAGGTTAGACGACAATCCTAGGGATGATCTGAGACGCAAAATAAGCGTCACGGAATCCTAAAATTCCTATATGAAAACAGAGAAACTAAGGCGCAAGATAAGCGTCATGGAACTCTAAAATTCCTACTGGAAAATGGAGAAACCGACACTTTAGGAGACTGAATATCCTCACAAGGATGGACAACAATAACTAGAGATAATTCAAGGTAGACCTCGAAATGTCAACAATGACTCCAAAACTTAATAAGCTACTCCCAAGTCAGGCTCCATACAATTACTCCACACGCTCCTAATTTCGAATCATAACTAGGGAGTGGGGGCTAATGTTATGGGTGAAATTAGACCAACAAGAATGGGTTGGCTAAAAGGCTGCAACAAATGGTCCAAACAATGAAAGAAGCCTAATACGAAGTCAAAACGGACCGAAACCAACAGATGACTGGTCCAAAATAAGAGGGAGAAGAAACGAGCTTGGACTTCGGCCCAAGCCGGTGGTCAGCCCGCTGGCCAGACCAAAAGAGGTCGACCAGTTTGGCAAGGCCCAATTTTGAACCCTGCCTCAATCCCTCATGGCCCGTATGCTCTCGGTCCAGCCCAATTCGATCTTTTCTTTCCCTATTCGAAGATGGAAACCCACGAAAAATCATAGGAATGAAGCTATTTAAACTCTCTCTTGAGGGGAGAGCAAGGTAAGTTCATTCCAGCCTACAACACTCTCATAGAACTCCTAAATTCTCTCAAAACTCTCTCTGACTTAAGCATCGGAGCCTGTGTGGCCTACACCACACCGATGTCCAAGTTTTTCCTTGTCTTGCAGGCTGCGTTCTTCTCCCAAGAATACAAATTCACCGTTGTTGTCATGTGGAGGTCAGGTGAGATTTCTCCTATCCAAAATTTGGCAACAACAGTGATTGTTTTTATTTTTTATTTAGGCTAAATTATAGAAAATATCCCTGAACTAAGGGTGGTCTTGTTTCAATAATACCCTTGAACTTTAAAAAGTTTCAAAAATACTCATGACTTTTCAAAAACATTAAAAAATACCTTACTGTTAAGTTTTTGATGGAGAACGTTAAATTTTCATTAATACTCTTGACTTTTCAAAAATATTTCAAAAATACCCTTACTGGAAAAGGTTTCTTTTTCTTCCACTCTTTGCAAATTCTTCCTCCATAAAAATTAATGAAAAACTTTACTTATTTTCCATGTATTCATAGACCAAAATATTTCTTCTCTTTTAACACAACATTCCAAGAGCTTGACCAGATTCTTATGTTGAAGCTTCAAAATGACTTTTTCTTCATTCTTGAATACTTCATGTCCTCGACTTGATTTGTTGATAGCCTTTTCACTACTTATTTCCTCAATAGTCACTACCTATCAACGTTCCCTAAATTCATTTTAAGCAAACTAAATGAAAATATTTGTCATATGTTGGTTCTAACACTTCTTACTTATTTTCCATGTATTCATAGACCAAAATATTTCCTCTCTTTTAACACAACATTCCAAGAGCTTGACCAGATTCTTATGTTGAAGCTTCAAAATGACTTTTGCTTCATTCTTGAATTCTTCATGTCCTCGACTTGATTTGTTGATAGCTTTTTCACTGCTTATTTCCTCAATAGTCACTCCCTATCAACTTTCCCTAAATTCATTTTAAGCAAAATAAATGAAAATATTTGTCATATGTTGGTTCCAACACTTCTTAAATATAAAAAAAATAATCACGTATCAAACTTTTGATTAATTAACCTTGTAAACTAGACAAATTTCAAGTTTATTAACATTTGAAGGGTCGTAGCAACAATTTGATCAAATAAGCTCTAAAAATCCAAACTCCATAACCGTTAAAGACCAAAAAAAAAAAAAAAATTACACCTCTCTTCCTTTACCACTCATTCAACGTAATTGAAAACCACATTAATTTCCTGCTTATCACTAACAGACACAAATAGAGAGAGTACAAAGGAAAAAAAAAAACTTTCATTTTTTTCTTCCACGTATCTTCTTTACACTTTTAAAAAGAGAAAGTTCAATTTCAATCTTTGTTTTCATCTGGTGTCCTTTTGCACATAGTCTTTATAAGCAAAGTTTCACATTAATTTTTATGGAGAAAAAATTTGCACAAAGAGAGAAAAAAAAACGTTTTCCAGTAAATGTATTTTTGAAAATTTTGAAAGGTCAAGAGTATTAATGAAACTTTAATTTTTTCCATCCAAAACTTAACAGTAATGGTATTTTTAAACGTTTTTGAAAGATCAGGGGTATTTTTGAAACTTTTAAAGTTCAGGGGTATAATTTAACCTTTTATTTATTATTCTAGTTTCCTCAAGTTAATATAAATATCAAAATTGAAAATAAATTTTATATTTATATTTTTTACTTTAATTTTAGCAAAAAATATATCAAATGGTTCCTAGTGTATCAGGTAATTCTCAAATTTGGTCCTTAATCTTTCAAAATCTTCAATTTTACTTTTAAAGTATTGAAATTTTTTAATTAGTTTATTCCATAAAAACAATTGTTAAAATTATAAATAAAAAGTTGATGTATTATTAAATTATTGATTTGTTTACCTATTTGGATACATGAACATGTCACCCTGATGCTACTTTAACACATAAAACTCACTCATCATCAAAGTCCAACCCACACCCATTAACAAAGTCCACTTTTTTTTTTTCAAGTGATAATATCTATATGGCATGCTCATATGACTAATATGTTAATAAAAACACTAATTTAATGACACAAGCATATATTCCACAAACAAAATAGATGTATTAAAATATTTTAACTAAGTTGGCATAACTTTGACATTCTTATCCTTTAGCCTATCTCAAAGTATTGTTAGAAATATTTTAAAAAATATATATAAAACAGCAAAATTTAAAATGTCAATTACCAATAATAAAAATTATAATACCAACTAATTAAAATTGATGCCACTAATTTGTTTTTAGGGAAAAAGCGAATGAGTTAAACAACAAAGCATTAATATAAAATTAGAGAAAAGGTGAATTATAAGACACCAAGTTGATACCTTGCTAGTATTTAGATTTAACTGGTACATAGTTAAATCTTTAGAGGTTAAAAATATTATCAAGTCTACTTTTATAGTAGACTCTAATTTCACATTTTACCCAGGGGATTTTTGCTTTTAATTTTATCCTTAATTTTTATACCTACAATGACCTTACTTGTTTCTTTTTGGTTTTATGTTTTTGAAATTTGTACATGTTTCTTCATAATTTCTTTATTATAGTTTTCACATTTCTTAAAGAAATATATGAATTCTAAGCCAAATTCCAAAACCAAAAAAAAAGTTTTTAATAACTACTTTTTTAGTTTTTAAAATTTGGCTTAGATTTTGAAAACATTTATAGGAAATAGATGACAAAACAAAGAAACTTATAAGTGAAAATAGTCTTTATAAGCTTAATTTAAAAAAAAAAAATCAAATGGTTATCAAGGGGGGCCTAAAAAATTTAAAGGATAATACTTGGATGCTCTCCTGGTGAGCAGGAATTCCTGCTTACCACTCACATGGACCAATACAATAGGTACATGTTTCCATTTTTATTTTTATTTATTTTTTATTAAATGTCAAAATCTCATCAAAATCTCACCTAACAGATTTTCCTTCCCTTGCGTGTTCTCTCTCCCTTTCACGTTAACGTTATCTCCGACGCTTCAAATTCCTCATTTTTTCTTTCACGTTCTCTCTTACTTTCATTGTTCTTTCCTCTACCATCCTCTCAACAACAAGAAAAATTCAATATTTTGTTTGTACAAGCTAAAGGTAACATAAATTGAACTCTTTTTTTTTTTTAATATATTGTGTCTTTTATATACTTTTTTCTTATTTTTTAAATGAAATACTACCATCTATTTTCAATAGTTCAACTAAATTGAAAGCTTCAAAGGACAACGTGAGAAATACATCTCATAATTCAGAAGAAACAAGGCTAGCTTGAAACAAGTGAGATTATTTTTTAATTTTGCTAATTTATATTTTTGTCAATATTCATTTTTTTTTCTTCTCAAATATGTTCATATATCATTGACTTTTGTTTTCTTCATCCAAGTGACCCAAAAATTTGATTTTGAATTATTGGGTTCATAATTAGAAAAACAAGTATTTTATGTTTTACAATATTTGAAAAATGAGTTTTGTTGTGGATTGAACAACTCTATTTTGAAAAGGAAGATACATAATCATAGCTTCTTAAATTTTTTTTTTAGTTTCTTCTCAATGTTAATCTAAATAATAAATTAATTTCTTACTTTTTGTTTCTTTCCATAAAATGGTTTGTTATTGTATAATTTTTTTAATTATTAATTGCATTTTATATGCAAGAATTCTTAGCATCGTTTTTTGAAGCCATAGAGAAAATAGAAGATACAAATTTACATGAACAACTATTTAATAGTTCTGAAGTTTATTTGGAAGATAAGATCGAGCCTAGTATCAATGCTCAATTTGAAGCGATTATTGGAATGGAGTTTAGTTTTGTTGAGAATGCATGTCAGTTTTATGTTAATTATGGAGGAAAAGTTGGTTTCAATGTAAGGAAAAGAAGTCATAAAAGGAAAAAAACCTAGACAAATTTTAAGGGCAACATTTTGTTGCTCAAAGGAAGGGTTTCACCAAGTAGACAAGAGAAGAGAAATTGTTTCATTTGCTCAACCAATTTCTAGGACTGGATGTGTGAAGCTCACTTGGTATGCTTGCTTGGAAAGCATGGTCAGTATAACATTGTGTCCTTTAATAGAAATCACAATCATGACCTTGTTAGAACACCAATGAAGCATATTTTAAAAATCAATAGAAGCATTTCTAATGCTAAAAAAAACTCTAGCTTATAATGCAGATAGATCGGGAATTTCAATTAAAGCAACCATGGAACTAATGAGTAGGGAATTTGGCGGCAGAGAACATTTGAGATTTTTGGAAAAAGATTATAGAAATTATGTACACAAAGAGCAAAACGAAAGAATTGAAAAGGGAGAAACTGGAGAACGATTGCAATATTTCAAAAAAGACAAATTGGGAGTTCTTCTTTTTATATATATATTGCAACTTGATGAAGATGATGTGATTATTAATATTTTTGGACAGATGCACGATCTCTATTTGAGATTAATTATGACCTTTTTGGAGATGTTATTTGTTTTGACACCACTTATCGTACAAATGAACTTGGATGACCATTTGCACCATTCACCCCCATTCACTGAGGTGAATCATCATAAATAGTCAATGGTATTTTACTTTATGATGAAACTATATAATCTTTTACAAGGTCCTTTGAAACTTTTCTTGGTGCAACGTTTAGAAAGCAACTGTAGACAATTCTCACGGATCAATCTGCTGCAATGGCTAAAGCAAGATGTGATGTCTTTCCTAAAGCTCAACATCGACTATGTGCTTGGCATATTTTCCAAAATGCTGCTAAGAGTTTGAGTCACGTGTTTTATAAATCAAAACAGTTCGTTCATGACTTTAGCAGTTGTGTATATGATTATGAAGATAAAGATGATTTTGGTTGTTGGCCTAGCAACAAATGCATGCTAGAAAAGTATACTCTTAGAGATAATAAGTGGTTGAAAGATTTGTTTGAGTTATGGAAAAAATGGGCAATGGTATATGGGCGACATACTTTTATGGCTGACATGAAAGCTGAAGCGAGCTTGTCAAGGGCTCATCAAATTAAAATTTATAAATCGATCCTAAGCTACTTGCATCATTGAGTGGACCAGGTCGATCTTAGGTAACCAAATATCAATTTTTCAAATTAAATTTGCAAAGGAGAAAACAATTAAAAAGGGGGGTTTTGTGTTTTTGTAAATAAAATAAAACATAAGCAAATAAAAATAAAGATAGATCAAATCTTACCAAAATTCAATTCACAGGTATGGTTTTATCTAATTGCAAAATCTATCATAGGCATACAAAACGTTTTAACTTAATCATGCAAGCACTCGATCAACTTATTAGGAATCCCCAAAAAGCAACAAATCTCCTAAAATCATCAACTCTAACAAACGTCAATGTTAATGCTAATTACCTAAACAATTTGGCACGAAACCGTTCCAAATTATTTAGATAAAAGCATTAAGTACTTTGGAAAGACCAAGAAAAACCGGTTAGATAAAATAACTTCAACCTAACCAAGATGCTCCTTTAATTCATAGAATTAAACATGCAAGCTATGCAATTATGGAAACCCATAAAACACACACATGTAATAATGCTAATGCTACAAGGTTCAATCAACACGACAATTACAGATCATGCATCATGAATAGCAATCAAGCATATAAAGCGATCGAGGCATCAATTCAACCAAAGATACATGCTCATAAAATAAATATAGGAATCAAATAACACTTGCAATTATAAGAAAACTACATTAAAGTTCAAGCCTCACAACATTGCAATTGGCTACACCGACCTATGAATTGGAACACTTACCTTAGCCTCTCATCGTGATGATGTAACCAAGGTTTATCATTGATTCGATATAGTGCCAAAAGAAAAGTAAAGGAAAAGAGAGAAAAACTCTAAAAACTATTGTTTAGAAAGATTACACTAGGAGTTCCCATGTAGTTATCCAAAAGAAAGCTTAAATAGCCCTGAAGTAGACAACTTGCACAAGTAAGAAACCCTATATTCTATAAAGATATTTTCCCAAAACAATTAGGGAATAATATTCAAAATAAAATAAAATAAAATATATAATTTTCTATCTTGTAAAATGCTGGAAAATACATCCAAAAATTGAAAATTCTTTCATAAATTTTCAAAACAAACAAACATAGATGGTGGAATGCAATGAGTCTTATACCGTTGCAAATAAGGAAAGTTTTTGGATTGCACAGTATTCAGTATTTTGCCAATAACTTCTTTTCCAAACCTTAGATTGACGTGATCGTTATATAGCTGGAAAGATATTTCAGAGAGCTTTCAAATGGTATCTAATTTGACTATATTACCAAACGTGATCAATAAGATAATGGGAACGAAAATTGGCACAAAGCATTCTCGGGTACTACAGTTTTTCAGCATAAGCAATAATCACTCAAAATATCATAACTTTCATAATATATGGTGGAATGCAATGAGTCTTAAACCTTGGAAAGATAATTCAATAACCTCAAAAATTTGAATATATTTACATCTAAAAAATTCATGATATGATCAGTCAAAATTGGTATAGAAATTTTATTGCTCGAATCATCTCCGATTTGGTCTAAATTAACTCCGAAATGTTGCAAACTCTCCAAAATATGTGAATTGCTCGAATCTCTAAATAATAATAATAAAATACATAAAAACCTTCTAACTAACAAAAAATAAGTGTGATTAAATAGGATTTTATAGGTCCTATCAAAAACACACAACAAAGTGCAAGTATGAATAATGTATTGAAAAAAAATATTTAAAGCCTAGTCATGACATTTTGCATTTTCTTGAACATTATGAAAGAGTTTAATTAGATCAAAGATATGAAGAATTGATTGCAGAGTTTAAGATGAATCAAGCATCGTGTGTCTTGGTAACAAATGCAGAAATGTTACACCAATGGGTTTGAAGTTTATATGCCAAAGATGTTTAAATTGTTTCAAAAAGAGTATATGGATATAATTGTGTTAGCACTAATTTAGTGCTATATTTATGCCTTAATTTAGCTAGTTTTAGGCTATAAATGTGAACTTTTATGTCGATTATTTGTTAATTTCAGAAGACCGAGCAAGTCCAAGAGGAAATGGTGAATTTTGGAGCATTCTATTGAATTTGGAGCAAAAAAGGGATGCAAATTGAGGCTAAGGATGGAAATGGACTCAAGTTTGGCAAGCAAACCCGAGAGAATAGTGTCTAGATGCTAAGAAAATAGTGTCCAATCCAAGAGCCAGCGTTTCGACACTGCCCTATGGCGTCTCGACTCTGCAAAAACACGGAGGAGTCAACTTTCGTCCGTAGGGTTTCGACGCTAGTTACGCGGGTTGAAGAAAAACGCTGCCATTTTAGACAGAGTCAAGACGTTGTTCTTAGCATCTCGATGCTATATCAATTTGCAGATGTAAAATGAGCTTTTGTATTAGGAAAATGGGAGCCAAATTGAGGGGTTTACACCCTAATCCACAACTTAAGAGTGTTTAGAAAGGTTTGGAGTAGAATTGGAGTGGTTTTGTTGAAGATCCGACATTCGAGGTTTGCGCGGTTCGTAGCGGGAGCGATAGATTGGCGGACAACGGGTTTCTACTATGCTTTTCTCTAATTTCTCTGCTGTTTTTAGACAGATTGTAGATTGATTATGGTTGTTTGTGCTAAATTATGATTTACTTTGATTAGATTGTAGAGTTTCGGGCTTAATCAAGCCTTTGGACCATGTAATTTTATTTAATTGGGAATTTGTGATTGATTATTCGAATCTATTTTTATGCAATGCTCTTAACGCTTTAAATCTCCTAATCAAGGATTTAATGAACTTATTTTATTGCTTGACAAAGAATGCATAAATTAGAGATTCAATTACATAACAATTGATGTTTGGACACAATAGTGATAAGAACGTCAATTAGGATCGATGATAGGGTTCGTTAATGTTGGGTCAGAATTAATGAATGAGACAAACACATGATTTAATTAATTACACCCGAGAATTGGAGAAGCT
Source organism: Trichosanthes truncata (assembly GCA_033996785.1). Taxonomy (NCBI): domain Eukaryota; kingdom Viridiplantae; phylum Streptophyta; class Magnoliopsida; order Cucurbitales; family Cucurbitaceae; genus Trichosanthes; species Trichosanthes truncata. The sequence goes on along the minus strand of MU867259.1, from coordinate 41,791,816 downwards.
CAACAGAGGATTCCATGATTCATTACCCTTAGATTCAAATAAATTGACTAATTAATGACAAATGCTCATTAGACTCAATAAATGGTCCATTGGTGAGATTAACGTCCTAAACTCGACCTCTTTAATTTGGGCTCCATTCGTTTATTCTTTTTATTGCTTATTTTCGTCTATTTCATTGCATGTTCTTCTGGCAGTTTATTTTCCTAAATAAAATTAGATGCGATTAAGTATGGTAATTAATTGGCTAAACCTCTCTAATTCCTTGGGATTCGATACTCAGTAATATTTACCGTTTTATATTACTTGATCGCATGCGCTTACATGTACACTGAACAAGTTTTTGGCATCGTTGTCAGGGAATTGGTGTTTAATTCAATTAATATTGTACTAAAAGTGTCTGATCTTAATTTAGAAGTTTTATTCTTTTATTCGTTGGTTTTCTTTATTTCTTCGTTTTATTTTTGTTGGGTGATCTGTGGCATTTTTGTGGAGCAATAAGGTGATTAATAGCATTCTCGGAGTTTTTCTGCTTGTTTTTAATTTTGCAGGATGCTCCGTAGCATTTTTAGTCTAAAATTCTTTAGCCATGGATGAGGAAAATAAGGCGATCAGGGACTGTTTTCTGCTGGAGTTACATGTAGACCACTCTAGAATAGCATACACACCCATCATTGCAAACAGTTTCAAGCTAAAGGTTGGTCTAATTCAAATGGTTCGAGACAATTCACTTTGGGGCATCCATCAGAGGATCTATACTACCATTTGCTTATATTCTCATATATCAGTGGGATAGCAAAAATTAATGGTGTTAGTTTTGATATTGTTAATGTACGCTTGTTTCCATTTTCTTTGCAGGATAGGGTGAGAAATTGGTTTAATTCTTTAACCTCCGGAGGTATTTCGACTTGGAGTGAGTTGACGAAGGCGTTTCCCACAAAATTATTCCCTCTTGCCAAGATAGTGAAGCTCAGAACAGAAATTTGCATGTTCAAGCAAAAAAGAGGAGCAGCTATACGAGGCGTGGGAGCACTATAAAGACATGTTGAGGAAGTGCCCACTACACGAATATCCCGATTGGCTTCAAGTACAACTTTTCTCTAATGGGTTGCTAAGTACTAATAAAATTACTCTTGACACTGCAGCTGGAAGAAATTTTCTAGCTAAGTTAGTGAAGGAAGTGAAGAGAATAATCGAATTAAACCCACAACGGAAGCATAGGAATCGTCTTTGATTTATTTAGAATTAAACTAAAATAAAAAGGTTAAGCAATAAATACCTTGAAAATAATATTATGGAGAATATTCTGGCGGATCTTTATTTTTTCCACAAAATCTTCCTAGCTATGACTCGAACACAGGACCAAGGCTTGTGGGAGCCTCTTGAAAGAAAATCCCCAAGGGATTGGAGAGGAAGAGGTCTAGAGAGAATTCTCTAATTTTCTCTATTGAGGAGATGTGTGTTGTGTTGAATGACTCAACCCAAGGGTCCTATTTATAGAGACCAAGGGAAAAATCTTTGCCATAATTAAAATATTATATTTTAATATCTAATATATTAAAATATATCTTATATTTATTTGAATCTCATTCAAATCTCCTACGATATTTATTTATTTGAATCTTATTCAAATTCTATAAATATCTTTTATTTAATATATCAAATATATATTAATTATTTTAATATTTAATGTATCAAATACAATAAATATATTTTCCTCTTTTATATTTAATATATCTAATATATTAAATATTAATTTGAACACTTCAAATTAAATATTAAATTTGAACATTTCAAATTTTAATATTTAATGTATCAAATACAATAAATATATTTTCCTCTTTTATATTTAATATATATAATATATTAAATATTAATTTGAACATTTCAAATTTTTTCTTTCAACTAAATTGATCTTTTAGTGTTACTATGAGCTAGCAAGGGGACCTTATGGACCTACAGATTATAAGCTCCAATGATACAAAATTAATTGATTAAACTCTTTAATTAATTAATTTTCATTCATTAACTATAGGTCACTCCACTATAGACCTAGAGTTGCACTCTTATGCACTGTAGGACAAGTTGTGTCCATAGATATAATCATTACATGCAAGTCGATCCTTCACGAGTTGTTCGTAATTATAGCTGGGTCAAAAGTCCGTTTTACCCCTATAATTACATCTTGCACCTTAAGTACCACTGATCCTCTAATGAACAATATGTTTATAATCTAATTATAAACTAAGTCCCTCTCGGGCCAATGAGAGGGTGGGGCCCCATTATTCAAGTCTCGAAATCAGAACTTAAGGGAACTACTCATCCACTTACCCTATATGGGAATGAGTGAATTCCATCTTGTGAGATTATGCTCCCAGCTCCCTATTTGGTCAAGTCCCCAAAATGGTAGGCATATTGAATCGGCTACAAAAGCCACTCTCACCCATGCAAATCAAAGGACAAGCCCTCATAGGCAGGAGTTCATAACTCACTCAGGATTAAGATCGAGTCACATATGATCATCCTGATGAAATATTAATCTTCTCAATTAACGGATTTATAAAGAGAGATTAAATATTTCGTGGTCCAGTCTTATACAAACTCATTGTATAAGATACCCCCACTCACATGTCTCTACATGAATGATTTGGATCAAATCATTTGTAACTATTACAAAATGGGTCGTATCAATAGTGTTACCAGGATAAGGCACCCAACCTTATCCATATACTATGACCCTTTAGGTTATTTCTTAAACATGATCCTCTCGTATGTCAACCACATACTGTTCAAGATTACACTAATAACCTTGGATTTTTCATATAATGGATAGTATTATATTGCAAATAAAATAATCAAAATTATTATTAATTATTAAATAAATTATTAATTACGAGGCTTTAGGGCATAAACCCCAACAGGAAGTTCGAGACCTGTTAGAGGAGTTGGCCATCACAAGCTATTAATGGCCGTCAAAGGATTTTACACCACAAAAGGGAGCTTGTGAAGCCAATGAGATTAGGGCTCTTAAATTTCAAGTAGAAACACTAACAAAGGCGTTGAGTAAATTGACAAGGATAGGACCAAATGAGGACTTTGAGGAACCAAGTCTCGAGCATTGTAAAGCTGTGAGCATAGAAAAAGTTCGATGCAAGTGTGCTCAAAAAGCTAAGGCTGCAGATGTTGAGAACCACCTAAGTAAGGAAGCTTAATTAAAATCCTCTTGTGTTATTAATGACAGTGTAGTGCGTCTTGTTTCAAGAGTAGCAGATACAGAATCTTAGAATAAGAGAAATCCACTTGAAGATATTATAAGGAGATTGATAGAGGAGACCAAGGTATTTCTCACAATATGAATGATATGGTGATGTCGATGCGCGTTAAGGTAGATGGCTGCACTTTTAGACAGCTTACAAAGAGGTAAGAGTGATTTACATGTTATTCATGCTGACCCACTTGAGGAATGTACAACCATATCTTTAAGAAGTGGGAAAGAACTAATGGAGCCCGAGCGTAAGAAGGAAGATGTACCAAGCACAAGTAAGGAGAGGGATATTGATGAAGAGGTAGTAGAGGAAGAGGAAGCACTTCCGGAGCATAATTCAGGAAAGTTATCTAATTCTATACCTTTTGTTCCTAATGAAATCTCGTATCCTAAGAGATTTAGAAAGAAAAAGTTAGATGATGAGTTTGCTAAATTTCTCAAGCATTTTAAGAAACTTCACATAAATATACATTTTGTTGATGCTCTTGGATAGGTACCCATTTATGTGAAGTTTATGAAGGAAATTCTAGCAAACAAGAGGAAGTTTGAAAAGGATGAAAGAGTGCAGATGAACGCCGAGTGCAGTGCTATCATTCAGAGGAGGCTACCATAGAAAATGAGCGACCCAGAGAATTTTACTATCTCTTGTATTATTGGTAGTGTTCACATAAAAAAAGGCACTTTGTGATTTTGGGGTGAGTATTAATTTAATGCCTCTTAGTGTTTTCAGGAAACTTGGAGTAAGAGAGCTTAAACCAACAAGCGTGGTACTTCAGTTGGCATATCTTTATCTGACGTACCCAAAAGGTATTTTAGAGGATGTTTTAGTTAAAGTTGATAAGTTTATTTTCCCAGTAGATTTTGTTATCCTAGACATGGATGAAGATATTGAGGTCCCAAGCATCCTGGGGAGGCCATTTCTGGCTATATGACACACTCTGATCGAGGTTCACACGGGAACTTTGACTCTACGCATGAATGATGAAAAGGCAGTGTTCAACATGTTTAAGGCACTGAAACACTGCGATGAGGTTAGTACTTACCATATGATTAATGTTGTGAACACTATTGTGGATGAATGTATTGAGTTAGTGACTCCTACTAATAAGTTTGAGGTTGGCATGCTTGATTTATGTGGTGAATTGTCTGAAAATCTGGATATTGAGCATGCCTATTTTTGTGATAATGTTGTAGAGGCACCTCTAGGACACAGTAAGGAGGAGGAAATGGTTTCTGAGTCTGTTCGTGGACAAGTTGATACTCCTCCTCCTAAATTAAAGCAATTGCCTGCTAACCTACGTTATGCTTTCTTAGGTGACTCTTCTACTTTCTCCGTGATTATTGCTGTTGAGTTAAGTAAAGTAGAAGATGAAAATTTGTTGAATGTGTTGCATACACATATATCTATTTTATGGTGGTCTATTAGTGATATTAAAGGCATTAGCCCCTTGATTGTCATGCATAAAATTTTGATGGATGATGATTTTAATCTCACTGTAGAACACCAAAGGAGACTTAACCCCACCATGAAGAAAGTGGTTAAAAACAAGGTGATGAAATTATTGGATGCAAGTATTATTTTGCTATTTTTGATAGTCTTTGGGTAAGCCCAGTGTAGATTGTACCTAAAAAAGGAGAGATGATGGTCGTAAAGAATGAAAAGAATGAAGATATGTTGGCCCGAACAGTGACTGGATGGCGTGTGTGCATTAACTATAGGAAGCTCAACAAAGTCACCAGTAAGGATCACTTTTCCCTACCTTTTATTGACCAGATGCTGGACAGGTTAGCAGATTATCCTTACTACTGTTTTCTTGATGGTTATTCATGTTATAATCAGATCGCGATAGCACCTGAGGACTAGGAGAAAACGACATTCACGTGTCCCTATGGTACATACGTCTTCAGGCAAATGCCATTTGGGTTGTGTAATGCACCTGCCACCTTCCAACACTGCATGATGGCTATCTTTGCAAATTTTATCAAGGAGATTATGGAGGTTTTTATGGATGATTTTAGCGTTTTTGGTACTTCTTTTGATTCTTATTTGCATAATCTTTCTCGTGTGTTACAGCGGCTCAGGAAACTAACCTCGTTCTTAACTGGGAGAAATGTCATTTTATGGTAAAAGAAAGTATAGTTTTTTGCCACAAGGTATCTGTAATGGGGCTAGAGGTGGATCGAGCTAAGATTTTTGCGATTGAATAATTGCCACCTTCAGTGAATGTTAAGGGAGTTCGTAGCTTTCTAGGACACGTAGGGTTTTATCGTCATTTCATTAAAGATTATTTCCAAAATTACCAAACCCTTGTGTAATTTACTTGAGAAATATGCTCATTTTATTTTTAATGAGGATTGCATGCTAGCATTTAATGTTCTTAAGGATAAATTGACTTATGCACCTGTGATAATTGTATCGATTGGAGTCAACTATTTGAAATCATGTGTGATGTTAGTGATTATGCAGTAGAAGCAGTCCTACGACAGCATAGAGACAAGTTTTTTAGGGCTATTTATTATGCATGTAGAACTCTGAATAGTGCTCAATAAAATTATACTACCATTGAGAAAGAGATGTTTGCTGTTGTGTTTGCATTTGATAAATTTAGGCTCTATCTACTTAGTTCGAAAGTAATTGTGCATATTGATCATGATGCTATTAGTTATCTCTATAGTAAGAAAGATTCGAAACCTTTCTTGATTAGGTAGATTCTTTTGTTGCAAGAATTTGATTATGAGATCATGGATAGGATGGGTTGTGAGAATGTCGTGGTAGATCATCTATCTTGATTGGAGTATGAGCCAGATGTGCATACCTTCCCTATAAAAGAAGATTTTCCCCACGAACAATTGTACGTAGTTAAGGCTCCCTTCCCCTGGTATGTGGATATTGTGAATTATCTTGCTTTAGGGTATCTTCCACCTAACTTGAGCACCCAGCAAAGGAAGAAATTCTTGCATGACACGAAGTCTTACCTGTGGGATGACCCGTTGCTGTTCAAGGTGTGTTCATATCAGATCATTAGGAGGTGTGTACCTATGGAGGAAGTGGCCAAAATTTTACACGACTGCCACTCTTTTCAAATGGTGGACACTTTGGTCCTTCAAGAACAGCGGCAAAGGTACTTCAGTCTGGTTTTTTCTGGCCTAGTTTGTTTAAAGACTATTATACTTTTGTAAAAACATGTGATAGGTGTCAACAAACAGTAATATATCTCATTGTCATGAAATGCCCTTAACCCTTGTTCTTGAAGTCGAGTTATTTGATGTATGGGGTATAGATTTAAGGGTCCTTTTTCGTCATCTAATGGTTATCTTTATATCTTGGTTGCTATTGATTACGTGTCTAAATGGGCAGAGGCTGTAGCAACTAACACTAATGTTGCACGTGTTGTATTGAAATTCCTACAAAAGCACATATTCACTAGATTTGGTACACCACGGGTTATTATTAGTGATGAAGGATCTCATTTCTGTAATAAATTGTTTGATTCACTGATGAAAAAGTATGGTGTGAAGCATAAGATATCTTTGGCCTATCATCCCAAGACTAATGGACAGGTTGAAATTTCTAACAGTGAGATTAAGCAGATTTTGGAGAAGACAATGAAAACAGCAGGAAAGATTGGGCATGGAAGCTTGATGATGCTCGTTGGGTGTACTGGACGGCCTACACGACATCGATAGATACCTCACCGTATCGATTGGTGTTTGAAAAGGTTTGTCACTTACCTTTGGAGTTTGAGCATAAAGCATAATGGGCGATCAAGAAGTTGAACCTTGACCCACAAAAAGCTAGAGATTAAGGCCTGCTTCAACTGAATGAATTAGAAGAGTTCAAAACCCAGGCAAATGATAATGCTAAGTTGTACAAGGAGAGGACGACAAGATGGCATGACAAGATGATTCAGATTCGTTCCTTCGTACCGGGTCAACACGTCATTTTGTTTAACTCACGTTTGCATTTGTTCCCAAGTAAGTTGAAATTGAGGTGGGTAGGGCCATTTACAGTTATAGAGGTATTCTCACATAGTGCAGTCGAGTTCATGGATAGTGAAGGAAAAACTTTCAAAGTAAATACACAGAGGATAAAGTATTATGGTGGCGTTGAAGAAAGGCACTGAGAGAAGATTATTTTGGATGATGAATGAGTTGTGTAACTCATCGTCAAGCAATCGACGTTAAAAATGTGCTCTTCCTGGAGGTAGCCTGGCCTCAAATTCTCTTTACTTGTTTTCTTTTATGTTTTTGTAGTTAATTAGTGAAGGAGTTTTGCGCTGATCTAATGCTCCTACTTTTCGTTCCTTGTGTAGGTACTCGTGGTTCATCCTTGCTCTCGTATTTTTAATGATGGATTATCTAGTCGATAGTGGACTCTTCATTTTCAGGGCAGTATCATTCTCCTTCTATTCATTGTTGTCCTTGGGCATGCTTAATTTGTTATGTTGCATACATTGAGGACAATGTATAATTTAAGTGTGGGGGAAATGGTGCTAGGTTGTTGTGTCACACCCCCTCTCGAACTAACCGCTAACTTAGCCCGGAAGATAGCGTGAAGCCATCAGACATCGTTTACCTCTCTAACGATACCTGTGACTTTGTCACATCTGATAAAGATACTATGCTGGCATATGAAATACTTTAAACACCACACAACGGAACCTTGTTAATTACTATACGTACGTAAGGAGCGGCTCTACTTAAACCTCACTTGAAAATTTAAAACGGGTAGAGAGCACTACAACCAAAATATACCCAACCATGATTTACACAACCACCACCACTAGTGCATACACGAACATAATTATACGTTCCTTCCAAAATATCTACAATGTATATACGGACTCGCTACAAAACCCCACCCACGTACAAAATATCAAACTTAGAGAGTGCTCGGCAGACTATGGCAGGATCTCAGGCACCGGGAGCTCGATCTCTACCTGAAAAGTTGGAAAACATTGAAAGAATGAGCTATGAGGCTCAGCGAGTGACTTAGTTTAAGCTACTAACTCGCAAATCATATCACCTGATAATCTATGAGCATATGAATCTGTATTCAAGCGTTAAATATAAATGTATAGTCACAATAGTTTTTTCTTTCAGCACTCCAGCAGGTATGTCATTAAAAACTCACAAGGCATATCAAGAATATTAACCATTTAAGGAAAAACCATATGACAATCTACGTTGTGTAGGGCACGCCCAGTACAACCAACATTCATTCTACGATGTAGTGGGGCCCGCCCAGCACTCCCATCGTCTTTGTCGTAGTGGGCCCCGCCCAGCACTCACGACAACATTGTTGTCACGGAGTACACTCAACGTCGACAACAGAAAATGACCTGTGTGCACACGGTACTATACAGCCTCGGGCTCAATATCTTAATCATTTCCTAGGAAACCATGTATGCTCTTAAGTATGTGTTCAATGTTTAAAAAAAACATAAAGCATTTAAACTAATTCATTCTTAGGAAGTCTTATATTTCCATAAGCATAAATTCAGGCATAGAAATCGTTTTCGAAATTCGTTTTGTCACTCACAGCGTTAAAACTAGATCCTCGGCCCGTAAACTTAACCTACTTCCTCCTGGCCTATCAAAAAAAACCACAACCAAGCATTAGAACTTCAATCTCATGACTTTCAAACTTAAGATTACAAATATCACTCCATCTATTTCCCAGCATTCTGCAAATTTCATACTCTAACCTCACATACTCATAACTTCTTCATTACTTAGCCAAAAATGATGTACTTTATACCAAACTCTTCCTTTTTGAACCCTCTAAAACTTATCTGAAGGAATGGAATCGAAATTCCCAAAGGATGTGTCCGTAAATACCTCGAAAGCTACTTCCCTAAAATTAAGCTTCTGAAATTTCCAGAATCGTTTTTCTGCTGCACACCACACCTGACCTGAATTTTAAAGCCACTTCCAATCATTTTTTACTCACGACTTCTTCATGAAAGTTATAGGAAATTAAATAAGCTTTCCAACCATACCTAATGGAGCTTCTGATTCAAATCCTACAGATCAGCATGTCTCAAACATCAGAGGTTTCTCAGATTTGATAGCAAAATCTCTCCTCTGACTTCCCCTTCACAAATCAATAATTTAAAGTCAGATTTTGCTCGAGCTTCCCTCACGAAATTTCGAAAATGGGCTAACTTTCAAGAAAATCAAACCTCACCTCTTAACTCTTCTTGTGGAGCTCAAAACGATCTAAACATCAGTAGTGAGTAGAGTTGATCACCTAGTTGCCATGGAGGCTTGTGCTGAGTTTTCCCCCCTTCTTCTTCAACTTCCAACCCCAGCAAGCTCTCTTTTCTTCTTTCTTCCACCTTCTCCCACGAAATGCTCTGTTTTTCTTTAATAAAAGAGAAGCAAATGGGAGAAAATGGGTTGGGAAGCGGAGTTAATTACTTTTGGTGGTGAGTGCTCCAAAGCTTATCCATTCCCACATTTCTTTTTCTTCTTTTTTTTTAAACAAAACATACCAAACACCTAGCTCCTTTTTGTTTTCCCTTATCCATTTCTTTTGTTTTATTCCTCTTTTCCTTATACAACAATTTCCCAAAAATGTTTTAACAATTATTTTTTTTTCTTTTGTTTCTTTTTGTAAAGAAATTTCAAGGAGAAATCTCGGGTTTACATGTTGCTTAGACTATTGAAGTAGTCTGTGAATTTTGAGAATTTGCGCTTAATCTGAAAATTTTTGTTATTGAGAATGTGTGTTGTTGAGTTGTTTTAGGTCGTTGCATGTTGAAATGATTATGAAATTCTATGATTTGTGCTCTTTAGTGGATTTTTTTTGGCATATGATTTGTGGAAGTTGAGCATGCCAAAATCTGGGTATATTTAAAATTTTTGCTTTGTGTTCTTTGCAAATGTTGACCACGTAGCCTAGTGTTGATTAGTTGAATATTTAGAGGGGTATTATGCTTTTCGTGTGTTTGTTATCACCCCGATAGGCTAAGGTTTGATTAGAAGGTGACCTTGCATGGTTGTTGGCAGCGCAGTACTTAGGAGTTTCACGTCTAATTGCCTGCTGAGGAAAACATGAAAAATCATTTGAAAGAAGAGTATTAAAAAAAAAAAGTAAAAGCAGTACAGTCGTACTTATTGTCCTCAAGGGTAAAACGAGCTGCCTCTGCTATAATCAGTTAGGTCACTTATTGAGCAAGTGCTCTGGGTAAGGGTCCCTACAGTAGATGTGTGAAAGCTAGTGTCTTTGGGTGAATAAAAAAAATCAGTGTGAGGGACGTCAAGTAAATAAGGCATTTTAATTAAATTTTACCTTCAATTTGTGTAAGTTAGCTAGATGGTTGAATCTTAGGGCCAGTGTAGAGGGAAGATGAATGGAGGAGAGCATAATAGTACTCTGATTTAGTAAACGAGTCAATACTTAGGCTTTGCACACACGCATAAAGAGTTTAGAGTTCCTTTTAAATTGCTTGTGATTTAGGCATGTTCTCATTCCATTGTTCTTATTCTCTAATTCCACTATTGAAACCATTGAGAATTGAGTCACTTATGCATGCAATCCTCTAACACTTTTATCTGTTTATTGAGAGTTTTATTTTGTTTTGCTTAGTACTAGCAAAAGCTTAAGTGTTGGGGTATTTGTTAGCACTAATTGTAGTGCTATATTTATGCCTTAATTTAGCTAGCTTTAGCCTATAAATGTGAGCTTTTATATCGATTATTTGTTAATTTCAGGAGACTGAGCAAGTTCAAGAGGAAATGATGAATTTTGGACCATTCTATTGAATTTGGGGAAAAAAAGGGAAATGGACTCAAGTTTGGCAAGCAAACCCGAAAGGATAGAGTCTAGACCCTGAAAATGGCGTATAGACGCTAAGCAAATAGTGTCCAATCTAAGAGCCAACGTCTCGAAGCTGCCCTGTGGCGTCTTGACAATGCAAAAAATAGAGGAGTCAAATTTCGTCCGTAGCCTCTCGACGCTATTTACGACACTGAAAAAAATGCTGTAGTTTTAGACAACATCGAGATGTTGTTCCTAGCGTCTCGATGTTGTATCGATTTCCAGATGTAAAATGAGCTTTTGTATTATGGAAAAGGGGGACCAAATAGAGGGGTTAACACCCTAATCCACGACTTGAGAGTGTTTAGAGAGGTTTTGGAGCTGAATTGGAGCGGTTTTGTTAAAGATCTAGTATCCGAGGTTTGCGTGGTTCGTAGCGGGAGCGATGGATCGGCACACACGAGTTTCAAATTTGCTTTTCCCTAATTTCTCTATTGTTTTTAGACTTATTGTAGATGGATTATAGTTGTTTGTGCTGAATTATGATTTACTTTGCTTAGATTGTAGAGGTTAGGGTTTAATCAAGCCTTTGGACCATGTAATTGTATTTAATTGGGAATTTGTAATTGATTATTTGAATCTATTTTTATGCAATGTTCTTAACATTTTAAATCCCCTAATCAAGGATTTAATGAACTACTGGTTTATGTTATTACTTGACAAAGAATGCATAAATTAGAGCTTCAATTGCATAATATTTGATGTTTGGATATGACAGTGATAAAAACGTCAATTAGGATCGATGATATGGTTCGTTAATGTTGGGTGAGAATTAATTAATGAGACGTACACGTGATTTAATTAATTACACTCGAGAATTGGAGGAGCTCGACAGAGGATTCCATGATACATTACCCTTAGATTCAAATAAATTGACTAATTAATGACAAATGCACGTTAGACTCAATAAATGGTCCATTGGTGAGATTAACGTACTAAACCCGGCCTATTTAATTTGCGCTCTATTCATTCATTCTTTTTATCGCTTAATTTTCGTCTATTTCATTGCATGTTCTTGCGATTTATTTTCCTAAATAAAATTAGATGCAATTAAGTACGGTAATTAATTAACTAAACCTCCTCAATTTCCTGAAAATTCGTTACTCGGTAATATTTACCGTTTTATATAACTTGATCACGTGCGCTTGCATGTACACCGAACAACTTGTTGAGTGATTTATGCTCAAAATCGCAAGTGCACGGGTCAAGTTATAGAATAGTGATTATGAGTATGTGTGTTGTCCTCAGGACTAACGTTTTTAATTCGTTCATGTACTACAAATGATCTCAATTGATTTTATCTAGAGAACGGAATCGAAAATAATGCTAAAAACAAGATTAATTAATCAAAATGAAAATATAAAATTGAGACAAGTCATAGTGGAAAGTATTCTAGGGATGTTATTTCACCAATAGGACCTTTTTAACTTAATTAATTGAATGCCTAAGATTGATTAAACATTTATTCAATAGGCCTAGAAGTCTATTGTCAAGATGACCCTTTCGAGCACACTCAATCCTCATGTAATGAATTAAAACCTACATTCCTGATGATTTTTAAAGACATACATGACATTATTAATTTTCTTCAATAAACGACCTCTAATAGAGCCCTAATCATTCTCATGTCAAAACAATTATTAGTTATGCAATCATGGTCTAGTCTAATTTATAATTAGCAAACATAAATTCAGACCACACAACCATTAATTAATGGCCAAAAGAAGAAAGGCATTAAACAATAAATGACATAAAAAGAATTAATGCAAATCAATACAAAGTTTCAATTAATCAGGCTAAAATTGGCCCAATGGCTATATCAATCCCTAGAATTCAAAGCTTAGCTACTCATAACTACAAAAACACAATCTAAACGTTGAAATAAAACCATGGTTCGAACTACAAAAATCAAAAGAAAAGAGAGCAAATTTGCAAACAAAGGTTGATCCTCCGTTCCCGTGACAATCTCCACGAATCCCAAGTTCTAAGTCTCCAACAATTGTTCTAAATCCTCTCCAAAGCCTCCAATTTGAGTGAAAAAATGCAATTAGGTCTCAAGGTCTCAAAAATTGTCTTCCATTTTCGTAAACTAAAAGACTACTTTTATAGGTAATTGACACAATGTCGAGACGTTGTGACCTAAATGCACATTGTAATAAAGAAAATAATGATAGCGTCGAGACGCTACGAACAAAATTCCAAATCACACGTGTTTTGAGCGTCGAGCAGCAATGTTTTGACCCTAGTGTAGCATTGGGACGTCATTGGGCAACGTCTCAACGCTGCCTGTGCGGTTTTAGTGACTTGAAATGTTGCATATTGGCGTTGAGACACTTTGATAGCTTCTCAACACTACCCCCTCGAATTTTTTTGGCCCAAATCAGTTTTTCTCATCACTTGGGTCTTCAAATTACCATCAAATAAGCTTCAAATATCATCACAAATCTCAAACCTCCAAATTTTCTCTAATTTCTCAAAATCTATAGATTAAACATAAAATCAACGCCAAAGCACACAATTTATCCATGAAACTAGCATAATAACAGGCCTAAAGATAACGCTAAATGTGTGCTATCAATTCTTAACTATAGTATCTATAAGATTGGTAAGGTTGATGGTACATCGAAGTATAAAGCATCCTTACCTGGAAGATCTCTTCATTATTGCTTGGTTAAATACAAAGCTTCAAAACAAACCGTTATTTGTAGTTGTATGAAATTCACTTTCATTGGTATTTTGTGTTGTCATGCACTTAAGGTGCTTGATAAGAAGAATGTGAAAAGAATTCCTACTCCATATTTTTTGAAAAAGTGGACAAAAGATGCAAGAGCTTCAAGTGGTTTTGGCAATCAAATGTTTGAGGTAAATGGGAATTTTAAAGAGGCAAATGGAATGTGTTATAGCCACTTATGTCACAATTTTTGTCAAATTACTTTACTAGCAGTAGAACATGAAAAGTTGTTTGAGCATGCTTCTCAAAATTTTACTTAATTGCTCAAAGATTTGGAGAAGATAAAAAAATATTTTTGTGGAAAATAATCATTTAAGCAATGTTCAAGATTCAAGTTTGATTGAGACTAGACCAAGAATTTGAGAAATGACTCCATACACCAATAATAGTGCATTTGTACAAGTACGTGGATTTAAGAGAAAGCCTACAATTGGTCATCCTCATAAGCAATTAATAGATCCACTTGAAAAGAGGAGATGCAAAACAAATTTGAAGTCCAACAAAACATCTTCTTCATCAAATCAATCAACATTTACACAGGTACAATATAAAAATACTCAACTCTAAATATTTTTAGTTCTTCTAATGATTTTTTTTTAATTCAATTAGGAAAACAATCAAAGTATTATTGAAAAAGCTACACAAGGAGAAATCATGAATGATAGTCAAAACCTTAATGCATCTTTAGAGGTAAGAAAAGAAAAAAAAAGTATATTTATTGTATTTTTAATATTTATTATAGCTTTTTTAATGAAATAGGAAGTCAATTTCTATATAGAAAATTTGTTTCCGATTTTAAGCCAACAAGCAACATCTATGGATACAAATGTTGGTGCAAACATTGATTGGCAAAACAATATGTCATTCACTCAATTACTTGAGGTAAATTTTATATTCAATATATTTTAGTTATTATTTAACAAAAAAAATATTTTAAATATTTTAGTTACTTTGTGTAATGAATATCTGTTAATTTTGTATATTATGTTGGAAACTTTGGTATTGAGCAACAAAACTCAAACCAAAAGTGGGGAGATTGAAAATTTAGAGCATTAGTTTGACTTGATCAAATTTATTTATTTTAAAGTATTTTGAGCAAAAGAAATAGATAGACTTATCTTTAGTCACAAAATATATTTTATTGAATGTTATATGAAATTATAAACGTGAGGTATTTCTGGCCTATAAGTCAATTTTGATTGATCTTTTGTTGATTTATTAGTACGAGTTGGATCTTATTATTTTATGAAGAAATACATGGTATTGCGTTAATTTTTGCCATAAATTATAAAAGTGCATTATTTTTATGAATTTATGAAAAAGTGCATTGTTCGAAATTATATGTTGCTTCTTTAGTTTATGAGATATCTTTCTCACATTGTTGCTTTGATCCTTCCAAGTTAGTTGAACTATTAAAAAAATGGATGGTGTTATTTCATTTAAAAGAGGAGATAAAAAAAAGTATATGAAAAAAGAGTTCAACTATATCAGTTGTTTGTACATTATATTGCCAAAAAAAATATAGTGTTTTGTTTGTCATGAGGAGGATGTTAGAAAAAAGAAAAGTCGGTAAGAAATATGATATATATTTGTTTTGAAACATGTGTAGTATTGAAAAGATACAATAAATTAAAAAGAAAACAAAAAAGAAAAATAAGGGAGATGGTGAGGTGTGTATTGAAAAATACAATAAAAAGAAAAGAAAAGAAAAGAAAAGAAAAGAAAAATTTTGAAATTTGAAGGTTAACGTGAAATGGAGATAGTGTCAACGTGAAAGGGAGAGTAAATGTGAAAGGGAAAGGGAAAATCTGTTAAGTGAAATTTTGTTGAGATTTTGACATTTAATGAAAAAATAAATAAAAATAAAAATGGACACATGTCTCTATTGTTTTGGCTCATGTGTGATAAGCATGAATTCCTACTCACTAGGGGAGTAGCCAAGTATTATCCAAATTTAAATTTAATAAAAGTAACCATGGAAAGAAATTAGTTAGAGATTATATGAATTTAGTCATAATTGTTTTAAAAAACACATTTGTAAGAGATCATAGATGGTACAGGTACTTTTAAAATAGTTTTCATGCATGGGAGAAAAATGTTGACACACATATTGAAATAAACACTAAATATAAATTTAATTGTTAAATAACAAGTCTATTACATATTGAAGAAAAACGCTACCCTGTGGCGTCTCGATGCTGCAAAAACACGGAGGAGTCAAATTTCGTCTATAGCCTCTCGACGCTACAGCACTGAAGAAAAACGTTGTAGTTTTAGACAACGTACGTCGAGACATTGTTCTTAGCGTCTCGATGTTGTATCACTTTCCACATGTAAAATGAGCTTCTATATTACAAAAAATGGGGGCCAAATTGAGGGGTTTACACCCTAACCCACCACTTTAGAGTGTTTAGAGAGGTTGGAGCTGAATTGGAGTGGTTTTGTTGAAGATCTAACATTTGAGGTTTGCTTGGTTTGTAGTAACAGCGATGGATCAGCACATAGTCGGTTTCTACTCTGCTTTTTCCTAATTTCTCTGCTGTTTTTAGACTGATTGTAGATGGATTATGGTTGTTTGTGTTGAATTATGATTTACTTTGCTTAGATTGTAGAGTTTAGGGTTTAATCAGACCTTTGGACCATGTAATTGTATTTAATTGGGAATTTGTGATTAATTATTCGAATCTATTTTTATGTAATGTTCTTAACGCTTTAAATCCCCTAATTAAGGATTTAATGAACTGCTAGTTTATGGTATTGCTTGACAAAGAATGCATAAATTAGAGCTTCAATTGATAATTGATGTTTGGACACAACAGTGATAAGAACGTCAATTAGGATCAATGATAGAGTTCGTTAATGTCGGGTGAGAATTAATTAATGAGACGGACACATGATTTAATTAATTACACTCGAGAACTGGAGGAACTTGACAAAGGACTCCATGATACATTACTCTTAGATTCAAATAAATTGACTAATTATTGACAAATGCAAGTTAGACTTAATAAATTGTCCATTGGTGAGATTAACTTCCTAAACCTAGCCTCTTTAATTCACGCTTCATTCGTTCATTCTTTTTATCGCTTAATTTTCGTCAATTTCGTTGCATGTTCTTCTGGCGTTTTATTTTCCTAAATAAAATTAGATGAGATTAAGTACGGTAATTAATTGACTAAACCTCCTCAATTCCCTGAGGATTCGACACTCGGTAATATTTACCATTTTATATTACTTGATCACGTGCACTTGCGTGTACACTGAACAACGTGTTAAGTGATTTATGCGCAAAATCGCAAGTGCACGAGTCAAGTTAGAGAATAGTGATTATGAGTACGTGTGTCGTCCTCAGGACTGACATTTTTAATTCGTTCAAGTACTACAAATGATCTCAATTGATTTTATCTAGAGACCGGAATAAAAAAATAATGCTAAAAACAAGATTAATTAATCAAAGTGAAAATATAAAATTGAGACAAGTCACAGTGGAAAGTATTCTAGGGATGTGATTTCACCAATAGGAACTTTTTAACTTAATTAATTGAATAATGCCTAAGATTGATTAAACATTTATTCAATAGGCCTAAAAGTCTATTGTCAAGATGACCCTTTCCAGCACACTGAATCCTCATGTAATGAATTAAAACCTACATTCCTGATGATTTTTAAAGACATGCATGATATTATTAATTTCCTTCATTAAACGACCTCTAATAGAGCCCTAATCATTCTTATGTCAAAACAACTATTAGTTATGCAATCATGGTCTAATCTAAATTATAATTAGCAAACATAAATTTAGACCACACAACCATTAATTAATGGCCAAAAGACGAAAGGCATTAAACAATAAATTACATAAAAAGAATTAATGCAAATCAATACAAAGTTTCAATTAATCAAGCTAAAATTGGCCTAATGGCTACATCAATCCCTAGAATTCAAAGCTTAGCTACTCATAACTACAAAAACACAATCTAAACTTTGAAATAAAACCATGGTTCAAACTACAAAAATCAAAAGAAAAGAGAGCAAATTTGCAAACATGTGTCGATCCTCCATTCCCGTGACAATCTCCATGAATCCCAAGTTCTAAGTCTGCAACAATTGCTCTAAATCCTGTCCAAAGCCTCCAATTTTGAGTGAAAAAACGCAATTAGGTCTCAAGGTCTCTAAAATTGTCTCCCATTTCACAAACCAAAAGACTGCTTTTATAGGTAATCGACATAGTGTTGAGACGTTGTGACCTAAACACGCATTATAATAAAGAAAATAATTGTAGCACTGAGACGCTACGAACGAAATTTCAAATCACGCGTGTTTGAGAGTCGAGCAACAATGTTTTGACCCTAGTGTAGCATTGGGACGTCGTTGGATAGCATCTCAACATTGCCTCTGTGGTTTTAGTGACTTGGAATGCTGCAGATTGGCGTTGAGACACTTTGATAGCGTCTCAACACTACCCCTTTGGGTTTTTTTGGCCCAAATCACTTCTTCTCATCACTTGGGTCTTCAAATTACCATCAAATAAGCTCCAAATATCATCATAAATCTCAAACCCCTAATTTTGCTCTAATTGCTCAAAATCTACATATTAATCATAAAATCAACGCCAAAGCACACAATTTATCCATGAAACTATCATACTAATAGGCCTAAAGATAACGTTAAATGTGTGCTATCAATACTTAAATGTAGTATCTATAAGATTGGTAAGGTTGATGGTACATCGAAGTATAAAGTATCCTTACTTGGAAGATCTCTTCATTGTTGCTTGGTTCAAAGTATAAAGTATCCTTACCTGGAAGATCTCTTCATTATTGTTTGGTTAAATACAAAGTTTCAAAACAAACCGTTATTTGTAGTTGCTTGAAATTCACTTTCATTGATTTTTTATGTAGTCATGCATTTAAGGTGCTTGATATGAAGAATGTGAAAAGAATTCCTACTCCATATATTTTGAAAAAGTGGACAAAAGATGCAAGAACTTTTTTGGCAATCAAATGTTTGAGGTAAATGGGAATTTTAAAGAGGCAAATGGAATATGTTATAGCCACTTATGTCACAATCTTTGTCAAATTACTTTACTAGCAACAGAACATGAAAAGTTGTTTGAGCATGCTTCTCAAAATTTTACTCAATTGCTCAAAGATTTGGAGAAGATAAAGCAAAATATTTTTGTGAAAAATAATCATTTAAGCAATGTTCAAGATTCAAGTTTGATTGAGACTAGTCCAAGAATTTAGAAATGACTCCATACACCAATAATAGTACTCTTGTACAAGAATATGAAGTTAAGAGAAAGCCTACAATTGGTCGTCCTCATAGGAAATTAAAAAATCTACTTGAAAAGAGGAGATGCAAAAGAAATTTGAAGTCCAGCAAAACATCTTCTTCATCAAATCAATCAACATTTACACAATTACAATATAAAAATATTCAACTCTAAATATTTTTAGTTCTTCTAATGATTTTTTTTTAATTCAATTTGGAAAACACTCAAAGTATTATTGAAAAAGCTACACAAGAAGAAATCATGAATGATAGTCAAAACCTTAATGCATCTTTAGAGGTAAAAGAAGAAAAAAATTATATTTATTTTATTTTTAATATTTATTATAGCTAAATGTTTTTTTAACGAAATAGGAACTCAATTTCTATACAGAAAATTTGTTTCCTATTTTAAGCAAACAAGCAACATCTATGGATACAAATGTTGGTGCAAACATTGATTGGCAAAACAATATGTTATTCACTCAATTACTTGAGGTAAATTTTATATTCAATATATTTATTTTAGTTACTTTGTATAATGAATATCTGTTAATATTGTATATTGTGTTTATTTTACTGGAAACTTTGGTATTGAGCAACACAACTCCAACCAAAAGTGGGGAGATTGAAAATTTAGAGCATTCATTTGATTTGATCAAGTTTATTTATTTTAAAATACTTTGGGCGAAAGAAATAGATAGATTTATCTTTAGTCACAAAATATATTTTATTGAATGTTATATGAAATTATAAACGTGAGGTATTTCCTATAACTTAATTTTGATTGATCTTTTGTTGATTTATTAGTAAGAGTTGGATATTATTATTTTATGAAGAAATACATGATATTGCATTAATTTTTGCCATAAATTACAAAAGTGAATTATTTTTATGATTTTATGAATTACATGTTGCTTCTTTAGTTTATGAGATATCTTTCTCACATTGTTGCTTTGATCCTTCCAAGTTAGTTGAACTATTGAAAAATAGATTGTGTTATTTCATATAAAAGAGGAGATAAAAAAAAGTATATGAAAAAAAAGTTCAACTATCAGTTGTTCGTACCTTATGTTGCCAAAAAAAAAAAAGAGTTTTGTTTGTCGTGAGGAGGATGTTAGAAAAAAGAAAAGTTGGTAAGAAATATGATATATATTTGTTTTGAAACATAAATGTGTAGTATTGAAAAGATACAATAAATTAAAAAGAAAACAAAAAAGAAAAATAAGGGAGATGGTGAGGTCTGTATTGAAAAATACAATAAATTAAAAAGAAAACAAAACAGAAAAATAAGGGAGATGGTGAGGCGTGTATTGAAAAATACAATAAAAAAGAAAATAAAAGAAAAAATGAGAAATTTGAAGCGTTAACATGAATGGGGATTGTGTTGACGTGAAAGGGAGAGTGGATGTGAAAGGAAAATGGAAAACTGAGATTTTGTTGAGATTTTGATATTTAATGAAAAAATAAATAAAAATAAAAATAGACACATGTCCCTATTGTATTGGTCCATGTGTGATAAGCTGAAATTTCTGCTCACTAGGGGAGGAGCAGCCAAGTATTATCCAAATTTAAATTTAATAAACGTAACCATGGAAAGAAATTAGGTAGAGATTATAAGAATTAGTCATAATTGTTTTAAAAAATACATTTGTAAGAGATCATAGATGGTACATGTACTTTTAAAATAGTTTTCATGCATGAAAGATGTAACGACCCGACTTTTCCTATTAGACTTTCTAGGGACGTTACTACATGCATGCTGAAAAAATTTAAAAATCTTTGGTAAAAGATAGAAAGAATTAAACTTTTTTGCTAAACAATCAAAAATCTTTATGCTCGGAATCCCTTTAAAAAATCATTTCAAAACATAATATGAATTATAACGTTCAATTAGTTGAAATAGTTTCACAACACATTGTTTACTATACAAAATATGTTTTAACTAACACACTATCTAAATGCGGAAGTCATGATCCTCAAAGTCACCCATGACCCTTTCAGCAAACTGCCTTGTCAATCGCCTAAGATATGTCTTTGTCTTTGCCTGAAAAGAAAAACATTTTTGAAAAGGGTGAGTATTTAAAATACTCAGTAAGTGACCTCACTATTGGGGTCAAGATATGCAAACACATACAAAGTGATTTTTAAAACTTTTTTTTCCTCTAGTAAGACCTAAAACATTTTCATAGTGGAAACGTTTCCCTTTAACTTTTATCTTCGGCTTAATGTAGACAATTATCCCAACCTAACCTTTCCTCTTCATTTAACCTTTTCAGGTTCCTTTTCATTTAACCTTTTCAGGTTTCTTTTCATTTAACCCTTTTAGGTTCTTTTTCATTTAACTTTTTCAGGTTCATTTTCATTTAGATGAACATCTATAATTTTAGGAGGGTAATTGCCACAGCCTTCGAAATCATTTCAGCATGAAAATACACATGTATGCATGAGGTCCCAAAGCATTTTAAATTTTCATTCAATGATGCAACACAAGGCAACATTCTCATATCATTCATCATAAATCATAAACCATAACTCATGCATCACGTTCACAAGAATATTTGGCAATCAACAAGTGAAAATCCATTTTCATATATAATAAAGCATTTTAAAATTCATCAAAAATCATAATAAAACATTTATAAAAGCTTTTCATTTCAAATGTAGTTTTTCAATTCAGTTCCTAACTTGCATTTAAGCATACCGGCATAAAGTCCCTTACCTTGGCTCCATTAGTTTGCTTTCTCCTTTTATGGAGTTCTTTCACCTAAACCTATAATGATTTACAAGAACTTATTACTTGACCTACTCAACTCATGAACCTTAGGAAAACTACTCAAATTACTGTATACGCACATGAACCCACCATGAATTTGACTACATTAAATTCTTCAACAAGAATATTCACCCACCTAGGTAGCTAAGTTTGCCCCCAACTAGTTACCAAGATAACATAATTTCATTCCTCTATTATTTCAAGTAAGTCCTTTTGATAATACACATGATTCTTCAAATCTTTAAGCCCTCTATTCCAACATAGCCATAAACTTAGTCAAAATTTAATTCTAATTTACCCATAGTAAGATGTCTCTAAATATGACATGCTTCCTAATTATGAATTTCATGCTTTCCTTCTAAAATTCATAATAATAACCAAGTCACAAGTAACTTAAAGGGCTTAATCCAAAATTGAATCGGAGTCGAAATTTACCAAAATCATAACGCAATTGTGGCATTATTCGGGATTCGAAACGCTGATCGAGAGACGGCGGTGTGAACAGTGCGCGCGCGCGAACAGTACCCGCGATGTGAACAGTACCGCTGCATGAACAGTACCCCCTGCGGTGTGAATAGTAATCGCGCGTGAACAGTACCCCCCGCGGCATGAAAGACAAATCCAGCGATGGATGTTTGTTGAAGAAGAAGAAGCTTTCGAATGGATGGGTCTCTTGGTAGTGAAAGGGAGAGAGAGAGGGATTGATGGTGGATGCTGTTTTTCATGGAGGAAGAGGAAAAGGTTGGAGAAGATGACGGTTTGGCTTGACCTAGGGCTGCGTGCAGTATAAAAATAATAGAGAGGGATATTTGGGCTTGGCTTCTCCTTGGGCTTGGGCTTGGCTCAAAGTCACCTAATTAACAAAAATTGCCCCCAAACCAATTAATTCCTTTTTTCCCTTCTTTCTTCTCAATTCACCCTCCAATTTCATAAATTTCAATTATGCAAATCTCTAAAATTAACTTTCAACACAACTTTAAACATGAAATTGGCCTTACAATTAATTCAAATCTCAAAATTAAAACTTTAATTAATACCTGAAAATGTTGGTCGTTACAGCAGAAAAATGTTGACACACACATATTGAAATAAACACTAAATATAAATTTAATTGTTAAATAACAAGTCTATTACATATTGAAATGGTTTACATACACATCAAAATTTAAAAATTAGCTGAAGAAATGCAGCTCCTAATCCAACTTCTCCCTTTGTCATCAAAACGATCTTCATAGCATAAACTTATGATTCCTAAGAATCATGACGTCAGTAAGCCATCATTGTAGAATCAGGTAGTATAGGATGGATTGGATAAAGATTTAATTTCCTTCTCTGTCTTGAATTTCGAAGGCTTCTTATGGAAGGAACAACGACTTGTGTACTCCATAGTAGAAATTTTGATGAGGTTAATTTGAGAGAGACCAAAAGTCCAACATTGGTGGAAGAATTTGTATTGCGAGAGAGGTTTCAAAAGGAGATGATATTGTTAAATCACCAATCCATCAAAAATTAATATTAATTAGGGAGGAAATGACTTTATAGGGGTTCGAACTCAAGACCTCTTGCTCTGGTACCATGTTAAATCACCAATCTATCAACACTTTAACATATATTGTTTTGGCCACGAGTATAGTTTTAATTAAAAAAATAATAAATAAATAAATAAGAGTATGTGGAACTTTATGCAAACAACTCAATGAAACTTAAAAACCGATTTTCTTCAATGTCAGGTGTGTTGGAATAACTTGTGAAAAAATTACTTTTTGAACAAAATTAAATTTTCTATAAGTATCTTTTAGAAAAATTAATAATATGAAGTGGGTTTAGGTTATGTTTGGGAGTGATTTTTCCATTGTTAAAATTACTTTCCTTTCAAATGTTGATGTTTGGCAAATGATGAAATTGATTTTAGAAAAATCTAAAATTATTTTAAATTGATTTTTGAAGTATTAGTTGGTAGGTGATTCTTGTTGAGGTGATTGACCAGAAATCACTCCCAAAATTTTCCCTAGTATAGCTTATAAAGTGATTTTATGTGATCAAAAGTGATTTTTAAAAAAAAATTACCCAAGTGAGCACAACCCAGTGATAATTGGCATGTACCTTCGATCAAGAGGTAAGAGGATTGATCCTCTATCCTAAATGTTGTTGAACTATAAAAAAAAATTCTTAATAAATAAAAAATTCTTTAAAAAATGGATTAATTTAAAAAAAAAAATTTTTTAATAAACACTTGATAGATAGATTGTCCAAAAATAATCGAAAATCTTCCAAATATGTAATAAAAAATTAAAAAAAATAGAATTAATAGAATCACTTTTAATATAGTACAACCAAATAAATTTGTTATTTAAAATACTTATGTAAAATTGTAAGTTATAATAATATTTTTGTTGAAAATATTTTTTTCAAAAGTATTTAAACTAGAAGGTATTCCAAATGGGCTTGTCAATTCAATTGATATCCATATTTGTTCTATGTTATTATATGTTTGGCCATTTGTGTGATTTTCTTTCATATGAAGTATTCCAAATAGACTTGTCAATTCATTGATATCCATATTTGTTCTATTGTTATTATAGGTTTGGTCATATGCGTGATTTTCTTTCATGTGAAGTATTAAAGATAAAATATATTGGTTAAAAGTACAAGCACCTATGAATTACACACACCGAAAGCCTTCTAAATAATTTTAGGGAATGTTTGGGAGTAATTTTGAAATGGTTAAAATCACTTATTCAAAATAACTCTCAAATATGCCTTTAATCATTCAAAATCAATTTTAATGGCATGAAAATCGCCTTTAAAATTGTAAAACCAAACATTCATGAAAAAGTGATTTTAACCATTTCAAAATCATGTTCTTAATTGGCCGCCAACCCGAACATTTTACTAACAGACAATTTTTTTACCGCTTAATAGCACTTTTGACACAAGTCGAAGTAACAATACATATTGAATGAAGAGGGATAAGGCGAATGGGAAGGCCATTGGTTGGTATTGGCATTGGATTCATATTAATCTTCCCACCATGCAACAACTTCTCCCATCTATATCTCTTAACCAAATTGTGTAAGAATAATACAAGTATTGCCAAACGTGCATATTCTTTTCCAGGGCACATCCTTGGCCCTCCTCCAAATGGCACATAACTATATAATTACACATATCTATATGGGTCGAATCGTTCTAGCTTTGCAAAAAAATTTGGGTTCTTGTGCATTGCATTTGTACTCCAATACAACCAAAATCTTTGAAATTATATATATATTGGAGTGTTTAGTAGCGAGAAAATCTAATATATATGTACAACCATGTTTGACTTAAATCCCAAGATTGGCTCTTGGTTGGTTCATTGGTAGATAAATGTAAGCTTTTTCCTGATATTATCAAAATATATTTTAAAATAAAAAACATCATTATTTACAAAATTTACCAAATCTCAAGTTTTATATATAAAGAAAATAAGTGATATTCATTAATAATATATCTATTTTAGTTGAGCTCTCTCTCTCTCTCTCTCTCTCTCTCTATCTATATATATATATATATATATATATATATATATATATATATATATATATATATATATATATATATTTAAAAAGGATGTAATACAATACCTTAAAAAAAACTCATCATTTTGATTTTTTTTAAAAAATGATAAAAACTCACTTTTAAAATTAATGTAAATAATTTAAATTTTTTTATCTGGTTAATTTACATTATAAACTCTATTTTCTTTAAATTCAAGTGAATTTCTAAAATGTTTACAAATATAAAATAATAAAAAAAAATGTTTTTTTTTTGCTTAGTGTAGTTTTTTAGTTTGATTTTTTATATCAAATATAAATTTTTTTAAAAAAATTAAATTTTAGTACATGGTTAAATTTTAAACTTTCATTTCCAATTCTTGTATATTTATCTACAGAAACCAGTCATATTTCTAATTGAATAAACTGATAGCAATATATATCAATGCATTTAATTTTTTTTTTTTGAAAATACTTTTAAAATTATCTTTATAAAAATTTGTGCCCTCCTAATCTTAACATAAATTTTTGGATCCACAGAATAAACACAATTGTTGATGATACCACTATTTATTCTTGTCAGCAATGACTTCTAGTTTATTATTATTTTTAATTATATTTAGAGAATACAATTTTGTTATCCCCCAAAACTTATTTGGTTGCCCCTATACAACTACATGCATTTTCAAGTACATTTAGTGAAAGAAAGGAAAATGAAAGGATTGAAGGGAATCTAAAAAATCAACTCATTTGATAATGTATTTTGTAGTTTTCCATTTTTAAAAGGTAAATTAAGCGAAATAACAATTTCTTCGTACAATAGTTTTATTGTTGTTATGGGTGAAATTGGAGCAACAAGAGCAGGCTAAGTGAAAGGCTACTATATAGGGCCAAATGAAGAAAAGAACAAAACGAGCCAAAACAGAGAGATGACCGGTCCAGTACGCAAAAGGACAAAGAAACGAGCTTGGGCTCATGGTCGGTCTCAGTCGAAGTCGAGGCCGACCACATGGCAAGGCCTTCCTTTGGGCCTTGCATTGGTCCCTCATGGCTCATGTATCCTTAGTCCAACCCCGTTTGATCTTTTCGTTCCCAATTGCAGAGGAAACTCACAAAAACCCTAATTATGAAAGTATTTAAGCTCTCTCTAGAGAGGAGAGCAAGGTAAGTATATTATGGCAACCTAAGCTCTCGTAACTCCTTAATTCTCTCTAAAGAACTCTCTCTAACTTAAGCATCGGAGCCTGTGTAGCCTACACCACACTAGTGTCTAGGTTTTTCTTGTCTTGCAGGTCACGTTCTTCCCCTAAGAATACAAATTCACCGTCGTTGTCACGTGAAAGTTAGGTGAGATTTCTCCTGTCCAAAATTTGGCAACAACAATGGTTATTGTTCTCTTTTTTTTTTTTTTTTTTTGGTATTTTAAAAACCATGTTGATTTCTTGGCAATTTTCTTTTTCTATCATGTCCTTTTGAGATGCTTATGAAATTACTATCTGCGTTAAAAGAAATCTAATTTTGTTTTTAGTTTTTTCTTAGGAATTAGATTTGTATATTTTTTTCTTAGTTTTTAAGCTAATGAAAGCTATCTATACTTGAGTGGTGTTGGAATAGAAATTTTGGCCAATTAGAAATTGTCATATCATTACTTAAAATTAGTGACAAAATTATTTATTTAATTAGGGATTAATTAAACTTTCAAGCATCCCTAAATTAAATTATGGAAAATCCATGGGTTATATGAAATTTGGGCCAATTTTAGACAAAGTCCAAATGGGAGACCCTAATCCAGCAAAATCCCAGCCTAAATGGCTAGGCTCGAGGTCAATCAAACACAGTCAAAAGCAGTTTAGGCCCAAGGCCAACCAGGTCCAGTCCAATAGTTAGGCCCAAGCCCACTTGAGGCATGGAAAACTCTATAAATAGAGAGTTTCCCCTCCATTTGAGGGGTTCAGAAGTTAAAACTCTCCAGAGAACTTAGAGAGAATTCAGAAACAAAAACTAGAAGATTCTCTAAACTCTTGAAGATCAAATGCTCTATGAACCAAAGCCTTAAAGACTAGAAGACTTTGAAGCAAAAGCCCTCGAGACAAATTCACATTCGAGAACAAGCTGCAAAGCCCTCGAGACAAATCTACAATTGAGAACAAGCTACAAAGCCCTCGAGACAAATCTACATTCGAGAACAAGCAGTAAAACCCTCAAAACATATGTACATTTGAGAGAAAGAATCAGAGGAATAAATTAAGATTGTACTCCATTTCATTCAAATCAATACAAATTAAATTTATTTACATGTGTTTTTGTTTCTTTGTTGAAATCTGGTGTGAACATTTATTTTATTTTTTCGCTTTTCAAAAATAGATTAAAAATCTTAGCGAATATTTAAAGAACATAAAACTGGTTTTTTAAAATTTCAAGGAATAAAGCAAACTAGTTTTCCAAGTTTAGGACCAAAATGAAACATTTTTTAAAGTTCATAAGGTTTTTTTTTTTTCCTTGAGAGAATTATAAGTGTTGGACTAACCTTCCAACCCTTGGGAATGGAGAAACCAGCAAAGGTGAAATCTGTTAGGATCATATTCTAAAAGTGTCAGCAAGATGAGGGGCAATTCTCATCACTTCACAAACAACATTCCATGAATACTTCATCTTCTGAATGTCTTCCCAATTCAAGATCATATTAGATTATATGGGGTTCCATCTCAAAACCAATTGGCAATGAGAGGAGTAGTCCATGTATCTTATAAATTGTGAGGTATCTCTTCATTTTTTCAATGTTGGATCATCAACATGCCCCATCAAGATAATGTCTCTTTAGGGTCACCATTCTTGGGTTGGATCCCAATTTTTGAATCGAATACCCGTTTGAGTTTAATGGGTTCTAATATCATATTAGATTACATGGGGTTCCATCTTAAAACCAATTGACTATGAGAAAAGTAGCTCATGTATCTTATAAATTGTGAGATCTCTCTTCATTTTTCCAAATACCCCTTAAGGGCTCTGATACCCTCAAGGGACATGTTGAGGATCCCACATCGAAAAGATGAAGAGAGATCTCATAATTTATAAGATACATGGGCTACTTCTCTCATTGCCAATTGGTTTTGAGATGGAACCCCACGTAATCTAATATGATATCAGAGTCCATTAAATCCAAACGGGTATTCGGTCCAAAAATTGGGATCCAAAGAGACACCATCTTGAGGGGGCATGTTGAAGATTCCACATTGGAAAAATGAAGAGAGATCTCACAATTTATAAGATACATGGTGTAACGCCTCTCGTTTTCAGGTACAACTGATTTTGTCATATGGAGTTATTTTGGAATTTATAATTAAGTGATTGAATTGAGATACTTAAGTTCTTTTTTTTTGGATTATTGGACGAAGCTTATTTTAAAGTCCCAAATTCATTTAATTTGAAAACTTAGTATATGTTGAATTTTAGATTTAAGTTTGAAAACCCAAAGATTTTCTCCTTAAATTCATCTAGATTTAGGAAATAATTTAGGTGAATTTATAGACTTTATTTGGGCTTTATGTTGGTCTATTAAAGAGTAAAAAGGAATTTTTTTTAAAGAAAAGGAAAGTAAAAGAGAGAAAAGAGGAAAAAATTCCTAGCCTTCAACTTCATCTTTTTCCTCTCTCCCTCTCACGTTTTTTTTTAACAACCACCTACCCATCTTCTTCTTCTTCTTCTTTCACCACGCCGACACCACCTTATCCCTCTCTCCGGCAACTACACAGGACAAGCACCACGACGCCGGCGACCTCTTCGACTGCCAACGAACTCATAGACGCGAGACCCACGCGTACTCCTTCAATTCGACGAGGTATAACTCATACCCATGCTAAATAAACTTTAGTTTTGGATTAACCATACCCTATACACCTTTGATTTGTAATTTTAGCTTGTTTGGACTCAAAACAACCCACATTCGAAGCAGTTTTCTGAAAAAAAAAAATGAGATTTATAGCAAACCAACTCGAATTCCTTCTTGTTTGATGAGGTTTGTCACTTGTCCATGCCTAATCGACTTTAGTTTTGGATAACTCATGCCTTAAACACCTTTGGTTTGTAATTTTAGCTTGTTTGGACTCCAAACAACCCACATTCGAGGTCGTTCACGGCCAAAAACGGGATTTCCAGCAAAGATTCGGTCAGATTGGCACTGTTGGGTAAGTTTTAACATGTTATAGACCTTTCGCAAATCCATTTAAGTATCGTAGCATTAGTTCTAACATGTAGGAACCTTTAGTTTGCAGTTTGGGATTGATTCGAACACCTTCGAACAACAAACAACAAGCATAAGGGCTATTTCGATACGTTTTAATACGTTTTAAACTTTTTGCAAATCACTTTAGGTGTTATAGCTTAGGTTCTGATGCGTGAGAGCCTTCTGTTTGCAGTTTCAAATCAATTGATTTTGCCATTGTTAAAATTACTTTCCTTTCAAATGTTGATGTTTGGCAAATGATGAAATTGATTTAGAAAATTTTAAAATCATTTTAAATTGATTTTTGAAGTATTAATTGGTAGGTGATTCTTGTTGAGGTGATTGACCGGAAATCACTCCCAAAATTTTCCCTAGTATAGCTTATAAAGTAATTTTATGTGATCAAAAATGGTTTTTAAATTTTTTTTTTACCAAAGTAAGCACAGCCCATTGGTAATTGGCATGTACCATCGATCAAGAGGTAAGAGGTTCGAATCCTCTATCCTAAATGTTGTTGAACTATAAAAAAAAATCTTAATAAATAAAAAATGCTTTAAAAAAATTGATTAATTTAAAAACTTTTTTTTTAATAAACACTTGATAGATAGATTGTCCAAAAATAATCGAAAATCTTCCAAATATGTAATAAAAAATAAAAAATAATAGAATTAATAGAACCACTTTTAATATAGTACAACCAAATAAATTTG
The DNA here is from genome assembly GCA_033996785.1 of Trichosanthes truncata. Taxonomy (NCBI): domain Eukaryota; kingdom Viridiplantae; phylum Streptophyta; class Magnoliopsida; order Cucurbitales; family Cucurbitaceae; genus Trichosanthes; species Trichosanthes truncata. The sequence goes on along the minus strand of MU867259.1, from coordinate 41,761,486 downwards.
TTGTTTAAAATACCTTATGTAAAATTGTAAGTTATAATAATATTTTTATTGAAAATATTTTTTTCAAAAGTATTTAAACTAGAAAGTATTCCAAATGGGCTTGTCAATTCAATTGATATCCATATTTGTTCTATGTTATTATATGTTTGTTCATATGTGTGATTTTCTTTCATGTGAAGTATTCCAAATAGACTTGTCAATTCAATTGATATCCATATTTGTTCTATTGTTATTATAGGTTTGGTCATATGTGTGATTTTCTTTCATGTGAAGTATTAAAGATAAAATATATTGGTTAAAAGTACAAGCACCTATGAATTACACACACCGAAAGCCTTCTAAATAATTTTAGGGCATGTTTGGGAGTAATTTTGAAATGGTTAAAATCAGTATTCAAAATAACTCTCAAATATGCCTTTAATCATTCAAAATCAATTTTAATGGCATGAAAATTGCCTTTAAAATTGTAAAACCAAACATTCATGAAAAAGTGATTTTAACCATTTCAAAATCATGTTCTTAATTGGCCGCCAACCCGAACATATTACTAACAGACAATTTTTTTACCACTTAGTAGCACTTTTGACACAAGTCGAAGTAACAATGCATATTGAATGATGAGGGATAAGGCAAATGGGAAGGCCATTGGTTGGGATTGGCATTGGATTCATATTAATCTTCCCACCATGCAACAACTTCTCCCATCTATATCTCTTAACCAAATTGTGTAAGAATAATACAAGTATTGCCAAAAGTGCATATTCTTTTCCAGGGCACATCATTGGCCCTCCTCCAAATGGCACATAACTATATGGGTCGAATCGTTCTGGCTCTGGAAAAAATTTCGGGTTCTTGTGCGTTGCATTTGTACTCCAATAGAACCAAAGGTGGACCTATGTGTAGACTGGCCTCCCCAAAATCTTTGAAATTATATATATATATTGGAGAGTTTAGTAGCAAGAAAACCTAATATATATGTACAACAATGTTTGACTTAAATCCCAAGATTGGGTCTTGGTTGGTTCGTTGGTAGATAAATGTAAGCTTTTTTCTGATATTATCAAAATATATTTTTAAATAAAAAACATCATTGTTTACAAAATTTACCAAATCTCAAGTTTTATATATAAAGAAAATAAGTGATATGCATTAATAATATATCTATTTTAGTTGAACTCAAATATATATATATATATATATATATATATATATTTTAAAAGGATGTAATCCAATTATTCCAAATTAATGACGAAACTACAAATAATTAAATTTGGTTCAATTATAAATTGACATGTGTCCCAAATTTAATTTGAAGACAAAAATTGGCGAATTCTAAAATTAAAAGGTCACATGTTTTCATTATGACAATTTGACTAAACTATTAAATTTCATTTGGTCAAATTGGATTATATAGAATTTGGGTCAAAGTTAAATAAAACCCAAATCCAAATGCTTAAGCCCAAAGCCAACCAAAGCCCAAGTCCATGGTTGGGCCCAAAGGCCATTAAAGCCCACATGCCCTGGAAAGCTCTATAAATAGAAGAGCTCTACTTCATTTGAGGGGTTCAAAAATTTTATTCTCTAGAGAATTCAGAGAGAATCCTTGAGGTCTTTAGGTGCTAAACACTCCCAAAAATCCTTAGGTGCCAAACATTCCCTGAAGTCTTTAGGTACTGAACACTTCAAGACAAGTCCTTAGGTGTTGAACCCTATTTGAAGACCAAAGACTCTTCAAGACCAGACCTTAGGTGCTGAAGCCTCCTTGAAGTGTTGAACACTCTTGGAAGACCAAAGACCCTCCAAGGAAAGCCCTTAGGTGCAAAACGCTCCTAGAAGACTTTAAAGAACAAAATATCTTTGAAGAAAAGTTGAAGGCATTTAAAGCGCACAAGACTCCAAGGCTCTAATCATATCTTCAAGAGGATCATCAAGCCAAGAGCTGATCCAACGATCAACAAACTAAGAGTCGATCCAACGATCAATAAGCCAAAAGTCGATCCAAAGATCAACAAGCCAAAGGCCGATCCAACAAGGTCAAATTAAATTCATTTACACGTGTCTCATTTCTATTTCTTTGTTGAAATCATGTGTAAACACTCACTTTTAAATTTAATGTAACTAATTTAAATTTTTTTTATCTGGTAAATTTACATTATAAACTCTATTTTCTTTAAAATTCAAGTGAATTCCTAAAATGTTTACAAATATACAATAATAAAAAAAATATTATATTTTTTTTGCTCAGTTTAGTTTATTAATTTTATTTTTTATGTCAAATATAAATTTAAAAAAAAATAAACGTTTAGTACATGGTTAAATTTTAAACTTTCATTTCCAATTCACGTATATTTATCTACATAAACCAGTCTTATTTCTAATTGAATATATATTTTTAATTATATTTAAAGAATACAATTTTGTTGGCCCCCAAAACTTATTCGGTCGCCCCTATACAACTACATGCATTTTCAAGTACATTTAGTCAAAGAAAGGAAAATGAAAGGATTGAAGGGAATCTCAAAAATCAACTTATTTGATAATGTATTTTATTCAGAGGATTCCAATCACCATTTTCAATTTTTCACTGCAAACACTTTTTGTTCCCATATTAAATTTGTATAATAAAAAACCATGGGGGATAGTTTTGTTTCTTACTTCAATTTTTGAAAAAGCATATGATTTTCGCAGTTGTTAATGTTTCTTGTTTATCATTTTTAATGAGGTTCCAAAATGGAAACTTGAGCATGGAAATGAGTTTAAAAAAATTACCCTTATAGACTGGGTCGTAGATGTGAGGGTGATCAGCCAAGTAGTAAACAAGCATAGTAATAACTGAAGCAGTAGTATCATGCCCACCAAGAACCAAAGTCAAAGCCAAGATCTTATTACAAACCTCTAACTCATCATCCACAACCTCCATCATATGCCACAAAATGTCCTCTCTCTCTCTAATCACTTCATTTCCCTCTCTCCGCCGTCTAATAATCCTTCTTATTCCCCCTCCCAACCTCTCTGTTGCCTTGACCGTCGTGTTCAACGCCATCCCAGGCAAGTTCATCGGTATCGACCAAATACCCGCTGACAATAAACCGAACGGTCCCCCAAACTCTGCTATCTCCTCGTCCTCCTCCATTCTCAAAAACACTCAACACGCCAACTCCAACGTCAACCTCGTCGAAAGCATGTGCACCGTGACGTGCTACTTCCCTCCCCAGCACTTCTTCAAGTGCTTCTGCACCACCCTGTCCATTGTGCTTATGTACCCTTTCAGCGTCACGGCGCTCAGGAAGCTCGGAAGCATTTTCTCCTCATCTTCTTGCTTGCGGCACTGAAGATGTCATCTTTGTTGCCAGGAGCAAAGCCAAAAATTGTCATAAGAACTGACAAAAATTTACTTTCTAATTTTTCTATATAACTTTTTGCAATAAAAGATGTAGGGGACGAGACAACTGCCTCCCTCCTTCCTTCTTCGCTCGGAAGGAAGATTTTTTGGATGGAATTTGGCCACCATTGTGTGACTAGGGTTACTTCATTGGTGAAGAGGAACTTGTTGCCTATGGCTTCACATATAGCACAGCCGTGGGCTCGCCAATGAGGCTGGTTTTGAAGATTTGAGGGCTGAATTTCAACATTCTTTTGAATATGAACTCCTCAGGATGGCCCTTGTTGGTAGTGCTTATGAAATCCAATGTCTCGCCAATGAATGGGAGCCCCATTTTACCTGGTGTGGGAGGTTGCTGATTTTAGAAGAATTGGAATAACGAAGGAGAAGGAAAGTGAAGATGGGAATCATTAGAATGATAATAATGGCTGAGAAAAATGAGAACAACTCCATGGGGATAGTTATTGTTTTTTATTTTATGAAACCTTGGGATGAAGAAGAGGAAATTTGGGTATTAATTGAGAGAGAAAAAAGTGTGAAAGGGATCAAGTGATGGTTGATGTCACAATCAATTTTTATTGTGTTTTCTATTTGGAGTTTGTACTTTCCGAGGATTAGTATGGCATTCATGTGTATTCTCCGAAAATGTTTTTTTTTTTTTTTTTAATGATACTCAAGAACTAAGGAAAGTGTTATTTTAATTTTAAGAAATTTTAAAGGTTAGATTACTGTCCTAGTGACGTTGTTCAAGATTGATTTTGATTTAGTTTTTGTAATTTTAAAGGTTTCATTATATAATTCCTATAGTAAATATCCTAAAAACATCTATACTATTAATAGAACGCGTTTTCTTTAGAGGAGAGAAAGAGTTCAATTTGTGTTAAAAAAAAATGAAGAAATTGAATGTGTTTTGGGGAAATTATAGGTTGTGAAAAAGAGGAGTGAGTTTCCTAGTATATGTTTCAAAAATCCCACTCCCTAAACCGACACATATTCTGTTGGCTTTTTGGCCCTTAATCTCAAATTAATTTAATTTTAATTAATTAATTAATTAATGTTTTGATGATAACAAACCTGCTATTAATTACTAACAATTTTAGTATTTTTGAAGTATCCATAGTGTAGAGCTCGGAATAACGATTCCAACGCCTCTTGAATCACTCAAATCGGAGTTAAAACGAAGAAGTTATGGGCAAAACAAAGTTGAACGGAAAATTCCCGACGCGATGACGTGGCAGCTGAGTCAGCATTATGGACCATTTAGAGAGTGACACGTGGAGCTATGGGGAAGTGACACTTGGTGGGATTTTTGTTTGTTTAAAAAGAAAAAAGAAATTTTATATTATTATATATTATTTGTTATGTGTCTAACGGTTTTTAAATTAAAAAAAAAAATTGCTGACAGCATTTAATGCTGTTGCCAGCAGCTGTTTTTTTTTTAAAAAAAACAAATAAAAAAAAATTGTGACCGTTGGTCACTTTTTAATATATATATATATATATTATTTATATTATATTATATTATATATTTTATTTATTATTTACTTTTTACTTTTTATTTTCTTTTAATCTTCACCATTCATTTCACTTTTATCACAATCCAATGGTCCAAATTAAATTTTGATTTTTACCTCTTTTCCCTCTCTTTTTATACCATCTTCTTCTCCAAAAATTACACAACAAGTTATTACCATTTTTTCAATCTTCCAAACATCTCAAAAAGCCTCCTTTGTTGCTCTCTCCAAGCTCTAAATTTTTTCTTTTCACCTTATTCTTGAGAGAGAATTATTGTGTTGTGATGATTGATTTGTGAGAGTTAAATTTGCAAATTTACTCTATCAAGAGAGTTCTTAAGTGTGTTCTTTGTTTTCTTCAAACTTTGTAACGGTTTGATCCTAACCCGTGGAAAGGATTGAGTTTGCTTTTGAACTCGTAAAAAGAGCTTTGTAGCGGTTGGGCTCTAATCCGTGGAAAGAGTCGATAAAGTTTTTATTCAAATTCCCAAGAGGCGCTTTGGGAGTGGAGTAGGTCAAGTTTGACCGAACCACTATAAAATTACGGTGTCATCCTCTCTAACTCTTTCTCATTTACTTTTGTAAATTAATTGTAGTAATTTATTGTATGCTTTAATTTGTTCTTAATTGTTTATTGTATTAGATTGAATTAATTTTTCATACTTTACACATTGTACTAATTATCCTTTTTATTTGTTTATAAAAAGTTTGATAATTAGATTATTTGTGCATACTTAGGAAAATTTTTATTAAACCCTATTCACCCCCCTCTAGGGTTGCCATACCAATCCAACAATTGGTATCAGAGAGAGGTTGCTCTTTTAGAATTTTTTTTTATAAACTTTATTGTTTGAGCTTTATGGCAAACCTAGTAGTAAATGGTGTTATTGAAGGACAATCCACCTCTAGGCCTCCTTACTTTGATGGGTCAAATTATGCTTATTGGAAGGCTAGAATGAAAATTTATTTGCAATCCGTTGACTATTATTTATGGTTAAATGTGGTTAAAGGTCCTTATATTCCCATGAAAAATGTTAATGAAAATGATGTGCCTAAATTAGAAGAGGAATATGATGACAATGATATGAAAAAGTGTGCTTTTAATGCTAGAGCTATAAATTGTTTATATTGTGCTTTAAGCAAAGATGAGTTCAATAGAATATCTATGTGCTCTTCCGCTAAAGAAATATGGAATAGTCTTGAAGTGACTCATGAAGGAACTAATCAAGTTAAAGAATCAAAAATTAGCATGCTAGTTCATAATTATGAATTATTTAAGATGGATGCTAATGAATCTATTACCGAGATGTTTACTAGATTTACAAACATTATAAATGCTTTGAAGGGTCTTGGTAAAGTATATACTACCTCCGAAAATGTTAGGAAAATTCTTAGGTCTCTACCTAAGAATTGGGAAGCAAAGGTGACGGCGATTCAAGAAGCAAAAGATCTCACCAAACTTCCTTTGGAGGAACTTATTGGCTCTCTCATGACACATGAGATTACCATGAAGGGCACATGGAGGATAAGTCCAAAAAGAAGAAGAGTATTGCATTAAAGACCATATCCTTGGAAGTTGAATCCGAAGATGAGGATGTTCTTGATGAAGACGATATTGCATATTTTTCACGTAAGTATAAGAACTTCATCAAGAGGAAGAAACAATTCAAGAAGCACATTTCCAACCAAAAAGAGTCAAAAGGTGAAAGGAGCAAAAAGGATGAGGTAATATGCTATGAATGCAAGAAATCGGGTCACATAAGAACGGATTGCCCTCTCCTTAAATCATCTAAGAAGTCCAAGAAGAAAGCAATGAAAGCTACTTGGGATGATAGTGATGAAAGTGGAAGTGGAAGTGATGAAGAAGAGGTAGCAAACTTTTGCTTCATGGCTCATAGTGACAAGGGTGATGAACAAGATGATGAGGTAACTCTAGAACCCCTTTCATATGATGAATTGTTTGAAGCTTTTGAAAATATGCAAAAAGACTTAAAAAAGCTTGGTTCCAAATATGTTGTGCTTAGAAAGAAATACAATGCTTTAACTAGTGAAAATAAGTCTTTACTTGATGAAATTTCTTGCTTAAAAGACAATGAGCATGATGTTGTGCAAATTGATGAAGTGAATGTCTCTTGTGATAAGCATGTTTTTTATTGTGATGAGAAAAATGCCTTGCTTGATAAAGTTAGATTTCTTGAGCATGATAGTTGTGAAAAAGATAACTTGATTAATTTGCTTAAGGAAAAGGAATTAAATGCTTTGCAAGAACTTGGTAAGGCTAAAGAGTCTATTAAAAAGTTGACAATAGGTGCTCAAAGGTTGGACAAAATAATTGAAGTAGGCAAGCCTTATGGTGATAAAAGAGGATTAGGCTACATTGATGAATGTTCTACTCCCTCAAGTTCTAAAACTATTTTTGTTAAAGCATCTCCTATTGTGCCTAAGCTTAATATGCCTAAGGTTGTGTCTAAGCATGATAAATCTAGCTTTGTGCCTATATGTCATCATTGTGGTGTTGAAGGTCATATTAGACCTAAGTGCTTTAAATTGAAATATGCTTTTACTACTTCTTCAAGAAGAAATTTTTCTCAAAGAGCAAAGTTTCACAATGCTCCAAGAAAGAATTTCTCCAAGAAAAGTAGAGTGCATAAATTTGTTGTAACAGATAAATCCTTGCATAATGTTGTTTGTTTCTCATGTGGCAAGTATGGACATAAAGTGTATTCTTGTTTCTTGTCTAAATCCAATGTTTTAAATGTGGATGCAAAAATGAAATGGGTTCCCAAGTTTGTAAATGCTAACCTTTTAGGACCCAAACAAGTATGGGTACCAAAAGATCAATCTTGAACACTTTTGTTTATAGGTTTGTTTGAAAGTATCCAAGAAAAACAAATGGTACTTGGATAGTGGTTGCTCAAGGCACATGACGGGAGACCAATCCAAGTTTATCAATCTTTCTAAAAAGGATGGAGGTTTAGTAACCTTTGGTGACAACAAGAAAGGTAAAATTATTGGTAAGGGTAGTATAGGTAATGGTTCTTCTACCTTGATTGAAAATGTGCTTTTAGTTGATGGTTTAAAGCATGATTTACTAAGTATTAGTCAATTATGTGATAAAGGCTTTCGAGTTGTGTTTGATAAAAAGAATTGCATCATTGAAAATGCTAGTAATAGAAAAGTCTTGTTTGTTGGCAATAGGGATGAAAATGTGTACACTATTGATTTGAATGATTGCCCTATTAGTGATAAATGTCTTTCGGCCTTGCATGATGATTCTTGGTTATGGCATAGAAGACTAGGACATGCTAGCATGCACTTAATTTCAAATATTTCCAAGAATTCTTTGGTTAGAGGTCTTCCAAAATTTACATTTGAAAAGGATAAAGTTTGTGATGCTTGTCAAATGGGTAAGCAAACCAAGTCCTCTTTCAAATCTAAAAATGTGATCTCTACAACTAGACCCCTTCAACTATTACATATGGACTTATTTGGCCCTTCTAGAATTGCTAGTTTTGGAGGAAATTATTATGCCTTTGTGATTGTTGATGATTTTTCAAGATTTACTTGGGTTTTGATGATAAAACATAAGGATGATTCTTTGAAAAGTTTTGCTAGTTTTGCAAAAAGAGTTCAAAATGAAAAAGGATTTTTGATTTCTAAAATTATGAGTGATCATGGAGGAGAATTTGATAATATTGCTTTTGACAATTTTTGTGAAGAAAATGGTTTTTCTCATACTTCTCCGCTCCAAGAACTCCTCAACAAAACGGTGTGGTTGAAAGGAAAAATCGTACTTTGCAAGAATTTGCTAGGTCAATGTTGCATGAGTATGATTTACCTAAATACTTTTGGGCCGAAGCCGTTAACACCGCTTGTTATGTTTTAAATAGAGTTTTAATTAGGCCTTCTTTAGATAAAACTCCTTATGAGCTTTGGCATAACAAAATTCCAAATATTGGGTATTTCAAAGTGTTTGGTTGCAAATGTTTTATTTTGAACAACAAAGAAAAGCTTGGAAAGTTTGATTCTAAGACGGATGTTGGTATTTTTCTAGGTTATTCCTCTACTAGTAAAGCTTATAGAGTTTTCAATAAGAGAACTTTAATTATCGAGGAATCTATGCATGTTGTATTTGATGAATCTTGCAATAATGTTTCTAATGAGTCTATTTGTAATGATGATTTAGAAAGAAATTTTGGAGATTTACTTGTTAGTGAAAACGACAAGGAAATTGATTCAAGTAAGCAAGAATTGAGCTTCAATGAAAAGAAGGAAGACGGTTCTTCATCTATGCCTAAAGAGTGGAGGTATGCTCTATCCCATCCCAAGGATTTGATTCTTGGTGATCCCAAACAAGGTGTGAAAACTCGTTCTTCTCTTAATTTGTTTAATAATCTTGCTTTTGTTTCTCAAGTTGAACCTAAAAGTTTTAAGGATGCAGAAAATGCTGAGTTTTGGATTTTAGCCATGCAAGAAGAATTAAATCAATTTGAAAGAAACAAAGTTTGGGAATTAGTCCTTAGGCCTTCTAATGCTTCTATTATTGGAACTAAATGGGTCTTTAGAAATAAAATGGATGAAAATGGAAATATCATTAGAAATAAAGCTAGACTTGTAGCTCAAGGTTATTGTCAAGAGGAAGGTATAGATTATGAAGAGACTTTTGCACCCGTTGCTAGATTAGAAGCTATTAGAATGTTACTTGCTTTTGCTTCTTATAAGAATTTCATCTTGTATCAAATGGATGTGAAAAGTGCTTTTTTAAATTGCTATATTATGGAGGAAGTTTATGTAGAACAACCTCTAGGCTTTGAAAGTTTTGATTTGCCTAATCATGTCTATAAGTTGAAAAAGGCTCTTTATGGCTTAAAACAAGCTCCAAGAGCTTGGTATGATAGACTTAGTAATTTTCTACTTGAGAATGGCTTTAAAATGGGTAAACTTGATACTACTCTTTTTATTAAGACTAAGGAAAATGATATGCTTTTAGTTCAAATATATGTGGATGACATTATCTTTGGTTCTACTAATCCTTCTTTGTGTGAAGAATTTCTAAGTGTATGCATAGTGAGTTTGAGATGAGTATGATGGGAGAACTTAGCTTCTTCCTTGGACTTCAAATCAAACAACTCAAGGATGGTATCTTCATAAGTCAAGAGAAATACACAAAGGATTTGCTCAAAAGATTCAAGTTCAATGAAGGTAAAATTGCAAAAACTCCTATGAGCACATCCACTAAGCTTGACAAGGATGAAAAAGGTAAGACATAAAAGCTTATCGAGGTATGATCGGATCTCTACTTTATTTAACCGCTAGTAGACCCGATATCATGTTTAGTGTATGTCTTTGTGCTAGATTTCAATCTTGTCCTAAGGAATCTCATTTGCATGCCGTTAAGAGAATCTTTAAATATTTGCTTGGGACTATTGATTTAGGTTTGTGGTATCCTAGAAATGTAGAGTTTAATTTGGTAGGATATTCCAATGAGGATTTTGCTGGAAGTTTACTTGACCGTAAGAGTACTAGTGGGACTTGCCAATTTCTTGGTAGCTCCTTAGTATCTTGGTTTAGTAAAAAGCAAAATTCGGTTGCCTTATCCACTACCGAAGCGGAATATATTGCGGTTGCTAGTTGTTGTGCTCAAATTCTTTGGATGAAACAAACTCTTTGTGATTTTGGATTAAAGTTTGATAACGTGCCTATATTTTGTGATAATACTAGTGCTATTAATTTGACTAAAAATCCTATTCATCATTCTAGGACTAAACATATTGATATTAGACATCACTTTATTAGAGAGCATGTGCAAAATGGTAATATTATTCTTGATTTTGTGACCTCTAATAATCAATTAGCGGATATTTTCACCAAGCCTTTGAATGAAGAAAACTTTTGCAAAAATAGGCTTCAGCTTGGTATTATTCGTTGTGATGCCTCATGAGTTTATAATTTTGCATGTTATCTTTTTAAAGCATATTGATAGGGGGAGCTTTCATATAGTTTTTAATCTTTCTTAATTGTGACTTTTTGATGATTCCAAAGGCGAAGAAGTTTAAGAAAAATATGTTCTAAATTTTGTATCATGTTGCATTAATTTAGGGTGAGAATTAATTTAATTATTTTGAGTGAATTTTCAAGTATGAGCTTTATGGTGATATATTGGACTTTATATTGAAATTTTTACTTGGACACATGTACTACCTTGATTTTTATGAACTTCAAGTTTTTTTTCTTTAGTGGTTTGTCATCATCAAAAAGGGGGAGATTGTTGGCTTTTTGGCCCTTAATCTCAAATTAATTTAATTTTAATTAATTAATTAATTAATGATTTGATGATAACAAACCTGCTATTAATTACTAACAATTTTAGTATTTTTGAAGTATCCATAGTGTAGAGCTCGGAATAACGATTCCAACGCCTCTTGAATCACTCAAATCGGAGTTAAAACGAAGAAGTTATGGGCAAAACAAAGTTGAACGGAAAATTCCCGATGCAATGACATGGCAGCTGAGTCAACATTATGGACCATTTAGAGAGTGACACGTGGAGCTATGGGGAAGTGACACTTGGTGGGATTTTTGTTTGTTTAAAAAGAAAAAGGAAATTTTATATTATTATATATTATTTGTTATGTGTCTAACGGTTTTTAAATTTAAAAAAAAAAAAAAATTGCTGACAGCATTTAATGCTGCTGCCAGCAGCTGTTCTTTTTTTTAAAAAAAACAAATAAAAAAAAATTGTGACCGTTAGTCACTTTTTAATATATATATATATATTATTTATATTATATTATATTATATATTTTATTTATTATTACTTTTTACTTTTTATTTTCTTTTAATCTTCACCATTCATTTCACTTTTATCACAATCCAATGGTCCAAATTAAATTTTGATTTTTACCTCTTTTCCCTCTCTTTTTATACCATCTTCTTCTCCAAAAATTACACAACAAGTTATTACCATTTTTTCAATCTTCCAAACATCTCAAAAAGCCTCCATTGTTGCTCTCTCCAAGCTCTAAATTTTTTCTTTTCATCTTATTCTTGAGAGAGAATTATTGTGTTGTGATGATTGATTTGTGAGAGTTAAATTTGCAAATTTACTCTATCAAGAGAGTTCTTAAGTGTGTTCTTTATTTTCTTCAAACTTTGTAACGGTTTGATCCTAACCCGTGGAAAGGATTGAGTTTGCTTTTGAACTCGTAAAAAGAGCTTTGTAGCGGTTGGGCTCTAATCCGTGGAAAGAGTCGATAAAGTTTTTATTCAAATTCCCAAGAGGCGCTTTGGGAGTGGAGTAGGTCGAGTTTGACCGAACCACTATAAAATTACGGTGTCATCCTCTAACTCTTTCTCATTTACTTTTGTAAATTAATTGTAGTAATTTATTGCATGCTTTAATTTGTTCTTAATTGTTTATTGTACTAGATTGAATTAATTTTTCATACTTTACACATTGTACTAATTATCCTTTTTATTTGTTTATAAAAAGTTTGATAATTAGATTATTTGTGCATACTTAGGAAAAATTTTATTAAACCCTATTCACCCCCCTCTAGGGTTGCCATACCGATCCAACATATTCTACACAACCTATTACATCTTTACTCAAAAACTCATATATGATGTGACTTTCTCTATTTCTTACCAAACTTAAACCCTAGCTAATATAGATGGCATAAAACATCAAATTTAACATACACACTTATCCTTCCACTAAATAATAACTCATCATTTCTTTTCTCTACCATATTTAGGAACAATATGTACATCACACGTAAACATATTGTTAACCTCGGATAACGATGATGTGGATGTTAGATTTTATAGTAAAAAATGTGAAAGAAAATGTTGGTTTAAAACATCAAAAATGAAATTGATGTTTCATTTATGTTGTTGTTACTTGACTTGAATCTCAAAAGTTTCAAAATGGTGTGAAATATCAAAATGTGTTGATGTTTCTTTTACAAATGTAACTTAAAAGTTGAATTTGTTGAGTTATGTTTGAATTTTTACAAGTAACTACATAATTGAGTTACTTTTGATATATGTTTCATATGGTTTATATTAATTTTATTTTTGGAGAGTTACTAAGTTGTTAGCCTATAAATAGCAACTTGTTTTTTCATTTGGTGTATCTCATTCTATTTTGGAGTATCTCATTCCAATTGAAGAGTTATTCTCTCCTCTCTTTCTTCTCTTTAATCTTGAGTCAAGTTGAGAGCAAGTATTCAGGAGTTCTGCTAGATTCGGGTAATTTGAGGTTGTTGTTCTATCGAAGTTAGTCGTTGTATCCTGCTGAGACAATCGTTGTAGTCTGCTTGCAACTCGTGCAAAGTGAATAATTGTCTTCAGGACAGCGCTTTATAAGCGTGTCTCGACTACTTATTATCTTTTGTTCTTGAATTTTGAAATTGTTGTTACATACAATGCATGTACTGTTATTTCATTGTAATTGTTAGTTGCTAGTTAAGTTGCAATCAAATTTGCTAGTGTTACTCAGTTTTTATACACAACATATTATTTCCAACAGTGGATTTTGGTTAAGAACAAATTGTCTCTTTATTTTTTTTGGGGGGGGGGGGGGGGGGGGGGGGGGGGGGGGGGGGCTTTAACAAAATTTAAGAATTACATTTTTCTTGTTCTTGTGATGTCCACTATGTATTTTTCTTAATCATGGGATTTGTAGATTTTGGTTAAGAACAGCTTCTCCATTTGTTCCCTTTTTGTTTTTTTTCTCTCCAACTAGGTTTCATGAGTGGTATCATTCTAGGATTTATGAGTGGTATCATTCTTGTTCTTGTGATGTCTACTATGCACTAGTGAAAAATTTGGATTTTGGTTAAGAGCCTTTTTCTTTGGGAAGGAGGAGGACCAAGTTTAGGAGTCATATTTCTCATATTCTTGTTGTGCATTTTGGTTAGAATCACGTTTCTTTTGCCCCCAAATTTAGGAGATATGTGTGGAAAAATGTTGATTTTTTTTCCTTTTTGGTTCAACGAGTAAGAAATTCGAACCTCTGATTTCTTAGTTGAGAATATATGTTTTAACCATGGTGGAAAATGTCGGTCGACATGTCGAAATGTCGCTCGACATTTCGACATGTCGTCCCGGGGGGGGGGGGGGGGGGGTGGGATGTCGTTTCCCTCCCCCCTTTTGACGACATGTCGTTGAACCTCGAAATTTCGAGGTATTGACGATATGTCGTCCAAGTTTTTTTTTTTTTTTTTTTAAGTGTGAATTGTCAATGTCACTGCCAATTTGCCAAATCAATGGGTAGGGGTTGATTGCTGACTGACACACGGTAATGTCATGTCAATGATGTCATCTCAATTCTCATTATTTCTCAATTTCTTTTCTCATACTCATAATTCACATATTGATACTTCTCTCTTGTCTCTTCAGTCTTCTCTTCTTTTTTTTTTTAATAAACAAATACATACTCATAGATTATAGATACATCATAAGTCGATTTTTATATATACTCTTAAAAACAAACAAACTATTTTTTTAAGTATTATTTTACCACTTCCTATCAAGAACATTGTTGAGAAACTTTTTTTTTTTAAATTGATGGATTAATTTATTAATGTTAAAGTTATCATGTAATTAGTTATCTTATCTAGAATCTTCCATGTAAACAAATTAAACAAATTCAAAGAATACAATCACTTGTCCAAACTCCAACCAAACTAGTCAAACATGTTTGAATTTTTATTCTAGAAAATTAAACCCAAAAAACAAAATTATAAAAACAACTTGTTAGATTAAGACACCGGACACCCCCAATTTTGGACCCATGATTGAAGGCTTTGCTCAAATATAAAAATAGCGATAAACATATTAGAAACCTACAATTTTGTATAAGAGAACATAACATTGCTGAACAATAATGTTCTAAAAATAGCAAGAACATCAAAAAATCAATTTGCTCCAAGCCTCCAACACTATTATTCAGTTCTTCAAAACTAATTGAAATGGGAAAAAACACAAACAACAAGAGATTCGATTTATAGTAGACAACTAGACATAGACACATCACATAGTCTCACTTTTTTTTTTCTTTTTTTTTCTTTATATTCTCATTTAATTATCTTATTTCATCATCATATCACTTCACTTTCACATAAAAATCTCATCAAATTTTACAAATTTCAATTTCCCAAACATATTTTAAATCACAAAAAATAATTTTATTTATTTATATTTTTTACATTTTGATTTTTTTATTATTTTTTACCATCTATAAATACCCACTTCATTTCACTTTCCTCTTCATCAATCACCACAACAACTCAATCTCCAATTCTCAATTCTCTCCAATTCCAATTCTCTCAATTTCCCTCTAATTCTCTCAAATTCCCTTCTTAAATTAGGAGTTTTAGCCTACAATTTACTTTTTAGTCTATCTACATTACTTTTAAGTTTCAACTTTCAAGGTTATTATCTCTTTATATTATTATTTAACTTTTTTTTTATTAATAATAATGATTATTTTTTTGTTCATTTAAACTATCTTCGTTAGTTAATGGTTGTTTATTATTATTTTTTTTCTTTTTGTTATAATTGTTATTATTATGGATTGATATTGAAGTGTTGTTCTATGTTTCTTAATTTTATAATTTTCTTATTAGTTATATTGTTTATGAATTAAATAATTCATTTATATACTAGTTTATTATAATTTGAATAAATTGACTATACTTTATTCTCCAACACACCGTTCTGTCTAGGCTGAGGTATTTAAGTTGACCATAAGGGAACACCTCTACCTGGGAACTAAATTGGAAATGGAGCTAGTCATTTTTATTCAATCTTTTTTTTTCTTTTAATGTTTGTGAAGTAAATAATATATTATGTTAGTGGTGATAATTTTATATTAGTTTTTAGAAAGTATAGATTGTATATTTATTATTATTATTTGGTTTATTAGTAGTGTTCATAGATGGAAGGAGGACGTTCAGATTTAGCTTGGACTTATTGCATTCCATTGGATGGAAACAAATCTGGCACTATATGTAATTTTTGCCAGTTGGTGATTAAAAGCAATGGCATCACCAGATTCAAACATCATTTATCTGGAAATGATCCCAAAAAGAGCACCAGACCTTGTTTGAATGTGCCACCAGAGGTGAAGAAACAAATTGCAGGTCAACCAAAAATGAAGGAGACGAAAAAAATTAGAGAAGCAAAAAAAATGAAAGAAATTCAAAAAGATTTACGATCCAATCTGAAAGGTCATCAAGTTGATGACAGTAGTGACGACGAGGATATTGAAGTCTTTGATATGACTATGAGTTACTCAGAAAGAAAACAGCATCATGAAGTTATACGTAACTCAAGAAAGACGGCCGAAGAGGAGGAAGATATGCGACGAAGTGGACTTGAGCGAGGTCAAGACTCTAGTCAATTCCAACGGTCTAGTAGTATGAAGGAGCCCTCATACTACAAGTCTGAAGAAGCTAAACAAAAAAATTTAAAGGATATGTTGTCAGGAGGAGCCATTAGACAAAATGTTGGACGCCTAATCTCTCGTTTTTTTATTTATGACAATATCGCACCCAATAAACTAAAGTCGCATCATTTTGAAAATATGGTTGTAGGAGTACAAAAAGCTGGTAAGTGTGCTTATTAACTATTTTCAAGCATGTTTTCTTTGTAATACAATTGTACTTACATATATCCTAATTCAAATGAGTTTTCATTTTGTAGGTATGGGAGTTGAAGTACGCTCACCGTACAAAACTCGCAATAAATATTTGGATATGGAGTATGAAGATATGGAAAAATATGTTCAGGAACAAAAGAAAAGTGAAAAACTTTTGGCTGCACGATCATGTCTAATGGATGGACATGACCAACAAAATTATCCATCATCAATTTTATGGTCTATTCTGATGGTACTACCGTCTTCTTAAGGTCAGTTGATGCTTCTAAACAAGTTAAAGACCATAAATATATTTATAATCTCTTGAAGAATGTCGTTCGAGAGATAGGGAGTGAGAACTTAGTCCAAATAGTGACAGATAATGGCTCTGCTTTCAAGAACGTCGGAGAATTTATAATGAAAATTTTTAATATTTATTGAACCCCTTGTACAGCCCATTGCATAGATTTAATGTTTGAGGATATAGGTAAAAGGGCCTCAGTAGACAATATTATTAGAGCTACACGAGGGGTGACCAATTATATATATAATCATGGATGGTTACTCAGTAAAATGTGCGAGATATGTGAAGGTGATATTGTCCGACCTGGTGCCACTAGATTCGCAACAAATTATCTTGCATTAAGTAGCATGCTGAAGAAGAAAGCTGGATTAAAAAGGGTATTCACTAATGATGCATGGTTTAATGACAAGTTGAGTCGGACGAAAATTGGAAAAGAAATTGAATCTCGCGTATTGAATCACTTATTTTGGGATAGTGGAGAGCATTGTCAATATTTTTGAGCCAATGTACACTGCTCTTCGAATTATGGACTCTGAGGCTGTTCCAACGATGCCTGTTATCTATAGCTTGGTTGAAAATTTGAAATCTAGAATCAGCCATATCAAAGACAGAGGCTGGGTCAACCAAGTCATTGAAAATCGATGGGACAAGACACTTTATCATCCTCTGCATGCTCCAGGTAAAATTAATTATTAAATTAAAAGTATGTTTTTATTTTCATTAATTGTATTTACTATTGTATTAGACTAATAAATTTGAATATATTGACTCTTCCAGAGATAGTTCTGTCTAGGTTGAGGTATTTAAGATGACCGTAAGGAAACACCTCTACCTGGGAACTAATTTGGAAATTGAATTAGTTAATTTTATTCACTCTCGTTGATTACTATTAGTTGAGCATGAACAAATTGGATAAAAGATTTTTTCTAAAGATAGTTCTGTCTAGGTTAGGGTATTTAAGTTGACCATAAGGGAACACCTCTACCTGGGAACTAATTTAGAAAATGAATTTGTCAATTTTATTCATCACATCAATTATGAATTTTTTAATATTACTAACCAAATTGTTATATGATATCATTTGTAGCTCATTATTTGAATCCAAAATATCAATACACTCATGGTATTGGAATGGATTTCAATTTGATTGAGGTTGTACATACAATATATTATAAATTATTTCCAGATTGCCCAAATGCTGGAGATTTTGGAATGAAGGTAATTATAGAAAAGAAATCAATAGATAATTATCTAAATTTAAATTCATATAAATTCACCTAGTAGATAATCTTTTAATGCAGCTTATATATTTTAGAAATGCCAAAATGAGTTTTGGAGAACGAGGTGCTATAAAATCAATAAACAAATTGCAACCATGTAAGTAACATTTAAAATTATGATCATCTACTACCAATTAAATTAAGGTAAAGATTAAAAAAAATACTAATTTTTTATCTTTTTTTTTTTTTTTTTTTGTGTTTGTGCAGCCCATTGGTGGAGCATGTATGGTAAAAGTGCTCATACAGTACAGAAGCTAGTTATGCGGGTTTTTCTCAAACGACTTCGTCATCTACATGTGAGCGGAACTGGAGTATGTTTGCCTTAGTCCATACAAAGCAACGTAATCGGTTAGCTTACGAAAAACTCCACAAACTTGTTTTTTGCTACTACAACATGAAATTGAAGCTTAGAGATATGGGGGCCAAAAGTGAAAAAGTAGCAGAAAAAGATTACATCGATTTGGTGGATGTCGTGGCAGATCCAAATGATGATGGTGATGACCCACTTTTTCAATGGGTCCGACCATCACATTTGGATGATGAGTCTGGCAATCCAGACCTCGAGATTGCCAACATGGCTGCAGAGATCGGTGCAATGTGGAGCAAGTAATAAATAAAGAAGTTAGGATGCCTGACGACCAATTAAATGACTATCAATTTAATGTCTGTTTAGAAGCTGGTTATTCTGAAGCGGAACTTCAAAAAGTGAGAAAAAAGCTTCGTACATGTAAGTTAGCAAATGATGAAGACGATGACAGTACGGACAATGGCAATGATGATGATAATACATCTGGTGGAGGAGGTGATACAAATGCTAGGACTTCAAGTGCTTACCAAGCAGGGGAAGGACAATCTAATGAACTAGGAATAAGTCATTTTACCTGTTAGGCTGGATTAGACCATGTCACCCAAGACGAGGACCACGGATCTCGAGAGGGTGGTGATGGGATTGTTGCTATTGGTAAATCGATCTATCAACATAGAGATGCAGGATATTTTTATTTGACAAATTCGGATGAGAATTCCTTACTTTCAAGTATAGAAATGATGAGCATTAGCAGGAATAACACACAACAAGGCTATGGTCAAGGTAATTATTCTTACTCAAATTATGATGATTCTTCAAGTCCTAGTCATAGCAATGTTCAGCCTAACTTTCCACCACAGAGTTATCATCCATCTGAAAATCAAGGACCATCGACTGATGAGATGTATCCACGAATAGGGTCTATATGTTGATCGTACGAGTCATATCGTTTTCATGTAAGCAACTATGTTCAACATTTTCAATATAGGATGACTTGGGAGCAATATTGTAATTTCTATCAGAATTATCAAGATTCTGGATTAGATGCTCCAAGGTCATCTTTTTGGTATTAGACATGTACATTTTATATTAAACAATTTACAATTACTTTGTCACATACAAATATGTCATATCTTCTCTAATTACCAATATTTAATATTATTTTATGTAGTCAATTAGGATTTATGAATGGTTAATTATATTTATAGTTTGATCAAATCATCATAATTAAAGTCTCATTGAATATAAATATTACATATAATTTAGATATATTATATGATGTTAAAATAAATCAATTATGGTATAATTAAGCCATAATTAAAGTTTCATGAAATACTTCAAATAATTTTAATCAATTTCTATATTTTTTTTCTCAAATTCCTGCTCACATCGACATTTCAATCGATATTTACATCTAAATATTATCTTAGTTTTTAGATGTGTTGCTTAAAAATGGTCAATTATAGTATAATTAAGCCACAATCAAAGTTTCATTGGCTAATTCAAACAATTTCTATCAATTTCCACGATTTCCGTAAATTTCCCCGAAATTTCCATCGACATTTCCATTTCCATCGACATTTCCATAAAATTTAGACCTCGACATTTCCATCGACGTCGACATTTCGAACCTTGGCCTTAACCAGTTTAGTCATGCTCATGTTGGAAAAATGTGAGCGTTAGCCTAATACAGACAATCAAATTAACATTCACACATGCTATATATTGAGTATCAACTCATTTATCTCTTTACTATGTCTGGAAAATATATGTTAGGTAAGAAAACTATTAACATATGGTAACGATGGGGGAATTTAGAAAATTTAAGCAAACTTTAGGTCTATTGTAACCAAATTGAAAGCACAACTTATAGAGATTAAAATGATAATTTACCCTATTCTTCAAAAGCTAAAATACAAAACCAAGACGTTACAAACTAAAGAAGCCTAATTTTTGTTTCTTAGATAGTGTCTCGCAAATTGCTTACCACAGGTGTATGAGTCAAGTTTTAATATAGTGATGAGTGTAAGAGTGTCGTCCTCATGATTGGTTTTCTAGTTTACTCAAGTACCACGAATACAATCATCCAATTTTATTTAGAGAAAACAATCGAATGACCAATTTAACTAATTAAACTGCCAAGACTAATCATACAACTATTCCATAAGTCAAGAATGTATAAGTAAAGACTGACTCTTACAAGAAAATTAACTCCCTTTGCTAAGTTATAAAACCGGCATCACTGTTTAGCTTTTAATAACATGCAAAGTCTTTAAGTTCACGTCTATTTTAGCAACCTCTAATGAAGCCCTAATTTTTTTGCAAGTTAGAACTACTCTAGTCATACATTTAAATTCTAATGATCTAAACCACTCCTTCAAGTTTGTGAAATTCATATCAACCAACAATTAATCCATGAACAAGAGATTAGAAAAATTAAGCACATAAAAGCATGAAATAGAATAAAGATAATCAGTCAAGGCATTCAATTATTCAAATCATAAGGTCTAATGGCTACATCAATTTCTGAGATAAAAGAGTTTAGCTACTCATGTTCAATAATCCGAATACAAAACTCAATAAAAATTCCATAAGAAAAATACAAGAATTAAGGAAAAGAGGAATAAAAATTGTAGTCCGTGTGTCAATTGTCCATCCCTTGTTGAAACGTCCACGATCTCAAGCTCAAAAATCTCTTTTCTTCACACCAATGATACTCTCTTTTTGCTCTCATAATCAAGTCAAATTTAAAAATAGGGTTTTTGTCCCCAAAGTTGCTCCTCAAAAATGATTTCAAAAAGATGTATTTATAGGAATTTTTCCGAAGCAATTTAATGTATTTTTTATAAATAGTTTGAGAGAAATTTCAAGAACAATTTTAATTATCTATCTATATATTATAGACATTTTGAAAAGTACTTTTACTTGGCTAAAGCACTTTAAACAGAAGTCATCCTAAACTCACTTAAATCCCCTAAACCCTTACTATTTGTAATCTTATCAAACAATTAGATTCTTGGCTTGGTATTCTTTAAAGAACTGTTTCATCTTCCGTTGTATTTCCTTTTACTATAATTGCTTAACTTAGTTCTACATTTATTCCCAAAAGGAACACTAGTAGTTCAATATTTAATCCTTAGCATTTGTTTTTTCTTTTCAAAAAACTATATACATACTCAATGATTTAGAGCCTTAGTTCCAATTCATGGTGTGGAATTTCCTCAATTGAAATTTGGTCAAGCAGGGATTTATGTTTCTAGTTGTTGCCAATAAAGAATTTTGGTTAAAACAAATCTTATAAATTGAACTTAAATATGAAAGTAGACAATGAACCAGTTCAGTAATAGATCTCTAGAGCTGATTAACTATCCCATAGAAACACAAAGTCCTGTTTACAAAGAAAGAAACTAGCTAGACAAGAAAAGTAGGAAAATCCTCCAATTAGATTAATTTAATTATTTCTACATTTTTTTTTTTTTTGAGTTTAGCAACATGAGGAGGTGGAGATTCGAACTTTTGACTTTTTGGTTGATAATGTAATGTCTTTACCTAGTTGAATTATGCACAAAACGTTTTACAAGTTCACAAATCACAAAAAAGTATAGAAACTTGCAACAAGAGAGGAGATTGAGATTGAGGGGAAATCAAGAGTTATATTTTCCACTCCCAATGTAATTAATTGTATTTTAAAAAATGACCATTCACTAGAAATTTGGATTTAGGTTGCTTGAAAAATCATCATGAAAGAGAACATATGAGTGGTATGTCCACGTCCATGTATTCCAATGTCAAGATTGCCTTATACATGATTAAAACAATTGTAAATTACTCAATTATGATGATTAAAGGCCGTCACAAAATGATTTCAGCAATAGTCATGAAATGTCATGAAGATTTATTAATAGTAATTTTGAACTGTCCTAAAAAATACCCAATTACAATGTAAAATCATTTAGATATCATATTAATGACCATTTAAAATTATTACAAAAATAGTCAACAAGGTACGTAAAACCATCAAAGAATATTGGGTAAAATACACTTGGTCCCTAGAATTTGAACTTAGTTTCTGTTTGGTCCCTAGATTTTTAAAAATCACACTTTTGGTCCTTGAGATTTAAATTTTGTTTCTATTTGGTTCTTGAGATTTAAAAAATGACATGTTGGGTCTCCAAATTTTGAATTTGATTTCTAATTAGTCCCTCAAGTTTGAAATTGGTTTTTAAATGGTCCCGACTTTCTAGTAAAGTTGACATTAATTGATCTAATGGAATGATGACGTGGTAGTTAACATATGCTAACTAGACTTTGAACATATGTACTTTTTAACTTAGTTGAAATTTCTTTATATATTTTTTTTATTTTCTATACTCAATGATCAATTATAAACCAATTTCAAACTTCAAGAACCAATTAGAAATCAATTTCAAACTTTAGAGACTAATTAAAAATCAAATTCAAACCTTGAGAACTAAATATGTTACTTTTGAAATCTCAATGACCAAAGGACCAACAGTGTTAGTTTTGAAAACTTAGAGACCAAATAGAAACTAAGTTTAAATCTCATTGACTAAAAGCGTATTTTACCCAAGAATACCAATCATAATTATAAACAAAACATTTATATGGTATTTTTTTAACATTAAAAGGTATTAATGACAAATATTTATCGTCATCTATCTTCTATTAATGGCAAATCCACTAAATAACATTGATTAAGGTTAACTATATAAAACCTTTCAAATGTCACTTTTCTCAAAAAAAATTTCTGATTTTTTTTTAAGTTCAATAACATTTGGAGGTTAGGAGATTCAAACCTTTAACGTCTTTGTCAAAAGTATATGCTAATTATCGCTAAGCTCACTTTGACTTATTTTTCTAAATTAATGACAACGATAAATAGTCAACAAAATAGCTTCAATGATGGATTATAACGTGAATAATGACAAATAATATATGTCAAATATCACAATGTTTCAATTGTTGTCAAAAGAAAAGTTTGTTGCAACCATTTAGAGGCTGTTTGGGGTAAGGGTTATAATAACTTGTGTTATAATAACTTGTGAAGTACTCTGCATCCCAAACGCAAACTATTATAATCCCAGAGTAAACAACTCTGCATTTTAAACAATATTATATTATTTCACAGACTATTATAACTCACAGACTATTATAACCCATGTTATTATAACCCACTCAGTGCCCCAAACAACCCCTTAGTTTATCAAACATTTTTTCAAGGTTTATTCTGGACAAAATTATAAAAACAATATTCCTAAATTTTGTCGTTTAAAAAATACTCCTATTTTTTCAAAAATTAGAAATATTACCTTGACCTTTTCTAAACGTTTCAAAAATACCTTTGGAGTAGAAAAACTATTAAAATGATGAACAAAAAAGTCAACATGCCTAAATATCATTCTTTTAGACTTAATCCGAGCAAGCGTCTTAGTCACCACGACGTCATTTTAGGCCACCACCACATCAATTTTCCATCCAACACTAATGAATTTTTATTTCAATAGTAGTTTTGAAACGTATATGAAATGTCAAAGATAATATTGCAACTTTTGAAAGAATAAAGATATTTTTGAAACAAATGGCAAAGTTCAAGAATATTTTTTTATAATTTAGCTTTTATTCTTCAACCAAATAAAATCATTGCATTCATATATTGACCAATCAATTGTGCTAAAAGTTACAATTTGTACTACCAATATGAGGATAGTTCAACTGGCATAAAACATGTAACTTTCCACCAAAATCTCAAAGACTCGAATTCTCCACCTTACATATTGTAAAAAAAAAAAAAAAAAAAGGTTGCAACCTGTACCCATTACATAAGCTCTACAAACTAATTAAAACAAAAGTATATCAAGGGTCTAATTGAAATGACTTTTCAAGTGCTTAAAAACACTTTTTTAACACTTAAAACTTTTTTTAAGCACTGAAAAAATCATTCCAAACAAACCCTAAGTTATTCTATGAACAAAACAATCCAACAAATTTTGTAGTCGGTTACACAAATACAAATGAATTATGAACAAAGTTACAAATTTGTACACATTTCATTTTTTACGCACGAACTGTAAAAATATAATTAAAATTTGGGTGAAATTATATTACTCTACTAACCCAACAAAAAGAAAACTAGGTAATAAATTGTGTTGTTGGTTGCAATCTAACTAAATTTTTTTCTAAGCTGTTTCACCTATCATCAACAAAACAATATCCATTATATCCATTATATATATATATATATATATATATATATAGACACACACTATGAAAAAAACATGCTTTCATTGAGATCAATTGAATGAATACAAAAGGACATACAAGAAACCAACCCAGAGACCGCCTAGAGAATAGAAACACTACCAACCCAAAAAACTATACGAAAAAGGCAATCCAATGTAAAGGGACCAAAACAAGAGAATAATTACAAAATGTCTTAGTTACTAAAGCCCAAAGGGAGGCGTTTAACCTAACAAGGAACTACACCTCCAACCAAGATCTCTTGAGCCCCCTAAAAAACTCTCATATTCCCATCCTATAATAGCAGAGAAAGAAAACTGCTACATGATGTGACCCTTATCGCAAAAGGCGCATGTTAGAGAACCTCCTCCATCATCCATGAACACTTGCAATCCAAGCCCAATTAACACCAAAAGTCTAAATCAAAAAAAGACCAAATCAAAGAAACACAGGGACAACTCCAAAGAATGTGATCAAAATCCTCTATTGCACCTTTGCAAAGAGTTCACTGATACGAATCCAATGAGTGTCTAATGACACAATCCATGGAGTTAACTCTCTCTCAAGCAAAGAGTACACCACAGCAGATTCAACAATATCTATTATATTAAAACTAATAATACTAGTTGAAGTCAATCCATTATATTAGTGCACTATCTATACTATTCCAAAGGTCAACAATTCAATCTCTCACCCCCACAATTATTGAATTAAAAAAAGTAGTGTTGATTTTAATCATTGCTAGTTAACATAAAAAGAAAATGAAAAATAAAATCTTAGAACCTCTTTCAATCACAACTAAGTACATTATTTCTTACTTCCAATTGTTAAATTAAAAGAACTGACTGTAAAATATCAACTAAAATTTAATTGCAAAACCTCAACAAAACAGTACATACATTCATGGAAGGTAAGCAATAAGATAAGCATCTACATATCTTAGTCATTCAATAATTCTATACATTCGTTCATTGAAACACCAAGATAAGCATATAAGTTACCTGTTAGTTAGACTATCAATTCATTAGCTAGATTTCTTAGTCCTCGGAGGTACTTCTAACTCTAGACTTCTTGCTTGAAACTGATCCTTTTTCCAATCCCAATAATGCAGTACATGCATTCAAAACTTCTGGCTCAAAAATTTTTTCTACTTCGACTTGATGTGCTTGCACCTTTGATCTAGAAGATGGTTTTGGTTTATGAAAGTATTGAGTGGGCGTGATAAACTTACCTACCCCTCGAACTCGCCCAGAATGATCTGGGGTACCCAATGCTAATGATAACACATCCTCCGTAGTTGATGTGACATTAGAATTATGAGCTTGGGTAGTCAACATCTCATCCTACAAGTAAAGGAAGAATAAAAAAGAATAATTAAACAATATGATGAATGCAACAAAACTACACATCTAAATACTTACTATACGAGTCACCACTTCTTGAGTTTGCTCATCAACAATCATTCCTTCACTATTCATTCGAGCACTCTTCCATAGAATGCATCGTTCATTTAAATTTTCATCATAAGATGAAGACTTTTTCTGGAGGCAAAATTAGATAAAGTTAGTGAACATAGCATTTAAGGAAAAAAAAATTAACGTTTCAAGAATTGTTGAATTTGGTTAAATATCTTTTACCAGTTCTTCAGCTAAATTGGCATATCCTTTTCTTGACAATCGATGATTATATATGTTTTTCCCTCGCATTTCTTGGTTCTTTTGACTTAATCTCTTCATAAATGATTCACAAATTAGAATAAATAGCGGTAAACTTGCACATAAACATAAAAAACAAAACAAAAATGTTATAGATTATTATTCTTACCTCAAATTCTTCATTAAGTCTAGAATTGACAAAAGTATTCCAATGTTCTTGTTCAATGTGGGAATACAATATTGGAGGAGACTTCAAACTTACTAGGTCATCTTTAAAACGCATTACATACTTCGTCGTCAACACATGTTTAAATTGACGAAAAGCTGTTCCAGCATTTTGTAAAATATTCTTTTTTGATCTAGGATCCACCACAAATCCACCCTACATTATTAAAACTAGATAGTTAATGCATATAATCAATTTCATTAAAACAAATGTGAAACAGATGAATATAATACCTTGATTAAATTATATATTTTCTCCTTTATTTCAGAAGGCACCATTTTCCAATTGTCATATATGATTGGAACATGATGGCGCACACATGTTCCAATAAAACTCTTTAGTTTAGTCGCATTTACACCAATTGGTTGACCATCTTCATTGTACTCAATAACTCTCCTTTGACCTTCACTACTATCGCGAGTGATTTCATGCATACTAGTAGCTCCACGAGTTCTTCTTTTCTTGGTCGCTAGTTCTAGAGGAGCATCAATAGAATCCTCTCTACCTACACCATTATGTTCTAGAGGAGAGTCAGTAGAATCCTCTCTACCTACACCATTTTGTTTTGGAGGAGCGTTAGTAGAATCCTCTCTACCTACACCATTATGTTCTGGAGGAGCGTTAGTAGAATCCTCTCTACCTACACCATTATGTTCTGGAGGAGCGTCAGTAGAATCCTCTCTACCTACATCATTATGTTCTGGAGGAGCGTCAATAGAATCCTCTCTACCTACACCATTATTCTTTGTATCATCCATCTAATACCTATGCAAATAAACCAAAATTAGTTTAACATTTAGTATGAAAAGAACATTTAATAACCACTTTCATATTAGAAAATAACATTCAATAATCTCCTGTATTATATTAAAAACATATTGTAGAATAAAGGAGTATATAATATATGGAAGTATATAGATAACTCTACAATAATTTTCAATATGAAAAGAATTTTTCTTCCTAGCTTGGATTGATTTCCCTTCAGGTATTATTTGGAACCAAGCAATGCCTTCGTGATTGACCTGTTCATCCATTAGACCAAAGATTACTGTTATAAAGGTTGTTTGTTTCCCAATCTCCCTTTCTCTAGAGTCAAAAAAGAAGTGAAAATGAAGGGGGAGCAAGAACAATAAAGACTGGAAAAGTGATGGAAATACAACCCTTCCAGCTAGTTCGAGAAGGCTGGTATCTCTCCCACAACGACTACTAAACTCACATATATGCCCGTTCCAATTACTAAACTTAAAATACAAAAATTCTACTTGATACGCATAATGAGAACTTGGGAAGCAATTAACAGCATCAAAATTCTAAAAAAATTAGAAAAACTTTTTAAATTGTACGTGTCTGTGGGGGCATCTATAATAGACATGTCTTTCATTCAGACATGTCAAATATTCAGTATGTTCCACACAAACTAATAAAAATAACTAAAAGAAATTGAAACGTCAAAACCAAAAAAGAACCAAGAAATTCAATGTGCTTTGGGTCCAATTTATACTAATGCTTTTCCAAAAGTGCGTTTCACCTAGAATTAGAAGCACAAACAATAATTCATATAGAAGATTGTGGTTAAATTTTTTGCTTTCAATAAATTCTAATGTCTCACCAACTTTCACCACTTCTCCTCCATCATATCAGCCAGAGATACAGTTTTATACAGACAAATATGACATTGCACAGTCAAAGATGACAAAAATACAACAATATCCATACATTTCTTTTTTTCACTTCACCTTTTATATATCAATTCAGTATTCAAAAGATGATCAAACCAAGGAAACAAAAGAGGAACAGCATAATAGGGTTGATGGCAGCAAGAGAGTTCAAACTTTACCCAAAAAGAGAGTGAAGAAGGCTGAGATTAAGGAAGAACAAATAATCATAAAAGAACCAGTTTTCCCGAGTCAATTTCTTGGCGTCAAAGCATTAGCTTAAAAGAATATTTATTAAAACGAAAATTTTCTTAGTATAAGTTTAAGCTCCATGAGAAATGACATGAAAGAAGCTAATCATAAAAGCAAGAAGATTTAGCATAAATGAAATCAAGTGAGAAGCAACATTCAAAAACAAGTCCAAACTAATAAACTAAAAACAATCAAGCGGAAATAAATACTTGAAATGCTCTTGTTACAAATATATAACATATTCATAAGATGCTATGGGGCAACAAAAATTAAGCATTCTTTAATGCATCAACTAACAAATTTGATAATCTTTGTCGGCAATTACATCATGCTAACTCAAGTACTTAGAACATGAAAAGGAAGGGTAAAATACTCCAGAGGTATAATATATACTCCTCATTGTGCATTTACTATAAAAGCTAAATAGAGGGATGGTAATTCATAAACTTAATTTCTATCAATGGTTCAATCTCCAACAAAAAAATAATTTGTTTCACAAAACCTTTCAATATAATGCAAAAGATAATATTTTACTCAAATTCTTCTTATGAGAATTCTAAATGAGATTTCTAATGCAATTTCTCTATAAAGGATTTATAGTCCTTGTATAACATTTTGATATTGTATTGATTATTAAAAAAAGGGGAAAAAGATCAAAATTGCTTAACTCGCACCCTATTAAGAATACTGTAATAGACGACTAGAAATAATGAAACTAAAGGAAAATTTCAACTAAAGTATAAAACAAAAAATTATATGAAGAGCATGAGAATGATCAAAAGGAGAATTTGGGTAGTAACTTGAAGCTTTCAATTATCATATTGTAGAAACTAATCAAAAACTTGAATTACACACACACACACACACCCTTATGGAAAGTAAAAGATAATTACTTCCCTCATACGGGTCATGATTTATTAATAAAACTAGTATTATTAAATTAGGCTTTAAATAGTGGCTAGAATTACTACAAAATTCACAAGAAGATATTGTAAATTCTTGAGAAAATGAATAATTAGTATTGTTGCATTCAAAAAAGAAAAGGCATACCCAAGTTCTTGCAGTAATGCAGCAATAGAAGAGATTTGCAAATTAAGAGGAATAAGATATCAGACAATACCCCCGTGGTAGATATCCATTCAAGGATGAAACCTAACAACTGAGGTGGGAATGAAGGATTTGATTATGATATTTGGAGGAGTAATTAGTCAAAGAAAATGAAGAGGCATGTCTACAAGTGTACTATAAGATTCCATTAGAATTAGATCGAACAACCGGGAGGAGTGAAAAATCAAAAAATAAAGATTATAATAAACAATAGAGAGAATTACTCAAAAAGACATATCAAAATTAAGGTCTGTACTAGAGAGGAAAAAAAAGTCAGAAGATTTTGCAGTGTAAGAACAAATGAGGGAAAATAAGAGAAGGGGCACATAAAGAACAAGTCTGTTAGGGAGAACAAAACTCTCCACATTTCTACAATGGTATAATATTGTCCACTTTGGACAGAAGCTCTCGTGTTTTTGCTTTTAGTTTCATCCAAAAAGGCCTCATATTTCTGATTGTTATAGAAAAGATGATTAAACTTGCGAGGATGGATATGGTAAAAAATTATTGTAATTGTATGAGGAAAGGAAAAGGGACGATTGCTACGTAGCGTGGTTTAATTTTTTAAGAAACTGAGTTTTCATTGAGAAAAGTAAAAGAATGAAGAATGTACAAGGATATACACAAAACAAGCTCACAAAAAGGAATTCAAAACTATCTGCAAGAAAGGATTCCGATCCATAGAGTGGTTTGTTTAAATTAAAAGAGCAACCACACTCAATCCTGGGGCCTTCGCTTCTTGCATACAGTAATGTATTTCCTTGTCCATTTTTGCTTTTTAAATGCAAAACAAAACCCATTAAGGCCAAATTCTTCTCTACTCTCTCCTATCAATCCCTCTGTCTCGTAAAAGGTATATATTCCTCCCCTTTCCCTTTACCATCTCTCTGACTTCTCACAAACACGTACTGTAAATAAATCAGAAACTAATTTGAACAGCAGCAACCACAAAAGTAAATCAGAAACCAATTTGAACAAACTTTAGAAAGAGAGAGAAAGAACGAACCTTGATCAGAAAACAGGCGCTAGCGATTGAAGAGAGATTAAGACTGGAGGAACTTGATGGCGTCACTCACGACTTTGAAAATAAATCAAAATGGGTGAATGACAAAAGATATGCGCACCATATGAGGGTTCGAGAGGGATGGAGGGAAATGAAAGACGAAGTAAAAATTAGGGGGGAACGAAATTGGACATTGGAAATTGGAAATCAAATATTTAATTTCATCATTTTTTTTAAGATACATCATTTATTTTTTTATATTTTAAAAAATTGCTGTTTAAATCTTATTTTGATTTCTAAATTTTTATAATTAATTTATTTTGAAAGTCTCAAATATTTTGTTGGTCTCTCAAATGTTTTGGCTTTAAAAAAACTTTCGGATATTTTGATTTAATCTATAAAGTTTGCATTAAAAATTAATTTAGATTTGTTAATCTAAGCATAGCTCAATTTGTTAAGATATATATTATCGAACAAAAGGTTAAATGTTCGAATATGTTATCCCACATGTTGTTGAACTAAAAAAAATATTCAAAGGTCGACCAAAAATTTAATAAATAAATAAATATTAAATATTAACATAGAAAACTACTACATGATCAAACCTATGAGACTTAAAGAATGACCGAAGGGAATAAAAAAAGAAAAATATGTAAATAAAAATGACATATAAGAGCCCAGATTCCAAATTACGAAAACGTGAATGAATTGGTCTAACACTCTTCGGGATGGAATAGAAGAAGGGAGGAGATTCTCGAACGAGGAAAAGGATTCTATGACTTCAAAAGAATTGAACGAGGAATATATGAGGTGAAAATCTCATGCACGATTATGTGGAGTGGCAATATGGGTGACTTACCTATCATATTCCATCCATTTTTAAATTTTATTTTTTAAAAAACTATAGTCAAATAATTATAAAAGAACTGTTCATTTTAGTATGAGTATTTATCAATTTTTATATTAATATGTGAAAGAGTGAAAATAAGTTTTTTTTTTTTTTGAAGCATAATGCATTAATCACGAAACCAACAAATAACCACTCAGGTCCTCCATAAGTGCCAAGGACACTTTTCTCGGGAGAGCAATAAGCCAAAAAGACGATTCATCTTCTAAATTGGAAGACTTCTTGTTACAAAAAAAAAAAAAAAACAGAATCGCCAATCCCCAATTGAGCAAGGAGGTGAGCAACCACATTGCGAGATCGAGAGCAATGCTGGAAGGAGACTACGCCAAACATAGTGGCTTTCTCCGGAATGTCTTCGGTGACATTTGCGAATTCAAAGCAATCTTGGATTTCATTGTTGACGGTTTTGATAACTTCAAGGGAGTTTGATTCAACCAAGATTGGGGGAAGGGGAAAGCCAGACCACGATGCAATATGAGATAGCCCTTCCCAGATAGCAATTCCTTCCAAGACTTTGACGAAGCTCTTTCTAACAATCGGACAGGAGCCTGCTAGAATCAGAGACCCAGGGAGTCGCGAATAATCCAGCTGAGCCCACCCCTCCTCTCATCTTCAAACCAAGAGGCGTCAGAATTTAGCTTCCAACAGTTTGTCGGCGGTGGCCTCCAACGATCCTGACTCACACGGGTCTCAGGTCTAGGCGATACCAGTAACTCTCTTTCTCGAATTTTAGATTCTTCAAAAGCTTTATCGATAATCTACCTAATATGCTGAAGATCTACTGCTTTTTGGTTGTGATTGATCTAATTTCGATA
The DNA here is from genome assembly GCA_033996785.1 of Trichosanthes truncata. NCBI lineage: Eukaryota > Viridiplantae > Streptophyta > Magnoliopsida > Cucurbitales > Cucurbitaceae > Trichosanthes > Trichosanthes truncata. The sequence continues at coordinate 41,729,174 of MU867259.1, read as the reverse complement.
GCCCTAAAGGCTCCAAATAATAATAATTGCTTTCGATCTACCCTCAGCATCAAGCTTTTCGAACAGCCACCTCCAAACATCCTCCGCTGACCACAAACACCTAGTAGAAGTAGAAGGAACTGGTAAACTAGGGAAATATAACTTCCACACGGAGATAGAAAACTTACACAACCCCAATAAATGACTTAAAGACTCATTTTTTTCCCTACACAAGAGACAAAGGCAATTGAGGTCAATTCCTCTGGAATGGATATTACTTGTAGAGAGAAGAGTGTTCTTTATCAGCTTCCAAGCACCAATCTTTAGGGATAGCTTCAATTTTTCAAAAAAATTTCCAAAAAACATTAACATAAGAATGATCCTAGGAAGAGACTTCTTGCGCACGAGCTAGGTTGGTAGCCAAATAAAAAAGCACTCTTAATTGAGAAAAGGCCTTTAACGTCTAGACTCCAAATCATCTCGTCACTAGCTTTTGTGCATCCAAGGGAGGTGCTGATAATCTCCTCGGCTTCGTCGCTCGTAAATATAAATCTAACAAGACTCTCATTCCAATCCCCATTTTTTCCAATTAGATCGGCGACCCTTTTGTTTCTCCACTCTTCATTTATTAGCAATGGGATGTGGTCTCCAACCTTGGCAATCCAAGGGTCTCTATCGATAACAATTCTCCTCCCATTCCCCACATTCCATGTGGCACCCTTTTGAAAGAGGTATCTACCCAAAACTATACTCCTCCAAGTGAGGGAAGGGTTACTCCCTAGAGGGGCTTTTAGAAAGTCCCCATTTTTAAAGTATTTCTCCCTAAGGACCCTGGCTAGGAGGCTGTCTGGGTGTCTCAAAATTCTCCAGATATGATTGACAAGGAGGGCTTGATTAAATAGGTTCAGATCCCTAAACCCCATGCCTCCCCTCTCCTTGTTGAGACTCGGATTTTTTTCAACTAATCCAATGGGCTCTCCTTTTATCCTCAGTTGAGCCCCATCAGAATCTAGCACAGATGTGGTTTATCTCGTCATAGATTCTTCGAGGGAGCCTGAAACATCTCATCATATAGTTGGGGATGGCTTGAGCGATGGACTTGATCAAAATCTCTTTTCTCCCCTGGGAAAATAGCTTTTCCTTCCACTTTTGCAAGCAATTCCACACTCTGTCTCTCAACCTCTGGAACAGCTGACATTTATTTCGGCCTATTAGCAAAGGCATTCCAAGATAGGTTCCTAGGTTCTGAGTGTTAGAATTTATGTCCTAAAGCCTCATAATTAATGATTTATTTAATAATTAATAATAATTTTGATTATTTTATTTGTAATATAATATTATCTATTATATGAAAAATTCAAAGTTATTAGTGTAATCTTGAACAGTATATCGTTGACACACGGGAGAATCATGTTCAATAAATAACCTAAAGGGTCATAGTATATGGATAAGGTTGTGTGCCTTATCCTGGTAACAATATTGATAAGGCTCACTTTGTAATAATTACAAATGATTTGATCCAAATCGTCCATGTAGAGACATGTGAGTGGAGGTATCTTATACAATGAGTGTGTATAAGACTGGATCACGAAATATTTAATCTCTCTTTATAAATCTGTTAATTGAGAAGATTAATATTTCACCAAGATGATCATATGCGACTCGATTTTAATCCTGAGTGGATTATGAACTCCTACTTGTAAGGGCTTGTCCTTTGATTTGTATAAGTGAGAGTGGCTTTTGTAGCTGATTCAATAAGCTTACCATTTTGGGGACTTGACCAAATAGGAAGATGGGAACATAATCTCACAAGATGGAATTCACTCATTCTCATATAGGGTAAGTATATGAGTAGTTCCCTGAAGTGCTAATTTCGAGACTTGAACAATGGGGCTCTACCCTCTCACTGGCCCAAGATGGACTTAGTTTATGGTTGAATCATAAACAAATTATTCATTAGATGATCAATGGTACTTAAGGTGCAATATGTAATTACAGGGGCAAAACGGACTTTTGACCTAGCTGTAATTACGAACAACTCGTGAATGATCGATTTGCATGTAATGGTTATATCCATGGACACAACTTGTCCTACAATGCATAAGAGTGCAACTTTAGGTCTATAGTGGATTGACCTAAAGTTAATGAATGAAAATTGATTAATTAAAGAGTTTAATTAATTAATTTTATACCATTGGAACTTATAATATTTAGGTCCATAAGATCCCCTTGCTAGCTATAGTAATACTAAAAGATCAATTTAATTGAAAGAAAAATTTGAAATGTTTAAATTAATATTTAATTTGAAGTGTTCAAATTAATATTTAATATATTAGATATATTAAATATAAAAGAGAAAAATATATTTATTGTATTTGATACATTAAATATTAAAATAATTAATATATATTAGATATATTAAAGAAAAGATATATATAAAAAATTGAATCAGATTGAACTAAATAAATATCGTAGGAGATTTGAATGATATTCAAATAAGTATAAGATATATTTTAATTATGACAAAGATTTTCCATTGGTCTCTATAAATAGGACCATTGGGTTGAGCTATTAGACACAACACACATCTCCTCAATAGAGAATTAAAGAATTATCTCTAGACTTTTTCCTTTCCAATCTCTTATGGATTTTCTTTCAAGAGACTCCCACAAGCCTTGATCATGTGTTCGAGTCATAGCAAGGAAGACTTTATGAAGGAGATAAAGACGCGCCTGAAATATCTCCATATTTACTCCAAGTAAGTTTGCTTAATCTTAATTTTGTGTTTAATTCTAAATAAATCAAAGACGATTCAATGCTTCCGCTGTAGGTTTAATTTGATTATTCCTTTCACTGAGTTCGCTTGACTCCAAGGGTCTGGCTAATCTTGATCGCTTTGTTTCTGCCAATGTTTGGACTCGTCATGAGGGACGATTTGTTGAGGTTTATAGTTTGGCCTGAAGCCCTTTCGTAGATGTACAGAGCCTCTTTGATCTTCTCGCAATCCTCCTTGCCAGCCCTACAAAACAAGAGACAATCATCAGCAAAAAAGAGGTACGAAATAGGGGGCAGTGACTATTAATTTTAAAATTTTTGACAGGAGGAAGAATCTTCCCTAGTGAGTAAAGATGAAAGGCCTTCTGCCCCGGAGAGAGGTCTCCCTGTCTAAGTCCTCTACAGGGGTTGAACTCCTCTTGAGGGTTGCCATTGATAAGAATTGAGAACTTCACCGAAGTCATACAGTTCATGATCTTGTTAGTCCAAGAGTCTTCAAAGCCCATCATCTCCATAATCTTCTTGATAAAGGCCCATTCTACTTTGTCATAAGCTTTACTCATGTCCAACTTCATAGCCATCACTCCCTCTTTTCCCATCATCTTCTTGTTTATGGAATGGATGCACTCAAATCTAATAACCACATTGTCCATAATAAGTCTTCAAGGCACGAAACCATACTAGTTAGGAGAAAGAATCTTGTCCAAAACCCCGTTCAGTCTATTAGCTAATGCTTTGGCAATAATCTTATAAATAACATTGCAAAAGACTGATGAGTCTAAACTCCTTCATTCTCATCAAGGCATGCACCTTAGAGATTAAGGCAATTAGAGTGTTGTTAAGGGGCCCTAGTTGATTCCCTCATTTAGAACGCCCAGGCAAATTATGACTACCTCATCCCTCACTATATTCCAATACTTTCGGAAAAACATCGTGTGAGCTCCATCAGGGTCTGGAGCTTTAATGGGGGCGAATATTTTTCAGCGCACTTTCAACCTCCACCCATGTAAAGGGGTGGCTAAACCCTCTGTTGTCCTGCACAATGATTCTTCTGGGAACTTTCTCCACAATTTTGTTTACGGCTTCTTCGCAAGGGGGCAAGGAGTGGAAGAGGGCACTGAAGTATTCTTTAGCAACCAAGGCTATTTCCCCTCCTCTTCCACCCATCCTCCTGGCTATCAAAAAGGCCTTCAATCATATTTCTTTTTTCCTCTGAGAAGCCTTGGCATGAAACCATTTAGTGTTTTGATCCCCCAGCTAAGCCAATCCTCCCTAGACCTAAGCTTCCAGTACATCTCCTCTTCTTCTAAGAGATCTTCGAGAGCCCTTTCCACTTTCCAAAGTTGATCACATCTTTCAAAATTAACCGTGTTGTTGATGGCCTTTATCTTTTCTTCTTTTCGAACTATGACTTTTTTAATGGACCCATTCAATCTAGCTTTATTCCACTTCACCAACTCCTTGAGGCAATCCTGAATTCTGTTATTAAACTGATCAACACCAACCCTTCTTGGCCTCGAACGGTTCCAGCTGTCTTCGACCACTTTTTTACACTCCTCAAACTTTAGCCACCCTCCTTCAAACATGACTGCTCTTTTAGACTTCACTGTCTTACTGCCACTACTTTCCCAACTAATTGATTGTTATAATCGTACATATTAAAACTCACCGAACTCTAGATTGGACTCAAAACATTGAGTCATGCCCAAAGAATAAACTATATGAATCAAGAAATAGTTCTAGTGCTTCAAAAACTCAACTACCGATTAAAAAAGAAGTTCCAAGTCACAGCTCAAGATCTAAGCAATTCCAAGCCCACTTTGACCATTCAAGATTCAACATCACATTCTAAGAGGAGACTTTGCTTTACGAGATACATTGTAAGTTAGAACAAGAAATAAAGGATCTAGAGGAAATTAAATGAAGATCTTAAGAGGAAATGAGAACTCTACGGCCCCGTTTGATAACTATTTGATTTTTGGATTTTGGTTTTTAAAAATTAAGTCTATAAATACTACTTCCACCTATGAGTTTTCTTGTTTTAATATCTATCTTTTATATATGTTTTCAAAAACCAAGCAAGTTTTGAAAACTAAAAAAAAAAGTAATTTTCAAAGACTTATTTTTGTTTTTGGAATTTGGCTAAGAATTCAAATGTAAACTGAATTAAACTCCCATTTGATTTTGATTCAAAATCTTTAGGAAGCTAAGTGATTGGAACTATATGTCTATGGCCAATCGTACTTAGATAATTTGGATCGAATTCTAATGGTTTTGGAGATTTGTCCTATGTTTAGGATTGAATTTTACTTATTTCTAAGCTTTTATTCCTCCATTGCTTTTGCGAGATCTGTCTTCCTCTAACCTTTTCAGTATTAGATTCAAGCTTGAAAAGCAACCCTAGTTGATCAATCAAGGGTTCCCTAGAACAAGTATTTCAACAAAAACAAACAATCATTGTGTTAAGTTGGACTGCTTTTGTATATAAGTTTTACATTCTCACCTCTAGGGCATTTGCATTCTTGAATCCCAAAGAAAGACTTAGCTCATACTTAAAGAAAAAAATGATGAATTAAGTGAGGTAAACTCCATATTTAAGAAAGATTAACTATTGGTACTTAAAGCTAACTTGAATAGAAGAGAAGTTTGAATTCTGAACTTTAATTTTTATTGAAGTAACCTTCCAAGAACAATCCAGCAGAAACTAAAAGTTCAACTTGAATTCGAATATTGGAATTTAACGGCCCGTTTGGATTGCAAATATTAAATATCTGGGTTTTAAAAACTTAGGATTTAAATGTATGGATAAAAAATGTATGCGTTTGGATATGCAGGATAATTAATATCTGGGAGTTAAATGTCTGTGTTTGTTTTATAGGTTTTTTTTTATGTAAAAAAATAATTTAAATTATTAGATTTAATAAAAAATAATAATTAATTAAAATATTTATATTAGATAATAAATAATCTAATAATAATTTAAAACAATTGAAATCAATTTACACATATTAATTATTACTTTTCTCTCTCCTCCCTTCTCTCCATTTCCCAAGGAAAAAGTCCTAAGTGAAAAAATTTCATCTCCAATGTGGATAATAAAATCTCATGGTTCATTGGATATTTTTATTCTTGGATGATAATTACTTGGGTTTTCAAAAGTAAACATCAATGAAACAACACATTGATTTTTTATATAATTGCCAAAACTTATCTCAAAACCAGTGAAACAAAACATGGCCTAAGGGAAACACATACAACAACTTAAATCTAACAACTACAACCAATGAAATTTGAACAAAAGAGAAAGCAACATTGAACTAATGCTAAAAAGAACTGCTAGAAATATAGTACAATAAAACACCATTCTTTGTCCCTTTCTTCAATCGAACTCAATTCAACTTTTTTCAAGGTGAAGTAGGTCTTAACAATCTAAGGTTTTCACATAGATTGAATTGAGTATGGAGGAAAGAGAGGAAGAAACAAAATGGACAGCAAGATGAAGAATAGAAAAAGTGCAGAAAATGGGTTTCCTTTCATGGATGAAATTTGTCTTCTTCCTTATGTTTCTCTTCTTTTTATAGCCTTCAAGCATTTACGGTTTCTTCATTTTCCATGTATGGATTGATGTAAATTGAATTAAGGAGGAATTGATGCAAGAATCTTCTAATTATAGAAAAATCTAAAAATCTTGTTTTTCTTCTTTTGGTTCCAGATTGCAATTGCAATTATGTTGCAATCTCTCTCCTTTTGCTAAAATGCACAATAACCAACTAAATTAGCTCAATTTCAACATTTTTATCTATTTTCTCTAATCTTAAGGATTCCCATCATGCTTAAGAATTTCTTAACACATTGCCCAAATTCAAGAGATTTTTGGAGTTTAACAAGATAGAAAAGACAAGAATAACCTCCTTTGTGAGCTAAATAATTCTAAAAAATGAGAATTATCAATAACAAAATCAACAAATTAAGAAAAGCAATTATCCATTTGTATTGGACTCTTGCTCTCAACTTTTACTCTTGACTCTCACTCTTGGCTCTTGATATGGCTTTCATCTCTCAAATCTGTCTATTAGTTCTCGCTCTCGATTCTCTCTCGGCGCTTGCTTTATTCCGCTAGTTAATGATTTCTTGCTCTCAATCGCTTTGCTAACATTAGAATTCTAACTCTCTCACTCCACTTTGTAATGTGATCACATTTTTTTACTTCAACAACAAAACACAATATGTAGATGAACCGAAACTACGTGGTGAATAAGCATGTACTTTCTTTTGAGTTTTTTTTAATGTTGATTTGATGATGCTTGGACCATGATTCCAAAACGTAAAACAACGTTTTCAAAGTTGAGGTTGGTGAAACAAAGATTTCAATAGTTAGAAGTTTGTAGAACCAAAATTTTTTACAAAAACTTTTGCATGTTTCTAGATTTTCTTAAAGGGCTTAAATAACTCTTTATGTATAGAGATTAATTAATTTAAAAGGTTGGTGAGTGGTTGGATAGACTAAAAACCAAGACTGATCATAATGTGAATAAACTAAAAATCAAATGGTTATCAAAAATTTGAATAAACTTGCTTCCAATGACGACCATGTACAATCTATGTCAGAAAGGTTCAAAAGTAAAATACTTATTTGATAATTTTCTCTGTGCAATATTTAATTGCATGATTTTGGCTGAAACAAAAAGAAGTCATCACAATAATTTATAAATCGATTTTTACATAAAACAAATATTCACTTAATTTGAATTCAAGTCGAATAATTAAGGCCTTGTTTGATATAACTATTTGGTTTTTGAAAATTTTGTTTGTTTTCTACCAATTTCTTTACAACGGTGTTCATCTGTCTTCAAAAAATATTTGAATTCTTAGTCAAATTCTAAAAACAAAAATGTGTTTTTAATTTATTTATTTTTTAGTTTTCAAAAGTTGGCTTGAATTTTAAAAACATTTGTGAAAAATAGATAAGAAAACGAAAAAAACTCATAAATGATAAGTAATGTTTATAAGCTTAATTTTAAAAAACTAAAAAACAAAAACTAAGGCCCCGTTTGATAACCATTTGATTTTTGGTTTTTAGTTTTTGAAAATTAAGCCTATAAATACTACTCCAAACCTATAGATTTACTTGTTTGGTTATCTTCTTTTTACCTATGTTTTCAAAAACCAAGCCATGTTTTGAAAACTAAAAAAAGGAGTTTCCAAAAACTTATTTTTATTTTTAGAAGTTGGTTAAGAATTCAAATGCTTCTTAAGGGAGATGAAAACCATTGTAGAGAAATTGGGAGAAAACAAGCTTAATTTTCAAAAACTAAAAACTAAAAACCAAATGGTTATCAAACGGGGCCTAAATAGTTACCAGTAGAGCCTAAATAATTGAATAGTAAAAAACTGCTAGTGTAAATCAAGAAGTTAAGTCTATGATCATAATGTGAAGTTTATTTATCCAAATTGTGGATTTGTTAATTTTATAAGCTACATGAATCCAAGCGAATAAAACTCACATTTTATTGACATATACTAACTTTTACGAATCATAAACCAAAGCACATGTTAACGGAAGCATGTTTCTTCTACACACTTCATTAGAACAATCCCAAACAAAAATTACATAAACTCAGACCATATACTCAATCTTATAATAATTCTTAGCTAACTACCTTCTAACCATTTTTGTTAAAATGAAAATACCAACATATTACTTTTCTCATCGAATTTCGAAAAAAAAAAAAAAAAAAAAAAAAAAAAAAGAAAAAAAAGAAAAAAAGAAAAAAAGAAAAAGAACATTTAAATAGGTTTGATTCTTTGTAGATCATAAAAATCCACTTTACTAAGATCTCTTCCTTCTCTTCAAGATTGAATATCAATTGCAATGATCCGATAAACGGCTCATTGAGATAGATGTAAATTAACAATACTCCCAGAACCGTATAAGAAGTTTTCTTCTCGTACGACTCAAAGAAATTCAAAGTGTATAGAATTCTAGTTAATGTCAAATAGATCCATAGATTATTAAATCAACTAGACTATGAATTTAAATACTTTCTTCTTATTCTTTTGTTTACTTTTAGTTATTATTATTTTTTTAAAACAAAACTCATTCTTATCCTCATAACTCAAGTTGGATAAGTCTCACTCAAAGGAAAAACAACTCCTCAAGAATAGGAGAAAAAAATTTGGTAAAGAGAATTTAAATCAGAGAAAACAGAAATCAAATATAGAGACAAATACTTGATTACTTGCTCAAAGTGGGGAAGAATAGGGAGAAAAATTGGCATCCTCCACTCTCTCTAAGGAAATTATAAGATTACATTTTCATGATTTCAGTCCCACATCTAATAGAAAGTGCATTGCAAATTTCTTCAAATAGAAGTGTAGAAAGGGCCACAATCGCTGAGCCCTGGTAACGCAGGCTTGTGACTCAAGTGAGGGCATTAATGTGGCTAAAGGTTGGTTCGGTCCATTGGTAGGGCTTCTTGTTGAGTATCTCTGCTGGATCGCCCATTCTAAGTAGGGAGTTGGGCTCTGCATTCTAGGCGAAGGCTCAAAGTGTAGTGCCCTTAGATGGGAGGACACTGCGTCAGGCTGGCTTCACAGAGCAATGTTATCTCCTACTCTTGTCGGTGGAAGGATTACGGAACGGCATCTCTCAGGCCCAACAAAATACCAAATGGAAGTCCTCAATCCAACAGCCACTTTTTCTAATTTTTTATTTTTTTTATCTTTTTGCTTTTATAATGAGAAGATAATGGGAAATAACAAAAAAAGAAAAAACATTTATTTGGTTATTTTCTATATCTTTTTAAGGGTGGTATTGTTGTTATTAGGACAAGGTTTCAAGCTCAAATCCTCATACTCCACATTTGTTGTATTAAAAAAATTTATAGGCATTAAAAAAAAAAAAGGAAATGCATTGATCAATGTTGACATATTAGATGCCAATTTCTTTTGAGGCAATGTGCTAATGTCATCTACAAAGCAAAGTTCTCATTTATCCAACAAACTGAGTGTTGTAATAAAGTCTAAACAGGTAGATTGCTATATTGTGGAAAGAGACAAACAAAAAAGTCATAACATATTGCTCAATATTTCCCCAATGTATCTTAACAATAGAAAAGGAAGACACCCAAAACAAATGCACCAAAATCATGAAATTGCTGATCTCAAAATCATCTTTCTAGAAACCAACGAGGAGATTTTCTTTGCCCCGAAGATGTAGAAGAAATGGTGCAATGGCTAGAGGAAGGAAATGGAAAGATTTTGAAGTATTTGATAAGGGAAGTGTGAAGGAATGGGACTAGGAGAGAATTACACTAATTACCATCCAACGTGAAGAATTACTTTAAATAAAATGTATTGAAAGTTTAAGACAGATTATTAATCTTTTTTTTTTTTTGTATGTTTTATTAGTAGAAATATTGCCTTTCCTCGTTTTAGCGTCTATAACTCGTCTCCATTAGGTTTTTGTCACTTCCATACAAAGATCTCTATTAATACCTCTTTCATGCACGATATCATAATAAGATGATAATGTCTCACAACATTGAAGTTGTGTTGTATAAAAACATCCAATATCTAACTTTGAGAGATAAAAGCAAAGACAAAATTTGTTACCATCTATAAAAATTGTTCCATCACAATATTTGTCTTGAAATTTAAGAGTAAAAATGAAACTTTTTAAAAGTTCAAATGCATAATTAAAACCTACCCTAAAGTTTAGGAACATTTTGTATAATTTAACCATGTTTTAATGTTAAAATTATATCTTTTCACGAATTAGACTAGCTAAAGTTGTGACTGAGAGAACCATTATTTCTATTTTTAACAATGAATTTCTTTTAATAAAATTTTGGTACTAGAATAAATATCAAAGAAACAACTTTTTTACAATATCAACATTCGTGTTAAATATAAAAACTATGAATGTTATTGGAGATATATGCCACAAATATTAGCAATATCTACTTGTTTGCAACCCTAAACTACACATTCAAAATAAATCATAATACTTTGCTGAGAAGCATCTCTAAGTTACAAGGAAAACTAAAAGGAAAAAAAGTAAGAACTGACTAAGCCAGCCAACACAAATTCACCATGATTAAGCTCTTAGCTTTGCTTTGGCTTGGCCAAAAAAGCCAAATACTTATTGTGTTCTTGTTTGTATCTTTTCCATTCTCTCAGTGCAGCCAAAATTACATGCAAAGCAACGGGCAAGAAGAAAGGCTGTCCAAAGAAAAGCAGGCATCATAACAATGGGGTTTCAAAATATCGCCTATAAAGCTAAAGCCATTTTCTTCGTAACCCCAAAAATCTGTTGGTTATTTTCAAATTAACATTTTAATGAATTTTACGTCTTCTAAATCAATAATAATGTTCAATTCCCGTGGTTAAACCGCACAAATATTAGTGTTTATGAAACCATACAGCTTTTTTCATTGCAGTGTTAGTGTATTGTGAAGTATATTTAACTTTAGCATATTAAAGCAGTAAATAACTGCTGGGAAAATTCTCCTACCCAATACTAAGATTTAATTATGAATTTCATCCATGTATTTGAACTTTAAAAAGTTTTAATTACTTCCCTAAACTTTTAACCTACCATTAACACTATTAACAAAATGTTGACATGGAATTTGACTATTATATAAAATTTGGGTGAATTATGACGTGACAGACAACTAAACAAAGTGACAAACTATGAGCATATCATGTCTAACATTCCGGTAATTGTGTTAACGGTAAGGAGTCTAGAGATTAAATAGAAAGTGTAATCTGAAGTTTAGAGATGTAATCAATTTTTTTTACGTTCAAAAACCACGACAACATGACGCTCAAACTAGCTAGAGTAAATTCATAATTTAATCTAACATGAATTGTAGATACAAAGATATTATAAACATAAGGGCATAGGCGGTGATGATCTTACCGAGTAGACAGCAAAGCAGTGCTCAAATGAAAAATAGCTGACTGACATTATTGATGGGTGAAAAAATGCATCTTCCGCCAGTGATCTTGCTTGCCTGGAAGAGACTGATAAAGAAGAGGAACTCAGTTCAGGATTTTAATAAATTCCATCAGAACTACTGTCAATATTCAATTTGAGCTTCAGATACCGAATGACATATAGAGATTAGAGAAGGATCATACTGGCTGCAGCATCAAAAACTCCCAGAGAGGCATTTCTTTGGGCCAAGTTTGCAGCCTCAAGAGAATATTTTACCTGATTGAGACAAGCAGGAATTAAAACCTCATGTTATACCACGAAATACTGCAAGTAGAATAAAAAGGGCCATGTCTAAAATTCAATAAAACCAACCCTTATCTGACTATCACCACACTCCCTCCCCCCAAAAAATAAATAAATAAATTGCTGTCTAGATCCTATTTATGAGACTTGTAACTACTTGTTAACTTTTATTCACTACAAGAAGGCAATTATGGGATATCATTATTTTACACCATCACAGATTATGATGTAGCTGAAACTTTTTTCTTTCTTTCTTTTTTTTTTTTTTTGTTGATAAGAAACAATTTCATTGATAATATGAAATTATAAAATGTAAAAGGGGAGACTCAATCCAAGGGAGGTTTAAAAAAACACCTCCAATTGGATGAAAGAGAAACCATGCTATAATACTTAAATCCATAATTTTTATGCCAAGTGAGGGCCAAAAAAGCAGGGACTATAATGTCATGAGACTCATAAATACTTGTTAACTTTTATTCACTACAAGAAGGGGATTAATGAGATATCAGTACTTACAGCATCACAGATTATGATTCAACTGGATCTTTTGCTCTTTTTTTTTTTTTTTTTAATAGGAAACAATGAAATGTAATAGGGGAGAAAAGTCAATCTCCAATCCAAGGGAGGTTTACAGAAAGGAAACAACACCTCCAATTGAAAAGTCAATCTCCTTTTCATTTATGGGATATTCAGTTGTTTTCTCCTTTGGTAAGGCAGTCAACCAGGTGGACAGAATCAAATACCAAAATAGATGACTTTGTGTTTCAGTGAGCACCAATTTGGGGAGATGGCCATTCAAAAGGGTCCCAAAGAAAAAATTTCACCTTTTTGAGGGATTTGCGTCCATATGTCTTTGTAGAGGATGGTGCTAAAGGTTGAACCCCTAGCCATGAGATCTTTTGTGAGAGTTTGTGGAGAAACACCCACCGTTGTCCAGTTTCCAAAACCATTATTAGTCTTTTCTGTGAGTGAAGTGAAAAGTAGATAGAATCTGGGTTGATGCAGCCCACTCTTGAATCTGTGTCTAGTAGATTTCTTCTAAGTCCCAACTCCCAATATATTCCCCATCACTTGACCATGTCACTCGAATGATGGCCTCATTTTTTCTAGACAGGGAAAATAGAAGAGGGTAGGTATGTTCTAAAGTTTCATTACTGATCCATAGAACTTTCAAAAAAAGAGGCGCAGGATTCACTGCCAAATGGGTAGTTCTGCTCTAGATGAGCTCTTTTTGGGCAAGGATGTGTTATGTCCCCCCCACCCCACCAAAAGAAAGAAAAGAGGTGGTTTTCTACCCTGTTTTGTTAGTGTAGGGGGGTGAATAAACGAAAGACGAGAAGAGACTAGGAAAAAAATAATAATAAAAAATTAAAATAATAATAAGACTAGGGAAGATGCAAAGTTTGAGTCTTCAACTTTCATTTCTTTATCTCTTTTACTTTTCTCAAATGTGGTATTTACTGTTTGTACCTCATATTGTCATTTCTTTATCTCTTTAATGGCAATGACAGTTATTGAGTACGAATATTAACAGAGTTCACTAGGTTCCAGAGGAGAGAAAGAATAACATTGAAACTGAGAAAGCATTTCAGAAAGTGATTTCGGGAAACCTTTAGGAAGGTTGTTGCTCAGACTACCAGCAGTCAGCAGGCCAACAAAATTTGGAGAAAGACATATAAAGCCCGATCTCTTAGAGATAAGTAAAAGAATTGAGCGCAAGTAAACCAATAAATCCAGAAAGGAGGAACATCAAGATTTACAAACAAGCCATAGCAGTACCTGTTTTCCAATCTCATCCATGATAATCATCCTCGGCAATGATTGAACCTGCACAATTAAGTAACTCAAAACTTGACCAAGAAAGGGACCAAGAACCATTTTCTCACTAGACTATAGGATCCTACTTTGAACTCAACCAAGAATCTGGTACATACCAATCTGGAAAGAGATCCAAGGGATGAAGCACACGAATGAAGATTAAAACATGAATGCTGCCTTGACAGGAAATCCATTTCCCTACAGATGGATCAACCATATCAATGCCTTCATTTGACATAAAAAGTATTGCGAACTACATAGATATGTACAAGTTTCATGAGACTAGTTTATGTGCATTGGAAAAACTTCAACTCTGATAACAAAATATAATTAGTTTGCAACAGCAATATGATGCAATTAGTGAGATAATAGCTGACAAATTCAATATAAATGATGAGTCAAAAAATAGTTCCGATCCCTAAAGTTCACCCTTGTTTTCAAATTGACCCTTAAAATTTAAAAGTTTTATATTAGTTCCTCCAAGTCTAATATTTCAAAATTCAGTCTTTACAAATCTAAAGGAAATATGGCAGTCTGTTTCATTGTCGATTAGCATCTTTATGACAGGGAGATGACAGTATGGATAAATTACATATCATTTGCTTAGAATTGAGAAAAGAAGGTTAAAACGTGGTCAATAGTAAGAGAAAAAGAAAATAAGTCACTTTTTCATTAAAAGTTTTGACGGAATGGATTGAATCTAAAACCTATTAAAACTTGAAAGGTGACTAAACAGATCTTTTCCTAACCATTTTGTAAAGCCTTTCTCGCTAGTTAAAATGTTGAATGTGCCCGGTAGACCAACATGTTGAGGATCCGATTTTAGACCAAAAAGCTGCCGAAACTGCCCCAGGAACACTTCAACAATTTTTTCCAGCTCCTGTTCCAGAATATGTATGATATTGACATCTTATATAGAATACCGAAGTCATCAGAAAATTAGATAGAATACCGAAGTTTGTATCATAATATTGACATCTTACCGGATAAGAAATCATTTTCCTATGCTGTTGCTTACTCTCACGGTCTTTCAAGCAGCCTTTAGGGTTCCAAACAATTACGCCTCCCCACATCTGCAAGATGCCATAGTTTATACTTAAATTGGAAACTTCAACAGCTGAAAATCAGATATTTAAACATGAAAAAGAATGTCATACAGGAGATATAAACCCATTTGTTTCTGAAATCTGGCCATCAGGAAGCTGTAAAAGAAGGGGGCACTCCCTTGCTGATGGTATATATCTGACAACAAAAGGAAAATTAACAATGAAACAAAACTTGATTAGGATGTACCAATAATAATGGGCAGAAACAGAATTGCAATTTGTCACCACAAAGCTCACATAAATGGAAAGTACTCCTAGGCTCCTTACAAGTTTATCATACAGCCATAAGATGCAAAAAATAACACAGATTATCCTTAATTGAATTTTATGTTAAAAATATTGAAGCCACTAACATATTCCTTCAACAACTCAAACCAACAATAACCTGTATCACTATATGAAAATGATAGATATCTTCAGAAGATAGAAATTGCTTTCAAGAAGAAAATTACAAACTAGTCTGATAGAACCCAAACACAACTAGAAGGGTATTGAAATATAAAAGATAATACTAGATAAACCAACTATTCAAGGGTACTTGGAACCTCCTATCTCTTGAGTATACTAACTCAAGCCTGAAACCATCTAACCAACTCTCTAATTTCTTCCTTTCCCACTCCCTCTATTTATAACCAAAAACCATAACAAAATCCCTATCTAATTACTAATATACCCTTAATAATATTCCTAATTCCACCCTAATGGCATTCCTATTATAGCCATTGATAGCCAATTCGATAGGGCTATTGTGTCCCCCAAAAAGACCAAGTGCTACTAACAGAAAATACAACCTACTTTCTCACTAAACCTCCTCCTGCTCATCTCAAGTAACTAAGTTACAATTAACACAAAATGCTCTAAAACAGTTAATAATAAAAAAAAAAACTACTTAGAGAGACATCCTAATTCTTATCCACGACTTTTCTAGCATTCTAACTTATACTTGATTACCAGAGGCCTAAAAGAAAACTAATCAGTTTCCAATTGTCAGACAAATTATGCTTGTATAATAGTGAAGACTCGAGGGATGATAAACCTTCCCAACATATCTTACTATAGTCTAAAAGATTGACATAATTAGTTTCTTAAATTGATTAAAATTTGATAAAGAAAAAAAAGCGTGATATGAGTTAAAGATTATACACCACAAAATGCAATATCTTTGACCTCCCGCCTGCTGCAATAGAAGTATCCAAATGCCACTCGTTTGAATTCACCTATTAGATTTTAAAAAATAAGATGATATGTTAAAAAAATTAAAAATTAAATCAAAAGTAGGATAAGACCAAAGTCCTAGAACTCATGACTGGATGAAGTGTGAAAAAATGGCATAACCGTGTGTAGTGTATGAAACAGACAAAGCAAGTAAACAAATAGAGACAAATATAAATGTAATAACTAAAATGTTGACCCTTGTAGCAGGGGGGATAAGTCACCTACAAGCATCTAGGAATTCATCAGATTATAGAATTTAAAGATTATAAAAACCGTACAAAAAAGGGAAGATCTTTAGTATTGAAGATGTAGCTTTCCTGCTTGTCATCCCAGTAAGAAAAGGAGGAAGTTGGTGTATGATATAAAACCTGGTCAGTGATTAGCAACTGGATTAGTGTGAATACCTTTACAACCATTTTCAAGGCTTCTGGAAAACATTATGAACTGAAAAAAAAAGGAGAGCGAATGAAGTGACGATAGCATTCAATGGGAAACATCATACCTGACTCTCTACAGAGACATTTGCTACAGGTGCTAATTCCTCGATTAAAGGTTTCAATAGAACTTCATCTACTGTCTGAAAATCCCTACAAAACAACAGAGAATCATAATAGATAGACTGCAAAAACGATGTACAAAAAATTCCTATAATTAGGTATATAATTCTTAACGGCAGAAATGATAAATATCTTAAGCAGTCTAGTCATCAGAGCTGTTACAACATCAATTAAGTCTCAGATATTGGGATTTTTGATAAGTTAGAATAGAAATATTTTTAAGTATTTAGGAGTGATGATATAGTTGTTAAGTCTGTTTTGCCCTTCTGTTTAGTAGTTATTGGGTTAGTTATTTAAAAACTTGGTTAAGACTGTTAAGTCTCCTTGTAATGTGTATAAATATTGGCTTAAGCCCATGATAATGATAGTGGAGAATTTCAGTCAAACTCTAAATATCTTTATGGTATCCAAGCAGAAGTGACTAATCGTCCTTTTTTTTCCACGCATCTACAATTTTCAGTTGTCTTCAGTCTTTCACTCATGCAGCATGATGACAACACGAGCAAACCCTAGTTTTGAATTCAAGTTCTTCTTCGAATTCCTCTGTATCTCTTCTCACGAATATCTGTAATCTCATTTCTGTGCGACTGGATTCGTCCAATTATGTACTTTGGCGATTTCATATTTCTCCGCTACTCAAATCGCACAAGTTGTTCAAGTATGTTGATGGATCTATCAAAGTTCCAGAGCAAATCCTTCGAACTGATGGACAACCTCCTCGTGTTAATCATGCATATGAACAATGGTATGAACGAGATCAAGCGCTAATCACACTAATAAATGCAACCTTGACTCAAACCGCACTGTCCTATGTCATCAGATGCCAGACTTCCAAGGAGGTATGGGATAAATTGGAAAAACATTTCTCTTCTTCTACTCGTACCAACATTGTTGGTTTAAAGGCTAAGTTACAAAGCGTAACAAAGAAATCTAGTGAATCGATAGATCTGTATGTTCAGAGAGTCAAAGATATTGTAAATCGACTAGCAACCGTATCGGTGATTGTTGACTCTGAAGATTTGATAATTTACACGGTTAATGGACTTCCTACTATATACAATGTCTTTAAAACATCTCTCTGCACAAGATCTCAAGACTTGACGTTTGACGAATTACACATTCTGATGAAAACTGAAGAGACGACGCTTGATCGACAGTCAAAGATTGATGAATCATCTACTATTTCACATCTTGCAATGGCGGCGAGTTTTGATTCACAAGGCAGAGGGAATTGGCGAGGTAACAGTGGTAGAGGCCGAGGAGGTCGATTTGATGGCAATCGAAGTGGTGGCCGTGGCAGAGGTAATTTTTGAATTCCAGTAATTCTTCTCCTGGATTGAATACTTCTCCATCTTCAACACCAGGACAGTTCTCGAGTAAGGTTACATGCCAGATTTGTCAAAAATTTGGACACAATGCACTTGATTGCTATAATCGCATGAACTATTCATACCAAGGTCGTCATCCTCCTGCCAAACTCGCTGCCATGGCTGCCTCTACATCATCTGCATCTAACAACACTGGCTCATTTCCACAAGAATCTCATATCTGGCTTTCTGACACAGGGTGTAATGCTCACCTAACGAATGATCTCTCTAATCTCAGGTGTCCTCGGCTTACAATAGAGAAGCGAATATCACAGTGGGTAATGGTCAGTCTCTTTCTATATCTCACCATGGCTCTGGCTGAGTTTCCTTTTCTAATAACTCTTTTATTCTGACTAATTTGTTTCGTGTTCCTCAAATATCCACAAATCTTCTCTCTATTCATCAATTTTGCATTGATAATAATTGTCGTTTCATCTTTGATTCACCTTCCTTTGCCATTCAGGACAAGTCATCGGGCAAGGTTCTGTATCACGGACCTAGTGTCAATGGCCTGTACCCACTCTTTGTACTGCCCAAATCACCTGCACAAGTAAAACTTACTACTCAAGCTAGAGCTAAGACTTCATCCACTGTGTGGCACAATAGGTTAGGTCACCCTTACTCCTCTATTCTTCAGAGTGTACTGAATTCATCCTGTATTCCTAATTTACATTCCAATGCTAATATCGGTAAACATTGCCTTGACGACAAAATGTCAAATTTTCCATTTCCCTTGACTTCCTCTGTTTCTAATGTGCCTTTAGGGCTTTTGCATAGTGATGTATGGGACCCTGCCTCTGAACAGTAAATAAATGAACATCGCTATTATGTTTCCTTTATCGATGACTTTTCTAGGTATACATGGATTTTTCCTCTTTGTTACAAATCTGAAGTCTTCTCTACTTTCTCTAAATTCTTGCCTTTTGCTAAGAATTTGTTGTCTTCAAAATTGAAAACATTTCGTAGTGATGGTGGTGTTGAATATGTTAACCATGCTTTTCAAACCTTGCTTTCTAATCGTAGGATCTTACATTAGAAATCGTGTCCTTATACGCCTGAACAAAATGGTGTTGCTGAACACAAACACCATCGTGATGTTGAAATGACTCTATCCTTACTTTCAAAATCCTGAGTAGTAGAGGGTTGAAGTTTCTTTTGATTATAGGGACGAAGTGAAGGGTAACAAGCACAACCAAATACCCGAAGAAAGGAATAGTCAATAGGAGTTTTAAAAAGAGTTTCAAAAGGAGATTTATTGGAGAGAAGGAGAAGGAAGCCTATTTATAAGAAAAACAGCAGTGGCAAAAGCAAAATACCAACAACGCATAGGTACAGAGAGTGTGTTTTTCTTGGCTATCCACTTGGCTATAAGGGTTACTTGTGCTATGATCCTACTCATGACAAATTTTATATCTCACGACATGTTATTTTTTATGAGCATCTTTTTCCCTTTGCTTTTCCTTTAGTTAATTCATCTATAGCATCATCCAGTGTAGCTAACTCTTCTTGTGTACCTTCAAATGTTTCATCTGCATTGTTTCCTAGTTGTGACTTACCTGCTTATGATCCCTTTTTAATGACTAATCTTGTTTCATCAACTAACTCTCAACAAATCCCTCAGCCACACACTCCTCAGTCTCAATCTAATACCTATCAGTCTAATTCCATTGAGCCTACTGTGTCTTCAAGCCAAAATACTTCCCCTGAATCCTCTCAGCCCATTCTTGGACCATCTGTGATCGATGTTACCATTGTGCATAATCTCCATCCAATGCAAACGAGGTCCAAATCAGGCATCTCTAAGAAGAAAGTTTTTGTGGCGAGTGTTACTCCACAAATTTCTGAAGAGCCAACTTCCTTCACACAAGCATCAAAGAGTAGTTATTGGCAGTCAGCTATGGAGGATGAATTTGGTGCACTTTTACAGCAAGGTACTTGGTATCTCACTCCCCTTCCTCCTCATAAGCATGCCATAGGGTGTAAGTGGGTTTATAAAATTAAAAGACATCCTGATGGTAGTATTGCTAGATACAAAGCTAGGCTTGTTGCTAAAGGCTTTCATCAAGAAGAGGGTGTTGATTATTTTGAGACTTTTAGTCCGATAGTTAAGAAACCGATTGCTCGGATTGTTTTTTCCTTGGTTGCTACATTTCAATGGTCTCTTAGACAATTAGATGTTAAAAATGCATTCTTGCATGGTGAGCTACAAGAAGAAGTGTATATGCAACAGTCTCAAGGTTTTGTTAGCAAAAAGTTTCCATCCTATGTGTGCAAACTTAAGAAATCATTGTATGGCTTGAAACAGGCGCCTCGAGTGTGGTTCACTTGTTTCACTTCACATCTTTTGACTCATGGCTTTACTGCATCACATGCTTATCCTTCTTTATTTGTTCAAAATGTTAATGGTTCTATTACATACCTTCTTTTATATGTGGACGATATTATTATGACTAGGAATGATCAAGCTTATATTGATGATCTTGTGCTGAGACTAAGAGATGCATTTGATATGACTGACTTGGGCGCTTTGGCCTATTTTCTTGGTTTGGAAATCCAAAACCATTCTACAGGTATCCTTGTAAATCAGACCAAGTATGCCTCTGATGGTTTTGCATAGATGGTTTTGCATAGATTTGGATTAGCTGCTTCAAAACCATGCATTACTACTTGTTCCGTCACTTCATTATTTTTGGATTCCCCTCTTTGTAGTATTGATGACACTAAAGCTTACAGAAGCATGGTAGGTGCTTTACATTACCTTACTTTTACACGACCGGATATTTCCTTTGCAGTGAGTCGTGTTGCCCAATTTATGCAATCATCTACCTATGTACAACTTGTTGTTGTAAAGAGAATTTTTCGATACATTTGTGGAACCATGTCTCCTGGTTTGTTGTTCAAGAATGGGCCTTTGTCACTTTCGGCTTTCTCTGATTCTGACTAGGCTAGCAGCCAGATTGATCGTAGGTCTACTATCGGATTTGTTATCTTTCTTGGTAATAATCCAATATCTTAGGTTTCAAAGAAGCAGTCCACTGTATCTAGGAGTTCCACCAAAGCCGAGTATAGGGCTCTAGCTGCTGCCACTGCTAAGCTATCGTGGGTCGGCAAGTTCTTAAAGATCTGTTTGTTTTTCTTCCTCACGCACCTTTATTGATCTATGATAATCAATCAGCCTTGCAACTTGCTCGAAATCCAGTTTTTCATGGGCGTACGAAGCATGTTGAAATTGATTTCCACTTTGTACGTGAGGAGGTAGCTTCCAAGGATTTTCAACTTTGTTTTGTGCCTACACATCACCAACCTGCTAATTTACTTACTAAAGCTCTCACAGCTGATTGTCTGTCATTTTTATGCAGCAAACTCATGCCTTCTGTCATTCGTTTGAGGGGGGATGATGATATATATGGTTGTTAAGTCTGCTTTGCCCTTCTGTTTAGTAGTTATTGGGTTAGTTATTTAAAGACTTGGTTAAGACTGTTAAGTCTCCTTGTAATGTGTATAAATATTGGCTTAAGCCCTTGATAATGATAGTGGAGAATTTTAGTCAAACTCTGAATATCTTTAAGGAGGGGAGGAGATAGGTGAGGTTTGAGAGTGTATGCGTCTTAGTGTTTCTCTTTGTCTTCCAACACTAAATAGTTTTGTCTTCATTCTTTTTTATCTTGATTAGTTGGAGAGTTTTTCTCTAACCATTAAAGCTTCTAACTTGGAATGGACGGTAATCATCAAGAAGTCAATTCAAAGTCATTACACAAGCTATAGTTTTCTCAGGTTTAACACAGAATCAAGTTGCAATCTGCATAGAAGTCGCTAAAGCGGACTGAAATATTCCCCAGGAATCGTGAGCAAAATTGGCACAATTGTTACATTCTAACCGGTCTACTCTAATCAAGAGTTGCTATTCAACATTGAAGCTATTCCGAAAACCATAACCATAACAGGCCTAAAGAGTAACTTCAATGTGATACTGCTAGTATGATCAACAAGCCTTCAGCCCATAGAAAGAAGGTAGTAAAGAGAGCAACATACCAGTCATATATCCAATCATCTGGATCTGCATTCAACAAATTAAAAGAAAGAAAAATCTTTCCATCAGCACCAACCGGCATAAACTCCCCAGGAATTAAACCCTCCTCCCTTCCACCATTACCAAACAACTTGACAAAAATTTCCGCTACTTTCGATACTGCTTCCATCTCTGAAATCCTCCCAACAATCCAAGCATGGCGATATTTTCCGATGGTGACCCCCACATTTTCGTCCCTGTTCATCACCACTACACTATAACCTCTCCCACCAGAAGCTGACCTCGAACAACCTCCCAGAGCAACCTCCAAGAAATCATCGGCAGTATCATCACCATTTTCCAAAGAAACAGCAAAATCAGAAGCACTGAGAGCTCCACACCGCCAAGAACACGAGGATGCGTCAGTGCGAGTCTGTGAACAATCAGAACCCGATTCTATAACTACAGAGACAGCGTAGTTGTTGCTGCAACTGCCACAAAGTGAAGATTTAGTGGAGAATTTAGTCATCTCGTCGAGGATAGATGATTTTAGCTGCTCTGCAGAGACTCTAGAGGCCATCGAATCAAATCCAACAAAAATGACCCGGAAACTACAGGGAAATTGCAATGGTGTCGATTCTAATTGAGAAGAGAGGGTATTTATGTCCCTGAACGGAAGTGGCGCGCGGTAGATTTCGACGGATTTCCATAGAAATGGAAGACCTGCAAAAGAAAACCCCATGAATCATACAGTCAATGAGATACTAACAATCACATGTGCTCCAACAAAGAGAAAGAGAAGCAGACCTAAGAGAAAAGAGGAGAAAACAGAGATGGTAAGAATTAGACGCTTGAATCCCGGCTTAGTTTTCCGCATGGTTTTCGTGTCGAAAGCGGAGTGTTCAAGTCCTGCATCCGATGATTCGGAGTCGAGTTGTGCAGGTTTCGAAGGTTCTGAGATTTCCGCCATTGCTGAATCGGACGAAAGCTCGGGGGGTTTAGTGGGGTCGCCAATTCATAGAAGATTTGCGAAAATCAACTATTTCCAAAATGGAAGACAATCCGAGTTAATCAATAATGAAAATATAAAATTAAGAAAAAATAATAAATCAACTTTTACCCCCCAAAATTTAGAACTTAAATTTATATATCAATTTTTACTCTAAATTTAAATTTGATCTGCCTAAATCACTTTCAATTTTTACCTTTTATTCAATTTTCGTTAATTCACCAACTAAACTCAATAAAAATCAAAGTAAAAATCTCTAAAACTGTATTGATTTTAATGAAAAGTAAGCTTCATACAAAATTATGTTGGTTAAATTATACAAAATACCCTTCAACTTTGAGATAGATTTCAATTATGCCCTTGGACTTTGAAAAGTTTCATTTTTACCCTTGAACTTTGAAATATTCTAAAAAATATCTTTTCGTTAAAATAAATGATGAAAATTGATGTAGCAGTTGATGTGTAAGAATTAGAAAACATACGTGATATTATTTACAACTATATAGAAGATTAAGATCATCGTTACCATTTATTTTATCTCAAAATATATCATTAAAATCAATTTTTACACATCAATGTCATATCAATTTATGTGAATGATGTTGTAAATGATGTCATATATGTCTTTCAATTTTTACACATTAGTCATAACGTCAATTTCCATCATATTTTAATAAAAAAAAATTCTCCAATGGCATTTTTGGAACAAATTTCAAAGTTCAATTCAAAGTTTAGGGGCATAAATGAAACCAACCCTTGGCTCAAGGGTATTTTGTATAATTTAACCAATTATGTTTTGATCAATGCTAAAAATTGATTGTACCAAGAATCACAAATTTCAACCAAAAAAAAAAGTCTTGATGTGATTTTTCTTTGAAATCGTTAAACTTTGTTGCAGTATGTGTTTATAATTTAGTGAATGCCCATCAGAATAATTTTTTAAAGAATTATTCAAAGGAAAACTTATCGAAAGATGAAAATTACAATACTTTTTCAAGTTTAAAGTAGAGATGGCCATACTTATCCAAGTTTAAAGTGCAATTTAATGAAACGGAAGGTATAGAATAAAAAATTAATACATGTTGCTAAGTGAGGGTAAATTTCAATATTTTCCCCTAATAATTAGATTTGATTTCGAAATTAATTTGGTTCACTTTGGCTCTAGGCCGAACCAAACCAACTAGCTAAAATGCTCTAATGGTTTGGTTCGGTTATGGCTAATTTGCACGTCGAGTTTTGATTTTATCCTCACATAATCACTTTCATTGATCGCTTATCACAAAGCATCAACGACAAAATCAAGTAAAAAAGGAAATGACTCAACGAGCTGCATCAACAATAACAGTTGAGATTTGTGAAGTCTAACTCAGAAATTCATCGAGAGACTCATTCAAGACCTAGATTGAGAAAATAGAGAAATGGAGAAAAAGAATGCTACAACACTATATAAAACCAAGACCCAAGAAAGAATGGCATTACCCAAGAACATTTTAGCACTAAAGCTTAAGTCGAACTTAATCTTCGAAGAGAGCTATGCCGCTTTTATTGCAGTCATGATGCTAGTACACAAGCAACCAACAAAACTTTAAGGGGCTGTTTGAGGCACTGAGTAGGTTATAATAACATGGGTTATAATAGTCTCTGGGTTATAATAGTCTATGAAATAATATAATATTATTTAAAATACAGAGTTATTTAGTCTGGGGTTATAATAGTCTGCGTTTGGGGTGTAGAATATTCCATAGGTTATTATAACACATGTTATTATAACCCTTGCCCCAAACAGTCCCTAAGATTCTTCTATTTTGAGAGTGTTTGAGAAAAATAAAGAACACTATATAGTCTTTTAAGAGTGTTTTTCAATGGGAGAAAAACTAAAAGAAATGCTATTCTCATTGTAGTCTTCATCATTTTTAGTAAAACCAACAATTGCCAAAGATATTAAACATAGTACAGTTGAACCAACCATTGTATAGTTTGTCGCCTTAGTTTGCTCACCCCCTATTCTCAACAATAAGATTGTCACAATTTAATCCAACTTACAATTCTATACAATTTGAAAATATAATATTAATCGTCGATCCAATCATATTTTAGTAGATAAGACATCTATTATCATTCTAGAAGTCAATAGTTTGATCCTTACACCCTGCAATTGTTGATCTATAAAAAAAAGCCATATCAGTCTTAAACATTAATAAATATGTATTTTCATGCCATCACTAGTGATCCATAATCATTAATATATATCCATTCTAATTTTCAATATATTTGTAATGACATTTTTAGTTGCTTTATTTTAATATTTTAACTAAATTAGACTAAAATTGTAAAGTCAGATGTAAAAGTATGAATCAAACTTTCAGCTTAAATTTGCAATTACTCCTCTTATCACTAAAAGATAAACATAAAATCAAGATTGGAGAATTGTTTTTCGTTTCAATTAATTTTACATCAACATTTGCCATCAGGATTTTTTTTTTTTTCATTTAATTTTACTACTTAACTAAGCAAAGATCACACCAAAGTGAGCTTAAGTCATCGTTAATTGACATGTACTTTTGATCGAAAGGTCAGAGATTCGAATCTCCCCACCCCAAATGTTGTTGAACTCAAAAATAAAAAAAAAACAAAGATCACACGCACAAAACAATTAAAATCCATAATTTTAAATAGAAAAAAGAAAATCCTCTTACTTTGGACTTTCTTCCATTTTGGTTCTTGTACTTTCAAACATCTAAATTTAGTCTACATACTTTCAATAAAACTTAAAATTGTTTCCTACTGTTACTTTGAAGTTAAGTTTTATAGAAATTAGTTAAATAATAATAATAATAATTTTCATGCAAGAAAAGACAAGGTGAACATATTTTTTAAATTTATAGAGAAAAGACTAATAGAGACTATTTTTTTTTTATAGAAAAGTTTACAATAAACTTAAATTAGGAACCAATTTTAAACTTTATTGAAAGTACAGTGACTAAATTTGGACATTTGAATGTACATAGACCAAAATGAACCGAAACCCAAAGTACAGGGACCAAAATAGTATTTTAACCAACTAGTTTTTAAAATTCAATAAAAAAAAACTACACAATTACAAATTTCCTAAAAACATTGCAGTACTGCTTAACATGTAAGGAAGTTGATGCTTTTTGATAAGCTACTTTCAGGTCCAGCATACTTCAACCCTGAAGGCCACCACAAAAGCTGGGGACCATAAAACCACAAATGCTGATGACCATGGAAGTGTCAAAAGAGTTGCAGGGACCTCAGCTAAGCCATATCCACCGTACTAAATCCCATATTTCCATCCATAGCTAAACATTTTAAGGTCCTTAACATCAATCCTTACAGTAACATCACAAGCGAAAAAATGAACGACGTCAAAAAAAAAAAATGAAAAGAGGAAACAAAAGTTACAACGGCTGCTTGTTCACAGTAGTCTCACAGCTGGTATAAAATAAAACACCGGCGAACAGGAATTTACTCTACCCGCTTTCATACTCTTGATTCCAATGCCAAAAGGATCTTCTTTCTTGGCCCCTGAAATCAGAGCTGATAGCTTAAGTACAAGGTTCTTGCTTCCAGCATTAAAAGAATAAATGAGTGAACACAATGACAACAAACAGGACTGGAGTTACGCTACTTTATTGAATCTGATATCAAGAGGATATGAAAGCTGACTGTCATCCAACTAATAACAGAGAACTACATTTTCTAAGTTAAGAAACTTTACAGAAAGATCTTATACTTTGTCGCCTTATGGATACCATTATTTACTTGGCTATTTTTTTGGTGTAAATCGATAGCTCTGTTTCACTCTTTTTCTTTTGTATCTCTTTTGTCCAATTGGAGAAGTCTCTTGTAACTCCTTTGGATGGGGTCTTTTTTCCCTCATCTTTTGTAATTTCATACATCAATGAAATTGTTTATTATGAAAAAAAACCCCACTAATAGTTAAACATTAAATAGTGAGTTCAAATCAACTACTCATCTACACAAGTAGTAAAGATAAAAGATGCCCAGAAACATACATAATAAAAAAGCTTAAAATTAAATCAAGGTCTTGCAAGTTTACCATTGGTACTCCTAAAGCCTTGAGATCTTCGTCACCCATGTGTACAAGTGCTGTCATATCAACCTATATGAAAGATAAGTTATAATTAGTTCAGGGAAGCTAAGCTGAAAGCTTAAAAGAAAGGATTTTACAATCCTTGAAAACATAAGATTTTCATACTTCCTCTGCTTGAAATGTAATGGAATATTTTTCAAGGCCCAAGGACTGCAGGAAGTCATCCACTGATGTATCACTCTGCATCAAAACTCGTGTTAATCAAGAAAAGAAAATAAAAACACAAAACGTCTGACTTTGAATTGTTCACACGGTTACTCCGCCCATCAGCTACAACATAAGGTCAGTTATTCCAAGTTTGATTACTACGACTTTAGTATAGCATCCAGTAAGCCTATTAAAATTTTAATTCAGCTAAAAGTGTCAACATATAACATGAATTTGGCCTACAGATAGGATGTCTCTGCAACTCATTAACAAAGCAGCAAGAGGGATTCAGGGATATGTAGACCGTAACAAATGCACTAATTTGAATATCATGAAGGGCTAACGGAGGAGCTCCAAGAGAATTTAGAAGCCAATGAAGAAAAAAAGTAAATATAAGAAAAGGGTTTACTTAAACAAATAACTTCCTGAAGTCTTCCAAATGACTGTCAACGACCAAAAAAATTAGTTTCTCAGACATGGAAGTTTTCCAGGTACAAAATTGAATACTAAAATGACCAACCACCATCATGTGTTTGACAGAATGCATATTCTCTAATCAAAACTTTAAAAAATAATAATAATAAAATAATAACAAAATAATAATAATAAATAATAGAATTAGAAGTTTCTTGCCTTCTGAGCAGCCTTTTTCCTAGTAGCAGGGTTGGCTGCAACTTTTTGAGTGGTTGAAGGACGAGCTTCAACAGAATCATTTTTTCTGATTGGTTTTGAAACTTCCAATTTTGGTTTTGGTGGATCATTATTCACAGCTTGTGGCTTCATTGTGCCAGATAACTTTTCACGTAGGTCCCGCACTCCTGAAAAAGATGAATTTCCACTTTGCTGTTGACTTTTCTTTTGGAGCTTCAAGCGAAGATCTCGAGCACCAACTTTGCGATCTTTAAAGCCATTAGAACATAGTTAAGAGCTTATAAAGTGGATTAGAACCATCTAACAAAAGAAGGGTTTTAGATGGTACAATTACACCCAATTCATACTTGAAGTTTGCGGTTCATCATCCTCATAGAGATCATGCTCCCACTTGTCATCTTGTCTCTGCCTGGAAGGTATATGGTATTGGCATAATATAATGAATACAGAACACTCAACAAATAATAACATGTAGATCAACTGTGCAGCTAACAAGAGAATCAAATATTCTCATAAAAAGGTATATGAGTATTGATGGCCGTCCACAACATCATTAAGACAACTTCAGAAAACCAAAAGCCTAAACTTATCAAGAAAGTTCATTTACATGTTCCCATCTCAATTCAAAAATGAAAGCAACAAGACAACATGCATTTAAAAAAGCTATGAAAGAAACCACACCCGTAAGCACCAAATATCAGAAAAGCTTCAACAATCTTTGAACATTAGAGAAAATAATCTATGCTAGTATCAATCAAAATAGTTTCCAGGATGGCAAGTTCAATCTATCATCATATGTAAAGAATGTGTACTGATGCACGAGTATGATCTTGAAGGTTACTTTTTCTTGGATGGAAAATGAGGCTTTCATTGAGAAGCTAGGAAACAATAAGAAACTACGAAAGGACAGTTCCCAGAGAAGTAGAGGAGCAAATTTAAAACTGAAAAAAAATCGAACAAACCAAGAGTCAGTTTTATTGGTATGGTTAATAAGTGTTGGTCAATTCGATTATATATAAGTTAAAACCATGAATATCTTGGTTGAATTAGATTTTCATTGTCTTAGTTGGTTTTTTATTTGGCTGCACACTGCAACCAATTTTCTTTTTCTTTGAGCAGCCAGTTCAACTTTTAAGGAAAGTCCATTTTCATTCAGTTATTTTGCCCCTCCTAAATCAGTGTTGTTTTTAGCCAAAAACCAAGCTAACTGAACCACTCACACCCGATAGAAGCCCCAAATAAGCATAAAAGCTGTAACCATCTCAAGATCTTTGACAAATATGCTAGATCGACCAAGTTAGTTTTTGGCAATGGTAAATCCCAATTACACATTAAACCTATGTAACAAATGTGTAGCAAAGCTTTAGCATAATCTTGGAACTACTGCTTGGATAGAAAACAAGACTTAAGCTAGGAAGCTACACAAAGTCATGAAGGCAAAACAACAAGCGCACAACCATAACTAATACACTAAAGATGAGTGATGACCTAATGTAACCAAACAATCCTCACTGCATTCCATCTAAGTTGTAACAGCTCAAGCTGCTCTAAAGACATACAAATCTACAAGATTCCAAAAACAACTCGAACAAGAAGAACCGCAAAGTTACAACCAAAATAGGCAACAGCTTCACTTTTAAGTAAAATCGCAAAACCCAGTAAGTTCAACCGCAGAAAAATAAAAAACCCCACTACCATAATGTCTTAGCTCTCGATTCCACCATAGTACCAAAACTTGAAAATAACAATAACTACAGTAAGAATTCCCAAAAACAATTGACTTCCCACATCTCAAAAATTTCCAAAAATCCAAACAAATGGAAAAAAAGACAACGAACCTCTTCCCAGTAATCGGCCGCCGGTGGGCAGAAAGGTCAGAAGAATTTCCATTGAGGCGGTCCTTTATAGACCTATGGGTCTCGGCCTCCAATCGATCAGCATACATCTTTAGAACTAAACGAGAGACGAAAAGCTCAACCCTAACCCTAAATCCTGTTCGAGAGAAAAATCTGAAGCAGGTGTGTTCGTACAGATTTCAAAAATGTATTGAAGGCTGAAGAAATCGAAAGAGCGAGAGAAGAAAGAGCGGGGGAACTGCAGTTTTTGGGGTCGCAAGAAGCTCCTCTTTGTTTTTCCTTCGTTTGCAAACGCAAACTTTTTGTCTTCCAATGAATTGCAGTCCAATTCGTATCTAAAATCTTTTGCCTTTTAACCTCATTTCTTAATCTCACATTGAATTTAATCAACATTAAATATGAATTTATATATTATATATAAATATAAACTTCTTTTTCAATTTTTTTTTAATTTCAACAGTAAGTGGGCAGAGAATTTGTTATGACATCTTCGTCCCATGTTTAACTTATTTTTAATACAACAAATATGAGATGGAAAGATTTTAACCCTCAATCTAAAAAAATAGTACATATATTAATTACCGTAAGCTATACTCACTTTGACACTTTAATAAGTTACTTAGGTGCCAATTGAGTTATACTCTTATTGGCACCTAAGTAACTTATTAAAGTGTCTTAGGTGCCAATAAGAGCATAACTCAATTGGCATAAAGTATGAGTTTACAACCAAAAGGTCATAGGTTCAAATCCCTTCACCCCAAATGTTGTTCAATTAAAAAAAAAATCAGTTACCTAGGTTCAGATTCAATCAATCTTATTTCTTATGGAATTTTATTTTCGACTAAAAGCCAAATGTTTGAATCTCTACTTCAAATTGCATTGAATACAACAGGAGAAAAAATGTTTTTTTAAAAAAAAAAAAAATTCAATATTTATTAATTTTATTAGAATTCAGTAATTCAACGTTTTTTTAGCACTAATAAAAAATAAATTGTGTAATATTTTTTTAATATACTAGTTTTATTCCGCGTTTATTGCATAACTTTTCTCTTTTAAATATAATTTTAATAGTATAATTTTTAAATTATGTATGCTAATAAATATATTATCATATAATCTAACTGTTTTTTAAGAATATTATATAATCTAACTTAACAGTATAATTATTAATATTATAATGTCATTGAATATTTATGTTCGAAGTTATGTGTTTATATATTATTCAAATATTTTTCATGTTAATGTAGATAGTTGAATTAAAACTCTAATATATGTATTAAGATTCATAGTAGTTAGCACAAATCGAAAATGGAATGAAATGGATTTGAATATAGCAAGTAGAAAAATAATTAAGTGAAATTATTAATTAACCTTTTTTTCTTTTTGCAAAGGAATGAATAATTAACTTTTACATCTTAGTAATGTATTAGTAGTTTCAAAAAGAAATTTAATTAGCGTAAAATCAACTTGATTTTATTTGTGTTTGAGTAGTACAATATCTAATTTATTCATCTTCTTCTCCCTCTCAAATCTAAACTTGAGTCGAGGGCTAAATAACTTGTTCTCGAGATTAAATATGCTACTTCAACTTGAGGTCTTCAGTTTTTCAAAGCAAAGTCTTGTGATCTTCAAGTATTCGATCATTAAAAAGTCTTTTAGGCTTCAGAGAGCTTTCAGTCTTCTAAGAGTTTTCTTTGAATTCTCTAAATTATAAATTAAAAAATCTTCTAAAATGGTAAAATGAGAAGTGGCATCCTTAAATTAAAGGACTATAGATGGGCTTGAACCTATTTGATTTTGTTTGACCCACTTATGTCATCATGAACCCATGGCATAATCTTGGATTAACCTATGTCATCACGCGACATGATGAATTTTGATAGGACTAATTTATTACATCATATAGACATGACACAATTATCACTTGAACTTTCAAAAGTTGCATTAATACCTTTAACTTAAAAAAAAAAAGGTTAAAAAATGCTCAAACCCTTAGTATATGGACGAAAACTGCTTATCTACACCACATTATCTCTCTCTTCTATTTTCTCTCTTTCCTGATTTGCTTAAATCTATGGTCTTACACTTCTCTATTTTTCCTTTTATTTCCATTTCTTTTTCAATACCCTCTTACTATCTTCTTCTATTTTTCAATCTCTAAAACTACCTACATTTCTCATATCTTCTTAAATATTAGAACTTTAAATAAACAACATGAGCTCTCTCTTATTTCTAAGCATGCCCAAACATAAATATAAAAAATTTTAACACCTAAATAGTCGATGTCTTTGAAGTTATCTTGAGTTGGAAAATAACCAATTTGAAACAACTCATATAGATACTCTTACTTTTTTTCTTCATATAGATACTCTTATTTTTCCTCCATTTGTCCAATTCTCAATCATGGGAAACATTCTTAATTGACTACAACAAATAGACTAATTTGAACTCCAAAAAGGATTATGTTTTCTTTCTTTTCCCTCTCACTAGATGTCCTCAAAATTACAAATGGTCATCATGTCTCCCGTTTTGTGTATTAAACGACCCAAATGTACTAACTCATATTACTAACGTACAACATTTGTTAAAGCATTTAAGTCATAAGGTCCCTTGGTGGTTCCATTATTCTCCTTTCTTCTTGCTATAGTCTATATAACTTGACTGAAGGGTGTAGTTTTAGAGATTGGAAAATAGAAGAAGAGAGTATAGAGGGTATTGAAAGAGAAAGGGAAAAAAAGAGGAAAAATAGAGAAGTGTTAGGCCATAGATTGAAGCAAATAAAGAGAGAGAAGAAATTGGAGAGGAAGGTAATGGGGTGTAGATAAATATTTTTCGTCCATATACTAATGGTAAGGGCATTTTTTTTAACTTTTCTTAAGGTTAAGGGTATTAATACAACTTTTGAAATTTGAGGGGTATTTTAAAACAAGGTACTTACAATTTCTGTCCATATATTAACGATGTAAGAGTATTTTTGAACTTTTTTTTTTTTTAAAGTTTAAGGGTATTAATGAAACTTTTGAAAGTTCAGGGGTATTATTTTTGAAACAAAGTACTAATGGTTTCCATCCAAAACTAACGGTAGGGGTATTTTTGAATTTTTTTGAAAGTTTAAGAGTATTAATGAAACTTTTGAAAGTTCAAGAATATTTTTGAACAAAGTACAAAGTTCAAGAGTATTTTCTATAATTTAGCCTATATATTATAAGCTTACATTTTGATGGGAAATAGGGAAAAGGTAGAAAGGTTTAGGGCAAAATACCTTTTTGGTCCCTCAGTTTTGCATTTAGTTCCCTTTTGGTCATTGAGTTTTCAAATTGAACAAATTTACCCCTGAGTTTTGTATTTCGTATCAGTTTTAGTATCTCCGTCAAATTTTCTGTTAATTTTTAATAGAAAGCTGACGTGGCACTTAAATATTATTAAAAAATATTTTTTTAATTTTTTAATTATTAAACTTAATATACGAAATACAAAACTCAGAGGTAAATTTGTTCAATTTGAAAACTCAGGGACCAAAAGGAAACTAAATGCAAAACTGAGGGACCAAAAAGGTATTTTGCCCAAAGGTTTATCCTTTTCAAATATAATAAATAAAATATAATAAATAAAATAATTAAATCATTTCATGTTAAAACTATAAAATTTAAAAGTTTTAGTATTTTAATTATAACTAGTTTTTCCTTGCATGGCTTGCCCATGGTTTATCCTTTTCAAAACTAAATTAATAAAAAAAAAATTAATTTAAAAAAATTATACGAATATGCAATTCAATTAAACAATAGAATTACGAATTATATACTTTTGTTACCAAATATTTGATGTTAGGTGTGTATACTTTCTTCAAATATTTAGTTAATTTTTTTTTCATGTTAATAAGGACAATCCAATTGAAATTCTAATATATATTAAAATACATAGACCACATAAATGCTTATTTCAACTAGCCATTCGAATGAATATGCTAGCTAAACGTGATTCCAGAAGGGTTAAGTTGAGTCTAGGAATAGTTTGAACACTTACGAGGACTAATGGATTGAAAGCAATATAATACTTGGTTAGTTAATAACATGAATAATGTTCATTGAATGTTGGTAGTGTGAGTATTTTTTGAGGATTACAAACAATAAAACAAACAAAACAAAACTCAAGAAACGATAAAAATATCTCTAGTTGCCATTTCTCTTTATAAAATATGTCCATTGAGAACAATCCTCTAACCAAACTTCAAAATGCCTAGCTTGTCGTGTATGAGTTGCCAGTGTATGTGCCATTTCATTTCCTTCCCTTGGAGTGAAAAGAAAATCTAAAATATGATGTGTTCTAAAGAGCAATTTGAGGTGGTTGATAAGTGGTTCGATTTCATTATGTCGATGATCTCGGTTTGTTACAAGATTCCAAACTATTTTGGAATCAACTTCAGCCCAAAATGGAGTTAGGCCCGCTTCTTGCGTTAAGCGAACTCCTTCCACTAGAGCTTTGGCTTCTGCCCGTTCCACCGAGCTCTGTCATGGTGAAAAATTATGTTGCCGCCATCATCTCTCCCATGGAATTGCATTTGATAATTTTTGCTCGATTTCGCAAGTGCCAAATCGTTACAAGTAATATAGTACAGTGAGTACCAAAATTGTTTTCCATAAGGAATAAATGCTACCAATTACCAAATTCTTAAGCCTCAATTTTATCCGAACACTGAATAATCAAAGGAAGATTGAAATTTAAACTTGCTTGCGAATAAACGAAATAAAGCTAAAAAACTAACAAAGTAAAACATAGGATAAATTCAATTGCTAAAGGCTCTAGAACAATGATTTCACTACTATCTTCTCCTAGTCTTCTTTCATTATTAGATGAAATAATTTCTATTTCTAGGTTGTTGGCAAGTTATACCCTATGGACTGGATATCCTCTCTCAAGCAATAACGATATTATTTGAAAAGTCAATTGCCTATATCTCTATGACAATTCAAGCAATTCAAATATGATGAACGTAGAACTTAAACATTTGCCACAAAACCTACAAGGATATCTCTATCTCATTTATAAATTAGGAAAAATAATTCAAGTTCATCAATAATTCTTGTCTCTCAACCTCAAATTATGACATAAAATCAATGTAAAAATTAGTCAAATCAAAACATGCATTAAGCTCAAAAAAAATTTCACAACCACAAATAAAATAAAAATATCAACTAATAATCAAGAAAGAGTAGGATTCGATGAGCAATTACATCAAGGCTCTAGAAAAAGTTAATTAGTTCATAATGAAAATCTCAACAAAACTCTTAACTAGCAACAATATTACAAATGAGAAAAGAGGGGGAAAAGGGAAAAGAAACAAATTCCGACGATTCTAAAAGTTTCCAAGCGTCGCTCTCGCTCCATTCAGTTGCTTGAGTCCTCAAAAATAGTATCCAGCAGTCTTCCTCTCTTTCAATCTCGAAAATTTCCTTCAAATTTAACAAAGAGATGTATTTATAGGCCAAAAAACCCTAGTTGTGCATATCAGATTCACGCTTCAAAGTTCGTAGCTCCTAGGTGCCGAAAATAGCACCTAGGCGCTACCATTATGTCTTGGCTAATTGTTTGTGGCGCCTTTTTTTTTTTTTTTTTTTTTTTTTTTTGTACTCTTCAACTTGGGAATTCTCTGATTTTAGCCTTGAAAATGCAATCTTTATTAACCTGCAAAAATAAATGAAATGCACGAATTAAAATCTAAAAACTAACTAAAAATAACCTAAACAAGATATAATAAATAACTATAAAATGAAATTATCAATAACACTCATACTTAGAATTGCTGCATCCACATTTAGTTTATACTGGTTTTGTGTTGGTGGAACCCATTTGGGAGGAGAGGCGTTATGGGAAGTGAAATAGATCAGGCTGCTACTTCTCTCTCGACGATTACTACTGCTTCCATAAAGGCATTAGGTTGACTTCTTGAAACTGTAGGCTTTTGGGCTGCCATAAAATCATCTACGACGTTTGAAGCCCAAAATATTGGGTCATTCGCCATTCCTTGCTTCTTTGTCAGGCCAATGAAAATCACATCATTTCAGCATTTCCACAAGGCCTCAATGGCCATCAAAAATACTGTCATCACCTCTTTTTGGAGAGCCACTTGTGCCCTACAAAACAAATATAACGATCAGTATAATGGAATTGAAAAAGGCTTTGCACTAGATTCCACTGAGCCCAATGCTTCCTTATCGTCTTACAATACCACACTATTGTTTCGCTTTCTCTCCCACAAAAAGCACATCTTGGGTCACATTGGAGACGTCACTTTGACAAGTTTAACTTGGTGGACAAAATATTAAGACTAGCTCACCAAATGAGGATCTTTATTTTGCTTGTGATATTGATTTTTTATAGTACTATAAAAATGCTATATTTATCTTGTTCATTAGTGCTGGTTTGATGGAGTTTAATTGGTTATTTTATAGGAATTTGAACAAATGGAGTGTTTTAGAGCAATTGTGGCAAACTAGGATCAATTTAGAGCTAATTAAGCGATAATTAAACAATTGAAGGATGAGGAATTGAAGAATCAGCTATTTGATCCCAGGCGAGAGCGTCTCAATGCCATAGAGAGCGTTAAGACGCTGGAGATGGATAGATTGGCGAGAACAGGGTAGCGTCGAGACGCTACAAGGGGACAACATCTAGCAACAACCCTTGTGCTCTATAAATAGATCTTTTCCATAATTAGGTCAAGTGTCTTAAGTCTTGTACAACCGTCTTGAGACCATTTTAGCATTTTCTTTATTGTTTTAGTATTTTAGGCTTATTTTTAGGAGTTTTGGATCAAACCATGGTGTCAGGCTTTGCTATTTCGGTGGTCGGCTAGACTATTGTCGTCAATTCAGAGGTTTGTTGGTCTTTAATTATTATGTTGTGAGGATTTATTGTTAATTGCACTCAATTTCAGTTGTTGATTGTCTCTTAATTCTTGTTTCAATTATGAGCATGCTTGTAGATTAAATTGACGCATTAATTGTAGCATGTATGTTCATTCCGCTATGCATGTTGTTTGAGATCCATAATTGTCAAGAACGCATGCTTAATTTTAGTAGCGAATAGGCTGGCTCATGTTTGCGTTTTAGAGGTTGTTCCTCAATTTTGTAGTTTGCATGATAGCCCTTAGAATTAAGAGAGCATGTTAATTAAATTAAGCTATCCAGTTTAATTACTTCGTCCTAATGCGATTAATTGGTTAGTATGGAACGCTATCGTGCTCAGCTAATTAATTAATTTAGAATTAATTTGATGCTAGGTTGAATTAGTTTAATTAGGAGACCTTAGGGGGCTTTTTTGGTTGTCCTGGTTAAGTCGATTAGGTGATTAATCAAGAAATTGAGTCTAGCATTAGTTTTTAGTGATTACTTTGTTAGCCCGACATACTCCAAATTGGTGCTCTTGGTAAAATCATCTCTTTTTTTCTAGTATTTTATTTCCTTTATTTCCACTTTTTACAGCTTCCCCCCCCCCCCCCCCCCCCGATTTCGGTAATAAGAAATCTAAAGAGGGAAATTGATAGTCAGTTCCCTGTGTTCGACTCGATCCACTGGTACTGTAAGTAGCTAGGATATCTATAAATAAATATTAATTTTGACGAGTCTCGACAACTCGCATCAATTTTTCATAAAGTCTTCCACCACTCTAAAGTAGAAGTGTTAGAAGACGAGGAAGTCTCATGAATCATATCCATTGCCAATTTGTATCGACTTCGAACTAGGTAAATTTCCTTTCTATCATAATGCCAAAAGAAAGTGTCCGGATGGTGGCTACCAGCTATTGGGATATCCCAAAATTTCTCGACATCATCCTGCACAAACAAATCTTCCAGTAGTTCAATGTTCCAAGCTTGGCTCCTAGAAAACAGACATGGGACACGTCGGTCAACCAAAGGGCGTTACATTGAAATCAACTTAAAAGTTTTATCTCTAGGGATCCATTGGTCTACATAGATATAGGGATGTCCATTTAACCCGCGGGGCCGGGGCCCCTCGGGGACCCGCCCCGAACGGGGCGGGGAATCCCCGTTTACACGGGGAATGGGGGAGGGAGCGGGGAGGGATTTTTCCCCGTTGGCTAAACGGGGACGGGGACGGGGAATATATTCCCCGCCCCGCCCCGCCCCGATTCCCCGCCCCGCCGGCCCCGATTCCCCGCCCCGCCGGCCCCGATTAATAATAATAATAATATATATATTATTACCTATAAATATATATTTTTTTTAAAAAAAAAAACTATAGTAGGAATTAGTTTAAGAATATTTCGTTATAAAAAAAAATTAAAGTCTATGTTGTAATATTGAAATTTGAATTTTTAGAAATTAATTTGTTTCGACATTATAGTATTTTTACTTATGGTATATTATTGTTTTTATTATTATTTTTATTAGGAAATTTTATAACATTTACTTTAAATAGAATTATATTGAAAATTATTCATTTAGAAATAAATTTTTATTATGGTTGAGAATAAATTTAAAAAAATAAAAAAGATAAAAAAAAAAAAGAACGGGGAAAAATTCCCCGCGGGGAACCCGATCCCCGCGAATTCCCCGAGGGGAATCCCCGCCCCGATCCCCGCGAAATTAAACGGGGAATTTCGCGGGGACGGGGAATGAAATGGGGGGCGGGGACGGGGACGGGGAATCCATTCCCCGGCCCCGCCCCGCCCCGTGGACATCTCTACATAGATATCTATCAATTCTCCATTCCCAACTCTCCATTGCCTACCCTTTATAGCTAGCTCAAATCTCCACAAAACGCCTCTCAAAACATAGGATGGTCACCCACCCAACCTAGCATTCAGAAAAGCCTCAAGGGAAAAATAACGAGCCTTTAAAATGGTTGACACTAAAGATTGGGACCTCTGAAGAATTCTCCACGTATGTTTAGCAAAAAGTGCCTGATTGAAGACCCTTATATCTTTAAAGGTCAAACCACCTTTATCTTTAGGCTTTTTCAT
Source organism: Trichosanthes truncata (assembly GCA_033996785.1). NCBI lineage: Eukaryota > Viridiplantae > Streptophyta > Magnoliopsida > Cucurbitales > Cucurbitaceae > Trichosanthes > Trichosanthes truncata. Next base: position 41,690,321 of record MU867259.1, on the reverse strand, counting down.
AGAAGCCTAATTAAGCCAGTGAATCTTACGCCCTTGCTCAGAACTACTCCACCAGAAATTAGCCATAAGTCTGTTCAAATCATGGAAATATCCTTGGAGTAGCTTAAAACATATGAACGGTGGGTATTGCATGTGCGATTGCTTTTTATGGGCACCTCTTTCCCAGTATTTGAGAATAAATCAAATGTCCTTTCTATCTTTGTTATACCTTTTGCACTTTGGTCTTGATATGATTAATAGGGACTTTTTTATTTTTTGTTAAGGAATAAGGGAACCCTAAATATTTCCCATGGGTATGGAACAATCTTGACCTTCAGAATGCTTGACAACAAAGCTTGTATCTCAGAATCCGTTTCTGGTCCAAAATCAACTACTGATTTATTAAAATTGATGACCGAGCCATGATGACCAAGCCAGTAGCGGCTTCATAAACATCCAAAATTCTCTAGAGCTTCAAGAGTTCCACTTGACCTGACGAGTTGGTAGTGCCAGTATGTGTTCCTCAAAGTTAGGATAGAATTCGGTCCTGCATATGATGGTTTATTTTGCTAGAGAAAATGTTATAGTAATGTTGCAGCGAACCAATAAAGAGAGATTTGCGAGTTGAATTTATTGTCTACATTCTTTTTTGTTCAATTGATTAAACCTCTTACATCTCTCACTCTTTTTATACTTGTATTTTTAGTACTAAACTTTATTTCCTATTGCATAGAGGGATTTGTTAACTAGATCTGCTTTTAATATTTCGTTCTTTTGGTAAGAGCTACCAAACTCCTTTAGTTTTTTGTACTTCTTAAAAATTATTTCTTATTAATTTCATTTAAAAGAAAATATTTCATTCTTTATTGTTTGGTGACTGATTACTATTGTTGCTTAATAGTAGCATGTAATAATACTTGGTTGCACCTCGAGTGTAGGAATTTTCCTACACCCCATTCTTCAATCCTTGAAAATAAGGAGAGAGAAAGCACAGTTAGAAAAGAGAAATATTGAAAACATTTTCTCTCTTATTGTTGTCAAGGATTGAATGGTGGGGTGTAGGGAGATTCCTTTACCCCGCGGTACAACCAAGTATTGTTCTACAATTTAGATACAAAAATCCTTAGGGGACGATATCTAAGTACCATTCAAATTACTTGTGTTGACCGTATACTGCACATAAACAACTAGTGGATAGGAGATGAATCAACAAAACTACTTGAGAGCATCTCAATGCTTGTAGATTCACACAATTAGAAAACCTGAGAGATGTTGTCCACAATGTCTTGATGGTTGCATAATCAAGCTTCAAAATTCATGTAGGCACAACTTCTCAATGTTGGCTTAGAGTATTGAGATACTATAGATGGGAGTACACGCGTCAATTAGGGTACAATGTTGAAACGTTGTTCCAACTAGTGTCTCAATCCTATTGTGAGATTTTATAAAAGAGATCATGCTTACACTGCAAGAGGGGGGAACCAAGAAGGAAGGAAGCAGATTGAGAATTAAAAAAATTTGGAGGGCATGAGACCATTGGATAGTTGAAAAAAGAAAATTTCAAAGCTTGAGATTCTAGAGATTGATTCGGGGAGGAACAACTAACACAACAAATTTAATTGTTCTTGTTTCCCTTAATTTACGTGATTTTCTATGAGCTTTAGTTTTTTAATTAATTATGAATAGTTAAAATTTATGTTCCCAGAAATTGATCACTACAAGAAAAAAAAAGAACATAGCTAATAAAAAACGCTAAAATAGACTTTTTATAGCTTTTTTTAAAAGTCTCGACAACTACTGTTATTAAAAATCCAAAACTTTTGATAGCATTTTTTTGTTAGCTATGATGAATTCTATAAAAAAAACATAAAAATATAGCTTATTTATCTTGCTATGAAAATCTATTATAGCTTAATTATTAAAGCTATAATATGTTTCTATAGGTATAAAGACGTGCTATTATAACCTTACAATTGTAATAACATTTTTTTGACACTATCATAAATTTTTATAGCTTTCTTTTTATGCTATTACAAGGTTTTATAGCTTCTTTTTGTCACTATAAATTACCAATACCAATGTTTATTATTTCTTATGTGATATTAAATATTTCACTCATATTAATCATATATCATATAAAATAAAATGATGCTGAACACAATTGCTTCAATTGGACATATATGGCACTTAAAAATATCATAGCTCTTCCACATAATTGAAATTTGCTAATTAATTCGTTACATCATCATATACAATAAGTTGATGTCCAACAACAAAAGAAATGAGTCAATGAAATACAAAAGTCACCAAGTTTTTAAAATTAAATTAGCATGAGGACCAACTTCAAGGACCAAGTATGTAATTATCCCCATCACATATGTAGGAGCCATCATTTCACCAACCCAAAAAAAATTATAAATTATTGTTATTATTTACATTATATAATACATATAACAAAACACTTACTAAGAACATGAACAAACTTTTTTTAAACTGATCTTAGTCACATTTTGTTTTATCATTCATATAAAAGTTCGCAAAGAAATTTGAAACATCGACTAATTGAATTAACAATACAATAAGATTACTTGCATAGAATTAAACAGTAACAGAAATCTGCCACATAGGCCATTTCAAAACTTATATTAAACAAATGTCATTTTTTATGAAAATTTTTAGGTTTACCCTAGCTGATTTTTTTGCAATATTTTTCTTACATTTTTACTCTTAGAAGAAGTTTCTTACTCTATATTAATAATTTTATTGTACTTTATTTTATTTTTTCATAATTGAGATGCTTCATTAATGGTAAATGATTTTATTATTAATTACATAACATTATTTTAATTAATATTAATATTTAGTGAACTCATCAAGTAACCAAGAAACCATTTTGGGATAAATTAAATTAAACATGCTTCAGCAAAATAATTGAACTTAAAAGCTTACACAATCAAAATACTTACGCAACAGATTAACGCAGATTATGGCTAAATAGGTTTAGATTAGGTAGAAGTTTGCACTATTTTAAGGAAGAAGCTACAACAAGAGCTTATCTTAACCCACACCACAGCCCTTGCAGAATCTTCCCAGCTTTTCTTAAATTATGGGTTAATTCCCATTAAACCAAGCTACCAGTTGTGACCAGTGTGCATTAGGTGAGTTGTTATCCCTAACTTCCTCACTTAGCTAGCTATTAACTCAATCAAGGAGCTAACGTGATTTTAAGTGATGAGCCTCCCCTATTTTTTCCAAAACTCGAGGAGACATTGCGCAAGTTTGGTTGGCCATTCGAAACTGAGCATCAACAGTAAAAAGCTCTCAAAACTAGATTAATTAAACAAAGAAGCCTTAAGTTCGGGTTAAAACAGAACACACATCCCCAATCCTCACCTCGAGGTGTTTAGTTCATAATACAAGTAGAAATATAAAGAAAGTTATAAATGAAAGCCATAAAACCTACTAAAAACAATAAACTAAACTAAAGAAAGAGAGAAGAAAAGTTGAATGGAAAGTTGCCCAAAAAGGGTCTGAACATTACTATCTTCTTCCCCAATGGTTGGCTTCCTTTTCTCTGAAAAATATTGTCACTTGCTCCCTCAAATCGAAATCATCATTCCCTTCAAAAGCTATCTCAATTAATGCAGCTTCTTCATGTTATACTGCCCTAACTTGAATTAGGGTTGAATAGACTTCGTTAATTGAAATGGCGCTCTCCTATTGGTTCATTCATGTTGATTCAGCTGACATAATGCCAACTCAATTAATGAGCTCTGCTCCCACGTGTTAACTCATGTTTATGAAGGGAATAATTGAATTAAACCCACAACGGAAGCATAGGAATCGTCTTTGATTTATTTAGAATTAAACTAAAATACAAGGGTTAAACAATAAATACCTTCCAAATATGGAGATTCTTCTGGCAGATCTTTATCTCTTCCACAAAGTCTTCCTTGCTATGACTCGAACACAGGACCAAGGCTTGTGGGAGTCTCTTGAAAGAAAATCCACAAGGGATTGGAGAGGAAGAGGTCTAGAGAGAATTCTCTAATTCTCTCTATTGAGGAGATGTATGTTCTGAAGAATGGCTCAACCCAAGGGTCCTATTTATAGTGACCAAGGGAAAATCTTTGCCATAATTAAAATATTATATTTTAATATCTAATATATTAAAATATATCTTGTATTTATTTGAATCTCATTCAAATCTCCTACGATATTTATTTATTTGAATCTTATTCAAATTCTATAAATATCTTTTATTTAATATATCAAATATACATTAATTATTTTAATATTTAATGTATCAAATACAATAAATATATTTTCCTCTTTTATATTTAATATATTAAATATTAATTTGAACACTTCAAATTAAATATTAAATTTGAACACTTCAAATTAAATATTAAATTTGAACATTTCATATTTTAATATTTAATGTATCAAATACAATAAATATATTTTCCTCTTTTATATTAAATATTAATTTGAACACTTCAAATTAATATTAATTTGAACATTTCAAAATTTTCTTTTAACTAAATTGATCTTTTAGTGTTACTATGAGCTAGCAATGAAACCTTATGGACCTACAGATTATAAGCTCAAATGATACAAAATTAATTAATTAAACTCTTTAATTAATTAATTTTTATTCATTAACTATAGGTCACTCCACTATAGACCTAGAGTTGCACTCTTATGCACTGTAGGACAAGTTGTGTCCATAGATATAATCATTACATGCAAGTCGATCATTCACGAGTTGTTCGTAATTACAACTGGGTCAAAAATCCGTTTTACCTCTATAATTACATCTTACACCTTAAGTACCACTGATCCTCTAATGAACAATCTGTTTATAATCTAATTATAAACTAAGTCCCTCTCAGGCTAGTGAGAGGGTGGGGCCCCATTGTTCAAGTTCCGAAATCAGCACTTAAGGGAATTACTCATTTACTTACCCTATATGGGAAGAAGTGAATTCCATCTTGTGAAATTATGTTCCCAGCTCCCTATTTAGTCAAGTCCCCAAAATGGTAGGCATATTGAATCGGCTACAAAAGCCACTCTCACCCATGCAAATCAAAGGACAAGCCCTCATAGGCAGGAGTTCATAACTCACTCAGGATTAAGATCGAGTCGCATATGATCATCTTGATGAAATATTAATCTTCTCAATTAACGGATTTATAAAGAGAGATTAAATATTTCGTGGTCCAGTCTTATACAAACTCATTGTATAAGATACCCCCACTCACATGTCTCCACATGAATGATTTGGATCAAATCATTTGTAACTATTACAAAGTGGGCCGTATCAATAGTGTTACCAGGATAAGGCACCCAACCTTATCCATATACTATGACCCTTTAGGTTATTTCTTGAACATGATCATTTCGTATGTCAACCACATACTATTCAAGATTACACTAATAACCTTGGATTTTTCATATAATGGATAATATTATATTGCAAATAAAATAATCAAAATTATTATTTATTATTAAATAAATTATTAATTACGAGGCTTTAGGGCATAAATTCCAACAATCTCCCACTTGCACTAAAGCCGGCGAGACATGTATCATAGGGCATACTCTATACCCAACATGTTCTCCCACTCTCCCTAGCAAAGATGAGACATGTCTCGTAATCCTAGACATTCTGGGTGACCCTCAAACACTTTAACCTGGAGAGTTTTTTTATATAGATCCAAAGAACTGCCATTAAAAGCCATCTTGGTCACTACCATGATGCTTTCTCTCTCTCGATATGATTCCCTATACATTGGTGTTTTCTAATTTCCTTAATATTAGTCTTTGCACCACTATTATCATAATAAAGATGATAGACTAAATCATATCCGAAACACCTTTCAGATATTCAAGGAACTATTTGAGTCAGACAAGTCTTTTTGTTGCTTCACAAGCAAAACGATTTAACTTGTGTACCATACTCCACCACTTAGGGTAAAATTTATCCTTATATAGATTTCCTAAATCTTTGTAAGAACCAGTGTATCTTGTAAAAATCAAATCTTTAACTCTATACACAAAAATTTCTCATCATCCATAGATAATTTGAGAAAGTTTTTAATTTTCTACTCAATGGTCATACCATTCGTGTAACTGATATATACTAACCAATTGTATATTAAATGTTTAGTCTCATTTATGCATATCATATACTTTCAACATTTGAGGTGTCTTAGGATAAATTTCCTTAGACATAAATATCAAATATTTGACAACAATTTTGTCAATATAAAATGTTTGAGATAAAGTTAACATTTTGTCCTTAAAATCTTCATTTTGGACATTTAAAATATACTGAGTCATTCCAAATCACTTATTTGGAATTGGTTACTTAATCAACGTTTTATGTTAGACATCTTACATCATTCATAATGGGTAAAAATATCACCAACATAAAACATGAGAAAAATCCACTAAGCAATTAATGATTTTCTTGTCTATACAAGCTTCATTAATATTTATCCAAAGTCATAGATTTTGATACTTTTATCAAACCTTATATTCACAGATCTAATGGTAAAATTCATTTCATAAATGAACCTTTACTATTTCACAAACTTTTTGCTTTTGATCTTTGAAAATAAACACATTTGATTGATTTGTGTAGATGCATTATCTAAGAGTTCTTTTCATAAAAGAATTCTAAACATTCATTTATTTATTTATTTTTATATCACATATACAACAATGAATTAAATAATGCTTACAGATTTCAGTATGGCAACAAGTGAGAAAATTTACTCGCAGTCTACTTTCTCTTATTAGGTTTAACCCTTTGCCATTAGTCTCACTTTGCAGGTAATAAGCCTTCAACTTTGTCATCTACATGACAATTTGGGCTTCAATTAAGTCCTTGTAAAGGTTGAGTCATCTCATAACTCTCCCAGTACGATGAGGCTTATCCAATTTATGACTAGGATCCATTTGACTTTCAAATATAATTAAATTGTTAACAACTTTTGTTAACTATTTAGTGGCTTCACTTGGAACCAATTTATTAACACTATCTCACCTTATTAAAGGTTTGTAGTCTTTTATTTGACATTTCTTATAAAATTGATATTTGTCATACAAATACCTTATTCGTTTTAGGACTACATAAAAGACCATTTTATACTCCTTAGAGGTGGCCTACACTTAGGCTTATCTTTGAACATATTGATAGCATTAATTTAGTGCTATATTTATGTCCAATTATTGGCTAGTTTTGTATTGAATTAGTGAACTTTGATGTATTTCTCTTGATTTTGTAGAAACCGAGCTAACGGAGCAAAATCAAGTGTTCGAGATTACTTTGATGGATAATGGAGTTTTTTTTAGAGTTTTATTGAAGATTCAAGAAGAGAAGATAAAATTATTAAAATGTTATAACTCTTGCATTTCTTTTATTTTTATAGGTGATCAAAAGTTGTATTTTGAAGGTCATGCTTGAGGACTTTTTGGAGGACTTTCAAGTTGAAGTCTAAAAAAAAAAAAAAAAAAAAAAAAAAAAAAAAAAAAAAAAAAAAAAAAAAAAAACTGAAAACGGGCTCCTAGGCGCCCGAAACAAAGACAGCAATCTGGGAAGGCAGAGAGGGCAGCACCTAGGCGCTGCGATAACAGCAGAATGCGGTTTTTAGATCTGTTTTGGATCTCTGCTATAAATACCATCTTTTCTCTTCGATTTTGGGAGGCCAAACCGAGGGTTTATGTCCTAAACTCAACTCCAAGCTATTTTGAGAAGATTTGGGAGCATTTGTGAGCGGATTGAAGCAATATTGAAGATTTGGAGCTTGGATTCTTGGGATAACACCTCAAAAACTCAAGATCTCCCTTTGTTTGCAATTTCTTCCCTTTTCCTTTCATTTTTAGTTCATTTGTGGCTATAAAGTAGAGATTTTTTGGTTGTATTAACTGATTTTGTATGATTTAATCCCTACTTGCTTGGGTTTATTGTTAAACACTGTTTTATGCTTGATTGTTGAAAATTTTGGATTGATTTCTTAAGTAATAGATGTTTATTGCTTTTAGGGCTTTGAATCATTTATGCAATTGTTTCTTAATGCCTTTAACCATTGTTTCTCTAATTAATTAAGGTATTTCTAAGTTGAGCTCGAGAGAGAATACTTAGTTTAGCTTAATGCGCAATTAATTAACTGCTCGAGTGACAGCGAGGTTAATAGTTAATTAATTGTAGATGGTGATGAACATTAATTAGTTGGACATTGGTTAATCGATTAGTTTTCTAAGTGGAAACTTGAAGGAGAGAAACTTAGACAATAACCCAATTGCATAACTAGTGTTTATTTATCGGAGTGACAGTCGAAGTTAATAAATAAACATTAGAAGTTCGTAATTAAGAGTCTTAACGCCTTGTATGAGTTAGCTAGCGCTAGGGAGACCTAGGTTAGTTAATTGGTACATTGAGAGTGGAGGAGACCGAGAGGAGATTCCACGTCTTTAGAGCTTCTAGACTTATGAGTTCATTGTCCATGGGGTTATAATTGTTTGTTAACTTAGTAATTAATCCTCTCCCAAGTTATCCTTCTAGTTTGTGCCTCCCATTTATTTTTCTATTTTTATTTTCTTTTGTTAGTTAGTTTATCTTCTCTTGATTTCGATTCTCTAAATAAAATTAAGTGAAAGTATTCGTGGTAATTAATTGAATTAAAAGCCAATCTCTGTGGATTCGATACTCGGTAGGAATACCGTTTTATATTACTTGACCCGTGCGCTTGTGGAAACGTATTTGTACGCCCATCACATATACAAGATTTTTAGGCTTGTGTTTATCATATGAGCTTAACATTCCCAAATGGTGAAGTGTTGTAAACCAACTTTACTACTCTTCTATAATCTTTAAAATTGTCTCATAGACACTTTTGGAGGGAATCATGTTCACCATGCAATCTCTATTGCATTTCCTAACCGAAGTATGGTAATGGTGTGTAACTCATTACTGATGTGACCATGTCTAACAAGGTCCTGTTTCTCCTCTTGCAGTACAATTTCACAAAATTGTACTTAGTATTAAGATAATTGGGATAAAAACCCATTTTTTGTCAATTAGTTTTAGTACGTAAGGTTAATGTACTTTCTATTATGATCTGATCATAATATCTTGATAGATTTAATTACCTAATCGATAAACTTTAGTCTTAATTTTCTTGAACATTTCAAAAATTTAGACTTATATTTTATTAGGTAAAGATACTTGTACCTTGAATGATCATCAACTAAAGTGACGAAATATTCATGACTTTATTTGACCTTTACATTCACCAGACTACTTGGGTCAGAATGTGTAAGCCCAAAGTATTCTTTGGCGTTCTAGCCCTATCTAATAAAGGCCCAATAATTATCTTGCATGAAGGCAAGATCTACAGACATGTAAAGTAATTAACTAACTTTTTAGAAAATTACCTCTTACTAGTCTTTTCATTCTATTCAAGTTGATGTTAATCAACCTTAACAGCCAAAGTTAAGTATCATCGTATAGGAGAAAATAATGTCTTTCTATTTTGGATTCTATAATCCTAAATATCTCAGTATTTTGTAGTATAGTATATGTCAACATTTTTAACATATACAAATTGTTCTTATTTTCAGCTGAATGTATTTTCAAACAATTTTGAAAATATAAACTTTCATTTTTGTAATAAAGTTCGAGAAATTGAATTTCTCTTATGGTTACTAAAAACATCATATTCAGCATTATGTAACAATTTTTACTTAATGACATCTTAATGTCTCCCACTACACTAATTGAGATAGACTTCCTAGTGCTAACTTGTAGAAACTATTATACATGTTAAGTATTTTCCAAGAATTACATATTAAATGTAATGAAGAATAAATTTTGATAGTAGATCTTATATCGACTATCTAGGTGGCATTATTTATATTCCACAAAAAATCTAGTAAATCAAATTTACTTTCATTTATATTTTTCTTCTTAGAGGTATTTCAAAAATTCCTCTTATTATGATTGTCCCAGCTAATTTAGGAACTATTTCCTTTTATATAGCTTCAATCATTTGGTTTCTTTTATTGGAATTTTGTAATACTTAAATTCGAGATCATTTAAACAATTTTCTAAATTTAGTTTATGTTAACTTCAACATCTCATATGTTGTTGTCTTTTATCTTCTAAATTTGACATCTAACATGTCAACTAGGAGAATACGTACAAGCTATCTCGTTTACTTTTGATTCATTAATCATGTGCTTCACGAACAATTCGAATAGCATTAGCAACAGGTTTTGAGAATATTTTTCAATAAAGACAAACTCAAAAATTTACACTACCATTATAGTGTTAATGTTACTTTTCCAAGTAATAAAATTTCTCAATTTTGACTTATCAGTAATAAAATTAAAATTATGAGAGAAATTGACATAATGTTGAAATATATATATAATTTAACATCATGCAAACAATTATCCACTCAATTTTAGCAAAGAAATCAAACAATTTGAAAAATGAACCCTATAAATCATTTCTAATGCTATGGTACTTTAGTGAGTTAGAACAAGTGCCGACGTAGGGTAGGTCAAGTATTCATTCACTAAACTGAGACAATCTCAACCAAGTATTATAGTAGAATAACTCTTATTCCTATAATATTTAGTTACCATTAGTTTGGTCAAGGACATCAATAACAACTTTAATGAGCCATTTGTAAGTGTGACCCATAATTTTAGATCCCGTAATTTTATCCCAACAAGTGCCGCCGTAGGGTAGGTCAAGTATTGGAAACAAAACTACAATCCTATCCTTCTCAGGAGTTCACCCTGAAATTGACCCATGCAAACACCTTCAGTAGGGAGGACGGTCCAAAAGCCGCCACGAGGCCCCGCATGAATCTCACGATGTGAACCAATGATGGAGATCGTAGGATATGTTGACACATTTCCTTCTTCCACTTACTATAATACTTTCTCAAAAGATTCACCCTGATATTGATCTATGCAAACACCTTCTGTAGGGAGGACGGTCCAAAAGCCGCCACGAGGCCCCACATGAATCTCACGTTGTGAATCAATAATAGAGACCGTTGGATTTTGACATGTGTCCTTCTCCCACTAAGTATTTTGAAATAGAGTTTTCTCTTACTCAGACAAATTAGGCTAATCTCATTTATCTAAGTTCCTCAATCTACCTTTCATAATCCTTATGTTGTTAGATTGATTTTAATATGAATTACTAAGTTTTTAAACTATTTAAAAAATAATAATAACATTATGAGCATGCTTAGTGAAAATAAATAAAATTTGACTAATTCAACTCCCAGGTCGGTTCCCAGTTAGAAGTGTTCCATTTCGGTCAGCTTAAATACCCCAGTCTAGATAGAACCTTCCATAGACGGAGTTCCCTTATAGTCAATTTTTATTTCAAATTCATTAATCTTTAATTAACTATTAATTATTAGATTAATGAACATAAATATTTTTAATCTTATTAAAAAATAATTCACTTTGATAGTCTTAAAAAACTTCCATTTTAAACCCTTTAAAAAAAAAAATTAAAAGATTACCCTAAATTCTAATCTTATTAGAAAATTTAAACTATTTTAAACAAGAATCAAGAATATCTTTAATAAACGGAAACTCTAATCTCATTAAGAAAGCATACATTCTAATTAAGAAAACAAATATCCTAATTTAATTTTCCAATCAATTTCCAAATATAACAATTATATTCAAAGATATGGAAAATATAAACTAATTAGGAAAATATCTTAATTCTATTAGGAAACAACCTAATCAATTTTCCAATATAACAATTATATTAAAGTTAATTAAAATGCATGATCATGCTTAACCTATGGTGGGATTTTAAATTTAAATGACATACTTTATCAAATAATTTAAAACATACATCTCATGCATAATTAAAAATAGCAAAATTGACCGGCATATTTGACATGTCCTAAGAAATTGAAAATAATTTAAATTACAATAATTTAAATCCAAGACATATCTTGGTCTTCAATATCTTCCTTGTTTGAACCATTCCAAATTTAGGATTTAAAAAAAAATAAATTTATCTCATTAGGATTTGCCGTCGAATCACACACACAATTGAATTGATTGCAACATTCCTTTTAACTTTAATATTTTATGAAAATATATGGATGTTATGGATTGTAAATGTAATCACGTTTTCACCATGAAAAAAAAAAATTCCAGCTCATTATCTCATTCGGTCAACACTTTCGATTCATTTGGCTACTTGCTTACACACACAACATCACATAAGACAAAATAGATGATGGTATGGTCTTTTTTATAAAGAAGCTGTACATGTATGTTGATAACTCTTAAAATAAGAGTTATAGGCTATCATTTTAGGATTGAATTATCATATTTTATCTCATTATATCTTGAAAATTCCCTAACTTTGATTGCTTTTGCTCTAAGTTTAATTTTGAAGTAGTAAAATTCTTATTAGAGCAATATTATCATAATTAATGAGTTTTATGTAATTAATTTAGGGTTTGAATTAAGAAGGATTCATGAAGATAAGAGCAGCAATTTTACAACAGTTTGCTGGAGCAAACCTTGCAATTCAGGCCAATACAACTTTCGCACGTGAGAATATCAGTTCATTAAATGAGTTGGCAAATGTCAGATGACTCAACCTGTTTCATCTAATGGGAGCTTGCCACGTCACTTGTCCTGTCTAATCAACCCTTATTTGCACAAACTATGAGGTATTTAGGGTTGGGCAGCCGTTTTGATCAAAGAAGAGGAGAAGAGGCTGGAGAATCCCGAAAAAACAGAGGGAGAACGGAAAAGGTTTGTCTGAAGAAAGAAGCTACCAGAATATTTCCAAAAGAAGAAGGGTTTTTCGTTGGAGCTGTCATTGAATGCTGATTCAACCTTTTTGTGGCAACATTTCGACTTCTTCTTCTTCTTCTTTCTAGTTTATCAGCACTGTTTAGCATTATGTTTGTATTCCGAATTATTTTCTGTTTTTCTTGCATTATGAACTAAACACCTTTAAGGTGAGGATTAGGGGTTGGATGTTTTGATTTATTTTACAACTTAATACATTTCATTTAGCTCAATCTGGTTTGAAGAGTTGTTTATTTCTTTAGCACAATTTCGTCTGGCCAACCATTTTGTTGCAGCCTTTCTCTGATTTCTGGGAAGAATAGGAGAAGCTGATAGCTTAAGAACCACATTAGCCCCGTGTTAGGGTTAGTAGCTAGCTAAGTGAGGAGATTAGAGATCACTCACCTAATGCACACACAATACAGTGGGTTAATTATTGCTAGAGTAATGGGAATGAAACAGCGTATTTCTGGTGATTCGGGAGAATGCCGTGTGAGCTGTAGTGGATTGAGAGAATGAATATGTGTTTAAGTTGTAGAATCGATTAAATCATGAAACTACCCCTAATTCGAGCCTGTCAATTAGCTTAAAGTACAAGTTTAGTCGTTATCTATTTTTGCATATTTACTATGCTATCTCTGTTTTAGCATTTATTTTGTTCCAGCAATTTCGAATTATTTTATTTCGTTTCCATGATAAATTTAACTGGTTACAAATCGAGTTTATTGAGAATTAATTTGTGGTAAATTAGCGAATTACTAGTCTCTGTGGATACGATAATTTACTTACCACTTGCTACAAATGAATGTGTACACTTGCGCATCGACATCCTAATATTGCTGACTCATTCATATCACTGTAGCAAGCGTGTCATATGTATTAAAAAAAATTCAAAATCCATCCACTATGGACCCACATTCCACCAACATATATATATATATATATATATATATATATATATATATATTCGTGTGTTGCAGGCGTAAATTGAAAGATATATATATATATATAAATAACATTTTCTTTCAGCAACTTTGACAAGAATTGAAAACACACTCAACAATTGAAGTTGTTTTTCAACATTTGTGCCACTCCAACATTGTTCTCTCGAAATAATGGAGATTACAAATTGATAAAATAAATAAATAAATTACAAAAATCCTAACCCTTATAGATTTTACATTTGATCTAATCAAAATGAAAAATCTAATGCCAAATAGCTTAAATAATCAATTTGCAAACTATCACATATCACATATATGAAAATTTAAAATACCCACCAACTTTAATTCTAAATAAAAATCAAAGTTCGCTCTGATACCAATTGAAGGGAATAATCGAATTAAACCCACAGCGAAAGCATAGGAATCGTCTTTGATTTATTTAGAATTAAACTAAAATACAAGGGTTAAGCAATAAATACCTTCCAAATATGGAGATTCTTCTGGCGAATTTTTATCTACTCGAACACAGGACCAAGGCTTGTGGGAGCCTCTTGAAAGAAAATCCACAAGGGATTGGAGAGGAAGAGGCCTAGAGAGAATTCTCTAATTCTCTCTATTGAGGAGATGTATGTTCTGAAGAATGGCTCAACCCAAGGGTTCTATTTATAGTGACCAAGGGAAAATCTTTGCCATAATTAAAATATTATATTTTAATATCTAATATATTAAAATATATCTTGTATTTATTTGAATCTCATTCAAATCTCCTACGATATTTATTTATTTGAATCTTATTCAAATTCTATAAATATCTTTTATTTAATATATCAAATATACATTAATTATTTTAATATTTAATGTATCAAATACAATAAATATATTTTCCTCTTTTATATTTAATATATTAAATATTAATTTGAACACTTCAAATTAAATATTAAATTTGAAAATTTCAAATTTTAATATTTAATGTATCAAATACAATAAATATATTTTCCTCTTTTATATTAAATATTAATTTGAACACTTCAAATTAATATTAATTTGAACATTTCAAAATTTTCTTTCAACTAAATTGATCTTTTAGTGTTACTATGAGCTAGCAATGGGACCTTATGGACCTACAGATTATAAGCTCAAATGATACAAAATTAATTAATTAAACTCTTTAATTAATTAATTTTCATTCATTAACTATAGGTCACTCCACTATAGACCTAGAGTTGCATTCTTATGCACTGTAGGACAAGTTGTGTCCATAGATATAATCATTACATGCAAGTCGATCATTCACGAGTTGTTCGTAATTACAGTTGGGTCAAAAGTCCGTTTTACCCATATAATTACATCTTACACCTTAAGTACCACTGATCCTCTAATGAACAATCTGTTTATAATCTAATTATAAACTAAGTCCCTCTCGGGCCAGTGAGAGGGTGGGGCTCCATTGTTCAAGTTTCGAAATCAGCACTTAAGGGAACTACTCATCTACTTACCCTATATGGGAAGAAGTGAATTCCATCTTGTGAGATTATGTTCCCAGCTCCCTATTTGGTCAAGTCCCCAAAATGGTAGGCATATTGAATCGGCTACAAAAGCCACTCTCACCCATGCAAATTAAAGGACAAGCCCTCACAGGCAGGAGTTCATAACTCACTCAGGATTAAGATCGAGTCGCATATGATCATCTTGATGAAATATTAATCTTCTCAATTAACTGATTTATAAAGAGAGATTAAATATTTCGTGGTCCAGTCTTATACAAACTCATTGTATAAGATACCCCCACTCACATGTCTCCACATGAATGATTTGGATCAAATCATTTGTAACTATTACAAAGTGGGCCGTATCAATAGTGTTACCAGGATAAGGCACCCAACCTTATCCATATACTATGACCCTTTAGGTTGTTTCTTGAACATGATCCTCTCGTATGTCAACCACATACTGTTTAAGATTACACTAATAACCTTGGATTTTTCATATAATGGATAATATTATATTGCAAATAAAATAATCAAAATTATTATTTATTATTAAATAAATTATTAATTACGAGGCTTTAGGGCATAAATCCCAACAATCTCCCACTTGCACTAAAGCCGTCGAGACATGTATCTTAGGGCATACTCTAATAACCTTTACTTATTTCATGTTGCCATATTTTTGCAAGGGAGGTATCTTAGTCAATTGTGCCTTCGTTTCAACTTACTAACGCTTTGTGGCGAAAGTAGCTGACTACGAGAACACATCACCAATCATAGCTATACTCGTTTCCTCATCCAACTGTTCATGCAAAGTAAATCATGGCTAGAAGATTAAAAGCATTAAGCATATAAAAGCATGAATGAAATTAAAAGTAACCAATCATGGAATTCAACTAATCAAAGCATAAGGTCTAATGACTACATCAATCCCTAAGGTAAAGGGTTTAACAACTAATGTTCAATATTACAAACTCTAAACTCTAGAAGAATCCCATAACAAAAACTACAAGATAAAGGGAAAGAAAGATAAAACTATTGTGACGTGTAGATCTCCCGTCTCTATTGCAATCTCCATGATCTCAAGCTTGAAAATCTCTTCCTCTTGCTTTAATAATCTCTTCCAACTTTCCAAATAATGTATGTTTCAAAATTAGAGTTGTGTCTCTCCAAATTGGCTCCCCGAATCAAATGCCAAAAAGATGCATTTATAAACAATTTACCGAATCGTCGAGATGCTAGGGACAGCGTATCCACATTGTCTTCAAATAAGGAAATCTGTGCAAAAGGAAGGGCAGAGCGTCGAGACGCTTCAGAAGGAAACTCTCTAGCTGAGAAGTGCCCACGTGTTTTGTTGACAGAACCTCTCCATGTATGTAAAGTAGGGTCTCAGTGCTACTCTTGTAGGACTCTTGGCTTGAGGACTGTAGTTTAGAGCGTCTAGAAGCTCTAGATGCGTCTCGATGCTGTGCTTTAAAAAAATTTGGCCTGGTTCCTTATTTCTCTTAAGTTGGCTTCATAACTTTATGTCCAATTAATCCCATTTTCATCATAATTCTTCTTAAAACTCCAGTTTTGCTTCAAATGTTCGAAATCTACAAAACAAACAAATATGGATGTGGAAGCATACATTTAAGCCACAAAACTAGCATAAATAAGGCCTAAAGATAGCACATTTTGTGTGCTATCAATGAGCCCTTAAGTGCTGATTTCGAGACTTGAACAATAGGGTCTCACCCTCTCACTGGCTCAAGAGGAACTTGGTTTATGATTAGATCATAAACAAATTGTTCATTAGAGGATCAGTGGTACTTAAAGTGTAAGATGTAATTACAGAAGTAAAGTGATTTTTGACCCAACTGTAATTACGAACAACTCGTGAAGGATCGACTTGCATGTAATGGTTATATCCATGGACATAACTTGTCCTACAATGCATAAGAGTGTAACTCTAGGTCTATAGTGGAGTGACATGGAGTTAATGAACGAAATTAAGTCCCCTCGCTAGCTCACCAAAATACTAAAGGATCAATTTAGTCGAAAGAAAATTTTGAAATGTTCAAATTGATATTTAATTTGAAATGTTTAAATTAATATTTAATATATTTGATATATTAAGTATAAGAGAGAAAAATATATTTATTGCATTTGATACATTAATATTAAAGGGAATAATGTATTTAGAGACATTAAAGAAAAAAATATATGTGAAATTTAAATAAGATTCAAATATATTAAATATATATCAGGAGATTTTATGGGATTTGAATATGATTCAAATAAGTAATATATATATATATATATTAATATATTGATATTAAAATATATTATTTGATTTTGACAAATATTCTACCCTAATTCTTATAAACAAACTCTTGAGTTGAGCCAAAAACACACCTCATCTCCTCTACAGAGAAAATGCAAAATCCTCTTTGATATCCATGTTTATGTCAAGAGGTTCCCACAAGCTTTGATCTTGTGTTTCGGTCATAACAAGAAAGACTTTGTGGAAGTCTTGAAGATTCAACTTGTTAGAACACAAGAAGTAAAGACCTGCCAAAAAATTATCTCCATTTAATTCAAATGTATGTTTGTTTAACCTCAATGTTTTTAGTTTACTTCTAAATAAATCAAAACCGATCCCAAATTACTTTCTAAATTGTTTAAAATTCATAGTTTTTGCTATAGAGTGAAGTGTTTGTTTCTATCAACATGAACCTGCCGTCCCAAAAACCAACGACCATATTAACACTTTTCAAGCGTTTAAATGTCCCAAAAAGGTAACAAAGATGGGAGGTTACGTTTTCCTGAGTGACGGTGTGGTTATAAAGAGGAAACTTGCAACATGCAACGGTGCCAAAATCACATACTCATGACATATACCATATAGAAAAGTCAAAAGGATCAAATTAAATACAAGTTGGAAATTAATTTAAAATAACGAACGACCAAGTCAACTTTAAGTAGTAGAATAAAAATTCATCATAAAAGTGGTAAAGAACTAGAATAATACTACCATCGCCATAATAATTGTAACGATCCGACTTATCCTATTAGACTTTCTAGGGACGTTACTACATGCATGCTAATGGAATTTAGAAATCTTTGGTAAAAGACAGAAAGAATTAAACTTTTTTTTTTTTTTTTTGCTAAACAATCAAAATCTTTTAGTCCGGGATCCCTTTAAAAATCATTGCAAAACATTATGTGAATCAAAACATTAAATAGTTTCACTTCAATTAAGTTTACTTAACAAAATATTTTTAAATAAAACATAAACTAGATGCGGAAGCTATACTCCTCATGACACCCATGACCCTTTCAGCAAATCACCTTGCCCCTCGCCTAAAATATGTTATTGCCTTTACCTGAAAAGAAAAACATTTTGAAAAAGGATGAGTATTTAAAATACTCAATAAGTGACCTCACTACCGGGTCAGGATATGCATACACATACATAATGAGTTTTCGAAAACCTTTTCTTTCTTTCCTTTGGTGGGACCTAAATTCCTTTCATAGCGGAAACGTTTCTCTTTCAACTTTTCTCTTCGGCTTAATGTGGACAATTAACCCAACCTAACCTTTCCTTTTCATTTAACCTTTTCAGGTTTCTTTTCATCTAACCTTTTCAGGTTCCTTTTCATATAGCCTCGTAAGGCTCATTTTCATATAGATGTACATCAATAATTTTAGGGGGTAATTGCCACAGCCTTCGAAATCATTTTTATCATGAAAACATAATGTATGCATGAGGTCCCAAAGCATTTAAAATTTTTCATTTCATGATGCAACATAAAACAAAGTTCTCATGTCATTCCTCATATCATAAATCATATAACATGCATCACATTCATAAGAACATATGGCAATCATACATGTGCAACTCCATTTTCATATAAAATAAAGTATTTTAAAATTCATCAGAAATCACAACTAAAAACATTTATAAAACTTTTCATTTGAAATAATTTAAATTTTTTTTTTTTTCAATTCAGTTCCTAACTTGCATTTAAGCATACCGGCGTAAGATCCCTTACCTTGGCTAAGCTCAAGAATCCAATCACCCAATTGCTCACCAATATTCCTTCGCCTTGAACCTCAACCAAATAATTTGGAGCCTCCGTTCTTTCTCCAAACCGACCCAAGCTTTACTAAATAAATGGTGGTTTGATTCGATCTTGTCACACCAACCTCCACCCACGTGCAAAAGGAGTCGAAACAGCACTGTGCAGTACCAAAAATCCGCCAGAAAAATCAAACTGCAGCAGATCGGCGGCGGTTCGTGGAGTTCGGTGTCGTGAACAGTACCCCGCGGTATGAACAGTATTCGCGGTATGAGCAGTACTCGCGGTATGAACCCCCCCCCCCCCCCCCCCCCCCGGTATGAACAGTACCGCGATGAACAGTCCCACTCGTGAACAGTATCGCCGTGAACAGTAATCGCATGTGAGGGACAAATCCGGCGATGTATGTTTGTTGAAGAAGAAGAAGCTTTCGAATGGATGGGTCTTTTGGTGGTGAAAGATAGAGAGAGATTGATGGTGGAGATTGTTTTTCATGGAGGAAGAGGAGAAGGTTGAAGGAGATGACGGCTTCACTTGACCTAGGGCTGCGTGCTCTATAAAAATAATAGAGAGGGATATTTGGGCTTGACTTCTCCTTGAGCTTGGGCTTGGCTCAAAGTCACCTAATTAACAAAAGTTGCCCCCAAACCAATTAATTCCCCTTTTCCCTTCTTTCTTCCCTATTCACCCTCCAATTTCTCAAATTTCAATTATGCAAATTTCTAAAATTAACTTTCAACACAACTTTAAACATGAAATTAACCTTACAATTAATTCAAATCTCAAAATTAAAACTTTAATTAATACTTGAAAATGTCGGTCGTTACAATAATGATAATGAGCCAACTCTCAACAACATTCATCTAAATTACAAAACGAAAAAAGAAAAAAGAAAAAAAGAAAAAAAACTTTAAGATGTCATTTTATGATTGGTGAGTAAGGATTTATTGGAAGGGTTCTTAATTTGGCTAGAGGTATTTTTTCCTTAAGAAAGTACACTGGATAAAAGAGAGGTAAAGAATGAAAAGAAATTAAGAATGAGATAAAAAAAATTAAACAAAATAGTTAGTGTAATATGAGGGACTTCTTTTTATTAATATTGTAGATTTTCAAACTTATTATAAAAATATTGTATTTTTCAAACTATTTATATTAATATTGTTATTTTAATACGCAGCTTGATGGTCGAGAGACGACCAAAAAAACAATGACAACTGCCACATAAATCTTACCAATAATTACAATTGACACATATTGGACAGTTGTTCATTTAAAACGTAAGGGGCTCAAGTTCGAGCATTGTGGAACACAGTTTTCAACTTTTTATTTCTTTTTTTCTTCTGCTTTCTCTCTTTCTTTTTTTCCTTCCCTTTTTCCTTTCTTCTTTTTCCTCTTTTTTCTTCTGCTTTCTCTCTTTCTTTTTTTCCTTCCCTTTTTCCTTTCTTCTTTTTCTTCTTTTTTCTTTTCTTTTCTTTTCTTTTCTCTTTGTTTCCTTTCTTTTATTTGTTTTATTTAAATCAAATAGGATGTCTTCAGTTTTTTTTAATACATCTTTAGTTTTGTTTTATATTTTAAGTAAATTGAATTTTATATTGTAATTTATTCTTTTTTTTAAGAAATTAAAATTTATTTTAAGTATTAATATTTAAATATTATATTGCAATTGACTTTGAGAGAAGAACAACTTCGTTTACGTCATTTTGAGTTGATTTTAAATAAAATTATCATGTTATTCAAAATTATCATGTAATTCTTTCTAAATAAATAAAGAAAAATACAGAAATACGAGAGAATGAAAAATCACTCATATTAGAAAAGAAAATATTTAAATAATTAATACTTAAATAAATTTCAATTTCTTAGAAAACAAAGAATAAATTGCAATATAATATATATTCAATTTACTTAAAATATTAAAAAATTGAAGATATCTTATTTTATTTAAATAAAGTAGATAAAAGAAAGGAAAAAATATGAGAAAAAAAGAAAGGAAAAAAAAGTGGAAAAAGAAGAAAGAAAAAACAGAAGGAAAAAAGGAAAGAGAGAAAGCGGAGGAAAAAAAGAAATAAAAAGTTGAAAACTGTATTCCACAATACTCAAACTTGGGCCCCTTCCATTTTAGAGTGAACAACTGTCCAATATGCTAGCTGTAATTATTAGTAAAATTTATGTGAGATGACCATCCAGTTGTCTTTTTTTTTTTTTTTCTAAAAATCTAGACATGGTCGTCTCTTCCCCTAGCTATTACACACCAGGAATTCATGCATTCAATCCAATTAACCACTATATAATACAGTTCCATTCAACTTTCTCAATATCTAAGGCTTCGTTTGATAACTATTTGGTTTTT
Organism: Trichosanthes truncata; assembly: GCA_033996785.1. NCBI lineage: Eukaryota > Viridiplantae > Streptophyta > Magnoliopsida > Cucurbitales > Cucurbitaceae > Trichosanthes > Trichosanthes truncata. Next base: position 41,668,636 of record MU867259.1, on the reverse strand, counting down.
GAAAATTGTATTTGTTTTCTCACCATTTCTCTACGATGAATTTCATTTTCTCTACAATGATTTCCATCATTCTTAAGGGAAACATTTGAATTTCTAGCTAAATTTCAAAAACAAAAATAAGTTTTTGAAAACTATTTTTTTTTTTTTTTTAGTTTTCAAAACTTGGCTTGGTTTTTAAAAACATACTTAAAAGGTAGATAAGAAAACATGGACATTCATAGGTAGGCTTAATTTTCAAAAACCAAAAACAAAAAACCAAATAGTTATCAAAGAGGACCTAAGTATTTTATATTATATTTAACATGTATTTATGTGCTTAATTGCCTTTAATTTCTTGATAATGTATTAATTAATTTTAGATTTGAATCTCTTATATGCTGGAGAGAAGTGATTTATATTGGAATTTAGAAGCATGATTGAAGTAGTTCTAACGTCGGAATATATAAAATTCTTCTTGAGACGTTCTCTTATTAATAAAATTGAAAAGAGATATTTAGCTTCATGATTTGCAAAGAGGTTTAATTGCACTTAGAAGAGACAATAAAAATATGCATGTTCTTGAATTATAGAATGAATGATTGCTTAGTCTTGACTTTATTGTTTTATTGACATGTGTGCTACCAGTTGGTGATGAATTCAATTCTCCATAACCTTTCTTTCTATTAATTTTTCATTTTTTTTTTTTGAAAAAGATACTTTATTGAAGCAACCAGGAAGGAGAGTCAGAGGAAAGCTCTCCAATTCAAGGTGATATTGGCCAAGTCATAATTACAAAAAAACTTGGATTTGGTACTCCAAGCTGCAGCAGTGACAATAATATTTTTCCATAAAGATAAAGCCCCTTGAGATTTGTCGTTGAAGAGTATGTCGGTGCGTTCAATCCAGATATTCCATAATATAGCTCCAAAGATGTTGAACCAAAGAATGTTACGTGTAGAAGCTAGCGGGCCTACAATGCCCTGCCTGATAAAGTTGTCAAAACAAGGAGCTAGAAAGATCCCCGTTCTAGTATGATGCTCAAGTATATTCCAAAGAGATCTGGAGTAGTGGCATTGGTAAAAAAGATGATCAATTGATTCAGAATCTTGGTAACAGAGAACACACCAACTAGGACTCAAGCACATGTGTGGGTAACGAGCTTGCACTTTGTCTGCGGTATTCAGTCCACGTTGCATCAAAGACCACAAAAAAAATTTGCATTTCTTTGGCAGATAAGAAGACCAAATTTTACTGAGTTGGGGAGAAAAAGGGGCTTGTGCCGAGGATGAGAGTTGAAGCTTCATCGATTTCACCGTGAAATTGCCACTACGCTCAAGAGCCCATGATATAAAGTCATATTTCTCAATGTTTGTAGGGGTGGTCCAATCCGCTGAGATAGACGTCCAAAAATTGTTTTCTCTCTCCAATAGAGGTCTTCTCGGGGCAAAGAACCATTTCTCTGCAATTCTATCCCAAGCATCACTGACAGTCAGATTTTTGTTGGAGGTAAGAACAAAAAAACGAGGAAAAAAGAGATGAAGTTGCCCCTGTTTTGTCTAGTTGTGATACCAAAATAAGGTTTTCCTCCCATTTTCAATTCTCCAATCAACATGATTCATCACCATTGGGGCCAGCTTTGCAATATGATGCCAAGGGGCTTTGGCAGTATTCCATTTATTTTTTGAGAGAAGGTTACCTGGAGAATTAGAGATATATTTTGGACTGATTAACTTTGACCATAAGCAATTGCTTTCCTTAAAATAGCGCCAAATGCACTTACAAAGAAGAGCAACGTTGTTATCTTTTAATCTCCCAATTCCAAGCCCACCTTTCTCTTTAGGTAGAGTGACTATGTCCCAACGAACAAGATGAGATCCACCTTTATATTAATTTTTCATTAGGCTTGTTTGTTTATTATATTTTGATTTTTCTTTCATATTTTGAATTGATTTCATTATCTATATAAAATTGAGATATTATATTTGTAGTAGACTTCGAAACCTACTCTCTATCATTAATCACTATATTAAAATTTGGCCCATACAACTAGAGGTAGGTAATTTTTTTCGCTATAAATTGGATTCACACTACTATGAATGATAAAGATTCTTGAAAAGCTATCAAAATAATAATAATAATAAGATTCTTCAAAAGTATATTAATTTTTATAACCCTAAATAAATTGAATGCTGCTCAAATAATTCGTAGAGAAATCCATATCTTGTCCTAAAACTTTGAATCCTTTCTGCAAGCGATCTCCAGATGTCTTTATCCTTCTTGAGAAAATCATAGAAGTATCGTTCAATAACTTTCTTCTCTTCATCCATATTAACCAAACGAACTCCACACTTTTTCAATCTGATATTTAAGGGAATGGGGTGACGATCGTTAACCTTGAGATCAAATCGAAACTCTATCTCTCTACATTTGTCAATCTTGTATGACATAGAGTTGGTCCAAGGCAAACCAAAAATCCAAATATGATCTAACTTTTTCATCCCTGAAACCCAGAATCCATGACCCCAAGCTTCTTCTTCCTCCTTTGAATCTGGGTCATCATATTTTTTTAAAATCATTGATGCAATAATTTCAAAGGAGTCAGTGATAATATTTTGTCGATCAATGGAACCAAAAACCACACACAAAGCGAAGTAGACCACGTCGGCATTTGGTGTATTTGGATCGCACTTAACACTTATTGAAGACCCTATTTTTGTTGTTGTAAACCAATCTGGAATTTCACTGCCAGGAATCATAATGTCGAACTCTTGTTGCATGGACTCCTGCATGTGAAAAATTAGGTTTACTTACCAATTTACTCTCTAAATTTCTATCAAGTCTCCCAATTATGACATGAGACGATGTTGATTCAATTGACACAAATATGATAGATATACAATAGACGAAAGTGGACAACTCAATAAAATAAAATGACACACATAAAATATCTTTTTTCAAGCAACATATTAAATTTCTTTTCTAGATTGTGTCATTCTATTTTGTTCGGTTTCCATTTTTTTTTTTTATATCTTTTGTTGTTGCCATCACATTATCATTTTTTTAGTTAAACAACATATGGGAGTGAAAAAATTTGAACCTCTAACCTCTTGATTAAAAGTATATATGCCTTAATTAATTGAGTTATCTTCAGATTGGCAGCATTGCATTATTATATATTATTGTAACCTAACAAAACCTCATGGTTCAGAAACTAAAATTGTTATTTAATTGCAAAAGAAAAAAACGAAATAAATCAAATTCACCTTGAGCAAATTAAATTGCATCCAAGAAGGGAGCAAACGATGGATAGTGTTGTTGTAAGGAAATCGGTAGCGCTTCATATGGTTAATCTGATTCATGACAATGAAAAATAAACCGTCTTGCGCTGTAAAATTTGGAATTTCACTGTCACGAATCATAATGTCGAACTTTTGCATGCAGAGCAACTTCTGCATGTGAAAAATTAGGTAAAAAAACATAAAAATTAGGTTTAATTACAAATTTAGTCTCTAAATTTCTATCAAGTCTCTGAATTATGACATGAGACAATGTTGTCTCATTTGACACATACGATAGATATACAATAGATAAAAGTGGGCAATAATAGAGATACATGAGATTTCATCTCAAAACCAACTAGTTTATAAATTGTGAGGTCACTTTTCATCTTTTCAATGTGGGATCCTCAACATGCATTTAAGCTTTATGAGCTATGATACCATAATAGATTACATGAGATTCCATCTTAAAATCAATTAGCAATGAAAGTAGCCCGTGTATCTTATAAATTGTAAGGTCACTCTTCATCTTTTCGATGTAGGATCTTCAACAGACAACTCAATAAAATAAAATGACACGTAAAATATCTTTTTTCAAGCAACATATTAAATTTCTCTTCTAGATTGTGTCATTCTATTTTGTTTTTTCATTTTTTTTTTAATATCCTTTGTTGTAGGTATCATATTATATTTTTTTTTTTGTTATGATTAAAAGTATATATGTCTTAACTAGTTGAGCTATGCTCAAATTAACACAATTGCATTATTGTTATAGAAACATAGCCTAACAAAAGTTCATGTTTCAGAAACTAAAATTGTCATTTAATTGCAAAAAAGAAAAAAAAAACGAAATAAATCAAATTCACCTTGAACAAATTAAACTGCATCCAAGAAGTGAGCAAACTATGGATGTTGTTGTTGTCAGCAAATTGGTAGCAATTCAGAAGGTTCATTTCTTGCACGAAAAGGAGATATATACCGTCTGGAAATGTTTTCAGTGAAATGCAATCCTTCATCTTCAACTTGAGAATCCACAACGGGAGTTTTGGAACCTGCATAAGCTTCTTGCATCCATCAATGTACAAGGCTTTTAGAACAGGAAGCTGAGCCATGCTTGCTGGAAGCTCACAGAAGCTGTTGTTACTTAGGTCCAACTCTCTCAACCACGCCAAATAATGAATTCCTTCGGGAATCACTTCGATGTTGCAATCCCTAAGAATCAATTTAGTAAGAGAGTATAGACCAAACAACGACTGGATCCCAAAAACACCGCTCCTCGGAGCTTTGTAGAATAATCCTCCTTTGATGGTATCACTTCTATCATCATCAGACTTTCTTGTTAGCTTTGAACATCCAGAGAGATCGAGGGTTTGAAGGGACAGTGACCAGTCAATGGAAATTGTAAAGTCGACCAGCTTCTTACAATTCTTCAAACTCAAGACTGTCAGGCGGTTCAAGTCCGCAACTGATGAAGGTAGTTTTGTTATGGAGGTGCCATCTAGATGTAGTTGCAGTAATCTATCTGTATTGCCTCTAAATTCTGGGACCCTCTTGAGTTTCGAACAACCAGATAGAATAAAAATTTCAAGAACCTCTATGCTAATTTCGCGGGGAAGATTACTGAGATTGATGCAACCTTTCATACTCAGATAAATTAGTCTTTTCGCAATGAATATGGATGGATGGATGTTGATTAAACTAGTGCAGCCTTCAAAATCTAATCTTTGTAGATTTGGCAGTTGTGTGAAGTTTGGAGTTTTGAATAACTTCTCAGAATGCCTGACTTTGATATACTTTAACTTCTCCAAATACTGTTAAAAGTAAAGATAGCTTACATAAACAAAACTGTAAAAATGGATGAAATTTTCTCACAGAAAGTAGTACATTGTTTAAAAATTTTTCAATTTAGTTCCTCACATTTTAATATTTTTCGATTATACTCCTTTTAGTGTGGATGTTAAATATAGTTTAAAGATGTACTTAATTAAGCGTAGGATATCTTCATTCTAAAATCTAGCTTACTTTCTTTCATATTGTCTCCAACAAAGCAAGGTTGAAATTGAGTATGGCAACTAATTGTATTTCAAACTTTTTCTCCCTCCCAACAAACCAAATTACGGTATTTGATAGAGATCATTATAAATATTGGCAAAGCCAAATGGAGACAATTTTCATTTCTCAAGATCTTTAGGAAATCATAGAAGAAAATTATGAAGACCCGCCTCAAGGAGATATGATGAAGTGTAAGGACTAATTGTCTTTTTGGTTTAGCGTAAGGACTAATTGTCTTTTTGGTTTTTTAGTTTAAAAAAAAAACTAAAGTTTTAGTTATGGAAAGGAAATGAAAAAAAAAAACATTTTGAAAGGAAATTTTGGATGGGCAAGACTTGGGTGCTGCCTGGGTAGCACCAAAGTGCTGTGCTACCCACATCACAGGCATCCATTTTCAAAAAAAAAAAAAAGAAAAAGAAAAAAAAAGAAAAAAAAAGAAGAAAAAACCCAAAAATAAAAAATGGATGGCTGTGATGTGGGAAGCACAGCACTTGGGGTGCTGCCCAGGCAGCACCCAAGTTTTTTCCATTTTGGATGGTACACGTGTTAGATGTGGTGTTTATTTTGGGTGTTTGACATGTGGCTGAAATTGTATAAGAATAAAAAAAAAAAGAATTGAAGGAGGTGAATATGTAGTCACGTGGATGGTGTGGTGGTAGTGTTTTTATTTGACACATGACAAAGTTTGTTTAAAAAAAATAATGAAATAAAATTAGCTCATTGAAGTTTTTTTTCTTGCGTAAACCGTAAAGAAAGAGAGAGAAAATGGAAGTTTCCAGAGAGGAGAGGTTGTTCAGAATGGAAGTTACAAGGGACTTTAATGCGGAGGTCCAACATCAAGTACTTGAAGCTTGGAGGTGTTATGAAATAATTTTGGTCAAAAGATTTCATATTTGGTAAGTTCTAAGAAGTTCCTAGAAATATTTCAAGTAATTTATGTGGGTTTTCCTATTTGTTTGCAAAAATATGAAAATGAATGGGTTTTCAAGGAGACGATTTTTATGGGATTGTCTTTCCATCTTGTAAATCTTAGCATGGATGATACTAGGGTTTGATTCTGGTGGTAGGTAGTTAGATTATATTGGAAGAAATGTATTATGCGTTGAATTGGTAAATAGCATAAGGAAGAAAAAATTGGAGAGGGAAAATGATTTGTTGCAGGGGGAGAAATGAGAGAAAAAAACCTCTGTGCTCATACGGGTACTGCTGTTAGAAAAAAAAAAAAAAAAGAAGACATAAAAACAAAGAAGAGAGGAAGAGAGTTTTTCGTGGGTTTGAAGGAGAAGAAGAAGGAATAGAGGAAAAGAGAAGATGATGTAAATGAGAAATAAGTCAATTAATTAATGTTGGGATACAGAAAATGAAAAGACATGACACAAGAGTAGTACAAATGATTTAACGAGGAGAGAGGTATGGATTGGAGGCAAATCACGTGGGAATGAAACATGAAAATTGGGGGAGATTAATGTTATTTTATTATGGAAAAGGAAGTGATATGTGAGGGAATACAAGGAAATGTTAATTAATGGAAGGAAAAGGATAAAAATGTACCTTGAAAATGTGTAATTTGAATGCTTGATTAATGGGTGATATTAAAGGATGAAGAATTGGTTTTAATGGTTAAATAAAGTTTATTGTTATTTCCTTTTTGGAAATAATTCATAATTTATGCTATGGTTATTGGAATTTCATGTTTAACATAAATTGGAGAATAGCTTGTGAGCCAAACATTATCGACAATTGTACTATGACTAGTTTATTTTATGAAATAGTTTTATTATTTAATTGTTATTATGAAATTTCAAGGGATTTATAATTATGTTTGAGTTTAGAGAAATCCTTCTGAATTTCCAGAAAATTGGGTTGAAATTCCAGTATTTTATGCTTTAAGCTAGAATTATCGTTTGAGAAATATTTGAGATGTTTTATGATTATTTGAAAAATTAGAAGCGTTTTAGTGTTTATGAAGAAATGTATGATGTGTACGAAATGTGGTTTTAGGAGAAAGTATGATTTTGAAAATGTTTTGTGTTATTTGAGAGATTTGATGATTATTTGAGAATTTATAAATCAAGTTTATGAAATGTTGTTCTAGAAGAAGAACATGATTTTCAGACAAAGTTTGAGAATTAAGAATTTTTTTGCTAAAAGTGGTTTTCAAACTACTAGATCTATGTACCCATGATGATTAACCGTATGCTAGTGTTTCCATAGTATATTAGAGAGAGAGAGTTCTTTGAGACCCACACTAGTACACACATAGGCTTTATGTCGTGTGTTAGGGTGTTTAGCTTTTGGAGGCACCTCTGCATGCACGTATGACAGAGATTTGTGTCAGGCCTCCAATTAGAAATGTTTATTCTAGGAGGGGCAAAGAGATAATTTCACCCCACACTAGTTAGTTACTGTTGTTTTGTTGGTCTTAGTATTTATAGTTTGGATCCTTTATCTTTTGGGTAGCTTTTTGAATATATTGTTGATAAGCCGTGAAATTAAGGTTTATTTAAATCCTAAAGTGCTAAAAAAAAAACTCTTGTTTGTCCTAATATTAATTGAAAATGGTGAAAATTTGTTGAATGAAGAAAATAATGAAATATGGTAGCAATCGGAAAAGATTTCTAAGTATTGTGGTTCTTTTGCAGGAATTGCCAAACCAATTGCCAGACCATTGCCAAACCGGCGAATTGGCAATCCTCAGCAGCTGCAGATATGGAATCTCTAGAAATCCGCGATTGATGAACCCATAAATGGCAGAGAAATTCTCGCACAAATCAAGGGATTTAGAGCGTTATTCTTGGCAAATTGGAACCCTAAATCGGTCTACAAAAGGAGATTGAAGAACGCCGAACAAGAGGGGAGGAATTTTGAGAGAATTTTAGGGCTCATTATGAAGGATTATTTTCTGGGTTTTTCTGTTTTTGACAGCCCCTGTTTTTGCTTTCTGCTATTGTTCTTTATCAATTTGCTCGATTCCATCGCAACTTCCTTTCAGTTTGTATTACAGAACAATGCCTAGATACTTTGTTTTTCGATTTGTTGTATTTTCATTGAAGCTTAAATTGGTTTCAAGTTCATTTGAGGGTAATTTTGCTTGCAATAATTCCTCTGTTTTTTTTCTCTTCAGTTTTAGTTATTTATTTTCACCAAAATTTCAATTACAGTGCTTCAACCTTCCTTTATTATATGATGAATGGTCATGGGGATTAACCTCTTGTTCTCTATTGGATGCAAGCAAGCATAAATTCGTAGGAATTTCCAATCCAGTCAAAGTTCTTCTTTTAGAGTTTTTCTTCAATTCAGGTTGTTTAAGCAATTTCCGAAGCTTTCTTGGAATTCCAATCCGATTCAAGAGATTCTTGAATCGTTAAGATCAATTTCTCTCTAAAAGTGGAAGAGATTGAATCGATTGGGGAGGAAGGAATCAAGTTGAGTTCTTGTTTATTTGCTCTGTTTTTTTTCATTCCTTGTCTAATTAGCTTATGTGAAGAACAAAAAGAGGAATTTTCCAATTTATGTTCATGGCAGAAGGTAGAAGATAAAGGAATTACCAAATTGACCTTGTTATTTTAACTTTATTACCCTTATTTACTTTTGCTTGCATTTTTAGGAAAAACCAATTTGCAATTCATAAGTTATTGCCTTATTCAATTTCATTATGAAATCTTTCTTTAAAATTAGTTTTATGTTTTTCATTAAAAATATGAGCTAAAACTTCTTAGGGGGTTCAAGGATGTGAATTCCCTAAGAAGTAAATGTAGCCAAAATTCAAGAAAAACCAAGCCTACATCTCAATTGTTTGCTTGTGTTGATTTAATTTCCGTTGAGATCCTAGATTGATCAACTAGGGTTTCAACTCAAGCTTAGATCTAATACCGACAGGGTTAGTGACAAGCAGATTTCACACAAGTAATGGAGTAAAAGAGCTTAGACATAAGCCATTCCTTACCCTAGACATAGGGATTAAGGACTCCAAGACCCATAAAGTTGTGAGCCAAAAAAATTATCTAAGATGGAGGGACTATAGACATATAGAGCCCCCACTTAGCCTCCTAAAAAACCCAATTTTGAGGTAATAGGAGATGCAATTTTGGTTTACAATTGAGTGTGGAGTAGGTTGGAATTGCAATTTTGGTTTGCAATTACGACTTAGGGCAATGACATTCTTGAGCCCCATCCTCTATCATTTCATTCTTAAGTTCATTCAAATTGCCATTCCATATTGCCAATTTAGATTAGCAATTTAATTCTGCAATTTTAGTCTTTTCGCACATTGCCATTCTGGATTAGCAATTGGAGTAGCAATTTCTGTTATTTCCAACATTGCCATTCTGGATTAGCAATTGAATTAGCAATTTCGATTTTCCACCAACAACTTGATTTTTGTATTTTTTCTTTTCAAACTTGCAATTTTCCTTACACTTTTGCAAAACAAAATCTTTGTTACTCCGTTCCCTGTGGGATTCGATACTTGATACTCAGATACCATTTTATATTACTTCGATCGCGTGCGTTGCGTGAACACCGATCAATTGTACTACAGGTTAGGTACTCAAGGAGAGCCCCACTCTCTCGAAAGGTGGTTGATGCTTATATTTTGTGATCCTATTTGAATGAATGTAATCCAAACAGCAGACCTTATTTCCAGTCACTTATCTTGTTCATTGTTACCTTAAAGTTTTGTGAAGTTATTTAGAGGTAGTATCTTAACAATTTGTTATGCTATGTATTTGAAAATTACTCGATACATAGTATGACAGAAATTGACTTTCCTATCTACCTAGAGATTACTCAGTACATAGTATGACAGAGATTTGCTCTGCTATGTATCTGGAGATTACTCGATGCATAGTATGACAGAGATTGCTATGCCGTGTGTATGGAGTTTATTCTACTACAGTATGACAGAGATTTGGGTACAAGTTTGGTGATGAGTTTTACTAACTTATGTGTATGTTTTCAGGAGTTAATGTTTCAAAAGCTATACTCCATGTTTCGTTATTTATGTTTTGAAGAGTTATTATTTCAAGAGCTGCAAATCTTTGTTGCGCTGTTTATGTTACCCAGAGTTATTGTTACAGATTTGTTGTGTTTTAATTATCTCGAGAGTTCTGAATTGTTCATGATTTATATTATTTTTACAGAGTTTGAATTATATTTCTTGTGAAAATAGTTTTTCTGAAAGTTATTTTCTTATGAACTTACCTATCATTATTTTACCACCGGTGTTCATGAATTTCTTCTAGAGTTAGTTGTTCAAAATCTGCCACCAATCTCATCTATTGTAGGTAAAGAGTGTAAATTTTGTTGCGCTGTATATGAGGTGTTTGGAGATGAAATTGAGTTATAAGATTAGAGAGACTTGACAATAGATTCCATTGCACAATCGGAGTCTATTGTCATCACAACTCGTTCTAGGTTGGTTGGGTAATTTGGGACGAGGTGACATGAAGGCACTTTGGAGAGGAAACAAGATCAAGGGAAGTAGCTCTTCAACTCATTCAACAAGGTGTTAGTAAGTCTATTTTCCCTCGAATTTTTGGTATTAAAAAAGCTAAAGATGCTTGGGAAGTTTTGTATAAAGAATTTTAGGGATCTAAAAAAATAATCTCCATCAAGTTGCAACTTTGTGGAGAGATTTTGATAACTTGGCGATGAAGGAAAGTGAAAATGTTCAGAAATTCTTTTCTCGAATTGCTGAAATTATCAACCAAATGACGAGCTATGGAGGGATTATTCTAAATAAGAGAGTAAATGAAAAAGTTCATCGGTGTCTTCCTCCAACATTTAATCACGTTGTTGCAACCATTATGAAGAGTCCAAAGATGTGTCTAAGTTGACAACCTTTTAAATTTATGGGTTCACTTCATGCTCATGCAGAAAGATTGAACAAGTCTCCAAGTCAACTTGAGGAGCAAGCTTTTCATACCTAGCTCAATTTTGAATAAAGAAAGACTGACACAAGTCTAATCATAAAAAATAGTGGAATCCAAAGCAAAATAAAGAGAAGGAGAATCATGATCAAAGAGACAAGGGAAAATGACAAAGAAAAAAACTCGGTAATTTTGACACTTCATGTATTATTTGCAAAAAGTCAAACCATCAATCTAAAAATTGTTACTTTAGATGCACTAAATGCCATATCCAAATCATTTTCAAAAAATTACTGGTTTGAAAATAAAAAAGAAAAGGAAGAAGCAAATTTTACAAAAGAAGACGAAGGCCGGAAGCGATTATTTTCTAGTACAATTGACCAAAGTGAAACTCAAAGAATTTGATACGTAGATAGTGGTTGCAGTAATCAAATGACATGAAATAAAGACTATTTTATGAAGCTTGATCAACTCTCAAGTAAAGCTTGGCAATTGCAAGGTTCAAAAAGCTGAAGGAAAATGTGTCATTCTTGTTTGCACACCATGAAAAAAAGAGATTCGAGGTATATCTCAAATGTTCTTTATATTCTTGGAATAACCCAAAACTGATTGAGTGTTGGTCAATTGCTTCAACAAGGATATGCAATTCATTTTGATGATGACAAATGTATTATTCTGGAGAAGAAAAATAATCAGATAATTGCAAAAGTGGATATGTAAATTTCTAAAGTTTTTCGCTTCTAATGCCGATGGAAGATAATTTTGCATTGAAAAGTGAAAGTCCAGATATTTCCCACTTGTGGCATTTAAGGTATGGTCATTTATACTGCAAAAATCTTCTTACTTTAAAGCAAAAAAATATGGTGATTGGACTTACCAAAATTAAAGATAACGGAAAGGTATGTGAAGGTTGCATTTATTGAAAAATTCATAGACTTCCTTTCCCTAAAACTTCTTGCAGAGCTAAAGTCCCATTAGAATTGGTGCATGCAAACATATTCGGCCCTATGAGGACTTCATCTCTCACTGGAAAAAGATATTTCATATAATTTGTTAATAATTTTTCAAGAATGATGTGGATTTATTTTCTTAATGAAAAATCAGAAGCTTTTCCTTTTTTTTTCCAATTCAAGACTCGTGTAGAAAATCAAAGTGGCAGAAAAATCAAAGTTTTGAGAACAGATCGTGGAGGAGAGTTCATGATCTACAAACCATTATGGACTATTGCAAAGAAAATGATATAATGAGGCAACTCATGGTTCGTCATAGCCCACAGCAAAATGCCATTTGCTGAAAGGAAGAATCAAACTATTGTGGAGATGGCAAGAAGCATGTTGAAGGCTAAAAGTCTTTCAAATAATTTGTGAGCAGAAGTTGTAAATATGGTTGTGTATATCCTCAATTGATGTCCTACTAAAGCCGTCGAAGATAAAACTCGTTTTGAAGCATGAAGTAAGAAGAAACTTGTAGTTGATTATTTCAAAGTTTTGGTTGTCCATCTTATTCTCTAGTTCCTTCCCAGGAAAGAGAGAAGTTCAATAAAAAAGGAGCCAAATATTTATTCATCGATTATAGTGATGAATCAAAGGGATATTGATCGATTGCTAAATCCTGAACAAAGAAATTGCTAATATCAAGAGATGTGATATTTGATGAAATGGCCACATGGAATTGGGAGGATAATGATTTTCAACTTTCTAAGCATTATGGATTTGTTCAAGGAATTGATTATCAATAGAACTCTCAAATTTTGAGCTCATCAAGGAATTCTCCATCAACTCCTACAAGATCTCCAAATGAAGCTTCATTAAGTCAAGAAAGCTCATACTCTCCCCTAAGAAGAATGTGTTCTTTACAAGATATTTACACTTCAAGGGAACCTGTTTCTATGTTTGCTTGTAAGCCACAAAGTTTTGATGACGTAGCAAAAGAAGAAGGTTTTGAAAATTAAAAATTAAGAGGGGCTGTTGAAGTTAATTTGTAATTTTCCATGTTAAGTGAATGAGAACTTGCTATTTCTAATGAGATGTTTTTATGTAGTTCTAGGAGTCTCATTGGAATAGGTAACACTTCATTAAGTTCATGTATGTTCCTAGATTGTTATTTGCTAGGACATTTATATTGGCATCTAGAATCTTCTCTAAACACCTATAAATAGAGGTGTTCTCAACCCTTGTAAGAAAAGCAAGCAATCAAGCTCCAATTGAGCAAAATGTCATAGCGCTCAATCAAAAGAAGTTTTCTCTCCATATCTTCTCTTCATTCTCAAATCTAGCCTACTTTCTTTCATTACCTCCAACAAAATGTAGTTCAAGATGTGCTTAATTAAGAGTAGATCCCTCGAGGAAAGTTTTTAATTTCTTCTCTAAATTTTTAAGAAGTCAACATAAATTCCAACTTAATTTTCTTTGCAAGATGACTTAATTCCCCCTCCAAATTTTAAAAAACTCACTGACTATTATACCACATATGCGTTTCTATCAGAAACATTTAACATTCACTAAATGAAATGGTATAATTGAAAAATCTAAATTGAAACTTTTTAAGCAATAAGAACTAAATCCAAAAAATACCTAAATAATAAGTTGTACTAAAACATAATTTAACTATGTATGTAATAAAACGAAAGGTTACTTCTAACACGTCATAGTCCAAGGGATCAGATTGTTACCTTTTCTCCATGCCAAAATTGTTTCAAATTGCTGTAGCACATGTGAAGCTGAATAAGGTTATATTCTAATTCAGAACTCAATTCCAGAAACTCTAATGGATATCCTTTCCACTTCAAATATCGTAACTCAGTTGGAACGCAATATTCCGATTGCTTTTGCAATTCCACATTCCAAAAATTAAGCAACCTAAGTTGGTGCATTCTTGAAAACAAAATTGGGATCAGAACAATATTTCTTGTGGACTTGAAAAATATGCTTTGGACCGATGCTTCTGTAACCTGAAATTTCAAAATAGCATGGGCAACACAACTTAGTTTACCAATCAATTTGATGAAAAGAATAAAAGAAAAAAAAAATCTTTGTAGACAATATACAAATTTTCAAAATAAAAGAACTACAAATAATAACCTATCAAAATAAAATCATAACAAATAGGACATCTTACCACACTTTTTATATCCTTGAGGCACCATAGTCGATCTCGAACAGGTTTTTGACGAATAATTTTTCGACCCATTTCTTGCACTAAATCATGCATTTGCAATCTATTGTCATAAGATAGAGTTATGAGAGATTTTTGAATGAGAAGTTCAACATTTCTCTTGGCATAGAAATCACATCCATCAAGTATTTCCTCTACAACATCTCTTCTCTTTCCTTTGAAGAAGCAAGCAACATCAAGAAAAATCTCCTTCTCCTCCTCATCCAACCCATCATAACTTACTTTTAGACATTTGAAAATTTTGTCATCAATACTCCAACCTCCTTGGAGCCTTTCTATTACACTATCCCAGACACTCAAATCCTTGTTCCGCAAAGAGCTCCCCAATGTTATAATTGCAAGAGGATGTCCTCCAACAAGCGTCACAATGCGGCTGGAATGTCCCAAATAACCTTCTTTTGGACATCTTTCCTTAAAAGCATTCAAACTAAGGAGTTGAAGGGCCTCCTTGTATTCAAGTTCTTCCATTTTGAACATTCTTTTCACCCCAAATGTTGAAAGCAAATCTGCATTTCTTGTTGTGATTATGATTCTACTACCATAGCCAAAGTAACCCTCCTCCAGTGTCAAATTCTTTATTTGGTCGAAATGATCCACATCATCTAGGACAAGAAGTATCTTTTTTCCAAAAATTGCTTTGTTTATCAAAGCAATGCCTTCTTGAGCATCCCATAGTTCAATATTCTTCATTGAGAATGTTATTCTTGAAAGAAGTTTTCTTTGTAAATGTGTAATTCCAGAGGTTTCGAATTGCTCTCGAACGTTGGAGAGGAAGCAATGAGCTTCGAATTCCTCACGAATTTGTTCGTAACAAACTCGAGCTATGATCGTCTTGCCAATGCCACCCATTCCATGTATTCCTACGAAGATTACATTATCATCTGAGTTTGGGTTCAAAAGGGAAGAAAGTTGGTTTAGTTTTGAAGTGATTCCAACAAGTTGGTCTTTCTCAACGAGCCTCAGGGTCGATTTGATTCTTCTCAATATTGCTTCACAGATGTCTTCTATGATTTCTGATTCAGGTGACCTAATTAATACCAAGAACATTTTGAAAAGAAAAGAAATTGGTTCTTTAAGTTGACAAGTTCCAAATATTACTTATCCAGGAAAATAAAACATTGAGAATGTTACCCATAACACGGGTCAATGCTTTTTTTATTGGATAGTTTCAAAGAGTTCCAGCTTAACCATGTGTTTGGACAAATCCCTTTTGTTAAAAGTTAAAAGTTCAAATTCCAATCTTCTTTTTTTTGCAGCGTTGCTTCTATGATCTTAGGAGCACGGGCGGCCATGGCTCAAACGAAAGTCAAAAGACACCCTTGATTTGCCGTAAGTTATGAATGGAGTATAGAGAAATGAAATTGTTTACCGATCATTTGAAACCCAAGCTTTGAGGTTGGCGATCTCAAATAGAGCCTTCCTCCATTGCAGCACCTTCAAGTTATCTTCTCCAAACCTTGCTTCATGCTTAACAAAAGCTTCTTCAAAACTTCCTCTCTGATTTCGAACATCAGAAGGATCCACTTTGTAAAAGATTGGGAAAATCTTCATTCCCATCTGCTCTTTGCACTCAAAGATCTTAACCAACTCCGCAAGGCACCACCTTGAAGAAGCGTAGTTTTTTGAGACCACGACCACAGCCACCCTCGAAACTTCAATGGCCGCAAATAGCTCTGAAGATAGATCTGTTCCTTCTTCGATCTCATTGTCGTCTCTGAATGTGAAGATTCCTTTTCTTACAAGGGCTTTGTACAAATGATCTGTGAAACCGCCACGAGTGTCTTCACCTCTAAAACTCAGAAACACTTCGTATTTCCAAAGACGAGTTGACAATGACAACAAAGAAGAAGCCGCCATGGATGGAGGTTTGAGAGCTTAGTTTTGTTCGTCTCTGCGTAGACTCTTCCACTATAGTTCCCTTATCAAAAACGTGTGGTCCTTGAGACTTCTCTGGCAAGTTCTTCATAAAGATATCTCACTAGCTGTCCTTTGTCTTCTTTCTCCTTCTTCATTTTCGTTAAAATTAAATTAAAAATTTTTGTTTCTATTTTTTAAAAAAATCTCATTTTGGACATCAACTTTCGTGATTTTTCCATTTGGATTAACTCTCTAAGGGGCCGTTTGTTTCGTGGTAATCAAAGATTCCCATGGAATGGACATATGGATTACTTCGTTTGTTTTGTAGGAATGTAAGATACCTTGGTATATCAAGATGCCCGAGTATCCTAGGATGCCCATTCGGAGGGCATCTGGTTAAATTTGGATGCCCTTTTGAAACATGGGTTTTTAAGATTTCCACATTGAGGGCATCTGCTAATGACATATTTGCCCCTAATCAATTTTCTTAATTTTAAAATTTTATTTTTATTTAAAAATAAATTAATGAATTTATGCACTAATAAACGATCAAATGTAGTTAGCTATATTTATATTTTACATTTAGATATAAAATAAAGCTGATTTAAAATTGAATTAATATTTAATATTAAATATTTTATAAAAATATCAAACTAATATAAATTAATTTGTTCTACAAAATAACACATAAATATTAGTATAAAATAAATTGATATACAAATATAATATTAAACTAACAACACCAAAATGCATGTGATATCAATTTAATTATATTAAACTAATAATTAAATTATGTAAAGGTTGGCAAGGGCATTATTGGTATAACACATAATCTTAAGACATTCTCATATATAAATCCTGCAAAACAAATATGGCTATCTAAATATTCTCAGACATCCTTATAAATTTTTCTGCAAAACAAACATGGTAATCTAAAGATGTCGGACATCTAAAATTCCAGACATCTAAGATTCTAGGCATCTGAAGATGCCGGAAATCATGATTCCCTAAAAACAAACGGCCCCTAAAGGATGTATTAGGTGAGGAGTTGTTTAGTCTTGAGTTATTTGATTTGGAGCTATTTATTCTGGAGAGTTATTTAATGTGTGTTTGGGCAGCACAAAGTTATTTAATTTGTATTTATGAATGTTTGTGTGTTGTGGGGGCAAGTCTGGATTTGTGCTTGCTATTTTTTTAAATTTTTTTTTGTTGTACTGTACAATTAGAGCTAGATTCCAATGTTTTTTTAAAAAAATTTAATTAATATAGATTTGTTCCCGCCAATTCTATAAAATTGAGATTTTAAGTTATATTATTTTATGAATATTTTATAATTTTTTTAAGTATTAATTTTGATTAAGATAAATAAAATAAGTTCGCTCATTTTTTAAAAATAAAGTGTATGACTCACTTTTAATCTTCTAACATTTGGTTATATATGTGGTATATTGGTGATTTGATTTTTGAAATAGCTTGATGGGGGAGAAAGCATGAAAAAAGAATAAAAAATAAAATAAATTTGGAAATGGAAATTTGTTTTTGGATATTTTGAAAAATAGAATAAAATGAGAGGAAAAAAAAGAACAAAAGGAAAAGGCTGCAAGTTGAAGTAATATATATATAATTGTTGTAAAATGAGAGGCGAAACCGGGCACCAAAACTTTACCAAAATATATAATAATAATAATATATAATAATAATAATAATAATAATAATAATAATAATACAAGTATTAAAATATAAATGGATTATATATAGATAATATAAATAAAAGAAAATGGAGATTTATGGCAAATTAAATAAACAAATAAATTAGTGGAAGAGAAAAGAGAGGATTGGAGAGTTTTTTACCAAAAATGCATATCTCATTTATCCAAAATGAACCACTATTTATAGGCAATTTGGAGAGCATGATGTGGTCAATTTGGACACCAATCTATGGCCTTTGTTGGACACATGGAGGACACTTTGGCTATGGAGAAAAAGCCACTTGGCATGGATATAAATGGGTATGTGGAATGGGCATTTACTTGTCATATTTACAATACTCCCCCTTAAATGCCCATTTATATAAAATATGCCTCGTTAAAACCTTACTAGGGAAAAACCCAATGGGAAGAAAAACCCTAGTGAAGGAAAAAGAGTACATATTTTATATAGTTTACTATAATACATTCACTCCCCCTCATGGAGACATCACTTAAAGTCTTTGAATCGCCGCATTCCAATGCTATATACTAATTTATCGAAGGTTGCAGTTGGTAATGCCTTCGTAAATAAGTCAGCCAAGTTATCTTTCGAACAAATTTGTTGTACAGTGATATCGCCATTTTCTTCAAGATCATGAGTATAGAAGAGTTTTGGTGAGATATGCTTTGTTCTATCTCCTTTGATATATCCTCCCTTGATTTGAGCTATACATGCTGTGTTATCTTCGTATAACATCGTTGGAAGAGGTTTACTTGAAGATAAGCCACATGTCTCATGAATGTGTTGTGTCATCGATCTTAGCCATACACATTCTCGACTTGCTTCATGAATAGCGAGGATTTCAGCATGATTTGAAGAAGTGGCCGTTATAGTCTGTTTCACTGATCGCCACGATATAGCAGTTCCTCCACATGTGAATAGATAACCTGTCTGAGATCTAGCTTTGTGTGGATCAGATAGATAACCAGAATCTGCATAACCAACTAGATCATATTTTGATTTGTTAGAATAAAATAAACCCATATCAATTGTCCCTCGAAGATATCGGAGTACATGCTTAACTCCGTTCCAATGTCTTTTTGTAGGATATGAACTATATCTAGCTAATAAATTTACTGAAAATGCAATATCTGGTCTTGTGTTATTAGCCAAATACATAAGTGCACCAATTGCACTAAGATATGGTACTTCAGGACCAAGTAGTTCTTTACTGTCATCTCGAGGTCGAAATATATCTTTCTTTACATCCAGTGAACGAACTTCCATTGGAATGTTCAATGGATTTGCTTTATCCATATAGAATCTTTTTAAGATTTTCTCTGTATAAGTTGATTGATGAACAAATATCCCATCTGCTAAATGTTCAATTTGCAAACCAAGGCAAAATTTTGTTTTTCCAAGATCTTTCATCTCGAATTCTTTCTTAAGATATTCTATTGCCTTGGATAACTCTTCAGGAGTTCCGATTATATTTAAGTCATCAACATATACAGTTATAATAGCAAATCCTGACTGAGATTTCTTTATAAAAACGCACGGACATATTGGATTATTTTGGTATCCTTCTTTCAACAGATATTCACTCAGGCGATTATACCACATTCGTCTTGATTGTTTTAATCCATATAATGATCTCTGTAACTTTATTGAATACAATTCCCGAGAACTTGATTCATATGTTTCTGGTATTTTAAATCCTTCCGGGATTTTCATATAAATGTCATTATCCAGAGATCCATATAAATACGCCGTGACTACATCCATTAGATGCATATCAAGCTTTTCATATACAGTCAGACCAATCAAATATCTTAGCGTTATTGCATCCACCACAGGAGAATATGTCTCCTCATAATCAATACCAGGCCTTTGCGAGAATCCTTGTGCAACAAGTCTCGCTTTATATCTTGTGACTTCATTCTTTTCATTTCTTTTCCTTACAAATACCCATTTATATCCCACAGGTTTGACGTTTTCCGGTGTTGGGACTACTGGTCCAAAAACCTCACGTTTTGAAAGTGAGTTCAACTCTGCTTGGATTGCTTCTTTCCATTTCGGCCAATCCTTTCTACGTTGACATTCTTTGATAGATTTTGGGTCAAAATCGTCACTTTCATGAATAATATCGTTAGCAACATTATAAGAAAAAATGTTGTCAATAATGATATCATTTCGGTTCCATCTCTTTCCTGTTGTAACATAGTTTATAGAAATTTCATTATTATCCTCAAGCGTTTGATTTTCACCAATACTCTTTTGAGTAGTTGTATTCTGGATTTCTTCTGGAACATCCATACCTTTTATTGAATCATTTTGATTCTCAACTACTTTTCTTTTTCGAGGATTTTTATCTTTAGAACCTATTGGTCTACCACGCTTCTGGCGTGCTCCAGACTCATTATTGACAACTTGTTCCTTTGGGATATCAACTTTTGATGGAGCATTTGCAGCTGGTATATATGATTTAGTCACACTTTTAGTATCTGTGAATGCATCTGGTAGTTGATTTGCTATATTTTGCAAATGAATTATCTTTTGAACTTCAAGTTCACATTGATTTCTACGAGAATCAAAATGAGATAATAACGATGCATTCCATGTAATTTCTTTTTCCAACTTCTTAATTCCTCCCCCTAATGTTGGAAAATTTGTCTCATTAAAATGACAATCAGCAAATCGTGCAGTAAATACATCACCCGTCAGGGGTTCAAGATATTTAATAATTGATGGGGAATCAAAACCAACATATATTCCTAACCTCCTTTGAGGACCCATCTTAGTACGTTGTGGTGGAGCAATTGGTACATATACTGCACATCCAAAAATTCTTAGATGGGAAATATTTGGCTGCTGGCCATAAGCTAATTGCATTGGGGAGTATTTATTATAAGCTACTGGCCTAATACGTGCCAGTGATGCAACATGCAAAATAGCATGACCCCATACTGATGTAGGAAGTTTAGCTCTCATAAGCAATGATCTTGCAATTAGTTGCAGACGTTTTATAAATGATTCTGCTAGACCATTTTGTGTATGAACGTGAGCTACAGGATGTTCAACACTTATCCCAATTGACATACAATAATTATTAAAAGTTTGGGATGTAAATTCACCAGCATTATCAAGTCGAATGGTCTTAATTGTATTATCAGGAAATTGTGCTTTTAACTTAATTATTTGAGCAAGTAATCTTGCAAATGCAAGATTTCGACTTGATAATAAGCATACATGTGACCATCTGCTGGATGCGTCAATTAATACCATAAAATATCTAAATGGACCACTTGGTGGGTTAATAGGTCCACAAATATCACCTTGAATTCGCTCTAAAAATGCAGGTGATTCAATCCCCACTTTAGCTGGTGATGGTCTAATAATTAATTTTCCTTGAGAACAAGCATCACATGACAACTCATTGGATTGAAGAATCTTCTGGCTCTTTAAAGGATGTCCATGTGAATTCTCAATAATTTTCCTCATCATTATCGACCCTGGATGACCCAATCGATCATGCCAAACACTGAATATTTCTGGATTCATGAACTTCGGGTTCATTATTGCATAACTTTCGATTACTCGTATATGAGTATAGTATAATCCAGAAGAAAAAGCAGGCAGTGTTTCTAATATACGTTTTTCATGTGAAACAATAGATGTTATATAGAGACACTCTATATTATTTTTACAATCAGTTTCAACATGATAGTTATTTTCACGTATATCTTTAAAACTTAATAAGTTTCTTTTCGATTTGCTAGAGAACAGAGCATTATTAATTGTAAATCTTGTTCCTCTAGGCAAAATAAAGTTTACATTTCCAAAACCTTCAATCAGATTTGCAGAACCTGATATAGTATTGACTTTTGCTTCCAGCATTGTCAATCTAGTAAAATATTTTCTATTTATGAGTATCGTGTGCGTAGTTGCGCAGTCTGCCAGACATAAATCCTCATTGCTCATTTTCGAGTTACTCAACATATTGAAATTGTTCATATTTCTTCATTGAAAAGAAAAGAAAAAAGATTACAAAGAGTCTTAAATATATATACAAACAAAACAACAACAAAAACATACTAAACAATACTTAATTATATATTTTCATACAAATCATCCTCTACTTGTTTGATTGCATCAATTCTCTCTCCAGGAGATTCAAAATAATCAGCTACATCAAGATGCATCATATTGGAGGGGTCAAACACATCATCTTCTTGAATGGCAAGATTTACCTCCACATTCTTTCCTTTTCCTTTTTCCTTCAGGGAAGCTTGATAGAGATCAACAAGGTGTTTTGACGTACGACAGGTACGTGACCAGTGCCCAGTCATTCCGCACCGGAAACATTTATGTTCATCACCTTTCGAACTTCTATCTTGTGGAGCCTTTCCTTTATGATCATCACTTCGTGTGGGTTTCTTAAAATTATAATGTCCACCACGAAAATAGGTATTTCTTCCTCTACCGCGGTCCCGACCTCGACCACGACCACGACCTCGACCACGGTTATTAAAATTCACAGCATTCACTTCAGGGAATGGTGTTGCTCCAGTTGGTCGGGATTCGTGATTTTTCATCAATAACTCGTTATTTTGTTCAGCAACGAGAAGACATGAGATAAGTTCAGAATATTTTGCAAAACCCTTCTCTCGATATTGCTGCTGCAGGAGCATATTCGAGACATGAAAAGTGGAAAATGTCTTCTCTAACATATCAACATCAGTAATCTTTTCTCCGCATAATTTTAATTTTGAACTAATTCTGAAGAGTGCGGAATTATACTCACTTACTGATTTAAAGTCCTGCAACCTCAGGTGCATCCAATCATAACGAGCTTTTGGAAGAATAACTGTTTTTTGATGATCGTACCTTTCTTTCAAACCTTGCCATAGAACGTAGGGATTTTTTATTGTAAGATATTCCATTTTCAATCCCTCGTGAAGATGATGGCGAAGGAAGATCAGGGCTTTTGCTTTTTCTTGATTTGATGCATCATTTCCTTCTTTAATTGTTTCTCCAAGATTCATAGAATCTAAATGGATCTCAGCGTCAAGGACCCATGACAAGTAGTTATTTCCATTAATATCCAGGGCCGCAAATTCTAGCTTTGTAAGGTTTGCCATAATAACACTATCAAAATAATAATATATATTTATATTAGAAATTTAACATAAACCAAATGTGTAAAAAAAAACTTACCCATAAGACTTACCTTTAGCGGGAAAAATGATAGAGTCTCGTGCTGATAACGTGTTGTAAAATGAGAGGCGAAACCGGGCACCAAAACTTTACCAAAATATATAATAATAATAATATATAATAATAATAATAATAATAATAATAATAATAATAATACAAGTATTAAAATATAAATGGATTATATATAGATAATATAAATAAAAGAAAATGGAGATTTATGGCAAATTAAATAAACAAATAAATTAGTGGAAGAGAAAAGAGAGGATTGGAGAGTTTTTTTTTACCAAAAATGCATATCTCATTTATCCAAAATGAACCACTATTTATAGGCAATTTGGAGAGCATGATGTGGTCAATTTGGACACCAATCTATGGCCTTTGTTGGACACATGGAGGACACTTTGGCTATGGAGAAAAAGCCACTTGGCATGGATATAAATGGGCATGTGGAATGGGCATTTACTTGTCATATTTACAATAATAATAAAGGAAAAGAAAAAGGCATTACTTTTCTTTAAAAAGAGAAAACACAAGAGAGAAAGAGAAAAAAATGGGGGTAGAAGGAAGTTTAAAGGAAATAAAAGGACAAATTATTCAATGAGACTGCCTCGTAATAATCGTTGGATGTAGATTCAATAATTTTTATGTTCCCTAATAACTACTGGATATAAATTCTAAGTACTTCTCTCTCTCAATCTAACGATGAAAAACTGCCAGCAACATTGTGACAATCTCACATAATAATTTCTCAAATAAAAGGGGAAATTGTGGCCTCGAGGCCACACACACAAAAAAAAAAAAGAAATAAAAAAATTAATATACAAAGAGCAAGGAAATGGAAGGCTCTAGATGGAGAAAGACCCAAAAAGAAAGGGAAAAATTCTATGCATGACCAAAAAAAAACTGTTTTGATTAATGGCCATCTGGTAAAGATTTTTATTTATGGACACTTGTGTTGCACATGTAGAGGGAGTTTTTTTTAGTTAATGCATGTTGTGCCCCCTTTAGATTCTCTCTCATTTTTTTTGTTTCCTCTCTTAGATTCTCTTTCCCTTTTTTAATTAAGGTGTATCTAAACAAAATTACAAAGATTTTTAATTCAATCTTTTATATCTTCAAATTATAATATTTCAAGAGCTGTTTGGGACGCTGAGTGAGTTATAATAGTTAGTGGATTATAATAGTTTGTTGAGTTATATAATATACATTTAGAATGCATAGTTATTTAGTCTAAGTTATAATAGTCCGTTTTTGGATGCGGAATATTACTCCACAGACTATTGTAACTCAGACTATTATAATCCACGCTCTAAATAGCCTTCATATTTTTATCTCTTTATGATTTTTTAAAATATTGTTATATATAAAGATATGGACTTTTAAGATTCATTTTTTTAAAAACACCTTATTTTATTTTTAAAATTCTTATCGATATACGATTTTTTAATTAGATTTTTGTTGGTTAAATTATCAAAAATACCCCTTAACTATGGGGTTGGTTTCAATTATACCCCCAAACTTTGAAATTTTTTATTTTAACCCTTGAACTTTGATATTTGTTTCAAAAATACCCTTGAAGGCTTTCTTTCATTAAATTCATGGTCGAAAAATGATGTTTTTTCGTTTGTATTGTTGCTTATGTGAACATATTTGAACATATACGTTGAAAAAAAAATCAAAACATATGCACATACGACATTTTTCTTCCATAAATTTAACGGAAAAAACCTTCAAGGGTTATTTTGAAACAAACTTCAAAGTTCAAGGGTTAAAATGAAACTTTTCAAAGTTTAGGCGTATAAATTGAAACCAACTCATAATTCAGAGGTATTTTTGATAATTTAACCATTTTTGTTTTATACAATCAAGTTTTACAATAGAGAATGTCTTTGGGAAATGTTGCAGACTTGCTTTCTCATTTCACCAGAGGAGAATATCTCCTAATTTATACAAAATAATACCCATTGTAGGGTTTCGTAATAACAAAAGGACAAAACATGGGTACAACCAAATAATAACAAAGTATAACAGATGGGTAAATTCTATTGGAGGCATTTTGAATAATCCTGTTGGAGTTGTTTTGATACTGTTATTGCATAGATATGGTGACGTGGTTGTATGTGAGCTCTTGGATTCATCTTCACACTTACCCAACTGGTGCGTTTTGTATTTATCCTTTACATATACATCGTAGTTTCACTCTGTTTTTTATCTCTCAATTTTTTTTTACTCATCATCTCATATTTTCGCTGGGTTTCTTTTCAGGTATTCAATTTATTTTGTCGTTAGCTAATATCTTGGTTTGGTTGAATTCTAGTTTAATTTGCAGCACTTTACAAATTGACTCCTTTAGAACTATACACCTATTCTGGATTTCCGAATTAGACATTTCGATTTCTAGATATTTGTTCTTGCTTAGATATTGTTTTTTCATTTTTTATGTATCGTTTTTATGTTTGAGTGGTTTATATTTGTTTTAATTTAAAGCTTATCATTTTCACTTTTTTTTTAAAAAATCTTTGTGATTTGTATTCATTTGTTAATTTCAGGAACAATTTATCGGGTGCTTTGTTGTTCTTGATTTTTGGATTTTTTTAGTTCAATTTATGTGTATTTGTTCTTGCTTAGATATAAGTTTTTTTTTTTTTTTTTTTTAAATTTTATGTACCGTTTTATGTTTAAGTGGTTTAGATTTGTTTTAATTAAAAATCACTTATCACATTATCTTTTTCACATTTTTTTTAAATTCTTGTGATATGCATTCACCTGTTAATTTCATGAACAATTTATCTTGTGTTTTGTTGTTATTGATTTTTGGGTTTTTTTAGTTTGATTTATGGGTTTTTTTTTTTGCTTAGATATAATTTTTTTTTAATTTTTTTTATGCATCGTTTTATGTTTAAGTGGTTTAGGTTCATTTTATTTTAAAATCACTTATTACATTATCTTTTTCAGTTTTATCTTTTTAATTTTGGATTTGTTTTAGGATTCCAATATTTAGATTTTAATTTTAGATTTATTATACTTATAGGATAATTATAGTATCTTAGATATGAAAGTTGTTAAGGGATATTATTTTAGTCATTTAATAAATATCAATTAAAATGATCAAAAATTCGTTTGGCCATTTAAAAAAAAAAATTTAAAACATGTGGCCATTTTTCAAAACGCGTAATAAAATATGGTCATTTATGCTCTTAGCTCAAAAGAAAATATGCTTTTAGTAGATGAGCTTTGAGTTTGATGTCTATTTGATTTTTGAAGTTTGAAAAATGGTTCATGAGTTAAGTTAACCGATTAGTTAAGCAACAGAAAAATGATATGGCATGTTGCGGTGACAATTTTTAAATGATGTGTCCATTTTTATTAATTTTTTTTAATTGATTTGGCTTATATGGAAGGATAAGGGAATAATATTAGAGAGAGGATGGGAAGAGAGAAGAGAAAAAAAGCAAGAAAATAAGAAAATACACTTTTGGTCCCTAAAGTTTGGGGTTGATGTCTATTTCATCCCTGAATCTTAAAAGATACACTTTAGCTCCTAAGATTTGGAAAATGATTTTAAATAGTATTTGAATTAATTTGAGCGTCAGTTGACTAACGAAAAATGACGTAACATGTTAAGGTGACAAATTTTAAATGAGGTGGAGAAATTTTATTATTTTCTATTAACTTATTAGATTTCATGTTCTTTTTTACTTTCTCCATCATTCTCTCTCCCCTTCTCTCTCTTATTTTTTAAATAAAAACATATGGAATTTATAGTATTTAAAAAGGACTTTTCGTTTTCATACACTGTAGTAACCATACCGAGTAAAGAAGTTTACTGAATTAAAATTGAAAAAAGAAGCTATAATATAGCTAGAGATGTCCACAGGGTGGGGCAGAGAATGACTTCCTAGTCCTTATCCTCACCTCCCATTTCACTCTCCATCCTTGCAAAATTCTCTATTTAATTTTGTGGAGATCGGGGTGAGAATTTCCTACAGAAAATTATTCTTTCATTTATGATTTTTATTTTGATTAAATACAATATTTTTTTTAAAAAAAATTCTATTTAAATTATTAATACCTAATTAGAAATTTCTATTTCAAGATTTTTTTAAAAAAATTTCTTAGAAAAACAAAATCATATTTCATAAAAGTTTAAATTTATAAGGGTTTATTATATGTATAAGAAAAATAAAGAAATTGGGGCAGGGGTGAGGACGGGATTGGAGATGGAGATGATGAATGTATTTTCTGTCCTTATTCCCGTTTAGAGAGGAGAAGTGACGAGGGGGAGATATGAGTGAGGAATTATGTATTTTATATTATTCATACCAAACAGTTATTAAAGGGCAAATAGATTTCACATTTTTTCATTTCATATTGAGGGTTCATATATAAAATATCAGATGAAGTTTCGGAGGATGCGGATTTGTTTCCAAGTATATGATGAAAATTATAACTGATGCAATTAATGTATTGCCATTTATAAAATCATCTTAATTTCCTATTTAATTTTTTGGAGAATCGTTACATGGCACGTGCCGGTGAAATGAACATAGTGTAACCTCATAAGCCATTAATAATGTTCCTTAAAAGCTATAAGTAAAAATTCACAATCAATGGAAACCTGGGTTAAATACGGATTATTTGAGCCCCCTGAAATGGAATTTGGTTGCACATGCCAATACATGAACGTACCTACCTTAGCAAGTCAAGTCATCTGTAACTTCCATGGTCAATTTTGTTTTTCTATTTTCAGCTCAACAATTGGGTAGGAGATTGAACTATCGACCTTTAAGATAGTAATGTGTTATCCATTGAACTAAGCTCTGATTGACATTCATTGTACAAGTTTAAAATTATTCACTTTCGATTTTATATTTAATAGTTCCCTCAACTTTAAAAGTGTGTTTAATATAAGATTTCTAAACTTTCAATTTTTTTATGTAATATGTACTTGACCTATCGACATTTCTTAAACTTACAAATCTATTAGATATACAAAATTGAGTTTTGTGCTTATATAGAATTCCATCTTTTCAATTTTGTGTCTAATAGGTCTATGATTTTTTTTTTAAAAACTTTTACTAGGTGAAAAATCTATTAGACACAAAATCAAAAGTTCAACAATCTACTACACACTTTTAAAGTTTATGGATATATTAGATACAAATTTAAAAAGTTTAGAAACCGATTTGACACAACTAAAATTACAAGAACCTCTTAGATATTGTTTTAAAGTTCAGAGATGTATTTAATTTTAGGAGTAAAAAGAATCAATGGTGTCCTACCAATAGAGTGTGAGATCGTCTCTTGAAGGAATGTCTAAATCAGCCCCATGAAAAAAAAAATCACACTTTTTTTTTTGAAGACATCTAAATCTTCAACTATTTTTTTTGAGTTCAACAACATTTGGGAATGAGAGGATTCAAACCTTTGACCTCTTGGTCGTCGATGGTACATGTCAATTACTGTTGAGCTATATATGCATACTTTGGCCTAAACTAGTTTTTTTTCGTGGAGTCCTACTAGCGGAGTGTGAGATCGTCTCTTGAAGGAACGTCTAAACCAGAAGAAATTATTCGACGAGGATGTCACAATGTGGCTGGTAGTTTTACATCGTTCGATGTGTGAGAGAGAAATTATTAAAGTATTTCGCTTTTGTATCCAATAATTATTAGGAGGTAGACATATTCTTAGATCTACATCCGAATAGTTATTAAGAGACAACCACATTGTGGCGGTCTCATTGAATAATTTGTTCTAAAAAAGCTCTTTTATTTTATTATTTTTTTGAAGACATCTAAATAAGCTAATTTAGAGAATAATTTCATTAACAAAATGATAAATTGCATACAAGGGAAGAAAATAATGGTTGTGCATATTTGTTGTCTCACCCCATCTCAAATTATCCCACTAACCTAGGATGAACTGTGACGACAATAGACCCGAACGTGCAATGGAATCTATAGACCCCGAATGACAAACAACCCTAATTATCCCTTAAATGAGGCTCTTTGATTGGTGTCTTCATGTTGCTTTAAAGTTATTTTCTCTACTTGTACTCCTTCCTCATGAAACTTGATACTTCAAATGTTAAAGTGAAGATCTCCTTCTTTTGGTTGACCCATGTGGTATGATGTATCTTCTTTGAAGCATATCACCCACTTTAACACACACATAGGCTTTGGATCATGTGTTAGGATGCTTAACCTTTTGGGGGAAACTCTGCGTTTTGACAGAGATTTGTTCTGCTATATGTACTTGGAGATTACTCAGTGCATAGTATGACATAGATAAGATCTGCTATGTATCTGGAGATTACTCGATGCATAGTATGACAGAGATTACTCTGTTGTGCATATGAAGATTACTCTACGCTAGTATAACAGAGATTTAGGTACATGTTTGGTGTTGAGTTTTACTAGCCTATGCTTACGTTTTCAAGAGTTGTAATTGCATATTTCTCTACGTTTTTACTAGCATGTGTTGACGTTTTCAAGAGTTATTGTTTCAAGAGCTGTAATATTTGTTGCGCTGTTTATGTTTCCAAGAGTTATTGTTACAGATTTTACTGAGTTTTAATTATCTTGAGAGTTTCTAAATTGTTCATGATTTACATTGATTTACAAAGTTTTGGATTATGTTTAGTGTGGAAATAATTTTATTGAAAGTTATTTATTTATGAATTACCACTCACTGAACTTTTTAGCTCATTCTTTTATTCTTAATTTTTCCACCATATTGCTCTTGATCAGTTTAGCTAGAGTTACTTGATCAAAATCTGTCACCAACCAAGTTATTGCATATCATCTATTGCAAGTAAAGAGTGAAATTTTGGCTACGTTGGTTATGGGATATTTATAGATAAAGTTAAGATCATGAGATAAAAGATAGAAACTTGGCAATAGATTCCATTGCACACTTGGGGTCTATTGTTGTCACAACTCATCCGAGGTTTGGTAGAGTAATCTGAGGCTGCGTGTAGCATGATACAACAACTAATTTTAGTAGAATAGCAACTTCGAACTACATGGATCTAGTAGAGCTCTTAGATACGTGCTTTCAACTGAACTCAAGATGAAAAGAAGAAAAGAGAGGAGAACACTTCAAATGGGACAAGATAATCCAAATGAAGAAACGTGTTGCTATTTATAGGCTAGAGACTCAGTAAATCTCCAAAAATAAAATAAAAATAAACATTGAAACAATTGTCAAATGCGACATAATTGAGTAAGTACTTGCCAAACTCATACGCATAATAACTCATCAAATAAGAAGTTACAACAAATTTAACTTCCATATATTAAAATTTTTAAATTAAACATCAATCCATTTGAAAGCTTTTGAGATTGCAAAACTCAAAAGTCATAAAACTAACAAATTAGAAGAAACGGCCATACATCGTAGAGAAAAAATCTGTTGGAAACTTGCGGACTACATTTTCGTTCAAGTAGTCTCCAACCTGAAATTTTAAAATAGCATGTGCAACACCACTTAATTTGTGACAATCAATTTGATACAAAGAAATAAAAGAAAGAAAGAAAGAAAAAAAATCTTCCTAGAGAGATAATATACAATTTTTCAAAATAAAAGAACTACAAATAAAATCTATTAATAAACACAGTCTATAAAAACAAAACCATAACAACTTGCTTACCCTGCTTGCCATATCTTTGAGGTCCTCCAGTCGATCTTGAACTGCAGGTTCATGATCAAGAATTTTTTGACCCATTGCTTGCACTAAATCATGCATTTGTAATGAATTGTCAAAAGATAGAGTTATGAATTTTTTTTTAATGAGAAGTTCAACAATTTTCTTGGCAGAGGAATCACATCCATCAAGTATTTCCTCTACAAGATCTTTTCCCTTTTCCTTGGAACAAGCAACATCAAGAAAAATCTCCTTCTCCTTCTTATCCAATCCATCATAACTTACTTCAAGACATTTGAAAATCTTGTCATCAGTACTCCAATCTCCCTGGAGCTTTTCTATTACATTATTCCAAAAACTCAATTCTTTGTTTTTCAAAGAGCTCCCCAACGTTTTAAGTGCAAGAGGATGGCCTCCAACAACCCTGACAATGCGGTCAGCATGTCCCAAATAACCTTCTTTTGGACGTCTTTCCTTAAAAGCATTCAAACTAAGGAGTTGAAGGGCTTCCTCGTATTCAAGTTCTTCCATTTTGAACATTCTTTTCACCCCAAATGTCGAAAGCAAATCTGCATTTCTTGTTGTGATGATGATTCTACTACCATAGCCAAAGTAACCTTCATTCGGTGTCAATTTCGTTATTTGGTTGAAATGATCCACATCATCTAGGACAAGAAGTGTCTTTTTTTGGAAAATTGCTTTGTTTATCAAAGCAATGCCTTCTTGATCATCCCATATGTCAATGTTTTTCATCGAGAACGTTATTCTTGAAAGGAGTTTGCTTTGTAAATATGTAATTCCAAAGGTTTCAAATCGCTCTCGAACATTGGAGAGGAAACAATGAGCTTCAAATTCATTGCGAATTTGCTCGTAGAAAGCCCGAGCTATGGTTGTCTTGCCAATGCCACTCATTCCATGTATTCCTACCCAAATCACATTATCATCTGAGTTTGGATTCAAAAGGGAAGAAAGGTGGTCTAGTTTTAAAGTGAGTCCAATAAGTTGGTCTTTCTCCATGAGTGTCAAAGTCAATTTGATTCTTCTCAATATTGCTTCACAAATGTCTTCTATGATTTCTGATTCATGTGACCTAATTAGTAACGAGAAAATTCAGAAAAGAAAAGGGAATTGTTGATGATAGTTGAAGGGCTTGAAAAAACAATCATCCTGAAACATAAAACAACTTTCTTCTTAACATTTTTTTAAAGGGAGGATACAAAATCTATTTTTATTGTTTAGTTTGTATTTAAGATTTTGTTTAATAAAAATTTTGTTTAATTTTTTTTTCTAAAGGGCAGTTTGTTAATGATTTCTTTATTTTATTTCTTACTTTTTGTGAGGTATTTTTAAGTTGAAATGTCACACCTTCGTATGTCTTTAAGCACTTTAAAAAAAAAAGTGATGAAAAGATCACATGGAAAAATGAAGTTAAAAAATGAAGTTCAACATCCAAATCATCTGTAATAAAATTTTGTCCTCGAAAATTTAAGAAGGGGATAATAATTTGTAAAACTCAATTTTGGTTTCTAGCATTTAGATATGCATTTGCTATATGGGTTATTTGAAGTTGAAATTTTTGATTGAGAAGGAAGTTTGAGATAAGATACAGATAAGAAGAAAATTGGAAAAAGTGGAATACATCTTGCTTAAAAAGAAAAGAAAAGAAAAAAAGTAAATGTCCAAGTCCGATTTCTAGAAAGAAAAGAAAAGAAGGAAAAAAAAAAAGAGAAAGAAGTGGAAAACGTGTTTCTACGTGTTGGTTGATTAACAAAAAAGGAGAAATTTTGAGATTGATTGAGAAAGGTGATCTAGAAGTGAAGAAGAAAGAAATAAAAGAAGTAAAAGCAAAAATAGAGAAAGAAAAACCAAAACTCGTGGGAGAGAAGAACATGAGAAAGAGAGAGCTTGAAGGAGGAGATTCAATTGAGAACCTGAGTTAAAATCGTGGAGCAAGATAGATAAATAAATAAATAAATAAATAAATAAATAAATAAATATATATATATATATATTGTCGATTCGGTAAGTTTCGTTTTTAAGAAAACCATGAAAAGAAAGGAATTTTTTTTAGAGAAAATTTTATGGGTCTCTTTTCCTTTGCTTGTGGATTTGTTATGGATGGTTTAAAATCAAATAAGAGTGGGATTAAGGTTGAGTTATGGTATTAATTGATAAAGTATGAAGGTAATTTGGGTATTTGTTTTTCATGATGAATTTTTAGAGGAAATTGATTTGCTTAAAACAAAGAGAGAAAGGAATTAGCTTTTATTATCACTTGTAATATCAAAATAATTAATTCTCGAAATTGGATTCATAGACCAACTTTAATTGTTTAACAAAACTAAGAGAAAAAGAAGAGAGAATGTGTGCTGGAAAAGGGAAGATACATAGTAGACAGATTAGAAGAAGAGAAGAGAGCGAGAGAGGGCATTTTAGTAAATTACAAAGGAGAGTGATTGAATTGTACAAGTTATGAGGAGAGAGGAATGTTGTTAGGATTGGGAAGTCTTCACTTGAGAGAGGTAGTTTGAAAAAATAAAGTGTTATTTTATTTTAGGCCAAATTATAGAAAATACCATTGAACTTTGTAGTTTATTTCAAAAATACCCATGAACTTTCAAAAGTTTCATTAATACCCTTAAACTTTAAAAAAAAAGTTTAAAAATACTCTACCGTTAGTTTTGGATGGAAACCGTTAGTACTTTGTCTCAAAAATACCCCTGAACTTTCAAAAGTTTCATTAATACCATTAAATTTTCAAAAACAAGTTCAAAAATACCCTTACCTTTAGTATATGGACAGAAATCATTAGTACCTTATTTTAAAATATCCATGAACTTTAAAAGTTGTGTTAATACCCTTAACCTTAAAAAAAAAGTTAAAAAATGCCCTTACCGTTAGTATATGGACAAAAACTGGTTATCTACACTTCATTACCTCCCTCTTCCATTCTCTCTCTCTTATGATTTGCTTCAATCTATAGCCTAACACTTCTTTATTTTTTTTCCTTTCTTTTTCAATTTCCTCTTACCCTTTTCTTCCATTTTCAATCTCTAAAACTTCCCACATTTCTCCTATCTTCTTAAATATTAGAACTTTAAATAAACAGGATGAGCTCTCTCTCATTTTTAAGCATGCCCAAACATAAATATAAGAACTTTCGACACCTAAAATAGTCAATGTCTTTGAAGTTATCTTGAGTTGGAAAAGAACCAATTTGAAAACAACTCATATAGATGCCCTCATTTTTTTTTTCATATAGATACTCTCATTTTTCCTCCATTTGTCCAATTCTCAATCATGGGGAATCTTCTTAACTGATCACAATAAATAGATTAATTTAAACTACAAAAAGGATTAATAAAATATTCATTTGCTATAAATTTGATAATGCATATATTTTCTTTCTTTTCTCTCCCACTAGATGTTCACAAAATTATGACCCAAACTCTCAACATGTCTTTCTTTTTGTGTATTAAACCCATACGTACTAACTCAAATTACTAACGTACAACCTTGTTTAAAGTATTTAAATCTTAAGGTCCGTTGGTAGTTTCGTTATTCTCCTTTCTTCTTGCTATAGTTTGTATTACCTTGATTGAAGGGGATAGTTTTTGAGATTGAAAAATAGAAGAAGAGAGTAAAGAGGGTATTGACAAAGAGAGGGAAAAAAAGAAGAAAAGTATAGAAGTGTCAGGCCATAGATTGAAGCAAATCAAAAGAGAGAAGAAATGGAAGAGGGAGGTAATAGGGTGTAGATAAATGTTTTTCATCCATATATTAATGATAAGGGCATTTTTTAATTTTTTTTTAAGGTTAAGGATATTAATACAACTTTTGAAAGTTCAAGGGTATTTTAAAATGAGATACTAATGATTTCTATTCATATACTAATAGTAAGAGTATTTTTAAACTTTTTTTTTGAAAGTTTAAATTTATTAATGAAACCTTTGAACGTTCAAGGGTATTTTTGAAACAAATTACTAATGGTAAGGGTATTTTTGAAAGTTTAAGGGTATTATTAATGAAACTTTTGTAAGTTCAAGGGTATTTTTGAAACAAAGTACTAACAATTTTGATAGTTCTCATTCATGAGGATTATTTGACCTTTATACTTAGTTATTCTTGTTATTTTATGAGTGTTATTAGATGAAAAGGCTAGCAAAAAATTGGTTTGAATTAAATTATTGTTGGAAGCCTTTTAAATTAAGTAAGTGGAGAAAAGAAAAGAAAAAAAAAAGAGATGAAAACCGCGCTTACTTAATGTTTTTGTGCAGAAAATTAAAGATTGCAACAGAATTGCAATTGCAATTCCATCAGGTCTGGACTTTAAAGGAAAATCCGCAAATCTCCAAAAATCTAGGAATTTCGTGAGATCTTGTCTCCATGATTTTAGCTGGGATTTTAGCCATAATTGTGCATCGTTCAAGAAGGAAACCCTAGCCCAATTTCTCTATAAATATTGGAGAAGAAGCTACAAGAAAGGGATAAGTTTTTTTGCCGTTTTCAGCCTCAATTGTTGTTGTTTTCACGATTTTTTGCTGTCAATTTCTGCTATATTTTTTGCTGTCAATTTTCTGTTGTCAACTTTCTACTGCTGTTTTTCTGTTGTTTTCAGGCCCTTTCAACTTCGAAACTCAATCCGTCCTCAACGAAAGTTGAAGGAAGTGAAGGCTCAATTCCTTTTGAAAAAAGTGGAGTTAAGTCGATTGAGTAAGGAGTGAAAAAGTTGCTGTGTTCTTCCGTTTCTTAAAATTTATTTTCTATTTTATTTAAGTTATTTTCTTATGTTTTAAGAACTTAGTTGCTGCTGTAATTTTGAGCTTGTAGCTACTGTTTTATTCTTCCCCTTTGTAATTCATTTTTGAAATTAAATAGTTGTTGAATTTATTTTGATTAATGGAATTTTGATTGTTCTTTCATTATTATTAAGTTGTTATTCAATTATTTATTAATTCTGGAATTTTTATCACCTATTGCTTCTATTTTAATTAGGCACTTTAATTCTTTTAATTGATTGTTTTTCATTCTTTCAATTATGAGTTAAGTCTTTATTTGGGATTCAAGTATGTGAATGCCCTAGAGATAGAAATAAAGGCCTAATTGTGAGAGCAACCTTGCTTACTCTATAGCTTGTTTACTTTTATTGATTTTTAATGCTCATTATTAGTCTAATTCTGAAAAAGTTAAGTAAAATTGGATTTTTATAAAAGCAATAAAGGAAAAGAGCCCAGACATAGGATTTTGTTTTTGACCCTAGACATAGGGCAAAGCCTTTAAAACCAAAAGAATTGTGTTTCAAAATTAACTAAGTTCGTATTAGCCATAAAAATATTAGTTTAATCACTTAGCCCCCTAAAGATACTTCATAGAAGGTCGAATAGGTGTTGAATTCGGCTTACAAAGCTTAAGTGTTGAGTCAAAGAATTGTAATTGCAATTAGGCCACAATTTCTTTCAATGGGGCAAAAAACACGTTTGAATCTCTATTTTATCATTTTTATTTCTTCTTTTCAAAAACAACAAAAACCATCATACTTATTGTTTTACACTGGTTACCCACAATTGCAATTTGAAAACGTCTTTACTTATTCTCTTGAATTTTGTTGATCAGTTCCCTGTGGGATCGATACTCTGGAATACTTTCAGTTTTATATTATTTGCATCGACAGTGTGCACTTGCACTGAACTGAAGCTTGTTTTGAATTAAAAATCTTTTCTTAAAAGCCCCCACATTTCAGTCTGATCAAGTTTTTGGCTCCATCCAAAACTAATGGTAAGGGTATTATATTTTTGAATTTTTTTTGAAAGTTTAAGGCTATTAATAAAACTTTCGAAAGTTCAAGAGTATTTTTGAAATAAAGTACAACGTTCATGGGAATTTTCTACGATTTAGCCTTTATTTTAAGAAAATATGAATTTGTGAAAAAGAGAGAAGAAAATAATAGTTAATTAGAGAAAAGACAAAAATGTACTTGTTATCATTGGAATGAGAGAGAAGGTATAATTTAAGAATTTGGATTAAGATGTAAGGGAAATAAATTGGAAATTAGTTTAATTGATTAATAGGAAGGTTATGTTTATTTCTTTTGGAAATAATTCATAATCTATGGTATGGTTATTGAAAATTTCAGATTGGACAGAAATTTGACTAGCTTATGATCTGAGAAGCCAGTGATAATAGCTCTGTGAGTGGTTATTTTATAAATTATTCTTACTATTTTAGCAATGAATGAACTTTGGAGATTTGAAATTAAATACAATTTTTGTTTATGCAAATAATTTAATCATTGAGTACTACATAGCGACTTTGAGGAATTGATGTTTATTTCATAAATCGCTTATCTATTGAAATGAAAGAAAATTTGATTTGTGAAGAGAATGATTTAAGTTTGCTAAATTGAAATTGTGTTTGAGTACCCTGACAATTTTAGAGAATTTATGATTATGTTTGTTTTTAGAGCATTTGCTAAGAGATTTTCTAGAAGGTTATAAGAATTCTCATTGATTGTATGATTTTGGTTGGAATATTGTTTTAGAAGTATTCGAGATATTTTATGATTATGTGAGAAATTAAAAGTGTTTATTATTTATTGAGAAATGTTTAGTATTTATTGAGAAGTGTTTGAGGTTTATGAAATATTGTTTCAAAGAGATTATGACTTTTAGAATGTTTTGAGATTTATGAGAAAGTACGATTTTTATAATGATTGAGAATTAAGAATTTCATATCAAAAGTGGTTTATTTTACGAAATGTTTTTCACTATTTATTTATTATTATGGAATTTCAAGTACTCTATAACCATGTGTGATTTTAGAGAAATTACTAAGAGATTTTTAGAGAAATGTTATGAATTTTCAAAAATTATATTGAAATTCAAGTGTTTTATGTTTTTAGCTGGGATTATTGTTTGAGAAATATTTGAGATATTTTATGAGCATTGAGAAATTAGAAGAGTTTTAATGTTATTGAGAAATGTATGAGATTTACGAGATGTAGTTTAAAGAAAATATGATTTCATAAATGTTTATGTCATTTGATAGATTTGATGATTATTTGAGAATTTATAAATGTTTAACATAGTTGAGAAAGCTCTCAAGTTTATGAAATGTTATATTTTAGAGAAAGAGCATAATTTTCAAAAAGAGATTGAGAATAAAGAGTTTTTATGTTAAGTGGTTTTCAAACTACTAGATCCTTGTACCCATGGTGATTACTTGTATCCTATATGAATGTGTTTCCATAGTATACTAGAGAGAGAGATTTGCTATGCTTCCACGTATGATAGAGGTTGGCTCTACTATGTACCTAGAGATTACTTGGTATATAGTATGATAGAGATTGACTCTGCTATGTACCTAGAGATTACTCGGTACATAGTATGACAGAGATTGACTCTGCTATGTATTTGGAGATTATTCGATACACAGTATGATAGAGATTACTTTGCTATGCGTATTGAGATATTACTCTATACCAGTATGATAGAGACTTGGGTACATATTTGATGATGAATTTTACTAGCTTATGCTTTCTAGAGCTGTAATTCCAAATTTTCCTCTCTATGTTTTTACTAACCGATGCTTATGTTTTAAGAGTTATTGTTTCAAGAGCTATAATTTTGTTGCGTTATTCTTGTTCTCAAGAATTATTTTTTTTTACATATTTAAATATGTTTAAATGATCACGAGAATTTCTAAATTGTTCATGATTTACATTATTTCACAGAGTTATCTATTTTTGTTTAGTTAGAGAATAATCTTTCCAAAAATATTTTTTTTATGGAATCACCACTCACTTAGCTGTTTAGCTCATTATTTTATTCTTATTTTTCTACTAGGTTTCTCTTGACTTTCAACTAGAGTTAGTTGATCAGAATCTGCCACCAGTCTCATTTATTTTAAGTAAGGGGGTAATCTTAGCTATGCTATATATGAGATGCTTATAGAGGAAGTTGGGTTATAAGACAAGAGAGACTTAACAATAGATTCCATTGCACACATTTTGAGTCTATTGTCGTCATAACTCATCTTAGGTTGGTAAGGTTATTTGGGACAAGGTGTTACATGAAAAGAAAAAAAGAAGTTTGTTTTTAATATTTTGGTTCTTCATAATTTTAACAATTTAGTTCTTATATTCTTAAAAATGTAATCCTCAATAGGAAAGCAAAAGGAAGGAAGATAATAGAAATTAGAACAACACACTGACTCTCATGTCAAACATTAAGAGGTTGTTTGGCACGCTTGTTTGGAATCAGGAATCCTGGAAATCCTTGGCTGGTATTAGAAACTCTGAAGTTCCTAATTACTGTGTTTGGGGTGCAGGGTTGGGTTTGGCTACTTTGCTGAAACCTATGTTTGGGTTACAGGTTTGGGTTGGGCTGGGTTTGTTTAGGATGTTCTTTTTTTAACAATTTTTAGGTTTTTTTTTCAGATCCATTTTTTTGACTTGATGATTGTTTGTTGAATTTCATATAAATATTTTAACCAATTATGTGGATCAATTGTTTCAAGAATAGATAAATATGAATGTGTAGTTTGTACACGTATAATGATATCTCATTTGCTTCATTCACTATGATGTAAAATTAAATATCATTAGTAAAGACATATATTTTAAATAATTAATACTTTATTTCACAAAGTATTCAGAAAACTATTTTAGGAACTCAATTTTAGAAATTAAAAAATTGGAAGTTTATTTAATAAATTAGAGAATTTAAAACTCTATTTCACAAAGTATTCTAAGACCTATTTTTGGAACTCTATTTTAGAAATTAAAAAATTGAAAGTCTATCTAAGAAATTATGGAATTTAAAACTCTATTTTACAAAGTATTCATAAACATATTTTTTGAACTCTATTTAAAAAATTAAAATATTTGAGGTCTATTTAAAAAATTATGGAATTTAAACAAAATTTCGCACTGTATTTTGAAATCTATTTCAAGGATAAATGAGTTATAAAATTTGAATTCTATATTAGAAATTAAAATATTTGAAACTCTATTTTGCACAGTATTTTGAAACCTATTTCAAATATAATGGGTTAAAAAATTTTATTTAGTAGCCATTTTTTGCTTTATTTTAACCTTTTAAAAAATTGACTAGGCGGTAGGGTTGCTGGGGTGATCGTTGGAGTGGTCGGTGGGGTGGTTGGGTTGATGGGGTGGTTGGGTTGCCGAGGTAGTCGCCGGTGGTGGTTGCAGGGTGGTCAGGTCATTGGAATGGTCGTTGGGTGGTTGTCGGCAGTAGTTGTCGAGTGGTTGGGTCACTAGAGGGGCCATCAAGGTAGTCAAGTTGCTGGAATTGTCGCTGGGTGGTTGTGGTAGTGGTTGTCAAGTGGTCGGGTCGCTAAGTCGTTGCTGGAGTGGTCATTAGGGTGGTTGGGTCGCCAGGGTGGTCACTAGAGTAGTCACTAGGTGGTCGTCAAAGATGGTTTTGGGTGGTTGGGTTGTCAGGTCGTCGGGGTGATCATCGAAGTAGTCATTGGGGTGGTCGGGTCATTGGAGTGGTCACTAGGTGGTCGTCGACGATAGTTGCTAGGTGGTTAAATTTTTGGGGTGGTCGTCAACTATGGTTGCCAGGTAGTCAGAGTGGTTGTCATGTAACGCCCCAGGCCAAGGATTCGGATCAGGATTTGGAATCCGGATTCGGCACCTAACGGCCCCGGCATTCCCCTGCATCCCCCGCGACTTGACCACGCTACCTACTTGTCTTGAACTGCTTCTAAGAGTGAAGACTGTCCCCACAAACCAACACGGGTCCTTTCAGCATGCTTTGTCCTCACTCACATGCTTCTTAGGAAAATTCCCAGGAGGTCACCCAACATAGGATTACTCCAAGCCAAGCACGCTTAATTTTGGAGTTCTTATGATTGAGCCACCGAAAAGGAAGGTGCATCTTGTTTTTCGGTGGCTCAATCATAAGAACTCCAAAGTTAAGCGTGCTTGGCTTGGAGCAATCCTATGTTGGGTGATCTCCTGAGAATTTTCCTAGGAAGCATGTGAGTGAGGACAAAGCATGCTGAAAGGACCAGTGTTAGTTTGTGGGGACAATCTTTACTCTCGCAAACAGCTCAAGACAAGTAGGTAACGTGGTCAGGTCGCGGGGGATGCAGGGGAATGCCGGGGCCATTAGGTGCCAAATTCAGATTCCAAATCCTGGTCCGATTCCTGGGTCTGGGGCGTTACATGTCAGGTGGTTGTTGGAGGTAGTTCGGGCAAGTCGAGTCATCGAAGTGGTTGGATCATCAAGGTGTCAAGTTGTTGGGGTTGGTCGAGTCGCAGGGGTGGTCATTAGGCTGGTCTATAGAGTTCTCATCGCAGTGGTTGCCGGAGGTAATTGTCAGCAATGGTCGAGTCGCCAGTGTGGTCGCCGGAGTTTCAATTGGAGTTGTTGTTGAAGTTGCTGCCAAAAATAGAAAACGACAAATGGAAAAAGTAAAATATGACACAAACCCTATGGGGTTGCACTGTTGTAATCCATGAAGTTGTGTTTCAAAATCAAGGGTTTTGAACACCTTGTACCAAACATGGTTTTGGGTTCCAACCCAAAACCATGGGCCAAACGGAAGAGAAAAATCATGGACGAAGAGGAAGAATTCACTGTGATCAAAGATTTGCTTTAAATTTTCGAAAAAAAAATGCAAAACTACCTATGAAGTATGGGGTTGTTGCAATCCCATCCTTCAACATTTTAATTACATCAATCATTTCCTAAAATTATTGCAATTAGACCTAATCTCATTATAAAATGTTAGTTGCATATTGCAAAATGCACAAATTACATTTAAACTATTAAGATTATTACAATAAAATCCTCAAAATTATAAACGTGTTCCAAGTAATTAACTCAAAATTCTTAATTCTATCAGATTTGAAAATTATAATTAAAAAAACTCTAAAAAATAATTTAAAGAAAAAAAAAAAAACAGAGATGTATGCGTGATAAAAGTGGGTTGATTCACATTAATTTTTGGTCAACCGCCGATGCTGACATGACATACAACTTAAGAAAAAAAAAATTAAAGTCGAAATCAATTCCAACCCCAAACCAAAAATTGATAGTTTTTTTTTTCCTTTTTTTGGTCGATTTTGTTGGTTTCATGTCAAAATTTTTTTTATTAGACAGTTTCAAAGAGTTACAATTTAAACCTAAACAAAAGTAACCATATGTAATTTATAAAAGGTTAAAAGTTCAAATTCGCACATTCACTTTATAAGCAAGTTGTGAATGAAATACAGGGAAATAAAATTGTTTACCGACGATTGGAAACCCAAGCTTTGAGGTTGGCGATCTCAAACAGAGCCTTCCTCCATTGCTGCACCTTCAAGTCATCTTCTCCATACTTTGCTTCATGCTTAACAAAAGCTGCTTCAAAACTTCCTCTCTGGTTTCGAACATCAGAAGGATCCACTCTGTAAAAAATGGGCATAATCTTCATTCCCAACTGCTCTTTGCACTCTAAGATCTTAACCAACTCCGCAAGGCACCACCTTGAAGAAGCGTAGTTTTTTGAGATCACAACCACAGCTACCTTCGAAACTTCAATAGCCGCCAATAGCTCTGAAGAAATGTCTGTTCCTTCTTCCATCTCATCGTCATCTCTGAATGTAAATATTCCTTTTCGTACAAGGGCTTTGTACAAATGATCTGTGAAACCACCACGAGTGTCTTCGCCTCTAAAACTTAAAAACACATCATATTTCCAAAGGCGAGTTGACGATGATGACAACGAAGAAGAACACGCCATGGATTGAGATTTGAGAGCTTAGTTTTGTTTTATTTGAAATTTGGAAGCTCTCATCTCTGCGTAGACTCTTCCATTATAGTTCCCTTCTTATAAAAAACATGTGGTCCTTAACATGTTCTTAAAGATATCTCACTAGTTGTTCTTCTGTCTTCTTCTAGATCTTTTCCTTTTTTTTTTTTTCATTTTAAAGAAAAATAAGAATTATTAATTTTTTAAGTCCGATCTAAATTTTCAAGTTTTTTCCATTTTGGTCTATGAGGTTTCTAAAATATATATTTTGATTCTTTAACTTTTAAGTTAATTCCAATTTGATACCTAAATTTTAGAAATATCTATTTTAGCCCCCAATTTGAAGGAAAATTTATCTTTTCTTGCCCTCGTCTTTATTTTGCTTTTAACTAATAGATGATGTAGCTTCGAGTATGTGTGTTAACATATGCACGTGCACATGTATTGGAGGTAACAAGTTTAGCCAGTTAGTATTTGGATGAGTGGTTATTAAATTGAGAAGTAATAGCAATAACCAAAATAGTTATTTTTACGAAAGTTAAATGACTAAAATAGACAAATTTAGTTTAAGGATCAAAGTATAGAGATTTTGAAAGTTCATAAAATGGGACAATTTTGGAAAGGTTTAGGGTAAAAAAAAAAAAGAGATTCAAACCTAGTTTTAAATTGTCCATCAACTTTTCTAATTATTTAGTTTTAGTGCCTATTCTTTCAAATGTTTGTTTAAATCTCTCAATTTTACATAAAAACCTATATTAGTCCTTACCTAATTTTTTTTAATCAATTATTTAACAAGAATTCAAACTCATTTATATATACAAGAAATATTTTTTTGTCTTTTAAATTGTTTTGACATTTTTTTAGTCTTATTTCCATAATTTTCTATATTAATTTACAGATATGAATCAAGCCAAAATAAAGACCATTTCTTTTCCTTTTTGTAATACAAAATATAAATGGTAACATTTACATGTGCACCTCCAATTTAACTAATGATTTTAAGTGTGAATTTGTCTCATGAACAAAAAATTTAAGGTGTGAACTCATCTTAAGAACTAATGATTTTATGTATAACTTGGAAATTTTTTTACCGCGTAAGAAATAGTCATTCGAAAAGACAATTTTTAGTAAGAAAATGAATGGAAAATAAATTTTT
This sequence comes from Trichosanthes truncata, assembly GCA_033996785.1. Classification (NCBI taxonomy): domain Eukaryota; kingdom Viridiplantae; phylum Streptophyta; class Magnoliopsida; order Cucurbitales; family Cucurbitaceae; genus Trichosanthes; species Trichosanthes truncata. Next base: position 41,624,956 of record MU867259.1, on the reverse strand, counting down.
ATCATTCTAACCCCTAAACTGCGTCTAAAACAAGGGAACCACTTTTTAAAAGATAAAACCGTGTCTTGAAAATGTTATCGAGAGTACAGAAAACACTCTCCCATAATTTTGACCATGAGTTTCCAACGACATTTTTTTTAGTACAAGTTCCTGCCTACAATAATTAAAGTCAAGGAATCCTGTCTTCAAGGTACAATTTAATTTCGACACTAAATGCTATATCACCAAAATTACCATATTCTCCTAACACACATCAAACATAATCGGTTGCTAGCTCACAAGAATACACAGTACTCACCCATAAATAGAATCGACCGTAACATAGAAGAAGTGCAAACTCTTTATTTATTTATTTTGCCTCAAATTTTAGTTGTACAAATCCAATTACATCATAACGAATAATTGTAAATCCCAGGCAATAAGAGCCAGGAGTGGAGCCAAAAATTTTTCTAGGAAGAGCTAACATTTTTTCTATCCTACAGTTTTAGGGGAGGGGACAAACTAGTGAAAAACTACACAATCTTATGTATTATATCTATATATATATATTTTGAATTATGATATACTAAGAGGGAACCATTGGCCTTCCTTCCCTTTCACTCTGCCATTGATAGGAGCATGTAAAGGTGCCCGTATACAAATTGCTAAATATATGTTTTAGTCTATATCCAATCATTAGTCCTTGTTGTTTAAAACTTTTAAATTTTCTCTTGTGTATTATATTTTTCAATTTAGTTCATTAACTTTGGTGAAGGTTAGAGTTGGTTGACAATAAACTTATGTGACATAATATTTAGTGAACTAGCAAAAATATTTAGAGGAAAAAGAATGTCATTTAAGAGAAGAAAAATTAAAAAACGTCTACCAATTTCTTGGGAATTTGAAGGAGTTAGAAACGCTCCTTTTAGATGACTTTATTTTCCTCTAATTTTCACCAAACCACTATAAAATGTAAATTTATCATTAATTAATTTTAACATTCATCAGCATTATTTTCCTCTAATTTTCACCATACCACTCTAAAGGGTAAGTTTATCATTAATTAATTTTAACATTCACCAACATTGAGGAACTAAATTGAAAAATATTAAAACATAAATGATGAAATTGAAAATTTTTAAACAATAATAGGGAGTAAATTTAAAAACAACCTAAATAGTATGAAGTAAAATATATATTTAGCCATGCAAAATATAGAACTTTTTCTTAATGATTAATAGCAAATCGATTGTATGTACCAATATATGAACATGACTCAATATTAAGACATTTATTCATTTTCTTATGTTTGAGTTTCAAATTTTCACCTCCAAATTTATGGAAGCTTGAGTTTGTTTACGTTTACCTACTTCTTTACTTTGAGGGATATGTGGATGCTAATTTTGCCTTTGATCTCGATAGAAGAATACCTATTTCAGGTTATGTATTTACCTTTTGTAACATTCCGACATCGTGTCAAATATATATATATGAAGTGGGTATTGTTCCATTTATGAGTTAAAGTTGTTAAATGTCGTTTGGGTTACTTTTGCATTATAAAAAAAAAGTACATAGAAATTTCCGACAAAACAAAAAGGTGATGAAATAAAGTTGTTAGAAGTCTATTCGGTGCACAATCATTTTTCTATTTTAGTATTGAATACTAAAATTGGGATATATGTAGCAATAATAATTTTGAACTTAATTCAATTTTACTTAGTCGTTAAGTAATGAATTATTTTAATAATTAATTTTAAATTTTTCTCAAATTTACTTAGCTATTAAGTAAAAAATTATTTTTAATTATTAAATTTCATGTTTATCTCAAATTTACTTAGCTATTAAGTAAAACATTATTTTCCAATGTTAAATTTCAAGTTTATCTCAAAGTTCCTTAGACGTTAGGTAAAGAATTATTTTATTTCAGGTTTATTTCAACTTTATTTAACCGTTAAGTTAAAAAATATTTTTATTTTAAGTTTATCTCAACTTTACTTAGTTGTTATGTAAAGAATTATTTTCTTTCAAGTTGATCTCAACTTTACTTAGTTGTTATGTAAAGAATTATTTTATTTCAAGTTTATCGAAAAATTACTTTAGCTGTTAAGTAAAATATTATTTTAATAATTAAATTTCATATTTATCTCAAAGTTACTTAGCTCTTCAGTAAAGAATTATGCGGATAAATTGTGGCCTTATTAAGAATGGAGGTAATTAACCTCTCTCTCATGGCTTTATGATAAAGTTTATATATGATATGAACTGCAACATAAATGTTATTTATGCTGATAAAGTGTGGCCTTACTTATAGCTATGCTCTTAAGATTACTATGTTATGTATGTCATTTTGAAAATCAAAATTTATATTATGGGACCCCATGCATGGTGTATGTTCATTGATACATGCATTTAGCTATGTAAGTGTGACAGTTACTCTTCCTATTTTATGAGCTAGTTGAGCATGTATGGTAGCACCTGATCTCTAGACCCAAACGTATGTTCATGTTTAGTGGTGATTGTTGTATTCAATTTTGGCTCTACTGACTGATCTCCACTACTATCATCAGCTAGAGTCGATATCGTGCAAAATCCATTTTTGCCTTATCAAAGTAGTGGAATTCATGTTGGTTGAGTTTAGCCTAATCACAATAAGACAAGTTAAGAGATATGATTCAAGTCATGTTTTATGTTCAATGAATCCTTTTACAACATATTACATTTCATGTATGTATGGGTTTGTGCATTATTATAAACTTCTCCGTTGGGGGGACTACTTCTGAGTATTTTCAGTACTCACACCTTACAGACTTTATAGTTGAGGAAACGACATAGGCGACATTGTCAAAAGAATGTTTGTTAGATCGTGTGTCGTCACACATTTTGAATAGAATCGAGTTTGTAATTTTGGTCCAATTACTCTAATCATTGCCTTTTATCTTTTCCATTCATTTTTTCCTTTTCGTTTAAGGAATATATATTCCTATGGGGCTGTTTGGGGTGTGGGTTATAATACTTTGAGTTATAATAGTCTGTGGAATACTCTATACTCAAAACACAGACTATTATAACCCAGACTAAATAACTCTGCATCCTAAACACAAATTATATAACTCCAAAGATTATTATAACCCAAACTATTATAACCCACTCAATGCCCCAAATAGCCCATATATGTTTATATTCCAAAACCTCCGTTTTTTCTTTGCAAAATCTTTAACAAGTCATTTTCATTTTTAATTTTTTAATATTTATTCTTTTCTTTTCTTTTCTCATCTACAAAATACCATTTATTTTCAACTAATCAATTAAAATTTGAGGGTTTAAAATAACAATGTGATAAAGAACGTTCATAACATAAAGGAAATGATAGCTAGCAAGGAATAAATCACAACTAAATTATAAACATCCAACAATATTTATGGCTTTCATTCAACAAAATCTTTCTTGTACTTAAAGATAGTCACTTCAAATATTTCAAAATAAACTTAAACAAAAGAAACTAATGCTTTACGTTTTCAATCTCCTTATTGTTGGTTAGATTTTTTTTTGCCCAATGCTAAATTTTCCTAAAAAAAAAAATTATATAAATCATGTCGTATAGCTAATAATCTCACTTTTTCCCTGATACCTGCCATTTCCTTTAGGTTACAAAAATTCTTTCTCACATTGCTATTTAAACCGTTAAATTTTAATTGATTAGTTCAAAATAAATGTTATTGTGTAGATGAGAAAAATAAATAAAAAGAAAAATAAGTATTAAAAAATAAAAAATAAAAATGACATAGTTAATTGATTTTATAAAGAGAAAAATAAGGAAAAAGATATGTTATCATGGTAATAGATTGGAGAGATTTTTGTAATATAGATATATAGGAATGGATTCATGAAAAAGAAAAAAGGAAAAAATCACGGTGACTGGGGCAATTCGGTTTGCTGCTTTGGTGGATATGGGCTTGATTGTTGTTGATTTGGAATGGCTGAGATCAAGGATTCTTGATCTCCAATATTTTGTTTAATATCATTCCTCACACTAGAGTGAGACGAAACTTGAACTCCAAGTTTGTTTCTGAATTGTTGGAAAGAGGCTTTGGTTAACGGTTTAGTGAAGACATCGGCTAACTGTTTGGCAAAGGGTACATAGTGAGTGATGAGTAATCCATTGGTCACTTTTTCAGGAACAAAATGATATCAAGCTCGATGTGCTTGGTTAGAGCATGAAAAACGGGGTTCATAGTCATGTGAATGGCACTAAGATTGTCACAGAACAGTTGAGGTTTGTTGAGAAGAGGAATTCCAATATCACGAAACAAGAAAGTTATCCCTGTGAGTTCAGCTGTAGCACTAGCCATGGCTCGATATTCAGCTTCGGCACTGGACATTGACACAGTGGTTTGTTTCTTGGATGACCATGAGATGCAATTGGTGCCAAGGTAGACACAAAACCAATGGTACTCCTTGTGGTGGGACATCCTGCCCAATCTGCATCACAAAATACATATAGATTAGAGTTGCTATGCTTGAAAATGGACAACCCATAATCTATGGTGCCCTTAACATATCGAAGGATGTGTTTGACAGCTCGCAAGTCTTTGTTTGTTGGATTTTGGAGTTGCTGACACACACGATTAACAGCTTGGAAAAAGGTCAGGTCTATTGAGAGTTAGGTATTGTAAAGAGCCAACAATGCTACGGGATGTGCGTGCATCAGTTTCAGTATTGTCCTGAGGGTGCTCAAATGTAGAAATAGCCATGGGAGTGCTAATTTTGGAGACTTCGAGCATATGGTTTTTGAGAAGGATGTCCTTGGCATATTGACTTTGGCTTAGGAAGAGTCCTTGGTGTGTTTGAACGACTTCGATGCCAAGGAAGTAGTGAAGGGAACCAAGGTATTTGAGGGGTGAATTCATGTCCAAGGGCAGTTATAAGTTTATGAACTTCAAAAGTTTGGTTTCATGTGAGTATGATGTCGTCAACATAGATGAGCATAAGGATGAGTATATTGTTTTGTTTGAAGATGAAGAGAGATGGATCAAAAGGATAACAATTAAAGCCAAGATGCATAAGGTAGTTTGACAGTCTATCAAACCACGCACGAGGGGCTTGTTTCAAGCCGTAAAGGGATTTGTTTAACACACATGTTTGGGAAATGAGGGATCTTGGAACCCTGGAGGTTGAGCCATGTAAACTTATTCCTTGAGGAGACCATGTAGGAAAGAATTTTTGACGTCCAATTGGCAAAGGGACCATCTCGAGGTGACGACAATGCTTAGGATGAGACGAATGCTGACTAGTTTGACAAATGGACTAAAGGTCTCAACATAGTCAATGCCTTCGATTTGTGAATATCATACCCATTAACTTAGCCACTACAAAATGTTGGAAGCGTGCGATGGACACTCACAAATAAATAATCAAACAAGGAATATTTGAGAAAAATAACTTACTTGTATTGAAAAAACTATTCAAGAAGCTACAAACTTGGTTCACACTTTTCTCTCAAATTCACTTTGATTTTCTTCTTCTCCACTTACTTGATGATACAACAGATACCAAGTCATCTTATTTATAGGACTCATGGAAAAATCTAGATCTTATAACTCCCATCCTATACTTAATTTCATGAATAATTTACTTACCTTTATGAACATATATAACTCTCATACTAACTCATCCTAAACAACCAATTCAAATACAAAAACGTTCTTAGCTCTTATTCAAAAACTTCTAAATACATTAACATACTTAATTAAACTATAACCCATGAATGTGTATAACTTACCATTAAAAATATGTTTAACTTTAGCATACTTTAGCTGAGGCTATGCAAGACATGGTTAAGAAGGGCTTAAAAGAATTGATAGCTACTACCTTTACCAACAAGATGCACCTTCCTTTTCAGTGGCTAAATCATAAAAACTCCATAGTTAAGCGTGCTTGGCTTGGAGCAATCCTAGTTGGGTGACCTCCTGGGAATTTTCCTAGGAAGCATGTGAGTGAGGACAAAGCATGCTGAAAGGACCAGTGTTGGTTTGTGGGGACAGTCTTCACTCTCGCAAGCAGCTCAAGACAAGTAGATAACTTGGTCAGGCCGCGGGGGATGTAGGGGAATGCTGGAGCCGTTAGGTGCCAAATACGGATTCCAAATCCTAGTCCGAATCCTGGGTCTGGGGCGTTACAGATGGTATCAGGGCGGAACCTCTCCCAATAAGATGTGGTTCGGGGACGAACCAAGGCGAAAGCTGGTGGGCATGTAACGCCCGAGTTCAGGAGGGGTACATGAATGAACTGAGACCATATCCGAATGAGAGGGATCTTGAGGCTATGCAAGACATGGTTAAGAAGGACTTAAAAGAATTGATAGCTTCTACCTATACCAACAAGGTGCACTTTCCTTTTCGGTGGCTCAATCATAAGAACTCCAAAGTTAAGCGTGCTTGGCTTGGAGCAATCCTATGTTGGATGACCTCCTGGGAATTTTCCTAGGAAGCATGTGAGTGAAGACAAAGCATGTTGAAAGGACCAGTGTTGGTTTGTGGGGACAGTCTTCACTCTCGCAAGCAGCTCAAGATAAGTAGGTAACTTGGTCAGGCCACGGGGGATGTAGAGGAATGCCGGGGCCGTTAGGTGCCAAATTCGGATTCCGAATCCTGGGTATGGGGTGTTACATGTATACATAATATTCATGTATCTTAACAAAATAACCTTCGTGCATCAATGAATTCATGTATCTAGGAACTATAAATTCATGTATGTGTATCATGAATCTAGCTTAATTTCTAACATCTCCCCCTTAAGCTAGACTTCCATGACTCCAAGCTTCTCCTTCATTTTCATAAACAAGTTAGCTTTTAATGCCTTTGTGTATATGTCTACAACCTGTTCTTGTGTTCTGCAATAGTTGATGCATACTTCTCCATCTTTGATCAGTTCTCTGATAAAATGATATTTGATCTTTATATGCTTACTCTTTCCATGAAAAACTAGATTTTTCGCAAGAGAAATTGATGAACTATTGTCACAAATTATGACTGTCTCATTTTCTTGAGGACACTTAAGTTCTTGTAGCACCATTCTCAGCCAAAGTGCTTGACAACTGGCTGTAGATAAAGAAATATATTCAGCTTCTGTTGTTGATAAGGCTACAACGTCCTACTTCTTTGATGCCCATGAAACTGCGCTTGAACCAATATTGAACACATATCCAGAAGTACTTTTGTAATCATAATGTTTCCTCCCCAATCACTATCACTATAACTAACTAGAACATTATCTATGTTCTTCTTATAGTGAATTCCATGATCAATAGTTTCAAGAATATATCGGAGAACTCTTTTTCCAGCTTCCTGATGACGTCTCTTTGGTGATGCCATAAACCTGCTCAACAAGCTGACTGAGAACATAAGATCAGGTCTAGTTGTAGTTAAATACATTAAATTCCCAACGAGACTTCTATAGATGGTGGCATCAAAATCTTCACTTTCATCATGTTTGCTCAATTTCAACCTACTTCCATAGGAGTATTGGCAGGATAAGCATTCTCCATTTTGAACTTTACCATCAAATCTTTTGCATACTTCTTCTGGGAAATGTTGATCCCATGATCACCTTACTTAACTTCAATACCAAGGAAGTAATGAAGTAAGCCCATATCAGTTATCTCAAATTCTTTCTTCATGCTCCCTTTGAACTCTTCACGCATCATGGTTGAAGTTCCCCATAAAGATTAGATCATCAACATAGAGACAAATGATTAAAAAAATTACCATTTTTGCCTTCTTTTGTGTAAAGAGCATGTTCATATGGACATCTTTTAAAACCATTCTCTAGGAAGAAACTGTTGATACGACTATACCAGGCTCTTGGTGCTTGCTTTAGCCCATACAATGCTTTCTTCAGTCGACACACTTTATTTTCTTCTCCAATCTTGACATAACTAGGTGGTTGTTTGCACACCCCGCCCTAGATTATTAAAGCCTATCTAAGACGTGGCATGCCAACACTAGACCCCAACAAAACTATGGAGTCCATTGTCAAAATTTCACAAACTAAATACACTTTGAAAATATTGAGTTGCTAGCAAAACTTTATGGAGACTAAAATACATAAAAAAAAAAAAAAAAAAAAATCGACAAAGTTTCCCCTGTAAAATGGATAAAACACACTTGAAATAGAAATATACACTTTCAAATAATGAATCCAAAAGCCATCATTAACAACAAGTGTGTTCCATTGCACACTATTCAGTAATTAAAATCAAATTCAACAACCATGGCATAGCCAGAACTACTAATAGACAAATATAGATGCTTCAATTTACCCATCATCCTAAGACTCAAAATGGTACATCATTATTAAAATACATGCTAGCCACTTTAATTACAAAAGATGCATCTATAAGTAATACTAACACAAAATGACATGCAACCTATTGAGTTTTGGGTGGTAGATATTGACTCTGATAGGCCTGTCGAATACTCAAAAGCTACCTGGTGAAAAAAAAATAATATAGGAAGAAGGAGTGAGCTAATAAGCTCAGTGAGTGGTAAGAGTTTATAAGGAAGTACTCATATATAAAAAAATATTAATGTACTAATCACCTTGAGAGTAAACTTTATAAACATTTTATGAAATACCTTTACAAATACGATATTGAAGTATTTTTAACAAGTGATCTATAAAAAAAAAACATAATTTTAAAAAAATAAATAACTGCGTAACCAAGAAAACTCCATCACTAAACATGTACCCAAAACTAGTCATACTGTCATATAGTAATCTCAATACACACAGCAGAGCAAATCTAATCATGCTATGCATAGGGAAGACCCCATATACACAGCAGAGCAGCTAGTCATACTAGGTACCGAGTAATCTCAAGGTACATAGCATAGCAAACATAGTCATACTATGCACCGAGTAATCTCAAGGTACATAGCAGAGCAAACATAGTCATACTATGCACCGAGTATTCTCAAGGCACATAGCAGAGCGAAGTGTCCAAAGACCTCATATAAATCATGTATACACTACGGAAACACATTCGCGTAAGTGCATCAGGAAAATCACCAGGGGTACAATATTTAGTGGTTTGAAAACAATTTCTACTTAACAACATAATTCTCAAATCATGATCAAGACATAATTCATCTATAGTACCATCTCCCAAACTTCAATTCTAAATTCATGGATCAATTTCCATAACCCACTTCTCAACAATTCAAATTTGAGTTACAAAATTGGCAATTCATGCCTCCATTAAAACATAATTCAAAGTCAACCACGTCTCCACAAAATTTGAAATGACTTAAGCAACTACAAACTTCATTGAAAGAGTTAAACCATGAGGCTTCCTAAATTCAAACACTTAGCAAAATCAACTATAAAATCCAATAATAATACATAAACATAAATCCCTTGAGAATTTTTGTGATATTAAACCATAAAGCACTTGAATAAACTCTAAATTATTTCCTTATAACTTGAAAATCTAAAATAATATATAAAACAACCACTCACAGTGCTATCGACAAGAGAAATTCGGGTCGTAAGCTATCTCGATCTCTGCTTGACCTATAATAGTATTTCGCCAATTATTTAAAAACTCTTGAATCCTGACATTAGAATATATCATTAAATTACACCAAGTCTTAAATTTTCCTTAACACTTAGATTAACCATAATTTCCATGAGTTCAAACTCTAGCTACCACATAATCAAGACCATATTTGTAAAATAAAGTTTCCATTGTGTTTCCCTTCATAAAAAGTTTCATTCTCTTCATCCCTTCTTCTTCTCCATAAAATTTTCTTGTTTTTCTTTTCTTTTAAAGCTTGCAACTTAACAACTTACAAATAAGCCCTTTAATTCTTCCCTGTTTTTTTTTTTTAAAAATTTAAAAAAAAATCATGAATTCCACCAACTTTCTCTCCCTTAAACTCAACTATTTCCTTCATCCAAGCTTTTAAAACTAGTCCATGAAAGTTTCCAACAACAAAAATACCCATTAAAGAAACCCACTAATTTAGCTCTTTTTATGACAAAATTTTAACAAAAAAAATCTAGAAAACTTACCCAAAATCTTGACCCAAGGACGTGAGTTGATTTTCCACTCCAAATTAGCCCAAACAAAGTCTTCTCCTCCTCTCAAAACGAATTTCCTCAAATTTTCTTTCCCCTCTTCCTCTTTCTTTTCTTCCCTCTCCCTTTTCTTTGTGGGTTTCTTCTCCCAAATCTCCTTTTTTTATAAAAAAAAGTAACTCCTTTTTTGTGTGGTCTCCACTAAGCCACACCCCTGCCCACTTTCTTTTTATTTTAATAATAATAATAATAATAATAATAATAATAATTTATTTATTTAATTAAACTTATAAAGCTTCTTACGGAAGCTTTACATTTTTTTTTTGTTTTTGTTTTCTTTTTAAATTAAATGCTTGTTGTAACCCACTTGTTCTTTTTTTTTTTTCCAAACTAAGTTTCCAACTAAACAAATATATATATATTCATTCAAATACATATTTTCAATTTCATACTTTTCAAGTTTTTTTTTTTTTTTTTTTTTTTTATAGTACCACAATGTAGAAATAGGTGTTACATTGTTCAACATATATTTCTTGCTCCAGATACCCATTTAGAAAAGCTGACTTGACATCCATTTGATGTAATTTTCAGTCATTTTGAGCTGCCAGAGTTAAAAGCAAACGAACTGTCTCTAAGCGAGTCACAGGTGCAAAGATTTCTTCATAATCCACACCATACTTTTGCTTATACCCTTGGACGACGAATCTTGCCTTGTACTTTTCGACTTCTCCATTTTGCTTCAGCTTTGTTCTATACACCCATTTTACTCCAAGAGCTTTTCAACTCTCTGATAGCTGTACTAGCTCCCATGTTTCATTTCTTCTTATTGCATCAATCTCTTGATCCATTGCTACTTTCCATTTTCCATCTTTAATCGCCTCTTCAAAATGTATGGGATCATCTGCATATGCAAATAAAGAAAAATCAACATGATCATCTTCTATTATTCTTCTTGAAACATCATAAATCTCTTGAATATTTCTTGTCTTCCTTGGTGGAGTTTCTCCATCACTTGTGGAATGTGGAGATGAAGATGAAGAAGCCACTGGCTGAGTCCCTTCAAGCTCTAAGTCTTGAGCTATTATTTTGTCATCCATGTCAACAAGTAATGGATTCTGGTCTTCATTTGCTACATCCCATTTCCAAAATTCTGCTTCATTGAATTTGAGATCTCGACTAATAATGATTTTCTTGCTTATAGGATTGTATAATCTATAAGCCTTGGAGTTCTCACTGTCCCCAACAAAAATGCATTTCTCTGACTTATCATCTAGCTTACCTCTTTTCTTATCAGATATGTGAGAATAAGGAATGCAACCAAATAGTCTTAGGTGACTAACAGTTGGCTTTAATCCATTCCATGCTTTTTGAGGTGTAAGGCCTTGGACACTTTTGGTTGAAGCCTGATTCAAGAGATAAACGACACATGTCACTGCATCTCCCCAAAATTCATCCAGAAGTTTCTTGGCCTTCAACATACTTCTTGCAAGCTCCATTATTATCTTGTTCTTTCTTTCTGCAACTTCGTTTTGTTGAGGAGTTCTTCGAACAGTCTTCTGGTGCTTGATTCCATTTTCCTTCAAGAAATCTTCAAAAGCAATATATTCACCTACGCGATCAGAACGCAATGTTTTCAATTTCAAGTTGCTTTCATTTTTAACCATTGCTTTGAATGTCTTAAAACACTCGAAAGCATAACTTTTTTCTTTTAGCAGGTAAATCCATGTCTTCCTACTATAGTCATCAATAAATGTGAGAAAATAACGATTACCTCCAAGCGTAGTAGTTCGCATGGGTCCACATAAATCTGTATGGACAAGCTCAAGAGGTTTTGATGCTCTCCAAGCATTTTCTGTCAGAAATGGACTTTGATGATGCTTCCCCAAAATACATGCTTCACAAAATTGACCTTCATTTTTAATATTTGGCATTCCTCTCACCATATGTTGTTGACACATGTGAGATAAAGTGTCAAAACTCAAGTGCCCATAACGATAATGCCAAAGCCATGACGTATCTTTTACCAACATCTCGAAACATAAAAGCTTCTCATAAGACATTTTGATAGGAAACATCTTGTTGGTAGTCATATGTACCTTCGTTACGAGACCTCCATTCTTGGTTCTGATCTTGCACATGTTGTCTTTGAAGATTACATCATGCTTTTTCAATAGAAGTTGCCCAACACTTAAGAGATTGTGTTTAAGACCAGGAACATAATACACATCAGTAATTCTTTTTGCTCAATTCTTTGTCTTGACAAGAAGATCTCCTTTTCCTTTGACTTCAAGCTTCTTGTTATCACCAGTCTTCACCTCATTATATAGAGATTCGTCCAAAGTTATAAAAATATCATTCCTTCATGTCATATGGTTACTGCAACTACTATCAAGATACCATATATCTTCGGTGCTTATTTCTTGGACATTGAAGGTGAGCAAAAGAAGACCTTGGTCATTATCCTGTTGTTCATGCATTAGGGTTGTCTCTGTCTGATTAGCCTTTTTGGACCAACAATCTGCTTAAAAATGACCATAACGTCCACAATTGAAACATTTTATGTGAGAATAATCTCCACGACCTCTACCTCTGCTTCTTCCTTGACTTGAACTTCTTCCCCTTCCTCTATTTAAAGAAGCTTGATTATCACTTGTTTCAAAATCAGAATTTTTGAAATCATTGGATCTTCGATTTCCTCGACCACCACGTCCGCCTCTTCTTCCACTAGATCTTCCTCTAGAAGAAGTTTGTGTATGAAAAGCTTCTTCTGAAGGAGTAGAATCAAATCGCTTCAATCTAAGCTCATGAGATTGGAGAGATCCCATTAAGCTATTAATGGAGAGAGTTGACAAATCTTTGGATTCTTTAATTGCGACGACAATGTGTTCGTATCTTCTAGTCATGCTTCTAAGGATCTTTTCAACCACTCTTCGATCTTCAATTGTTTCTCCATTTGATCTCAGTTGATTAATAATTAAGAGGACACGATTGAAAAATTCTTCAATAGTTTCAGCATCTTTCATTCTAATGGTATCAAATTCAGCTCGAAGTGCTTGCAATCTTACCATTTTTACCTTGTCTTCTCCTTCATATAGACTCTGTAATGCATCCCATGCTATTTTAGCAGTTGCAGCTCCTGAAATTCTTTCGATAATATTTTCATCTACAGCTTGGTAGATAAAAAATAATGCCTTTTTGTCTTTCTTTCTAGCATCTTTCAACTCATTGAGTTGTTGTTGTGAAAGACCTTCCTCACGTTCTTGCTCCACATATCCATTTTCAACAATGTCCCAAAGATCTTGACATCCATAAAGAACCTTCATTTGTTGACTCCATCGTCTATAATTCTTTCCTTCAAAACGAGGAAGCTGAGGTTGCAACATATTGTTGGATGACATCTTTTAACTTTCGCTCTAATACCACTTTGTTGTAAACGTCAATGGGCCCACAATAATACTCACTCTGTATCTCACAATTTTGAAGAGAAGAAACTTGTTCTCTTTCAAAACTCAAGAACACACAAGAGAAGAATATTGTTCTCTTGAATAACTTTGTTTGAATTGCTTTGCTTCTCAATTGACTTGGTTACAAATGAGGAAAATGATCCCTTTATATAATACCCCAAAAGACACTTCTAAAAGACACAAATTAAATAAGTACATGTATACATAATATTCATGTATCTTAACAAAATAACCTTCATGCATCAATGAATTCATGTATCTAGGAACTATAAATTCATGTATATATGTGTATCATGAATCTACCTTAATTTCTAACACATATATAACTCTCATACTAACTCATCCTAAACAACCAATTCAAATACAAAAACGTTCTTAACTCTTATCCAAAAACTTTTAAATACATTAACATACTTAATTAAACTATAACCCATGAATGTGTATAACTTCCCATTAAAAATATGTTTAACTTTCAACACAAAATTGATCCATCTCCTAAAATTGTAATTTCCAAATTGTTGAGTATTGGTGGGTTTTGGGTTTAAATTGAACCTCAAATATAAGGCTTATTCCAAAACAGAACCATTTTTGACCTCAAATAGTTAGCTAGATGTTTCTCAATTTGATTAAGTTGAAGGAGAAATATCTCATACTCATGGTCAATTTTTTGTTCCTTCAAATCAAGGTGTGGGTTCGCTCCATTTCGTATTTCAGGGACATATTCTGTTGACACTCCAACCCTAAACTCTAAATTTCCTTTTTCCACTTTGCCCACTTTGCTAAAAGCATTCGGGAGATAAAAAGCTTTTGGGGTTTTTAACATATGGAGACGTTATTCCAAATTTCTTTTCCTTTATAGGCTATGAATTCACTTTTTTTTCTTTTTTTTTTTCATGTTTCAATTCGAGAAATATTTCAGTTTGAGGACTTCAATTTCTAGCGGGGGAAAAAAAAAGGAAGCGTTAAGTATCTAAGTTTCAACAAATGAGCTTCAAGCTAGTCTATTTCTTGAAGTTTTTCTACGGCGAATTGGAACCTCACAAATCTTTGTCGTGTTTATCTGAGTGTGTCTAATTGTAATCTCAAAATAGTTGAAGCCCACTGAAGTCTTACTTTCTTTATAATTTCATATGTTTGCTTAGAATCTTATCATGAAGAAAAAAATAATGAAATCTTGGTGAGGTTTCTTGATTTCGTGGATTATATTTCTCCTCTTTCTTTGATTATCTTGGATGATGTCCTGAGGTGTTAGGTTGAGATTACTTGAGCTAGAGTTTAATTCCTTGCCTTTTCTTGTTCTAGTAAATGTTATTGTACTGCCTTGAAGCAAATTCACCTATTGAGAAACAGTTGAAGGAAGCCACTATGGTTAGAATACCATAATTTAACAACCAAAATAATAAAGGAAAGGGGATTAGTTGTAATTCTAACAACTTATATGTTGTTTATAAGAAACAAAATGTAATCTACTATAGTTAGAATACCATAATTTCTAGTTTTATCATGAGTATATATTAATTTGTGAGTTGTTATAAATATTGTAGGATTATATGACAACATATGTACACCGATCCTTCTTGTCCATCTGCTATTGTCATTAAGTACTGGAAGTTTTTATTGGAGTTGTGCCTGTTGTTATTGTGGGAGTTTGATTATAGTTGGAGGAATGACGATCTTCTCTTGCACAAAGTTCTTTTAGAATCATTCCCAAATATTGCTCATGATTAATATTAATAAATTTAAGTTAAATCATGTTTAATAAAGTGCATTTTGATCTTATAAATGAAATCAAAATGTGCCTGTTTGTTGTTGTGGGACTTTGATTATAGTTGGAGGAATGGTCTTCTCTTGCACAAAGTTCTTTTAGAATCATTCCCTAATATTGCTCCTGATTAATGTTAATAAATCGAGTTAAATCATGTTTTATAAAGTACATTTTGATCTTATAAATAAATTTTGTCTTTTTAGGTGAATGAAATGATGACACACTTAAAATTTATGGGAGGATATGTTCATCTCAATCTTTTGATGCGTGCTATTGAAGTGAGCGTATTTTAGATTTATGTACTTTGTTGTGATCTTTTGCTTGAAGAATAGGAAAATTTTGGTTGAAAAATGATTTCAAGGTTCTTGCTTGGTTTTGGGGGAAGAGGGGAAAGGGGAAAATGTTTATGAAAGTTAGCCTTGTGACTTTGTTGTGATCTCTTGCTTAAGAGAGTTAGCTTTGTGATTTTTTCGTGATATTTTTCAACGCATATTATACACTTATAGAATAAGTGAAATTTGGTTGAAAATTACTTCAAGGGTTTTGCTTTATTGTTTTATAGGGAGGGAGGAGGATTAAGAGAGATAGCTTTGTGACTTTCTTTATGATTTTTTTCCTATAGAATAGGTGAATTTGGTCTAAAAGTAACTTCAAGGGTTTTGCTTGGTTGGGGGAGGGGGAAAACGTTTAAGAGAGATAGTCTTATGACTTTGTTGTGATCTCTACCTTAAATGATAGGTGAAATTTTGGTTAAAAAACGACTTCAATGATTTTTCTATATCTTGGGCAGAGGGGTTATAAAAGTTTAGGAGAGTTAGGTGCTTGTGATTTTGTTACGATATTTTGCGATGTAGAATAAGTGAAAATTTTGTTGAAAATAACTATAAGGGATTTGCTTTATTGTTTTGTGGGGAGGGAGGAAGATTATTACAGTTAGCTTTGTGACTTCTATTGTGTTTGTAGTGTACTCTATGTTTATGTTTCATCTCAAATTATTATAAGCCTTACCAAGTGAGGAACTATCAAATACTACTACAATTGTACCTAAGCCAATAAACATTCTTTAAACTTTCCATATACCTTTTTCATCAGTAAATTTATTTTGAAATGTGTGGTGAATAATACTATTGATTTTATTATCATCCAATTCTCATATCTTACATTTTCTTCTTATGTAGGTGAATGAAATGATATCTTTACACATGCAGAAGGATCAAAGATTGCAACTCAACTCCAAGTTACGATAATCCCAAACACTTGGTGAATTTGTATTTTGTGAACTAACTTATGTCGTTAGAAATTACATTCGTTGAATTTCTTGTATTATTGGATAACTTCTTCGGTCTAAGAAACTATCAACTACTTTATTTTGTAATGTACATAAATTACACAAATTCACTTATGAAAGGAAGTCATGGTATAATTTAATGGTTTATAAATCATTTCATGTGTGTGGATTTAGCTTAAAAACAAGTTCTTGAAGTAAATTTTATCAAAATTGAATCAATTTAAATGATATTTAAATAATAGAATGAATTCATTTGTAGCACTAAAAGTAAATTATAATAATAAAAAAAAATTCTTGAGAAAAAAGTTACATTAGGGTGAAAGACAGATGCAATGAAAAGGTTACTACAACAATTATAGTGATGAAAAAAATCGCATATGTTTGTTATAACATAAGATTTAAAGCTATTTATATATTATAAATAGTGTTATGATGCTATTATATGTTATAGATAACATTAAGAAAAGACTATTATATGTTAAAAATAGTGTTACAAAAAAAGCTATTATATATTAAAGATAGTTTTAATAACAAACGTTATAAAACGTTTTCATAGCAATTTGTATATGCTATATACTTTTATACTCTATTATAGCATTCATTATAGTTATGAAAAAACGTTATAAAAAGTCTTAGACTTTTAATAATAGCGGCTGTCAGGACTTTTAAAAAACTCTATAAAAAGTTTTATGTTAGCTATTGTATCCATTATTTCTTGTAGTATAAATAATTTTGAAATAAACTTGAAATAAAATAATTCTTTACATAACGGCTAAGTAAAGCTGAGATAAACTTGAAATAAAATAATTCTTACCTAATGGCTAAGTAAAATTGAGATAAACTTGAAATAAAATAATTCTTTACTGAACGGCTAAGTAACTTTGAGATAAACATGAAATTTAATATTTAAAAAAATGCTTTACTTAATAGTTAAGTAAATTTGAGGTAAACATGAAATTCAATAATTAAAATACCATTTTGGTCCTTATACTTTGGGTTTTGTTCCATTTTGGTCTTTGTACTTTCAAAAGTCTAATTTTAGTCCATGTACTTTCAATAAAGCTTAAAATTGGTCCCTACTCTTAGTTTATTGTGAATTTTTCCTTAAAAAAATTGGTCCATACTCTTAGTTTATTGTGATTTTTTCCTTAAAAAAAAATAGTCTCTATTAGTTTTCCTTCTATAAATTTTGAAAATATGTTTACATAGGGTATTTTCATGTCTTAAAATTATTATTATTATTTAATCAATTTCGATAAAAATTAACTTCAAACTTATCAACTAAAATTGGACATTTGAAAGTACATAACCAAAATGGAACAAAACTCAAAGTACATGAACCAAAATAGTATTTTAACCCAAATTAAACCTTTAAACTTTCAAAAGTGTAAAAATTGAACCCCTAAACTTTTAAGTGTAAAAATTAAACACTCCAACTATGATAAATGTTAAAATTAAACTCTCAAACTATTATAAATGTAAAAATTAAATCCTCTAACTATGAAAAATGTAAAAATTAGATCAATTTTACTTAATTTCTCTCTCATACTTCTATTTTCTCTCTCTCTCTCCTCATACCACAAACTCATTCCTAAATACCGACTACTCCATGTTTGGACCTTATTTTCATCAGACGAAGACACTGATTCATCATTAGCAGACAGAGTTTCGAGCTCATCATAAGAAATAGGCGAAACATGAAGCAATCTATAAATATAAGATTGTGTTAAAACAGAGCTAAACAACACTGCGTCCATTACCTCAGGGTCATGACCGTTACTGATGGCTGAAATCAAACAATGGAAATCTTACTCACTGAGAATCACAGCTGGACATTCACCAACATTAACTTATTCTCTGATTTGAATCAAGGGCATCAAATATGCTTGACAACAAAATCCAATCCTTCCTTGTATGAAGTTTACAATTGCAGACCGCTGGAATTAATCCCCTTCCAAGCTCCTCCCTTTTGACTTTCCTTACTTATTTATTATTTTCTATTTTGTGTCTTGTACAGATTAGGAATTAGCATTTATTTTGATTTAGCCGTTTGAGCAATGTACTCTTTTCTTTTTCTACTTTGTTTTCGTGCAATCTGATTATCTTGTAATTGTTTCTTTTAGGGGTGGTTTTTGCAATTTGCATATTTTTTTTAATAATGATAAAGACACCTAACCCTGCATTTCCAACACTAGAATCAGAAACCTCAACCAAGGAACCCCAGGTTTTCTTATTTCAAACCAACGCACCAAACAACTCTTAAGAAGTTTGACTCATAAATGGAATAATAGCTAGTTCATATATATATATAGGTTATATTACAAGTTTGGTCCCTGAACTTTGAGATTTGTGTCTATATTTGGTTCCTAAACTTTCAAAAGTGTTTAATAGGTCTCTAAACTTTTAATTGTATATCTCATAGATCCATGAACTTTTAATTTTGTGTCTAATAGGTCCAGACAAATTCAAAATTTTTAAAATTAATTGGTCCTATTAGGTATAAATTTGAATATTATGTCCAATGGAACTCTAAAATTTCAATTTTGTGTTTCATAAATCCATCAATTTTAAAAAATTCGAAAGTTTAGGCCCCGTTTGATAACCATTTGGTTTTTAGTTTTTGTTTTTGAAAATTAAGCTTGTTTTCTCTCAACTTCTCTACAATGGTTTTTATCTCCCTTAAGGAAGTGAAGCGAGCTTGTCGATGGCTCGTCAAATTAAAATTTATAAACCGATCCTAAGCTACTTGTAGCATTGAGTGGACCGGGTCGATCTCAGGGAACCGAATATTAATTTCTCAAGTTAAATTTGCAAAGGAGAAAGCAATTAAAAAGGGGGGTTTTGTGTTTTTTATAAATAAAATAAAACATAAACAATAAAGATAGAGATAGATCAAATCTTACCAAAATCCAATCCAAAGGTACGGTTATACTCAATTGCAAACATTGATCATAGGCATTCAAAATATTTAAACTTAACCATGCAAGTACTTGGTCAACTTATTAGGAAACCCCAAAAAGTGCAAATTCCCTAAATTCATTAACTCTAACGAACGTCAAGTTAACGCTAATTACCTAAACAATTTTGACGAAACCGCTCCAAATTATTTAAATAAAGGCATTACGAACCTTGGAACGACCAAGACAACTAATCAGGTAAAACAACTTTCACCTAATTAAGAAGCTTCTTTAATTCCTAGAATTAAACATGCAAGTCATGCAATATGGAAACCCACAAAACATACACATGTGATAATCCTAATGCTACGTGTTCATTCAACATGACAATTACGGATCATGATCATGATTAGCAATAAAATATGTAGAGTGATTAAGGCGTCAATTTAATCAAAATACATACTTATAAAATTAACACGGGAATTAAAGAATACTTGCAATTGAAAGAAAACTAAGTTAAGGTTCAAGCCTCACAATGTCGCAACTGATTACAACCGACCTCTGAACCGGAATTGCAGAATCTAGCCGAGCATCTCCATAGAAAACTTCGAGTGCAAACGAGCTCGATTCGACAACATGGTTTGATGAAAAACTCCTAATCTATCCTAAACTACTGAAAAACAGAGAGGAGAAAGCCTAAATTGGTCTCATGACGGCTGAAAATCGGAGACAAATGACCTAGAGGATGAAAAAGTCTATATATAGGAATCGACGGAGCGTCTAGACGCTCCCAGCGTCACAGGGGCTCTCCGCAGCGTCGAGGGAGGCTTCAGGGAACTGCCGATAGCGTCTAGACGCTCTGGACAGCGTCTAGACGCTACCCAGCGCGCAACACTGCTATTTTTGCTCTAACTTTTCGCTCAGGTGTCCGAATGACCTCCGGTTTGATGCGTTGGAATCGTGATTCAACGTAGAATCTCTCAGAACGTGCCTTATGATCAAATCCCTACAAAATGATCAATTAATTACATCAAAACCTCCCATCTAACATGATTTAACTATGAAAATATAGAACTATGTTGGTTCTATCAGGAATCATTTGAATTCTTAGCTAAATTCTAAAAACAAAAACAAGTTTTTGAAAACAAGTTTTTGAAAACTACTTTTTGTAGTTTTCAAAACATTGCTTGGTTTTTGAAAACATAGGTAAAAGGTAGATAACAAAACAAGTAAATCCAAAAGTGGGAATAGTATTTATAGGCTTAATCTTCAAAAACTAAAAATAAAAAACCAAATGGTTATCAAACGGGGCCTTAGAAACTAAATTTGTAATTTTGAAAGTTTCCAAATAGATTCCTCTACTTGTTGAATCCTCGAAAGGACTTTGGCCAAATCTATCTCTCAATTAAATTATGGATTCTGTCCCTATAACAAAACTGCAAGCATCTATCTCTTCATAAAGAAAATTTTCATTTAATTAAAACAGCTCTGGTTAATCACTTGTGAGCATTTTGGTACATATTTTCTATGCATAGACACATGAAAGATATTATGGGCAGCTGAAATGGCTAGTAGTAATGCTAAACGATAAGCTATAGGACCAATGCACTCAAGTATTTCAAAGTGTCCAGTAAAGTGAGGGCTAAGTTTACTGTTACAGCCAAAATGAATTACTCCTTCATAGGAGCCACCTTTAGAAATTCATGTTCTCCAACTTCAAATTCTAAAACCTTTAGCATGTTATTAGCATAACTATTTTGTCGAATTTGTGTTGATTCCATTATTTTGTGAATTAGTTAATTGTCTCATTAGCTCTTTGCACTAACTATGGACTTAACAGTACTTGCTCTCCAACTTCATTCCAATGCACAAGAGATTTACACTTCTTCTTGTACAATGCTGCAATTGTATGTGTGAACTTACAAACTAGGAAACGAGTAAGCTTAGTGTGAGCCGATCTACAATAAGTTAAGTCAAAGTAAGACCTTTAACTATTCTAGGAAGCTTAGAGATAAAGTCCATGGAAATATGTTTCCATTTCTACTCTAGTAATACTCACGGGCTGAAGACGACTAGGTGGCCTTTGTCCTTGAGCTTTTACTTGCTAACACACCAGACACGTACTAAGTTTATTACGTCTCTTTTCATATTATGCCACCTATAGGCTCTTTCAAATCTCGATATATCTCTTTGTACTTCCTGGGTGCATTAAAAACTATGAAGTATGAGCTTTTTCCAACAATTCTTTGCTTGGATTAGAATCCTTAGACACACATTTATGTCCTCCATAAAGTAAAGTGATGTCAAAAGCCAGGAAAAATTCGCTAGTTGCTCTTGTGTTCAATATTATGAATTATTTGCTCAAACAGTGTCATCCCTTTATTGTGCATCAATTATACTCTATTGCAAAGATGGGCTATATGCATTATTGCCTTTACTAACACCATAGAGATATATCTCAACTCCTTCTAAATCACCTAATATATGTTTTTGAAAGGTATAAAGTGCTATAGTATGCACTAACTTTTGACTAAGAGCATCAACTAGTACGGTAGCCTTACAAGGGATAAAGAATTTCACAATCACAATCTTTCACCAACTCCACCCGTCTACATTGCCTCATATTCAGTTACTTTTTAATGAAAAAATACTTCCAAAATCCTTTGGTTGGTATGAATTTGAATCTTTTTCTCCATATAGGTAATGCTTTCGTATCTTCAATGTGAATCACCGATGCTAACTACAAGTCATTATTGGGATTATTTTGTTTGTAAGTTTTACCTAGAAGCATAGGCTACCACCTTTTTGTGTTGCATCAAAATGCAAGTAAGCTCCTTTTGAGAAACATTGCTATAGATGGTTAAGCCTTTGGATTTGTTTGGTATAGTGCAAGTGTTAAGGCTACAGTTTGGATTTGTATGGTATAGTGCAAGTGCTAAGGCTATAGTTAATATTTTCTTCAATTCCTGAAAGCCTTGTTAACAAGCCTCGTCTTAAGTGAAGGAGTTTCTCTTTTGAGTAAATCGAGTTAATGGCTACGCTGTTCATGAAAAGTTCCGCACAAACCGTCTATAATATCCTCCCCAAGTCGAGAAAACTATGCATTTAACCAATGGTGATTGGGCATGACTAATTGTTCTCAACCGTACATTAGCACGATCCATTGAAATCCTTTCTTGTGACACTCTATGTCCCAAAAATGCTAATTCTCATAGCCAAAACTTACATTTTGATGTATAACTACTTGATCCTTAGGATAGAAGAACCTTTTTTTTTTTAGATGATCTTTTTATGTGAAAAATGTATATATCAAATAGATCGTTGTTGTGCCGTAAATACCACTGCCTTGAAAGCAATTTCGGCACTACCTCGGCTAAATCGTCTTATGCCAGTTGCTCCCCAAGGTTAACACAACACCCTTTTATGGACGTGCACTCGTCAATAAAGGGTTGGAATCAAGATGAAAACGATGCTCATAATTTAAAAAAAATGATAACGAGAAGAAGAAACTCAAAAGTAGAAAATTCACTCTCTGTTTTGTCTCTATTTTTCCTGATATCAACTGGAAAATGAAAAACAACCCTCTATATTTTGAATTGAAAACGAACCAAAATAAATAGAATTCAATGAGAGAATAACCATTTACGTTTTCCAGATCTGCAATTCAATAAGAAACGTTTTTGAAAAATAAGGTAAAACGTAAACGTTAAACAAATTAATTAAAGGCAAAACGTTATATAAAATAAAAAACGTTTTGATTTTAAGAATAAAAGGACATAAAAATTATTTTCTTTTTCACGCAAGTGTGTTTACCCGAACCCGTCCGGACGGCGGCAGCGTGCACGTGTGGTGAGGTATTTTAATACCACTATAACCACTTTTTACCAACTCACATATTGATTATAGTATATAATCCACTTCCACTTCTTTAAATTTTCCAATGTAGGACAATGGTATTACATTTCTATGTGATTTTTGGGCCCAAGGCCCATATCATTCCTAACAATCCCCCACGAATGACTTGCGAAATAAAAGAAAATAAAAATAATAAAAGAATAGTTTTCTGAGCAAAGAAAGGAAAATAAACTTAAGCATCAATATCTTTTGATTTGAATTGATGCATAGTGAAGTAGGGTAACAACCTAATTAAATAAAGTGAGTTACCTCTTGAACTTTAAATAATTTTGGTTGAGACCCCCACAACACGTTTCAGTCCTTGTGTCTTATCTTGATTCCGTGATACAATAGTATATCTTGTGCTTTTATGGCCATGCACATAAAACCTTGGGTCACCATGTGAGAGCTCTAGAAAAAAAATCCTTATACTCTTTCATAGAAGGCAGTCACACCTTCACAATCACGTTAATTGCTTCATCAAGTCTGTCAGAGATAGGCCACTCAAAACTGAGCTATGAAGACTTTTCAGTTGTCCATCAAGTCCATATTTTGACCACCCAAACAAACTAGGCTATGGATTCATTTCAAGGATTTTAAACCCATACATGTTGAAGACTCTAGAATTACTCTCCTTGTTAGGCCTTTGGTGAGAGGATATGCCAGATTTCTCTCAAACCTCACATATTCCAAGGAGATAACTCCATTCTTCAACATTTGTTTCACAACTCCATGCCTTAGGCGTATATGCCTTCTTTTGCCGTTATACACACTATTTTTGGCAATTCCTATGGAAAATTGTGAATCGCAAGGTAAAGAGACAGGTACAGACGCCCCCCACAGTGGTACGTCTCCAAGTAGGCTTCTCAACCATTCTGCCTCTTGCCCTGCTAGCTCTAGAGCTATAAATTCTGATTCGATGGTGGATCGTGCTATGCACGTTTGCTTTGCTAATTTCTATGAAATAGATCCTCCACCTAGAAGAAATACATAACCGCTAGTCGAGCTTACCTCATCGTTATCTGTTACCCAATTTGCATCACAATATCCTTCTAATATTGCAGGAAATTTGTTAAAATGCAAACATAAATTCATTGTACCTTTAAGATACTTTAATAAACGACGAAGAGCAGTCCAATGGTTATTATCAGGATTATGTGTATATCTACTCAATTTACTGACAACATATGCAATATCAGGCCTAGTATAATTCATAAAAAACATAACAATTCCTATAATTTTTGCATATTCAAATTGAGAAACACTATCACCCTTATTTTTCTTAAGACTCATACTAGCATCATAAGGTGTTCTTACAGGAGCATCATCAAAACAATCAAATCTCTTTAACAATTTTTCAATATAGTGTGATTGACATAGCGAGAATCCATTTTCGGTTTTCCTTATTTTAACCCCAAGTATTACATTAGCCTCACCTAAATCTTTCATTTCAAATTGAGAAGATAAAAAGGACTTGGTATTATTAATCACATTTATGTTTGTACCGAAAATTAGCATATCATCAACATACAAACATATAATCACACAATTAGCACCAAACAATTTCAAATAAACACAAGTATCAGAAGAATTTACTTTAAAACCATCGTTTACTAAAGTTTTGTTAAATTTCTCATACCATTGTTTGGGAGCTTGTTTAAGGCTAGAAAGAGGTTTTTTAAGCTTTCATACCTTGTTCTCTTGACCAGTAACTACAAAGCCTTCAGGTTGTGTCATATATATTTCCTCCTCTAAATCACCTTTGAGGAATGCCGTTTTTACATCCATTTGATGTATTAATAGACCACGAATAGCTTCAAATGCAATCAAAGCTCTAATAGAAGCTATTTTAGTCATAGGAGAATAAGTATCAAAGTAATCTATACCTTGTTTTTGTGTATATCCCACAACCACTAATCTCGCCTTAAAATTTTCAATTGATCCATCTGGTATAATTTTCTTTTTGAAAATCCATTTACATCTAATAGGCTTATTACCTTTTGGTAAATCTACCAGGTCCCATGTTTGATTCATAACCAAAGAGTCTAATTCACTCTTAATTGCTTCTTTCCAAAAATTGGAGTCTACAGAACTTAAGGCCTCTTGGTAGGTTTTAGGATTTTCATCTATTAAGAACATGTAAGCAAATTGATTGTCTATCTTATATGAATTGTCTATCTAATTGATTTTCTACTTCAGCTTTGTATTTTAGAAACATACTACTTGCTTCATCTTTTGATTTTAAAAGATAAATTTTTGTATATCTAGAAAAATCATCAACAAACGATATATAATAATTTTTACCACCTCTACATGTAGTATTTTTGAAATCAACCAAATCAGAATGAATTATTTCAAGTAATTCTGTACTTCTAGTTGTGACAGGCTTAAAAGGATTTTTGGCAAATTTAGCTTCTACACATAAAGAGCATCTACCAATTTCATGTGATTCCGATGCATTAATAAGGTTTAAAGATTTAAGCCTCTTAATCGATGCAATATTTACATGTCCTAATCTAGCATGCCACATATCAATAGATTCAATGATATAAGCAGAATGGGAAGTACTTTCATTCATCAAAGAAGTAGTAGCAACAATGTTCAAAACAAATAAATCATCAGCTAAATACCCCTTACCAACAAAGTCACCATTTTTTGTGATGATAACCTTGTCAGCCTCAATTAAACACAATTCTAAGTCCAGCCCTGTTCAACAGACTTCCAGATACCAAGTTCCTACGTAGTGAAGGTACATACAATACATCACTTAAAGATAAACTTTTTCCAGAGGTAAGTTTTAGAAGAACCTTCCATTTTCCAAGTACTCCAGCAGTGGCAGAGTTGCCCATGAACACACACTCGCCATCAGCACAATCCTGGTAGTCATGGAATAGCTCTCGATTTGAACAAAAGTGTCTCGAAGCTCCAGTGTCGAGAATCCAGTCAAACTTGTTCGCCACTAAGTTGGCTACAACGACCACTGCAGCAATGATGTCATCTTGTTCAGCAAGGTTGGCCTGTGAAATAGGTCTTTGTTCTGGCTTTCCCTTCCTTGGGTTGAACTAATAGGATTTGTGCCAGGTTTTCTGCAAACATAACAAATTAGCTTGGACTTCTCAATTTTTCCATTAGAAGCCTTAAACTAATGTCCCTTCTTTTGTTGTGTTTTATCTTTAGTAACCTGTTTCCCTTTGTTCTTAAACCTGTCTTTTATTGCAATAGAGGACTTAACAAGGTTAGCATTAACAGAATTCAAAGATTGAGAATTTAGCTTATCTTTTTGTCTGTTAGCTTCTTTAGTGCGCATATGATAGATTAGTTCTTGCAAGGTCAGGTCCTTCTTTTTGTGTTTCAGGTGGTTGCGGTAGTCACTCCAGGAAGAAGAAAACTTTTCAAGCAAGACATTCGCTTGAAGAATCTCACACATTTTCATGCCTTCGGTCAGTACATTAGCCACTAGATTTTCGTACTCATGAACCTGCTCCATGACTGGTTTATCATCTATCATCTGGAATTGCAGCCATTATTCGACGATGTATTTCCTTCTTCCTGCATCATCTTTACCATATCTGGATTCCAAAATATCCCAAATTACCTTTTCAGACTTTTGGACTACAAAGAGATCGAACAGAGAGTCTGTCATGTGGTTGAGGAGATGGTTGCGGACTGTCTTGCTGTCTTTCTCGAACTTATCAGAGTCGCCATCAGTGAACTATTTCGATTGGGCAGAATCGGTATCAGAAGGCATCAGATTGGATTTGTCAGAGATGAGGAGATAGTCGACCTCCAGTTGTTCAAAGAAAATCAAAAGCTCTTGCGATCAATGACGATAGTTGGATTCGTCCAGTGGTTCCAATTTGGACAAATCTAGCAGCACCTTTTCGGATTTGATCATTGACATGGTAAATTGCTTTCAAACTGAAAAATGTATATATCAAATAGATCGTTGTTGTGCCGTGAATACCATTGCCTTGAAAGCAATTTCGGCACGACTTCGGTTCTAAATTGTCTTATGCCGATTGCTCCCCAAGATTAACACAACACCCTTTCACGGACGTGCACTTGTCAATGAAGGGTTGGAATCAAGATGGAAATGATGCTCAGAATTAGAAAAAATGAGAACGAGAAAAAGAAACTCAAAAGTAGAAAATTCACTCTCTGTTTTGTCTCTGTTTTTCCTGATATCAACTGGAAAATGAAAAACATCCCTCTATATTTTGAATTCAAAACGAACCAAAATAAATACAATTCAATGAGAGAATAACCATTTACATTTTCCATATATGCAATTCAATAAAAAACGTTTTTGAAAAATAAGGTAAAACGTAAATGTTAAACAAATTAATTAAAGGCAAAACGTTATATAACATAAAAAACGTTTTGATTTTAAGAATAAAAGGAAATAAAAATTATTTTCTTTTTTGCGCAAGCGCGTTTACCCTAACACGCCCGTCCTACCGGACGGATAGTGGTGGCGGCGCGTGCGTGTGGGGAGCTATTTTAATACCACTATAACCACTTTTTACCAACTCATATATTGGTTATAGTATATAAACCACTTCCACTTCTTTAAATTTTCCAATATGGGACAATGGTATTACATTTCTATGTGATTTTTGGGCCCAAGGCCCAAGTCATTCCCCACATTATGCTCCTATAACACAAGCACAAAGGTTTCAAAGAAGTCCTTGAATACCTTGTTTATAAAATTCATTTTTTAGATGATCTTTATGCTCCTATGACACAAGCAAAAAGGCTTCAAAGAAGTCCTTGAATATCTTGTTCATAAAATTTATGAAGGTCGTTAGGCATTAGTCAAACTGAAAGACATTCCTTTAAACTCATAACATCCATATCTAGTTCTGAAAGTAGTCTTAGAAATATTTGAATATTTTATTCGCAACTGATGATACCTTGAACATATTTTAAAAAACATTGAAGCTTTAAGAAATTAATCAATAAGTCATCAATGTGGGGCAATGATATTTATTGTGCACTGTCAAGTTATTCAATTTATGGTAATTTATGCATAAATGTAATAATATGTTCTTCTTTTTCACAAACAAGACTCATGCTCCCTTAAGGGATATGCTATGATGTATAAATCCTCTATACCAAGAGTTCCTGTAAAAATGTCTTATGTTCTTTTAGTTCAATAGGAGTCATTTTATAAGGTGCTTTAGATACTACAGTAGTGCAAGAACTAAATCTAGATAGGTATATCTACAAGATTTTTCACTTTTCTTGATGCAACAAAGCATTAGGAAAAGTCTACATTGTGTCGGCAAAAGTCTTGGCCAACGAAAATATTTTGTCGACAATTTCGTCGAAAAAGCCACTTCCTGACGAAAATGTTGTGTAGGGAAAAATGGACTTCTTCCGACGACTAATGTACACGTCAGGAGAAGTTTACTTTTGCGTCAGCAAAACCTTATTTTTCCTCTTATTTATTTATTTATTTTTATACTACTTGATAGTTCATTATAGAATCATTTTCAAACAAAAAATAATATCATAAAAAGCAATAGATTTGAAATGCAATAATTTGATTACAAAATGTTCAATCTCTATATGTACTAGAGTTCAAAAGAAGAAAAAAAATAATCGAAAAAAGACAAATAATCTTGAAGGCTTCAATCTTCATCATCGTCCGTATTTTTGAAAAAATAGGTCTTCAAGATTACACAACTATAAATCTAAAAAAAATATGAAAAATTTTAAATATAAAACAAAAAGGAACCTAAAGTGAAACTAAAGCACAAAAGAGTCTAAGTGTCATTTTGGCTCTCAAAGAAACTTAGAAAGTGCCTAAAGTGAAACTCAAGCACACAACTAAGCCTCTGATGCTATAAAAGTGTCTTAAAGGTGCTTAAGCATACTTTAAGGCAAAAAATAACTCAAAACAACATAAAAGTGTTTACTTCGCCCCTTGGAACCCGCAAAGTGGCCAAAAAGTGGCTAAAAAGAGTATAAGTGTCATTTTAACTCTAAAAAAAACTTAGAAAGCACCTAAAGTGAGTACACAACCAACCCTCCAATACTACAAATGTGTCTTAAAGATGCTTAAGCATATTTGTGTCTTAAAGATGCTTAAGCATACTTTGAGGCCAAAAACTAAGTCAAAACGTAAAAGTGTTTGCTTTACCCTTTGGAACCTACAAAGTGGCCAAAAAGTGCTTAAAAAAAGTCTAAGTGTCATTTTGACTCTCAAAGAAACTTAGAACCATGCCTAAAGTGAAACTAAAGCACACAACCAACCCCTCGATGCTACAACAGTGTCTTAGGTGCCTTAAGCATATTTTGAGGCCAAAAACTAACTCAAAACAACCTAAAAGTGCCTACTCCGCCCCTCAAAACCTACAAAGTGGCCAAAAAGTGCTTAAAAATAGTCTAAATATCATTTTGACTCTTAAAGAAACCTAGCAATTAAAGTGCCTAAAGCAAACCTAAAGCAAACAGCCGACCCCCTGATGCTACAAAAGTGACTTAAAGATGCCTAAGTTTACAAAACGACCTAAAAAAGTCTACTCTTCTCCTCAAAACC
Organism: Trichosanthes truncata; assembly: GCA_033996785.1. NCBI lineage: Eukaryota > Viridiplantae > Streptophyta > Magnoliopsida > Cucurbitales > Cucurbitaceae > Trichosanthes > Trichosanthes truncata. The sequence goes on along the minus strand of MU867259.1, from coordinate 41,595,048 downwards.
TACAAAGTTGTCAAAAATTGCCTAAAAAGAGTCAAATGTAATTTTGACTCTCAAAGAAAGCTAGAAAATGCCTAAAGTGAACTTAGACCCACCCCCAATACTACAAAGTGTCTTAAAGGTGTCTATGCATACTTTAAAAGCTAACAAACATTCCCAACTCATTGAAACTCTTACTTCAAATATCACAAACTCACTCAAACACATGTCACACACATCCAACTAACTCATCCAAACTAATCCTAAAAAAAAGTGCCTAACTTATCTATTCTTCCTTAAATCCCACTAACTTATCCAATATCTAACCCTTAAAAAAATGTGTCTAACTTGTTGAGATTTATGCCTTAAAGCCTCATAATTAATAATTATTTTAATTATTTTATTTGTAATATAATATTATCCATTATATGAAAAATCCAAAGTTATTAGTGTAATGTTGAATAGTATGTGGTTGACATACTGGAGGATCATGTTTAAGAAATAACCTGAAGTGTCATAGTATATGGATAAGGTTAGGTGCCTTATCCTGGTAACACTATTGATACGACCCACTTTGTAATAATTACAAATGATTAGATCCAAATTCATGTGGAAACATGTGAGTAGGGGTATCTTATACAATGAGTTTGTATAAGACTAGACCGTGAAATATTTAATATTTCTTTATAAATCTATTAACTGAAAAGATTAATATTTCATCAGGATGATCATATATATGACTCGATCTTAATCCTGAGTGAGTTATGAACTCTTGCCTGTGAGGGCTTGTCCTTTGATTTACATGGGTGAGAGTGACTTTTGTAGCCGATTCAATAAGCCTACCATTTTGGGGACTTGACGAAATAGGGAGCTGGGAACATAATCTCACAAGATAGAATTCACTTCTTCCTATATAGGGTAAGTAGATAAATAGTTCCCTTAAATTCTGATTTCAAGACTTGAACAATGGGGCCCTACCCTTTCACATGTCCGAGAGGGACTTAATTTATGGTTGGATCATAAACAAATTTTTCATTAGAGTATCAGTGGTACTTAAGATGCAAGATATAATTATAAGGGTAAAATGAACTTTTGACCCAACTGTAATTACGAACAACTCGTGAAAGATCGACTTGCATGTAATGGTTATATCCATGGACACAACTTATTCTACAGTGCAAGAGTGCAACTCGAGGTCTATAGTGGAGTGACCTAAAGTTAATGAGTGAAAATTGATGAATTAAAGAGTTTAATTAATTAATTTTGTATCAATGAAACTTATAATATGTAGGTCCATAAGGTCTCCTTGTTAGCTCATAGTAACACTAAAATATCAATTTAGTTGAAAGAAAAATTTGAAATATTCAAATTAATATTTAATTTGAAGTGTTCAAATTAATATTTAATATATTATATATATTAAATATAAAAGAGAAAAATATATTTATTATATTTGATACATTAAATATTAAAATAATTAATGTATATTAGATACATTAAAGAAAAGATATTTATAAAATTTGAATAAAATTGAAATGAATAAATAAATATCGTAGGAGAATTTAAAATATTTGAATAAGATTCAACAAGAATAAATATGTCTTTTAATATATTAGATATTAAAATATATATTATTTAATTATGACAAAGATTTGCCCCATATATCTATAAATATGACCTTTGGGTTGAGCCATTAGAACACATATCTCCTCAATAAAGAATTAGAGAATTCTCTCTAGACTTTTTCCTCTCCAATCCCTTATGGATTTTCTTTCAAGAGGCTTCCACAAGCCTTGATCCTGTGTTCAAGTCATAGCTAGGAAGACTTTGTGGAGGAGATAAAGACCCGCCTAAAATATGTTAATATTTATTCCAAATAAGTTTGCTTGATCTTATTTTTTTTATTATAATTTTAAATAAAATAAAAAACGATCCAATGCTTCCGTTGTGGAGTGAAGCATTCATTCCTTCATAACTCACTGAAACTAACTTTCTATTTGAATGGCTACCATAACTGCAGGATAGCCATACAACCAAGCAAAAACTTTGACGCTAAATGAAGAACCTTAATTCACCCATACCGATTTGTAAACTCAATTATGGGTACAATAACTTCTAAATAGCCATATAAGCTAATAATTAAAAGTAAAATACAATACAACATACAACCAGACATATAAAAGACAATAAGTTTCATAATGTTTTTATAACATCAAAGAAATCATATATGCCTAGTTAGAAGAGATCTTCTTGTGTGCTTATCATTGTACTATCAAAATAAGTCTACTTTAAAAAATGGACAAACTATTACTAATTATAGAAAGAAAATTATAAAGAAATTTTTTATTAATGAAGTTAAAAATCAAAAGTCGAAACTATTACTAATTATAGATAGAATTTAATGCAAGTTTAGTGCCTAATTCACTCGAAAGTGTCTAAGGTACAAATTTTAGATGATTAATGATAATTCTCATTTATGAAGATTATTTGGCATTTATACTTAGTTATTCTTGTTATTTTATGTGTGTTATTAGATAAAAAGACTAGCCAAAAGTTGGTTTAAATTGAATTATTGTTCGAAGCCTTTTAAATTAAGTAAATGGAGAAAAGAAAGCAAAAGAAAATTAAAACCACACATACTTGATGTTTTTGTGCAGGAATTTGAAGAATGCAACAAAATATGAAAAACGTGGAAATCACGAGATTTGCGAGATTTTGTGAGATTTTGCGAGATTTGGGAGATTCTTCAGCTCGATTTCATGCCTACAAGTTGACCCAAGGTTGTAAAAGAGAAAAGATGGAAACCTTAGCCCCCGACACCTATAAAAGAAGGAAGAATGAATAAAAAAAAGTGGTTGGGTTTTTCTTCTCGCGCATAGTCCGTAGTTCCTCGTTTTCTATCACTCTCTAGTAAGTTTTTCTTCATCCTAGCTCTGTGAAATTTCAAGTTTGGTCCATCCACAATGAACGTTAGAGGAGGTGAAGATCCAGTAGCCTGTGAAGGTATATTTGCTCCGATCAAAGCAAGGAATACACGAGTTTGCAGTAGTTCTCGCGTTTTTATCATTTTAGTTTATGTTTTTCAATTCCCTCTTGTGAGTTTGTTGAATTTAGTTGATGCTGAGGTTTATTAATTTTCATTGTATTTACAACAATGCCCAGTGGTTCTTTTGAATTTTAGTCTAGAATAGTTTGAATTTTAGTCAAGTGCTACTACTATTTTGGTCTACTTGAAATTACCTTAGGATTCTGATAAAGTTCATCTTCATTTCACTTGCAATAAGAAAGTCATTTTGTTCTGCATTATTAATTTGGATTTTTACTTGTTTTATTTAGTTGTTTAATTATATGGGTTTTGTATTAATTCAATTGTGGTTTTTTTCCCTTCACGATGAGCTAAATTTCTTTTAGGGGTTCAAGTCATGAATGCCCTATAGAAAGAAATAAATGCCTAATATGTAAGAGCAACATTGCTTAATCTTATAGCATTGTTTGCTTTTATTGATTAAAATTTTTCATTACTAGTTTAGATTGATCACCTAGATTAGTATACAACAATTGGAGTCTAATTTTGAAAAGGTTAGATAAAAATTGGGTTTTCATAAAAGCAATAAAGGAAAATAGCCTAGGCATAGGAATTCATTTTTGACCCTAAACATAGTGCAAACCCTTTACCTAAAGAATTGTGTATCAATATTAACTAAGTTCGTATTAGCCATAGAAATATCGGTTTAATCACTTAGTCTCCTAAAGATACTTCATAGAATGTCGAATAACTGTTGAATTCGATTACAAAGCTTAAGTGTTGAGTCAAAGGATTGCAATTGCAATTAGGACGCAATTGCTTTCAATGGGGAAAAAACACGCTTGAATCCCTCTTTTATCATTTTTTTCTTTTAAAAAAAAAATCATCTCACTTATTGTTTTACACAGGTTACCCACAATTGCAATTTGAAAACATCTTTGCTTATTCTCTTGAATTTTGTTGTATCCATTCCCTGTGGGATCGATACTTTGGAATACTTCTAGTTTTATATTACTTGCATCGACAGTGTCTAGACTAGAGCTTTGTTTTTAAACTAAAAATCTTTTCTTAAAGCCCCCACGTTTTAGTTCGATCAATTAACTCATCTCAAACTCACTCCAAACTCTTTCGAAAAGTGTCTGACTTCTCTCTAAACGTCTGAAACTAATCCCCAAACATCCAAAAGTACTTAATTTAAATAAATATCATTCTAACAACCCCCCAAGGATATATTAAGAAAATGTGTCTTTTAGTCTAGCATTTTGCGCACCAACCGAGTTCCAAGTACGTACATATACAAGACACTTAGGGATTTTAAGAGAATAAAAATCACAATATAATATTCATTAAGCTCCAAATATAGCACTCTAACTCAAAATATAACCTTAAATTAAGCTAAAAAGTGACACTTACATTTTAAATGTTCAATAGGCTCAATAGGATAAAAATCACAAAATAGGTTACAAATCAAATTACACAATAAGCTTAGAATCAAACTTTAATCACACACAAAAGGCTCTAAATCAAACTAATCACACACTTGGACTCAATGTCAGATTTAATCACACAAATATAGGCTCAAAATCACACTTCTAATCACACAATAAGCTCCAAATTGAACTTTAATCACATAAATAGCCTACAAATCACACTTTAATCAAATAATTAAGCTTCAAATCACATTTTGAACTTACTTTAATCAAACAATAAGCTCCAAACCAAACATCAATCACATAAATAGCCTCCAAATCACACAAATATTCTCCAAATTACACTTTGAACACATAATACACTCAAAATAAAAATTTTAACTTCAAAAGGCTCAATAACCAAGTTTAAATCTTAAATAAGCTAACAAAAACACGATGTAAAAATTCTATATACCTCCAAATGCTTAACCAAGAAGAAAATCCAAGCTACCAATGGAATTTGTGAACAAAGTAAATAAAAATTATTGAGAAAGAGAGAAACCCTAAAAATAACTAGCTAAATATAAGTTAAAATTAAATAAATACCTTTGGAAATAAAACCCACAAGCTTAAAATGGAACTAAACAATGAGAAACGGCAAAAAGTGGTGAACTCCATAAATTTGCTCCCTCAAAATGCCCAAAATCGAACCACAGCCTCATGCGTCGAAGCCTAAGAGAAAAACTCCGGAAATGGAAGAGAGAGGGCATGAGTGAAGGAATAGGGAAGAAAATGGACAAGAATAAGAAGAGATGAGGCGACGGTATGAGATTTTGGATATAGACGGTAGAGAGAAAAGGAAGAAGAAGAAGAGAGAAAAAGAAGAGAAGAATGAGAGAAGAAGAAGAGAAGAGGGCTAGGGAAAGCGTCACCATAGGTCCAAAAAGCGTTGGGAGAAGTGAAACACGCATTTCACTTAATTTATTTCTCTCGACGCTAAAAAAAGCGTCGGCATAGCCTTTAAACACATCGACTTATCTTTTCGCGCTAAAAAAGATCTCCCGATATTGCTAGCATTTTTTACAGCATAGCCAACTTTTTCCAATGAAATTTGAAAGCGCCGGAAAAAGACCTGACAAAAATGACAAGCGTCGAAAAGAGTGTATAGATTTTTCGACGCTTGCCATTTTCTTCGGGATAAGTATGTTTTTTCCGACGAAAAATTGTGTCGGGAAAAATTGCGTCGGAAAAAACTTCATTTTGGAAAATCCAAAAATTCTTGTAGCGTATCCACTTTCCGACTATGAGGCAAATGTGAAAGTTCTTCTTCAAACAAATCCTTGAACTCACTAAATACAAGGACTAATCTTATATCAACTTTGTGACTACTTAAATCCACCACATTAGCTAAATATGGCAAAGCTCCATGTTTAAACCATTGCGTAATCTTTAAGGCTAAAACTATTTTAAGGTTCATTTGTATCTTAGAGCTTTTAAAATTAAATCTCAATCAAAATGGAGGTGTGAAAATAACTTCCTTATAGTGACTTTGTTGCCAACCAATCCATTTCTAAAATTATGACAAAATCATCTCAAGAACAATAAGGGTTGGCTTCAAACAATTATTTGATACTAACGCCTCACATGTCGTTGGTTCTTGACTTGCCAACAAGGAAACTTTGGTAGGTGTAGCTAATGAAAGAAAGTATAGCCTAAGGGTTTGAAATCCAACATAACTTGGTGTACAAACACAATAGAGATAAACAAGTGGCTTGAACAAGTGACTTGAACCAACATCAAGCCAAGTGAAACGTGTAATAATTAAGAATTGTTAATATATTTGTAATCACCACATCTCTATCCTTAACTTTCTGATGGATGAAAAATTTAACTTGCCCCTCCTATTGCTCAATATACTTAGGTCCCGTTTGGAATTGCTTTTGAATACCGTAAAAGTGATTGTTGAAAAATCTTAATAGTTTTTTGTGTTTGGTAAAACTGATTGTTTAATAATTTAGATAAAATCACTTCTTGAATCACATTAATTTGCAAAAGTTGTTAAAAGTAGCTTTTAGATTTAGCTTCTATAAAAATATAGTGTAACCGACAAATTTTTAAATTCTTTTTTAATCCTTATCTACAACAAAAGCTTTTTAAATTTTATTATTTACAATTTATCTCATCTCATCTCATCATTTTTATTTTTAATTTTAATTTGCTGCTTCTAATTTATTTTTCTTACTTTTTTTTTTTTTGTATTTATACTAAGATTAAATTTTGTTTGAAACAATTTTTTTTTATAACAATGGTTTTTCATGATATTTTTATCAAATTATTTAAAGTAAAAAAAATATAATTTGTAATTAAAATTATATAAAAGTTTACATAATTATCTTATAAAAAAAATTGAAGTTAAATATTGATACAAGTTCATGGTTAGTTGAAATATATGTTTATTTTGGTCATTATAGCTATTTCGCAACAATTTAGTGTTAATTTACTAAATACTATAACTTGACTTTTCATGTTTAAATCTAAAATCTACCAAACACTAATTAACTTTATATGACAGCTGATTTTCTTAAAAACAAAGCTAAAGCAATTATTTCAAAAGCTACAACAATTCTAAACTAAACCTTAGTCTTGGCAAGCTGATTAGCTTGCATTCGTTTGCACCATCCCTTATGCAATCTAGAAGGCTAGATTATGCTAAGCTTTTAGAAAAAAGACCCTTCTGACCACAATTAAAAGATATACCCCAGTTGACAAGATATTGATCTCGATGATGTTTCCCACAAGTAGTACATGGTAGGTGTATGCCTAAGTCACTCGTGAGAGGTTGTATGGTTTGTTGTCTCAGCTGTGAGTAAGTGTTTGCCTAATTTGCTCATGTTGTGTTGTTGATGGCACCACTAGTGTTTTAAGGACATATTGTTGCAGATTCTGTTGATCTGTTAGTTGCTAGTGGTGGGTTTAACAATATCCTACGAGGTCTACTACGACTTATAGGTAAGGATTTTTCATGGTTCCATTTCAATTATCAACAAATAAACACTATAAGCACGCATCATAGGCATATAATTAAAACTATAATATCCTTATAATAGGTTCCATAGACTAATCAACATTAGAAAGTTATAATGATAAAGTGTTATGGTCACCAAGCAACGTTTTTCATGGTTGCCGCATATGTTAGTAAGTAGAAATGACCTTGACCCACACTTAAAATGTCTAGGGACGTTACTACATACATGCATGAAACTGTTTACAAAATTTTAATAAGATAAGAATATTTAAAATAAAACATAGTCGAGATCCGTTTAAGTCAACAAAATAACATATAACTATAATATAGTTTACAAAGCTGCTACATGATGTTGCAAACCAAACTAATGATAACAACAATGATTAGCGTGATTGAACTGAAATTACAGACTCAATTAATCCAAAAGGTGTGATGACACATGGTCTACCAAGCAGTCTCTTGTCAATGTCACTTATGTCATTTCCTCACCTGCAAAGTCTATGAGGGGTGAGTATTGAAAATACTCAGTAAGTAGCCCCCTAATAGGAAATTTTATAACACATACATACATGAAATGCAATATGTTGTAAAAGGATCCACTGAACATAAAACATGACTTGAACCATATCTCTTAAACTTGTCTTAATGTGATCAAGCTAAACTCAACCAACATGAATTCCACTACTCTGATAAACCAAAATTGGATTTTGCACGATATCGACTCTAGCTGATGATAGTAGTGGAGATCAGTTAGTAGAGCCAAAATTGAATCTAACAATCGCCACTAAACATGAACATGTGTTTGGTTCTAGAGAGGTGCTACTATATATGTTTTAACTAGCCCATAAAATAGGAGGAGTAACCGTCACACTTACATAGCTAAATGTATCAATGAACATACACCATGCATGGGTCCCATAATAGAAATCTGGATTTTCAAAATGACACACATAGCATAGTAATCTTAAGAGCATAAACATAAGTAAGGCCACAATTTATTCGCATAAATAACACTTATGTTGCAGTTCCTATCATAGATACACTTTATCATAAAGCCACGAGAGAGAGGCTACTTACCTCCATTACGCTCCTATCTATTCTTAATAAGGCCACAATTTATCCACATAATTCTTTACTTAACGGCTAAGTAACTTTGAGATAACACATGAAATTTAATTATTAAAATAATGTTTTACTCAACCGTTAAATAATTTTGAGATAAACTTGAAATAAAGTAATTCTTTAAATAATGGCTAAGTAAGTTGAGATAAACTTGAAATAAAGTAATTCTTAACTTAAGGCTATGTAAAGTTGAGATAAATTTGAAATAAAATAATTCTTTACTCAACACGTAAGTAACTTTGAGAGATGAAATTTAATATTTAAAAATAATTTTTTACTTAATAGCCAAGTAAATTTGAGATAAACTTGAAATTCAATTATTAAAATAATTCATTACTTAACAACTAAGTAAATTTGGGATAAGTTCAAATTTTAATTTATTATTACTACATGTACCCCAATTTTTATACTCCTTACTAAAAATTGAAAATGATTGTGCACTAAATAGACTTTAACAACTTTATTTCATCACCTTTTTGTTTTGTCGGAAATTTCTATTTTTTTTTTATAATCCCAAGGTAACCCAAACAACATTTAATAACTTTGACTCATAAATGGAATAATATCTAGTTCATATATATATATATATATATATATTAGACACGAGGTCGGAATGTTACAAAGGTAAAGACATAACCTGAAATAGGTCGTCTTCTATCGAGATCAAAGGAAAAATCAGCATCCACATACCCCTCAAGTAAAACAGAAACATCAGTGCTTTTAGAGTACATTAAACCATGATCTTGAGTGCATGCCATTTAAAAATCTCAAGATCCATTTGAGAGCTTCCCAATGAGGCTCATCGAGATTACTCATACAGCGACCAACAATAATACTCCAAGCATGTGCACCATCAGGCCTAGCACAAATCACGCCATACATTAAACTACCAACGACATTTGAGTAAGAAACATGACTTATTCCTGGTACATCTGCATCAGTTTTTGGTGAATGTTCCTTAGACAATTTGAAATGTTGTGCTAATGGAATCTTAACACATTTAGAGCTCAACATATTAAAACGGTTCACCATCCTTGCAAAGTACTATTTCTGAGTTAGAAACAAGGTATTATTAGTTCTGTTTCTTTTCATCTCCATGCCCCCAAAATTTTGTTGGTCGGTCCAAGGTCGTTCATTTCAAACTCCTCATGCAAAACAGTTTTAAGGTCCCCTAATTTATGACAACTAGTGTGATGCTATCGTCATGTCATCTACATAAAGAAGTAGGTAAACGTAAACAAACTCTTCCTTTGAAACCTCCTTCCTCACATAAATGCAATTATCATGATTACTCCTATGAATTTGAAAGCTTCAATAATTGTTGAGGTGAGAATTTGAAACTCAAACCTAAGGAAATGAATAAATGTCTTAACTATTGAGTCATGTTCATATATTGGTACGTAAAACCGATTTGCTATTAATCTTTAAAAAAAAAAAGTTCTATATTTTGCATGGCTAAATATATATTTTACTCCTTAATGTTTAGTTTGTTTTTAAATTTAGTCTCTATTATTATTTAAAGTTTTTCATTTTAGTCCTTTATGTTTTAATATTTTTCAATTTAGTTCTTAAAATTAATTAATAATAAACCTACATTTTATAGTGGTTTGGTGAAATTTAGAGAAAAATAAGGTCATCTAAGATGAATGTTTCTAACTCCTTGAAATTCTCAAGAAATTGGTAGACATTTCAATTTTTCTTCTCTTAAATGACATTCTTTTTTCTCTAAATATTTTTTACTGATTCACTAAATATTATGTCACATAAATTTATTCTCAACCAACTCTAATATTCACCAAAGTTGATGCACTAAATTAAAAAATATAATACACAAGGGACAAATTTTAAAATTGGACTATTGATTGGGTAGACTAAAACATATATTTAGAAATTTGCATAGGGACGTTTTGTGTTATTCTTTTACATGCTCCTATCAATGGCAGAGTGAAAGGGAGGGAGGAGGGAGGGCCAATGGTTCCCTCTTAGTATGTCATAATTCAAAAAACTATATATTAATTGTGTAGTTTTTCTCTAGTTTGCCCCCTCCCTAAAACTGTAGGATTGAAAAAATGTTGGCCCTTCCTAGAAATTTTTTTAGCTCCTCTCCTGGCTCTTATTGTCTATGATTTACAATTATTCTTTATGATTTAATTGGATTTGTGCAACTAAAATTTGAGGCAAAATAAATAAATAAAAACTTTGAACCTCTTCTATGTTACGGTCGATTCTATGTATGGGTGATTACTGTGTATTCTTGTGAGCTAGCAACTGATGATGTTTGATGTGTATTAGAAGAATATGGTAATTTTGGTGATATATGGCATTTAGGGTAGAAATTAAATCATACCTTGAAGACAGGATTCCTTCACTTTAATCGTAGGCTTGGAACTTGTACTAAAAAAAAAATGTAGGTGGGAACTCCTGGTCAAAATTATAAGAGTGTTTTCAATACACGGCTTCATCTTTTAAAAGTGATCCCCTTGTAGCGTGATAAAAATTTTCCATTCATTTTCTCACTAGAAATCATCTTTTCAAATGACAATTTCTTACGTGGTAAAAAACTTTCCAAGTCATACTTAAAAATCATTAGTTCGTATAATGAGTTCACAAATTAAATTGTCTGTTCATGAGATGAATTCACACTTAAAATCATTAGTTAAATTGGAGGTGCAAATGTAAATGCTACTATTTATATTTTGTATTACAAAAAGGAAAAAGAAATTGTCTTTATTTTGGCTTGATTTATATCTGTAAATTAATATATTCAATTATAGAAAGAAGACTAAAAATATGTCAAAACAATTTGAAAGACTAAATTTTTTTTTTTTGGAAATTAGTTAAAAACAATATTTCGAGTATATATATATAAATGAGTTTGAATTCTTGTTAAATAATTGATAAGAAAAAAATAGGTAAGGAATAATGTAGGTTTTTATCTAAAATTGAGAGTTTTAAACAAACATTTGAAAGAATAAGCACTAAAACTAAATAATTATAAAAGTTGATGGACAATTTAAAAATAGGTTTGAACCTCATTTTTTTCTTAAACTTTTCCAAAATTGTCCTATTTTATGAACTTTCAAAATTTTCATTTTAGTCTATAAGCTTGAATGGTACTCATTTTGATCCTTAAATTACTAAATATGTCTATTTTAGTCATTTAATTTTTGTAAAAATAACTATTTTGGTTCTTGCTATTACTTTTCAATCTAATAACCTTGCACCCAAAGACTAACCAGCTAAACCTGTTAGCCTCCAATACATGCACACGTGAATATTTTAACACACATACTCGAAGCTACATCATCTATTAGTTAAAAGAAAAATAACTATGACAAGAAAAGATAAATTTTCCTTCAAATTAGGGGCTAATATAGACATTTCAAAAATTTAGGTAACAAATTGGAATGAACTTAAAAGTTAAAAAAATCAAAATAAATATTTAGAAACCTCATAGATCAAAAAATGAAAAAAAATCTTGAAGATTAAATTACAAATTTGGTCCCTTTGATTTTTGGAGAAAGTTAGAAGTTAGTCTCTATAGTTTTGAAAGTTAGAATTTTGTCCTTATAATTTGATAGACCTCATAAATAGTTCCCATGGTTTGATAATTCTAACCTTTAAAGCTATAGGGATTAAATTCTAAGTAAAATCATAGAAACTAAATTCTAACTTTTTGAAAACAATGGGGACCAAATTTGTAATTTTAACCAATTTTGAAAATTTAAGTTGAACTTAAAAAATTAATCATTCTTATTTATTGTTTTTTAAAAAAAATGAAGAAAAAAAAAGAAAAAAGAAAAGATAAGGAAGAAGACGAAAGGGCAACTAGTGAGATATCTTTAAGAACAATGTTAGAGAAGCCACAAGGACCACACGTTTTCGTTTTTTATAAGAAGGGAACTATAATGGAAGAGTCTGCGCAGAGATGAGAGTTCCAAATTTCAAAACAAACAAAAATTAAGCTCTCAAACCTCAATCCATGGCGTGTTCTTCTTCTTTGTCTTCATCATCGTCAACTCGCCTTCGGAAATACGACGTGTTTCTAAGTTTTAGAGGCGAAGACACTCGTGGTAGTTTCACAGATCATTTGTACAAAGCCCTTGTACGAAAAGAAATCTTTACATTCAGAGATGACAATGAGATGGAAGAAGGAACAGACATTTCTTCAGAGCTATTGGCGGCTATTGAAGTTTCGAGGGTGGCTGTGGTTGTGGTCTCAAAAAACTACGCTTCTTCAAGGTGGTGCCTTGCGGAGTTGGTTAAGATCTTTGAGTGCAAAGAGCAGATGGGAATGAAGATTATGCCAATTTTTTACAAAGTGGATCCTTCTGATGTTCGAAATCAGAGAGGAAGTTTTGAAGAAGCTTTTGTTAAGCATGAAGCAAGGTTTGGAGAAGATAACTTGAAGGTGCTGCAATGGAGGAAGGCTCTGTTTGAGACAGCCAACCTCAAAGCTTGGGTTTCAAATGATCGGTAAATAATTTCATTTCTCTATACTCCATTAATAACTTACCGCAAATCAAGGGTGTCTTTTGACTTTCGTTTGGGCGATGGCGGCCCGCGGTCCTAAGATCATAGAAGCAATGCCGCAGAAAAAGAAGATTGGAATTTGAATTTTGTTAGAAGGGATTTGTCCAAACGCATGGCGAAGCTGTAACTCTTTGAAACTATCCAATAAAAAAAGTATTGACCCGAAACCAACAAAATATAAACAATCAATTTTTGGTTGGGTTTGAAATCGATTTCCATATTAAATTTTTGTTTTCTTAAATTTGTATGTCATATCGGAATCGACCCCACTTATAAGTTATACCACGCGTACATCTCTGTTTGATGGTTATTGAATTTTAAGTTATTTTTATTATATTTTTTAAATTTTATAGAATTAGAAAATTTGAGTTAAAGGATAACAATCTTGTAGTTTCGCAGAGTTTGACTCTAATAAACCTTGAAGTTTAACGGAGGTCTGTGCATTTTGCCACATTTTATTGACAATGTCAGAGGGGATGATTATAACAATCTCATACAGTGATGATAGCAAATTCTTCTTCTTCGCCCATTATTTTTTCCTTGGGGATGTTTGGTTCCAAGTGCGATTATAAGACCCAAAATATTACAAAACAAATAAATCCTTTTTCTTTCCAAATTAAAATACTTCAAGAAGTAAGAAATAAAATAAAGAAATCATTTAGTAAACTTGCTTTCAGGAATAACATTCTCAATGTTTTAGTTTCCTGGATAATTTCTTTCCGGAACGTTTCAAAATAAAGCACCAATTTCTTTTCTTTTCAAAATGTTCTTGGTATTAATTAGGTCACCTGAATCAGAGATCATAGAAGACATCTGTGAAGCAATATTGAGAAGAATCAAATCGAGCTTGACACTCATTGACAAAGACCAACTTGTTGGAATCACTTCAAAACTAAACCAACTTTCTTCCCTTTTGAACCCCAACTCAGATGATAATGTGATCATCGTAGGAATACATGGAATGGGTGGCATTGGCAAGACAATCATAGCTCGAGTTTGTTACGAACAAATTCGTGAGGAATTCGAAGCTCATTGCTTCCTCTCCAACGTTCGAGAGCAATTCGAAACCTCTGGAATTACACATTTACAAAGAAAACTCCTTTCAAGAATAACATTCTCAATGAAGAACATTGAACTATGGGATGCTCAAGAAGGCATTGCTTTGATAAACAAAGCAGTTTTCGGAAAAAAGATACTTCTTGTCCTAGATGATGTGGATCATTTCGACCAAATAATGAAATTGGTACCAAAGGAGGGTTACTTTGGCTATGGTAGTAGAATCATCATCACAACAAGAAATGCAGATTTGCTTTCAACATTTGGGGTGAAAAGAATGTTCAAAATGCAAGAACTTGAATACGAGGAAGCCCTTCAACTCCTTAGTTTGAATGCTTTTAAGGAAAGATGTCCAAAAGAAGGTTATTTGGGACATTCCAACCGCATTGTGAAGCTTGTTGGAGGACATCCTCTTGCAATTACAACGTTGGGGTGCTCTTTGCAGAACAAAGATTTGAGTGTCTGGGATAGTGTAATAGAAAGGCTCCAAGGAGGTTGGAGTATTGATGACAAAATTTTCAAATGTCTAAAAGTAAGTTATGATGGGTTGGATGAGGAGGAGAAGGAGATTTTTCTTGATGTTGCTTGCTTCTTCAATGGAAAGAGCAGAGATGTTGTAGAGGAAATACTTGATGGATGTGATTTCTATGCCAAGAGAAATGTTGAACTTCTCATTCAAAAATCTCTCATAACTCTATCTTTTGGCAATAAATTACAAATGCATGATTTAGTGCAAGAAATGGGTCGAAAAATTGTTCGTCATAAACGGCCTATTCAAGATCGACTGTGGTGCCTCAAGGATATAAAAAGTGTGGTAAGATGCCCTATTTGTTATGATTTTATTTCGATAGATTCTGTTTAATATCGATTTTTTTTTTTTTTTTGTAGTTCTTTATTTTGAAAAATTGTATATTGTCTCTCTAGGAAGATTTTCTTTTTTCTTTCTTTTATTATTTTCATCAAATTGATTTTTAAACTAAGTTGTGTTGCACATGCTATTTTAAAATTTCAGGTTACAGAAGCATCGGTCCAAAGCATATTTTTCAAATCCACAAGCAATATTGTTCCGATCCCAATTATGTTTTCAAGAATGCACCAACTTAGGTTGCTTAATTTTCGGAATGTGAAATTGCAAAAGGAATCGGAATATTGCATTCCAACTGAATTACGATATTTGAAGTGGAAGGGATATCCATTAGAGTTTCTGGAATTGAGTTCTGAATTAGAATATAACCTCATTGAGCTTCACATGTGCTACAGCAATTTGAAACAATTTTGGCATGGAGAAAAGGTAACAATCTGATCCAATGAGCTATAATGTGATATAATTTTTTTTTTAATAAGTATATACTGGTTTGAATAATGTTTTAGATGTTATTTTCTTTTTTTCAATCTAATCTCTATTGTTTAAAAAGTTTTCTCGTTGAGTATGTTAAATCTCCTAAGCTTACATGGCATGATACTAAATGAGTTTTTGTTCAATTTTGAAGGGAGAATGAATCTGCCATCTAGTAGAGAAAATTAAGTTGGAATTTCGATTTATTTCTTAGAAATTTTGAGGAGTAATTAGATTAGAAAATTTTCTCCTAGGGTGACTAATTTCTGCTGTAAAACTTTTTCAATTCATTATATCATGCCAGGTAATTAATTAAGCTCACCTTTGACTACAGTTAACATCTACTAATAGAAAGAGTATACTTGAAACATATTAAAATATGAGGGAATAAATTGAAACTATTATTTAATAGAGACTAAATTAGAAAACTACTCAATTATTAAAGATTAAAACATATATTTAGCCTAAATATAGTATACCTAAAGAGTTTTAATGTGACTTAAATAGTACTACATACTTGTGTGAGGGTTCTTGGAATCCGAGTTAATTTTGAACTATTTTCGTTTTGGTGCCATAGAAATAAGTGGTTTATGGTGTAGTTGAATTTAATTAGTTGTGTGGAAGAGGAAAAGGACAAAAAAAAAAAAGGAAAAAAGGAAAAGGACGGTTTGGACATGTGTTGAAAGTTTGGGTTCATGTAAACTTTGCACGGATCATGAAAATAAATGAGTTCCAAGAGCTTATATTTACGTAAGTTGTGTGTATGAACCGTAAGTTTGTGATCTATAAAAAATTTTAATGTGATGGATTATTAAGTGAGTTTTAGAAGTTTAGGTTTATGTAATAGTACCGGTTTGAGAAGCTTAAGTTCATATAGTCTATGTTTAGATTACGAAAAGAAATAAGTTTTTGAGAAGGTAGCTTGATAAATACCATAGGTTTGAAATTCCTAAAAATTACTATGTAGTTTACGGGTTTTAGAAGGCCTAAATTTAGAGTCAGTTTGGAATGATTTTCTAAATGTTTAAATGAATGATTTTAAGTAGTTGGAAAGTCATTCCAGCCTTATATAGCACGTATAGATTAGCAAAAACTGAACTTGAGATAAGTGCATACATCTGTGTAAAATACTTTGATTGATAGTTAAAATTGACTAGATTCTATAACTTTGTTGATGTGAACTCTCTTTTTGCAGTATTTGGAGAAGTTAAAGTATATCAAGGTTAGCCATTCTGAGAAGTTATGCAAAACTCCAAACTTCACGCAACTTCCAAATCTAAAAAGATTAGATCTTAAAGGTTGCACTGGTTTAATCAACATCCATCCATCCATATTCATTGCAAAAAGACTAACTTTTCTGAGTCTCAAAGATTGCATCAATCTCAGCAATCTTCCCCGCCTCATTACCATAGAGGTTCTTGAAGTTTTAATTCTATCTGGTTGTTTGAAACTCAAGAGGATCCCAGAATTTAATGGCAACACAGATAGATTACTACGACTCCATCTGGATGGCACCTCCATAGCAGACCTAACTTCATCAGTTGCGAGTTTGAATAGCCTGAGAGTACTAAGTTTAAAGAATTGTAAGAAGTTGGTCAACTTTCCAATTGCCATTGACGGGCTACTGTCCCTTCGAATCCTTGATCTCTCTGGATGTTCAAATCTTGGAAACCTAAAAAGAAAGTTGGATGATGGTAGAGGTGATACCATCAAACGGTTAATCCTTGGATTCTACAAAGCTCCGAGGAGCGGTGTTTTTGGGATCCAGTCGTTGTTTGGTCTATACTCTCTTACCATATTGATTCTTAGCGATTGCAACATCAAAGTGATTCCAGAAGCAATTGAGGGTTTGGTGTGTTTGAAAATGCTGAATCTAAGTAACAATAGCTTCTCTGAGCTTCCAGCAAGCATAGCTCGGCTTCATAATCTAAAATACTTGAACATTAATGGATGCAAGAAGCTTATGGAGGTTCCACAGCTCCCGTCGATGATTCTGGAGTTGATGATGAAGGATTGCATTTCACTGAAAACAGTTCCAGACATTTCGAAGACGGACCATTTGTATTACATAAGAGAAATGAACCTGCTAAATTGCTACCAATTTGCTGATAACAAACGAATCCAATGTTTGCTCACTTCTTGGATGCAGGTTAGTTTCTTCAAGGTGGATTTCATTTATTTTATTTTATTTTTCTATTGAATTACAAATTTAGTTTCTAAAGCGTAAACGTTTATTATGTTATGTCTATAATAGAAATAATAAGGTGATGCCAATCATACAAATGTAATTTAATTTTGTCTGATAATGACATAAAAAAAAATAGACAACTGAACAAAATAGAATGACACAATCTATAAAGGAAATTTGCCATTTTATTTTACATGTGTAATTTTATCTAGCTACCCATTTCTTTATACTATGTACAAGTCATATTGTCTGAAATGTGAGTTGGTTTTCGTCTCACATCAGTAGAGAATTGATTGAATTTTTTAAAAAAAATTAGAGATTAAATCGCAACTAAATTTGAAATTAAATTTCTTCTTTTTTGTGTGTGTGTGTGTGTGTGTTTTTTGGTTACATTAATGTCACACTCTCTGATTAATGGATTTTATAACATGCAGAAGATGTTCTTCCAGAAAGGAACATTCAGCATTGTGATTCCTGGGAGTGAGATTCCAGATTGGTTTACAACATCGAAAATGGGGTCTTCAATCAGTGTTAAGTGGGATCCAAATGCACCAAATGCCAACGAGATTTGCTTTGCTTTGTGCGTTGTCTTTGGTCCGACTAATCAACAAAATATCACCACTACTTCCTTCGTAATTTTTGCATCAATGATTGTAAAAAAACTTGACGACTTAGATTGGGAGATAGCTCCTTGTCGTAATGCATTCTGGGATTCAGGGATGAAAACGTCAGATCATATTTGGATGTTTGTTTTGCCTTGGACCAAGTCCATGTGGAACGAGATTAACAAATGTAAAGAGATAGAGTTTCGGTTTGATCTGAAGGTTAATCAACACCACTCTATTCCCTTAAATATCGAGTTGAAAAAGTGTGGTGTTCGTTTGATTACTATGGAAGAAAAGAAGGAAGACGTTGTACGATATGAAAATTATACTCTCTTAAAGAAAACATTCAATCTGTGGGCAAAGTGGACAGCAATGGTCAGAAAAAGATGATATAGCATATGACTGTGATTTCTAAACAATTGAGAAATCAATTATTGAATCAACATTGAATTTCTTTAGAGCTTTAAACAATTGTGATTAATGTTATTGTATTATAGTAGTATGAATCTCTGCAATGAAACTTATATGCTACAAGTGTGTGAGTAAAGTTTGATACATTGATCAATAAAAAGAGACTTTCGTATTTTAGATTGAATTTCTAGCACATTCAACTACCTCAGATACTATCACTCTGAATTTATTTATAAAAATCAAATCAATTCAAAATGAGAGCATAAATCAAAATGTAAATAAGCAAACAAGGCTAATTTAAGGTCCAAGGAAATTATTTTCACAAACTGGTCATACAAGTCAATAAAACAAAAGAAGTCAAGACTAAGCAATCATTTATTCTATAAGTACAGAATGTGTATATTTTAACTATCTGCTAAAGTGTGCTTAGTTCAGCAGTAATTAACATGTACCTCGACCAAGAGGTCACAAGTTCGAATCTCACCATCCCAAATGTTGTTGAACTAAAAAAAATATATTTTAACTCTCTCCTCAACACAATTTAAACCTCTTTAAAATTATGAAATTAGTGTCCCTATTCAATTTCATTATTAAAAAATTATAATAAAAAAAAAACCTTAAGTCTACTTTTAACAACCTCTAAAGAAATTCTAAAAATTTTGATCTTAAAATTACTTCATTCATGCATCTAAGTTCCAATCTAAACCATTTCCCATGAGTGTAAAATTCAAATCTAAAATCACGTAATACATGATTAAGAGATTAAAGAAGTAAACACATAGTATATACATGAATATAACAATTAATACTCAATCAATGTAAATTCGTAAATCAACTCATAATGTCTAGTGGCTACCTCAATCTCTAGGAAAAAGAAACTTTTCTATTCATAATTGATACAACCATGATGGAAGCCACAGAGTCCATACCTCCCTTCTTGATAA
Source organism: Trichosanthes truncata (assembly GCA_033996785.1). Taxonomy (NCBI): domain Eukaryota; kingdom Viridiplantae; phylum Streptophyta; class Magnoliopsida; order Cucurbitales; family Cucurbitaceae; genus Trichosanthes; species Trichosanthes truncata. Next base: position 41,575,418 of record MU867259.1, on the reverse strand, counting down.
CCACACTCTTTAAGATCTTTTGTTGTGAATTCAGATTTCTATACCAACTTCCTCTGACTATATCTTGCTATAGTGAGATTCGAATGTTGAGTAAAGTGAAGGCCAAAACAATTTTTAAAAGCCCATATACTCAGTTGGCCCAATTTTTTTCTTCGACTTTAATTAAGGAATTTTTACGCACATAATTAGATTTAAAATAGGTATTTTCATAAATGTACAAAGATTTGAATATTTTCACATCTAGATTTAATGTGCAATTTCGGTCTATTATACCCTTTTATTTTCGTTTCTCTCTCTTTAATTAAAATCTATATTAATTAGGTAGTTTTTTTTAATTTTATTTTTGATTTTATTCCCAATTCCATAATTATAGCTATCTGTCTCTCTCAATTTACCGTGATTTTAGCATTGTTGTATTTGTCAACTTCCAAAGACCATTTTTTTCCATATCTCATTTCCAGTCCCTTCTTCCTTATGCCTTATTTATGATTCGACTCCCAACGTCCAACAAGCATATTTGTCAACATCCGTCACACACCCACTCCCCAACAAGTTATCTATTCCTCGATTATACCATCGCATCACTCCCATCTTTGTCAACATCTGAATAATGGGTATGAAATTGTGTTTTTTATGTGTTTTATTCACTGTCGAATCCCATGTGTTTTTTTTCCAATAATTTTATATGTTTTATTCACTGTAGAATATAGATTTCCACTTCCTCATTTGTTACGAGAATATACAACGTATATTGACATGTAAATATACCATGTTATTATCATGATATAAATTGAGCCATATGTTCATATATCGTATAGATTTTCAAACATTTCATAATATATTCAATATATAACATAATTCATAATTGAATGTATACCATGGTATATATTATATTATCAATTATTGTATGTTGCATTATATACTGTTTTAAATAACATAATTATATATATTACCTCATTTATTTTGATATAAATATATAGACTTTCAAACATTACATAGTATATTCAATATATAGCATAACTAATAATTTAATGTATACCATGGTATATATTATATTATTAATTATAGTACCGTTGCATGATATATTGTTTTATATACCATGATTACACATATTAGCTCATTTATATTGATATAAATATATTAGACATTCAAACATTCCATAGAAATTTCAATATATAGCATAACTAATAATTTAATGTATACCATGGTATATATTATATTATTAATTGTGGTACCGTTGCATTATATACTATTTTATATACCAGTAGTGCATTCGTAAACGCAAGGACTTGCATCGGTTTTTTTCTTCACGGGTTTCTCCTCCTTATTTGGCTAAAATCATGGAACAAATGAGGTTATTTCGTTTTTGGAAACTCCTATTTTAAAAAGGGGTCATTTTCTAATTTCAAAAAAAAATTGAAAAAAAACTATCCACATTCCATATATATTTTTTCATTTTTTTTATAATAATTGTCATATCAGGAAAATGGTTTAATAGTAAATGGATGCTGACTTTTGTGTAAAAAACTACGGCATATTGGCTAAACTTGTAAAAAATGGTAGGTTTAGGCCAAAATTGAAATATGGGCTTTCTAATTAGGCTATCCATGTAGAAACTCCTTTAATTAACCTAACTTGTTCAAGTCGGCAAACATGGGTTGTTTTACAATATTAAGGTTGAAGGAAAAAAAAATGTGCGCGGTGGCTGTGTGTTGTTTTGCGAAAACATAAAAGAAAAAGAAAAAAGTCATGGGTCTTGTGCTTTTTGAGAGAAAAAGAAAAAGACCAAGAGGTTTGAGGTGCTTTTCTTGGATATTTTCGCAGGAGCATTTTTTCTCCATTGAAGAGTTTTGAGAACTTATTGTAGAGTGATTCGTGAGTTTTTTCCTTGAGAGAAAAGTGAGAGAAATCATTCGAGAGAGGTTGTGAACTCTTGTATTTTCTCCTTTCACAGTTTAGTAGAACCTACATCAGTAGCAAAGAACTGGACGTACCCACATTGGGTGAACCAGTATAAATCTGGTGCCAATTTCTCTTCCCTTATCTTTTTTATTATTGTTTTTGTTGCTTAGAAGTTTATGTTGGTTTATCTACTCTTTTAAGCTTATGAGTTGATTGTTTATTTCGCCATATTTGGAACCAAAACCTGATTTGAGATTTAGATAGAATATATATTGTTTGAATATGGTCGGTGAATTTAGATTGATTATTTTATCACCTCTAAAATCAAATATATTTTAATTTGGTGTCAAAATAAAGCTTATTGAATTAGATTTCAAATGGTGTATGATTTATTCAATTTCATTTAAGTATTGTAAAAGTTATGACTTTTTGAGTGAACACTGTTCTTGTCAGAAACTACTGTATCTGAGGTTGTTTTTGTGCCAATTTTGATTGCATTTATCTACTAACAAGTTTCATGAATGTAGTCAAATTGGGTACCATTTTAAATTTTTTGAAAGATATTTCCAGCAATATTAAGCACACACCCAAAACTGAGCACTAGAGAAGAAGTTATTATTAGAACATTGAAGAGTGTCTAGTCCAGAAACTTTCCATATTTTGTTTTTCCTTATATGTTTCTTTATGTATTCTTGGAATTTGATTGATCCTTTAGGACTCATTGTGTAACGCCCGACTTTTACAGAGGGATTAATTTCGAAATTTTTGGAAATTAAGTTGGAATAAGTCTCAATTAAGCATTTCTTACTTTTGGGGCTAATTTGAAGTTTTGGATGGTTAGAAGAGCAAAAATGGAAAGAAAGAATTGGTCAAAGGGCATAATTGGAATCTTGATTAAATTGTTTAAAAAAAAAGGAAAATTCTTTTTTCTCCATTATCTTCTTCCTCCTCATCTTCTTCTTCCCGATATCCTCTCTTGGTCTCTCTCCCACCAGAAATTTCCTTCTCACCTCCCTCACCGAAACTCTCTCTCTCTCTCTCTCTCTCTCTCTCTTTCCTTCCCCGAATTTTTCCTCACCCGAGCACCATCACATTTTTTTCTTCTTCTTCACCGAACACCCAGCCTCCACTTTCCCTCCCCTGCTCTCAGAACGAGTTCACCGCGGCCACAGGTCATCGCCGAAACAACCGCGCGCCGCCCAGTTGGCCGTGAACTTGACCCACGTCGTCGGCCTGTTGCGTTTGCAGCAGCACACTGCCGTTCGCGAATTCCTGCAGTAGACGTTGGCTGCTGTCTCCCTCTCTCCCTCTCGATTTTCTGTACAAGCAGCAAGATGGGCGTTGGTTCAGTGTCAAATTCGAACAAGTTCGATATTTGTACAACCGTTTACGACCTCGATTTGAAGCAGGTAAGCATTCCGATGTTTGATTTCAAGCTAATGGTTGGATATGTATGTGATTTAAAGATTACCCATAAAGTTTTGGTTTTAATTTTAGATTACCCATAGCATTTAGGTCTTGGATTTGCAAAATCAAGTTAATTCGGAGTCATTTCAGCAAGCTTTCGGTTCGTTTTATCATGGGTAAGTGTTTCGGTGTTGATTCAAGGCGTTATTTTGGATTATAAGTATGTTTTGGTACTGTTATAGCCTTTGGAATTAAATTGGATTTGTTGGATGTAATTTTAGAAAGCCCATTGTGATTGGAGAACTAATTGTTAAATTTTTGATTAACTTGCTATAATTTTCAGCAAGCTTTGGAGTCTAAATTTGGGCAAGAATCAAGCTCGTAAATTACTTATTCGGCTTAGGTAAGTAGTTATTTGGATGTTAAGCCCCTTTAAGTTCCTAAATGCTTTAGATTTATGTTTGATAAATTGCGAATTGTGAAAGCATGCTTGAAAGTGATGTTCGTGAGGTATGTAATGGATGGTGGTTATATTTGGAAGTTGCTTGAGCTAGAAATGGCCTAAGTTGTGGTTATAAAGGGAATAAGGGTTTAAAGTTACAAGTTCATTCTAGTTAGTATGTGAATTAATTTAAGAATTTGCCCAAGGTTGTGATTGGCTGAGTTTGGACGTATTTATGGTGTTTTGCGAATAATCAATGGTTTCCTAAATATGGATATGTGGAAGATGGTGTGATTGGTTGAACTATCCTAAATTGTTCTTGAGCTTAAGTTACTTAAGTATGTGTCAAAATAGTAATAGGGGAAATAATTTACTTTAGAATGCTCAAGACTATCAACTCTAGTATGATATCCAAAAAGGTCTAGGTTGTGTGTTATGTTTACTGTGCGCAACTCATTATAGTTTGATTATAAAAGTGAGCCTTGGAATACCTGAATGATCATAAGTGGTTAAGCAAGAGTCTACATGTGATGTTGAGATATTTGACATAGTTTAGAATGTTTGAAACACTTAAGTGGTTGGCTAAAGTTTAGCCTTTTTGGGATATGGATGAGTTAATCGTGTGCAGGGCGCCGAAGTTTTTGGTTGAATTAGAATACCTTAAGGGTATACAGTGACCAGTGGTTGTCTTAAATTCTAGTGTGTTTAGGGGACTGGATTCTGGATTAAATAATTGGAGGGTAATATGCCACTGGCACATGTATGGCTATAGTTATGCATGGTGCTGATTTAGGAATGTGGTGTCAGGGCGAAAGTCCATATTTGAGATTCGTGTTTGTGATCTATGGTGAAAAGTCACTATGATGAGATTGTGGTTGTTTACGAAAGGTGGGCCTGGGTCATATGCTACGAATGACTTCTTAAAAGAAAGAGAAGTGGATTTGACCTAGAAAGTAAGTAGCCTTTCGGATTTGTCCGTTAAGATTTGTGTTCGCCTAGGTATATATATATATGAGGTGTAAGACGTTGTAAATGTTGGAAAGGCTTGAAGGTGGCTTTCCCTCTTTGCTTGTGTGAGTTAGGGAACGTTTTTCCCATTGTGTGTGCTTGTGAATTTCGGGTCGGTTTGTGATTGTGAATCAGTCTTGATGGATGAATTTGGTATGATAGATGACCCGAAAGGTTCCAAAATCGTTGTGAAAGTACAAGGCCCGTTCGATGGGTGCTACCCACCCTATCTCTGTCGTTTCGTGCGAGTTTGTAAGCCTAGAACGTATGTGATGTGATGAGCATAGGGGATGCATTTCCCTAGTGCCTGTGAGCTAGCTTAGGGGTGATTCCCCACTGTGTTGAGCATAGGGGATGCGTTTCCCTATTGCCTGTATGCTAGTTGAGGGGGATGTGTTCCCTGGTTGCTTGTGTGGCTATCATGATGTGCTGAGCATAAGGAATGCGTTCCTTATTGCCGATGAGCTAGCTTAGGGGTGATTCCCCACTGTGTTGAGCATAGGGATGCATTTCCTATTGCCGTGTGCTAGCTGAGAAAGGATTCCCCAGTATGTTGAGCGTAGGGAATGCGTTCCCTAGCGCTTGTGTGCTAGCTTAGGGGTGATTCCCCATTATGTTGAGCGAAGGGAATGCGTTCCCTAGCGCCTGTGTGCTAGCCTAGGGGTGATTTATCTATTGAGATGAGTGTGAGGGTTATAGACCTTCACAGGTTTGAGTTCTAGGTTACAGGACTCGTAGGTATGACACGAAGTTAGGGTCAAGTAGTAGTGAATGTTGTGGAAGGTTAAATGGACTCTTAAAATAATTGAAGTATTTGGAATCTGAGCACGGGTGTGAGTAAGAGCTTGGTATGGTTTCTTTAAACATTGGACCCTTAAGTGGGCTACTTACTGAGTATGTTTATACTCATCCACTAGTACAAATTTGGGTTTTAATGACGGGCATTGCCCGTCATTAAAGAGAAACGATGACGGACATGTGTGCGTCATCTTTTCAAGTGTCATCGTAGGCTACAATGAAGGACACTATTTAATGACGGGCATTGCCCGTCATTAAAAGTTGTCTGTCATTGTAGCCTATAATGACGGTGAACTTTTAATGTCGGTCAATGTATGTCATTAAAAGTCAATGTCTGTCATTAAATGTCTGTTTTGAATGTTTTAATGACAGACAATGTCCGTCATCTTTTTCTTAATAATGTAATAAAAAAAATTTGTTGGTTGTCCAACAATATTTTTCTTTCTCGACCTATGCTCGAAATAAAATCTCAATAATATTTTTACATAACAATCAATTCAACAAATATAATTGTAATTAACAAAATGTAATATATATAAATACACTTCGTCTTTGATTGTTGTTATATATATTAAACATGAGAACCCGACAACAACATTAAGAATAATAAATGCAAAATTAGTTATAATAAAGTGAAGTTTGAAGCCGGTTCAAATGAGAAACTCGATGAATCGAATGAGAAAATTCGACTTGAGTTGATATCCATCCAAGGCTTCGTAAGCCCTTTATATATCTATTCAAAATCTCCTCCTTCGAGTAGTTGATCACGCCAACTTCTCACCTAATACCCCATATCTGTAACAAGTTCCACAACATATTAGAAAATTGAACAAATTGCAACACAAAACTTACATAAACATGAAAAAACAAGCTTAGTTGAGATAATTAACACAAACTCCCATCTAAGTATAAAAACAAACAATACGAAACACATCAAACAAAGTAAAACCAACCCTTCAAATTTCATAGGTACTCTAGAAGCTAAGATAGAAAAATATTTAGTAAAAATTGCAAGTTATCTCCTATGACAATTTCATCCTTCAACTGCAACTTACTTCAAGACAAATTTCTATGGCAAACAAACACATACCCAATCAAATGGAAATCCAGTACTAAACAACCTTTATTAAAGTGATATTCTCAAGTTTCAAATGCAAGTAAAGTTGCTCCACTATGTTTAAAGTTGACAAAACATAATACATTACAAAGATGAGTTTAACATTGCACAATAAGAAAAGTTAATTCATTGATCAGGATAACAACTTATCGCACAACATCAGTTGCAATTCAAACAAGGATACAATATGCATACAAAACATACCAACAAATGGAGTAATCTAACCCCCCCCCCCCCCCCCCTATGAAACTTATTACCTATCAAAATTTGAAAGAAGATATAGGAAATAAGTATGACTCAACCACACGTTTTAAGTTTAGAATGAGTACAACCATTGAGCAATGTTTTTCAATACACAAAGTGCAGTAAGTATGAACATTACAGATCTTGATCAATTCAACTTAACCCTTCAAATAACGAGATTTTAGAACTGTCTCAATAAATGTTGCAACTACCATGAACTTAAACTTGAAGGTTATAAATTTGTATGAACTTTAACTACTCATACTCAAATATTAGAGAAAACAGTGTAACTTGCAATAAAACCAATTGATACCTAGTTCCTAGCCTTAATATCAAAGTTTGTATTTTAATCTCAAACATATTCTCCTTAATAAACCAAACACAACAGCCTATATTAAAGTGATATTTTCAAGTCTCAAACACAAGCATAAGCTCTATAATGCAAGTAACATGAGAGCATCCAAAAAAATTATACATATATAAATAATTAGTTGGAATTAACTTGATGCCACAAAATACTTTTGAGATTGCACTCAAGGAAACTAACCTTCTCAAGTGGGAGATCTATACCCAAATTCCCACGGGATAGAATAATGTCATCTTCTCCTCGTAGAATCTCATTGAAATATTGGGTTAATCCCTAAAAATAGGATCAAAGAAATATGCAAATGTCTAATTAGCATTAGAATAACTTGACCCCCCCCCCCCCCCCAAAAAAAAAAAAAAAAAAAAAAAACTAAATAGGACTGACCTCAACAGTTTGAACCTTGGCAAAGATTTGGCTAAGATCACATAACTTAGAAAGGAATTCATAAGCCTGTATAACAACATAAAAGTCATCTATTGACTTAAATAATCTAGAAAAAGAAGATAGAGAGAGACAATACAAAAATGGACCAGATTTCCTAAAACTGACTAATGATTAAGAAAGGAAAAAATCAATAGTTTTTCTTTTCTATAAGAAAAGGTACACACAAAAGACGTTTATAAACATATGAGTTTCTTCATATTCTTTCTTTTCTAATAAGAAGACTCATGAGGATTACATTCAGAGTCTTAGGATTCAATGCCCCAAGCATTTTCAATAAAACATCTGCCTAGTCCCTGTGCATTTTGAATTTCTGGCAAGCTGTTTAAGTTCAAATTATAATCATAGTCGAATACAGAGAGGCAATGACAAATAAAAAATAAAATACTAGACTTGAACAAGAAGAATGTAAGTATATAGACATATTGGATTGAAACTCATGATGAAGGCAAGCAGAGTTATGAAAAGGAGAATTAGTTATTGCTCACACCAATAAAAACAAGTTTCAATTCTTATTTTGGCATTTGACATCCGCTTACATTTATTGTACTTGAGAATTGTTCTTAGACTGTTAAAGTGACAATGATTATTAACTCATGTGGAACAGGGCTAGAAGATAGACTACAACGCCTCAAAGATATGGCTATGTAGAGACCTTGTGAGCTATGCACTAAATTTATCTATTGATATCTATTATTTTTATCTATTGATTACAACCCATGAATTTATTCTTAATATGCAAATTAAAGGTGAATTTGGCACTTTTTAACTGAATTTAAGTGTTGTACAGAATTTAAAGAAGCCAAAAACAGAGAATAAAAAAGATAAACATGGAAATTTATAGTAGTTCGATCAATTGACCTACTCCACTTGCAAACAGTCTTATTGGCCTTTGCTAGACAATATTATTAGAGAATCAAATGAGAAACATACAAGATATTGAAACAAGATTCTAGATCTAAAGAGATTTATCCAATAAAGCAACAAATGAGAGAAAAACACAAAAAAGGAATAAAGAAAGAGCAATACAATAATGAAACAAGATTCTAGATCTAAAATTGTAGAAACACACAACAATCTTGTTTAAACAATTTCCAAATATTAAACAATTACTAAAAAGACAAAAGAAGAGGGAGATTATTTTCTTATCTACAATTTTAGCCATAGGAAAGACAGAATTAGAGTGCTTTGTATCTTGTACCTGATATACTTCTAATAAAGATTTTTCATTTTTGTGTTGTTCTGTTGTGTTGTACCAGAATTAGACAGAATTTTAGCCATAGTCGAACCATTTACATTGTTGTGTTGTTCTTTCTCTTCTTGAACTCCCATTGTCTCCCATTGTCCACCTCATTCTCTTAAACAAGAAATTCAAGACAAAGAAAAACTAAATTACTTAGAACTTCCAATTCCATTTGCTTAGTTTTTTTGAAGTATTTGAGATATTAACCACATCAAGAATTAGACTTTACAATAAACTAATTCCCTAAATCAATTTATAGCAGCTGAAATCATTCATCAAACTAGCACGCGTTGCTCAAGTCTTCAAACTCGATACACAATATCAAATCATCGATAGGCAAATAAAGACAGGAAAGACAAGGTTTTCAAAATTGAAAACCATAGGGAAGATAATACCAGTGAAACACTTACAACTGATGCATAGGAAGGGGATTTATCTCCAAATCAATTCCATCATGTCCCTGCAATACAAAAGTAACTAAGCCTCATTTGGAGAACATTGGCTAAATACAGTAGTATTTACTTCCCATTTCATAGGACTGAATTCCCTCATGCAGGTGAACTACCAGCACATGGCATGACGCTCCACAGACAGTAAATACCATGCTGCTCCTAAGATCTATGTGAACAAAACAAACTTCAAACAGGTTGCCTTTGAAGTATATATTTAGAATGTAAAAATGAGGAACAAGGCGAAAGGCGCTCGGGTTCGTTACATACATGACTAGCTAGCATATACAATACAAGGTTATAAGCAGCCCATGCCCAAGCAGTCTTTGTGACAAGACCAGTAGTTTTGATAATGTGGGAACTCAATGGGAAAATCAGGTAAAATCTTGGAATATACTGAAGCAGGACTATTAACACTAGAGTATTGTTTGTATGGTCTGCATGAGAGCTTCTAATTGTTGGCATTATAAACCATATCATAATCTGTCAAAAGAAGTTTTAAAAAGGATCAACAAAGAAAATATAGAAAATATAGAAAAGAAAATATAACAAGAAAATATAGAAAAATCTTGCTTCAGATGAAACAGCTGAAGTTTAGCTCACAAACAAATCTGGGCCTACATGAAAGAGACTGCAAATCTCAAAGCCAATCATATTGGAACAGACTGAAATAGCAGTTAAGAATTGATTGATAACATAGTCACAAATAGGTGATTTTCAATATACTTCACACACAACTAAACATTAAAGCTTGGTTTGATAACAATTTCATATTTAGTTTTTTTTTTTGAATTTTATGTTTATTTCCTCACAAATTCTTTACTATAATTTTAGCGAAACATATGAATTCTTAGCTAAATTTCAAATTCCAAAAACAAAGTTTTCAACTACCTTTTTTTGTTTTAGAAAGTATATAGCAAAACAAAAAAAATCGTACATGAAAGTAGAGTTTAGAAGCTTAATTTTCAAAAACTAAAAATCAAAAACTTCAAAAATAGAAAACCAAAAACCAAAAACAAAATAGTTATCAACGAATCCTAAACTTTAAAGATGAGGTTTCAAACACGAAGTTAGGATGAACATAAACCAAACAAATTAGTCAAATACCTGAGGAAGAGGCAGAGAAGCAATGAGATCTATAAAGAAATCAGACTTTAAGTAACGTTTAGCAATCTTCTTTGGATCAGTGACAAGTTCACCTTTGCCAAAAACTCTTGAAGTGGGCAAAACATACACCATTCGGAACTTCAAAACCATATGCAAAAGATAGAACACATCGGCAAAAGTGAGAAAAATAGTCACAACAATTCCCAAATTGAAATCAGTAGTAATACAAGATGATCTGTTATGGTAAATCACAGAAGGAAGGTAGAAGAAAAGAGGGTCAACGAAAAGAGCTATCAAACAAGAGAAGAGAAAAACCATGTTCCATCTCAGGATCGTTTCACTTTCAGGGTTAAGAATCCTCTTCTGTTGTGACCCATTATTCTCCACAAAAATCTTGAACCTCCCTAAATCTGAGTTCATTTTACTTTTATCCCCAACCCCATAGTCTAATTTCGATAATGGAGCAGTACCCATTTTGAAAACTGGTAATGGGAACTCAATGCGCCTCTTAGCATCATTTTTCTCCCATGGAAGCTCAAGATTTTGCTTCTCATTGGAGTAAAACCTAAAGAAACGAAAACCCCATCAAACAAAATGTCGAACAAATAAACAAAAACGAGAGAAATGGAAGAATCTGTAAAGAAAATTACCTCACGAATTCCCCTTTCTTCAATTCCATGCTTGTGTTTGTTGATCGTTCAGTCAAACGGATTCAACCATGGCACTTGAACTAAATGAGGAGAACCAATTACATTATCTGGCTCGATTTCAGCAATATCTCAAAAGCAAGAAAACAAATTCCCCCAAAATTTGAAGTGGATTAAAATCGTGATGATCATCATCTTCAGCTAGTTTAGGGCTTCGTCATCTTTGCACTTGTTTGAACTCTCTACCGTGAACTAGAGAAGAGAAAGTAAGAAAGATGAGGGGGAAACAGAAGGAAATCGAAGGGAAAGAGAGAACGAACATAATGAAAAAGAATTCAAGAAATAAAATAAAGGAGAAAGAGGGGGATGACGCTTTTCAGTAACTCAACCACGATGCTGTTGTTCGTCCATGGTTGCACTCAAACACTCATCCTTCAACACCATCTTGACATAAGTGAACTCAAAAACCCAGAGAGGGACGGAGAGATGGCGTTAAAGAGAGCGAAAATGGTGAGAGAAAGGACGAGAAGGATCTAAGGAGAAGGAGGCCAAGACTTCTGTGAGGTTTGTGAGAGAGAAAGTTAGGGTTTGTGAAAGGAGTGAGCGAACTTCAGTGAGTAAAAAGATAAATTATTTTTATTATTATTTTATTTAACTTCAATGACGGTCCTTCATAACTCTACCTCTAAAAATGAGCTTTATTTTTGTGTCTGTCATTGTTTCCCAACCTGCATTTTTAGGAGCGTCATTAAAAACAAGATTTGTTGTAGTGATCCTTGATACTTTGTTTGTTTTGCAGATTGTGCATATTCTCGGGGTGGATGACGCAGGCGACGACTTGATGAGACTATGGAGACTCCACCAAATTCCTTGTCCCTATTTTAGCTTTTAGTTTTATTCCTTGTTCCCTGTTGTTTGTTGGTTTGTAAATCCTAAATATTCTATAGTTTCGTGTGCTTGGTTAGAAGTTCTTAGGTTTGGTTGTCTGACGATTGAGCTCAGCACTATATATCGTAGTTTGGTGGGTGCTGAGTCTATATTCTGAATTATAGAAGTGTTTTTCATTCTTATCAGGTTGTTGTAAATTTTTGGGTTTCTTATAGTTACGCCGTCATGCTGCCGAAATTTCGGTCATGAGCGGGGTAACTAAGTCATGCTTCCACTTTAGAAAGTCATAGGAATTCGGGTCATTACACATTGTTAGATATCGATCAAATATTTATTTTCTTTTATCAAAATCAGAAACATATGTTACTCCACAATCAAAGCCAAATTGACTACAAACAAATTTCTCCCATTCAGGGATACAGTTCTCAGAAGACTTAACAACCAACTAGGAAATTTTGAAACCCATAAGCCCGATTGGTTACAACCCCACGTTGTGCTAAATTATGAGCAACAACATTATGATCGCAAGAAAATATGAGAAAAAAAATCTGCTGGAAACTCTGCCTGATCATCTTAATATCCTGAATAACTGTATATGTCTCTGTAATAATATTGTCAATACCACTTACCATTATTCCATTTGCTAGGGAATCCGAAAACAAGATGATGCCGAAAACCCATATGTTCAGCAAGTTGAATCCCTTTTAATATTGCAATAGCCTCTGCACCTGTCGAACTAACGGATAGAAGTTTATGACCAAACATAGCCGCCAGAGCTTGACCCTCCTCATTTATGATTAAAGCACCAAAACCCATTAACACACTGGTTTCTTGACAAGCTGGATTCACAAATAATTTATAGCACCCATCACCATTATGAATTCCTTCGTCCTCATCTAAACGATGCATAGGGACCATATGCAGATTTGCCTGACAACTCTTCTATATAACCTCAAATCCATTCACATCTCGTCTCTAGTTCTGGGATCCCTATATTATGAACTACCTTATTCCGATCATTCCAAATCGCCCAAGCAACTATCATACCAAATCAAAATTCATCCTTGATAACCTCTTATTAATCCCCAAACACCAACTAGTGATTACCATATTTGGATTAGAAAAATCTTGTACACTTGTTAATAATAATCTCCATAACCCCTTGGCACGTTTACACCCAAATAAAATATGCTCCATAGTTTCAGGCTTCTTACAACAAACATGGTATAAAGAAGTAATAGGGATATTTCTCTGACGCAAATTTACTCTAGTTGGAAGACAATTATGAAAAGATCGTTGTACAAAATGCTTAACTTTTGCTGGTATTTTGAATTCCATAAACTCTTCCACCAGTCCTTACAAGCATTTGAACTTGATGACACACCGTTCAAAAGAGATAGCATCATAGCTTTATACCCACTCTTCACCGTGTATTCTCCATACTTATCAAAATGCCAAATCCAACTGTCTAGCTTCCCTGATAAATTGATTGGGATACTGTTGGAAACGTAGTAGACACTCACAACATAACTCAAGAGACAAGAGAAGAAATTTGTTCTCTTACTCACACACAATTTTGGAGAAACAAGAACTTGTATTTTGGTAAACAACTTCACTTCAGTTTTTTCTCACTTTCAAATGACAAATCCTACACATATTTATACTAGTAAGAAGGTACATTAAAAGACGTCAATATTAAATACTAATACATGACTCTTCACAAATACATGAATATTCATCAATGTACTTAATGATTCATGTATCAAACTATTCATGTGTATAATTAAATGTAATTCATGTATCCAACTATTCATGTATATAATTAAATGTAATTCATGTATTTGAAAATGTCTAGATTAATCTTAACAAATACTACATATAAGCTTCATATCATCTGCACCAAAACTTTGGTTTAGTTTATTTTCATCCTATTGTAAAGAGGGAGTAAAATAATCTTTAACCAAATGTTCACTAGAGTTTTGATTAAAGTGTAAAACTTTGAACGTCATTGGTCTGGGTAACCAAGGATCTTTAGCTGCCCAAATCAATTTCTCATTGCCAACTCTCAAATGTAACCCTTTCTTAAGCAACTCAAGCCCCCACATAAAGCTGTTCCAGAAATATGAGCTAGAAGTGGTAATCGATGCATTAAAGATAGGGCTGACTACGCAAATGGCCATTTTTTATTTTATGTTTTGAAAAATGGGCGAGCCATCTTAATTTTTTTAAAATGGCCAAATCATTATTCATAATTTTAATTAGTAATTATTAAATGACCAGACTACCCCTAACCACTTACAGGACTAAGATTCCCTAATTATCGGGTAATTAAATTTAATTTAAAATTAAACTCTAAATTTGAATAGATAAATTTGGTAATCTAAACAACAAAAGTTGTTAGGATTCATAAACCAAACAAAAATTCAAAATTCAAACAAATTATCTACAATTCAAACAAAAATGCACAGTAATTAAAATTTGATTGCATAACAAAAAGTTTAAAAAAATAGTTAAAATAATAGATTAACAAACCAATAAATGTCATGCAATATGAAATACTAAACTAAAAAATAAAAGTAACCCAAAAATAACGAAGATTAACGTATTTACACATTTTTTTAAAAATATAATATGATATTTTGAGAAGATACAAGATACAAATATAATAAAATATAAATAGATTTGGTTTCTTTATTCTAGAGTTTAAATTAGATAGTTTATTATACCTAAACCTACCATTGTCTCTTGAGCTGTGTATGTGCTTGAAATAAATATAGAGTAAAAATCAACTGAACAAAATATCTAATTCAAATAGATTATCTACAATTCAAACAAAAATACACAGCAATTAAAAATTGATTGCATAACAAAAAGATTAAAAAATAGTTAAAATAATAGATTAACAAACCAATAAAATGACATGCAATATGAAATACTAAACTAAACAATAAAAGTAATCCAAAAATAATGAAGATTATCGTATTTACACATTTTTTAAAAATATAATTCGATATTTTGAGAAATTACAAGGTACAGATATAATAAAATATAAATAGATTCAGTTTCTTTATTCTAGAATTTAAACTAGGTAATTTGTGATACCTAAACCTACCATTGTCATCTATCTCTTGAGATGTGTATGTGCCTGAAATAAATATAGAGTAAAAATCAACGGAACAAAATACCTACAGAGAAATACATCGTACATAAAAAAATTAAAAAGTTCGAACACTACCACGAACTCATCTACCTCTTGAGCTGTGTATGTGTCTGAAATAAATATAGAGTAAAAATCAATGGAACAAAATACCTACAGAGAAATACACTATAAATAAAAATAATAATAAAAAGTACGAACACTACCACGAACCTGGATTTTTATCAATAAGAGCAACAGAACAGGCATGAATAATAAGCGAACAGAAGGCTGCAGGTGGACCATAAACAGAATCCAAGGAAAGTTCGCGACCCCTTTATGCCTTCCCTGGCCATCAATGGAACCAACAACCACCTTGTCCCCGACTAACACTCTGCTCTTCATCTTCCTCAGCACCGCCTTCACCACGCATAGCAACTCAACTCCAAGCCTCGAAGATTCCTACAAATCACCTTCTAAGCTTCCAAAAAGCTCAGAATTGTTGTTCAAACTGTCAAAAAGTTGAGAAGTAAGCGACTGAACAATTACGCGCATAAAATTGGCTTGTGTAGTAGCGATGATCTTGATGGCTTGAGATTTGACATTCGAAGAGAGGAGGGTTGTCTTGGGGAGAGAAAACCGAAAAAATACCGATGGCTTAAGATTCAGAGAGAGGAGAGAGGAGGATTGTCTTAGGGAGAGAGAATTTCGGAGAGTGAAGAAGGAAGCTACTGAACAATTACGTGCATGAAATTGGCTTGTGCAACAGTGATGATTATCGGGAAAATATCGATGGCTTAAGATTCGAAGAAAGGAGGATTATCTTGGGGAGAGAGAATAAGAAAAATAAGTATAAAGATACTAACTGCAATGTAAATCTTTCAAAATATAAATTAGATATAGTTTAAATAAAATAGGAGAGAGATATTTAGATTTGAAGAGAGGAGGATTGTCTTGGGAGAGAAAATTTCAGAGATATTTAGATTTGATGAGAGGAGGATTGTCTTGGGAGAGAAAATTTCAGAGATATTTAGATTTGATGAGAGGAGGATTGTCTTGGGAGAGAAAATTTCGGAGATATTTAGATTTGAAGAGAGGAGGATTGTCTTGGGAGAGAAAATTTCAGAGATATTTAGATTTGAAGAGAGGAGGATTGTCTTGGGAGAGAAAATTTCGGAGATATTTAGATTTGAAGAGAGGAGGATTGTCTTGAGAGAGAAAATTTCTGAGAGAGGAAGATTTTCTTGGGGAGAGAGAATCGAAAAAATAAGTATAAAGATAATAACTGCAATGTAAATCTTTCAAAATACAGATTAGATACAGTTTAAATAAAATAGGAGAGATGGAGATTTAGTGTACGAGGGAAAAACGAGGATTTGAAAAAATAAACGTCACACGTGCACCTCACGTGTGGCCATAATTAAAAAGAAAAATCGGATGGCCATTAACCATAACAACCCATTCTTTTTAGCCATTCCTAGAATTTTCCCTAATTTCTTTTTCTCCTTCCATAGTTTTCATCTCCATCCTCTTTTTCTTCTCAAATTTCTAATCAACTATTTCTTTCTTGGAACCCACTCTCCTAGAATGTGCATAGGCAATAGGCCACCAAAAATAACAATATTTATCCATTCACAAATTTCTTTACACACCCAAATCAAGCAAGCACAGAAAGATGCTCGTACCAAGCTTTTAAGTACGAGAAATCAAAGAGATTTACAAAGATAAATCTCAACCTTCCATGTTCATCCAAATGGTTTAAGGGAGAGATGAGAACTTATCAGACCTTAACTTTAGTCGAGTGGGCTTCTAAATCCAATTATGGCTTCAATGGTCGATTTGCTCCAATGGGTTTATCTTCCGCTCTTGATTTTTCACTCACACTGTAATCTCTCTTTGGACCCTTCCTTTCTCTTTCTCACTTTCTTTCTCTCCCTTTTTCCCTTTCTTTTTGGGTTCTTCTTGCGTCTGTCTTCCATTTCATTTCTCTTTGTCTATTATTTTTTTCTTTCCTTTTTTTTTTTTTTTTCTTTTTGTGTGGCCTCGAGGCCACAACTCCCCCTTTTATTTCCTTCAAACTTCCTTTGGGTGGCTTCTTCTAGAAGCTACCCCATGTTTTTTTCTCTCTCTCTCTCTTTCTTTTTTTCTTTTTTAAAAAGAAAACAACTTTCGTAATGCCTTTTTCTTTTCCTTTATTATAAATATATCTATATACATTTATATATTTTACTTCAACTTGCAGCATTTTCCTTTTGTTCTTTTTTTTCCTTTCATTTATTCTATTTTTAAAAATATCCAAAAACAAATTTCTTTTATTTTTTTAGTTTTTTTTTTCATGCTTTCTCCCCCATCAAACTATTTCAAAAATTAAATTGCCAATATACAACATAAAAAACAAAATGTTAGAAGATCAAAATGGGTCGTACACTTTATTTTAAAAAAATAAGCGAACTTATTTTATTTATCTTAATAAAAATTAATACTTTAAAAAAATTATAAAATATTTATAAAATAATATAACTTAAAATGTCAATTGTAGGTTGATGGGAACAAATCTATATTAATTAAATTTTGAAAAAAAAAATATATTGAAATCTAGCTCTAATTGTACAGTACAACAAAATTGTTAAAAAAAAAAATAGCCAACACAAATCCAGACTTTACAACTATGTACGCCAAACACAGACTTTCATAAATTTAAACTAAATAACTTTGTGCACCAAACACAGATTAAATAGCTTTTTAGAATAAATAATTCCAAGTTAAATAATTCCTCATCCCTTAGAAAGTTAATCCAAATGAAAAAATCACGAAAGTTCATGTCCAAAATGAGATTTTTTAAAGAAATGAAAACAAAAATTTTAATTTTAATTATAATTAAAATAAAGAAGGAGAAAGAAGACAAAGGACAACTAGTGAGACATCTTGCTAGAGAAGTCTCAAGGAGACAAGGAGACAAGGACCCCGCGTTTTTGATAAGGGAACTATAGGGGAAGAGTCTACGCAGAGACAAAAAAAACTAAGCTCTCAAACCTCCATCCATGGCGGCTTCTTCTTTGTCGTCGTCGTCAACTCGTCTTCGGAAATACGAAGTGTTTCTGAGTTTTAGAGGTGAAGACACTCGTGGAGGTTTCACAGATCATTTGTACAAAGCCCTGTTAAGAAAAGGAATCTTCACATTCAGAGACGACAATGAGATGGAAGAAGGAACAGATCTATCTGCAGAGTTATTGGCGGCCATTGAAGTTTCGAGGGTCGCTGTGGTCGTGGTCTCAAAAAACTACGCTTCTTCAAGGTGGTGCCTTGCGGAGTTAGTTAAGATCTTTGAGTGCAAAGAGCAGATGGGAATGAAGATTTTTCCAATTTTTTACGGAGTGGATCCTTCTGATGTTCGAAATCAGAGAGAAAGTTTTGAAGAAGCTTTTCTTAAGCATGAAGTAAGGTTCGGAGAAAATAACTCGAAGGTACAGCAATGGAGGAAGGCTCTCTCTGACATCGCCAGCCTCAAAGCTTGGGTTTCTAATGATTGGTAAACAATTTATTTTCTCTATACTCCATTCATAACTTACTAATTCCCAATCGAGTTAGGAATTTCAACATTTAACTTTTAACAAATGGGATGGCTACTTTTGTCTTGGGTTAAATTGTATAACTATCCAATAAAAAAAAATATTGAACTGAAACCAACGCAATTGACCACGAAACCAACTATCAATCTGTTGTTTGGAGTTGGAATCCATCTCGACATTAATTTTCTGTTTTCTTAAGTTGTATGTCGATGTTTTTTTAGTATCGGTTTTGACCAAAAATTGATGTGAATCGACTAACTTATATTGGTGGTTATGTTATAATTGATATTGTTTATTGAATTTTAAACTATTTTATAAGCCATTTGGTTTTTATTTGTGGTTTCTGAAAAAATGCGATCGAGATAGCCGTAGTGTTTTCCCTTTTTCCCTAAAATTTAAAGCAATTCGTTGATCATTGTGAATTCTTCCTCTTCGCCCATGATGTTCTCTGTAAAGTTTTGCACGAATCTCTGTCTTGTTCTAATTTCTATTATCTTCCTTCCTTTTGCTTTTCCATTCAGGATTACATTTTTAAGAATATAAAAATTAATTGTTACAATTATAAGAACCAAAATATTAAAAACAAGAAAACCTTTTTTCTTTTCAATTTAAAAATATCTCAAAAAGTAAGAAAATAAACTAAAGAAATCATTAACAAACTTTCTTTTAGAAAAAAAAAAAGTTACGGTTCATATCAAACACTCAAGAATTGGTGAGAAGAAATAAAAAATTCTCTCAATTTCTTCTTTCTGTATATATTTCTTGTTGAAAATAAATTTGATTTTGGGTAATTAGTATTTGGGCTCAGTCTAAATAAAAACCCAATTTCTAGAAACATTTTAAGTTCTAAAATATTCTAGAGAAATCTCTTCTTGAAGATATTTTAGAGTATGATGTAGAATTCTTTAGAATGTGAGAGAAAAAAATGTAATTATAAAGAACATTCTAGAGAGTCATTTGTAACCACTAGATTGTATATGTGTTGGCAAAACCATAGCCATAAGTTTAAGATGTGCAACTAGTATAAATAGAGATGTCTTAGAGTTTGTATCAAGCCAAAAAGCTAGAATTGGGAATAATACAAGTAGCCTTCTCAAAAATCTATCTTTCAAGTCTAACCTCCAATCTCCAAAAAGTTTCTTTCCAACAAAGTGGTATCAAAGCTTGAAGATCCTTTCTAAAAGATGGCAAGTAACAACATTGTCCCATTCCAAGTCCCAGTGCTCAACAAGAGCAACTACGATAATTGGAGCATCAAGATGAAGGCTCTCCTTGGATCGCAAGATGTATGGGAGATAGTAGAGAAAGGACACACTGAGTGAGAGAATGATGGTAGTCTTTCTCAAACACAAAGGGACAGTTTGAGAGACTCAAGAAAGAGAGACAAGAAGGCTCTCCTAATCTATCAAGGATTAGATGATGATGCTTTTGAGAAGATTGCAGAAGCAAAGACAGCGAAAGAAGCATGAGAGAAGCTTCAAATACTTACAAGGGAGCGAATCCGGTCAAGAAGGTACGTCTTCAAACTCTAAGAGCTAAGTTTGAAACTTTGCATATGAAAGAAGGGGAAGTCATCTCCGATTATTTCTCTAGAGTTTTAATGATCATCAATCAACTTAAGAGAAATGGTGAAAAGCTCGATGATGTAAAAATTATGGAGAAAATATTAAGATCATTAGATCCAAAGTTTGAACATGCCATAATCGAAGAAACAAAAGACTTGGAGGCTATGACCATTGAGCAACTCTTGGGTTCGTTACAAGCATATGAAGAAAAGAAAAAAAAAAAGAAGGAAGGAATTGCAGATCAATTACTCAAGCTGCGTGTTGACTCAACTATTGGAGGAATTAGTCACAATGATAGAAGCTAACGAGGACGAGGTCATGGTGAACATTGAGGACGAGGAAGAGGTCATGGACAAGGTCAAAGACGAGGTTGGAGGCCCTATGAGGACAATAACAACTTCCAAAGAGGAAGAAATTCAACAAGAGGTCATGGGCAAGACAACTCAAGATCAAGGTACGATAAGTCAAACATTAAATGTTACAATTGTCAGAAATTTGGTCATTATGCATCTAAATGTAAAGCTGCTAGCAATAATAAAGTTGAAGAGAAGGAAAACTACATTGAAGAAAGAAATTAAGATTGTGGCACCTTATTGATGGCTTGCACAAAAAATGAATGGAACAAAGATAATAGATGGTACCTAGACACCTGGGCAAGCAACCATATGTGTAGAAAAAAGAGCATGTACGTAGAACTCAATGAATCGGTGAGCGGCAATGTAGCTTTTGGAGATGAATCCAAGGTAGAAGTAAAAGGAAGAGGTAACATTCTTATCCGATTGAAGAATGGTGAGCATAAACTTATTTCAAATGTTTGTTACGTACCAAACATGAAGAGTAATATCTTGAGCTTAAGCCAACTCTTAGAGAAAGGTTTTATTCAATTAAAAGATAATAACCTTTCTATAAGAGATAATACAAGTAACCTGATTGCTAAGGTGCCAATGATAAGAAATAGAATGTTCGTAATCAACATTCAAAACGATGTAGCGAAATGCCTCAAGATGTGTTACAAAGATGCATCTTGGGTTTGGCATCTTCGCTTTGGGCATCTCAATTTTGGGGGATTAGAGTCACTCTCCAGGAAGAACATGGTGAGAGGATTACCTTCCATAAGCCACCCAGATCAAGTGTGTGAAGGATGCTACTTGGAAAGCAATTCAAGAAAAGCTTCCCGAGTCAATATCAAAAGCTCAAAGGCCTCTAGAACTCATACACATGGATGTGTGCGGTCCGATCAAGCTAAGCTCACTTGGTAAGAGTAATTATTTCCTTTTCTTTATTGATGATTTTTCAAGAAAAACATGGGTGTATTTCTTGAAGCATAAATCAGAGGTGTTCGAGAATTTCAAGAATTTCAAAGCCTTTGTTGAGAAAGAAAGTGGTTTGGTAATCAAAGCCATGAGATCTGATAGTGGAGAAGAGTTCACATCAAATGAATTTCAAAAGTATTGTGAAGACCGTGGAATTCGACGACCCTTAACAGTGCCGAGATCTCCCCAACAAAATGGAGTGGCAGAAATGAAGAATAGAACCATTCTGGACATGGCAAGAAGCATGCTTAAAAGCAAGATATTACCAAAGGAGTTTTGGGTAAAAGCAGTGGCGTGTGCAGTCTACCTATCCAATCGATCTCAAACAAGAAGCATATATGGAAAAACGCCACAAGAAGCATGGAGTGGAAGAAAGCCTGGGATTTCCCATCTCAGAGTCTTTGGAAGCATTGCTCACGTACATATACCAGATGAAAAGAGAAGTAAGTTGGATGATAAAAGTGAGAAGTACATCTTCATCGGTTATGACTCCAATACTAAAGGGTACAAGCTCTACAATCCTGATACGGGAAAGACAATCATTAGTCAAGATGTAGTATTCGATGAAGAAGGAGAATGGGATTGGAGACAACATGATGAAGACTACAACTTCTTCCCTTACTTTGAAGAAGATGACATGGAACAAACAATGATAGAACAAGCAAGAGAGGAGCCTTCTACCCCACCAGCTTCACCAACTACAAGTTCTCAAGAGGATGAAAGTTCAAGTAGAAGAGTTCACTGCTTCAGAAGCTTACAAGAACTTTATGAGGTAACTACAAATCAAGATAATCTTACTCTCTTTTGTCTTTTTGTCGATTGCGAGCCCATGAACTTCCAAGAAGTTGTGGAAAACAAGAATTAGAAAAGTGCTATGGATGAAGAGATTAAGGCGATCAAGAAGAACAACACATGGGAGCTAGTCTCACTTCCAAAAGGGCTCAAGGTGATTGGTGTGAAGTGGGTTTATAAAGCCAAAAAGAATGCTAGAGGAGAAGTCGAAAGATATAAGGTAAGATTAGTGGCAAAAGGCTACAGTCAAAGATCCAACATCGACTATGATGAGGTATTTGCTCCCGTTGCTAGACTAGAAACAGTTAGATTAATAATTTCATTAGCAGCTCAAAACAATTGGAGAATCCATCAAATGGATGTGAAATCTACTTTCCTTAATGGAGTCCTTGAGGAAGAAGTCTACATTGAACAACCTCAAGGCTATGAAGTTGAGGGAAAAGAAGACAATGTTTTGAGCCTGAAAAAGGCACTCTATGGGTTGAAGCAAGCTCCAAGAGCTTGGAATTCTCGAATAGACGTACATGAGAGAAACTTCATCAAGTATCCATATGAGCACGCACTTTATATCAAAGCCCAAAATAATGATGTATTAATTGTGTGCTTGTATGTAGACGACTTTGATCTTTATAGGTAATAATCCGAGCATGTTCAATAAGTTTAAGGAAGAGATGACGAAGGAGTTTGAGATGACCGACGTTTGGGCTCATGTCTTACTGACTCGACATTGAAGTAAAACAATAAGATAAAGGCATCTTAATCACCTAAGAAGGCTATGCTAAAGAAGTGATCAAGAAATTCATAATGGATGACTTTAATCCTGTCAACACACCCATGGAATGTGGAATCAATCTATCAAAACACGAGGAAGGAGAAAAAGTGGATCCAACACTTTTTAAGAGCTTAGTTAGAAGTTTGCGGTATTTGACATGCACAAGGCTCGATATTCTCTATGCAGTTGTCGGTCGCTACATGAAAAAACTGACAACCACACATTTGAAGGCCACAAAGAGAATTCTTTGGTACATCAAAGGTACGATAAATTATGGTTTGTACTATTTTGTTTTTGATAATTATAAGCTCGCGAGATATAGTGATAGTGATTGGAGTGGAGATATGGATGACGCCAAGAGCACGACTGATTTTGTGTTCTGCATGGGAGACACTGCCTTCACATGGACGTCAAAGAAGCAACCAATTGTTACTCTTTCTACATGTGAAGCAGAATATGTAGCTGTTATCTCATGCAATTTGGCTAAGAAATCTGCTAAAGGAGTTGGGTTTGTCACAAGAGGAACCGACGAAGATTTTTGTGGGCAACAAGTCAACAATTACTTTGGGTAAGAATCCAGTTTTCCATGATGGGAGTAAGCACATAGATACGTGTTACCACTATATTAGAGAGTGCATCACAAAAAAGGATGTGCAGTTGGAGTACGTGAAGACTCATGATCAAGTAGCTGATATCTTCACCAAGCCACTTAAAAAAGAAGACTTCACAAGGTTGAGAGGTTTGCTTGGAGTAACAAAATCAAGTTTAAGAGGGGGTGTTGAAAATAAACTTGATTTTAGGTAATTAGTATTTGGGCCTAGTCTAAATAAAAACCCAATTTCTAGAATCATTTTAAGTTCTAGAATATTCTAGAGAAATCTCTTCTTTAAGATATTTTAGAGTATGATGTAGAATTCTCTAGAATGTGAGAGAAAAAATGTAATTGTAAAAAACATTCTAGAGAGTCATTTGTAACCACTTGATTGTATAGTGTTGGCAAAACCATAGTCATAAGTTTAGGAGGTGCAACTAGTATAAATAGAGAAGGTGTCTTAGAGTTTGTATCAAGAGCCAAAAAGCTAGAAGTGACCAATAATACAAATAGTCACTCTCTAAAAAATCTATCTTTCAAGTCTAACATTCAATCTCCAAAAAATTTCGTTCCAACATTTTTTAATACAAAGACGATACAGAGACTGCACTATTTAAGAGTAGAGAATTGTAAAGAATAAAAGAATTTTGAGAATATTAAGGCCTAACAACCTGGACACATGTAGGCTGTAAAATAGCCAAATAATAATAAGAAATAATTCTAGATCCTTCTGGCTAATTAAAGAGGTTAGCTCATTTTCCACCTAAGTCCTTGTCAGCACACACCTCAGCCTTTGACCCTTTGACTAATTCCTCAACAAAAATTTAAACAAAATTTGTATCCAAAAAAAATATTAAATACAAACTAAACAATAATATAAGAGATTTTGTATCCTCCCGGAAGAAAAAAAGTTGTTTTATTTTTTAGGATAATTTTTTTTTTCCAATCCTTCGACTAAAATCACCCATTGCCTTTTCTTTTTCTGGATTTTCTTGGCATATTAATTAGGTCACATGAATCAGAAATCATAGAAGACATTTGTGAAGCAATATTGAGAAGAATCAAATCGACCTTGACACTCATTGAGAAAGACCAACTTGTTGGAATCACTTCAAAATTAGACCAACTTTCTTCTCTTTTGAATCCAAACTCATATGATAATGTTAATGTGATGGTGGTAGGAATACATGGAATGGGTGGCATTGGCAAGACAACTATAGCTCGGCGTTATTATGAGCAAATCTGTGACGAATTCGAAGCTCATTGCTTCCTCTCCAACGTTCGAGAGCAATTTGAAACCTCTGGCATTACACATTTACAAAGCAAACTCCTTTCAAGAATAACGTTCTCAATGAAGAACATTGACATATGGGATGCTCAAGAAGGCATTACTTTGATAAACAAAGCAATTTTCGGAAAAAAGATACTCTTTGTCCTAGATGATGTGGATCATTCAGACCAAATAAAGAATTTGACACCGAATGAGGATTACTTTGGCTATGGTAGTAGAATCATAATCACAACAAGAAATGCAGATTTGCTTTGGACATTGGGGGTCAAAAGAATGTTCAAAATGGAAGAACTTGAATACAAGGAAGCCCTTCAACTCCTTAGTTTGAATGCCTTTAAGGAAAGATGTCCAAAAGAAGGTTATTTGGGACATTCTAACCACATTGTCAAGCTTGTTGGAGGTCATCCTCTTGCAATTACAACGTTGGGGAGCTCTTTGCAGAACAAAGATTTGAGTGTTTGGAATAATGTAATAGAAAGGCTCAAAGGAGGTTGGAGTATTGATGACAAAATTTTCAAATGTCTTAAAGTAAGTTATGATGGGTTGGATGAGGAGGAGAAAGAGATTTTTCTTGATGTTGCTTGCTTCTTCAAATTAAAGAGAAGAGATGTTGTAGAGGAAATACTTGATGGATGTGATTTCTATGCCAAGAGAAATGTTGAACTTCTCATTCAAAAATCTCTCATAACTCTTTCTTATGACAATAGATTGCAAATGCATGATTTAGTGCAAGAAATGGGTCGAAAAATTATTCGTCAAAAACCTGTTCGAGAACGACTATGGCGCCTCAAGGATATAAAAAGTGTGGTAAGATATCCTGTTTGATATGATTTTATTTTGATAGATTCTGTTCAATAACGACTTTATTTGTAGTTCTTTTATTTTGAAAAATTGTGCATTGTCTCTCTACGAAGATTTGTTTTTTCTTTTATTCTTTTCATCAAATTGATTGTCAAACTAAGTTGTGTTGCCCATGCTATTTTAAAATTTCAGGTTACAGAAGCATCGATCCAAAGCATATTTTTCAAGTCCACAAGAAATATTGTTCTGATCCCAATTTTGTTTTCAAGAATGCACCAACTTAGGTTGCTTAATTTTGAGAATGTGAAATTGCAAAAGCAATCGGAATATTGCATTCCAAGTGAGTTAAGATATTTGAAGTGGAAAAGATATCCATTGGAGTCTCTGGAATTGAGTTCTGAATTAGAATATAACCTTATTGAGCTTCACATGTGCTACAGCAATTTGAAACAATTTTGGCATGGAGAAAAGGTAACAATCTGATCCCTTGGACTATTAGGTGTTGGAAGTAACCTTTCTTTTTATTACATACATAGTTAAATTATGTTTTAGTACTATTATTTAGGTATTTTTTGGATTTAGTTCTTATTGCTTAGAAAGTTTTAATTTAGAGTCTTCAATTGTACCATTTTCATTTAGTGAATGTGAAATGTGTCCGATAGAAACGCAGATGTGGTATAATAGTGAGTGAGTTTTTTTAAATTTGGAGGGAAAATTAAGTCATCTCGTAGAGAAAATTAAGTTGGAATGTATGTCGACTTCTTAAAAATTTAGAGAAAAAATTAAAAATTTTCCTCGAGGAATCTAAGCTTAATTAAGCACATCTTCAACTACATTTTGTTGGAGGTAATGAAAGAAAGTAGGATAGATTTTAGAATGAAGAGAAGGTATGGAGAGCAAGCTTCTTTTGATTGAGCGCTATGGCATTTTGCTCAATTGGAGCTTGATTGCTTGCTTTTCTTACAACGGTTGAGAACACCTTTATTTATAGATGTTTAGAGAAGATTCTAGATGCCAAAATAAATGTCTTAGGAAATAACAATCTAAGAACATACATGAACTTAATGAAGTGTTGCCTATTCCAATGAGACTCCTAGAATTACATAAAAACATCTCATTAGAAATAGCAAGTTCTCATTCACTTAATATGGAAAATTACAAATTAACTTTAATACCCCCTCTTAATTTTTAATTTTCAAAACCTTCTTTTGTTGCATCATCAAAAGTTTGTGGCTCACAAGCAAACATAGAAACATGTTCACTTGACACGTAAATATCTTGCAAAGAACTCATTCTTCTTGGGAGAGAGTATGAGCTTTCTTGATCTAATGAAGTTCATTTGGAGATCTTGTAGGAATTGATGGAGAACTCCTTGATGAACTCAAATTTTGAGAGTTCTATTGATAATCAATTCCTTTAATGAATCCATAATGCTGAGAAAGTTGAGAATCATTATCCTCCCAATTCCATGTGGCCATTTCATCAAATATCACATCTCTTGATATTAGCAGTTTCTTTGTTTCAGGATTTAGCAATCGATCAATATCCTTTTGATTCATCACTATAATCAATGAATAAATATTTGGCTCTTTTTTATCAAACTTCTCTCTTTCTTGGGAAGGAACTAGAGAATAAGATGAACAACCAAAAACTTTAAAGTGATCATCAACTACAAGTTTCCTCTTACTTCATGCTTCAAAAAGAGTTTTATCTTGGACTGATGCAGTAGAACATTGATTGAGGATATACATAGCCGTATTTACAGCTTCTGCCCATAAATTATTTGGAAGACTTTTAGCCTCCAACATGTTTTTTTCCATCTCCACAATAGTTCTATTCTTCCTTTCAGCAATGCCATTTTGCTGTGGAATATGATGAACCGTGAGTTGCCTCATTATGTCATTTTCTTTGCAGTAGTCAATAATGGTTTGTAGATGAACTCTCCTCCACGATCAGCTCTCAAAACTTTGATTTTTCTGCCACTTTGATTTCCTACAAAAGCCTTGAATTGGAAAAAGTAGGAAAAGCTTCTAATTTTTCATTAAGAAAATAAATCCACATCATTCTTGAAAATTTATCAACAAATTATACGAAATATCTTTTGCAAGTGAGAGATGAAGCCCTCATAGGGCCGAATATGTTTGCATGCACCAACTTTAATGGGACTTTAGCTTGCCAAGAAGTTTTAGGGAAAGGACGTCTATGAATTTTTCAATAAATCCAACCTTCACATACCTTTCTATTATCTTTAATTTTGGGAAGTCCAATCACCATATTTTTTGCTTTAAAGTAAGAAGAGTTTTTGTAGTATAGATGACCATACCTTAAACACCACAAGTGGGAAATATCTGGACTTTCACTTTTCAGTGCAAAATTATCTTCTATCGGCATCAAAAGTGGAAAAACTTTAGAAATTTACATATCAACTTCTACAATTATCTGCTTACTTTTCTTGTTCAAAATAATACATTTGTCATCATCAAAATTAATTGCATATCCTTGTTGAAGCAATTGACCAACGCTTAATAAGTTTTGGGTTATTCCGAGAACATAAAGAACATTTGAGATATGCCTCGAATCCCCTTTTTTGCGTAGTGTGAACAAGAATGACACATTTTCCTTTAGCTTTCTAAATCTTGCAATGCCAAGCTTTACTTGAGAGCTAAAACTACGATCAAGCTTGATGAAATAGTACTCTTTATTTCATGTGATTACTGCAACGACTATCTACGTATCAAATTCTTTGAGTGTCACTTTGGTCAATTGTACAAGAAAATAATTGCCACGACCTTCGTCTTCTTTTGTAAAATTTTCTTCTTCCTTTTCCTTTTTATTTTGAAACCAGTAATCTTTTTGGAAATGATTTGGAATCTGGCATTAAGTGCATTTAAAGTAACAATCTTTAGACTGATTGTTTGACTTTTTGCAAATAATACATGAAGAGTCAAAATTATCAAGTGTTTTCTTTGCCATTTTCCCTTGTCTCTTTGATCATGATGCTCCTTCTCTTTATTTTGCTTTGGATTCCACTATTTTTTATGATTAGATTTGTCGGTCTTTTTTTCTTCAAAATTGAGCTTGGTATGAAAAGCTTGCTCCACAGGTTGACTTGGAGACTTGTTCAATCTTTCTACCTGAGCATGACGTGAACCCACAAGTTCAAAAGGTTGTCACCTTAGACACATCTTTGGACTCTTCATAATGGTTGTAACAACGTGATTAAATTTTGGAGGAAGACTCCGATGAACTTTTTCATTTACTCTCTTATCTAGAATAATTCCTCCATAGCTCGTCATTTGGTTGATAATTTTAGCAATTTGAGAGAAGAATTTTTGAATGTTTTCACTTTCCTTCGTCGCCAAGTTATCAAAATCTCTCCACAAAGATTGCAACTTGATGGAGATTATATTTTTAGATCCTTGAAATTCTTTCTGCAAATCTTTCCAAGCATATTAGTCTTTTTAATACAAAAAAATTCGAGGGAAAATAGAGTACTTGTTGAATGAGTTAAAGAGCTACTTGCCTTGATATTGTGTCCTTTCCGAAGTGCCTTCATCATATCTCCTTGAGGAGGTCTTCATAATTTTCTTCAATGATTTCCCAAAGATCTTGAGAAATAAAAATTGTCTCCATTTGGCTTTGACAATATTTATAATGATCTCCATCAAATACTGTAATTTGGTTTGTTAGGAGGAGAACAAGTTTGAAATGCAATTGGTTGCCATACTCAATTTCAACCTTGTTTTCATACCAAATTTGTTGGAGACAATGAAGAAAAGTAAGCTAGATTATAGAATGAAGAGATCTACACTTAATTAAGTACATCTTTAAACTATATTTAACATCCACACCAAAAGGAGTATAATTGAAAAATATTAAAATGTGAGGAACTAAATTGAAAAATTTTAAACAATTATGTACTACTTTGATCTGTGAGAAATTTTCATCCATTTTTACAGTTTTGTTTATGTAAGCTATCTTTACTTTTAACAGTATTTGGAGAAGTTAAAATATATCAAAGTCAGCCATTCTGAGAAGCTATTCAAAACTCCAAACTTCACACAATTGCCAAATCTACAAAGATTAGATCTTGAAGGCTGCACTAGTTTAATCAACATCCATCCATCCATATTCATTGCGAAAAGACTAATTTATCTGAGTATGAAAGGTTGCATCAATCTCAGTAATCTTCCCGACGAAATTAGCATAGAGGTTCTTGAAGTTTTTATTCTATCTGATTGTTCGAATCTCAAGAGGGTCCCAGAATTTAGAGGCAATGCAGATAGATTACTGCAACTCCATCTAGATGGCACCTCCATAACAAAACTACCTTCATCAGTTGCGGACTTGAATCGCCTGACAGTCTTGAGTTTGAAGAATTGTAAGAAGCTGGTCGACTTTACAATTTCCATTGACTGGTCACTGTCCCTTCGAACCCTCGATCTCTCTGGATGTTCAAAGCTAACAAGAAAGTCGGATGATGATAGAAGTGATACCATCAAAGGAGGATTATTCTACAAAGCTCCGATGAGCGGTATTTTTGGGATCCAGTCGTTGTTTGGTCTATACTCTCTTACTAAATTAATTCTTAGGGATTGCAACATCGAAGTGATTCCGGAAGGAATTCGTTATTTGGCGCGGTTGAGAGAGTTGGATCTAAGTAACAACAGCTTCTGTGAGCTTCCAGCAAGCATAGCTCAGCTTCCTGTTCTAAAAGCGTTGTACATTGATGAATGCAAGAAGCTTGTGCAGGTTCCAAAGCTCCCGTTGTGGATTCTCACGTTGAAGATGAAGGATTGCATTTCACTGAAAACATTTCCTGACGGTATATATCTCCTTTTCATGCAAGAAATGAACCTTCTGAATTGCTACCAATTTGCTGACAACAACAACATCCATAGTTTGCTCACTTCTTGGATGCAGTTTAATTTATTCAAGGTGAATTTGATTTATTTCGTTTTATTTTTTTTTGCAATTAAATAACAATTTTAGTTTCTGAACCATGAACTTTTGTTAGGTTATGCTTCTATAACAATAATATATAATAATGTAATGCTGTGAATTTGAACATAACTCAAATAGTTAAGACATATCGTGTTGTTTAACTAAAAAAATGATAATGTGATGCCAACAACAAAGGATATAAAAAAAATGGAAACCGAAAAAAATAGAATGACACAATTTAGAAAAGAAATTTAATATATGTTGCTTGAAAAAGGATATTTTACGTGTGTCATTTTATTTTATTGATTTGCCCACTTTTGTCTATTGCATATCTATCATATTTGTGTCAAATGAGTCAACATCGTCTCATGTCATAATTCAGACACTTGATATAAATTTAGAGACTAAATTTGTAATTAAACCTAATTTTTATGTTTTTTTACCTAATTCTTCACATGTAGAAGTTGCTCTGCATGCAAAAGTTCGACGTTATGATTCGTGACAGTGAAATTTCAAACTTTACAGCTCAAGACGGTTTATTTTTCATTTTCATGAATCAGATTAACCTTATGAAGCACTACCGATTTCCTTACAACAACACTATCCATCGTTTGCTCCCTTCTTGGTTGCAGTTTAATTTGCTCAAGGTGAATTTGATTTATTTTGTTTTTTTTTTGCAATTAAATAACAATTCTAGTTTCTGAACCATGAACTTTTGTTAGGTTACAATAATATATAATAATATAATGCTGCCAATCTGAAGATAACTCAATTAGTTAAGGCATATGTACTTTCAATCAAGAGGTTAGAGGTTCGAATTTTTAACTCTCATGTGTTGTTTAACTAAAAAAAATGATAATGTGATGCCAACAACAAAGGATATATTAAAAATGGAAATTCGAACAAAATAGAATGACACAATCTAGAAAAGAAATCTAATATGTTGCTTGAAAAAAGATATTTTATGTATGTCATTTTATTTTATCGAGTTGCCCACTTTCGTCTATTGTATATCTATCATATTTGTGTCAAATGAGTCAACATCGTCTCATGGGAGAGTTGATAGAAATTTAGAGACTAAATTTTTAAGTAAACCTAACTTTTATGTTGTTAAACCTATTTTTTCACATGCAGGAGTCCATGCAACCAGAGTTCGACATTATGATTCCTGGCAGTGAAATTCCAGATTGGTTTACAACAACAAAAATAGGGTCTTCAATAAGTGTTAAGTGCGATCCAAATGCACCAAATGCCGACGTGGTCTACTTCGCTTTGTGTGTGGTTTTTGGTTCCATTGATCGACAAAATATTATTACTGACTCCTTTGAAATTATTGCATCAATGATTTTAAAAAAATATGATGACCCAGATTCGAAGGAGGAAGAAGAAGCTTGGGGTCATGGATTCTGGGTTTCAGGGATGAAAAAGTTAGATCATATTTGGATGTTTGGTTTGCCTTGGACCAACTCTATGTCATACAAGATTGACAAATGTAGAGAGATAGAGTTTCGATTTGATCTCAAGGTTAACGATCGTCATCCCGTTCCCTTAAATATCAGATTGAAAAAGTGTGGTGTTCGTTTGGTTAATATGGAAGGAAAGAAGAAAGTTATTGAACGATACTTCTATGATTTTCTCGAGAAGGATAAAGACATCTGGAGATCGCTTGCAGATAGGATTCAAAGTTTTAAGAGAAGATATGGATTTCTCTACGAATTATTTGAGCAGCATTCAATTTATTTAGGGTTATAAAAATTAATATACTTTTGAAGAATCTTATTATTATTTTGATAGCTTTTGAAGAATATTTATGTTATTGTATTCATAGTAGTGTGAATCCAATTTATAGCGAAAAAAATTACCTACCTCCAGTTGTACGGGTCAAATTTTAATATAGTGATCAATGGTAGAGAGTAGGCTTCTAAGTCACTTAAGTACTACAAATACAATATCTCAATTTTATATAGAGAATGAAATCAATTCAAAATATGAAAAATAAATCAAAATATAATAAACAAACAAGCCTAATGAAAAATTAATAGAAAGAAAGGTTATGGAGAATTGACTCCATCACCAACTGGTAGCACAAGTCAATAAAACAATAAAATCAAGACTAAGCAATCATTCATTCTATAATTCAAGAACATGCATATTTTTATTCTCTCTCCTAAGTACAATTAAACCTCTTTGCAAATCATGAAGCTACATATCACTTTTCAATTTTATTAATAAGAGAACGTCTGAAACGACCCGAATTCCTACGACTCTCTAATGCGGAAGCACGACTTAGTTACCCTGCTCATGACCGAAATTTCGGCAGCATGACAGCGTAACTATAAGAAACCCAAAATTTACAACAACCTGATAAGAATGAAAACACTTCAATAACTCAGATAAAACGCTCAGCATCCAACAAACTACGACAAATATGCTGAGCTTCAACATCAAACACAGGATTCTAGGAAACTCTAGCCAAATACACGATGACTAAAGAATATTTAAATTTTACAAACCAACACACTACATCAAAGAACAAGCTACAAACTAAGAGTAACAACAAGGAAAGGAAACTAGGTGGAATCTCCATAGTTTAGACAAGTCATCGCCCTCATCTCCCTTCTCGTGGATATGCACCATCTGCAAAACAAACAAAGTAGCAAGGATGAGCATAAACATACTCAGTAAATAGCCCACTTAAGGGTCCAACATTTAAAAAAACCATACCAAGAAGGAAACTGCTTTTACTCAAACTCGTGCTCAAATATCGAGTACTTACGTCAATTGACTATAAACTCATTTTCCCTACCTCATCTTTAGCCATTCTTTGACCCTAACTTCGTGTCATACCTTTGAGTCCTGTAACCTAGAACCCAAACATGTGAAGGCATATAACCCTTACACTCATCACAATAGAGAAATCACCCCTAGGCTAGCACACAGGCGATAGGGAACGCATTCCCTACGCTCAACATAATGGGAAAAATACCCCTAAGCTAGCACACAAGCGCTAGGGAACGCATTCCCTACGCTCAACATAATGGGGAATCACCTCTAAGCTAGCACACAGGAAATAGGGAACGCATCCCCTATGCTCAACATAATAGGGAAATTACCCCTAAGCTAGCACATTGGCAATAAGGGAATGCATCCCTTATGCTCACCAAATTCAACCATCAAGTCTGAATCACATTCACAAACTGGCCCCAAATTTGCAAGCACATACAATGGGGAAAAACATCCCCTAATTCACACAAGCAAAGAGGAAAAGCAACCTAACATTTACAGCGTCTTACGCCTCATATATATATATAGGCGAACACCAATCCTAACGAACCAATCCGAAAGGCTACATACTTCCTAGGCTAGCACTAAAACGACCCACTTCTCATTGTTTTAAAAAGTTATTCGTAGCATATGACTTAGGCCCACCTTCCATAAACAACCACAAATGCATCTTTGTGACCTTGCACCATAGATCGCAAACACGAATCTCAAGTATGGGCTTTCGCCTCGATACCACATTCCTAAATCAGCACTTTGCATAACTATAGCCCATACATGTGCCAGCGGCATATTATCCTCCAATTATTTAATCCATAATCCAGTCCCCTAAACACACTAGAATTTAGGACAATCCACTGGTCGCTGTATACCCTTAAGGTATTCTAATTCAACCACTAATTCAACCCAACTCCGGCGCTCTACACACGATCAACTCATCCATTTCTCGAGAAAACTAAACTTTAGCCAACCACTTAAGTGTTTCAAACATTCTAAACTCTGTCAAATATCTCAACATCACATGTAGACTCTTGCTTAAGCACTTATGATCATTCCTGTATTCCAAGGCTAACTTTTATAACAAACTTTAACGAGTTGCGCACAGTAACATAACACCCAACCTAGACCTTGTGGATATCATACTAAAGTCGATAGGTTTGAGCATTCTAAAGTAAATTAAGCCCCTATTACCATTTTGACACGTACTTATGTAACTTAAGCTCAAGAACAACTCAGGATAGTTCAACCAATCACTCAACTCACTACAAACATGAACCAAA
The DNA here is from genome assembly GCA_033996785.1 of Trichosanthes truncata. Classification (NCBI taxonomy): domain Eukaryota; kingdom Viridiplantae; phylum Streptophyta; class Magnoliopsida; order Cucurbitales; family Cucurbitaceae; genus Trichosanthes; species Trichosanthes truncata. The sequence goes on along the minus strand of MU867259.1, from coordinate 41,540,523 downwards.
CTCATTCAATTAAAACATTGGCAAACCCTTAAGGCTCTACACGTACTAACTACAATATCTCGATACTTTGAGCCCCTATTTCCAACTATAACCACATATTAGGCTGTTTACAGTTCACACAACATTCACATCGACTCACAAATCATTATATGCTTCATAACAAGATTTTCAGGCATGCTCTTAAAATGTACAAATAGAAACTTAAAGGGGCTTAATTCCAAATTGCTACTTACCTTGGTTATGAGACCAAGATCAAGAACCCCTTTAATCCCAACCAATGAGATCCATCGCACAACCTATAATAATTTTTAAAGTAATCAAATCTCAGCATTCGCAACTTGTAAACTTTCATTCCCAAGGCAAACTTGAACCTTAATTTAAAGACTACTATTCAGCCCAAATGAGTAACTAGTTGGGTTACCTATACCAATTATTCAATTACATCCTTAAGGCTTGTTCAGTTAATCTTATATGGGGTGTTTTCACTGTTGACTAGGACCACTTATGCCAAACAATGTCACTTTCTTGTAGGTATAGATGGCGTAGCGATACGTGGTCCCCTTGTCTGCCTTCCGCTTTTTGGTCGGCCTTGCTCGTCTTTGTTGTATGGTGCAATATTCCACTACGTCTTTCAGACACAACTACAAATTTTCTTCTCAAATATCTTCTTCTTTGGGGCAGCTAAGGATGCAAATATCGACATCAATACCAATATCGATAACTCGATTTTACGAATATATCGATGGATATTTCTGAAAAAATCATAGATATCACGAAAATTTATAAAAAATATTGTGAATTTTTTTGTGAAACTTTATAATAAGCTTATTTAAGCAATAAACTACTAGTTTAGGTATATATATCACTAATTATAAGTCAAATATGAATAGTAATACAATAATAGATAATAATGAAGACCGAAAAATGAATGGACTTGAATACTTTATTGATACAAAATTTGTGTCATACAAATACATGGTTTAGTAATAAGATGATGACCTTTGAGGTATTAAACCAGCATCAATATATTTGATTTGATAGTGGCAATATTGCTCCTAACTTAAGGTATTTTCAAAATTTCTAACATACTTTAATATATGTCACACATGAATATCATGTTCAACTCCAACGACACCAATAGAAAGATAAATTTCGTCGAACCATGTCCCATCTAAATAAGGATGCTCAGATGTATGAAGATAATACAGAGGTTCTTAATCTGAGTCTGGATCATCTTCAGATGGAAGTTGTGGACCCTGTGTATAGATTAATGTTTTTTGTCCTTAACTATAACCATAAGTATTGTAACTACTAGAATGACTATAGTTACTATTGCTATAGCCATAGTTAGTATTGTTATAACCATAGTTACTACTATTATAGCCATATTTACTATTTTTATAGTCATATTTCTTATGTCCATACTTGGGGTCCAAACTCATCCCCTCCATACCTTAAATAAGAGATTCTTCATCAAATTGATAATCGTAATTTATGGATTTTCTACGAATGAAAGGTTTTCTTATTGCTCCAATTCCTAGACCACCAGCTCTATCACCATGATCGAAGTCAGGATAGGCTTGGGGCTGTGTAGAGTCACTGGATAAAGGACTGAGATAAGAAGATTGTATATTCGGAGAAAAAGGGATAGAGTCTGGGACACTTTAGGGCAACAAGGAAGAGGGATTGATGGATAGTTCTCGTGAAGAAGAAGAAAGGTGGTGATTGGACATTGGAGACTGCTCATGAGGGGACAAGTCAGTAGGTGTGGCAGAGGGAGGTACAGAAGCATGTGAATCTGTATTTGAAGATAAGGCAGGGAGAACAGTAAGTTGACTTAAAATTTGATTAGAACTAGATTGGGCCAACGAGGAAATAAATGTTGTAGTTGGAAATTTAGTTTCATCAAACTGAACATGCCATGAAACAAAAATTTTGCCCGAAGAGGAAAGACATTTATATCCTTTTTGAGTATTACTGTACCCAAGAAACAGACATGGAATGGACCTTGGCTCAATTTTATGGTTATTATATGGTCTTAGAAGAGGAAAACATAAGCAGCAAAACGTCTTTAAGGAGAGGTAATCTGGTTTGAGATCAAATAGCTTCTCTAGTGGAGTTAATTGATGGACTATAGTTGGAAGTCTATTAATGAGATATACTGCAGTAGAAAAAACATCATCCCAAAACTCTAAAGCCAAGAAAGCATGAGACAAAAGAGTAAGGCCCATGTCTACAATTTGTCTATGTTTTCTTTCAACAATTCCATTCTGTTGAGAGGTATGTGGACAGGTTAATCTATGTTCAATGCCATGAGATTTTAGAAACGGGGTGAATGGACGAAATTCACCTCCATTGTCTGATTGAAATCGAAGAATAAACCTCCCTAACAATTTTTCAACATAAATTTTGAAAAGCAAGAAAGACTAGAAAGCCTCAGATTTTGATTTTAGAACGTAGATCCATGTATATCTTGAATACACATCAACAAAACTAATGTAATATCTAAAACCATTAGAAGAGGATTTAAAAGTCGGACCCCATATATCAGCAATAATGAGTTCAAGTGGAGCATTATATTGAGTTTGAGAATCAGAAAATGGTAAACAATGGGACTTTCCAACCGCACAGGCATGGCACAAAAGAGTGTTTATTATTCAATGAATAAGAAACATTACACAATGTAAGAATAGTTTGAACAGTTTTCTGTGTTGGATGTCCTAATCTACTGTGCCATATATCAAATACAGAAGGATTAGAAGAACTAGATTGAGGAATCACAGTATGATGAATTTGAGATGCTGTGACATTGGAAGGTTGAGACTCTACTAGCTAAGACATTTTGGAATGAGTCTTCTCTAGATCAAATGCATATAGTCCATCAGTTAGCCTACCTTGAAGTACTATTTGACCACTGCGTAGATCCTTCACGCAACAAAAAGTGGGATGAAATTCAAAGAAAACTTGATTATCTCTAGCAAATTGGCTAACACTAATTAAGTTCTTGGTTATCTAAGGAACATGGAGCAAGTTATTAAGGTGAAACAAAGTACTATGATTAGGAGAAAAGGACTTGAGAAAAAAGGATCCAATATTAAAAACTTTCAAGCCTGAGCCATTGCCAATATGTACTCTGTTATCTCCTTAATACTCTGCAGCTGTAGAAAGATTTGAGAAATCATTCGTGACATGATTAGAAGCTCCTGAGTCAGGGTACCATTGATTATCTCGATTCAAATCATGTTGAAGAAGAAAAGCATTAGCAGATGGCTGTGCAAGATTCATACCGGGCATCATTGAGTTCGAGCCATTGTTCTGACCATTCATATTTGTATTCGATCCTTGATATGTCCGTTCAAATAGAAAATAACACCTTAAAGTAGTGTGACCAAAACGACCACACACTTGACACTGTGGTTTGTTATTATTATTCCAGAATCGACGGCCCCTTCCTCCTTGATTGTTCTTGTTTTTTCGATTGGAATCCGAACTCGCAGTATTTTACCCAGAGGGATTTGTGAATGGTTGTTTCGATACTGTCTGGGTAGTCAAATGTACTGAGGGCAGCGTGCCATCCGAATTTATCGCCGAGTTTCTATGTATTCGATTCTTTTGAGAGAGAAGAAGATAATACACCTTCCGAAATGATGGTGACTCATCCTTGTCTGTGATTACTGACATCGTTGAATGGAATTCTTGCCCTAGTCCAGCCAAGATATGCATAATATGATCCTCATGAGAGACCTTTCTTCCTGCTGCAGCCAAAGAGTCCACCAGATTCTTGATCTTTATGAAGTATTCCTCCAATTTCAAACTCCCTTTCTCAATTGTTTCCAATTTCGTCTTCAAATCGAGAACCCTTGCAAGATTCCTGGATGAGAAGCGAGCATTCAAGATCTTCCAAATTTCTCTTGCTGTTTCGCACTCCAGTAATTCAGAGAGTATCGATTGAGTTAAAAAACTCAAAAGCCACACCATGATCAGACTATCTTGACGAATCCATTGCTCATATGCTAGGTTTTTCAATCGCGCTTCATCATTCCCCAACTCTGTTTGAACAGTTACAAATTTTGAAGGAATTTCACCGTCCTCTTTGATATGATGTAATAAACCATGTCCTCTTAGCGCAGTGGAGACTTGCAATTTCCATAACAAAAAATTCTCCTCATCAAGCTTTACCGTAGCAATTTTGCCGCTCAGATTCACCATTTTTTCATTCTCTGATGCACTGATCACATTGGAAGAACTCCTCTCTGGAGATGAGCCATTTCTTTATTCTACCAGATCTTCTTCTTGGTTGTTAGACCTCTTTCAGCTCTGATACCATCTAAGATTTAGTAAAAAGAAGAAATTGATCACTAAATACCAGAGAGAAATTTCTCATTTCTTCCGTAAAAATGATCAACAAAAACAATGCACCTATATATAGGTTCATCGTGAATACAAAATAATTATTTATTACAACTGTCAAAAAGTAAACTTATTTCAACTAATACAGTTGTGAATAACTAACACCTAATGCTTACAAATGAAGATTAATGAGCTCTCTTAACAACGCTTGTTGGAGGACATCCTTTTGCAATTGAAACGTTGGGGAGCTCTTTGGAGAACAAGGATTTGAGTGTCTGGTATAGTGTAATAGAAAGGCTCCAAGGAGGTTGGAGTATTGATAACCAAATTTTCAAATGTCTAAAAGTAAGTTATGATGGGTTGAATGAGGAGGAGAGGGAGATTTTTCTTGACGTTGCTTGCTTCTTCAAAGGAAAGAGAAGAGATGTTGTAAAGGAAATACTTGATGGATGTAATTTCTATGCCAAAAGAAATGTTGAACTTCTTATTCAAAAATCTCTCATAACTCTATCTTATGACAATAGATTACAGGTGCATGATTTAGTGCAACAAATGGGTTAAAAAATTATTCGTCAAAAACCTATTCGAGATCGACTATGGTGCCTCAAGGATATAAAAAGTGTGGTAAGATGTCCTATTTGTTATGATTTTATTTTGATAGATTGTGTTTAATAATGTTTTTATTTGTAGTTCTTTTTTTTTGAAAAATTGTATATTGTCTATGAAGATTTTTTTTTCTTTTATTCTTTTCATCAAATTGATTGTCAAACTAAGTTGTGTTGCCCATGCTATTTTAAAATATCAGGTTACAGAAGCATAAATCCAAAGCATATTTTTCAAGTCCACAAGAAATGTTGTTTCGATCCCAATTTTGTTTTCAAGAATGCACCAACTTAGGTTGCTTAATTTTCGGAATGTGAAATTGCAAAAGCAATCGGAATATTGCATTCCAACTGAGTTACGATATTTGAAGTCGAAAGGATATCCATTAGAGTCTCTGGAATTGAGTTTTGAATTAGAATATAACCTCATTCAGCTTCACATGTGCTACAGTAATGTGAAACAATTTTGGCATGGAGAAAAGGTAACAATCTGATCCGATGAGCTATAATGTGATAGAAGTGTTATATATATATATTACTTTTTAAAATTATATACTGGTTTAAATAATGTTTTAGTCCTTAATATTTAGATGTTATTTTCTTTTTCTCAATCTAGTCTCTATTGTTTAAAAAGTTTAACTTTAGTCCCTTAGATTTTAACATTTTTCAACTAAATTGTTTTTCTTTGAGGATGTTAAATCTCCTAAGCTTACATGGTATGATACTAAATGAGTTTTTGTTCAATTTTGAAGGGAGAATGAATCTGTCATCTAGTAGAGAAAATTAAGTTGGAATTTCGATTGATTTCTTAGAAACTTTGAGGAGTAATTAGATTAGAAAATTTTCTCCTAGGTTGTCTAATTTCTACTCTAAAACTTGTTAAACTCATTATATCATGGCAGGTAATTAATTAAGCTCACTTTTGAATACAGTTAACATCCACCAATACAAAGAGTATAATTGAAAAATATTAAAATATGAGGGATTAAATTGAAAGTATTTAAATAATAGAGACTAAATTGGAAAACATACTCAAACATTAAAGACTAAAACATATATTTAGCCTAAATATATTATACCTAAAGAGTTTTAGACTTAAATAGTACTACATACTTGTGTGAGGGTTCTTGGAATCCGAGTTAATTTTGAACTTTTTTTTTTAGGAAAAGGAAAAAAAAAAAGGAAAAAAGGCAAAGTACCGTTTGGTCATGTGTTGAAAGTTTGGGTTCATGAAAACTTTGCACGGATCATGAAGATAAATGAGTTCCAAGAGCATATATTTAAAGTGATCTATAAAAATTTTAATGTGATGGATTATTAAGTGAGTTTTAGAAGTTTAGGTTTATGTAATAGTATGGGGTTTGAGAAGCTTAAGTTTATATAGTCTATGTTTAGATTATAAAAGGAAATAAGTTTTTGAGAAGGTAGCTTGATAAATACCACATGTTTGAAATTCCTAAAAATTACTATGTAGTTTACGTGTGGGTCTTAGAAGGCCTAAATTTAGAGTCAGTTTGGAATGACTTTCTAAATGCTTAAATAAGTGCTTTTTAAGTAGTTGGAAAGTTATCCCCTGTAACGACCTTAAACACTGAACATGCCAAACGCGGAAGCAAGACTGAGTTAGCTCGCCCATGCCTGAAATTTCGGCAGCATGGCAGCATAACTACGAGAAAACCTAATATCAAGAACCTGTAAAGGAACATAACACACTTCCAAGATTTCAAAGAAACACTCAGCACCCACCAAACTACACATAAGGCTGAGTTCACTAACACTGATACAAAAACAACGATATCTCGGAACCATAAATATAAGGAAGACAGAAGTACACTTTACAAATCGAGTATACAATCTAACATGGAATCCGCCTATCAAAAGAATATACAATAAAAGAAGCCTAGAAGAAAGCTAGTGGCCTCCATAGTCTCGTTAGGTCGTCGTCTCGTCATCCACCTCGTTGTTGAGCACCACCTGAAAAGATACACGCAAAGTAGCACGAGTGAGTATAAATATACTCAGTAAGCAGCCCTCTTAAGGGTCCAAGCTTAAAATCATACAAAGGAAAACATCACTCTAAACTTCAAGCGTTAGTTCAGTCTCAAAACATTCACCTCCGTATACTATGTGCCCATTTACCTTACCTCAAGTTCACTCCCTTTTTGTAGTACCACGTGTTATACCTGCGAGTCATGTATTCAAAGCTGGTCTAATGCAGAGAAGGTAAACCACTCTATCTCATGCTCATCACTTTGGGGACGTCTCCCCTATGCTAGCATCCTCATCATCTCACCATCACTCTAGGGACATCGCCCTTATGCTAGTAACCTCATCATCTCACCATCACTCTGGGGTCATTGCCCCTATGCTAGCAACCCTATCATCTCACTATCGCTCTGGGGACTTGCTCACCACTCAGCCTCAACCTCCTTAGAATACATGCTCACATGGAAAAATAAAGTAAATGGCACTAATCCGACAAGCTTTTGTTCTTTCCCTATACTCTTGAGAATTTCCAAGGAAAAACCTCAGATGCCAAACCAGTCACCAAGTCTGATCTACCACCATTTATTGAATCGAGGTGCACAACGTCAATCAAAATGAAATTAGCTCAACATCATACATTTTTAAATAATTGTAATTCCAGTATAGGGTCAAATGATTCTCATTCCACCAAAGTTTTCATGCATAACCAAACAAAACATAATTCATCAATAAGCAAGTAGATGTGTCTCTACAAATATACTATACTTGCCTTTCCTACGGGTTTTATGTTCAAAACCTTAACAAATAAGTCCAAATGGCTACTTACCCCTTTTTAGGCCAACTCAAAAATGATTGTTTTGCCTCTTTAAAATAGCATTAGCTTTAATTCCGACAATTGAGGAAGACCGTCCCAGTATAAACCACTTCCAATGCCAAACTTCAACCACCATAACTATAAGCTGTTGGATTAAAGTTTAGTACGACTCGAGTTGGATAATTTAGCCTTCAACCACAATGGTTAATCCTAAAGTGAGTTCCATAAACCAAATGTTAATCCAAACTACTCAAATGGTCCTTAAATAAGCAATTAACTAGCTAAATTTCTTAATCCCACATCCGAAACGCTTACCCACAGTCAACAAGCCGAATCCGCATCGAATCGAACTCCGAAATGCCCAAATTCAACCTTTAAAACTGCTGTACTCTCTTGAAATGTTGAAAATTTTCCAAAACAGCAAGAAATGAGTGAGAGAAGGGAAAAGAGAAAGAAAAAAAATGAAAAGAGAGAAGGAGAGAGAGAGACTGAAAAGAGAAGGGACACGAGAGGAAAAGTTGAGGGAGAGATAGAGGGAAAAGGGCTGGGGAAAGACAGACAGAAATGAGGGAAAAAAATGGGGATGGGGGCTTCGGGGAGAGTTTGGGGGAGACAGACAAACGAAAAAGGGTGGGGGTTGGGGGAGGGCAGAGGGAAAACGGGAGTTGGGGAAAGACGGATAGAAAACGGGGGCTGGGGATGGGGGTTTCGGGGAGATAAGATCAAAAGAAAAAAAAATTAATAAAGATAATAATAATAGATAATAAATTAACAATAATATTAAAGTAAAAGATAAAAGAAATTAATAAAAATGTTATTTATCTATCTATCTATCTATATATATATATATATATTAATAATTTTAAATCGAGTGTTACATCCCCTGTGCCTGGGTTCTTTAAAGGTTGTTGCTCTGGGCAGAAACAGTCTTGTGATCCCAATTGGATCTTTTCCTCTATCTGTTCGGCAGCATTAGAGGTCATCTCCATGGGTGTCTCTGCGGCTAACCCCGTGGCTTGATCCTTGCCAAACACGATTGCCAACTTATCATAGTGCGGGAATGGCTTGTTTCGTAGACCCTTTGCAACAGGATGGCTCTGCATTGAATGAATAATATATTAATTTGCTTAAAATAACGAGGAGAATATGGTATAATCGTATGATCTTACCCTAACCCAAGCATCAAAGATCTATTTCTCCACATCAACACATTTTAGCTATTTGTTCCAGCCAAATCTGCTGCATGCACTACTCAGCATCTCAGCGATTGCCCCATACTGCTTTTTGAGAGATCTGATCTTGCATTCTATCGTATTTTGGCTTATGTTAGAATTTGGTAGTTTCTCTGCAAGCACCCTGTGGAGAAGCTGTAGATATTCGGGTCGGAAGGTCCCACTGTCAGACTGCCAACCACTCTCCACTAACGCTACTAGCGACTCCACCAACTTTGCATCTTCCACCCTTGTCCAAATGTGTTTTGGAGCTTTTGATGTACCTGTCATGATGCTGCAAATGTACGTATAGTCAACTAATGTTATATTGTGTAGGTTAAAAAATAACAATCAGGTCAAGGAATGTGTATGGTACAAGGAAAAATAATTATATTACCACATGATTGATATATAAGAAGGAAAAAGATGAGAAAGTTGTCTATTTATATCACAAAAGATCTCTAAAAACATAAACGTGCATATAAGGTTCTGTTCTATTGAATACAAAAGAAATGCAAAAGTAGAAAAGTCATCAGGATTGTTCCCAAGCATCAAACGTTCAATTAGCCAAGTCATCCCTGAATCCGGTCCATTCATTGGAGGTTTCAATAAATTGTATATTATCCCCTCCGATAGCACTTGGCGCATAATCGTTTTCTTCGACCTCATCCAACATTGCAACTGACCCCATCTCTCTAGTAATGAGGTTGTGAATGAGGCAACATGTTTTTATTGTTCGACATTGTACTTGAACCGGGTAGAATGACTTTCGTCGAAGAATGGCCCACCTCCCCTTTAACACACCAAAAGCTCTCTTGACGAAGTTCCTTGCAGAAGAATTTTTCATGTTGAAAAATTCCCTTGGAGTAGTAGGTGCATTCCCTGTTCCACGCCATTCTAAAAGATGATACCGCTCTCTTCTATACTGTGTAAGGAACCTTTCTGCATTAGGGTAGCCAACATCACACAGATAGTAGTATCTTGTACAAGGTATCAATGGTTAATGCATAAGCTCACTGCTTCTTTTAACCTATGAATATTAAAGAAGATAATATTTAGAGTATACCTCTAGGAACCTTGAAGCCATTAGGTCGAGAGAGTGCGTCCCTAAGAACCCTAGAATCGGCTGCGGACCCTTCCCAGGCATGACAAATATAAACTCTCTGTTTGGGGCAACAACTTCAAGTACATTTGTCGCGACTTCACCTTTCCTCGTCCTATATCGTGGCCGATCAATGGCACTAACATTCACTTTGATATAGGTTCCATCTAACGTACCCAAACAAGTCTATATCAATTGAAGACATCGTAGTAACGTTAATGATAGTGTAATTTATTTCCATTAATGTATAGAAATGCATTTTATACCTCAAACCATTTCCAACGCTCATCAGTGCATGCGTTGGTGATTGGCTCTGGGGTTTTTAGCAACACATCGTGAAGTTGCAAAACCGCCTTGAGAACAGAGTTAAAGTGTCTGGGCACCGTCTCCCTAGACCTCGCAAATTGCCTGCGAACTACTCTATTCTTAACGTTGTGTGCCAATATGTGCAGGAATATGGTAACCATTTCCTCTATATCAACACATTGGGTTGCTTGCAAACCATCGGTCGTCCTAAGCATACTACATAGGATTTCGAATGTCCTTCTATTCACGACAACACAAGTCATTCTCATAAATGAGGCAAAAGAAATGCAATTTCCTAATGCGATGTCTATCGTACGATGATTGGTAATATATCCTCCTATAGTCGTTCAAAAGAAATGCTAGACTCATCAACAACTGTCTGTGGGAGGTAGTTATGATGGTGATGATATTAAATAATTCTTCAACATTTTCCATCTTATAGGAAGAACAAGGGGGGCCAAGAGTTGTTCCTGAAATACAAATGTATCATTTGTTATTTCTGGATACATCCATCGTAGTGTACATCAAGCATATCACTAATGTCCGACTAAACTAATCCATACATACATAACTATTATTCCAACAAAGAACCCCAATAAAATTACCATAGTATTATTACAATGTCCTACATCAACATTATTTATAGCAGAAGTGCTCCATGGAACTTCACTAGGCACGACCGCAACAGGTTGATCCTTAGTTTCGACTACAAACTGGGTATATGCAGCCTCTGCTTCCACAAAAGTTGCATAGGACCGGTGAATTGCTCCTCTATATTCATGGACTTGTCTATGAAATTCATGTCAGCTCATGTAAATACTAGGGTTACGCCAACGAAGACCATATAGAACTTCGTCCTACCCATATCCTAAATTCAAATTGTACGCAGTTAACTGTGATATCATGGAACGAGCAACTCTACAAATTTACCTAAGATTACGAAGAATGGATAAGGGTCTATGTGTTTAGGGTTCTAAGAGTTTAGGATTTAAGGTTTTTAAGGTTTTAGTTTTAGGGTTTTAGGGTTTAGGGGGGAGTTTAGGCTTTTTTAGGTTTAGAGTTTAGGGGTTTTAGAGTTTAGGGTTTAGAGGTTTTAGGGTTTAGGGGTTTTTGAGTTTTTAGGTTTTAGGGTTTAAGGGTTTTAGAGTTTAGGTTTTAGGGGTTTTAGAGTTTAAGGTTTATGGATGTAGGGGTTTTAGGATTTTAGGGTTTGGGGTTTAGGGATTTTGGGGATTTTTGAGTTTTTATGGTTTAGGGTTTAGGAGTTTGAGGGTTTAGGGGTTTTAGGGTTTTTGGTTTAGTGAAATTGGCTTAAATTTAGGATTAGTTCCCATATGTATGGGTTATGAACACATTGGGCTAAAAAAAGAAGGCTCATTTTGGTCTATTATGCATGAAATCAATTGGTAATATTTGAAAAAGTATATTTTATTCCAAAAAAAAACATATGTTTTACAACTTTTTAAACAAATTGAAGTTATAAGTTTTAAACAACTATTTAAAAACATGCATTTCTACCTTTTTTAGAACAAATTCAAGTCCACCTTTTGTTACCTTTTTTTTAATGAATATGTCCACCTTTTTTTCTTGGGAAAATATATTTTATTGGATCATTTTGAAAAAGTATATTTTCTTCCAAAAAAAAAAACCTATGTTTTACAATTTCTTAAACAAATTGAAGTTAAAAGTTTTAAACAAACTGTTTAAAAACATGCATTTCTACCTTTTTTTGAACAAATTCAAGTCCATCTTTTGTTACCTCTTTTTTAATGAATAAGTCCACCTTTTTTTCTTGGGAAAATATATTTTATTGGATCATTTTGAAAAAGTATATTTTCTTCCGAAAAAAAAAACATATGTTTTACAACTTTTTAAACAATTTGAAGTTATAAGTTTTAAACAACTATTTAAAAACATGCATTTCTACCTTTTTTAGAACAAATTCAAGTCCACCTTTTGTTAACTTTTTTTTAATGAATAAGTCCACCTTTTTTTCTTGGGAAAATATATTTTATTAGATCATTTTGAAAAAGTATATTTTTCTTCAAAAAAAAAAAACCTATGTTTTACAACTTTTTAAACAAATTGAAGTTATAAGTTTTAAACAACTGTTTAAAAACATGCATTTCTACCTTTTTTAGAACAAATTAAAGTCAAACCTTTTTCCTTGGGAAAGTATATTTTATTGGATCATTTTGAAAAAGTAGACCTTTTGTTACCTTTTTTTAATGAATTGAAAACATGCATTTCTACTTTTTTAAAAACATGCATTTCTACCTTTTATTGGATCATTTTGAAAAAGTATATTTTCTTGGATCATTTTGTTACCTTTTTTTCAATGAACAAGTCCATCTTTTTTTTCTTCTTCCATGTATGAATTAGATTATTAAGACGAGTCCCCCTTTTAATTCTGCCAATTACAATTTGTATTATTTACCATGAGAGATTTAGTTTTTTAAAAAATTCAGATTAAACTTTTTTTTTCCAACTTATTTTGCCAACTAATTTTTTTTTTAAGAAAAAAAATGCACGGTTATGCATTGTAGTATTTATGAAACTATGGACTATAGATTACGAATAAGAAAAATCAATAATGAATTACCCAAACATGGTATAAGAATATAATACGTAAACATTTTCAAAATTGAGTCCAATGTATACAAAAAGTTTAACCAAGGAAAATAAAAACTGAACAATTACTAAAAACAACAAAATTCAAACAGAAAGACACATACTAATTGCCAAATCAGAACAAAATGTGTGTATGAACACAATATGTAAAATTAAGACATTGCCATACAAAAGAGAAGAAAAAGAAAAAAATAATGGTGTACAAGGTAGAAAGAAGTCATTCCGAACCTCAAACTAATGTGTGTGATCGAATTAGTTTGGGCCTGCACAAATTCCACATTCCTAGTTAGATACAAGGGAATGAACAACACGATACTAGAAAATAGTACACTTAAAATAGAACAGAGTACCTTAGGTGGATCAGAGTTGGTTGGGAGGAGTCTTTCGGTCCTTGAAGTGTACACGTGGACTGTTGTAGTAGAGGGGCACCTAGCACAAATACAATGAGTTAGGAATTATTTACAAATACATTGAATCGAATCAAAATGAAATAAGGAGGGTAGCAGTCACTCACCCGACTGGAGGTGTATACTACGCAGTGGAGATTTCTCAAAGAACTAACGTAGTGGGGGGGGGGGGGGGCAAGTTATATATAGGCAGAGGAGGTGGGTTGTTCCCACCTACTCTATTTAAATTTGTATTAATGAAATAAAGAAGGTGGTTGAGTATTCAAACATCAAAATAAATTAGGTAGATGACATTTATTAAACTAAAAAAAAACAGTGCCATGATAAATGAAGTGAGGTAGATGTGTCTGACATATACATAATATACAGTGAGTTAGATGTTTGACATATACATAATATACAAGGAAAGCAAAAACCAGTTTGGCCTCAGGTTTAGAACGGACTCAATCATCCAAGCAAGCAATAAAAATAAATGGACAGCATAATTGAAGGAAAAATAATTCTTGCCAAGGTTTAGAATGTACTCAATCATGCAATGGAAAAAAGTAATATGCAAATCAAATGAAGATACACATTAATGTTAAATTCATAAAATGGATTTAATTTGAATACAATACAAGTATTGGTAAATTCATGAATTCATGCCTAGCAAGATCATCCAAACAGAGAGGACAATATGTCCAAATTCATTCAACACTCCAACAACCATAATCAGAGAACTCAAAGAGGAAAATCGGCCTTAGGTATTAAGTGGACGGATGCATACCAAAATAAAAAATAATCAGTATTATAGTAAATGGAAATGTTTTATGCAAAATACGGTCTATGTATAATTGTATTAGAAAATCAATACGATATAACAGTGCATAATAAAATCAATAGGCAAAAAATTATGATATGAACCAGACAAAAAAAAGGAGAAAGATCAATGTAAAAATAGCAAATAAAGCACACTTAGGTCACAAAAAATACACATACACGTTTAGTCAAAATTTTGTACACATCATTGGCCAAAAGCGAAAAGAAGCAAACTTGTGAACAGAACAAATTGATCCCCCCACCAAGCGCCAAATGGCCAATCAAGTCCCCTACAAAGGATTTTCTCACTCAAACCACCAGATCGAACATGCATTCAGCCACGCAAGACACAAACGGAGACAATGAATCAAGGGTAGTGCGATGATGAGGGAGAGCATGAAACCAGCAAAGGACTTAATGGAGACGATTAGTTTGGTGCGGCGAGAGGAAAATCTTTGGTTTAGGGTTACATATTTGAAAAAGGGAAAACAAATTAAACTTGAGTCTTGAATCAAGAGTCAAAAAAGGGAAAAAGGTTAGATCTGGAAAATGAGAAGACAAATCATCTTCTTCCTTCTACTAGGGTTCGATTATTGAAGGGGAAGATGGGAGAAGGTGAAAAATTGACGAAAGAGGGAAGCTCAAACCCTAACCCTATTTTGCAGTTCAAACTCTAAAACCTCCATTGACGAACGATTGAGGGAAGATGAAGGAGAGGTTGAAGATGAGCAGATGAGAGAACTTACCTGACCAAAGAGAGCTTCAAGGATGAGAGAGGAAGATGAGAGAAACGATCAGACCAGAGAGAGCATCGAGGATGAGAGAGAGAAGACAAACGCGTGAAGGCTTCGTGAAATGGGAAGACCAAAGAAAGCATTAAGGATGAGAGAGAAGACAAACGCAAATGCTTCGTGGAATGGATAAGGGCAGAGAGAGCATTAAGGATGAGAGAGAGAGAGAGACGGTGAGTTTACAACTCAACTCGGTTGGGTTGAGTTCTTAAGTGGGGAGTGGGGATGTTGGTGGTCCAAACAGGGAGTTGGGTTTTAAACTCAACTCAACCCAACTCACCCATCCAAACGCCCCCTTAATAATGATTAAGAGATTAAAAGCAGTAAACACATAGTACATGGATATAACAATTAATATTCAATCAATGTAAATCTGTAAATCAACTCGTGGCTACATTAATCTCTAGGCAAAAAGAAATTTTTCTATTCATAATTGATACAATCATGATGGAAGCCACAGAATCCATACCTCTCTTCTTGATAACCACACGATTTAAGATTTTTGTTGTGAATTCAGATTTTCTATACCAACTTCCTCTTATTATGTCTTGCTACAGTGAGATTCAAATGTTGAGTAAAGTGAAGCCCAAAACAATTTTTAAAAGCCCATATACTTAGTTGGCCCAAATTTTTTCTTGGACTTTAATTAACCTAACTTGTTCAAGTCGGCAAACGTGGATTGTTTTACAATATTAAGGTAGAACGGAAAAAAAAGTGTACGTAGTGGCTGTGTGTTGTATTGCAAAAAACAGAAAAGAAAAAGAAAAAAACCGTTTTTTTGAGAGAAGAAGAAGAAGACTTAAGAGGTGTTTTCGCAAGAGTATTTTTTCTCCATTGAATAGTTTTGAGAACTTATTGTAGAGTAATTTGTGAGCTTTTTCCTTGAGAGAAAAGCGAGAGAAATCATTCTAGAGAAGTTGTAAACTCTTGTATTTTCTCTCTTGACATTTTAGTGGAACTTGCATCGGTAGCAAAGAACTGGACGTAACCCACATTGAGTGAATCAGTATAAATACGGTGTCAATTTTTCTTCCCTTATCTTTTTATTATCATTTTTGTTGCTTAGAAGTCTAGGTTGGTTTATCTACTCTTTTATGTTTGTGAGTTCCAATTGTTTATCCCGCAGTATTTGGAACTAGAACCTGATCTGGAATTTAGATAGAATATATATTATTTGAATCTGGTTGGTGAATTTAAATTGATTATATTTTATCGCCTCTAAAATTAAATATATTATAATTTGGTGTCCAATTAAAGCTTATTGAATTAAATTTCAAATGGTGTATGATTTATTCAATTTCATTAAGTATTGTGAAAGTTATGACTTTTTGAGTGAACACTGCTCTTGTCAGAAACTACTGTATCCGAGGTTTATTTGTGCCAATTTTGATTGCATTTATCTACTAACAACTTTCATGAATGTAGTCAAATTTGATACCATTTTAAATTTTTTTGAAAGATATTTCCAGCAATATTAAGCACACACCCAAAACTGAGTACTAGAGAAGAAGTTATTATTAGAAGATTGAAGAGTGTCTAGTCCAGAAACTTTCCATATTTTGTTCTTACTTATTTGTTTCTTTATTTATTCTTGGAATTTGATTGATCCTTTAAGACTTATTGTTAGATATCGATCAAATATCAAAATTTTTTTATTATCAAAATCAGAAACATACATTACTCTGCAATCAAAGCCAAATTGGCTACATGCAAATTTCTCCCATTCAGGGATACAGTTCTTAGAAAACTTAACAACCAACTAGGAAATTTTGAAACCCATAAGCCCGATTGGTTACAAACCCCACGTTGTGCTAAATTATGAGCAACAACATTATGATCGCGAGAAAATATGAGAAAAAGAAATCCGTTGGAAACTCTGCCTGATTATCTTAATATCCTGAATAACTGTATATATCTCTGTAATAATATTGTCAATACCATTTACCATATTTCATTTACTAGGAAATCCAAAAACATAGATGATGTCGAAAACCCATCTGTTCAGCAAGCTGAATCCCTTCTAATATTGCAATAGCCTTTGCATCTGTCAAACTAACAGATAGAGGTTTATGACCAAACATAACCACTAGAGCTTGATCCTTCTCATTTAGGATTAAAGCACCAAAACCCATTAGCACACTGGTATGTTGACAAGCTGATCCACAAATAATTTATAGCACCCATCACTATTATGAATTCCTTTGTCCTCATCTAAATGATGCATAGGGATCATATGCAAATTTGTCTGACAAAAGTCTTCCATATAACCCCAAATCCATTCACATCTTGTCTCTAGTTCTGGGATCCGTATATTATGAACTACCTTATTTCGATCATTCGTCACCCTAGTAGCTATACATACCAAATCAAAATCCATCCTTGATAGCCTCTTATTAATCCCTAAACACCAACCAGTGATTACTATATTTGGATTAGAAAAATCTTGTACACTTATTAATAATAATATCTATAACCCCTTGGCATGTTTACACGTAAATAAAACATGCTCCATAGTTTCAGGCTTCTTACAACAAACTGGGCATAAAGAAGTAATAGAGATATTTCTCTGATGCAAATTTACTCTAATTGGAAGACAATTATGAAAAGATCGGTACAAAATGCTTAACTTTTGCTAGTATTTTGAATTCCATAAACTCTTCCACCATTCCTTGAAAGCATTTGAACTTGACGACACACCGTTCAAAAGAGATAGCATCATAGCTTTATATCCACTTTTCACTATGTATTCTCCGTACTTATCAAAATGCCAAATCCAACTGTCTAGCTCCCCTAATAAACTGATTGGGATACTACATATATAAGCTTCACATCATCTTCACCAAAACTTTGGTTTAGTTTATTTTCATCCCATTGTAAATAGGGAGTAAAATAATCCTTAACCAAATGTTCACTAGAGTTTTGATTAAAGTGTAAAACTTTGAACGTCACTGGTCTGGGTAACCAAGGATTTTTAGCTGACCTTATCAATTTTCCATTACCAACTTTGAAACGTAACCTTTTCTTAAGCAACTCAAGCCCCCACGCAAAGCCCTTCTAGAAATATGAGCTAGAAGCATTAATGGATGCATTAAAGATATCCGAATTTGGAAAATATATACCTTTAAGTATCTGCGTAGAACTCGCTAGACCTATTTTGCAATCAAAGCTAGATTAAAAACTTGCAAAGCTTGAAAATTTAAACCCCTAACCTCTTTTGGTTGGCATAACTTCTCCTATCTTTTTCAATGAATTCTACCTTTCTCTACTGTCAAACCCCACCAGAACCTAGGAATGAGTTTTGTGATATGATCACAAAAATATTTTGGCAGCCTAAAGCAACTCATAGCATAAGTTAGGATAGCCGGTGCAACGCTTTTAATCAAAATTTCCTTGCCTCCCACCAAAAAGAACCTATATATTCGACCTTAAAGTGTTTTCTAGATCTTATCTTTAATGCCTTGAAAGTTAGACCCTTTACATCTAGTAAAAGATGAAGGCAACCCCAGATAATTCTCCAAATTTTGCATTATTTTCACCTGTATAATACTCTGAAGATAATTCTAAGAATTATGATAGCACGATAATAATGCTCTTTTATCAGCTTATTTCATGCTAGTTTAGTTGCCCTCACGTGTTTATTTGTCTATTTTGTAGGGAATTGAGCAATTCATAGCCAATTGGAAGACTTTGGATGAATCGGGCTTAAAAGGAAGTTAATCGAACCTATTTTGAGCATTAGAACGGAGAAGAGAAACCATTCAAGTCAAGGGAGCCGAGTGCAGAGCGTCTAGACGCTGTTTTGGGAGTCAAGACGCTGCTGCACAATCATATCAAGCTTGGAGATCCGCAGGAAAGGCTTCTACACTAGTACAAATTTGGGTTTTAATGACGGACATTGTCCGTCATTAAAAGGAAACAATGACGGGCGTGCGTCCGTCATCTTTTCGAGTGTCATCGTAGGCTACAATGACGGACACTATTTAATGACGAACATTGCCCGTCATTAAAAGTCGTCTGCCATCATAGCCTATAATGACGGTCAGCTTTTAATGTCGGTCAATGTATGTCATTAAAAGTCAATGCCTGTCATTAAATGTCTGTTTTAATGACAGGCAATGTCCGTCAAATTTTCCTTAATAATTTAATAAAAAAAATTGTTGGTTGTCCAACAATATTTTTCTTTCTCGACCTATGCACGAAATAAAATCTCAATAATATTTTTACACAACAATCAACTCAACAAACATAACTTTAATTAATAAAATGTAATATATATAAATACACTTCATCTTTGATTGTTATATATATTAAACAACACGAGAATCCGACAACATTAAAGATAATAAATGCGAAATTAGTCATAATAAACTGAAGTTTGAAGCTTGTTCAAATGAGAAACTCGATGAATCGAATGAGAAAATTCGACTTGAGTTGATATCCACCCAAGGCTTCGTAAGCCCTTTATATGTCTATTCAAAATCTCCCCCTTCGAGTAGTTCGATCACGACAATTTCTCAACTAATACCTCATATCTGTAACAAGTTCCACAACATATCAGAAAATTGAACAAATTGCAACACAAAACTTACATAAACATGAAAAAAAATAAGCTTAGTTGAGAGAGAATTTAACACTTGTTTTTAGGACCCTACAAACTCTACAATTTTAACTGAAAGCATAGCTAATTAAAACAAACTCCCATCTAAGTATACAAACAAACAATAAGAAACAAATCAAACAAAGTAAAACCAACCCTTCAAATTTCAAAGGTACTCGAAAGCTAAGATAGAAAAATATTTAGTAAAAATTGCAAGTTATCTCCTATGGCAATTTCATCTTTCAACTATATTTGGTCATAAAGTATTTCTAGACAAGATGCAAAAGTTTTAAATTTTTCAGCACAATGTCAAATTATGACAAAAGTAGCAGAACTGTCATTTAAGCAATATAAAACAAGAGTAGCTAAAAAACATTGATTATTCACCTGTTTATGCCCTCTTGAACCAAGATATGGGCTCACACATGTGATAAAATTAACTAGGGGGAAGAACGTGACCTGCAAGATAAGAAAAGGTTTAAGTAGAAAAACTGTAAGAACAACTAATCTCAAATTTGAAGTAAAGGTTTAAGTAGAAAAACTATAGGAACAATAGGTATTCAATTAAGACATTGATATAGTCATGTGTGTGAATCATTGATATCTTCTTCTACTTTAATTAATGGTTTGGAGTTGACGAAGATGACTCATAGAATGAAAACTTAGTGAGTTTGCGGAACAATATTGTATAGTTCAATGGACTTAACAGTTATTTGTGTATGCATCTACAGTTATGGATCTTTCTTAAATTAATAATTCAAAGCCCATCTAGATTTATCAAGATGGTTCTCTCTCAATTTTGACCATCAAATTTAACTGATATAGTAGAGTTCAAACTTCATCAAAGGGCCATTAAAAATTAGATCTTTTAAAGTCCCGGCTTCATGTAATAACTAATTGCACAAAGAATAGAGACCACACAGGAAATAATTCAGTTCACAGAGAATGTTACATAAATATCAACATCAAAAAGGACAATGAAAGTATAATAGATTTGGCAGAAACACTCTTTTGCCTTCCTTCAACAATTATAAGTAGCATCACCATAAAATATATTAAGAAAAGATAGATTGAAGCATGGTTTTCTTAAATATCACACATCAAAAGTGAAGGGAATAATCGAATTAAACCCACAGCGGAAGCATAGGAATCGTCTTTGATTTATTTAGAATTAAACTAAACTACAAGGTTAAGCAATAAATACCTTCCAAATATGGAGATTCTTGTGGCAGGTCTTTATCTCCTCCACAAAGTCTTCCTGGCTATGACTCTAACAAAAGATCAAGGCTTGTGGGAGCCTCTTGAAAGAAAATCCACAAGGGATTGGAGAGAAAGAGGTCTAGAGAGAATTCTCTAATTCTCTCTATTTTAGGAGATGTGTATTGTGTAGAATGGCTCAACCCAAGAAAATCTTTGCCATAATTAAAATATTATATTTTAATATCTAATATATTAAAATATATATTGTATTTATTTGAATCTCATTTAAATCTCCTACGATATTTATTTATTTGAATCTTATTCAAATTCTATAAATATCTTTTATTAATACATCAAATATACATTAATTATTTTAATATTTAATGTATCAAATACAATAAATATACTTTCCTCTTTTATATTTAATATATCTAATATATTAAATATTAATTTGAACACTTCAAATTAAATATTAAATTTGAACATTTCAACTTTTAATATTTAATGTATCAAATACAATAAATATATTTTCCTCTTTTATATTAAATATTAATTTGAACACTTCAAATTAATATTAATTTGAACATTTCAAAATTTTCTTTCAACTAAATTGATCTTTTAGTGTTACTATGAGCTAGCAAGGGGACCTTATGGACCTACAGATTATAAGCTCCAATGATACAAAATTAATTAATTAAACTCTTTAATTAATTAATTTTCATTCATTAACTATAGGTCACTCCACTATAGACCTAGAGTTGCACTCTTATGCACTGTAGGACAAGTTGTGTCCATAGATATAATCATTACATGCAAGTCGATCCTTCACGAGTTGTTCGTAATTACAGCTGGGTCAAAAGTCCGTTTTACCCCTATAATTACATCTTGCACCTTAAGTACCACTGATCCTCTAATGAACAATATGTTTACAATCTAATTATAAACTAAGTCCCTCTCGGGCCAATGAGAGGGTGGGGCCCCATTGTTCAAGTCCCGAAATCAGCACTTAAGGGAACTACTCATATGCTTACCCTATATGGGAAGGAGTGAATTCCATCTTGTGAGATTATGTTCCCAACTCCCTATTTGGTCAAGTCTCCAAAATGGCAGGCATATTGAATCGGCTACAAAAGCCACTCTCACCCATGCAAATCAAAGGACAAGCCCTCACAGGCAGGAGTTCATAACTCACTGATAATTCTCATTTATGAGGATTATTTAACCCTAAAACTAAGTTGTTTTTGCCATTTTTGCATGCTTTATTGATTACCGAGCAAGCTAAAAATAGCGTTTATGAGATAAATTCATGCAAGCTTGTTGAAACTTGATAATTAAAAGAATTAAGAAGAAAGATGAAGAAAATGGCTTAAGTTGTTGTTCTTTTGTTCAGATTTGAAGACTTTGCAAAAGGGAATGCAATTGCATTCCCATTTGCAATGTAGCGTGAAAAACAGAGGAAGAAGAATGCAATTGCAATCTAATTGCATTCTATGGAACAAAAAGTCAAGCTTGAAATTCGCGAAAATCACCAAGATTTGCGTGATTTGCACAGTTTATGGAGAATTTGGATTTGAAGAAATGAAGACTTTGCAAAAGAGAATGCAATTGCAATCCATTTGCAATGTAACGTGAAGAACAGAGGAAGGAGAATGCAATTGCAATCTAATTGCATTCTCTGGAATTACAGACCAAGTCCGAAAATCACGCAAATCACGCAAATCATGGATTTTGTGCACGATTTTGGAAGATTTTCATCCCGATTTGATTCCTAGAAGTTAGCCCATGGATTGAGGATGATTTATATGGAAACCCTAGCCCTCAACGCCTATAAAAATGGTGGAAAACGAAGCAAATGGTGGCTGGGTTTTCTGCTGCTCGCCCACAGTTCGAAGTTCACGTTTTTCTGTCATTTACAGCAATTTTCTCTTCATCTTTTTCTCTGTAAATTCCGAGGTTGATCCCTCCTCAACGAAAGTTAGAGGAGGTGAAGATCCATTTGCCTTTGAATGGGTATTTGGATCGATCAAGCAAGGAATTTTCATACTCTGTTTTTCGAATTTTCTTATACTCTGTTTTTTTTTCTTTTGTTTCTTTTTTGTTTTGGACAGCAAGCTGCAACTTTCCAATTCCAGCATTTCATTTATGTAATTCTGTTCTTTAATTATGTTCTTTAAGTTGTTAATTCCTGAGCATTTCATTGGGTTTTTCTGCACTTGTTTATGTGGGTTTCTTCTTTGTTTTCTAAGTCTTTGTTTTCTTTGTTAAGGTTGTAACTCCATGGTTATGATTTATGCAATTCTGGTTTTAAATTAGAAATTCCAGCATTGTTACCAATTTCTTTATGAATATTTCTAATTGATACTTCAAATCGGTTTGCTTTAATATTAATTTCATTATTCCATTGTATTAATTATGAGATTTATAACAATTGAATTTTGGATTTTCATTTTCTTCACAATGAGCTAATTCCTTCTTAGGGGTTCAAGTTGGTGAATGCCCTAAGGAAAAATGTAAAGCTCTAAAGCATAAACAATCTAGTTAGCATGTGAACTTTGTTTGCTTTTGTTGAATTTAAATTTGGGTAAACCTAGCCGGCCAACTAGTGCTTGCTCATCAAGCTCGAACTTAATATCAAAAGAGTTAAGGGAAAGCCGATGTCACAAAAGCAATGGAGGAAAAGGCTTAGAAATAAGTCCTGAACATCGACCCTAGACATAGGGCGAGACTCCAAGACCACTAGGGTTGTGTGCGAAGTATCTAAGTTAGATTAGCCATAGACATATAGGTTTAATCACTTAGTCTCCTAAAGGTTTTGAATCAAAATCGAATAGGAGTTGAACTCGGTTTACTTAGTTCTCACATGTTAACTATGATTGCAATTGCAAAGTGAGTCGCATTCTTCCAAAGGTGCTTGCATCACTTGAATCCCTATTTTATTTTTAATTCATTGAATTTTCACTCACTTTTGTTAAAAAAACCGAACTCTTGCATTTTGAAATTTCGGTTACCCCCATTGCAATTTGCAAACATATTTTGTGCCATTCAAAATAGATTTTGTTAAACCCTGTTCCCTTGGGTACGATACTCTGGAATACTTCCAGTTTCTTTATTACTTCGATCACTTGCACTTGCGTGTTAGTGGATCACTCACTCAGGATTAAGATCGAGTCGCATATGATCATCCTGATGAAATATTAATCTTCTCAATTAACGGATTTATAAAGAGAGATTAAATATTTCGTGGTCCAGTCTTATACAAACTCATTGTATAAGATACCCCCACTCACATGTCTGCACATGAATGATTTGGATCAAATCATTTGTAACTATTACAAAGTGGGCTGTATCAATAGTGTTACCAGGATAAGGCACCCAACCTTATCCATATACTATGACCCTTTAGGTTATTTCTTGAACATGATCCTCTCGTATGTCAACCACATACTGTTCAAGATTACACTAATAACCTTGGATTTTTCATATAATGGATAATATTATATTGCAAATAAAACAATCAAAATTATTATTCATTATTAAATAAATTATTAATTACGAGGCTTTAGGGCATAAATCCCAACAAAAAGTGCATTTAGCTAGTGACCATCTTTTTAGTGCACCATCATGACTCCCAATAATTCCAAGAAAGGTGCTTGTAATGTAAGGTTTGATTGTTAGATCTTTTAGTGGGCTGCATAAGAAAGAGTTTTCCATCCCAATTAATATTCAAACAGCACAGCATAATGAATTTGAGAAATAAAATCATGTCAATGGATGAGAAAAAGTAAAACAACACCTTCTAAAGTAAAGCTCACAGCTCAATTGCATGCCCTTTTAGATCAGTTCCCTATATGTATTATGGTTCAGTTGTTTCCAGAAATGGAGACATTGGGACCTATAGTTTTTTTCCACAACAACAACAAATAATTTATTAATTAATTTAAAAGAAAAAATTGCAACAGAAGTTATGTCTGAAAATTTACATTTTAAATATTAAATTTTGAACAAACAATTATCTATAGAAGGTATGAGGTTACATCTATAGAAGTTATCAGGTAAGATAGAATGAAAGGCTCATTCCCACCAACACGAGCATATATATCCAGGCCAAAAACTAAAAGAACTATTCAATACAGTATTGTGAAAAAGTGCACTATTCACACTGAATTCTTTAGCACTCAAAGAATATGTTGTGCAGCTAATAAACTAATTGTTGTTGAGTACCAATGGATGAAAAAGGCCATTAGGTATTCTCCCTTGCTATTGCAATACTCCAACCAGTGATTTCTTAGTTGTCCCACTGCTCTGGCTTTATCCTAAAAAACCAAAAATACACCATATTCTGAGGGAGGCACCATATTCAGATCTTACAATGTGGAGCCAAAGAATGCATGTAAACTTGTACCTTCGAAATTCTACACTAAGTTTTAGTGTACCTTCAAAGTTCTACACTAAGTACTTTCAAAATAAGTTTTCTTCACACTAAAGGCGTGCTCCTTGCTATCACCATTCAATTGAAGAATATCAGTGGCATAGAAGTTGAGAACATAATATGAAAGAGAAAATCAATTTCAATCATCGAATCACATTGTCTCGAACTCGTAAATAAAGAAAAAAAAAACCATTGAGACTCTACCTTAGCTGCCCTGGTGGAATTGTAAAGATTTTGAAGCTGCTGATGACATTGAATTTCGGTTCACTATGCCAACCCATGGGTGTTGTAGCCGATATGATATTCCTTCCAAAACCTTTAGGGACAAAAAAAACGTATGCGTTTCAATTCCTCCTTTAAACTAAAAACTAAGGATATATCTATAACGTTGAATCTCTGAGCATTCTTACATACTCATTAACAATTCATATCTTGCTGTTATATAATTTCTTCTAGCAAGGCTTTAAAACTAATAACAGGATGGCAACTTACATCCAAGACATTAGTTCCTTATCCATCAAGTCAAGCTTTGTCAACACCCCAAAAGTTCGTTCCCCTACTCAATTGCACAAGCAACATAATCACAAGCTTGGTAAGCTACAAAATTTATAGTTTCAATTTGAAAAAAAAAGTTGAAAAAGGAAAGAAAATAAGAGAAAGGGAACTACAAGAAGAGCATACCAGTTGGGTCCACTTCCCTGGCAAGTTTTATAGCATCAGAAGTTGCTATGTCTTGATTGGCAGGAGATATTGCTAGAATAATGCAATTAGGCTGTAAAAAATGCATAAAACAAATATCACATATAACGTAATACATTTATCATCAAGGCCTGCAACAACAAAGGTTTAAGTAGAAAAACTGCACCAACAATAAGTATTTAATTAAAACATACAGACACTATCCCAGTACCATCCAAAGCTCAATAACATTCAAAATTTAATTCACAATCATCAGTATGTGTTCTTACCCATTGAGAAGGCACTCAAGCAAAAGCAATAAATGTTATAATCAATAATTAGTTGTAGGGCCAAATGAGCAATCTCATCAGACTCCTCCAAAAGGCAAGTGCTGAAGATATTTTGAATTCTTAGTTTAAGAAATAAGAAGGCCATAACTTGCACACAATGATAACAAACAAATGAAGTTCAAAAAGAAAGGAAAAAGTAGTTAACAAGAAAGAGGGATAACTAGTTGAAGTTGAACTAAGTAATAGCAACAAAAACCTACTGTTTTACAAGCTAAACTTTTAGATTGGAGAATCTGCTTGTAGTTATACCTGTACAAAAGGCTACCGAAGAAGGGGAGATATAAATAACTAATACAATTGCACCATAAGGTACATCCAGGGATCCTAATAACATGATTGGAATTGCTATTGCACTTGAACACAACTACAAGGGTTTTCACTGAATTTAAACTCAAACAACTAAGCCTTTAATGTCCGATAAACAAGTAAAATATTAATTTTCAAAAAAGCCTCCACCATGGCACCCTTTCCTCTATAATATCTTCAAGCTTTGAAAAACCATAGAGTGCAAATTCAGCACCCGAAGTTTCTTCATCATTTTCATATTTCCTCTGCAACCAAAGAGAAGAATGAAAACCAAAAATACCACACGTGCAAGTTGCTCAAATGACTACCTTTATAATAACAAGTTAGAAAATGCAACAATTCAATTACTCTGTTCTGATTTCATATATATATGCTGTCAAGAATTCATTTAACACTTAAAATTCATCACATACACTCATATCTAAATAAAATCAATATTTGTTTCTTTGACTGAAGCCTTACAACAAACACATATAGGGTGTAGGAATCAAACCACATACCATGCAAAATTATGAGAACATACTTTCATGCCCTGATATGTATTTTTAATCTGTTTGTGAAATTGTCACAAGAGGCAAGCTCTACCATGGAATCTATAATGCAGAGTTCTTTGATGCTTCTACTTTTGATTATCAATAAAAAATTATGATCGAAGCTCTATAAATGAATGGTCAATAAACCACAAGAGAGAGATCACAGAAATAGAAATAAAATGAGAGCTGAAAATGAGTTACAACTAAAATCCATTCATTACCATAGACAGTAGCTTGCAATAAAAAATAATGGACAACAAAATGGAAAAAATTACAATTACTTGTTTGTACTTTCCTTGAAAAATCTACTCAGCTATGCTTGACCAAATCGAAGTTTACGACGTCGATGACAGCTCCTAATATGGCAAATTGCACAACTCCACCGATGGAAATGCTAAGAAAATAGTTCTTGAGCGACGACGAGACTCCAAGACCCGCAACCTTTGCAACCTCTGGAATCACCATCGTCGCCGTCAGAGAGAGCGAGGGTTTCCTAGAGATAGGCGAGAGTTTGCTAGAGATAGAACGAGGGGTTTGTGAGAGAGAGCGATGGCAAAACTCCAAGACCTACAGCCTGTGCAACCTCCAGAATAACCATCGCTGCCGAAAAAGAGAGCAAAGGTTTGCTAGAGAGAGTTAGGGTTTGTGAGAGAGAGCGTGGGCGATGTTTTTGTTATCCACAATAATTTACCTTTTATTGTTATTTTATTTAAGTTTAATGACGGTCATCTGCAACCTTATTTTAAAAAACAAGCTTCTCCAACGCTTTTTTTATTGCCGTCATCGTTTCTCTCCGTGAAATTCTATGAGTGTCATAAAAAGGGGGATTTGTAGTAGTGCTAGATGCTATTCCAAGAGTCTAGACGCCAGGAACTTGAAGAAGCAAGGCTCGCTCGACGCTGCGGAGAGGCTGCACAAAACGCTGGTAGCCTCGAGACGCTACTATCAAGCGTCGAGACGCTGCTCTGATCCCGCCAGATTCTTTCCTTATTTGCGGATGCATGACGCTTTCCTAAGCGTCTAGACGCTTCCCTGCCATATTTAATCAATTTTTCTCTTTAGGGTTAGGGACTTTTTGCCTTTTTGCACACACGTTTTAGAGAGAGTTTTTCAGACATTTTCCTTTACTTTTTAGAGAATTTTTCAGACCGTGTCAATTTTATAAGCATGTATTTTGATTAAATTGATGCCTTAATCACTCTACATGTTTTATTGCTAATCATGATCATGATCCGTAATTGTGATGTTGAATGAATTGGTAGCACTAGGATTATCACATGTGTATGTTTTGTCGGTTTCTATATTACATGGCTTGCATGTTTAATTCTAGGAATTAAAGATGCTTTTTAATTAGGTGAAAGTTGTTTTACTTGATTGGTTGTCTTGGTCGTTCCAAAGTTCGTAATGCCTTTATCTAAATAATTTGAAGCGATTTCGTAAAAATTTGTTTAGGTAATTAGCGTTAACTTGACGTTCGTTAGAGTTAATGACTTTAGGGAATTTGCACTTTTTGGGGTTTCCTAATAAGTTGACCAAGTACTTGCATTGTTAAAGTTAAATATTTTAAATGCCTATGATAAATGTTTGCAATTGAGTAGAACCGCACCTCTAAATTGGAACTTGGTAAGAATTGATTTTTCCTCCTTTTAAGTGTTTGTCTTGTTATTGTTATTTTGTTAAGTAAAAATTTTCAAAACCCCCCCGTTTCGCTTTTTACTGAAATTTAATACTGAGAAAATAAAATTTCTGGCTCCTTTGGGAAATCGACCTGGTCCACTATTTCTACAAGCTAGAGTAGGAAACCAGTTTAATTTTGGTAGGCCTCGACAACCTCACCAAATTAGCCAAAATATTTGGAGAAAAAACCATAGCAGACTTCCCAAAATTAACACTTTGACCATAAGCTTTTTCATAAAGGGATAAAATACCCTTTAGGACCCCCCAATTCTTGAGCTGAGGCTTTTAAGAAAATCAAACTATTGTCTGCAAAAAAATAGATGAGTTACTCGTGGTACTAGTCGAGCCAATAATAATCCTAAAATATTACCCATCTCTGCCTCATTGGCTATTAAAGCTAACAATCCTTCCATACATAACAAGAAAAGATAAGGTGAAAGGGGATCTCCTTGTCTGATTCCTCTGGTAGGTGTAATAGATCATGTAGGCTCACCATTCAAAAGAATAGAGAATGAAGCTGTTGTTATACAATCCATAATCATCTCAATCCAATGTCCATGAAATCCCAACCGAGTGATAGCGCACAAAATGTGTTATTCCTAGGCTTTACTTTTGTTAGTTTTTTATAGCTTATTTGGTGTTTTTCACGAGTTATTTATTGTAATTTCAGTTATTGAGCAATTAGAGTGGAATCGAAGAATTTGGAGATGCCGTGGAGAATAAAGAGCTATTATAACGTAAATTTTGAGGCTGTGAGAAGCAAAGGAAGGAATTGGGCAAGAACACCCGAGAACATGGCGTTGAGACGCTATGGCGTCTCAATGCTATAGGCGCAGCCCAACAAGCCCTTGATCCCGCACACATAGCGTTGCAATACTATATTCTAGCATTGCAACGCCAGAAACACGCGTTCAATTCCCGTCAAGTACGTAGCGTTGAGACGCTGCGGTATAACGTCTCAACACTACCCGATTTTTTCCAATTTTGCACGATCCTTTGGGATAGCGTTGCAACCTTGTCCCTAGCGTTGCGACGCTGTCCTGAGAGTATAAATAAAAAACTTTGCCTATTGATTTGTGGGCGTTTTTTGGAGAAACCTAAACCTAAACTCAATTTATACTTTATTTTAGGAGAAAAGGAACACTCTTGGGAGTGGAGGACGAGAGTTGGAAGCTCGAGATTGTAGCGTGCATCGAGAACGAGGATCGACTCATGACTAGAGTTTTTTTTTCTTTTCCCTTTCGTTGTAGTTTCTTGTTATGGATTTTGAATTAAGTATAGATTTTAGTTTTGTGGTAATGAGTGACTAGACTTTTATCTAGGGGATTGATGTAGCCACTAATTGTGATGTTTTAGTTTAATTTCTAGAATTGATATTACAACACCGTTGTATGCTTTTATGTTTTAATGCAAGTATTCTGTTGGCCAAAGATTACTTGTTTTATTGGCTTTAATTGTTTCTTGTGAAAGAATTAATTAGGGCTAGAACAATTAATTGCATATCTAACTGTAAATCCTTGCATGAAAATGGAGGGTTGTTTTAGAAGCATCATAGGAAGGTAACTTAATTCCATGTTATTTTATTAAAGTTTGGACAGACATGTTAGGCTTATAAAATCGCATGAGTTCCAATTGGGCTGGAGAAAGTCTTTTGGGTATTTTAAACTTCCTGCTCAGTGTGTTGTATGATCAATTTTGAATTAATTAACTAAAACATTAGTTTAGTAGGTGAAGTCAATTCCCTAGGTTTTCTCTCTTTGCAATTCACCCTGTTTTATTATTTTGTTTGACATTTTTCTTTAAAATAGATATTCTCTAAATAAAATTGGGTGTTAGTAACTATAATAGTCAATTAATCTAGATAAACCATTCCTGTGGACGATACTTGCATTTAACCACTATATTAAAACTTGACACCGTACACTACGGCTTTGCATGGTCACAAAATCACGCAACATCGAGTCATTACAACTCTTAGAAAATCTCATTCAACTTAGTCGTAAGCTTTACTCATGTCTAACTTTAACGCCGCGTAACCTATTTTCCCTTTCCTCCTTTTCTTTATAAAATGGAGACATTCATGTCCCATGATTAAATGATCATATATTGATCTTCTTAAATAAATACAGACTGAGATCCATAAATTAATTCATCAACTATTGACTTCAATCGATTTGTTATAACTTTTGTTACATAAGTTTATCGGACGAAAATCAGTGACTCCTTTAGGATTTGGAATCTTAGAAATCAAGACTATATTAGTCTTATTCCAGTTTTTTATAGATTCCCTTCTATTTAGAAAAGCCAAAAAACTATCAACCATATTATGTCCGACAACATCCCAATAATTCTGATAGAAAACTACTAGAAATTCATCTAGGCCTGGGGGTTTAGAAGGATGGAATTGTTTAATTGCACATCTCACATCTTCACTTGTGAATGGTTGTGTTAGGAGCTCGTTCATTTTCATCGTTACCTTAGGAGGAATATTATCTACCACCCGATTAATAACCCTACTTGAAGGTTTAAATGATGAAAAAATATATTGGAAATAGTTTCCAAAAATTCTTCCCACCAACTGACTATCCTCTTACCATCTTCCATGCTCATCTGGAATGCCCCTAATTGTATTTGTATGCTTTCTTATTATTGCTTGATTATGTCACCACTTCGTGTTCTGATCTCCCCATCTTAACCAATTTTCATGAGACCTCTGCTTCCAGACTATTTCCTCTTTCATCAAAAGAAAGTTCAGATTCCTGTCAATACCATGAATCTCACTAAAATTCAGAAGAAAAGGATGATTCATAAGCTGATTGCAAGAGACTTCTTTGTTCACGAATCTTACCTGGGAGCTCTCTTACTTGATTCGAACCCCAACTATGCAAAACACTTGCACACTTCTGCAAACTTGTATTAAGAGAACAAACAGGGCCTTAGTTTGCCTCCCAAGAACCATATTTAGCAATTAACTCCTTACATTTCGAGTTCAAAGTCCACATTTCCTCAAATCGAAATTTTCGGCCTCTAAAACTTCTTTTGTCAGTCTTCTCACAGTTTAATAATATGTGATCTATAGGTCCATGGTCTGACTTTGTCCAATGAAGATTTGTGACTTTGTAATCAGAAAACAAATCACAAAAACTTGAGTTTTCCAGGAAACGGTCCAGTTGAAGACTTACTTAGACACCTAGGTCTATTCGGTTACATCGCCCTTGAAACCAAGATCCCTCAAATTATAATCATCAGCTACTTCCCTAAAATTAGGGATCAACGTAGGATCCTGAAGGTTTCCACCAGATTTTTCACTATCCCATAAAATCTCATTCAAATCACCCCCAACTACCTAAGCCAAATCATCCTGATTATGAAGTCTACGAAGTAAATCTCATGTTTCAGTTCTCAACTTTGTATCAAGTTGACCATATAATCCTTTGAAACCTCTTTCTTCACATAAACGCAATTATCATGATTACTCCTATGAAATTGAAAGTTTCAATAAATGTAGAGGTGAGAATTTGAAACTCAAACTTAAGAAAATGAATAAATGTCTTAATATTCAGTCATGTGTTAGAAAGAAACTTTTGGAGATTGGAGGTTAAACTTGAAATATAGATTTTTGAGAAAGAGACTACTTGTATTATTGGTCACTTCTAGCTTTTTGGCTTGATACAAACTCTAAGACATCACCTCTATTTATACTAGTTGCACCTCCCAAACTTATGGCTATGGTTTTGCCAACACATATATAATCTAGTGGTTATAAATGACTCTCTAGAATGTTCTTTACAAATATACATTTTCTCTCACATTCTAGAGAATTCTACATCATACTCTCAAATATCTTCAAAAAGATTTCTCTAGAATATTCTAGTACTTAATGTTTCTAGAAATTAGGCTTTTATTTAGACTAGGCCCAAATACTAATTACCCAAAATCAAGTTTATTTTCAACACCCTCTCTTAAACTTGATTTGTTACTCCAAGCAAACCTCTCAACCTCGTGAAGTCTTCTTTTTTAAGTGGCTTGGTGAAGATATCAGCTACTTGATCATGAGTCTTCACGTACTCCAACTGCACATCCTTTCTTGCGATGCACTCTCTAATATAGTGGTAACGCGTATTAATGTGCTTACTCTGATCGTGGAAAACTGGATTCTTACCCAAAGCAATTGCTGACTTGTTGTCCATAAAAATCTTCGTCGGCTCCTCTTGTGACAAACCCAACTCTTTTAGCATATTTCTTAGCCAAATTGCATGGAAAACGCATAAGGTAGTAGCTACATATTCTGCTTTACATGTAGAAAGAGTAACAATTGGTTGCTTCTTTAACGTCCATGTAAAGGCAGTGTCTCCCATGTAGAACACAAAACCAGTCGTGTTCTTGCGGTCATTCATATCTCCACTCCAATCACTATCACTGTATCCCGCGAGTTTATAATTATCAGAAACAGAATAGTACGAACCATAATATATCGTACCTTTGATGTATTGAAGAATTCTTTTCGTGGCCTTCAAATGTGTGGTTGTCGGTTTCTCCATGTAGCGACTGACAACTCCAACTGCATAGAGAATATTGGGCTTTGTGAATGTCAAATATCGCAAACTTCCAACTAAGCTCTTAAAGAGTGTTGGATCCACTTTTTCTCCTTCCTCGTGTTTTGATTGTTTGATTCCACATTCCATGGGTGTATTGATCGGATTAGAGTCATCCATCCTGAACTTCTTGATCACCTCTTTAGCATAGCCTTCTTGGGTGATTAAGATGCCTTTATCTTCTTGTTTTGCTTCAATGCCGAGGTAGTAAGACATGAGCTCGATGTCGGTCATCTCAAACTCCTTTGTCATCTCTTCCTTAAACTTGTTGAACATGCTCAGATTATTACCTGTAAAGATCAAGTCGTCTACATACAAGCACACAATTAATACATGATTATTTTGGGCTTTGATATAAAGTGCGTGTTCATATGGACACTTGATGAAGTTTCTCTTGTGTAGGTACTTGTCTATTCTGGAATTCCAAGCTCTTGGAGCTTGTTTCAACCCATAAAGTGCCTTTTTCAGCCTCAAAACCTTGTCTTCTTTTCCCTCAACTTCATAGCCTTGAGGTTGTTCAATGTAGACTTTTTCCTCAATGACTCCATTAAGGAAAGCAGATTTCACTTCATTTGATGGATTCTCCAATTGTTTTGAGCTACTAATGAAATTATTAATCAAACTGTTTCTAGTCTAGCAACTGGAGTAAATACCTCATCATAGTCGATGTCGGCTCTTTGACTGTAGACTTTCGCCACTAATCTTGCCTTATATTTTTCGACTTCTCCTCTAGCATTCTTTTTGGCTTTATAAACCCACTTCACACCAATCGCCTTGTGCCCTTTTGGAAGTGGGACTAGCTCTCATGTGTTGTTCTTCTTGATCGCCTTGATCTCTTCATCCATAGCACTTTTCCAATTTTTGTTTTCCACAGCTTCTTGGAAGTTCATGGGCTCGCAATCGGCAAAAAGACAAAAGAGAGTAAGATTATCTTGATTTGTAGTTACCTCATAAAGTTCTTGTAAGCTTCTCAAGCAGTGAACTCTTCCACTTAAACTTTCATCCTCTTGAGAGCTTGTAGTTGGTGAAGCTAGTGGGGTAGAAGGCTCCTCTCTTATTTGTTCCATGTCATATTCTTCAAAGTATGGAAAGAAGTTGTAGTCTTCATCATGTTGTCTCCAATTCCATTCTCCTTTTTCATCAAATACTACATCTCAACAAATGATTGTCTTTCCCGTATCAGGATTGTAGAGTTTGTACCCTTTAGTATTGGAGTTATAACTGATGAAGATGTACTTCTCACTTTTATCATCCAAATTACTTCTCTTTTCATCTGGTATATGTACGTGAGCAATGCTTCCAAAGACTCTGAGATGGAAAATCCCAGGCTTTCTTCCACTCCATGCTTCTTGTGGCGTTTTTCCATATATGCTTCTTGTTGGAGATCGATTGGATAGGTAGACTGCACACGCCACTGCTTCTTCCCAAAACTCCTTTAGTAATTTCTTGCTTTTAAGCATGTTTCTTGTCATGTCCAGAATGGTTCTATTTTTCCTTTCTGCCACTCCATTTTGTTGGGGGGATCTCGGCACTATTAAGGGTCGTCGAATTCCATGGTCTTCACAATACTTTTGAAATTCATTTGATGTGAACTCTCCTCCACGATCAGATCTCATGGCTTTGATTACCAAACCGCTTTCTTTCTCAACAAGGGCTTTGAACTTCTTGAAATTCTTCGAACACCTCTATTTTATGCTTTAAGAAATACACCCATGTTTTTCTTGAAAAATCATCAATAAAGAGAAGGAAATAATTACTTTTACCAAGTGAGCTTGGCTTGATCGGACAGCACACATCCGTGTGTATGAGTTCCAGAGGCTTTGAGCTCTTGAGTTTGACTCTTTTGGGAAGCTTTTCTTGAATTGCTTTCCAAGTAGACATCCTTCGCACACTTGATCAGGGTGGCTTATAGAAGGTAATCATCTCTCCATGTTCTTCCTTGGGAGCGACTCTAATCCCCCAAAATTGAGATGCCTAAAGCGAAGAAGCCAAACCCAAGATGCATCTTTGTAACACATCTTGAGGCATTTCGCTACATCGTTTTGAATGTTGATTACGAACATTCTATTTCTTGTCATTGGCACCTTAGCAATCAAGTTACTTGTATTATCTCTTATAGAAAGGTTATTATCTTTTAATTGAATATCATAACCTTTCTCTAAGAGTTGGCCTAAGCTTAAGATATTACTCTTCATGTTTGGTACGTAATAAAACATTTGAAATAAGTTGATGCTCACCATTCTTCAATCGGATAAGAATGTTACCTCTTCCTTTTACTTCTACCTTAGATTCATCTCCAAAAGCTACATGCCGCTCACCGATTCATCGAGTTCTACGAACATGCTCCTTTTTCCACACATATGGTTACTTGCCCCGGTGTCTAGGTACCATCTATTATCCTTGTTCCATTCGTTTTTCGTGCAAGCCATCAATAAGGTGCCACATTCTTGATTTCTTTCTTCAATATAGTTTTCCTTCTCTTCAACTTTATTGTTGTTAGCAGCTCTACATTCAAATGTATAATGACCAAATTTCTGACAATTGTAACATTTAATGTTTGACTTATCGTACCTTGATCTTGAGTTTCCTTGCCCACGACTTCTTGTTGAGTTTCTTCCTCTTTGAAAGTTATTGTTGTCCTCATAGGGCCTCCAACCTCGTCCTTGACCTTGTCCATGACCTCTTCCTCTTCCTTGATGTTCACCATGACCTCGTCCTCATTGGCTTCTATCATTGTGACTGATTGCTCCAATAGTTGAGTCAACACGCAGCTTTAGTAATTGATCTGTGATTCCTTCCTTCTTCTTTTTCTTTTCTTCATATGCTTGCAACGAACCCAAGAGTTGCTCAATGGTCATAGCCTCCAAGTCTTTTGTTTCTTCGATTATGGCAACAATATGTTCAAACTTTCGATCTAATGATCTTAGTATTTTCTCCATAATTTTTACATCATCGAGCTTTTCACCATTTCTCTTAAGTTGATTGGTGATTGATAAGTTCATTTTACATATATATATTCTATCTTGTTTAGATTGTTTTTAGTTAGTTTTCATATAGTTTTTGAATTTTAATTCTTCATTTTCTTTTATTTTTATAGTTGATCAAAGATTGTATTTTGAAGGTCAAGTTTGAGGACTTTTAGGAGGACTTTTTGTTGAAGATTAAAAAAAAAAAAAATCTCGATGCCCAGGCACCCAAACCCGAGCAGGAACACAGAGAGCCAGCACCTAGGCGCTACGTCGACTGCCCTAACTTAAAATGGGCATCTTTTATCAGTTTTGGTCGTCGAAAATTAGATTTTAGGAGGCAAAAAACAGAGAATAGAAGGGAGAGAACGAAAGGAAGACGACTATACAGTATTTTGGAGGATCCGAGCAATCGAACGAAGCGAGAGCGTCGATTGGAAACTCGTGGAATCACCCGGATTTGTTTCTTTTGCCTTTTTCCTTCTTTTTTTCTTCCTTTCATGACTCCATTGATACTTTTAGCTAGTTTTGTTAATTTTTACATTATGAACTAAGTTTTTCTTTCTAGAGCTTTGATGTAATCGCTATTCGAATTCTATTCTTCCTAGTTAATAGTTGATATTTCAATTTCGTATTTGGTTGTGAAAACTTTTCTGAGCTTAATGCATGTTTAGATTTGACCACTCTTTGCATCGATTTCATGTCATAATTCGAGGTTGAGAGACAAGAATTGTTGATAGATCTGAATAGTTTTCCCTAATTTACACTTGAGATAGAGATATCCTTGTGGGTTTTGTGGCAATTTAGGTTCTACGTTCGTGATAATTGAATTGTTGGAATTGTCATAGAGATATAGGCAATTTACTTTTCAATGAATAGCGTTATTACTTGAGAGAGAATATCGAGTCTATAGGGTAGAACTTGCCAACAATCTAGAAATAGAATTTGCTTCAACTTTTAATGAATGAAGAATAGGAGGAGATAACGGTGAAGTCATAGCTCTAGAACCTATTGCAATTAAATTTAATCATATGTTTTACGTTGTTAATTTTAGAGTCGTATTCCATTCTTTTGCTGTTAATTTTAATTTCACCTATCATCAATTATTCGGTCCTCAGATAAAATTGAAGCTTACGAATTTGGTAGTTGATAGCATTCATTCCCTATGGAGAACGATACTAGTACTCACACTACTATATTACTTGTAACGATTCGTACACTTGCGAATTCGAACAACAGTGATCGTTAAAACTCTAGAGAAATATTCGGAGATGACTTTCCCTTCTTTCATATGCAAAGTTTCAAACTCAGCTCTAAGAGTTTAAAGGCGTACCTTCTCGACTGGGTCCGCTCCCTTGTACTATATTTGAAGCTTCTCTCATGCTTCTTTCGCTGTCTTTACTTCTGAAATCTTCTCAAAAGCATCGTCATCCAATCCTTGATAGATTAGATAGAGAGCCTTCTTGTCTCTCTTTCTTGAGTCTCTCAAACTGTCCCTTTATGTTTGAGAAAGACTACCATCATTTTTCGGCTCGGCATGTCCTTTCTCTACCATCTCCTATACATCTTGCGATCTAAGGAAAGCCTTCATCTTGATGCTCCAATTATCGTAGTTTCCCTTGCTGAGCACTAGGACTTGGAATGGGGCCATGTTGTTACTTGTCATCTTTTTAGAAAGGATATTCAACATGTCTCTGATACCACTTTGTTGGAAAGAAACTTTTGGAGATTGGAGGTTAAACTTGAAAGATAGATTTTTTAGAAAGAGGCTACTTGTGTTATTGGTCACCTCTAGCTTTTTGGCTTGATACAAACTCTGAGACATCACCTCCATTATACTTGCACCTCCTAAACTTATGGCTATGGTTTTGCCAACACATATACAAGCTAGTGGTTACAAATGACTCTCTAGAATGTTCTTTACAAATATACATTTTCTCTCACATTCTAGAGAATTCTACATCATACTTATAGTATTAAATTTCTGTCGACATGTCGACATTTCCATCGATATTTTCACATATCCATGGGTTTGACATCGGCATAAGGAGGGAATCGACATTTCCACTATACCATACAAAATTTATGAAATATTAAAAAAAAATAGCAAGAAAATGTAACTTAATGTGCATATAATATTGTAACAAGTATTTTAATTCATTTAAAAAGTGTAAAATGTTCACTTATTAATTTAAATATTTTTTTTGAATTTTTTGTTTTTAAAATTTTTCCAGAAATATCCATCGACATCGACATTTTATCGATATTTTCATCGACATTTCCATAAATTGAAACTTCGACATTTCCATTGACATTGACATTTTAAACCTTATACTCTCAAATATCTTCAAAGAGATTTCTCTAGAATATTCTAGTACTTCATGTTTCTAAAAATTGGGCTTTTATTTTGACTAAGCCCAAATACTAATTACCCAAAATCAAGTTTATTTTCAACATCATGTTCATATATTGGTACATAAAATAGATTTGCTATTAATCTTTAAGAAAAAAGTTCTGTACTTTGCATGGCTAAATATATATTTTACTCCATAATGTTTAGGTTGTTTTTAAATTTAGTCAATATTATTGTTTAAAAATTTTCATTTTAGTCCTTTATGTTTTAATATTTTTTAATTTAGGTGAATGTTAAAATTAATCTAATAATAAACCTACATTTTATAGTGGTTTGGTGAAATTTAGAGGAACATAAGGTCACTAAGATGAATGTTTCTAAGTCCTTCAAATTCTCAAGAAATTGGTAGACATTTCAATTTTTCTTCTCTTAAATGACATTCTTTTTTCTCTAAATATTTTTTATTGATTCACTAAATATTATGTCACATAAGTTTATTCTCAACCAACTCTAATATTCAACAAAGTTGATGCACTGAATTAAAAAATATAATACACAAGGGACAAAATTTAAAATTTTTAAACAACGGGGACTATTGATTGGGTAGACTAAAACATATATTTAGAAATTTGCATAGGGGACGTTTTGTGTTATCCTTTACATGCTCCAATCAATGGTAGAGTGAAAGGGAGGGAGGAGGGAGGGCCAATGGTTCCCTCTTAGTATGTCATAATTCAAAAAACTATATATTAATTGTGTAGTTTTTCTCTAGTTTGCCCCCTCCCTAAAACTGTAGGATTGAAAAAACGTTGGCCATTCCTAGAAAAATTTTTGGCTTCTCCCCTGGCTCTTATTGTCTGTGATTTACAATTATTCTTTATGATTTAATTGGATTTCTGCAACTAATTTAAATTTGAGGCAAAATAAAATATAAATAAAGACTTTGAACCTCTTCTATGTTACGCTCGATTCTATTTATGGGTGATTACTGTGTGTATTCTTGTGAGCTAGCAACCGATGATGTTTGATGTGTGTTAGAAGAATATGGTAATTTTGGTGATATAACATTTAGGGGTAGAAATTAAATCGTACCTTGAAGACAGGATTCCTTGACTTTAACCGTAGGCCGGAACTTGTACTAAAAAAAAATGTAGGTGGGAACTCACACTTAAAATCATTAGTTAAATTGGAGATGCAAATGTAAATGCTACTATTTATATTTTGTATTACAAAAAGGAAAAGAAATTGTCTTTATTTTGGCTTCATTTATATCTGTAAATTAATATATACAATTATAGAAAGAAGACTAAAAAAATGTCAAAAAAATTTGAAAGACTAAAAAAAATATTTTTGGAAATTAGTTTAAAACAATATTTCGAGTATATATAAATGAATTTGAATTCTTGTTAAATAATTGATAAGAAAAAATTAGGTAAGGACTAATATAGGTCTTTATGTAAAATTGAGAGGTTTAAACAAACATTAATTTGAAAGAATAAGCACTAAAACTAAATAATTATAAACGTTGATGGACAATTTAAAAATAGGTTTCAATCTCATTTTTTTTTCCTAAACTTTTCCAAAATTGTCCTATTTTATGAACTTTCAAAATTTTTATTTTAGTCTCTAAACTTGAATAGTACTCATTTTGATCCATAAATTACAGGCCCCGTTTGATAACCATTTCAGATTTTGGTTTTTGGTTTTTTTGTTTCCTATTTTCGATTTTTGGTTTT
The DNA here is from genome assembly GCA_033996785.1 of Trichosanthes truncata. Classification (NCBI taxonomy): domain Eukaryota; kingdom Viridiplantae; phylum Streptophyta; class Magnoliopsida; order Cucurbitales; family Cucurbitaceae; genus Trichosanthes; species Trichosanthes truncata. The sequence continues at coordinate 41,500,105 of MU867259.1, read as the reverse complement.
CTATTTTTTAAAAACAAAAATCATATATGTTTTATAATTGTTTTTTGGTTTCTGTTTTTAAAAAACAGAAAACTAAACTTGTTTGATAATTGTTTTTTGGTTTTTGTTTTTAAAAAACAGAAAATTAAACTTGTTTGATAATTGTTTTTTGGTTTTTGTTTTTAAAAAACAGAAAATTAAACTTGTTTGATAATTGTTTTTGGTTTTTTTTTTAAAAAAAAAAATAGGAGAGATGAAAATATGTTTTAGAGAAAAAAAATATGTGGAGATATGGAAATAATAATTTAGAGAAATGGAGATAAAAGAAAAATGGTTAAATTATCAAAAACACCCCTGAACTGTAGGTTTGGTTTCAATTATACCCCCAAACTTTGAAAATTTTCATTTTAACCCTTGAAGTTTGAAGTTTGTTGCAGAACAACCCTTAAAGTTTTTTTCCATTAAATTTATAGACGAAAAATGACGTATTTGCATATATTTTGATTTTTTTTCAACGTATATCTTCAAATATGTTCACATAAGCAACAATACAAATGCAAATACATCATTTTCAATCCATGAATTTAACGAAAAAAAGTCTTCAAGGGTTATTTTGAAACAAACTTCAAAGGTCAAGAGTTAAAATGAAACTTTTCAAAATTTGGGGAATAATTGAAACCAACCCATAGTTCACAAGTATTTTTGATAATTTAACTAAGAAAAATATTTAGAGAAAGAATATTAGTATTTAACTACTTATATTTATTATTTAATCCTTTTTTTTTTTTTGCACAACTGTTTAATCAAAATATGACATACCCTCAAGAAAAAAAAAATATGGCATAAAAGGTATTGCTTTAAAATAATAAAAGTTATTAATTACTTGAGTAAAATTAATAAAATATATTAACATTTAAGGGGCCGTTTGGGCCACCAATAACGAGTTGGGTTGGATGGGTTAAAATAGCCCACTCCCTGTTTGGCCCACCAGTTATTATAAACGATGGTTATTATTATCATACCCACTGTTTTTCAACAGTACCACTGTTTTACTCCACACGGTTTTCCACGGTTTGCATCACTTCTCTCTTTGCATCATTATTGCGATATTGGTTTTTGTTCCCATCTACCTTCGTTTTCGCTCTGTTCGTCTTCTTCACCGTAAGGGTTTCTGGTGAGTTCGATCTTTTTTTTTTTTCATCTACTTTGTCATTCGATTTCGTCTGTTTTCCTTCACCATTTTGAGGTTCGTTTTCGATCTCTTTCTCCCAGCTTTTTTGTTGATCTAAATTGCTGAGGTTTATTTTCCTTAATCTCTTGCTATTTTCACTCAATCGCTGTTTTTTTTTCTTGTTCATCCACTTTGTCCTTTGATTTGGTCCATTTTCCTTCACCATTTTTAGGTTCATTTTCGATCTCTTTCTCCCTTTTTGTAGATCTAAATCGATGAGATTTATTTTCCTTAATCTCTTGCTATTTTCACTCAATCGCTGTTTTTTTTTTCTTTTTCATCCACTTTGTCCTTCGATTTGGTCTGTTTTCCTTCACCATTTTTAGGTTCATTTTCGATCTCTTTCTCCCTTTTTGTAGATCTAAATCGATGAGATTTATTTTCCTTAATCTCTTGCTATTTTTTCACTAAATCGCTGTTTTTTTTCATCCACTTTGTCATTCGATTTGGTATGTTTTCCTTCACCAACTTTGAGGTGAGTTTTTGATCTCTTTCTCCCTTTCTATAAATCTAAAACGTTAAGGTTTATTTTCGTTAATCTTTTCTTATTTTTTAACTAAATCCCCGATTTTTTTGCTCCACGGTCGAAACCTTAACCAACCTCCTATTGGTGTCTGTTCTGTTTTTGTTTTTTTTCCAGATTTATAACCTCGACTATTCACTCCCCTTGCCGCTTCGAGTCCTTTGTCGTTTCGAGTCCCTTGCCACTTCTGTTGCCATTCCCTCTGTATTTTCATATCCATTGGTTGTTTCGGTATATGAAGTTGCATGCTCCATTTGATGGAATCGGTTCTGGAATTTCCTGGTAGGGGACATCTGAACAAAAAACGAAGCTTGGTAGGGGGAGCCGATCACTAATGAAGGTTTGTTCTCTTGTCTTTTTCACCGGCCAGTGATGAGTTCCTATTTAGATGATTTGCTGAGATTGGCATGGTTGTGAAATTCTTCATTCTGTTGTTTTTATTTTTTTTCTTCTTGTTGCAATATTTGTTATGATTTAACTTTTGTTCCCTGTTTTTTTGAACATTTCATCACACGGTTGATTTTGTTATGTTTTTTCTTATGAGTTTCCATCGAGCTTATTTGCTGAGATATACATGGATGTTATAAAATCCCTTCGTACTGTTTGTTTTAATATTAATTGCAATTTTTTTTTTACTATCCACTGCAATATTTGTTGCCATTATTTTGGTTTCTGTTTTTTTTATCATTTTGTTATATTTAACGTTGGCTCCTTGTTTGTGGAACAACCATGTTTTCTGAAATTCTATTTCTATGAATGAATTTCGAGAAACATATCTCTGAGGCCGGTCTAAATGAATCAAAAATTTCAATACTATTGTTCTTTGATTTATGGAACAACCATGTTCTATGATATATGCTATATTTTGTTTAGTTGGTGGTTGTGGGTCTTTAATGAGGTGGATGCATTTATTTCCTTATAAAAAATTGTACCACTGCCTCTGTTTTTTTTAAAAGGGATGGTTATGTAATTAATGGGGCTATCTTATCTCATTAGTTCTCTTAAATTTGTTAGGTGCACTAATAAGTGCACCTAACCCTTTGCTAACAACTACTCTTCCATCATATCTTCTTTATATACAACATCACACTTATTCTATACTTTGAGGATAACTCCACACTCAACCTTCCGTGCTCTGTTTGGTGAGTTCTTTCTTACCACTTTCCTATCCATTTCTTTCATATATATGTGTGTGTGTGTGTGTGTGTGTGTCTGGGTGTGCGCTTCATTTATTTTATATTTGTGAATTTCTATTAATATATCTTATCCCACATGTGAAAGGGGTTTACTTACTAGAAATCCTTTTACATTTGATGCCCATTCGCTCATCACCGCCTACAAAAAGGTATTTTTTTTCCACTTGCATGTATTTAAGTTTACAATTGTTATAGATTGGTACTAATTTTTTTTTTTTTATATTGTAGGGTTAGAAAGTACGTCATTCATTGACCCTTTTTGAGGTTCGTTAATTTAAAGCTGAGGATTATTTCGTTATGTATTTGTATGGCACATTGTGTGAACTTTATTTCCTTATGTATTCAAACTAAACATTGGGACACTTGATTTCATTGTGTATTTTTCGTATACTTGAAAATGTGTATGTTTTAATTTTAGAACAATTTGGTCATATGTTATATATGGATTGAAGTACTTATGATGAAATTTTTGCCCTTTACCAAGCATGTGTGCATACAAAGTATTGTTTTTTTTGTTTTTTTTTTGTTTTTTGGATGCAACCAAAAAAATGAAAAAAAATAATGCAAAACAGAAATAATTTTATTTTTAATAAACAAAAAGGGGACATTTTTTATAGAAAATATTGTTTTCTTATAAGTAAAAAAACAAATGAAGTTTGAACATGAAAAAAAAACGACGGTTCAATAGAAAAAATGATGTTTTATTTGAAATAAAATATAAAATGAGTTTTGTATACAAATTATGATCTTGATTGTTACTTAAAACGAAGAAATGAAATTTGGATACAACTAGTTGTAGGCATTTTTTGGATTAATAAACAAAACAGAAATTTAAATGAGACATATGATGTTTTCTATAAATTAAAACATAAAATCAATTTTGCATAAATAGTATGATACTTTTTTTTAATTGAAACAAAAAATGAAATTCGGATACAACCAATTTTTAGTCTTTTGTGGATTAAAAAAAATAAATTTGAATGACAAATATTATGCTTTCTATGAATTAAAACATAAAAACAATTTTACATACATATGATGTGTTTGTTTTCTAATTAAAACCAAACAAAAAAAAAACAAATAGAACTTAGATACAACCAATTTTAGGATTTCTTTGGATTAAACAAAAATAAGAAATTTGAATGAGAAATTTGATGCTTTCTTTGAATTAAAAACAGAAAAATAATTTTGCATACATAATATGATGTTTTTTGTATGACTAAAAAAAATGAAAACAAGAAATTGTACAGTTTTTTGGAGTTAAAAAAAATATGATTTTGTAATTAGAAATATGATGCTTTCTTTGAATTAAAACAACAAATCAATTTTTTCTACATAGTAGGATGTTTTTTTTCCCCTAATTAAAAAAAATGAACTTTGGATACAACCAATTTTAGACTTTTTTGGATTAAGCAAAAATTAAAAACTTGAATGAGAAATATGATGATTTCTTTGAACTAAAAAAGAAAAATAATTTTGCATACATAATAGGATGTTTTTTGTATAATTAAAACAAAAAAATGAACTTTCGATGAGAAATACGATGATATCTTTGAATTTAAAAAGAAAAATAATTTTGCATACATAATAGGATGTTTTTTTGTATAATTAAAACAAAAAAATGAACTTTGGATATCAAAAATTTTGTACTTTTTTGGAGTTAAAAAAAATGTAAAGTGAATGAGAAATGTAATGCTTTCTTTGACCCTAAACTCAACCCCTAAACCCATAAACCAAACCCAAACTTGAAAACCTTAAACCCATAAACTAAACTTAAAAACCATAAACACAAAACTTTAAAACCCTAATCGTAGTTAGTATTTGATTGATTGTCCGTAACTCAAGGATTTATAGATCGTGGGTTGAACCTATGGGAATTAGTTTCCATATTGGATCGCAGTTAGTATTTGATTAGACGTTTGTCTTTCAGGAACCAATCTAAATCGTTTCCTATATTATGGACTCACGGGAACTAATTGCTATATTGGGAGCCTTCACCTCATCACAACATCATTTACTTCTAATATTAGAATTGTATATGAACGACCATAAAAGAATAGAACACCAATCACCCTACATTAGACATCACGTTAGGCAACTAGCATTCTTTCGGCTCATCCACGAGTCTGACTTATGTTGTCGCGAGAGTACAAGAATGGACAGAAGATGTTTTGCCATACTATGTACTTTACTTAAGACAACAGGAGGTTTAGTCGGAACAGAGGTCGTAGATGTAGAAGAGATGGTAGCCATGTTCTTGCACATCTTAGCCCATGACGTTAAGAATCGAGTAGTTCGTAGACAATTTGCAAGGTCTGGTGAGATCGTTTCTAGGCATTTCAACTCCGTCCTTAACGCAGTATTGCAACTACACGATATACTTCTGAAGAAACCAGAGCCGATCACTAACTCATGTACAGATGAGAAATGGAAATGGTTTGAGGTACAAATCATTTTTAAATCCAACAATAATAAAATGTGCGGTCCTCTAGGGTTAATTACGTAAATAAATATTCCATTTATTGTGTGAACGCAGAATTGTCTCGGTGCGTTAGATGGTACGTACATCAAGGTCAATGTTAGTGCCAGTGATCTCCCAAGGTATAGGACGAGGAAGGGTGACATTGCGACCAATGTGCTTGCTGTTTGCAATACGACTGGAGAATTCATATTTGTCTTACCAGGGTGGGAAGGGTCCGCAGCTAATTCTCGGGTGCTTAGGGATGCAATATCACGACCTAACGGACTGAAGGTTCCGAAGGGTAATGAGCACCTTCTTAATTATTAACCATCCTAATACTAGGACAATAGATTCAACGGTTCCACATTGTACAGGATATTATTATCTATGCGATGCTGGGTACCCTAATGCAGAGGGTTTTTTGGCACTGTATAGAGGAGAACGCTACCATCTATCCGAATGGCGTGGGGGAGGGAATGCACCGACTAGTCCAAGAGAATTTTTTAACATGAAGCATTCTTCTGCAAGGAATGTGATTGAAAGGGCCTTCGGACTGTTGAAGGGTAGATGGGCCATTCTTCGAGGAAAATCATACTACCCAGTACAAATTCAATGTCGAACCATCACGGTGTGTTGCATCATTCACAACCTCATCAACCGAGAGATGGGAGAAAGTTCAATGATTGATGACTTGGACGAGGTGGACTCTACTTTTGCTACTATCGGGGGGGACAACATCAATTTCATTGAAACTTCTAATGAATGGAGCTAGTGGAGAGATGATTTGGCCCAACAAATGTTTTCTGAATGGGAGTTACGTAATAATTGAAGTTTTCTTGATTGTTTTGTTATATTTAGGACTTCTTTTATGTTTTTTGGATATTTCTGAATTAACCGTTGCTTTGGAACCACATGTTGTACTATAATTAAGTATGTTATGTATTTTATTTAAAAAAGTAAATGAAGCATTCTCTTACGTTCTAGCTAAACTGTACAACGATGTATATATGCATTTAGCAGAATGTCAGGTGCACCGAGAGCCCCCAAGCACTCATGGACGAAGAACGAGGACACGAAGCTAGTGGAGTGCCTTATGTGGTTGGTCCAGTTCGGAGGGTGGAGATCAGACAACGGGACATTCCGACCTGGCTACTTGATGCAACTACAACGTATGATGAGGGAAAGGATACCAGGCAGTGAAATTTAGTCAAACACCATTGATTACAGAGTTCGAACCCTTAAAAAACAATATCATGCGATTGCAGAGATGCTAGGATCAGGCTGTAGTGGATTTGGTTGGAATGACGAATTTAAATGCATTGAGGTAGAGAAAGAGACTTTCGATGGATGGGTAAAGGTAAGATTGTATAGTCCCCTTATACCTTCTATGTAACATTTTATAACATATACTTTTATCCTCATGCAGGGTCATCCCGCTGCAAAAGGCCTGCGAAATAAGCCGTTCCCCCATTTTGATGATTTGGCTGTTGTCTTCGGCAAAGATCGAGCTACATGAGCATCTGCGGAGACGCCTGAGGATATGGCATCCAATATAGGAGAGCACATGGATGAAGATATTCACCTTGGTGGCTCCCAGGAATACTATGTCCCAATACCGTCGGGGTCAAACCCAGGAATGGACATGGCCCAAGAGGAGATGCAAGGAACACCCACCAGTCGAAACAACGCAGTTGGGAATTCCTCCAGGGGTAACAAGAGGAAACGATCTCCTTATCACTCTGAGATGGTAGATGTGGTACAGAATGCTATGGATATGCAATCGACCCACTTGAAGATGATTGCAGAATGGCCAAAAGAAAAGCGTGCAGTGGAGGTCGAAGTACGCTAAGAAATTGTGAGCCAGCTGTATATGATCCCAGAGTTGAATAACCGGGCCAGAGCACAGGTTATGAATATCCTCTTCCGTGATGTCTTGGCGTCCGAGAGCTTCTTGTCTGTTCCTACAGAGTTTAAATTGGACTACTGCCAGCTCCTCCTCGAGAAAGACGACTGATTAACCCTTCTTCATATAATTTTTTTGGATGATAACAAACCATCTTATCTTTTTTGGAACTATGTATATAGTATGATATTCTTTTGTGCCATTTGGGTGGTGGTTTTGTATTGACAACTATCACTCCTTGAAAACATACATTTTTGTTGTGTACCTATGGAGTTAGAAGATAAGTTGTCATTGTACGTCTTTAAATATGGAGCTTATATAATGAATGATAGCTATTATTTTATGCATCTCAAACTCCAAAATGCTCAACTCATGGAACAAATCTTTTTTATTTCAAATTTGAAATTTTGATATTTAATATAGCATTGCTTGTATAATTAAAAAAAAATTGGAAAAAAATTGTCAGCATAAACACAGCATTTAGAACTCTATGTTAAACAAATCTGCACTCCAACTATTATAACCCAGACTAAAATAATCTGCACTCCAAACACAGACTATTATAACCCAGACTAAAATAATATGCACTCCAAACACAGACTATAATAACCCCACAGATTATTATAACCCCCAGATTATAATAACCACAACTATGATAACCAACTCTGCGCCCCAAACGGCCCCTAAAAGTGCTAAACAAAAGTTATATTGTAATTTGTAATAAGAAAATAAACTTACAAAAAAAAAAAAACATCGCATAACTTTTCAACACACCACCCTAGGCGCCCCTCAACCCCCATCACGCGGTCACATTCTGTTTAAAAAATGGAAATCCGTTTTCAAAAACAAAAAAAAAAATCCATTTTTCATTTTTGTTCATAAATTTTTAAAACGTTTTTTCAATTTCAAAATCAAGAAAATGAATTAGTTATCAAAGACACATGTTTTTTAAATATCAAAAACAAAAAACAAAAAACCAATTGGTTATCAAATGGCTAGTAAATGTGTCTATTTTAGTCCTTTCACTTTCATAAAAATAACTATTTTGGTTCTTGCTATTACTTGTCAATCTAATAACCTCTCACCCAAAGACTAACCAGCTAAACCTCTTAGCCTCCAATACATGCACACATGAATACATTAACACAAATACTCGAAGCTACATCATTTATTAGTTAAAAGAAAAATAAAGATGAGGACAAGAAAAGTAAATTTTCCTTCAAATTAGGGGCTAATATAGACATTTCCAAAAATTAGGTAACAAATGGGAATGAACTTAAAAGTTAAAAAATCAAAATAAATATTTAGAAACCTCATAGACCAAAATGGAAAAATCTTGAAGGTTAATTACAAATTTGGTCCCTTTGATTCGGAGAAAGTTAGAATTAATTTAGTCTCTATAGTTTTAAAAGTTAGAATTTTGTCCTTATGGTTTGATAGAACTTCATGAATAGTCTCTATGGTTTGATAAAATACTCATAAATAGTCCCTACCATTAGAAATATTTATGAGATTTTTATCAAACCATAAGGATTCATTCTAATCTTTAAAACCACAAGGATTAAATTCTAACTTTTTCAAAATCATAAGGACTAAATTTTAACTTTTTCAAAACCATGGGAACCAAATTTGTAATTTAGCCAATTTTGAAATTTTAAATCGAACTTAAAAAATTAATAATTCTTATTTATTGTTTCTTTAAAAAAAAGAAAAAAAAAAAGAAAAAAGAAAAGATAAGGAAGAAGACAAAAGGGCAACTAGTGCGATATTTTCAAGAACATGTTAGAGAAGTCACAAGGGCCACATGTGTTTTTTATAAGGGAACTATAATGGAAGAGTCTACGCAGAGATGAGAGTTCCAAATATCAAAACAAACAAAATTAAGCCCTCAAACCTCAATCCATGGCGTGTTCTTCTTCTCTGTCTTCATCATCATCAACTCACCTTTGGAAATACAACGTGTTTCTAAGTTTTAGGGGCGAAGACACTAGTGGTGGTTTTCAATATCATTGTAAATAGTCCCTATAATTTGATAAAATACTATAAGAAATATTTATGAGATTTTTATCAAACTATAGATATTAATTCTAACCTTTGAAACCATAAGGATTAAATTCTAACTTTTTTAAAATCATAGGAACTAAATTCCAACTTTTTCAAAATCATAGGGACCAAATTTATAAATTAACCGATTTTGAAAATTTAAATCGAACTTAAAAAAATTAATAATTCTTATTTATTGTTTCTTTAAAAAAAAGAAAAAGAAAAGATAAGGAAGAGGACAAAAGGGCAACTAGGGCGATATCTTCAAGAACATGTTAGAGAAGACAAGGACCACATGTTTTTTATAAGGGGACTATAATGGAAGAGTCTACGCAGAGATGAGAGTTCCAAATTTCAAAACAAACAAAAATTAAGCTCTCAAACCTCAATCCATGGCGTGTTCTTCTTCTTTGTCTTCATCATCGTCAACTCACCTTTGGAAATACGACGTGTTTCTAAGTTTTAGAGGCGAAGACACTCGTGGTGGTTTCACAGATCATTTGTACAAAGCACTTGTACAAAAAGGAATTTTTACATTCAGAGATGACAATGAGATGGAAGAAGGAACAGACATTTCTTCAGAGCTATTGGCGGCTATTGAAGTTTCGAGGGTGGCTGTGGTTGTGGTCTCAAAAAACTACGCTTCTTCAAGGTGGTGCCTTGCGGAGTTGGTTAAGATCTTTGAGTGCAAAGAGCAGATGGGAATGAAGATTATGCCAATCTTTTACAAAGTGGATCCTTCTGATGTTCGAAATCAGAGAGGAAGTTTTGAAGAAGCTTTTGTTAAGCATGAAGCAAGGTTTGGAGAAGATAACTTGAAGGTGCTGCAATGGAGGAAGGCTCTGTTTGAGATCGCCAACCTCAAAGCTTGGGTTTCAAATGATCGGTAAACAATTTCCTTTCTCTATACTCCATTCATAACTTACCGCAAATCAAGGGTGTCTTTTGACTTTCGTTTGGGCCATGGCGGTCCTTGCTCCCAAGATCATAGAAGCAATGATGCAGAAAAAAAAGATTGGAATTTGAACTTTTAACTTTTAACAAAACGGATTTGTCCAAACACATGGTTAAGCTGTAACTCTTTGAAACTATCCAATAAAAAAAGTATTGACCCGAAACCAACAAAATATAAACAATCAATTTTTGGTTTGGGTTTGAGATCGATTTCCATATTAAAATTTTGTTTTCTTAAATTTGTATGTCATATCGGAATCGACCCCACTTATAAGTTATACCACGCGTACATCTCTGTTTGATGGTTATTGAATTTTAAGTTATTTTTATTATATTTTTAACATTTTATAGAATTAGTAAATTTGAGTTAAAGGATAGCAATCTTGTAGTTTCGAGAGTTTGACTCTAATAAACCTTGAAGTTCAACGAAGGTCTGTGCATTTTGCCACATTTTATTGACAGTGTAAGAGGGGATGATTAATGAAATTAAAAATTTAAGAGCGTGATTATAACAATCTCATACAGTGACGATAGCAAATTCTTCTTCTTCACCCGTTCGTCCATTATTTTTTCTTTGAGGTTGTTTGGTTCCAAGTGCGTTTATAATAAGAAAACAAAATAAAAAAATCATTAACAAACTTCCTTTTAGACAAAAATTTAAACAAAATTTGTATCCAAAAAAAAAATCTTAAATACAAACTAAACAATAATATAAGAGATTTAATGTGGAAGAAAAAAAAGTTGTTTTATTTTCTAGGACAAATTTTTTTTTCAAATCCTTCTACTAAAATCACCCACTACCTTTTCTTTTCTGGATTTTCTTGGCATATTAATTAGGTCACATGAATCAGAAATCATAGAAGACATTTGTGAAGCAATATTGAGAAGAATCAAATCGACCTTGACACTCATTGGGAAAGACCAACTTGTTGGAATCACTTCAAAATTAGACGAACTTTCTTCTCTTTTGAATCCAAAACCATATGATAATGTTAAAGTGATGGTGGTAGGAATACATGGAATGGGTGGCATTGGCAAGACAACTATAGCTTGGGTTTATTATGAGCAAATCTGTGATGAATTCGAAGCTCATTGCTTCCTCTCCAACGTTCGAGAGAAATTTGAAACCTCTGGCATTACACATTTACAAAGAAAACTCCTTTCAAGAATAACGTTCTCAATGAAGAACATTGACATATGGGATGCTCAAGAAGGCATTGCTTTGATAAACAAAGCAATTTTCGGAAAAAAGATACTTTTTGTCCTAGATGATGTGGACCATTCCGACCATATAAAGAATGTGACACCGGATGAGGATTACTTTGGCTATGGTAGTAGAATCATAATCACAACAAGAAATGCAGATTTGCTTTGTACATTGGGGGTGAAAAGAATGTTCAAAATGGAAGAACTTGAATACAAGGAAGCCCTTCAACTCCTTAGTTTGAATGCTTTTAAGGAAAGATGTCCAAAAGATGGTTATTTGGGACATTCCAACCGCATTGTGACGCTTGTTGGAGGACATCCTCTTGCAATTACAACGTTGGGTAGCTCTTTGCAGAACAAGGATTTGAGTGTCTGGGATAGTGTAATAGAAAGGCTCCAAGGAGGTTGGAGTATTGATGACAAAATTTTCAAATGTCTAAAAGTAAGTTATGATGGGTTGGATGAGGAGGAGAAGGAGATTTTTCTTGATGTTGCTTGCTTCTTCAAAGGAAAGAGAAGAGATGTTGTAGAGGAAATACTTGATGGATGTGATTTCTATGCCAAGAGAAATGTTGAACTTCTCATTCAAAAATCTCTCATAACTCTATCTTATGACAATAGATTGCAAATGCATGATTTAGTGCAAGAAATGGGTCGAAAAATTATTCGTCAAAAACCTGTTCGAGATCGACTATGGTGCCTCAAGGATATAAAAAGTGTGGTAAGATGTCCTATTTGTTGTGATTTTATTTTGATAGATTCTGTTAAATATCGATTTTATTTGTAGTTCTTTTATTTTGAAAAATTGTGTATTGTCTCTCTAGGAAGATTTTTTTTTTCTTTCTTTCATTCTTTTCATCAATTGATTACTAAGTTGTGTTGCACATGCTATTTTAAAATTTCAGGTCACAGAAGCATCGATCCAAAGCATATTTTTTAAGTCCACAAGAAATATTGTTCCGATCCCAATTTTGTTTTCAAGAATGCACCAACTTAGGTTGCTTAATTTTCGGAATGTGAAATTACAAATCCAATCGGAATATTGCATTCCAAGTGAGTTAAGATATTTGAAGTGGAAAGGATATCCATTGGAGTTTCTGGAATTGAGTTCTGAATTAGAATATAACCTTATTGAGCTTCACATGTGCTTCAGCAATTTGAAACAATTTTGGCATGGAGAAAAGGTAACAATCTGATCCAATGAGCTGTAATGTGATAGAAGATTTTTTTTTTAATTTTATTTTATTATGATTATTATTTTTTATTATTTTTTAAAAATTATATACTGGTTTAAATAATGTTTTAGTCCCTAATATTTAGATGTTATTTTCTTTTTCAATCTAATCTCTATTGTTTAAAAAGTTTCACTTTAGTCCCTTATATTTTAACATTTTTCAGCTAAATCATTTCTTTTTGAGGATGTTAAATCTCCTAAGCTTACATGTACGATACTAAATGAGTTTTTGTTCAATTTTGAAGGGAGAATGAATTTGCCATCTAGTAGAGAAAATTAAGTTGAAATTTCGATTGATTTCTTAGAAATTTTGAGGAGTAATTAGATTAGAAAATTTTCTCCTAGGGTGTCTAATTTCTGGTCTAAAACTTTTTCAACTCATTATATCATGGTAATTAGTTAAGCTCACCTTTGACTACCGTTAACATCCACCAGTCTAATTGAAAAATATTAAAATATGTGGGATTAAATTGAAACTATTTAAATAATAGAGACTAAATTGGAAAACTACTCAAACATTACAGACTAAAACATATATTTAGCCTAAATATATTATATCTCAAGAGTTTTAATGTGACTTAAATAGTACTACATACTTGTGTGAGGTTCTTGGAATCCGAGTTAATTTTGAACTATTTTCTTTTTGGTGCCATAGAAATAAGTGGTTTTTGGTGTAGTGGAATTTAGTTGTGCTGAAGAGGAAAAGGAAAAAAAAAAAAAAAAAGGAAAAAAGGCAAAGGACCGTTTGGTCATGTGTTGAAAGTTTGGGTTCTTGTAAACTTTGCACGGATCATGAAGATAAATGAGTTCCAAGAGCTTATATTTACGTAAGTTGTGTGTATGAATCGTAAGTTTGTGATCTATAAAAATTTTAATGTGATGGATTATTAAGCGAGGTTTAGAAGTTTAGGTTTATGTAATAGTACGGGTTTGAGAAGCTTAAGTTCATATAGTCTATGTTTACATTATAAAAAGAAATAAGCTTTTGAGAAGGTAAGCTTGATAAATACCATAGGTTTGAAATTCCTAAAAATTACTATGTAGTTTACGTGTGGGTTTTAGAATACCTAAATTTAGAGTCAATTTGAAATGACTTTCTAAATGCTTAAATAAGTACTTTTAAGTAGTTGGAAAGTCATTCCAGCCTTATATAGCACGTATAGATTAGCAAAACTTAACTTGAGATAAGTGCATACATCTTTGTAAAATACTTTGATTGATAGTTAAAAATGACTAGATTCTATAACTTTGTTGATGTGAACTCTCTTCTTGCAGTATTTGGAGAAGTTAAAGTATATCAAGGTTAGCCATTCCGAGAAGTTATTCAAAACTCCAAACTTCACACAACTTCCAAATCTACAAGGATTAGATCTTGAAGGTTGCACTAGTTTAATCAACATCCATCCCTCCATATTCATTGCAAAAAGACTAACTTTTCTAAGTCTGAAAGATTGCATCAATCTCAGCAATCTTCCCCGCCACATTACCATAGAGGTTCTTGAAGTTTTAATTCTATCTGGTTGTTTGAAACTCAAGAAGATCCCAGAATTTAATGGCAACACAGATAGATTACTAAAACTCCATCTGGATGGCACCTCCATAGCGGACCTAACTTCATCAGTTGCGAGTTTGAATCGCCTGAGAGTACTAAGTTTAAAGAATTGTAAGAAGTTGGTCAACTTTACAATTGCCATTGACAGGCTACTGTCCATTCGAAGGCTTGACCTCTCTGGATGTTCAAAGCTTGGAAACCTAAAAGGAAAGTTGGATGATGGTAGAAGTGATAACATCAAACGGTTAATCCTAGGATTCTACAAAGCTCCGAGCAGCGGTGTTTTTGGGATCCAGTCATTGTTTGGTCTATACTCTCTTACAGTATTGATTCTTAGCGATTGCAACATCAAAGTGATTCCAGAAGCAATTGAGTGTTTGGTGTGTTTGAGAGAGCTGAGTCTAAGTAACAATAGCTTCTCTGAGCTTCCAGCAAGCATAGCTCGGCTTCATAATCTAAAAGCCTTGAACGTTAATGGATGCAAGAAGCTTATGCAGGTTTCACAGCTCCCGGCGATGATTCTGACGTTGAAGATGAAGGATTGCATTTCACTGCAAACAGTTCCAGACATTTCGAAGATGGACCATTTATATTACATAAGAGAAATAAACCTGCTAAATTGTTGCCAATTTGCTGATAACAAACGAATCCAATGTTTGCTCACTTCTTGGATGCAGGTTAGTTTGTTCAAGGTGGATTTCATTTATTTTATTTTATTTTTCTATCGGATTACAAATTTAGTTTCTAAAACATAAACGTTTATTATGTTATGTCTGTATTAGAAATAATAAGGTGATGCCAATCAAACAAATGTAATTTAATTTTGTCTGATAATGACATAAAAAAAGTAGACAACTGAAGAAAATAGAATGACACAATCTATAAAGGAAATTTGCCATTTTATTTTACATGTGCAATTTTATCTAGCTACCCATTTCTTTATACTATGTATTAGTCATATTGTCTGAAATGCGAGTCGGTTTTCGTCTCACATCATTAGAGAGTTGATTGAATTTTTAAAAAATTTAGAGATTAAATCGCAACTAAATTTGAAATTAAATTTCTTTTCTTTTTTTTTTTTTTTAATGTCACACTCTCTGATTAGTACGTGGATTTGATAACATGCAGAAGATGTTCTTCCAGAAAGAAAAATTCAGCATTATGATTCCTGGGAGTGAGATTCCAGATTGGTTTACAACAACTAAAATGGGGTCTTCAATCAGTGTTAAGTGGGATCCAAATGCACCAAATGCCAACAAGATTTGCTTTGCTTTGTGCGTTGTTTTCGGTCCGACTAACCAACAAAATATCACCACTACTTCCTTCGCAATTATTGCATCAATGATTTTAAAAACACTTGACGACTTAGATTGGGAGGACGATGCTTGTGGTCATGGATTCTTGGATTTAGGGATGAAAACGTCAGATCATATTTGGATGTTTGTTTTGCCTTGGACCAAGTCCATGTGGAACGAGATTAACAAATGTAGAGAGATAGAGTTTCGATTTGATCTGAAGGTTATTCAACATCACTCTATTCCCTTAAGTATCGAGTTGAAAAAGTGTGGTGTTCGTTTGATTACTATGGAAGAAGAGAAGGAAGACGTTGTACGATATGAAAATCATACTCTCTTAAAGAAAGCATTCAATTTGTGGAAAACGAAGGCAGAAGTGTACAGAAAAAGACGATAGCAGATGACTTTGATTTCTAAACAATTGACAAATCAATTATTGGATCAACGTTGAATTTCTTTAGAGCTATAAAACTAACTTACCTTTTGAACAATTGAGAAATCAATTACTATTGATTAATGTTATTGTATTATAGTAGTATGAATCTCTGCAATGAAAATTATATGCTACAAGTGTGTGAGTCAAGTTTGGATACATTGATCAATAAAAGGAGACTTTCGTATTTTAGATTGAATTTCTAGCTCATTCAAGTACCCAGATACTATCACTCGAATTTATTTATAAAAATCAAATCAATTCAAAATGAGAGAATAAATCAAAATGCAAATAAGCAAACAAGGCTAATTTGGGGTTCAAGGAAATTATTTTCACAAACTGGTTAATACAAGTCAATAAAACAAAAAAAGTCATGACTAAGCAATCATTTATTCTATAAGTAAAGAATGTGTATATTTTAACTCTAGGCTAAAGTGCGCTTAGTTCAACAGTAATTAACATGTACCCTCGACCAAAAGGTCGCAGGTTCGAATCTCTTCACCCCAAATGTTGTTGAACTCAAATTTTTTTTTTTAACTCTCTCCTCAGCACAATTTAAACCTCTTTACAAATGATGAAATTAGTGTCCCTATTCAATTTCATTAATAAATTTTTTTTAAAAAAAAAACCTTAAGTCTACTTCTTTTAACCACCTCTAAAGAAATTCTAAAAATTCTGATCTTAGAATTACTTCATTCATGCATCTAAGTTCCAATCTAAACCATTTTCCATGAGTGTAAATTCAAATCTAAAATTACTTAATACATGATTAAAAGATTAAAAGCAGTAAACACATAGTATATACATAAATTTAACAATTAATACTCAATCAATGTAAATCCGTAAATCAACTCATAATAATCAATCCCAAGGAAAAAGACAATTTTCTATTCATAATTGATACAATCATGATGGAAGCCTCAGAGTCCATACCTCCCTCGTTGATAACCACACTATTTAAGATCTTTTGTTGTGAATTCAGATTTCTATACCTACTTCCTTTGATTATATCTTGCTACAGTGAAATTCAAATGTTGAGTAAAGTGAAGCCCAAAACAATTTTAAAAGCCCATATACTCAGTTGGCCCAATTTTTTTCTTTGACTTTAATTAACCTAACTTGTTCAAGTGGGCAATCGTGGGTTGTTTTACAATATTAAGGTTGAAGAAAAAAAAAGTGTGCGCAGTGGCTGTGTGTTGTTTTGCGAAAATAGAAAAGAAAAAGCAAAAAGTCGTGGGTCTTGTGTTTTTTGAGAGAAGAAGAAAAAGACCAAGAAGTTTGAGGTGCTTTTCTTAGGATTTTTTTGCAGGAGCATTTTCTCTCCATTGAAGAGTTTTGAGAACTTATTATAGAGTGATTCATGAGCCTTTTCCTTGAGAGAAAAATGAGAGAAATCATTCTAAAGAAGTTGTAAATTATTGTATTTTCTTCCTTGACATTTTAAAGGAACCTGCATTGGTAGCAAAGAACTGAACATAACCCACATTGGGTGAACCAGTATAAATCCAGTGTCAATTTCTCTTCCCTTATCTTTTTTTATTATTGTTTTTGTTGCTTAGAAGTTTAGGTTGGTTTATCTACTCTTTTAAGCTAGCTTATGAGTTGATTGTTTATTCCGCAACATTTGGAACCAAAACCTGATCTGTGATTTAAATAGAATATATATTGTTTGAATCTAGTTGGTGAATTTAGATTGAATATATTTTATTGCCTCTAAAATCAAATATATTTTAATTAGGTGTCAAATTAAAGCTTATTGAATTAGATTTCAAATGGTGTATGATTTATTCAATTTTATTAAGTATTGTGAAAGTTACGACTTTTTGAGTGAACATTGCTCTTGTCATAAACTACTGTATCCGAGGTTGTTTTTTCTGCCAATTTTGATTGCATTTATCTACTGACAACTTTCATGAATGTAGTCAAATTGGGTACCGTTTTAAATTTTTTTGAAAGATATTTCCAGCAATATTAAGCACACACCCAAAACTGAGTACTGGATAAGAAGTTATTATTAGAAGATTGAAGAGTGTCTAGTCCAGAAACTTTCCATTTTTTGTTTTTCCTTTTTTGTTTCTTTATGTATTCTTGGAATTTGATTCATCCTTTAGGACTTATTGTTAGATATCGATCAAATATTTAATTTGTTTTTTCAAAATCAGAAACATATATTACTCTGCAATCAAAGCCAAATTGGCTACAGACAAATTTCTCCCATTCAGGGATACAGTTCTTAGAAGACTTAACAACCAACTAGGAAATTTTGAAACCCATAAGCCAGATTGGTTACAAACCCCGCATTATGCTAAATTATGAGCAACAACATTATGATCGCAAGAAAATATGAAAAAAAGAAATCTGCTGGAAACTCTGCATGATCATCTTAATAACCCGAATAACTGTATATGTCTTTGTAATAATATTGTCAATACCATTTACCATATTCCATTTGCTATGGAATCCAAAAACCAAGATGATGCCAAAAATCCATCTCTTCAGCAAGTTGAATCCCTTCTAATATTGCAATAGCCTCCGCATCTGTCGAACTAACAGATAGAGGTTTATGACCAAACATAGCTGCTAGAGCTTGACCCTCCTCATTTATGATTAAAGCACCAAAACCCATTAACACACTGGTATCTTGACAAGCTTCATCCACAAATAATTTATAGCACCCATCACCATTATGATTTCCTTTGTCCTCATCTAAACGATGTATAGGGACCATACGCAGATTTTCCTGGCAAAACTCTTCCATATAACCCCAAATCCATTCACATCTCATCTCTAGTTTTGGGATCCCTGTATTATGAACTACCTTATTCTGATCATTTCAAATCGCCCAAGCAGCTATACATACCAAATCAAAATCCATCCTTGATAACCTCTTATTAATCCCCAAACACAAACCAATGATTACCATATTTGGATTAGAAAAATCTTGTACACTTGTTAATAATAATCTCGATAATCCCTTGGCACGTTTACACCCAAATAAAACATGCTCCATAGTTTCAGGCTTCTTACACAAATATGGCATAAAGAAGTAATATGGATATTTCTCTGACGCAAATTTACTCTAGTTAGAAGACAATTATGAATAGATCGTCGTACAAAACTGCTTAACTTTTGCTGGTATTTTGAATTCCATAACTCTTACACCAGTCCTTACAAGCATTTGAACTTGATGACACACCATTCAAAAGGGATAGCGTCATAGCTTTATACCCACTTTTCACTGTGTATTCTCCATACTTATCAAAATGCCAAATCCAACTGTCTGGCCCCCCTGATAAACTGATTGGGATACTACATATAAACTTCACATCATCTTCACCAAAACTTTGGTTTAGTTTATTTTCACCCCATTGTAAAGAGGGAGTAAAATAATCTTTAACCAAATGTTCACTAAAGTTTTGATTAAAGTGTAAAACTTTGAACGTCACTGGTCTGGGTAACCAAGGATCTTTAGCTGCCCTTATCAATTTCCCATTACCAACTCTCAAACGTAATCCTTTCTCAAGCAACTTAAGCCCCCACATAAAGCCCTTCCAAAAATATGAGTTAGAAGTGATAATGGATGCATTAAAGATATCCGAATTTGGAAAATACATACCTCTAAGTATCTGCGCAGAACTCGCTAAACCTATTTTGCAATCAAAGCTAGATTAAAACTTGCAAATCTTGAAAATTTAAACCCCCTACCTCTTTTGGTTGACATAACTTCTCCCATCTGTTCTAATGAATTCTACCTTTCTCTGCTGTCAAACCCCACCAGAACCTAGGAATGAGTTTTGGGATATGATCACAAAAAAAAATTGGCAGCCTAAAGCAACTCATAGCATAAGTTAGGATAGCCTGTGCAACGCTTTTAATCAAAATTTCCTTGCCTCCCACCAAAAAGAACCATCTTTCCAACCTTCAAATGTTTTCCAGATCCTATCTTTAATGCCCCAAAAATCAAACCCTTTACATCTAACTCTGATGCTATTCTAAGTGATTCCTGAATGCTCATGGGTGAACAAGATTTACCAGTGAGCGGCGATTGTCTTCTTTCTTGTGAAGGAGCCTTCCTCTCCTTCCAAACCTTGCTAGGTGAGAGACCGATCAGAGCTGAACCACCTTTTCCCATGTACCTTAGACTCTGCCCATATTGTAACTGAGAGCTACTATTACCTGCATTCTTGTAGACTGAGTTACATTTCTTAAAACCATGGACGATTATCCCACAGTGGACACAAAAGTCTAGAAGTCTTTCATACTTAATCGGAATCCAAGACCCTCAGATTGGACCATCCAAGTTGAGCTTAACACCACGATGTAGCAGTTTTGTGATATCGATTTTAACTCGAACTCGAAGACTAATCCCCCATTGATGTGCTCCATTTCCCAAATCGAAATCCTCAAACGTACTAACGACGTTTCTCAAACGTTCTGCCATACTTCTATTGAAATAGCCCATTGGAAGATCCAAAAGATAGATCCAAAAAGCCACATTTTTTAATTCCAAATCTGTTGGTTTAGTAAAAGCCAAAGGTTTCTCCAAAACCATCAGAATTTTGTCAAAAAACCATGGACCTTACTTGAGTATTCGGATTCCATCTTCTTCAGAACCAAACGAAAACACACACATATTACTCCCAAAGATATCAACACCCAAACGCGCTTCAACCTTCCAAGCCGTTGTAAAGATGTTACTAATTGTCTCCCCATAAATAATCTTGGGCGATAATAATTTCCCAACAAGACAACAACCTAGAAACCTACCTATATCTTCAATAGCCCCTCTATCTAAATCCACAAAAATCTCTTCTTCCTCAAAAGTCAACCTAAGTTTCTCTCATCCCTCTACCAGATCTTCATGACTCATTTCAAAGAGACCAAACTCAACCCCCAAATAAAGAAAAAAAAAAGGGCCAAAACAGGAAGAAGAAAAAGCTTAGTAAAGAGTTGTGTACCTGAAAAGCTTAACAGAGCACTAAATAAATAACTTTCCTCACCTACTGAGTGAAAATTATGTGGACATTCACCTCAAAATCCACCAAGTGATCGTAGCCTTTCGTCAAATTCGTAGATGATTACTTTCGGAGCTATCGCTTCGAATAGCTAGCCAGAAAATTTTCCTATCGTAAATCTTGAGATCTAGATCAAGAATGTCTTGATGGACGAAACCTGCCAAAATAATGGTCGGAGATCGCCAAATTGATGGTTGGAGATCTCTAAATTGATGGCCAGAAATCGCCAAAGATTAACTTATGTTCATAATATTTAATGTCTTAGTTTTATTGCCTTTTTTATAGCCACAGAAGACATTTTAGAATTTTCTTAAAAAAATTTCCATAATTGTTGCGTTATTTTTTAGTGCTCACAAATATCTGCAAGTGTACGATGTCAAGTTTTAATATAGCGATAAGTATAAAGTATCGTCTTCACATGGATTAGTTTTCTTTAGATTAATTAAGTACCATAGTTACTTTCACTAAATTTTATTTAGAGAACCTAACTTTGAAGTAAGAGAAAATTAAAGTAAACTAAACTAAATATGTACATACTTTAGAGTCCAATTTTGAGAGACATGAATGATTGATTAAATTATGCCCAACTTTGAATTGATTAAAGAATTGAGTTACATGCAACGATCCTAAGCTAAGAATTACTAAGCTATCCAATTGACTCTCTCAAGCCCAATTGAACTCATGTAGAGGAATAAATCAACCTCTCGGTCTATTTCTACTACTAAGCATGGCATTAAGACATTCTTTTAAGGGTTCTAGCATTAACCTATCATTCTCATGCGATACTCATTCCCATCGTGATGTCCTGCGATCTCGAGCTTCGAGTTTCCTCCTTAGCTCTCCAAAGGTCTCCTCTAGGTCCCATGACAATGTAAAAGAAATTGAGTTTAGGGTTTTTGGTCTCTCAAAACGTCTCTCAAAACGGCTCTCCTATCACAAATGAAACATTTTTCTTTTATAGACATCGAGACAGTGTTGCAACGCTAGGGGCAGCGTTGCAACGTTATCCTCTCGAATTAAGTAAAAAAGGAAAAAATCATTTGGGATGGCATTGCAACGCTTTGGATGGTGTTGCAATGTTATGTCTACTACATTCCAAGGCTTAAGGGCTGCACATAT
Organism: Trichosanthes truncata; assembly: GCA_033996785.1. Classification (NCBI taxonomy): domain Eukaryota; kingdom Viridiplantae; phylum Streptophyta; class Magnoliopsida; order Cucurbitales; family Cucurbitaceae; genus Trichosanthes; species Trichosanthes truncata. Next base: position 41,477,961 of record MU867259.1, on the reverse strand, counting down.
GGCGTTGCAATGCTATAGGTGGTATTGCAACGTTGTACTCTTGGGCTCACAAGCTTGATTACTTCTCTTCAACACTTGGATCTTCAAATATAGCTCAATTATGCTCCAAATTCGTCCAAATACTCCTCAATGCTCCAGTTTTGTTCCAATTGCTCGGCTTCTACAAAATATACATAAAAACACATCAAAGCACACATATCCATAGCAAAACTAGCACTATACTAAGCATAGAAATAGCACACTTATGCGTGCTATCATTAAGTATTTTCAACTTACATTTACCTTATTTGCTTCCACCTTGGTTATACATAAACCAAGAGTGCTTTGTATTTTTAGCAAGTTGAATTTTAATAGAGTGTGTGTTTCGAAAGTTGCCTCAGAGCATGTTTGAAGCATTCAAGTCTTGGTTGGTCATCAAACTTGTGAAATGTTTCAACCTTGACTTAAGAACAAATTCTCTTTTTTCTTTTGGTCATTGACCATAAAGTAATATCTAACTCTCACCTTGAGTCAATTTCAATTTGATATTATGGTCTTTTGGTTTTTGTAGTAGAGTTCTGTATAGTTGTGTCATGTGTGCCCACAGTTGCTAGTGCCAATTCTACTAGGTTTGTATCAATAATTAAGTGTGAACAACAAAGTTTGAAACAAAATCTCATAGTGAAATCACACAAGACAAGGAAAGGAGAAGAAACTAATTATGTTGTGCTAATTATTCGTCCTCGAATCAAACTCCACGATATGGAGCTTTGAAAATCTCTTTGGCCTCCAAATTTGTTTGATTCTCAATCTACTCTCTTCCTCCTTGGTTACCTCTTCTTGCAGTGTAGGCATGATTGCTTTTATAAAATTACACAACACCATTGATACACTAGGGATAGTGTTCAGTATTGTATTCTAATTGATGCACGTGCTCTCATTTTGTAGCATTTCAATGTTATGAGCAAATGTTCATAAGCTTTCTATATGTGTTTTGCTGCTTGTTATGAAAGAATCAAGATACTGTGGACGGGGGTAGATCCACGTTGGGATTAGAAAGGGCACGTGCCCCCCTAACATTATAAGTGTACGACCCTAACCCATAGGACTCTCTAAATGCGGAAGCACGACTGAGTTACCTCGCTCATGCTCGAAGTTTCGGCAGCATGAAGTCGTAACTACGAGAAAACCAAATTTTTAACAACTTGATAAGAATAAAAACACTTCTAAATTCCAGATAAAACACTCATCATCCAACAAATTACGACAAGATATGCTGAGCTCAACCATCAGACACAAGAATCTAAGAAACTCTACCCAAATACACATAAACAAGAGATATTTAAACTTTACAAACCAACACTACAACAAAGAACAAAACTACAAAACTAATAGCTAATACAAGGAAATGAAATTTGGTGGAGTCTCCATAGCCTTGTCAAGTCATCGCTTCCATCACTCGCCTCGAGAATGTGCACCATCTGTAAAACACAAACAATGTAGCACGAGTGAGTATAAACATACTCAGTAAGTAGCCCACTTAAGGGTCCAAAATTCGAATCAATACAAAGGAGAGCATCGCCCTAACTATCATACTCCAGCTCAAACTCAAACCCAAACATTTACTTCAATTAGCTAAGTGCCCTCTCACTTTATCCAAAGCCCACCCCTCTCTAGTATTGCCTCATGCTACACCTGCGAGTCATGTATCCTAGGTCCAATGCAGTGAAGGAAAGCAACCCTCACGTTCATCACAATGGGGGAATCGCCCCCTAAGTTAGCACACAGACAATAAGGGAAAGCGACCCTTACGCTCATCACAATAGGGGAATCGCCCCCTAAGCTAGCACGCACCGTGAAGGAAAGCAACCCTCACCCTCAATCACAATGGGGGAATCGCCCCCCTAAGCTAGCACACAGGCAATAAAGGAAAGCAACCCTTACGCTTATCACAATGGGGGAATCTGATAAGCCTTAGAATTAAGGCTTATTTAACTCTCAATTGCTTAAAATATTCTTGTTTTGACTTAAGATCATTTGAAAATAGTGGAAGATTGCTTGAATTTAAGGAAGAAATGAATGTGATGGCATTTGAAATAGATTTCTAAGTAAATTGTTCTTGTTTGCAGAAATTGTGGAAATTGTAAAATTAGATTGCAAAATCGGGGTTCTGCAATTGTTTCTGGAGCAGTGAATGTAAAAATTGCAAAATCAAATTGCAAAATCGGATTCTGCAATTCTGGACAGCAGAAATTTCAAGGAAAAACGAAAAAAAAATTGCGCTAAACCCATTTATGGAAAACCAAATTATTGCCTGATTTGGTGGAATTGGAGCACGAAATTTGGGCAATCTTCAGCCCTAATGGAGGCCTATAAATGGGGAAGAAGAATTGGAGCTAAGCATCGGAATTGGGAGGCAATTTTAGAAATCAATTTTGTGGGTTTTTGCAACAACAAAGAAACCCATTTATGGAAAATTCAATCTCGCACAAATTAAGGGATTGGAGCGCGATTTTTGGAAAATTTCAACTCTAAGAAGATCTACAAAAGAGGGGGGAAGAAGCTAGAAGAAAATAATTCAGATTTTTGGAGCGATTTGAATGATCAATTTCGTGGGTTTTAAGTTTTTCTCCGGAACCTCTGTTTTTCGTTCTTCTTCTGTTTTTAGCCAAGAGATTCACTTTTAATCTCGGTTTTTCTTCCATTTTGTATTTTGGAGAGATGCTTGAACAATTTCTATTCTTCAATTGATGTATTTTTGAATTAAGTTGGAGTTTAATTTCAAGATTTAGTTGGTGGGTTTCCTTGTTTTTATGCACTCTATTTTTTTCTTGCTGGAAGTTCTTAGCCAAGAGTTATAGTTGTTGTTTCCATATTTCGTTGAAATTTCTTTTATAATACCAACTGGGATAGCAATACCCATTCATTGTTAGCTTGATTTCTTCATTTATGTTTCAATTTTAGTTAATCAAAATTTTGTTTTTCATTGGGTTGTTAGCATTCTATCATAATCTAATATTTTTCTGCACTTTCCAATTGCTCAATCCGATTCAAGTTCACTTGGGTTGTTAAGACTAACCATCTCCTAATTTGGGTGAAGGTTGAGTTGATTGGAATGGAGTAAGTGATTAACTAATGTTGTTGCATGAGTTCCCATTTAAGTTGGTTTCGTCCTCTGTTTTGGGTCAAGTTAGCCTCTATTGGAATGTCTAAATCTTAATTCCTTGGTCTTGAGTTTTTGATTAATTTCTCATTGCAACCCATTTTCTTGAATTCATGTAGTTGCCGAAAATAACATTACAAATTTTTATTTTTAATATGAGCTAAAGCTTCTTAGGGGGTTCAAGGATGTGAATTCCTTAAGAAGTAAATGTAGCCAAAATTTCAATAAAAACCAAGCCTATATCTCAATTGTTTACTTGTGTTGATTAAAATTTCGTTGAGATCCTAGATTGATCAACTAGGGTATCAACTCAAGCTTAGATCTAATACCGACAGGGTTAATGACAAGCGGATTTCACACAAGTGATGAAGAAAAAGAGCTTAGACATAAGCCAATTCCTTACCCTAGACATAGGGATCAAGGACTCCAAAACCCATAAAATTGTGAGCCAAATTATCTAAGATAGAGGAACTATAGACATATAGGTCTCTCACTTAGCCTCCTAAACCTAATTTCAAGGTAAATAGGAGATGCAATTTTGGTTTACAATTGAGTGTGGAGTAGGTTGGAATTGCAATTTTAGTTTGCAATTACGACTTAGGGCAATGGCATTCTTGAGCCTCATCTTTATCTAGAATTCTCTTTGCAATTTCATTTGCTAAGTTTATTTAGTTGTTATTCCAATATTGCCATTTTAGATTCTACAATTCAATTCTGCAATTTTTATTTATTTCGATTATTGTCATTTTCAGATTCTGCAATTAGATTATGCAATTTTTATTTTTCACCAACACACCAACCCAACTTTGTTTTTGCATTTTTAGTTTTCAAATTGCCATTTTCCTTTCATATTTGCTTGACATTATTTTTGTTACTCCGTTCCCTGTGGGATTCGATACTTGGTACTCATATACCATTTTATATTACTTCGATTGCGTGCACTTGCGTGTAACAACCAATCAGAATCGCCCCCTAAGCTAGCACATATTGTGAAGGAAAGCAACCCTCACCCTACTCACATCAAATCAACCTAGAGTTACAGACTAGCCCAAGAGAGATACAAGGTCAGGTGGCACTAATCTAACATGTTTTTGTACTTTCGCAAAGCTTTTAGAACCTCTAGGGTAATCCACCATACCAAACTCATTCATCATTTTCGAACCACATTCACAACCTGGCCCGAAGTTCACAAGCACATACAAAGGGAATCGCCCTCTAATCCGCACAAGCAAAGAGGAAAAATAACCCTCAAGCCCTTTCATACATTTACAACACCTTACGCCTCATATTTATATATATATATATATATATATATATATATATATATATATATATAGGCGAGACACAAATCCTAACGGACCATTTCGAATGGCTACTTACTTTCTAGGCTAGCACCAAGGTAACCCACTTCTCATTCTTTTAAGAAGTTACTAGCAGCATATAACCCAGGCCCACACCTCAACAAACAACAGCAATCGCATCATTGTGGCCTTTCGCTATAGACCACATCCACAAATCTCGAGTATCAACTTATGCCCCAGTACCAGCATTCCTAAACTAGAACTTTACATAACTAAGCCCATACATGTGCTAGCGGCATATAGCCCTCCATCCCTTTAATCCAGAATTCAGTCCCCTAAACACGCTAGAAAAATCAGGATGACCAATAACCCTCCACTCACATTCGAACCCATCTGAAACACGTTAAACATGCCTAAACACTTACAAACATTCAGTTTAACACAACTATCCATACATTTATGCTTACAGGGGAAACTATAATCAAATTCATTCATAATGTCGGGCACATATTCATCCATTTGTTTGTAACTTTGAATCATTTAACGAGAATAGCAACAAGTTTAGGCAACCTTAAACCTATCACGATAATTTCATATTAATTTAACCAACCGTGCCATCTTCCACATACCCATATTTAGGCAAGCATGATTATTCACAAATCACCACAAACATGCCCAAACTAATCCAATTACAACCTTGGGTAAATTCTTAAAGTATTTCATATGCTAACAATAATAAACTCGAAACTTTAAGCCCCTATTTCCATTATAGCCACAACTTAGGCCATTTTAGCTCAAGACTACTTCCGAACAAATCCACTAACCATTACATACTTCATAAACACATTTTTCAAGCATGCTTTTAAAATTTACAAATTATAAAACATACATCAAATTCAAATAGGAACTTAAAGGCCTAAATCCAAATGACTACTTACCTTTCCAATAGTGAGTACAAGACAATTTAAAACTTCTTCGCCTAAAAACTCCTTTGCACCACCCAAAACAGTGCTAGAAGTTGCTAGACAACAGCTCGAATCGACCCGAACTCGCCCAAAATGGCCTTTAGACGCAATGGGTAATCCTTAGATTTTGAACTCGAATCGCCACTGAAATTGACTTTGAATAATTTGATTTCATGAATCCAATACCCAAATGCTATGGGTAATCTACTTCGAATCGGAACCAAACAAAGCTGTACAATGCCAAGCTCGCCAGAAAAAAAAATCGACTTTAAAACAGCCTCCTCCTTGCTAGCTGTGCAGAACGGGCGAGAGGGAGGGAAGAGAGATGGCGGTTGGAGTTGTGAGGCGGCGGCAACGCAATGCAGGGACGACGAACGACTGGTGGTGTTAGGTGCTGAACAACGACAATGGGGCTGGGCATAAGCGTCGGTCTGGCGAATGGTGGCAAGCGTTCCGACAAGGGGATCTGACCAGCTACGGAGCTACATGAGGAAGAAGAAGAAGAAGAAGTTGCTGCAGTTGGAGAGCGAAAGAGAGAGAGAAGATAAAATGGAGATGGTTTCTATTGGGGAAGAGGAGATGATGAAGAAGAAAAAGAGGAAGAAGAAGATAAGGGAGAAAGAGATGCTTATCTCATGATTTTTTTTCTTTTTTTTTAAAAAGAAAAAACAAAACCAAGTTTGCCCTCATGCAACTCCTTCATTTCCAAAAATGCCCCTTTTTAACAATCTAAATTCCAAAATAACCAAATTTAAATTCAATTTGAGAATTTTCATGACAAAATCCAAAATTTCGAAATTAACGCCATTGAAAAAGTCGGGCGTTACACTAAGTTCTATATATATTTAATGGTTGTTTCAGTTAAAATCATCAAATAATCCCTTTTCGTTGGCTAAAATGGGGCACAGTGAACTTCTACGCCTGAGAGGTCTTGGGATCAAATCCTATGAATCCCGCTTCCTCCTGACTTTTTTAACTTCATTTTTTTTATTTTGTATATATATACACCAAAAAATGCTTCTCTTTTTAGTTTAACTTCATTTTTTTAAATTTTGTATATATATATATTGATAATTCTCATTCATGAGGATTATTTGGCCTTTAAATTTAGTTATATTTGTGATTTTTATTCATATTATTTGATGAAAAATAAAAAAAAATGCTTAAATTTAATCACATGATTGATGGAAGACCTTTAAATTAAGTAAGTTGAGAAAAGAAAACAAAAGAAGAAAAAAATTCACACTTACTTAATGTTTTGATGCAGAAATTTCGTGGAATGCAACAGCAGTGCAAATGCTATGCAATTGCAATCTGGCAGAATCTGGAATTTAAGTAAAAAACGAGAATTTCGGGATTTTGAAGGAAATTTGACCCACGAATTCAGCAAGATGATTAGCCATGATTATCCATCAATCAAGAGGGAAACCCTAGCATGAGATCCCTATAAATATTGAACAAAGAAGCCAAACAAAGGGAGCTCGATTTGGAGAAGATTTTAGTTTATGTTTTTGGGTTTTCTTTACTTTCTGCAAGTTTTCATTTTTTCGTTGCTGTTTTGTTTTAGTTTCTTGTAGATCTCAGTCCGAATTTCTTCCTCAATCTTATCTCAACGAGTATATGTTGGTAGAAAGCAATACTTATTCGATTGTAGAAGATTTTCTGGGGAGAAAAGCTTTTTTTTTGGAATTTGGGTTTATTTTCTGCCGATAGCTATAGATCATCCGAGGGTTTTATTTTCTTTCTTGTTCTTCTCTTGAATTCCCAGAATTCTTTCTCTCAATCCCACAACAATGAAAGTTGGTAGTGGTCAAGAGCGAATTTGCTCGATTGAGCCGAAGAGGATGGGTTTTTACGAAGAAGCCTAATTTTCTGCATTGAATTGCTGTATTTTGGGCTACAATCAGCCTCTGTTATCTTTTAATTCTTCAATTTTTACCTTCTGCTATGAATTTAAAGTTCAGTTTCTCAATTTGAGTATTTGGTAATTTTTACTTTTTGTTGTTTGAAACTTTGGAGGCCTTCTGGAACGTGAAATTCTTGCTTACAAGCTTTTTGTTCTGAGCTATATTTGGGTTTCAATTCCAGCACTGCACCTCTGTCGTTGGCATTTTACGAAATCAATTTTTCCATTAAACAAGATTAATTCAGTTTTCCCGTAAGTTAATTGGTAGTAGAACCATTGGGTTGTTTCCTTGAAATAGTCACTTGCATAGCATTTGCAATTCAATTGCATTATTTCCTTTGAGTCTCTTTTAATGAATTCTTACAATTCTAATTTACCAATTTCAAATTATTCCATCATGAAGAGCTAAATTTCCTTTGGGATTCAAGTTGTGAATGCCCTAGAGGAAAGATGTAAAGCTCGAGAGTAAAAACAATCTAGCTAATTCTTGGACTCAAGTTTGCTTTTGGTGAGTAAATTGTTGGGTAAAACTAGCTGGCCATCTAGTGTTGCTTGTCAAGCTAAAACTTAATACCGAAAGGGTTAAGGGAAGCAGATGTCGCAAAAGCAATGGAGGAAAGGACTTAGACATAAGTCTGAAACATCGACCCTAGACATAGGGCGAGACTCCAAAACCACTAGAATTGTGCGCAAAACTATCTAAGTTAGATTAACCATAGACATATAGGTTTAATCACTTAGTCTCCTAAAGATACTTCAAAGAAGGTCGAATGGGAGTTGAATTCGGTTTACTTAGTTCTTGAGTTAGCTACGATTGCAATTGCTTTCTTGTTCATTTTCTTTCCAAAGGGGCATTAGCATACTTGAATCCCTCTTTATTTCCATTGAATTTTCAAACACATTTTTAGTTAAAATACCTCTCAATTTATTTTCATCCTTGGTTACTTTAAATTGCAAGTGCCAACAATTTCGTGCCAACTGAAATTTATTTTATTAACTCCGTTCCCTTGGGTACGATACTCTGGAATACTCCAGTTTTTATTACTTCGATCACGTGCACTTGCGTGTTAGCGGATCATATATATATATATATATATATATATATATATATATATATATATATATATATATATATATATATATAAGTTTAATTTTGTGATATATCCTAACTTTTTTAACTTCATTTTTTTTTATTTTGTATATATATACACACCAAAAAAACGCTGCACTTTTAGTTTAACTTCATATATAGTCCCCGAATTTTAAATTTTATTTTTAATAGATCTTAAACTCTTTAATTTTGTGTCTAATAAGTCGTTAAACTTAAAAAATGCCTAATAGATCCACAAACTTTCAATTTTCTATCTAATAGATCTTCGATTTAAAAAACTTTTATAATTGATTGTTCTATTAGACATAAAATTTCATTTTTTATCTAATTGAACCTTAAACTTTCAATTTTGCAACTAATAAATGTATTTAAAAGATGTCAAATAGGTTGAAGATTTATTAGACACAAAATTAAAATTTATGTCTATTAGAACATTGAATTTTTTAAAATTTTGAATATGTCATAGACCTATCAAATACAAAATTGAAATTTCAAAAATCTATTAGACACTAAATTGACTTATTAAATATTTTTTAAAGTTCAAGGATCATATTTACTGAAATTTAAAAGTTCAATAACTGAACTTGTAATTTAACCTAATATGAACTTGTGCCCCCTTGACATAAAGTTCCGAATCCGCCACTGACCATGGACATGTCTCTTGAGCTTTCTAAATTATGAAATCCTATAGGCATTGAGACACTCTCAAGTGGTATCTCAATGCTATCTCCTTACGTTGAGAGCTCCATTTGTGCCTTCTATTTAGTCGCCAAAATGTCAAAAGTTCTTGTAATGCCCCTTAATATCATTAACATCTTTGAATTACTCTATCCCTGGAAACTTAAATTTCATATGTTGTAGATAAATAGTCTCTATCATTAGAAGTCACTAACGGATTGAATATATGGCCGTTAGAATCCACTAACGGATTGAGTACGTTGCACGATAGCTAACTGTCACGTACTCAATCTGTCAGTGGCTTTTAACTGTAGAAACTATTTATGAGGTTTTAACCACAGGGATGAAATTCTAAATTTTAAAACCATTGGAACTAGAGATGTCGGGGATGGCTTCCCCACCCCCATCCCCACCCCCCATTTTCCGTCCCTGCGAAATTTTCCATTTAATTTTGCGAGGATCGGGGCGGGGGTTTCTTGCAGAGAATTCATGGGGATAGAGTTTTTCAGATCGGGTTTCCGGCAGACTATTATTCCCCATTTAGAATTTTTATTTTTTTTAATTTTAATTAAATAAAATATTTTTTTAAGAAAAATTCTATTTAAATTATCAATTCCTAATGAGAATTTTCTATTTACAGAGAAATTTTTTAAATTTTCTTAGAAAAACAAAATAATGTTCCATAAAAGTTTAAATTTAGGATTTATTATATGTATATAAATATTGTTCATACGTGATTTCAAATAGAAAGATATGAGACACTTGTAAATGAATTTAATTTGTATTTATTTTGAATGTAGTGATGTACAATCTCTAGTATTTTTCTCTCTCATGTACAAATGTCTTAAGGGCTTTGTAGCTTGTTCTCAAAAGTAGATTTGCCTCGAGGGCTTCGTAGCTTGTTCTTGAATATGAATTTATCTCGAGGGCTTTGCAGCTTGTTCTCGAGTGTAGATTTGTTTCGAGGGCTTTGTAGCTTGTTCTCGAGGTTGAGGCTTCAATCAATGTTTAGGAACTTGAAGTCTTTAAGTATTGAAGAGTCTTTGATCTTCAAGGATTGTTTAGCACCTAAGGATTTTAAGGAATGTTCAGCACTTAAGGTCTTTCTGACTGATAGGACCAACATAGTTCTATATTTTTAAGCTTAAATTACGTTAGTTTGGAGATTTTAATATAATTAATTGATCATTTTGTAGGCATTTGAGTATAACGCATGTTTCGAGAGATTTTACGTCGAATCACGATTCCAACGCATCAAACCGAAGGTCATTCAGACACTTGAGCAAAAAGTTAGAGTAAAAATAACCAGTGTTGCGCTGGGTAACGTCTAGACGCTATCGACTGTCCCCTGGAGCCTCCCTCGACGCTGCAACGAGCCTCTGTGACGTTGGGAGCGTCTAGATGCTATGTCGATTCCTATAAATATATTTTTTCGTCCTTTAGGTCATTTGTCTCTGATTTTCAGCCGCCATGAGACCATTTTAAGCTTTCTCCTCTCTGTTTTTCAGTAGTTTAGGATAGATTAGGAGTTTTTCATCAAACCTTGGTGTCAGGATACATCGTTTGAATGTTTGGCTAGGCTTTCAATGTCGTTTGGGTTGTAAATATGGTATTATGCATTTTATTGTGAAATTTGGTTGTTAATTTCAATTTCCAACATTGTTTTATGGCTTGAAAATTCTTGTGTTTATCCCTAGTTATTTCTACTTTGATTGACCTAACAAATCAATTAATTTAGAAATTTCTTAGCTATGCTAGAAGTACTCATAGGTGTCCTCGATCTCTAGCTTAATTTGAGTAGTAAATAGTTCGGTTGCCACGTCAGTTAGATTAAGTAGAATTGCGTAATCACGAGTACATGGTAGGCCTTAGAATTGTTAGTGCGGGCTTAGTTAATTTAGATGGACCAAATTTTAATTAATTAACTTGTTTCGACTTATCCTCTGTGTTTAATGCGTTTAATTAATTCTTTTGGTATTGGTCATGCCAAATTAATTAATTAAATTAGAATCAATTAGGCGTTTGTAAATTGGTTTAATTAGAGGAAGCTCCTACGGTGTCATGAGGAGTTCAGTCGGTCTTAAAACACTGGAAAATTGCCTGTTAGGTTAGTTTCAATGATAAATGAATTGCATAATTACTTGTTTACCCCTGATTCAATGTGCGAGGTGAGATCTCTATCTTACTGCTTTTTAGTCCTTCTGTCTATCTTGTGTTTTATGATTAACTTCCCCCTAGTCCTTGTTAGAAAACCAATTAATTGAAATCAATTTATTCGGTTCTCTATGGTTTAACTCAGTCCACTATTAATTACTACAAGTAGTTAATTTTAGATCGGTATTATAAATTATATTTGATTGAGCCTTCAACAAGCTCCTTCACTGACCTTATTTGCTATGAATTCTCTCTAAGTTCTCTGGAGAGTTTAATTTCTGAACCTTTCAAATGAAGGAGAGCTCTTCTATTTATAGAGATTTCCATGAGCATGTGGTTTTGAGCTTTAATGGTCTTTGGGTCCAACCATTGGACTTGGGCTTTGTTGGTTTTGAGTCTAAACATTTGGATTTGGGGTTTTGTATAACTTTGACCCAATTAGATCTAATTAACTTTAATTATTTGGTCAAATGAAGACATGTGGCCTTTTAATTTTAGAATTTGCCAATTTTTGTCTTCAAATTAAATTTGGGATACATGTCAATTTATAATTGGTCCTAAATTTAATTATTTGTAATTTTGTCATTAATTTGGATTAATGACGTGACGATTTATGATTGGCCAAAATTTCTCATTCAACAAATATATATATTAAAAATAAATAAAGAAATCGGAGCAGGGGCAGGTAAGGGTAAGGAACAGAGACTAGGAATACATTCTCTGTCCCCGTTTAACTAACGGAAAAAAATTGCTATCCACTCCCTCCCCCATTCCCCACCTAAACGGGGATTCCTGGCCTCGTTAGGGGTGAATCCCTACGAGACCTCATCCCTGCAAAAAAAATGAACATCTCTAATTGGGACTAAATTTTAACTTCCTCCACTCTTCAAATCATAGAGACCAAATTTGTAATTGATGTACCTAAAAATTAGGTTGTCCTCAATGTAATAAGAATAAGAATACAAGAGAATAGATAGAGGATAAATAAATTGACTAGAGTGAACAATACTGCCATGAACCAATGGATGCGTATCTCACCACTTGTCATCCTCATTGGAATAGTTGTAATTAGGTGGTGGCGTAAGTGAAGGAGTTAAAGAAAAGGTCTCTACGTCAAGAATTTTTTTAAGGAAAATTGAAGTTGAGAGGTTCACTTTGGGCTACAATATAACTAGAACATTTTTCACAAGTGGCATAAGCTAGGGTAAAAATGAGTCCATAACATAAGTTGTTGAAATCTTCCACGTCGAGCCAAAGCATCTGCTCCACTATTCCTATCTCCAGGAAAATATGTGAAAAACAAATTGTCTGAAATATGATTTTCATGGCCACAATATCCTAGATGATGGTAAATGGGTCATTAAGCACCTCCGTCTCATCATTTAACATTTAAATATTCACTAAGTAGTCATATAAAACAGTAGGTACCTTCAAATCCATTCGTAGCTAACCCTAATCCTAGGTCAAACAGTGTTATTAGTATGATGTGTATGCCACACTAAAATTGATTGCGCTTCAGATATCACACAACACAATCTATTCTAGGGTCTTTAGAGGAAGAAACTCTCATCGATTTAGAAGATCCAACTTTCATAAGGTCTGCCACTGGAGCCCCCTCTGCAGGTTCCCATATTTTCAAGTTTATGATAAAATTTCTTCAAGTGGACCAAAATTTCATTTATTTTCCTCACCATACCAGTTTGATGAATAAAATAAATATGGCAATGGTTTGATAAAAAGGCCACAACAATATATGGAATTATTTGATATGTATATAACGATCACTAATATACATGAATACCATTATTTTCTTCCGTTGTATCAGGAAAAAAAAAACAATGATTTTCTTCCCTAGTATGAAATTTACCATTTTGTTAACGAAATTATTGTCTCTTAATAGGCTGGTTTAATATGTTCTCAAAAAAAAAAAGAAAAAAAAGGTTTAATGATTCCTTCGAGAGAAGATTTCACACTCCGCTGGTAGGACTCAATTAATGTTAGGTAATAAAACAACCATATTTTACAAGAAAATTTAAAAATAATATATTAATTAAAATAAAAATTTAAAGATAATAAAAAAGAAAATATACTTTTCTTCGATGAGGTTTGAGTTTGGTGTCTATTTGGTTCTTGAAGTTTTAAAATTGGTACTTTTTTATTCATGAGGTTTGAAAAATGGTTATAAATGGTTCATGAGTTAAGTTGACCAATTAGTTAAGCAACGGAAAAATGATGTTGCATCGTTGAGGTGACAATTTTTAAATGATGAGGCCATTTTTATTAATTTTTTTAATTGGTTTTGCTTATGTGGAAGAAGAAGGAAATAATAGAGAGAGGATGGGAAGAGAGAAGAAAAAAAAAGGAAAATAACAAAATACACTCTTTTTTTTTTAAATAAAAACATGTGTATTCAAAAAGGACTTTTCGTTTTCATACACCGTAGTATCCATTCCGAGTAAAGAAGTTTACTGAATTAAAATTGAAAAACGAAGCCATAATATAGTTAGAGACGTCCATGGGACGGGACCGGGGAATGGCCTCTCCGTCCCCATCCTAGCCTCCATTTCACTCTCCATCCCCGCAAAATTCTCTTTTGCGGGGATTAGGGCGGTGATTTCCTGCAAGGAATTATTTCTAAATTATGATTTTTGTTTATTTTTATTTTGATCAAATAAAATATATTTTAAAGAAAATTTCTATTTAAATTATTAATTCCTAAGGAGAAATTTATATTTAAAGAATTTTTTTTTAAAAAAAATTCTTAGAAAAACAAAATAATATTTCATAATATAAATATATATATATATATATATATATATAAAGAAATCGAGGTGGGGATGGGGTTGGAGACAAGGAAATGTATTCTCCATCCCCGTTTCCGTTTAGCTAACGGAAAAAAATTCCACCACTCCCTCCTTCATTTTCCGCCTAAACAGGGATTCTACGAGAAAAATGAACATCTCTAAATATAGCTAGTAGTTTTAGCCCGGAGAAATGACGAGGGGAGATATGAGAGATGAATTATGTATTTTATATTCATACCAAACAGTTATTAAAGGGAAAATAGATTTCACATTTTTATCTAATGGGTTATTAAATGACAGCCACGTTGCGATGGTCACATGCGATAATTTTTCATTAGACCCGGCCAAGAAGAAGATTGGATATAACCAAGATAATACTACAAATATCTTCCAGAGCCTTAGCGTTCGTGGACAACGCCGATGGGTCCATTGGTGGTTGCTTGAAGTTGTCCTGACAGTCGTCGGCTTCCGTCATGGCTCCAGAAGCCTGAATGTTGACGCCATTGTAGTCACCAGAGGTCAAGTAGTTCTTTGCATCGTCAATGTCACCGACAGCGTCGTCGTAGTTTTCAGCACAGGAAGCATAGCGCTCCTTAAGCTTTGGATCGGCTGCCTTCGACGCAAGGGACGTAGCTAGAAGGTGGCTTTCGACAGCCCTAGTGTGGGCGAGGTTGAGAGTGAAGGTGGCTAGCCCTTTCAGGTCTGTGGTGCCGGCAGATTTCAAGACATTGGAGCAAAAAGATGGATTTCTAGTTTTTGGGCAGATGGTGGAAGATGAATTTCTAGTTTTTGGGCAGATGGTGGAAAAAACGTCATTTGGGGAAGCTGCATGCATGGGAACGACGGCTGTGGACAAAAGAAGTGAAAGGACGAAAGCTAGAAGATAAGAGACTGCAAGAATAAGGGAATTCGCCATTTTTTGTTTTTTCTCATTTCATATTGAGGGTTCATATATAAATTATCAGATGAAGTTTGGGAGGATGCGGATTTGTTTCCAAGTATGATGAAAATCATAACTGATGCAATTAATGTATTGCCCTTTATAAAATCATCTTAATTTCCTTTTTAATTTTTTGGAGCATCGTTGCTTGGCACGCGGTGAAATGAACATAGTTTAACTTGCATTAATAATGTTCCTTAAAATCTATAAGTAAAAATTCACAATTAATGGAAACCTGGTTAAATACAGGTTATTTGAGCCCCTGAAATAGAGTTTGGTTGCACATGCCAAAACATGAACCTAGCCTTAGCAAGCAAAGTCATCGATAACATCCATTGTGAAAGGTTTTTTTTCTCAATTCAATAATTGCATGGTAGGAGATTGAACCATTGACCTTTAGTATGGTAATTGGTGTCTTATCTATTGAACTAAGCTTTAATTAGCATCCATAGAGTTGATCACTTTCAATTTTGTATTTAATAGTTCCCTCAACTTTAAAGGTGTGTTTAATAGAGTTCCTAAACTTTCAATTTTGTATCTAATATGTCCTTGACCTATAAATTTGAGTTTTATGCTTAATAGAATTCACACCTTTCAATTTTGTGTCTAATAGATATGAATTTTAAGAAACCTCTAATAAGTGAAACATCTATTAGAGATAAAATTAAAAGTTCAACGATTTACTACACACTTTAGGGGCTGTTTGGGGCAAGGGTTATAATAACCCATGGAATACTCTGCACCCCAAACACAGACTATTATAACCTCAGACTAAACAACTCTGTATTTTAAACAATATTATATTATTTCACACACTATTATAACCCTTGTTATTATAACTCATTCAGTGCCCCAAACAGCCCCTTAAAGTTTATGAATCTATTCGACACATTGAAAAGTTACGGAAACCTCTTAGATCTTTTATAAAGTTCATAGATATATTTAATTCTAGGAGTAAAAAGAACCGGTTGGTTTTCTTAGCTAATGTTAATTGTGGAGTCCTTACGAGCAGAGTGTGAGATCGTCTATTGAAGAAATGTCTAAACCCCAGTGTTTTTTTTTTTTTTTTTTTTTTTAAAGACATCTAAAGCAGCCAGTTTAGAGAATAATTTCATTAACAAAATGATAAATTTCATACAAGGGAAGAGTGTGAGATCGTCTATTGAAGAAATTTCTAAACCCCAGGGATTTTTTTTTTAAGAAGAGAATAATTTCATCAACAAAATGATAAATTTAATACAAGGGAAGAAAATAATGGTTGTGCATATTTGTGATAGTTATATACATATAAAATCATTCCGTATGTATTGTTGTTGCCTTTTTATCAAACCATACCATATTTATTTCATTCATCATATTTATTTTTTTCCAAAAAAAAAAAGAGATTTATAAGGAAAGTTTTGCAACATTGGCCTTAATTGACATGGATAAAATACTGTTACATCTTAATTGAAATTTGACTGCAAAACTTGCAATAAATTTAGGGGCTCTTGCAAAAGTAGCAAAAAGTTAATAAAAATTTGCAAAAGTAGCAACCACTTTTCAATTTTGTAAAAATAGCAAAATCTAGAGGCCCAACCCACACAAAAGAAAGCAAAAGGTCAGTATACTCTTAATACACAGAGCCCAAACAATGATATATTTGATTTGATATACCTAATTATGAGTGTCGATATACCAACGATATACCTAATATGAACATTGATATACCAATAATATACCAAATATATTACTTCTCTTTACTTCTTTTTATTGTGTGTTCAATTTCTCTTATTGAATTGTGTTGTGGTATTATAGATTTTAAATGAAATGCCTATCTTTTATAACCTAACTATTTGTCTTCTATACCTAATATGAATGTTGTTATGTCATTAATATACCTTATTTGTTATATTGCTGAAGGTATCAATAACACTGATACACCTGATTATTAGTGTTGATATATATACCTATAATATACCTTATATATACATGATATATGGATGTTGATATACCAATCCATCAATGCAATTGTAGCAATGCTTTTTACACTTTGAAGATAAAGCAAAAAACCAAAGCCTAGCCCAAACGTAAAATATGGAAAGATAGAAATATTATTTTGAGAAAATGTGGGCGTTCAAAAATTACATTTTGAATAAGTGTTGATATACTACTAATACACTAATAATATATTTGAAATCATTTTTAATGAGTACTAATATACCTATTGATACACCAATATATTATACTTGAAATTAATTTTGAATAAGTGTTGATATACTACTGATACACTAATGATATACTTGAAATTAATTTTTAATGAGTACTGATATACTATTGATACAACAACGTCGTTATACTTTAAGTGAATTTTGAATGAGTGTTGATATACTATTGATACACCGATGTTATACTTAAAATAGTATTTAGAGTGAGTGCTAATATACTACTGATATACTTCAATTTAATTTTTATTGAGTATTGACATAGTGCTAATGAATGGTTGATATATAGATATCCATTTTTTCTGTGGGGACAAGGCCCTGCGAGGACCTACCTCTAACGAGGCTGGAAATCTCCATTTAGGCGGGAAATGAGGGAAGGGTGGGGAAGAATTTTTTTCCGTTAGCTAAACGGGGACGGGGATGGGGAATACATTCCATGTCCCCGTCGCCGCCCCATTTCCCGTCTCCGCCCCAATTTCTTTTTTTTTAATATATATATTTGCATATATATAATAAACCAAATCCAAACTTTTATTAAATATTATTTTATTTTTATAAGGAAATTAAAAAAAATTCTCTTAAATAGAAATCTCTTATGAGGAATTAACAATTTAAATAGATTTTTTTTTCAAAAAAATATATTCTATTTAATCAAATTAAAAAAAATGAAAATCATAAACGGGGAATTATTCCCCATGGAGAATCTGATCCCCGCCTCGTTCCCCGCAAAATTAAATGAAAATTTTCGCTAGGACGGAGAATGAAATGGGGGGTGGGGTCGCCCCGCCCCACCCCGTGGACATCTTTAGGTTGATATAGTAATGATATACTTGAAATTGCATTTTGAATGAGTGTTGATATACTATTGAATACACTAATGTTATACTTTAAATAACTTTTGAAGGAGTCTTGATAAACTGTTGATACATTAATGATATATTTGAAATTGAATTTTAAATAAGTGTTGATATACTATTGATACACTATTGATATACTTGAAATGGATTTTAAATGCATATTGATATACTATTGATACACTAATTTTATACTTTAAATGAATTTTGAATGAGTGTTGATATACTACTGATATGCTAAATGCTAATTATACTTGAAATATTTTTTTAATGAGTAATAATTTACTATTGATATACACAAATGTATACTTTAAATCATGAATTTTGAATGAGTGCTGGTAAACCACTTATGCACTAATAATATACTTGAAATTTCTTTTTGAATGAATGTTGATATACTATTGATACACTATTAATATACTTGAAATACATTTTGAATGCATATTAATATATTATTAATATATCAATGTTATACTTGAAATAAATTTTGAGTGAGTGTTGATATACTATTGTACACTAATGTTATACTTGAAATTGCATTTTGAATGAGTAATGATCTACTACTAATAGAATAATGATACAAGTGAAATGTATTTTTAAAGAGTAATAATGATATACTATTGATACATCAATGTTATACTTGAAATGAATTTTGAATGAATGTTGATATACTATTGATACACCAATATTATTGAAATTGCATTTAGAATGAGTGTGATGGAAATAAACTATTCATCCCACAACGGAATACACTATGGTTTCTAAACAATTTAGAAACTAAGTTGAGTAAGCTTTGGGAGTACTTAGAGGTGAGTGACCAAACAACCTTTGGAATCATCTCATGGTGTAGTTTAATGAATAAATCATTTCTTCATAGGCAAGAAGGGTGAGCATTGGTTAGTCGGTGTCGGTTTTGAGCCAAAATCGGCGCCGACCACCGACATGTTAGTTTCTGGAGGTCGGTTCTAGTTGATTTTAGAGATGTTGCTTATGTCGATCGACTGACCACATCATCGATTGGTTGGATTTGGTTGGTTTTGTGCCTAATGAATGAAAAGAAAGTGAGAAAAACAGAAGAAAATGAAGGGAAGAAAAGAAAGAAGAAAAGAGAAAAGAAAGAAGAAAAGAAAAATGAAGAAGAAGAGAAAGAAAGAAAATGAGGAGAAGAGAACAAACAAAGGAAAAGAAGAAGAAGAAGAGAACAAAGAAAAAAAGAAAAACAGAAGAAGAAGAGAAAACAAAGAAAGAAAGAAAAAACAAAAGAGAAGAAGAAGAGAAGAAGAATAAGGAAATGGAGGAGAGGGAAGATGAAATGAAGACAAAACAAAATAATAATTTAAAAATAATAATAATTCAACCCTCGAGAAGAGACCATCGCATGGGTCTTCCCAAGGAACTACGGCAACAACATTTAATGATGTTTTTTACAATTAGTTTTTTTTAATAATTGATCAGTCTCCTCCAACCGACTATGGCTTTAAACCAATCGATCGAAATCGATTCGATCGGTTTCGATGGATTGGCTCGATTTGTCAGCTTAGTTTGTTCACTCCCAATAGACAATTTCTCAAAATAAGTATATTTGGTTCTTTAAGAAATTGTATTTTTTTGTAATTTTATATTAAAGTAGATAATTTTTATTAAATTGTTTTTAATGTTTACATACAAGTTAAGCTATAAAATAATTTTGTGTGCTTTTATTGTTTTTATTAATTTATTTATATGATATTTAATAAATATATGTCATCTACTAATTTTTTTTATTAAAATATAATAAATTAAAAAGTAAAAGTTCTAGCCCTTTTTTTCATCACTGTATTTTATCGATCTTTCTATTATCTTATTTAGGTTGTTCTATCTTTCTATTATTTATTTAAAGTTAAAAAATATATTTTTTTAGTACAACAAATGTGGGACTATGAAGATCTGAACCTCCGATCTCAAAGGAAAGAGAAGTACATGTCAATTACCGCTGAGTTATGCTCACTTTAACAATAATTAACAAGATTGATTCTTACAATTAGTCATGTTTTAATAAGTTTCTAAATTTCAAAATGTGTTTGATAGGTTCCTAAACTTTCAATATTATATTTAAGGTTATTGAATTTTAAAGAGTGTCTAATTAGGTTCTTAAATTTTCAATTTGTGTATTAATAGGTCCTTGATTTATGTAACACATTCTTCAAAGTTTGGACAACTATATTACACGCAAAATTAATATAGTTTATGGACCTATTAGACTCTTTTTAACGTTCAAGGGTCTATTAAACGCAACATTAAAAGTTCATGGACTTATTAGATACCTTTTAGAGTTTAGAAACTTATTAGACAACTTTTGAAAGATCAAAGACTAAAACTTGTATTTTAACCTTTTATATATCATCAATATTAGGGGGTTTCAGGGGTTTTCAGGCACCTACTAGTCTAAAAAAAGGGTTATTGTTTATGCTCGAATAGCAAAAAAATGATTTATTGGGAGGACCATGAGAAATCCACTTTGTACCTTCGTTTCATCATCAAAGACTCTTCTCCTGTCCAAACTCTCTTAATCAATCAAGCAAGCAATTTGAATAGGACTTGTGAACACAGGTCCTTATCTAGCTAGCCTTATCCACTGGATTGTTTGTTCTAAAGTCGAAGTCGTTTAATTGAAATCAAATTGGTTTTGTCAGTGAAACAATGAAAAGGGAGATCAGACTGACTCTGGAACTTGTAAACTAATTAAAAGAAGTTAGAGAGAGATAAGCATTTAAGAGAGTAGAAAAGCTAGAGATAGAGAAATAAATATTTTAGAAAGAAGTACATGGTTGTACATAGAGGGACTACAATTTTAGATAGAAAAAGAGTTGAGAGATATACAACACATTTAGAGAGAGAAAAAATTTAGTGAGAGCAAAAACATTGGAGAGAAATAAGTTAGAGAGAGAAAAAAATATTAGAGAGAGAAAAAAGTGAGATGGTGAGAGACAAAAATTTGGGAGAGAGAAAAATTAGAGAAAGAAGCAAAAAAAATTTGGAGAGAGGAAAAATATTAGAGATAAATAGGGGGATTTAGAGAAAGAATAATGGTGTGAAATAAAATAGAAGATATTTGCGGAATTTAAAATAATAGCCATTTTAAAATACCATTTTTATTTAGTATAACAGGGATGATGATTTGAAACTCTAACCTAAGTTAAGTAAAAATAGATGCCTCAATCGTTGACATCCATGGTCCTGATGGCATAAAATTGATTTGATATTAATCTTACACAAAAAGTTCTAAATTTTGCATGGGCTAAATATATAGTCCATAATGTTTAAAGGGCCATTTATTTTTTGGTAATCAAGATAGTAGGAATCTTCAGATGCCTGGAATTATAGATGCCCAAAAATATAGATGTTCACTACAACAAATTATACATTTAATAACTGGCATGAAAAAAAACACACATGAAAACGATGATGAACGGGAAAGAAATGCACGGAAATGTTTTTTTTTTAAAGGCTACAGTGTCAGGCATTGCTCGACATTGTATCTTGTTGGGATTTATGTCCTAAAGCCTTGTAACTACTTATTTTTTTAATAATTAATAATAGTTTTAATTATTTTATTTGCAATATAATATTATCTATTATATGAAAAATCTAAGGTTATTAGTATAATCTTGAACAGTATGTAGTTGACATACGGAAGGATCATGTTTAAGAAATAACCTAAAGGGTCATAGTATATAAATAAGGTTGGGTGCCCTATCTTAGTAACACTTTTGATACGACCCACTTTGTAATAGTTACAAATGATTTGATCCAAATCGTTCATGTGGAGACATGTGAGTGATAGTATCTTATACAATGAGTTTGTATAAGATTGGACCATGAAATATTTAATCTCTCTTTATAAATACGTTAATTGAGAAGATTAATATTTCATTAGGATGATCATATGCAACTCAATCTTAATCTTGAGTGAGTTCTGAACTCCTACCTGTAAGAGCTTGTCCTTTGATTTGCATGGGTGAGAGTGACTTTTGTAGTTGATTCAATAACACTACCATTTTAGGAACCTGACCAAATAAGGAGTTAGGAACATAATGTCACAATATGAAATTCTCTCATTCTAATATAGGGTAAGTAGATGAGTAGTTCTCTTAAGTGCTGATGTCGGGACTTGAACAATAGGGCCCCACCCTTTTACTGGCCCGAGAGGGACTTAGTTTATGGTTAGATCATAAACAAATTGTTCATTAGAAGATCAGTGGTACTTAAGGTGCATGATGTAATTACAGGGGTAAAACAGACTTTTAACCCAACTGCAATTACAAACAACTCATGAAAGATCGACTTGCATGTATGAAGGAATGAATGTTTCACTCTGCAGTGAAACATTGGATTGTCTTTAAATTAAACTTAAAAAAATAAGATTAAGCAAACTTACTTGGAGTAAATATAGAGATATTTCTGGCGGGTCTTTATCTCCTCCACAAAGTCTTCTTGGCTATGACTCGAATACAGGACTAAGGCTTGTGGGAGCCTCTTGAAAGAAAATCCATAAAGAATTGGAGTGGAGGAGGTTTAGAGAGAATTCTCCAATTCTCTATTGAGGATATGTGTGTTATCTTTAATGGCTCAACCCAATGGTTCTATTTATAGAGGCTAAGGGAAAATTTTTGCTATAATTAAAATATTATATTTTAATATCTAATATATTAAAATATATCTTATACTTATTTGAATCTTATTTAAATCTCCTACGATAATTATTTATTTGAATCTGATTTAAATCTCTTATGATAATTATTTATTTGAATCTTATTCAAAATTTATAAATATCTTTTATTTAATGTATCAAATACAATAAATATATTGTTCTCTTTTATATTTAATATATTTAATATATTAAATATTAATTTGAACACTTCAAATTAAATATTAATTTGAACATTTCAAATTTTAATAGTTAATGTATCAAATACAATAAATATATTTTTCTCTTTTGTATTTAATATATCTAATATATTAAATACTAATTTGAACACTTCAAATTAAATATTAATTTGATCATTTCAAAATTTTCTTTAAATTAAATTGATCTTTTAGTGTTACTAACCTTATGGACCTACAGATTATAAGCTCCAATGATACAAAATTAATTAATTAATCAATTTTCAGTCATTAACTTTAGAGTCACTCCACTATAGATCTAGAGTTGCACTCTTATGCACTGTAGGACAAGTTATGTCTATGGATATATTCACTACGTGGAAGTCGATCCTAATTACAGCTGGGTCAAAAGTCTTTTTTACCCCTATAATTACATCTTGCACCTTAAGTACCACTGATCCTCTAATAAATAATTTGTTTATGATCAAACCATAAACTAAGTCCCTCTTGGGCCAGTCAGAGGATGGGACCCCATTCTTCAAGTCCCGAAATCAGCACTTAAGAGAACTATTCATCTACTTACCCTATATGGGAATGAGTTAATTCCATCTTGTGAAATTATGTTCCCAGCTCCCTATTTGGTCAAGTCCCAAAACGGTAGACATATTTAATTGACTACAAAAGCCACTATCACCCATGCAAATCAAAGAACAAGCCCTCACAGGCAGGAGTTCATAACTCAATCAAGATTAAGATCAAGTAGCATATGATCATCTCGATGAAATATTAATATTCTCAGTTAACGTATTTATAAAGAAAGATTAAATATTTCATGGTTAGCTTATACAAACTCATTAAATAAGATTCCCCCACTCACATGTCTCCACATGAACGATTTGGATCAAATCATTTGTAACTATTACAAAGTGGGTCGTATCAATAGTGTTACCATGATATAAGGCACCCAACCTTATCCATATACTATGACGCTTTAGGTTATTTCTTGAACATGATCCTCCCGTATGTCAACCATATACTGTTCAAGATTACACTAATAACTTTGGATTTTTCATATAATGGATAATATTATATTACAAATAAAATAATCTAATTTATTATTAATTATTAAATAAATCATTAATTTCGAGGCTTTAGGGCATAAATTGTAACAATGTAATGGTTATATCCATGGACACAAATTGTCTACAGTGCATAAGAGTGCAACTCTAGGTCTATAGTAGAGTGACTTAAAGTTAACACATGAAAATTAATTAATAAAAGAGTTTAATTAATTAATTTTGTATCATTGGAGCTTATAATCTGTAGGTCCATACGATTGCCCTGCTACCTCATATAAACAAATAGGGATCAACTTCGTTGAGAGAAAATTGTGAAATGTTCAAATCAAAATTTAATATAGTTGATATATTAAATGAAGAAAAACATATTTAATGTATATGATACATTAAATATCAAAAAAAAATATTAATGTATTAAGACACATTAAAGAAAAGATATTTATTAAATTTGAATTAGATTCAAATTAGGAAATAGATGTCGTAGGATAATTTAAAAAGATTTGAATAAGATTCAAATTGGTTAGATAAATATATTTTAATATATTAGATATTAAAATATATTATTTAATTATTTGCCTTAGTCCACTATAAATAGGACCCTAAGGGTGAGCCATTGTGTGCATTCTTCACAAGAGAAAAGAACTCTTAAAATTCTCCTCTCATTCCCTTTTTCTATTTTCAAGAAGGTTCCCACAAACCTCTTTAGTCCTTTGTTGGAGTCATAGCAAGGAAGACTTTGTGGAAGTCTTGGAGTTCAACCTCAGTAGAGTTGGATTACAAGGAGAAAAAGACCAGCCAAAAATTTTCCATATTATTTTCAAGGTATGGTTTATGTTTAACCTTAAGTTTATATTTTAATTCTAAAATAAAATCAAAGTTGATTCCAATGCTTCTGTTGTGGGTTTAATTTGATTATTCCTTTCATATCTATCCTTTAATGTCGGGCGTTGCCCGACATTATAGGGGTAGTTTTTATTTTTACTTTCTTTTTTTTTTAAAAAAACTTTTACTTTACTTTTCTTTCCCCCTCCAAAAAATCGACAGCCCTAGACTATTTTTCCCTTTAAAATCGACAGCCATTCACCTCAAAATTTCTTCTCTCCATTCTTCTTTGTGCGTCGTCAGTGAGCTTGGGTTTCATTCACCGTGAACTTTGGTTTGTCCGTTGTCTACTACCTAGTCTATATTTGTTGCCGCCATGCAACTGCCAATGAACCCATAACTAAGTCTAAATAATTTTCATATATCGGAAGGAGTGAATTCCATCTTATAAAACTTGTGTTACAAGCTCCCTATTTGGTCAAGTTTCCAAAATGGTAGGCTTATTGAATTGGCTACAAAAATCACTCTCATCCATGAAAATGAAAGAACAAGCCCTCACATGCAGAAGTTCATAACTCACTCAATATTAAGATCGAGTCACATATGATCATCCTGTTGAATATTAATATTCTCAATTAACGGATTTATAAAGAGAGATTAAATATTTCGTGGTCTAATCTTATACAAATTCATTATATATGATACCTCAATTGATGGTTGTTGAAACAAACGTAGGGTGTAAAAGAATGATTTTAAAAAATGATTCAGCCCTAACATAAGTATACATTGTCCTCAAGTAGTATAAAATGGATAAATTTCAAGTATCAATCCCACAAGGACAAGTGATAAAATTTCAAGTTATAAAATGCTTTCTAATGCAACCTTAAGGTAACCAAGATAAAAACCAAGGATGTGGATGGTAATGTAACTTAAAACAATAATGAAAAACATGAAAATTCAATGAAGTGTCAACCTTAGGAAACTTTGTTAATACTATGCGACTGCATAATCACCATTTTGACTCTGTGCATTGAAGTAGGTTCAACTCTTATTCAACCTTGATTAAAAGTACCCTCAAAAGTCTAAGTAATTGCTCCTATATGTCTATGGTCAATTTATCTTAGATAGTTAAGCTCACAACCCTTTTTGATCCTATGTGCGTGCCTTAGATATGCGTGCCTTATGTCTAAGGTCAACAACAGAGTCCTATTTCTAGACTCTCCTCCGACTCTCCTCCTATATCCCTTTTATGAAAATCATTTGTTGCCTGACCCTTTCAGTACAAAACTCAACATTGCATACTAATTTAAGTGGCCAAGTTAAAATAACATTTAAGAACTAAATTCAATAAAAGAAGAATGAGCATAAAGTAAAATGATGATTAGCAACAACAATATGTTAAGCTAAGTCATTCCTTAAGGATATCCACGAAATTGAATCCTGGATGGAAATTTAGCTAGACATGGAATAAATAAAGACAGAATGCTTTATTGAAATAGAATTCATATGTACAAAGATGAAGGGAAGTGAAAATAACAAGTGCCGAAAAAGCAGTAGACTCAAACTTCTAGTGCAGAAACTAAGTTACATTCAAGAGAAAATCACTCTAAGAGTCGATCCAAGTCTCTTTCAAGGTGGAATCAATCTATACAAGTTAATTCACTCGAAGGCTAAGGGTTCTAGGGTGTGAAATATGAGTTTTTCCTGAAGGAATTGTCTCAAACACCACTTCATTCTTTATTCTAAGTCTCTAACTCAAAATCTAGGGTAAAAACTCGTTCTCCCCTTCAACCCTCATGAATTGTGCCTTATATAGACCTTTGAAAGGTGAGAAGTTGCCTATTTTCAAGCTTTAGACCTAGAGTTTGAACCATCAACGTCAAAATAGGGTGTAGGTTGCGAATTTGACTTAAACAGAATGGACCACGAAATTCTCGGTTTGATTGAAATTAGGGAAAAATGTGGCCATAATTTTTTAGCCTTGGAAATTTTGTAGTCGCAAAGTCTTGGTTTTGGCAGATTCGTACAAAAGAGAATATACTTGTTAAATTTACCCAAAAATGATTCTTTTACCACTTAAATGACTAAATTATCACCAAATGACTATTTCTACGTGACTTTTCTACTTATGCATGCTTCTAGACAATAAAAACACATAAATACATGCAGTCAACTATACTTTATGCAAGAAATGAACTAAATTCAAGGCCAAATATAGGTGATATACATAGTTCATTACCCATTCACATGTCTCCACATAAACGATTTGGATAAATCATTTGTAGCTATTACAAAGTGGACCATATTAATAGTGTTACCAAGAAGAGACACCAAACCTTATCCATATACTATAGACCCTTTAGGTTGTTTCTTGAACATGATCCTCCCATATGTCATTCACATACTGTTCAAGATTACACCAATAACCTATGATTTTTCATATAATGGATAATTTAATATTGCAGATAAAAATAATCAAATAATTACAAAATAATTATTAAATAATAAAATATTAATTACGAGACTTTAGGGCATAAATCCCAACATTGGTGAGCCGATCCACAATTACAAAATCATAATAAAGCCTTTAATTGTTCTAGAAAGTCCAAAGATTATAAGCATTAAGCACATAAAATCATGAATGAAATTATGAGCAATCAATCAAGGAATTCAACTAATCAAAGCATAAAGTCTAACGGCTACATCAATCCCTATAATAAAAGAGTCTAGTCACTCATGCTCTCTATAACAAAATCTAAACTCTTAATCAACACCATAATGAAAACTTGATAACATGTAATTATGCTATCTTATTTCCTATTATTTATGCTAGTTTTGTGATTATTTTGAGAGCTTTTATGTCTATTTCTCTTAATTTTGTAGAAATCGAGCGTGAGGAGCAAAACCAAGTGTTTGGAAATATTTTGGTGGATATTGGAGTCTTTTGAAGCTTAATTGAAAATTCAAGAAGATTAAAGATGTTATTTGAGCATAAGGAACCTTTCGGAAGATTCTACATCGAATCACAATTCCAACGCATTGAACCGAAGGTCATTCAGACACCCAAACAAAGAGATATAGCAAAAATGGTCAGTGTTGTCTACAGGGTAGAGTCGAGACATTGTCCCGGAAAACACAAAAAAGGTTGTTTTTGCTCAAAAACATGCGCCCCATTTTTTCTTGTAGCTTTGAGATGCTACTTACAGCGTCTCAATGCTACCTCGAGATTTCTTATATAAACATCATTTTTTACGTCGTTTTGAAAGGGCAATATGAGAGTTTCAGCCCTAATCTCGATCCAAGCTAAAATAGAGGGTTAATGGAGCAATTGAGAGCGTTTGTAGAGCATTTTTTAAGATCTGAAGCTCGAGGGACGTGGAGATCATGAAGGGAAAGTGGGATCGACCATCGTTTGCTAATTTCTTCCTTTTTCTTTAGTTTTAGTTTTTATTTTGTGGCTGTAAATTGGGAACTTAGAGGTTTAATTGTATGAATTTAAGTATATTTTTTCCTAATACTTGAGATTTTTATATGAATGGAATTAATTTCTATTAGACTTGTGGTTTTAATTGATTAAATATCTTGATTGAATGCTTTTGTTTCATTCATGCTTTTATGTATTTAATGTTTATAATCTCTTGATTACAAATTATTTGTTTTATTGGTCTGAATTTGTGCTTGAAGAAATCTTGTTTAGGCTAGACTTAATTGCATGACTATTTGTAAATTCTTGCATGAAAGTGGAAAATTCTCTTAGAAGCCCTTAAAAGAAGTTACTTAATGCCTTGCATGATATTAAAATCTAGATAGAGATATTAGATTTATAATATTCCATGAAAGTTAATTGTGCTTGAAAGAGTCAATTAATACCCTCACTTCTTGGCTTATGGAATGTTTGCATGACAAATCTTGGTAGATTTGGCTGTAAGTCTAATTGGTGAAATTGATTCTCTAGGATATTTCTCTCCTATTGTGTCTCCATTTATCTTCTGCTTTCTAGGTTAGCTCTTTAATTTAGTTTGTTTGCATATGATTTCTACTCTAAATAAAGTTATGTGAGAGTAATTACGGTACTTAAATGAACTAAGAAATCCAATCTCTGTGATCGACCCTGGCCACTATTATTTCAATTTTAGAGGTTTAGGTTTATAAATATATTTGATAGAGCCTTCGACAAGTTCATTATCAAATTGGCGCCGTTGTCCGGGATTGGCATACTTTAATTCATTTAATATTGTGAAGAAATTTCTTACTTTAATTTAGAGGTTTTTATTGGGTTGCTTTTATTTTTGTTGCTTTGTTCTTGTTTTGAGTCTTTGTCTCTTATTCTTGGTTGGGTTGATTTTGTGTTGTATGCAGTTGTGTGAAAACCTAAATTTAGTCTTCTTCGATTCAGATCATGGCTTTTTACAATTTTGAATGATCTTATGGGGAGTTTCTAACTACCCAAGGATAAACACCCTCATTCAATTCTTACATAGTAGAGTACCCCTCTTATGACCTTGTGAATGTTAATCATAGTTTCCATGGATATCAAGTGCCTAATCATTACCATTTTGAATCTATGAGCTATGAAAATTCCTTTTATGATAATGATATGGGCACTTGGACCCAAAACTTTGCTTATCCCAACCAAATTAAGAAAAACTCTTCCCTTGAAGACCTATTGCAAGAATACATTTTGAAATCAAGGGTTAGAGTTTTTGTCAAACTGAAGTAGAGAGGTTGAATAGGATAGAAGCTAATGTGGAATAAAATGGGGTTGCACTAAATCGTATAGCTCAACAACTTGGTAAAATTGTTGAGTTTCTTAAGACCCTACATGTGAAATTTTTTTTTAATACCACTTAGGAAAGGCATTCAAGGATGATATATATAGTTGATAGTGGGGATGAGTTGGATCAACATGATACACACCAAGAACAGGTTTGTGAGGTTGAAAAAGGTAGTGAAACCACATTACAAGAGAAAATTCAGGTGATAGAGTATGAGGCTGAAAAGTCTTCATTTTATCTCTAGAAACTTCTCTTAATCCTGATCTTTCTTTTTCTTATACTCATAAGTCTAGTTTGCCTTATTTTGATTTTTATTCTTTTATTACATTAAATAAAACTAACAAAAATATTTTTCTTTCAAGCGCTCAAGAGAAACAAGTTAGCCTTCTAAATATAAAAGGCTATATTGATTCAAGTAAAAAGTGGCCGAAGAAATATGAGCAGTTTTATGTGCCTTGATGCATTCACTTGAACCCTATCTAGCTCAGACGTTAAATAATCGCTTCTTGGAAGGCAACCCAAGATTTTTATCTCTTAGTCTTTCTTTTCCTTGCAGTTCTTTTTCTGTTTTCTTTTCAGTTTGTTTTGTGTTGATCTTGTGTTTCTATGGTTGATTATTTTTAGGAGCTTGGGAATTATTTTCTTTCACAATGCTCCCAAGTGGATAAATAAGGTTGAATCGAGGGTTCCTGTAACGTCTGAGTTTTGGAGGGGTATATGAATGAACCGAGACCACATCCTAATGAGAGGGATCCTGAGGCTATGCAAGGCATGGTTAGGAAAAGGCTTAAAAGAATTGATAGCTACTACCTATACCAACAAGGTGCACATTCCTTTTTGGTGGCTCAATCGTAAGAACTCCAAAGTTAAGTGTGCTTGGCTTGGAAAAATTCTATGTTGGGTGACCTCGTGGAAATTTTCCTAGGAAGCATATGAGTGAGGACAAAGCATGCTGAAAGGACCCGTGTTGGTTTGTGGGGTCAGTCTTCACTCTTAGAAGCAGTTCAAGACAAGTAAGGTGGCGTGACCAGGTCGCAGGGAATGCAAGGGAATGTTGGGGCCATCAGGTGTCGAATCCGAATTCCAAATCCTGGTTCGAATCCTGGGCCTGGGGCATTACAGTTCCTTCGCACTCCAGGGTAGTATTACTCTTCCCTTTATCTCTTTAGTTGCCTTAATGCATGCTGAACTAGATCTAAATAGTCTATACATTGAGGACAATGCATGTTTTAAGTGTGGGGGGATGTGTGTTATTCTGATATGAATCTGAGCTGTTGTTGAAATTTTTTGTGAATTATATGATGATTCTATTGCATCGAGTGTTATGAGGACAACTTGTGATGTGTTTTGATTAATAATATTTTTACAATTTTTTGTGAAATATGAAATCATGCCTAGAATTCAAGTAAATTAAAAAATGTAGCTTTGAATTTCTTGCAAGTTATGAGCACCTAGCCTATGTTTTGTTAATTTTGAAGGCTCAAAGTAGTTTTATATTGTCCAAAAGTTTGTTGTCACTCCGATAAGCTTAAGCTCTGGTTTGATGGTTGACTTGCATGATAAGGTGTATTATGTTACTTAGGAGGAAGAAAAAACATGTTTGATTTGCCTATAAGAAAAAGAAAAGAAAGTGAGCTCAAAAGAAAAACCATTTTAGTGAAAGAAAAGAAAAGACAGAAAAGAAAAAAAATTATTGTAATGTATTGAAAAGAGTCAGGGGTAAAAAGAGCTACCCCTGTCGTGATCAGTTAGGCCACCTATCGAGCGAGTGCTCTAGGTAAGGGTCCCTACGATGGGTGTGTGAAAGCTAGTGCCCTTAACATTAAAGTGATGCAAGTTTAGCCGGTCGGTTTGTTCATTTTCAGGCACCTAGTAGCTTATTACCTTTTTTAGTGTAAGACTGCTAGAGAATTGGTGCTTGGGGCCAGTGTAGGGAGAAGATGAATGGAGGACTCTATAAACCTATTCTAGGCTTGTAAAGACTACTTTAGGAGGGCTATGCACACACACAAGAGATGAAAAGCTTAAATTCGAGTTTGCTTGATGAAAATGTGTGTTTGAGTATTTCCTTAAATTGATATTATATTTTTATTTAGAACATTAAGGTTTGAGTCACTTTGATATAATGGTGAATTCATATATGTGGGTTTTGTTTTGCTTTGCTCGGGACTAGCAAAGGTTTAAGTGTGGGGGTATTTGATAGCATGTGTATCTCATTTTCTATTATTTATGCTAGTTTTGTGATTATTTTGAGAGCTTTTATGCATATTGCTCTTAATTTTGTAGAAACCGAGCGTGAGGAGCAAAATCGAGTGTTTTGGGAGTATTTTGGTGGATATTGGAGCCCTTTGAAGCTTAATTGAAAATTCAAGTAGATTAAAGATGTTATTTGAGCATAAGGAACGTTCCAGAAGACTCTACACGAATCACAGTTCCAACACATCACACCGGAGGTCATTCGGACACCCGAACGAAGAGATATAGCAAAAATGGTAAGTGCTGCATGCAGGGTAGCATCGCTTCTCGACGCTACGGAAAACCCAAAAACGCTGTTTTTGTTCAAAAACATGCGCGCCCCATTTTTTCTTATAGCGTTGAGATGCTACTTACAACATCTTAACGCTACCTCGAGATTTTTTATATAAACATCATTTTTTGCGACGTTTTGGGAGGCCAATCCGAGAGTTTCAGCCCAATCTCGATTCCAAGCTAAAATAGAGGGTTTACGGAGCAATTGAGAGCGTTTGGAGAGCATTTTTGAAGATCCGAAGATAGAGGGTCGTGGAAATCATGATGGGAACGTGGGATTGACCATCGTTTGCTAATTTCTTCCTTTTCCTTTAGTTTTAGTTTCTATTTTGTGGCTGTAAATTGGGAACTTAGAGGTTTAATTGTATAAATTTAAGTATCATTGTTCCTAATACTTGAGATTTTTATATGAATTGAATTAATTTCTATTAGATTTGAGATTTTAATTGATTAAATATCTTGATTGAATGCTTTTGTGTATTTAATGCTTATAATCTCTTGATTATAGATTATTTGTTTTATTGGTCTGAATTTGTGCTTGAAAAAATCTTGTTTAGGCTAGCACTTAATTGCATGACTATTTGTAAATTCTTTCATGAAAGTGAAGAATTCTCTTATAAGCCCTTAAAAGAAGTTGCTTAATGCCTTGCATGCTATTAAAATCTAGATAGAGATATTAGATTTATAACATTGCATGAAAGTTAATTATGCTTGAAAGAGTCAGTTAATACCCCCACTTCTTGGCATATGGAATATTTGCATGACAAATCTTGGTAGATTTGGCTGTAAGTCTAATTGCTGAAATTGGTTCTCTAAGATAGTTCTCTCCTATTGTGTCTCCATTTATCTTTTGCTTTCTAGGTTAGCTCTTTAATTTAGCTTGTTTGCATCTAATTTCTTCTCTAAATAAAGTTATGTGAGAGTAATTATGTTATTCTCTCAAATAGGGTCTTGATGCTATCCTCTCAAATCAAATAGCTTGATCTTCATTTTCTCTTGACTCGATGACTCAATTTAGGTCGAAATGGCTCTTTTTTTTATTTTTTTATTTTTTTATAATAATCTTGATTCATCCAAAGTGCTCCGATTAGCTCCAAATCACTCAAACTCTACAAAATAGACAAATAAGCACGTGAGAGTACAAGAACTAGCATGGAATGAGACATATAATAAATAGAACATTTTTGGTGCTATCAAGGGTAACAAGCGTCGATCCCCTCGCTTTGATTTAGTAGGATGAATAGCAAAATTTATTTGATCGAGTCCACACCACATATATTTTGTAATACAGTGGCAGGGCCAATCCATAGGGAGACCAAACTTTAGTTATTATCTTTCTTTATTTGGATAATGAGACAGAACTTGGGGGGGAGGGGGGAGGTTTGGTGTGATAACTAAAATAAAGGAAATTAAAGTGCATAAAAATGAAATTAAAGGCAGAATGTAAAACAAACTTACCAATAATGCCAATTCAAGAGGTTATCGGGCCCAAACATTTAAGTTCTATCTCGAGTTCGTAATTAATTTCAATGTGCAACGTACAGTTTAACACCTAATCAATTCCAACAAAAAATCTGCCGAACTTCTAACCCCTTATGAAATTAGCCCAAATCAAACTAACTCTAAATCAACTCTAAGGGTTGAGCACGATATCGTTCCATACCCTCTAAGACGATAGCATTAAGTCTAAGATTGATTAGGGAACTTTAACTAAATGGATAGCCAATTAATTAAAGAGATAATTAGTCTTCTAAGGCACAATTAATTCACACGTGAGTATTGATAGGACTCAAAAAGTCTTATTTTTCTATGCCTAAATCTTGTGGTATTAACTAATTTAACGTGCTTAATTCCCTATTTTGTAGGTAAATTAGTCCGATGAGCAATTCAAAGTTTATTGGACGTTTTTGGAGCTTTTTGAAGTATTCAGGGTTGATTCGAGCTTACCCATAGGTCATGCGAACCCTTATTGAAGATTTGGAGAAGAAATGACCACATGCCTCAGAGTGAAGCGTCGAGACGCTCCACGGAGCCCCCGTTCGACCCCAAAAGACAGAATGTCAAGGTACACGGTAGTGTCGAGACGTTGTCCCAAGAGTCTCGATGTTGTCACAAGTCCAGAACGAGCGGATGCAGTGTAGCATCGATACGTTATCCCAAGCGTCTCGACGTTGTAACAGTGAGCGTAGGTCAACGTTGCGACGAGCCCCAAAGACACTGGTCTAATTAAGGATGTCATCAAGACACTGCCTGCAGCGTCTCGACACTACGTCGACTTTTATAAAAGGTACTTTTTCATTTCTAGGGCAAGAAGAGATAGATTAGATAGCCCCCATTCCCTCTTTTCACCCATTTTCCTCTATATTTCATTTCTAATCCTTAGTTTTAGTTTAGTTTAGTTTAACTTAGTTAATGACAATTATGGATGTTTGTATTGAGACCACCGGCTTTGGCTAAGCAGGAACATTGATTCGGAAGTGATCGTCGAGATTTAATTGTAATGCCATGAGGGCCAATAAATGCAATTTAATTTCAACTTGTTTATCTTTTGCCTATTTGTTTTCATTCCTAAGCATATTCGTAGTTAGGTTTGACAACCCTTCACGCATCAAATGAGCTTAGCTTTGCTATGCATGTTTTTCCTTTATCATAGCATGTGTTTAAGTAGCATTAGACATTATAATCGGTGAGTTCGTGAGCTGTGAGTGGTCGTGAACGACTAAAAGAGTCTATAGCCTAGAGAGGTAGTAAGTGTAAGAGCTAATCTAAACTTGCCACTTAGGTTAGTACGAGTAACTCACTGTTTTTAATTGACTCTAGAGCTTAAATGATTGGTCTATAGTATGGCACGTGGCAATCTCAGGCTAGGATTAGTACTGTCCCCAGCTCTAGATTAATTTTGGGTTTAATTAGCTCTTTGATTAATTAAACTGCACTAGGATTAATTAGAAGTTTGTTTGTACTTAATTCGGACGTGTGAGTATAATCAAGCATGAAATTACCTTATCTCTTGTTACTCATGATTGGTGTTACTGAATCCCATCCCGACATGATCTTACGAATCGGTATCTGGTTAGTTTGTTAACCTTTATTGCTTTTTTATTTTCATCCTCTTTTATGCATTTAAATTTTCCTTGCACAATTTATTTTATGAAGCGTCAACACCCTGTTTGGTTACTCTAAATCTAAATTTAGTAAGTTAGCTACTAAAATTACACTCATGCCTCCCTGTGGATTGACCTGGCCTCTATATTGCAAAAGATTAATTGATCTAGTTTATAAATATTATTTAACGGATCTGACGAGCTCGATCAAGTATAAACCCAACTTTTATGCAATTTAATGGCCTAGATGCTACTAAAACGTGCAAGAGACCTAAACTAATTGTAAAGAATCTCAAGCTAGCAATAAATCGATAAAAGCATACATGATTTGTTAGATCCACATGCTAAATCAATTCTATAATGAAAGCAAGAAGAAAATTATGTTAAAATAGTGCATGATATGAAATTAATAACAAAACCTCAAGGAATTACATGGTGGGGTCCCGAATCGCTCCTTAAACTGTGTAATCATCTACTCGAACAACGCTGAATCTATTCCCGAGGCCATAATACAAGCCTCTCAATGAAATATAGCCTAAATAACTATAAAAGTCGATGAAATGTAGAGAGAAATCGAGTTTGGGTGCTGTGGAGGTCGAGAGCTTCTGATAATGCTAATATTTTACATATTTTTAGCATTTTTTACTTAAGCTATTTGCACAAATGAATGCTTTTATGTCTAATAAATATAGAAAATTAATTAGAAAATAGCCAAAATTAGTTAAGGGATTATTTTGAGCTAAGAAATGGGAAATAAGAGGAAAAGAGTTGATCTTTAATGAGTTTTGATCTTTTTATGCAGAAAAGTGAACACTGCCAAAATTGCAACTCCAATTGCAATTGCAATTTCACTTGGGAGACAGAATTCTGAAAATCAAGGAAAAAATCTGGAAGCTCGATTTTATGTTGATATTTGAAGATATTTTCCACGAATCAAGCTCATAAAGATTCGAGTCTTGTCTTAAACATCCAAGGAGTAAACCCTAGCATTTGGAGGCTATAAATATGAAGATTCAAACCACAAAAGAGCAATCCACGATCGGCCATACTCGATTGAAGACCATTATTTTTTTGCACTTTAGTTTTCTGTTTTCTCGACTAAAATAAGAAGAAACGCCACCCAAACTCAATCCAGTCCTGTCGAAAGTCTAGGGTTGTGAAGATCTTACTCTCCTTGAATGAAGTTGAGTTTAGATTGATTGAAGAGGTGATAATTCTCTCCTTGAAGTTCGACTTCTCCCATGTAATCGTAGTTTCTGTTTTTCTATTTAGTCTTAATTTCCAACAACTTTTGTTTTCTATTTTAGTTTAAGTTCCAGCAGCTTTATTTTTGTTACTTCGACTTTAGTTTACTTCTAGTCTTTTGTCCTTAATTATTGTAGTCCTTTACTTTACAGCAAGTTTACTTTTAATAAAGTTCAATATTCTTTCTTTACAACATTCTTTAAGTTTATTGCTTATTTAATTTCCAGTTTCTGCTTTCCATTCCTTCTAAATCAGTTTGTATTTTCTTTCTTTTTATGTTTGTTTATTTATTCTCTCCATCATGAGCTAATTCCATCCATGGGATTCGGATATGTGGATGCCCTAAGGATTGGAAGCTTGGCCTAAGATGTAAAAGTAACTTTGCTCGATTTCATAGCATTGTTTGCCTAGGTGAACAATTATCACCTCGATTTCATATCATTGTATTTTATTAAGTATCATTTTTATTGTGAATCTAACTTGATCACCTAGGTGAACATACAGAGATGAAGTTTAATACTAAAAGGGTTAAATGAGATTACGTGTTCATACAAAGCAATAGAGGAAAGGGGCTTAGACAAAAACACTTGTTTTTGACCCTAGACATAGGGTGAAACCTCTAAGATCAAGGATTGTGTTCTCATTAAACTAAGTTCATATTAGCCATAGACATATGGTTTAATCACTTAGGCTTTTAAAGATTTTTCCATTAAAATCGAATAGAAGTTGAACCCGGTTTACATTGCTTGGTTTTTGAGTAAAGGTTGCAATTGCATTTTAGGTCACAATTCTTTTCTAAGGGGCAAAAGCATGTTCGGATTCCATCTTTTTATCATTTGATTTTTAGTACACTCACAAACTTCCTGATTTATCCATATTGGTTACCGAGGTTTCTTTGTGTGAACATATTTGCCTTAATTTTGGATTTTGTGGTATCCGTTCTCTGTGGGATCGATACTTTGGAATATTTCCTTTACTACTTGTTTGACAGTGTGCACTTGCACTAGACTGGAGACTTTTTCTATTCAAAAGTTTTCTTCTAAAAGCCCACACGTTTTCAGTCGACCAACTTTGCCCTATTTCAGAAAAGAATGCTTTTATACAAATCGGGACAGTGTTGCGATGATGTGGGCAGACTTGTAATGCTGTCTTGTAGCGCATGCACTATTTGGGATTTGCGATAGCATCGCGACGCTATAGGTAGTGTCGTGATGCTACTCCCTGGACAACATTAGTCATTTTTTCTCTAACTCTTCGTTTGGGTGTCCGAATGACCTCTGATTTGGCTCATTGGAATCGTGATTTGACCTAGAATCTCTCAAAACATACCTTATGCTCAAAATATACCTTGAACTCAAATTTCCTGCAAAATATATAATGAAGCTCATAAAAAGAAAGGAATAAGCACGAATTAGGCATGAAATAATAAAGACGTTTTAGGTCTCATCAAATACCCCCAACATATATCTTGCTAATCTTCGAGCATGGAAATAAAAAGAAACAAAGATAGGACTTGGTGAATGCATAATACGACTTGATCCTCAATGCTTGAGAAAGCTAAACAAATTGCAAAAAGGAAAAGCACTAAACACTGCATTGTCCACCCATGAGCAAACTTTAAAAACATTTTAAAAGGTTGCATCTCACACAAGGAGAGCACCAGGTTAACATCACCAAAATGTTTAAAGACATGAAACTCGAACTTTTCATCCTCAAATTCAACAGAAAGAACGCCCCCATCAAAATCAACCTTCGTTTAGCAGTTTTCATGAAAGCCATGCCTAGGCCTATTTCCCATATTAAGCACGAAGAAATCAAGTGGGAATATCAAGTTCTTTACCTTGACAAGCAAATTTTCCACTATTCCCTTAGGGTGTACAAAAGAACGATCAGCTAACTGGATAATAACATGGGTCTCATGCAAGTCATTCAATTTTAATTCCTTGAAAACAGAGAAATGTATCACATTAACTGAAAGGTAAAGTAAACATGGCATTCTTTATTTTCAGGTGCCCTATAGTGCAAGGTAAAGTAAACATACTATAATCCATACACTTTATCTGACTTTGGTAGTTGAGACATGGCTGAAATGTTCATTTATTATTTTTTAGAAGTCTTCAATTTTTCCTTCTTCGTACACCAGCTCTTCAGAAATTTTGCGAACTTTGGGACTCGTTTCACGACATCCAACAAGGGGATGTTCACTTCAACCTTCTTAAACACCTCTAGGACCTCGTTCTTCTTCTCCTCTTCAGTGATCTTCTTTGGTTTCTCTAATCTGCTTGGAAAATGAGCTTTAGAAATATCAAAATGTAAATCAAATGGAGGGTCAAACCTGGTCCCATTATCTTGTGGAGGGGTGGGAAGATCTTCTTTCTTCTCTTGTTTTGGTTATTCTGCAGTTCTCATTTCTTTTTCTTTTTCTCTCAAAGATTGGTTTCTGGCTTCTTCTCATTTTTCCCTTGCAGCGGCTTTAGAAGCAGCTCGCTGAGTTGGTCACTCTTCTCTATCTTTGGCTCCATCATCGATCCCATCTGCAAATCGACTCGAAAAAGAAGGTTTAGAGACATATGAATTTAGATTTAACGGAGGATAAAAAATTACCTCCTTTTGGCATAATGGAGATCTCCTAACTTCTTCTTGAACTACAGAAGATGGGCTCTCTTCTTTAGAAGGAGTCTCTATAAGTGGGGTTATGCAATGGATTTCCTTGCCACTTCGCAAGGTAATCGCACTGACACTCTCGCACTGGCTCGCCTTAACTTTCATCTCTTTTACCAGCATCTTTAGTATAAGACCAATCTGCACCACTGTTTCCTCCACATGCTTGAGCCTTGCAAACATGGCTTGGGTGGACTGGGTGGTGCTTTGTTTCAGCTAAACGACATCAGTAGCTAAGGTTTTCATAATATCAAACATAAATGTACCTAAATCCGAACTCGATCCCTGTGGTCCTATGCATCCTCCTACTGTATTCACCTACTTGATCTTTTGGGTTTGAGGGCTAACATTAGCAGCCTTCTCTTCAACCAATTTATGCACAAGAGAAGTAAGGTTAGATATTTGAGATTTTAATTCACTTACCTTTTTCTCAACTCTCGTTGTGCCTCTGAATTGGTAGTTGTTCTCTGCCATGTTGGATATGAGTTTCCTTGCTTCAACAATTGTCTTATCTACGAAAGATCCTCCACTAGCTACATCAATAAGGCTTCTGTAAACTAGAAGAGGGCCCTCATAGAAGTATTGAACAAGAAGATGTTCTACAATCTTGTGGTTAGGGAAACTTACGCAGAGGTGCTCGTATCTCTCCCAATAGGCATGTAAGTTCTCATCGTCTCCCTGTGCAATCTGATAAATTTGTCTACTTACGCTTTTAACCTTCGAAACAGGGAAGTACTTCTCCAAGAATACCCTCTTCATCTCAATCCATTTCGTAATGGAGCCCGATGAAAGGTGATATAACCAGCTTTTGGGTTGGTTCTTCAAGGTGAAGGGAAACGCTCTTAAACTTATCTACTCCTCAGTTACACTCGCGAGTTTCATTGCTAAGCAAACTGTATGGAACTCCTTCAGGTGCTTGTAAGGATGATCACTTGCATTGCCACAAAAAACCAGCAATAAATGAATCAAACCAAATCTAAGTTCGAAATCACTTGAAGTTTCTGGGTAAACTATGCAGAGGGGTTGTTGATTGAGATATGGAGTGGCAAAATCTTTTAAAGTGCGCTCGGCCATGATTTCCTTCATTTAAGCTCTGTCGAGGTTATGAAAAGGTTTTTCTTCTCAGCTCATCTTCACTCTTTTTTTGCTTTCAATTCCTGAAAATCAAATAAAAAT
Organism: Trichosanthes truncata; assembly: GCA_033996785.1. Lineage (NCBI taxonomy): Eukaryota > Viridiplantae > Streptophyta > Magnoliopsida > Cucurbitales > Cucurbitaceae > Trichosanthes > Trichosanthes truncata. The sequence continues at coordinate 41,437,648 of MU867259.1, read as the reverse complement.
GCAAAGAAAAAGGGAGGGGATTAAAAGTCCTAAAAAAGAAAGAAAATGACTAAAAGTTGCCTCCCCAGCAACTGCGCCAATTTGATCAATCTCGTCAGGCACGTCAAATAAAGTTATATTCCACACCACATATATTTTGCATTACAGTGGCAAGGTCAATCCACAAGAAGGCCAAACTTTAGTTATTATTGATCGAATCGAAATGTGGGGGCTTTAAGAAAAGATTTTTACTTTAAAAACAAAGCTCAAGTCTAGTGGAAGTGCACAATGTCGATTGCAAGTAATAAATTTGGGGTATTCCAGAGTATCGTACTCATGGGAACAATTTTTAACAACATCTATGAAGATGACCCAAGTTTGTTTACAAATTGTAATTACGGTAACCAAGGATGTAAAAATGTTGAGAGGTTTGTTTTTGCTAATTGATCAGGTGAACTTTGGGTGAAGAAAAGTAAGCAAATATGTTCAACCCCAGTGCAAGTGCACACTGCTGATGTAAGTATTAAAATAGGAGTATTCTTAAGTATCGATCCCATAGGGAACGATGTAACAAAAATATTGTTAAGCAAAATGTAAGAAAAATTGCAACTTGAAAACTAAAAATTGCAAAAACATTGTTGGGATGGTGTGTTGGTAAAACGAAACAATTGCATAATCTAATTGCAAGTTGAAGTGGCAAAAATTGTAGAACTAAATTGCAGAATCGCAAATTTGCAATATTGAAATGATAAATATTGCAAAATTGAATTGCATAATCGAAAATTTGCAATATTGAATAGCAACTAAATAGACTTGGTAAATGAAATCGCAAAAGAAATTTTAGATGAATGAGGGGCTCAAGAATGTCATTGCCCTAAGTTGTAATTGCAAACCAAAATTGCAATTCCAACATATTCTACATTCAATTGTAAACCAAAATTGCTACTCTTATTCACCTTGAAATTAGGTTTTAGGAGACTAAGTGAGTGACTCATATGTCTATAGTCTCTCTATCTTAGGTAATTTTGCTAAAAAATTTTAAGGGTTTTGGAGTATTTAATCCTTATGTCTAGGGAAAAGAATTGGCTTATGTCTAAGCTCTTTTCTCCATCACTTGTACGAAATTCGCTTATCACTAACCTCGTCGGTATTAGATCTAGGCTTGAGTTGCTACCTTAGTTGATCAATCTAGGATCTCAACAGAAATTTATTCAACACAAGCAAACAATTGAGATGTAGGCTTGATTTTTGTTGGAATTTTGGCTACAATTACTTCTTAGGGAATTCACATCCTTGAATCCCCTAAGAAGTTTAGCTCATAGTAAAAGTAAAAATCCTACAACAAATTTTAGAATTAAAATCCATGCTAATGGGCTTACTTACAAACCTAATTGCAACCAAAATTTAAAAGAATTAAAGAAGGCTTGCCATCAAAATTTGAATTGAAAAATGGAAATAAACAAGCAGTAGCTACTGCTTACTTTATTCTTGAATAAACCTACTAAAAAAATAACTTCAGAGGAGATAAATATTCAAGCAAAAATTTGAAACAAAACTCTTGAATAAAAATTTCATAAAAATACTCATCATTGTTTCATCAATCTAAACTCAAATTAAAAGTTTAATACAGTAGGTAAGGAACGAAAAACATGTAAAATTACAACCTCAATGAACTAAAATAGAAATTAAATTCTTCTAAACTAAGAACCAACTGGAATATAGAAAACTTGAACAAAAACCCATTTTTCTTCTTTAGATTTCAATCAATTCAACGCCTTCAACTATTTCTAGGAAGAGATTGAATCTTAACAATCCAAGTTTTCACTTGAATCGGACTGAATTTTTGAAGAAAAATGGACCCAAGCAGCAGTAAGCTTACTGTAAAATAGAGGAGAAAAACTCAAAAAAATAGAGGAAGAACAATTGTAGAAAAGCAGAGGAAAACCCACGAAAATTCTACAAGTAATGCCTCCAAAACTCCATATACTTTCTTCACTCATCTTCTCTCCTTTTATAGGCCTTCATTAGGGTTGAATAATGCCCAAATTTTGTGCTCAAAATCCCCCAAATCGTGCAAGAATTGATGATTTTCATATATGGGTAAATGCAAATTTTTTTTTCTTTTTTTGACTTTTTCTGCTGCTCCAAAACAATTGCAGAATCAGAAAATTGCGGTCCCGTTTGATAACCATTTGGTTTTTAGTTTTTGGTTTTTGGTTTTTGATTTTCTGTTTTTGGTTTTCAGATTTTAAAAAACAAAAACTATACATGTTTGATAATTGTTTTTGGTTTTCTGTTTTTTAAAAACAAAAAACCAAAAGCATGTTTGGTAACTACTTTTGGTTTTTTGTTTTTAAAAAATTAAAAGAACATTTGATGACTGTTTTTAATTTTATATTTTTTATAAAAATAAAATCGAACTATTTTTACAATACTTTTCCATCTAATATACATAATTATAAAATTATATTTTTATTTTAAATTTTTGAAAATTTGTATTTTTTTAGTTCAACAACATTTGGGGTAGGGGGATTCGAACTCTGACCTCTTGGTCCAATGTATATGTCAATTACCGTTGAACTATGCTCACTTTAGCGAAAAATTGCATATTGAAAAAACAATATTAATGTTTTAAATCTATTGATTAGAATTACAGTATAATTATTCAGTTGATTTTGTGTATTGTTTTTCTTAGTACAATAAATGTTGGGTAGAAATTCAAATCTCCAACTTCCAAGGAAAAAGTAGATACCTTATCCGTTAAGCTATGCTCATGTTTACAATTTTGTGTATAAATCAAATTTAATTTCGTGCAAATTTTTATCACACTTAGTTTTTTTTTTTTTTTTTAAATTAGTGTGTGAATTTTAAAAATTAAATGGAAGATAAATGTGAGCACTTATTTAAGTTTAAGGTTCAATTTAATAAAAAATTGATATAACTCAAATTTAAGAATAAAAATTGAAGTTTCAAAAAACAAAAGAGAGAATAAATTTTGATGTTTTTTCCTGGCAATTTATGACTAAAAATTGAAGTTTCAATAAAAATTGATTTAAGAATAAAAGTGCCGTCCAAGTGTAGTGTTGTACATAGAGTGTCATAAATGTGGGTCCCACTCACTTCACTTGAAAACTGGGTGTTTTCTAAAATAAAAACAGAAACCGTTTTTAAAAACCTTTTTTTTTCGTTTTCAAAATTTCTTTATAATTCTAAAAACGTTTTTAAAAACTTAAAAACCAAAAACTCAATTGATTACCAAACACTCTTGTTTTTTAAAAACTAAAAACCAAAAACCAAAAACTAAAAACGAATTGGTTATCAAACGGGGCCTGCAATTTTGGTTTTGCAATTTCCATATTCCCTGCAAACAAGCTTAACTTTTTTAGAATCTTATCCTAATTGCCTTCATTCTTATTTCTTTTCTTATTTTCAAGCAACTTTCAACTATTTCCAAATGATCTTAAGACAAAACAAGAATATTTTAAGTAATTAGGAGTTAAATAAGCCTTAATTCTAAAGTAATTGGGAGTTAAATAAGCCTTAATTTGGCATAGCACATGCTTTTGGCATTTGCAATGGGAACGAGTGGGCAGGACAGGGAAGAATGGAGAACGAGGATTCCTCGCTCGAGCCTTTCTTAAATGAAAGGATAAGTACCCCAACAAGGGGGTTTGGCTCCAGGCTTCCACTCGATCTTGTGGTAGACTGCCCTTCTAGGCTAGGGGGCACTTGGCAACTCACTCAGTTTCATAATAGAACGTCTCCTTCGATCTAAGGCTTATCACTAATAGAAATACAACCTAAGATAAAAACAACCTAAACTAGGAAAGAAAAACAAACAAGAAGCTCTTTCTTTAACGTCTTCAGCTAGACTAAACTAATGTGGCCTTTCAAGGTACATAGAAATTCTGCCATTTCTTCGGGCTTCTCTTCCTAGAATCTACAAAACAGACCAAAGCTAGTAGAAACACTAGCTTCTCATGAGACCCTGAAGCAGAAATATTTTTGGTATTTTTTAATAAGAAAAACATAAAAGGCGAAAGATCAAAATAAACAAACTCTGACACAGACTCGTGAGAGTAAAAAAAAGAACACTCCAGATAAAGAGAAGAAACAGAAGATAAAACAGACAAAGGCCTTATAGCCTTAAATTCTACCTCCTGGACTTCCTTAACTAAGTTAGGCTTATCCTCACTGACTCAATCCTGGTGTGCATCTAAACTTTCTAATTCCTCCCTATTCTCAACACCACTCTCCCTCAACTGCCCAAACTTAGTAGAATCGAAAGAATCATGCTCATGATAGGCTATCAGTGAATCAGTGATCAATTGACTCACTGAACATCCTATGGAAGTGGGTTTCACTTCATTAACCTCCGTAGGGGTCTGGAGACTCTTAAACTTCTCATCAAACTGAAACTTCCTAAGTCTAGTCTCCTATGTAAATTCTCTCAACATTCTCTCTAAGGGGGATTCTTCCTCTATTTGGGCTTCTTGAAAGAATTTAGGATATGGTTCATGGGTCCAAATACATTCATCATTACCATACATGGAATTTTCGTAACTCATAGATTCGGTATGATAATTACTAGGCATTTGATAACCATGAGACACATAATCTGCACTAACAGGCTCATGGTCAAAAAAGGGATAACTAATGGAAAAAGAACTAGAAGGTGGTGTTGGTTCTTCGGGCTCAGATTCCCTAAAGGGCCACCCAAATCTATTAGAAGCCATTAAACAAAACAACAATTAATCACAGGCTCTCAAGCAACGCCAAATAATCACATAACTAGAAACAATGGACTAGGACTCCAAAGAAAACAAAAAACAAGCAAGTTAAAAACAAGCAAGTTAAAAACAAAACAAAGATAAACCTCTAAATGAAAGCAACAAGAAAGAACTAAAAATATACACTATTTATACTCTAAATTAAGATTAAGCACTTTCACCACGATATTAATTAAACTAAAATATGTCAATCCTCGGCAATGGTGCCAAATTTGATAAAAGACTTGTCGAAGGTCCTATCAAGATTAAATTTATAAAACTCATACCTCTAAATATTTTGTAATAATAGTGGCCAGGGTCATCCACAGGTATATGAGTTCTTAGATTAATTAAGTATCATAGTTAATTATGTCCAATTTTATTTAGAGAAACAAAACTTTGGAATTAAGAAAAAAATAAAATCTAAACTACTATGTACATGTTTTGGAGTCCAATTTTGAGAAACATGCATGGTTGATTACCTTAAGTCCAATTTGAATTGATTAATAACTTAATTTTATATTAACAATCTTAAACCAAGAATTATTAAGTTATCAATATCCTTTCTGAGCTCAATTGAACTCATGCCTAGCAATAAATCAACCTCTCGGTCTATTTCTATTACTAAACAGGGCAATAGGCGATTCTCTTAACGCTTTTATATTTAATCTACTCACTCTCGTACAGTAGATTAAACCTAGTCATGCATCTAGTGTTCTACAACTAAACTTACTCTCTCAAGCTAAATTTAGTTAAGCATGCAAAACCATGGCCAAAGGTTAAGACAATATACAAAGATGCATAAAAGATGTCAATATATAAATTAAACTAAAAAACAACCAAATGTTCAACAATTACAGCCAAGCAAGGGTCTAAACACATAGTTACAACATAAGTACAACTCACAAAAACTCCTAAATCTAAAAGAAAAGTAAAAGAAATAGAGAAGAAACTTAGGTCGTGTGCCAACACTCGTCTCTGGCGTGATGTTCACGATCTCAAGCTTTAAGTCTCCTCCTCGGCTCTCCAAAGATATCCTCTATGTCCTTAGACAGTGCTTGAATCGAGTTTAGGGTTTTTGGTCTTGCAAAACGGCTCCTTTTTTCTCGAAGGAAAAATCTCCTTTTATAGAATCAAGACAGCGTTGCAATGTGATAAGTTCATTATATATATATGTGTGTGTGTGTGTGTGTGTGTGTGTGTGTGTGTGTGTGTATTCTATCTTGTTTAGGTTGTTTTTAGTTAGTTTTCATAGAGTTTTTGAATTTTAATTCTTGCATTTCTTTTATTTTTATAGGTAATCAAAGATTTCATTTTGAAGGTCAAAGTTCAAAGCTTTTCAAGATGAAAGCTAAAAAATAAAAAATAAAAAGAAATAAATAATACAGCTCCTAGGCACCCAAACCGGCACCTAGGAGCCACAGACAGTGCGAGAAGGTAGAATGATAGTGCCTAGGAGCTTAGAAAATGTTTTAACATCTTTGTTTATAGCGCCTAGTCACTGTCCATGGCGCCTAGGCGCTACGCCAACTGACGTAAGTTTAAATTGATGTCTTTTATCATTGGAAGGGTAAAAAATTAGAGTTTTAGAGGCGGAAAACAGAGAACATAAGGGAGAAAGATCAGAGGAGAAGAGAATACGCCACCTTGGAGGATTGAGCAACCAAAAGGAGCAAGAGATAAGCTTGGTTATTCGTTTAATCATCTAGATTTGTCTCTCTTTTCACTTTTCCTTTCCCTTTTGCTGTTTGTAATGATCCAAATGACATTGTTGACTAGTTTTGTTAAGTTTTACATTATGAACTGAGTTTTTTCTTTCTAGAACTTGATGTAATCGAATACTCGAATCCTACTCTTTCTTAGTTAGTAGATGATGTTTCTATTTCATTTGTAGTTGTGAAAATTCTTCTGCACTCAAAGCATATTTAGATTTGGCCATTCTCTACATTGTTTATATGTCATGATTTGAGATTGAGAGACAAAAAGCATTGATGAATTGAAGTATTTTCCCTAATCTACACTTGAGATAGAGATATCCTTGTGGGTTTTGTGGCAATTTTAGGTTATACGGGCTTAATAATTGAATTGTCTGAACTGTCATAGAGATATAGGAAATTTACATTCAATGAATATCGTTATTGCTTGAGAAAGAATATCGAGTCTATAGGATAGAGCTTTCCAACAACCTAGAAATAGAAGAAAACATTGGTTATTAATGAACAAAGAGTAGAATGAGGTATTCGATGAAGTCATTGCTTTAGAGTTTTTACAAATTAAGTCTTAACCTCTGTTTTGCATTGTCAATTTTAGATCCTAATCACATTTATTCATTTGTGATTACAAAACCAAAAGCAAGTTTAATTTTCCATTCATCTTTGATAATTCGGTGCTTAGATAAAAATGAGGCTAGAGAATTTGGTAATTGGTAGCTTTTAGTCCCTATGGAGAACGAAATTTGTATTCAAACACTGTATTACTTGTAACGATTTGTACACTTGCGAATTCGAGCAACACAATGCTAGGGGCAGTGTTGCAACGCTGTCCCTTTAAATTTTATAAAAAAGAAAAAAAATAATTTTGGCTGGCGTTGCAACACTATGTCTGCTGGTCTCCAAGGCTGAAAGGCTACTGTGGCGTTGCAACACTACAGATAGGGTTGCAACGCTATACTCTCGGGTTCACAAGTTTGTTTCCTTCTCTTCAACACTTGGATCTTCAATTGCTCCAAATTCAACTAAATAATTCTCAAAACTCCGGTTTTGCTCCAATTGCTCGGTTTCTGTAAATTATACATAAAAATACATGAAAGTACACACAATCATAGCAAAACTAGCATAAAACTAAGCCTAGAAAATAGCACACTTATGCATGCTATCAATAGGACTCAACATCTAAATAAAATTCAACAAACTTATAGAATTGAAATTGAAACAGCAACTAGCTAAGAAAATAAAATAAAACAAACAGAAGAACACGATGAACTTAGTGTATTCCTCGCTTTGATCGAACCAAGGGCACCTTCACAGGCGATTTAGCTCTTCACCTCCTCTAAGTTTTGTTGAGGAGGGATCAACCTCAGAAATTACAGAGCAAAATACAAGAACAAGACACTGGAATTTCACAGAAAATGATGACTCAAGCTGCTGTACGAAATATAAAAACCCCAATCCCTTTTTCGCTTTGTTCTTCCTACTTTTATAGGTGTCGTGGGCTAGGGTTTCCATCTTTGCTCTTCTTCAACCTTTAGTCCACTCTTAGGTCTGAATTTGGGTTTAAAAAATCTTCCAAATCCAGCAAAATTTCTGCAAATTTTGTTAATTTCGTGATTCCTGCAATCTCCAAAATTTTCCAGAAAATACAACTGCATTTCCATTATGAAATACAATTGCAGTTTTGTGCTTGTTCACTATCTTGTTTTTCCGAAGAAATGCAATTGCATTTTGGAAATGGAATTCTATTGCATTTTCGTACTTGCATAAAATCTACACAAAAATAACAAATTAGTTTAATTTCTATCATCTTTTCAACTTCTTTCCTCTTCTTCAATACTCCAACAAGCTTTTATGAATTTATCTCATAAACACTATTTTTAGCTTGCTCGCCATACAACAAAACATACAAAAATGACAAGAACACCCTAGTTTAGGGTTAAATAATCCCCATAAATGAGAATTATCAATTATCTTTCTTTATTTGGATAGTGAGACGAAATTGGGGGGGGGGGGGGTGTGATAACTAAAATAAAGGAAATTAAAGTGCATAAAAATGAAATTAAAGGCATGAAGTAAAACAAACTTACCAATAATGCCAATTCATGAGGTCATTAGGCCCAAACATGTAATTTATATCTCGGGTTCATAATTACTTTCAATATGCAATGTACACGTTTAACATCTAATCAATTCCAACGAAAAATCTGCCAAAATTCTAATCCCTTATTGACAGCACTCAAATGTATGCTATTTCTAGGCTTAGATTTGTGTTGGTTTTGTTTGTTTATAGTGAGCTTTCGAGCATTTATTTATCTATATTGTAGATTTTGAGCAATTGGAGCTAAACCGGACTTTTGAAGCTATTTGAGCTTAATTTGAGCTTAAAGACACACTTTAGAGCAAAGAAGATAAGTAGAAGAAGCATTACAAGTGAGAAGACCCGAGAGGATAGCGTTGAGACGCTGTTCATAACGTCTCAACGCTATAATTGCAGCCATTCAAATCCAATTTCCCGTAGAAGCAGCGTATAGCGTCTCGACGCCAGAAATGCGCACGCTCGAAGATTTCTGTCCTTCTTTATTCTACGAATTAGGGTACAGCGTCTAGACGCTGTCCCAAGAATTATAAAAAGAACATTATGGTTTCGATTTTGGGGAGACCATTTGGAGAGGGACCAGTCTAGAATCGATTTCTACATCATATTTGGGACCAAGGGAGCACTTTTGAGAGCTGAGGAAGACATTCAAGGCTTGAGATCACAGTGTTTCACGACGGGAACGAGTGTGGCATGCGTTAGAGAGTTCTTTCCTTCTTCCTTATTTATTTTGTAGTCGTTGTTTTTTGATGTTGCTTAAGTTTTCATAGAGATCAAATGTCTTGAACTTGGTTTATTTTCACTTATTTGGTTTAATTTTAGAGACATTTATATTGTAGCAAGTTATTTATGCATTCTAGAAATTATTGATTAACCGTTTGGTCAACGTTTATTTCTGATAAAATTGGGTTTTTGCTTGAAAAAGATGAACTCGAACTTAGATTTGAATGTATAACTATTAGTGAATATTTGCATGGGAATGGAAGTTTTGCTAATAGAAGTCACGATAGAATTTTATTCAATAACATGTTTAGTTATAAAAATAGACTGGAATGCTTATTTGTCACTAAATATGAGGGTTAGTTGGGCTTGGAAAAGTCAACTAATATATTGGATAATTTCCTGGCTTATAACTTTTATTTATGTAAATTATCTCTCCTATAGCGCCAAATTGGGTTTATGAAATTAAATCATTATTTCAAGAAGGTTCCCTCTAAGTGTCTCCAACCATGTAAATAGTTATTTAGGTTTTAATATGATTTTTCTTCTATTGTTGGTTATCTAGATAAAATTTGAGCGTTAGTAATTATAGTACTTAATTGAGCTAAGAAATCCAATCTCTGAGATCGACCCTGACCATTACTACTGCAAATTGTAAAGGTCTGGTTAATAATTTTATTTGATAGAGCCTTCGACAAGCTCTTTATCAAATTATGAAATTAGCCCAACCTAGCATTGAACTAACTCTAAATCGACTCTAAGAGCTGGGCAGATATCGTTCCATACCCCAAAGACGATAGCATTAAGCCTAGGATAGAATAGGGAACTTTAACTAAATGGATAGCCAACTAATTAAAGAGCTAATTAGTCTTCTAAGTCATAATTAATTCACATGTGAGTATAAACCTAGCTTTTATGCAATTTAATGGCGTAGATGCTACTAAAACGTGCAATAGACCTAAACTAATCGTAAAGAATCTCAAGCTAGCGATGAATCGATAAAAGCATACATGATTTGTAAGATCCACATGCTAAATCAATTCTATAATGAAAGCAAGAAGAAAATTATGCTAAAACAGTGTACGATATGAAATTAATTACAAAACCTCAAAGAATTACATGGTAGAGTCCCAAATTGCTCCTGAAATCGCATAATCGTCTACCCCAAACAACGTTAAATCTACTCCCAAGGCCATAATACAAGCCTCTTAATTAAATCTAGCCTAAAGATCTGTAAAAGAGGATGAAATGGAGAGAGAAATAGAGTTTGGGGGCTGCGGAGGCCGAGAGCTCCACCTAATTTGGATAAGAATGCTTTTATACAAATCGAGATAGCGTCATGATGTTGTTGGCAGCATTGCAACGCTATTCTGTAGCACACGCACTGTTTAGGACTTGCGATAGCGTAGCGAATCTACTTCCTGGATAATACTAGTCATTTTTGCCCTAAATCTTTGCTCGGGTGTCCGAATGACGTTCAGTTTGGCTTTTTGGAACTGTGATTCGACATAAAATCTCCAAGAATGTTCCTTATTCTCAAAATATGCCTTGAACTCAAATTTCCTTCAAAATATACAATGAAGCTCATATAAAGAAAGGAATAATAACAAATTAGGCACGAAATAATAGAGTCGTTTTAGGTCTCATCATTGTTTTTCCTAAAAGTTACGATAAGGGGGTGTTATATAGGGTGTTTTCAGTATTGATTGGGACCACTCAAGCCAGGCAATGTCACTTTCTTGTAGGTATAGATAGCACAGCGATATGTGGTCCCCTTGTCTGCCTTCTGCTTTTTGGTTGGCTTTGCCCGTCCCTATTGTACAATGCAACATTCCACTACGCCTTTATGACACAGTTACGAATTTTCTTCTCAAATATCTTCTTCTTGGGTGCAGCCAAGGATGCAAATATCGATATCGTTACCAATATCAGCAACTCAATTTTATGGATATATCGACAGATATTTCAAAAAAAATCAAGGATATCACCAAAACTTATAAAAATATTGTGATTTTTTTTGTGAAACTTTAGAATAAGTTTTTTTAAACAATAAACTACTACTTTAGGCATATATATCATTAATTATAAGCTGAATATGCATAATAATACAATAAATATATAATAATGAAGGCCAAAAAATGAATGGACTTGAATAGTTCATTGATACAAAATTCTTGTCATACAAGTACATAGTTTAGTAATAAGATGATGACCTTGGAGGTATTAAACTAGCATCAATATAGTTGACTTGATAGTGGCAATACTGCTCCCAAATAAAGATATTTTCAAAATTTCTAACATAATTTGATATATGCCACACATGAGTATCATGATCAACTCCAACGTCACCGATAGAAGAATACTTTTCGTCAAACCATGTCCCATCTAAATGAGGATGCTCTAAAGAATGAAGATAATACAAATGTTCTAAATCTGAGTCTGGATCATCTTCATGTGGAAGTTGTGAATCCTATGTATAGATTGATGTATTTTGTTCTCGACTATCACCATAATTATTGTAACCACTTGAATGACTATAGTTACTATTACTACAGTCATGGTAAGTATTGCTATAACCATAGTTATTATTACTACTATAGCCATAGTTACTATTGTTATAGTCATATTGTCTATATCCATACACAGTGTCCAAACACATCCCCTCCATACTTGAAACAAGAGATTCTTCATCAAATTGAGCATTGTAATTTGTGGATCTTCTACTGATGAAAGGTTTTCCTATTGCTCCAATTCATAGACCACCAGCTCTATGCCCATGATTAGATTCTTGTGTGGCATGAGTGAATTGAAACTCTTCGGTGAAGGGGCTAAGTCTTTCATGTTGTTCACCTCCTCCAACATTTTCCACGACTCGACTGCCTCCACTACCACCATTACCATCACCATCACCTCCTTTATCATCATTATCATCATCATCATCATCATCATTACCTTGATCTAACTATTGTTCTTCATCAGTAATTAAGTTGTAGTGTGTGGCACGCATGTTCCTTTCAAAAGAGTCCATCGAATGATCATCAACACTACTTGAACTACTACTTATTATCTCTTCATGTATCACACGTTAAGTTGTGGTTTTTTTTAAAAAAAAACAAGTGATAGAAATGAAAGTGTTGGATACTCAAACAAGCAAGAATCAATGTTGAAGTAAAAATAGCTCACCATATCAGGTTGGAAATGAAAAAAAAAAAAACTCCCCATAATATTAACAAGGAGACAAAAACATGGATATTGTGCAGATATTTTGAGATATTTAGTAGATATTTCGACACAATATCGCTAAAATTTCTGAGATATTTTGAAGATTTTCTATAATAATTCCACGATTTCTTCCCACATGAATCGATAAACCGATCAAAAGATATATCGCTGATATGTACGATATATCTTCGAAAACCATGTAAAAACGACCCTACCCCCCAAATCCCTATCAACCACCCTAAAATACCGATATATCAACAATTTTTGCATCCTTGGGTGCAGCAAGCCCTCAGCATGCAAATTAACGTCAACCTGATGCAAACACTTGTTAAAGATGACACAACATTTCAAAGATTTTCAATAAGTTTAATGCATTAAACATTTACTACACCCATCACGTGCTTTTACATAGATATTACAGAATTTCCTTTAATTTAAACTTTTCCAACGTGTTGAGGAAAACATTTAGCCAATTTTAGGTGCACAAATAACTTGTTATTCATAAGTTATCATTTACAAAATTATTACATGAAGTTGCTAATCAAAGTCATGAAAACCATAGTAATTAAAGTGATTAGACCAAAATAGACTTAATAGTATCGAAAATATGTGACAACACGTGTCCACCAAGCAATCCTTTGTGACTGCTGCTTATGTTTTCTCCTCATCTGCAAAGTCTATGAAGGGTGAGTATTGAAAATACCCAATAAGTAGTCCCCTATGGGGTAGTTCAGAATGCACAAACACACACATACATAAAATGCAATATAATGATAGGGGACACATACATTAAATGCAATATAATGATTTGTGATCAGGCTAAATTCATGCAAGAGAGAATTATGCATGAGCTGACTCCAACCGATGATAGTAGTGGGGTATTAGTCGGTAGGGCTAGAATCATATCCAACTGCTGCCATTATACCTGAACCTAATTTGGGTCTAGAGAGGTTCTACCATACATGCTCATCTAGCCTGTAGTATAGGAAGAGTAGTCGAAGTCTGACATAGATTAACATATTCATGAACATACAACATGCATGGGTCCCATAATAGAAATACTGATTTTCAACACATAACATAGTAAATCTAAGAATATAGCTACAAGAAAAATAAGATCTATCAGTACAATTAACAAATACTTGATGTTTAAATCATACACATAAATCATTCTGAAGCCACAAAAGATAAACTACTTACCTTGATCTTGAATCTAACTATCCTTATTTATTGCATAAGTTCAATTCCTAGAAAATTTAAACAACAAACATACGTACACTAATCAACGGTTTATGAGTTCAAAAGTAAAGTTGAATGATTTAAGCGAATGGTTAAATGGTGGATCAAATTAAAAAATTTGTAATTACAATTATTTCTAATCGTACAATCATTTACCACAATTATTAAATACCAATTTATGAAAGGAAAAGATGTGTTAGGGCTTTGGGCAGTGAAGAATACGTTTCACATACTTCTTCTATTGCCATATAATTTGTTGTATTTTCTTTCCCTTACTGTAAAAAAGTATTAATTACTAAATTAAAGTATAAGTCTACCTTTATTATTATTATTTTTACAAAGAATCTATGAAAGTGTCACATCCAAAGAAGAAGAAGAAGAAAAGAACTACCATGGTGCAACTTAGATTCTGACCAAATATTGTAATACGATATTAATATTATAACATAAATAAAGAAAGAAAATAAATGGTAGGATTCAGATCTTCTTCCTTCCATCTAAATATGGAGCCACATGAGAGTTTGAGAAAGTGGGGCAATATTTGAGGTATTTTGACATAGTGCAACATAACACTGTGAAAAACTGTGTGCGATGGTGAATATGGAAGAAGTAAAATGGATGAAAGTATGTGGAAATAAGGCGATGAAATGAATATGGCACACAGTAAATTGATGTCACCCAACGTGCTAACTCAAGTATAAAGTAGCACGCGAACAAGTAGTACTTGAAAATTCCAAGGTCGATCCTCAGGGATAAATGTATAAATCAAGGTGTTCATAATCAAAACAACTATTTATCATGCACTGAATAGTAACTGATGATCACAAATAATTGGGATGTGATTAAGCAAAAGTAAAATGACGCAATGAAGGTAAACATAAGCAAGGTAGTGAAACGATAAAAGCAATGTTGATAAGGTCAAGACTCAACTCTGGGCTACTTACTATTACCCTTGTGTCCACGAGTTAGACAAACACAATAACAAAGTATTCTAATGGATCTAAATAAGGAGACCAACGTGTGTTTCCCTTCCGATGCTAAACGCCTTACACACAAAAATAGCTATACCCCTACATTCTATTCTTGTTCATTTTACACCGCCCCCCTTTATGCTTGCAAGTGGTTGGATTATTCCTAAAACAACCTAGTAAACTAAGTTTACTTTGCTCTCCTTTAAGTATTTCCACATACATTGACCCTTCCTATGCCTAAAGCATACTACTACTTGATATTGGTTGGCCAAACGGACACAAGCAATTTAAATAAACACTCTTAAGAAGAAGATTCGAAGAGTAGTTTATTAAATCTTAAGCTAACTCATGGAAATAGGTGTAAGAAAAGGGCCTTACGCCAAGTCTTGAATAAATGTTTAGCTCATGCTGGAAAAGGAAGAAAATACAACTGAAAATTAAGACATGGAATATAAAACAACAATGTACAACAAAGCAAATAGTGAAACTTAAACAAGAACGAATGCACGCGGTAAAAGCTTCTAGCTCGTTAGCTTCCTTTAACTCGTTAATGGTGGGCTGTCACATCACCCTTTTCGAACTTCTGGGGGTGAAGAAGATGGTTGCCTCCTCCATCACTTGGTCTTGGGAGATATAAAGGACTGTAATGTGTTGGTGAACAATGATGAAGAAAATGATGATCCTTTAATTTCCAGGGTAAGGAGCGTTATATAGGGGTGCTTGATTTGTTAACCTTGACCACATGCACCAAAATTGTCAGTTTCTCCATGTACAGTTAGCAAGGTGAGAAGTGGTCCCCCCCTCTATCATATGCTTTTGGGTTGGCCCCACTATTTCCTATTGTACGAATATGTTGCTCCACTCAGCATTTTTGACACTGGGCTATACACGTTTGTCGTGTGAATTTGTGACCGCCACAAGTGTACGACGTCAAGTTTTAGTATAGTGATTAGTAAGTGTAGAGTATCATCCTTAGAAATGATTTTCTAGATCAATTGATTACCATGAATAATAACATCCAATTTTAGTTAGACAAGTAATTTTGAGAGAAAAGTAGTTAACAAAACAAGCAAAAACAACGGGAGATGTCAAAGAGAGAAAAATCTAGGGAATTGACTCTGCCAGTTGAATCATTATTTTAGATAATTAATCTAAGAAATGATCATGCAGAACTATAAGCAAGAAGTAAAATATCAAAAGACTATTCCAAGTTCAATTGACCTCATGCAATGCTATAAACCTAATGTGTTCATCTAGATTTTAATAACATACATGGCATAAAGAACTTCTTTTTGTGATTCTAAGAGAACTCTTCATTCACATGCAAGAGTTTACAAATAGTTATGTTTGAAACTATTCTAGTCTAAAAGCTACTCTTTCAAGCAAGACCTTAGACAAACAAATCATGCAGACCGTGGCCAAAAATCAACAAGCATTAAGAACATTCAAACATAAATAGTTATAAAGCATAATCAAGATATGGATTAACTAAAGAAATGAACGTTTCACTCCACAGCAGAAGCATTAGATCGTCTTTGATTTTATTAAACTAAAAAAATAAGATTAAGCAAACTTACTTGGCGTAAATATATATGAAGATATTTCTTGCGGGTCTTTATCTTATTTACAAAGTCTTCCTGGCTATGACTCAAACACAAAACCAAGGCTTGTGGGAGCCTCTTGAAAGAAAATCTGCAAAGGATTGGAGAGAAAAAGGTCTGAGAGAATTCTCTAATTCTCTATTGAGGAGATGTGTCTCATGGCTTAACCCAAGGGTCTTATTTATAGAGACAATGGGCAAATCTTTGCATAATTAAATATTATATTTTAATATCTAATATATTAAAATATATATTATACTTATTTGAATCTCATTCAAATCTCCTACAATATATATTTAACCTATTTGAATCTCATTCAAATTTTAAATATATATTTTTCTTTAATGTATCTAATATACATTAATCATTTTAATATTTAATGTATCAAATACAATAAATATATTTTCCTCTTTTATATTTAATATATCTAATATATTAAATATTAATTTGAACATTTCAAAATTTTCTTTCAACTAAATTGATCATTTGTTGTTACTTTGAGCTAGCAAGGAGACCTTATGGACCTACAGATTTAAGTTCCAATGATACAAAATTAATTAATTAACTTTCATTCATTAACTTTAGATCACTCCACTATAGACCTAGAGTTGCACTCTTATGCACTGTAAGACAAGTTGTGTCCAAGGATCTAACCATTACATGTAAGTCGATCCTTCACGAGATGTTCATGATTATAGTTTGGTCAAAAGTTTGTTTTACCTTTATAATTACATCTTATACCTTAAGTACCACTGATCCTCTAATGAACAATTTGTTTATGATCCAATCATAAACTAATTCTCTTTATAGCCAGTGAGAAGGTGGGGCCTCATTATTCAAGTCTCGAAATCAGTACTTAAGGGAACTATTCATCTACTTACCCTATATAGGAAGGAGTGAATTCCATCTTGTGAGATTATGTTCCCAGCTCCCTATTTGGTCAAGTTTCCAAAATGGTAGGCTTATTGAATAGGCTACAAAAGCCACTCTCACCCATGCAAATAAAAGGACAAGTCCTCTGATCGGTGCTTTTCGCTACAACATGAAAGTGCACGTGATCAAAGTAATAAAGATCTGGAAGTAATCCAGAGTATCGTACCCAAGGGAATGGATTTTAACACAATCTTATAAAGACGACACAAATTTGCTTACAAAATGCAACTGTGGTAACCAAGGATGTAAAAATATAATGAATTGGTTTGTTAACAAGAGTGAGTGAAAAATAAATGAGTTAAAAATAGGGATTCAAGTGATTCAAGCGCCTTTGGAAAATGCTATTCAAATGCAATTGCAATCTTGACTAAACATGTGAAGACTAAGTAAATCGAGTTCAACTCCTATTCAATTTTGATTCAAAATCTTTAGGAGACTAAGTGATTAAACCTATATGTCTATGGCTAATCTAACTTAGATACTTTTGCACACAACTCTAGTGGTTTTGGAGTCTCGCCCTATGTCTAGGGTCGATGTTCAGAACTTATTTCCAAGCCTTTTCCTCCATTGTTTTTGTGACATAAGCTTTCCCTTAACTCTTTCGATATTAAGTTCAAGCTTGACAAGCAATCACTAGTTGGCCGACTAGGTTTACCCAATTCTAAATTCAACAAAAACAAACAAAGTTCACATGCTAGCTAGATTGGTTATGCTTTAGAGCTTTTACATTTTTCCCTAGGGCTTTCACCAACTTGAACCCCTAAAGGAAATTTAGCTCATTATGGAGATAATGAAAACCCAAAACTTACTTTGTGTTAAATTCATAATTAATACAATAGAATAAGGAAATTAACCTTGAAGCAACCAATGGTAAATATTAATTTACGAATACCCACAAGGAAATAACAATGCTAGAGTTATTAAATTTAAATCAAAATTACATAAAACATGATTCTGGACAAAAAAAATACCATAAATAAACAAGCTTTTGTATGGAGAGAAAGAATTCAAAGTCTGGATTTCAACTTTTCATATCAATTTTGCTTCATACAGGAAATGGAATGTAATCAAAACTAATTCAATACTCAAAATTAAGCAACAACTTTAAGATGAATACTAACAAAGAACAGTTTTTAGCCCAAACAGAATATTACTGCCGAAATTCCTTACTAAGATCGAATTAGAATCCTTTACGAATTCTTAAATCTTTACCTTCTCTAACAAAGTTGAGAAGGGATCAAACCACGGAATTTAGGAGCAAAACAAGCAAAGATTAATGGACGAAAAACAGAGGAAAGAAATTGAAAACAACTACTGTTAGGAAACTTGGGAAAAACAGAGAAACCCACGAGAACAAAGTGCATAAAAACCGATCTTTATTGAGGATAGATCAAAATTCAGAACTTAATCGAGAAAAACTACAAAAATGAAATACTGAAAACAATAGAATCATCTAATTGCTGGATGCTGTCTGAAAGAAATTAAACAGAAAAATAAACCCAAAAGAAAAACAGAGTTTGAAAAAATTTGTTCCTTCTTCTTCGTTCTTCCTCCCTTTTATAGAGATTCTGAGGCTTCTTCTTCCATCTTGGGCTCCTTAATTCGTGGGTAAATGATTGAGCACGAGATTTGGCTGTAAATTCTCCCATAAATCAAGTAATTTCCATTAATTGAGGTGATTTCCCGTGATTTCCGTAATGCTTGATAGGTGCAAAAAATGCAATTGCATTGCAATTGCATTTTCCCTCTTTGCTCACCACCTTTGCTCTCTCAAAGAAATGCAATTGCATTTCATTTGCATTTCATTTGCATTTTCTTCATTTTTTCAAATCTGCACAAAAACCACCATTTTAGCCGACTTTCTTCTATCTTTTCAACTTAATTTTTCTTTTACCCTATTCCAACAAGCTTGCATGAATTTATCTTATAAACACCATCTTTAGCTTGCTCGGTAATCAATAAAGCATGCAAAAATGGCAAGAACAACATAGTTTTAGGGTTAAATAATCCTCATAAATGAGAATTATCACCCTCACATGCCAGAGTTCATAACTCACTCAGGATTAAGATCAAGTCACATATGATCATCCTGATAAAATATTAATCTTCTCAATTAACGAATTTATAAAGAGATATCAAATATTTTGCGGTCCAGTCTTATACAAACTCATTGTATAAGATACCCCCACTCACATGTCTTCACATGAATGATTTGGATCGAATCATTTGTTACTATTACAAAGTGGGTTGTATCAATAGTGTTACCAGGATAAGGCACCCAACCTTATCCATATACTATGGTTATTTCTTGAACATGATCCTTCCGTATGTCAATCACATACTATTCAAGGTTACACTAATAACCTTGGATTTTTCATATAATGGATAATATTATATTATAAATAAAATAATCAAAAATATTATTAATTATTAAATAAATCATTAATTACGAGGTTTTAGGGCATAAATCCCAACAATCTCCCACATGCACTAAATGTGGTGAGGCATGTATCCTAGGGCATACTTTATACCCAACATGTTTTCCCACTTGCCCTTGCGAAGATGAGCATATCTCGTAATCCTAGACATTGTACGTGACCCTCAAATATTGTAGCATGGTGAGTGTTTTTATATAGATCCAAACAACTGTCATTAAAAGTCATCTTGGTCACTACCATGATACTTTCTCTCTCTCGATATGATTTCCTATACATTGGTATTTTTTAATATCTTTAATATTAGTCTTTGTGCCACTATTATCATAATAAGGAGGATAGACTAAATCATATCTGAAACACTTTTTAATCTTTAAGGAACTATTATAGTCATACAAGTTTTTTTATTGCTTCGAAACAAAAACATTAAACTTGTATACCTTACTCCACCACTTACGGTAAAATTTATCTTAACATAGATTTTCCTAAATCTTTGTAAAAACTAGTGAATATTGTAAATATCAAATCTTTAAATTCATACACAAAAATTTCTCATTATTCATAGATAATTTGAGAAAGTTTTTAATTTTCTACTCAATGGTCATACCATTTGTTTAATTGATATATGATAACCAATTGTATATTAAATATTAAATCTCTTTTATGCATTAATTGTCTCCCACTTAGAGTAGATATATAATCATATACTCTCAATTTTTGAGGTGTCTTAGGATACTATTTCGTAGACATAAATATCAAATATTTGACAATAATTTTGTCAATATATGAAGTTTGAGACAAAGTTAGCATTTTGCCCTTAAAATCTCTATTTTAGATATATAAAATATACCAAGTCATTCCAAATCACTCATTTGGAATTTGTTACGTTGTCAACTTTTTATGTTATATAGAAATCTTACATCATTAATAATCATCAACATACAACATGAGAAAAATCCACTAAACAATTAATGATTTTCTTGTTTATACAAGCTTCATTAATACTTATCCAAAGTCATAGGTTTTGATACTTTTATCAAACCGTATATTCAAAGATCTAATGGTAAAATTCATTTCATAAATGAACCTTTACTGTTTTGAAAATCTTTTTGCTTTTGATCTTTGAAAATAAACCTCTCTAATTGTTTTGTGTAGTTGCATTATCTAAGATTTCTTTTCAGAAAAGAATTCTAATTGAAAAATGAATTAAATAATCTTTACAAACTCCAGTATGGCGACAAGTGAGAAAGTTTACTCACAGTCTACTTTCTCCTATTAGGTTTAATCATTTGCCATTAGTCTCACTTTGAGAGGAATAAGCTTTCAACTCTGTCATCTAACTTGACAACTTGGGCTTCAATTAAGTCCTTGTAAAAGTTGAGTAATCTAACCACTACGATGAGACTTATCCAATTCATGACTAGGATCCATTTGACTTTCAAATGTAATTGTTAACTGTTGTGCCAAAACTCACTACGCAAGCATACGCAATTGTAGGTAATAATGATAAACAAGGTCGATCCCACAAGGACTAAGTAATGCAAATTTTGTAAACTTGAATATCACTAATGCTAATTCTAAAGCACTTAAGAGACATAAAATTAACAAAAAGCAAGCACGACACAAGAAAATTAAACTCTAGCAATTCAAAGGAATAAGCAACTAAAATTGATAACAAACAATTCAAGAATCAAATGAGTAAGGCGCTGGAATTTATGAAATCACTGCTAATTTTCGCTCCCTAGTGCTGTGTGATGCTATAGCACTGTGCAACATTACTGCACTGTGTAGTAACAGGAAATCTGAAAATTAATTCCAAAAATTAATTCTAATCCTCGTTTTGCAGTTCTAAAGCAAAGTTTAACATATGTCTATGAAAACCCATTTTTCAAACACATGGATAGACCTACTTCCCTAAGTTTACAAGCCAAAGGTATATGTCTATACCCTTGAATTCATCCCTAATTCAAGACATGAACCTACTTGCATTGCCTATGTTATTTCCATTTATTGTAACCTTTTCAGAATTAAAACAAACTTTTATTCTTTCCCAAGTTGATCATTCTCAAGAAGAACAATAAGAAATAAAAGACACATAAGCAAACTTCACTTCTATAGCATTCCATAGCAAAAGGGCTCCAAAAATAGAGCTATGACTCCATAAATTCTAGCCCAAAGAAAATTAGCCCATAGCATGTACACAGAAAATAACCAAAAATGAGATACAATTGATAAACATCTTAGGTTCAAGTGAAGATTCACAAAATAGTAACACTAGGAACAACTTAGTCTACTAAAGCTTCAAGAAAACTAAGAGCAAGATACATAAACTTAAGAAGAATAAGAGAAATAGAATGGGTAGCTGAAGAACGAAATTTCGGAGAAGCTCCTTTTCTTTTATGCTGCTACATTTTTTCTTTCTACTTCTACTCTTCTCTGGTTTTTGCGATAGCTCCCCTTTTCGTTTTTACGTCACCACCCCCAAATTAGGGCTTCTCTCCTTTCTCTTTTTTCTTAAACAACAACCCCTTATCTTTTTTTTTCTTTCCACTTTTGGCCCATTAGAATAGGTGCAAATATTGTTAGATTAAACTCTTCTTACGTCATCAAAAGTGGGCCCCGAATTTTCTTTTTCTGCCAGAACGTCGATGCTGCATAATGCTGCAGCATCAACATCTCAACGAGCATTTTTTACTCCTGAGGCTGCAAAACAAAGGACATACAAAACATACTAAACCAACTATTCTAAAAGACTAATTAAGGCCTAAAACAAAACAGGAAAACAACCAACAAAACAAGAAACTCGACTCTCAACTAGACTTGACGAGGAACAACTAAAAACGATACAAAAGTGCACAATTCACTCAACTTTGATTGAACATAAGTTAGAAAAGAAGGTAAAATAATCTCATTTCATGGGATTATCATTAACAACTTTTGTTAACTATTTAGTGGCTTCACTTGGGACCAATTTATTAATATTATCTCACCTTATTAAAGGTTTGTAGTCTTTTATTTGACATTCCCTATAGAAAAATGATATTTGTCATACAAATACCTTATTCTTTTTAGGACTAGATAAAAGACCATTTTGTATTCCTTAGGGGTAGCCTACACTTAGGCATATCTTTGAAAATATACAACCTTTTTGGGCTTGTTTTAGCATGTAAGCTTAACATTATCAAATGGTGAAGTGTTGTAAACTAATTTTACTACTCTTCTATAATCTCAAAATTGTCTCGTAGACACTTTTGGAAGGAATAATGTTCACTATGCAATCTCTATTGCATATCCTAACCAGAGTCTTGTAATGGTGTATAACTCACTATTTATGTGACCATGTCTAAGGTTTTGTTTCTCCTCTTTTAGCATAAGTTCACACAATTGTACTTGATACTTAGACTAGGAATACAATCCTACTTTCTATCAACTAATCGTAGTACACAAGGTTCCTATACTATTCATTATGATCTAATCATAATGCTTGATAGATTTACCTAATCGATTTTCAACTTTAGCCTTAATTTTCTTGAACTTTTCAAAAATTTAAACTTATGTGTATTAGGTAAAGATACTTGTACCTGAATGGTCATCGACTAGAGTGATGAAATATTCATGGTTTTATTTAACATTTATATTCACCAAACCACTTGGGTCAGAATGTGTAATCCCAAAGTATTCTTTAGTCTTGTAGCCATATCCAATAAAGGCTCAATAATTATCTTGCATGAAAGGCAAGATCTACAGATAGGTAAAGTAATTAGCTCTAACTTTTAGAGAATTATCTTTTACTAGTTTTTTCATTCTATTCGAGTTGATGTTAATCAACCTTAATTGCCAAAGTCAAGTATCTTTTAGGAGAAAACAAGTTATCTTTCCATTATGGATTCTATAGTCCTGAATATCTCAGTATTTTGTAATATAGTATATGTCAACAATTTAACATATACGAATTGTTTCTATTTTCAGCTGAATGTATTTTCAAACAATTTTGAAAATATAAGCTTTAATACTTCAAAATAATTCATACTACATGAACTTTTTAGTAATAAAGTTTGAGAAATTGAATTTCTCTTGTGGTAATAAAACACCACATTCAGCATTAAGTAACAATTTTTACTTCATGTGACATCTTAATGTCTCCTACTACACTAACTGAGATAGGCTTTCTGGTGTCAACCTATAGAAACTATTCTACATGTTAAGTATTTTCCAAGCATTACATATCAAATGTAATAAAGAATAAATCTTGATAGTAGATCTTGCATCAACTATCTTGGTGGCGTTATTTATTTTCGACCAAAAATCTACTAATTCAAATTTACTTTCAATCATATTTTTCTTCTAATAGAGGTATTTCAAAAATTCCTCTCATTATAACTGTTTTACTAATTTAGGAACTATTTCATTTTATATAGTTTCAGTCATATGGTTTCTTTTCTTGAATTTTTGTAATACTTAACTTCAAGATCATTTAGACAAATATCTAAATTTAGCTTCTATTAACTTCAATATCTCATATGTTGTTGCCATTTTCTTTATCTTCTAAGCTTGGCGTCTAACATGTCAACTAGGAGATACGTACAAGCAAACTTGTTTACTTTTGATTCATTAATCATGTGTTTAACAAACAATTCGATTAGCATTGGCAATAGGTTTTGAGAACATTTCTCAATAAAGACAAATTCAAAATTTTACACTGCCATTATAGTATTAACATTACTTTTCCAAGTAATAAAATTTTCTCAATTTTGACTTATCAGTAATAAAATTAAAATTGAGAAAAATAGTCATAATATTGAAATATATAAAACATATTATTTAACATCATTCAAACAATTATCCATTCAATTTTAGCATAGAAATCAAACATATTTAAAAAAAAAGAGACCCCTATAAACCATTTCTAATGCTATGGTACTTTAGGGAGTTAGAACAAGTGTCATCATAGGGTAGGTTAAGTGTTCCTTCACTAAACTAATTAGACAATCTGAACCAAGTATTATACCAGAATAACTCTTATTCCTATAATATTTAGTTACCATTAGTTTAGTCAATGACATTATTAACAACCTTAATAAGCCCTTTGTAAATGTGACCCATCATTTTAGAGTTCATAGTTTTATCCCAACAAGTATCGTCGTAGGGTAGGTCAAGTATTGGAAATAAAACTACAATCCTATCATTCTCAGGAGTTCACCCTAATATTGACCTATGCAAACACCTTCTGTAGGGGGACGGTCCAAAAATTTGTCGTGAGGCTCTGCATAAATCTCACGATCTGAACCAATGATGGAGACCGTATGATATGTTGACACATTTCCTTCTCCCGCTTACTGTAATACTTTCTCAAGAGATTCACCCTAATATCGACTTAGGCAAACACCTTCCATAGGGAGGATGGTTTAAAAGCTGCCACGAGGCTGCCCATGAATCTCATCTTGTGAATCAATGATGTAGACCATAGGATATCTTGATATATGTCATTCTCCCACTAAGTATTTTTAAATAAGGTTTTTTATTACTTAGACAAATTAGGCTAATCTCATTTATCTAAGTCCTCAATCCACCATTTTCTTATGTTGGTTAGATTGATTTTAATGTGAATTACCAAGTTTATTAAACTATTTTAAAAAAACTAATCACATTATGAGCCTTTTTAATGAAATTATATAAAATTTGAAAATTTTAATTCCCAGGTCAGTTCCTAGTTAAAGGTGTTCCCTTTCGATCAATTTAAATACCTCAGTCTAAACTGAACATTCTATAGACAGAGTTCCCTTATAGTCAATTTTCATTTTAAAATTCATTAATATTTAATTAACCATTAATTACTAGATTAAAGAACTTATGTGAATTTAAGTAATGTTTTTAATCCTATTAAAAACTAATTCACTTCATGGATAATCTTGAAATGCTACCATTTTAAACCCTTTAAAACAAAATTAAAAGACTATCCTAAATTCTAATCCCATTAGAAACAAATAAATATTAAATTAAATTCAAATTTTAAATTATTTAAAGCATGAATTAGAAATATCTGTATTTTAAGAAAACCCTAATCCTATTAAGAAAGATCTTAATCCTATTAAGAAAACATGCATTGCAATTAAGAAAGCAAATATTCTAATTCAATTTTCCAATCAATTTTCAAATATAACAATTATATTCAAAGATATGGAAAATACAAACTTATTAGGAAAACATCTTCATTCTATTAGGAAACAATCTAATCAAAATTTTCAAATATAACAATTATATTCAAAAATTAATTAAGATACATGATCATGTTTAACCTATGGTGGGATTTTAATCTAAATGGCATACTTTATCAACAATCAAATAATATAAAACATACATCACATCCATAATTAAATTAAAAATAGCAAAATTGACCGAAATATTTGGCATAACCTAGCAAATTGAAGACAATTTAAATTACAAAATTTAAATCCAAGACATATCTTGGTGTTCAATTTTTTTTTTCTCTTGGCTATCCAAACTTAGGTTAACCAAAAAATAGCAGCAACCATCTGAAAATTTTCATCTACCAATTGACCAAAATTTGAGGAATCATTAACGAAAACATTTTAATTTTACGATGAAGTTGGCTACTTTTTTTAAAAAAATCTTATTTCAATTTAAATTGAAAACTAATTTCAGTCTCAATTTGAATTGAATTTGAATTGAAATCAATTGGTTGCTTATTTTCCACCATGAACTTGTAGCTTCAGTTTATATATATATATATATAAATCTTTTGTCTAATGCATGCAATTAGACTAAAGAAAAAATTGTACAGCAGCTTTCAATTATGCAACTTCTCACTCAGGAATAAGATATAGTCGCATATGATCATCCTAATGAAATATTAATCTTCTCAATTAACGGATTTATAAAGAGATATTAAATATTTCGTGGTTCAGTCTTATACAAACTCATTGTATAAGATACCCCCACTCATATGTCTCCACATGAACGATTTGGATCAAATCATTTGTAACTATTATAAAGTGGGTTGTATCAATAGTGTTATTAAGATAAGGCACCCAACCTTATCCATATACTATGACCTTTTAGGTTATTTTTTGAAGATGATCCCTCCGTATGTCAACCACATATTGTTCAAGATTACACTATTAACCTTGAATTTTGTAAATAAAATAATTAAAAATATTACTAATTATTAAATAAATAATTAATTACGAGGCTTTAGGGCATAAATTCTAATATTAACAACTAAAATAATGAGTTCAACGGTTACATCATTCCCCTAGGTACGAGTCTAGTGGTCGGGTGAAACTTGTGGGTAAAAATAAAAAAATAATTTCAGCCCCAGTGCAAGTGCACACTGCCAATACAAGTAGTAAAAGGAATATCCCTAGATATCATCTCCCAAGGGAACAATGTAACAAAGAGATTGTAAATAGCAAAATGTATTCAAAACTGCAACTTGGTAACTAAATTGCAAAATCAGATTATGGGTTGGTGGGAAACAGCAATGGAAATAAAAATCAAAATGCAAAAACAAAATGCAAAATCAAACTTGCAAGAAATTTGAAATAGCAATTAAATTGCAGAATCACAGTGATAACTTAATGAAGAAGGGACGGGGCTCAAGAGTGTTCATTGCCCTAAGTGATAAATTGCCAAACCAAAATTGCAATATCAAACCTACCCTACACGCAATTGTAAATCAAAATTACTACTCCTATTCACCTTGTAATTAGGTTCTTAGGAAACTAAGTGAGTGGCTTATATGTCTGTAGTCCCTCTAATTTAAATCAATTGGCCCATACAATTTTACTCGGTTTTAGAGTCTATTGCCCTATGTCTAGGGTAAAGATTGGCTTATGTTTAAGCTCTTGTCTCCATTGCTTGTGCAAAATCCATTTTTCACTAACCCTATCGGTATTAGTTCCAAGCTTAGTTTGCTACCCTAGTTGATCAATCTAGGATCACAAAGACGTTTAATTCAACACATGCAAACAATTGAAATGTAGGCTCGATTGTTCTTGCAATTTAAGCTCAACTTACTCCTTAGGGAATTCACATCCTTGAACCCCCTAAGAATTTTTAGCTCATAACTAACTAAAAAACTTCTAAGTAAAGTTTGAAAGTAAATTCCATGATAAAAGGAGTAACTAGTATACTTAATCTAGAACAAAACTTAAGGGAATTAAAAGTGCTTGCTGTAACATAAAAGAGTAAGGCTGAAGGAAAAAGTTGAAGAAAGCAATAATTAAAACTTCATTAATTTGAAGATAAACTTGCTAGACAATAAATTCATGTCCAAAATTTCCATAAAATTAAACTTCAATTGCTTCCTTAATCTAAAACTCAACTCCAAAGTTTAATATAGGAGGTAAAGGAAAAGAAAACATAAAAGAACTACAACCAAACTGAATTAAAGAAATCAAATTGAAACTAATCTAAGAACAAGCTGGGATAAAAAAAAAAAAAGAATAAAACCCATTATTTTCGTTTAGATTTCAATCGATTCAACCTCGTTCTTTGTCAAGAAGGAATGAATCTTTACAATCCAAACATTCGTTTGGATTGAATCAAAGCTAAGGAAAAAAAAAAGACTTCTCGAATGTAAAACGCAACTGGACAGAATGCACTTAGAAGAAAAACTCAGAAAACCCATTTTTTTCTTTTTTGAAAAACTCTTCTTTGCCGCAACTTCTTCCCCCTTTTTATGCTTTTCGAATTAGGATTTTTTACCTCTTCATTTTCGTTCAAGCTCCCATGAAAATAGTGCAGAGATTGAGGGAGAATTGGGTGCTTTCCATATTTGCTTCAGTCAAAGACTTTCATTTTCTGTTGTACTCGATTGCTAAATCAAAATTGCAATTTCGATTTTGCAATCCGAAATTGCAATGTTCCAACGTCCTGCAACCAAACACTACTTTTAGTCTATATTTTCCTCTTTTACTCAATCTTCCCATCAAATGTCTTTCCCACAAAATTATTGATGTTTTCCAAGAATTTGCTAACTTCTTCATATAATTCTAAAGAAAATCAACCATAACTTAAGCCTTTGAGAGTTAAATAACCCTCAATACTAAGGCTTATCATCTAGCCACTCATAATCATTGAAAATAAATCAAGACTTATATCAAAATCCATAACGAAAACTACAAATAAAAGGAAAAGAAGAACTCTTGTGATGTGTCGATCATCGTTCCCAATGAAATCTACATGATCTCCAGCTTCAAACCTTCGCTCCTCGCTCCCAAGAATGTCCTTTGGTCTCTTTAAATGTATAGAAATTAATTTAGGGTTCTATTATCTCCAAGATGGCACCCTACTTCCGTAAGCAAATAAGAATGTATTTATAGAAATTGTGACAGCGTTGAGATGCTAGGATACAACGTTGAGACGTTGTTCTCCCAAAAGCTTGCATTTTCGAAATAAGAAAGGTAGCGTTGAGACGTTAGGTCACGACTTCTCAATGCTACGAGGTTGGCCTTGCTTAATATGCAGCGTTGAGTTCATAGCGTTGCGACCTTGATCGTTTGGGGTTGAGACACTACAAACAGCGTCTCAACACTGCCTGTGCAGTCCTTATAGCTAGTTTTGCTGCAATTGTGGCATTAAGATGCTACTGATGGCTTCTCAATGTCATGCCCTCAGGTTTCTTGGCCTAATTCATTCATATGCTTCACTTGGCTTCTCCGTTTGAGTTCAAATAGGTATATAATTACCATGGTATCTCCAAATTCTCCAGTTTCGCACCAAATGCTTAATAACTGAAATTTTAATAAATAAACTCGTAAACAACACTGAATAAGTTATAAAGAATAATAAAAGTAAAGCATAGGAATAGCACATTTTGTGTGCTATCAAATACCCCCAAACTTAAGTTTTTGCTAGTCCCGAGCAAAACAAAACAAAACCACATCACGAATTCACTTATGCATAAATATAATTCGAGCCTCAAAGATCTAAATAAAAGAATCAAACAATCAAAGAAAGAACTCAAGCATGACCATTCATCAAGAAATTTAAATTTCATCCTACTCATCCTTTGTGCGTGTGTGTGCCTAACCTTCCCTCTTTTAGTCTTTACTAGCTCAGAACAATTTTATAAAGTCCTCCATTTGGTTTTTCCGTACATTGGCCCTAAGTTCCAATTATTAGGCCCTCTGATAGCTCTTAGAATGAGAGTTATTTAGAGGGGTTTAGTGAAGATTTTGTGACTTAAATGCACTATTTTAGGTACTTTTGTACTTAGAAGCCTCTTTAAATTGATGACTTAGTAGTAAAGGAGTCCATTCTCATGTGAAAATCACTTTTGAACTTTTTAATGCTTAATATTACTTAATTGTGCTATTTGTGACTTGTGCAGGCCAAATGTTGAAGGATCCAATTGCTGGAGCATTTTCTGGTAGCAGAGTACAAAACGCATGTGGGAGTTATTTCATTAATTGACGTGGACAAATTATAACACCTGTACTGATTTGAGCAAATGAGGTGCTGCCATTAGTCTAAAAGTGTCCACTCAGCCCTGATTTCAAAGAAGATGAGAGGTATAAAGCCCTAGTTTGCCATTTTTGTGGATGAGCTTGGAGAGTAGACATTTTGGAGGGGCTGAAAATCGATAGAAGAAGAAGAATCCTTCTTGGGCGGTGATCCACTTCTGGAAATGAGGGAATCCTGCCATAAAGGAGCTGCCCAACACCATTTCTTGTCCATTTCTCCTAGTTTCTACAGTACTTCTTTATTTTTCAGCATTTTGATATTAAAGACAGGAGTTAGAATGTTATTTCAGACTTTTCTTACTGTTTTATTGCTGTCATTTCTTGTAATTATGAACTAATCAACCCTTGGATGAGGAATTAGGGGATTTATTGTTGATTCTTGCTGAATGAAATAGTAGACTTGCATAATCTTCACTCCTATGCCTTGTGTGCTTAATTTTTAGCTTGGAATTGTCTGGCCAACTTATCTAAGCTGCGTTTTTCTTAAACTTGGGAAAGGGAGAGATGAACTGATTGCGTGGCATAGCATTAGTTCTGATTAGGAGCATGCTCTAAGGTAATTGGGGACACTAGGGATGGTAACCCACCTAATGTTTGCAGTTATGGGCTTAATTTCAGAGGTTAATGGGAGTTAGTCACTGATTCTCGAGAATTCTGGAAAGAATCCGCGAATTAACCTGCATTGAGTGATGAAGCATGATCATTGCTATAGCATTTAGTTTGATGAAGCAAAATCCTACCCCTAATCCTGATCCCTTTTCACAGATTCTGTTTCGTCTCATTTTACTTACTGTTTTTCCTGTTGTTACAGAATTTTAGTACCTTTTCACTCTTGTTCCTTAGTTCTTTTAATTTCATTGCACCATTTGATGTTTATTTCTTGTTACCTAACTAAAATCAACTTAGGCATTGCAAAAATCCACATAACTAGTCCCTGAGGAGACGATATAAAAATACTTATCACTTGCTGCATTAGACTGTGTATACCTGCACATTTAGGAGTGTTTTCATTCTGAATTTGCATACACTCTGCTAAGCAACACCCTCCTACACTCAAGAAAGTAATGACTCACTGAAATACTTAAAAATTGGATTGGACAACCCCCAAACTTGCCTCATTTTTACTTTTAAATCAAGGACAGTAACTTTCACACGTCCACTGTAGGGACCCTTACCCAGAGCACTCGCTCAATGAGTGGCCTAAGTGATCACAGTGGAGGTAACTCTTTTTGTCCTTAATCCTTTTAAACACAACATATTGACTCAAATATGCAAAAATTTTCTTTCTTTTCAACATGCAAAAAATAAAAATAAAAATCAATATAGGCAATATTCATGCATAAACACGTGATTCAATATTCCAAACTATCATGCAAATTGACCCGCAAATCAGTTCTCAATCCCAACGAGGTGACATCAAACTTTCAAACAAAATAACCTTGTCCTAAACATTCAAAACTAAAGGAAAGAAAGTTAAGTGCTCACACGTTGCAAGGGAATCCAAGAAAAATTTAAATTTAACTCAACTTCAGGACATGTTATTGTATTTCAAAAGATTGCAAAAAAATTTATTAATTAGATCACATCCTAGGTCGTCCTAATCATTAATATGCACAAGATTCATTAGGAAAAAAAAATTAGAACATGCTCAGGACTCACATAATAAGTACAATGTACTCCCACTCCCAAACTTCAAAGCATACATTGTCTTCAATGTATAAAATATTCAAACATGCATAAGGATAAAGAAAGGATGAAGGAGTGAACAAAATTGTCGTGATTAAGGGAGATACAATCTTTTCATCATCTCAAGGAAGCAAGGTGGAAGAATTCGAGCTCCTATAACACAAAGAAAAGGAAACAAAGTAAAGACACATGACATAAAACTATGAAGAAAAAAAATAAAAACTAACACAAAAAGGATAGAAACTTGGGTTGCCTCCCAAGAAGCAATTTCTTTAATGTCCTTAGCTAGACGGGGCTCCTGTGTATGCTTTAGGGTGGTTGCTTGTCCTTGAACTCACACTCCTTCACCTCCTCCTTGTCATTGAATATTGCATCTAAAGAGTCACTCAAAACTACACATTTTCACAGTCAGGATGCAAAGAATTTTCCAACTCAAATATGAGACAAGTACTTACCTCATCATTTGAACTTTGGGGTTTAAAGATTTGAAATTCTATCTTTTCCTCACCCACTTGTAAAGTTAATGTACCTTTGTGCATGTTAATGTCTGCTTTACTAGTGGCTAGGAAAGGTCTCCCTAATATGATTGGGATCACAACATCCTCCTCCATGTTCAATACTACGAAGTATACTGGGAATATGAACTTGTCTACCTTGATAGGACATCTCCACAACACCTTTAGGGTATATGATGAAACGGTCGGCTAGTTGTAGTGATATCATTGTTGGTTTCACTTCCCTTAGACCAAGTTTCCTGTAAACATAGAGAGGCATCAAATTTATACTGGCACCTAAATCAAATAAAGCTCCAAAAGAAAACTTGCCAATAACTCCTTGGACCTTTTAATTTTTGAGGTAGTTTTCTTTGAATGATTGCACTGCACTCCTCAATAAGTTTGACTGTCTCATAGACGTTCGGCTTCTTTTTACTTGACATAATCTCCTTCATGAACTTCACATAGTTTGGCATCTGCTCCAAAGCATCTGTGAAAGGAATATTTATGTGAAGCTTTCTGAAAATATCTAAAAACTTTTCAAATTGAGAGTCAAGATTTTTCTTTTGAAAACGCTGAAGGTATGGAATATAATTAGGAACTATAGAGATGTGAGACTTAGCGATTTTCTCAATGGTAGGTTTGGGTGTTTCTTTTAGTGTCTCCTCATCAAGCTCATGTGCCCTCTCTTGAATTCTCTTCCACTTCGTAGGGTGATAAACTTGCATGTTTCCCTTGGGTTTACCTCAGTATCACTGGAAAATTTACCTTTTTGCAGAGTGTTCAGGGTGGTGGCCATTTGACTGATTTGTACCTCTATGTTTTTTATGGTTGTATTGTGTCCACTGACAATACTCTCCAACTGGTTAGTTCTACACTTTGATTCAATGATGAACACTCCCAACATATCCTCAAGGGAAGGTTTCCTTTCAGCTTGCTAGGAAGTTGATGCATAACCTGGGGGCAGTAGTAGAACATCCTTGTTATTTGCATAGGAAAAATTCTCATGATTTCTCAAACTTGGGCGATAGTGAGAAAGAAGATTGTTTTGCATCTGAGTTCCCCCCATAGTTGGAATTTATGTTATTAACATACTTGGCCTGCTCTATGTTGGACTCTCCACCAATTTGATAAGTCTGAGCCTTTTCTATGGGTGCAATTGATTGAGAAGTTCCTATCCTTGCAAGTTTGGATAAAGCATGAGTTAGAGATGCCATTTAAGATTTAAGAGCATTTACCTCATCCAACTCACAAAGACCAGCCATTATTCTATGATTTGAGCACTCATTCGACCGTTGATAGCTAGTGGTTGACATTTCCTCCAGCAAAGCTTGAGCTTCCTTAACAGTTTTAGCCAGAATAGTGCCTCCAGCTATTGCATCCAAAATGGTCTTAGTGCTGCCTATGAGTCCATTGTAAAACAGTTAAATCTGAAGCCAGTCTGGGTACCCGTGTTGAGGGAATTTCCTTAACAACTCTTTGCACCTTTCCCAAGCTTCAAACAACTGCTCACCCTCATGTTGTTTGAAGGTTACTATTTCAGTCCTCATCTTGGTGGCCTTAGCAGGTGGAAATTTTTTTGTCAGGAATGTTTGGGCTAACTCCTCCCAAGTGGTAATGCTCCCAGGCTATAGAGATCCAAGTCAATCTTGTGCCTTATCATCTAAAGAAAAAGGAAAAAAGTGAAAGCGAATGACGTCAACAGAAACACCATTTATCTTGGCAGTGCCACAAAATTTCTAAAAAATTAAGCATGTGAGAATTGGGGTCTTCAAAAGGATATCCATTGAATGCGCTTTCTCTTGCCATTTGAATAAGCCCTGTTTTTAGCTCGAAGTTGTTGGCATTGATGGGCACGTGGACCATCCCAAATTGTTTAGTAGGAAACACGGCCTGGAAGTAGTTCCTAATAGCCTTTGGCTTTTCCTCCTCTCTTTGGTTAGTCATTACTGCAACTTAAGCTCTCTTTTCTTTTTAGTTTCTTCTTTCAATTTCAAAGTCAAAGGAGCAGAATTTGTCTCCTTGTCCTTTCGCATACACTGCCTAATTCCTACAAAAGAAAAACAAGCACTCAAAACAAAACTAGATCAAAATAACAAGAAAAAAAAAGCTCTAAACTAAGACTAGATGCTTTTTCCACAATATCAAATGATCTAAATAGTCGCCATTCCCTGGCAACGGTGCCAAAAACTTGTCGAGTGAATTTGTGACCATGCAAACCATAAGTGTATGGTGTCAGGTCTTAGTATAGTGATTAGTGAATGCAGAGTATCGTCCTCAGGAATGATTTTCAAGATTAATTGATTACCATGAATAATAACATTTAATTTTATTTAGAAAAGTAATTTTGAGAGAAAAGTAGCTAACAAAACAAGTAAAAACAATGGGAGATATCAAAGAGAGAAAAACCTAGGGAATTGACTTTGCCAATTGAATCATTATTTTAGATAATTAATCCAAGAGATGATCATACAGAACCATAAGCAAGAAGTAAAAATATCAAAAGACTCTTCCAAGTTTAATTGACCTCATGCAATGCTATAAACCTAACTTGTTCGTCTAGATTTTAATAACATACATGGCATAAAGAACTTCTTTTCATGCTTCTAAGAGAATTCTTCATTCACATGCAAGAGTTTACAAATAGTTATGTTTGAAACTATTCTAGTCTAAAAGCTACTCTTTCAAGACCGTAGACAAACAAATCATGCAAACCTTGGCCAAATAGTTATAAAGCATAATCAAGATATGGATTAAATGAGCTCAACGGCTACATCAATCCCCTAGATACAAGTCTAGCTACTCATAATCACTGAAAAATAAATCTAGACTTATATCAAAATCCATAACGACAACCACAAATTAAAAGGGAAAGAAGAAAACTTGTGATGTGTCAATCCTCGTTCCCGATGCAATCTACAAAACCTCGAGCTTCAAACCTTCGCTCATCTCTCCCAAGAATGTCCTTTGGTCTCCTCAAATGTGTAGAAATCAATTTAGGGTTCTATTCTCTCCAAGATGGATCCCAACTTTCGCAAGAAAATAAGAATGTATTTATAGAAATTGTGACAGCGCTGAGACGCTAGGATGCAACGTTGAGATGTTGTCCTGCCAAAAGTGCGTGTTTTCGAAATAAGAAAGGTATTATTGAGACTCTAGGTCACAACATCTCAACACTACGAGGTTGGTCTTGCTCAATCTGCAGCGTTGAGCTCACAGCATTGCGACCCTGATCGTCTGGCGTTGATGAAGGAATGAACGTTTCACTCCACAACGGAAGCATTGGTTCGTCTTTGATTTTATTTAAAATTAAACTAAAAAAATAAGATTAAGTAAACTTTGAGTAAATATGGAGATATTTCTGTCATGTCTTTATTGCCTTAACAAAGTCTTCCTAGCTATGACTCGAACACAAGACTAAGGCTTGTGAGAGCCTCTTGAAAGAAAATCCACAAGGGATTGGAGAGGAAGAGGTCTAGAGATAATTCTCTAATTCTCTATTGAGAAGATGTGTGTTGTGTCTAATGGCTCAACCCAAAGGTTCTATTTATAGAAACCAAGGGAAAATCTTTGCCATAATTAGAATATTATATTTTAATATCTAATATATTAAAATATATTTTATATTTATTTGAATCTCATTCAAATCTCTTACGATATTTATTTATTTGAATCTTATTCAAATTCTATAAATATCTTTTATTTGATGTACCTAATATACATTAATCATTTTAATATTTAATGTATCAAATACAATAAATATATTTTCCTATTATATATTTAATATATCTAATATATTAAATATTAATTTGAACATTTCAAATTTTTCTTTCAACTAAATTGATCTTTTAGTGTTACTATGAGCTAGCAATGGGAGCTTATGGACCTATGGATTATAAACTCCAATAATACAAAATAAATAAATTAATTAATTTTTATTCATTAACTATAGGTCACTTCACTATAGACCTAGAGTTGCACTCTCATGCACTGTAAGACAAGTTGTGTCTATAGATATAATCATTACATGCAAGTCGATCCTTCACGAGTTATTCGTAATTACAGTTGGGTCAAAAGTCCGTTTTAGCCCTTTAATTACATCTTGCACCTTAAGTACCACTGATCCTCTAATGAACAATCTCTTTATAATCTAATTATAAACTAAGTCCCTCTCGAGCCAGTGAGAAGGTGGGGCCCCATTTATCAAGCCCCAAAATCAGCACTTAAGGTAACTACTCATCTACTTACCCTATATGAGAATGAGTGAATTCCATCTTGTGAGATTATATTCCCAACTCCTTATTTGGTCAAGTCTCCAAAATGGTAGGCATATTGAATCGACTACAAAAGCCACTCTCACCCATGCAAATCAAAGGACAAGCCCTCACAGGCAGGAGTTCATAACTCACTCAGGATTAATATCAAGTTGCATATGATCATCCTGATGAAATATTAATCTTCTCAATTAATGGATTTATAAAGAGAGATCAAATATTTTGTAGTCCAGTTTTATACAAACTCATTGTATAAGATATCCCCACTCACATGTCTCCACATGCACTACAAGAATTTTGGGTTTTTTCAATGCTAAAAATGGTCGGGAAAAGTCCAAAAACCATCAGGAATACCTTTCCCAAAGGAAAAAGTGCGTCGGGACGATCGTCGGCATATCTCTCTAGGGGAAGCTTTTCCCGAACAAATTTTGATGGTGTCAGCATTTCCTAGAAATGCCGACGCTAGTTTGTGGTCGGAAATTCAAGGAATTGTAGACCAAATTTATGGTTTGGTCGGTCTTTATGGGAATTGTTGACCAAATGCAATTTGGTCGGCAAATCCTTGAATTGCCGACCAAATTATTAGTTTGGTCGGCAATTCCCATAAAGGCCGACCAAACCATAAATTTGGTTGGCATTGCTTTATCTTTGATAGTTTATTAATTTCAAGAGATTTTTGCCTAGATTTTTACTATAATTTAAACATGTTGTACTTGTAATAAATTGTACACAAAATAAGTCAAATAATACTATATATTAAACCAAATTTGATTACACGTTGTTCATAAATTCATACAAGATAAAAATAAAACTTATACACAAATAAATCTAATCTAGAAACAAAATTTAATAAATATAAGTTCACATCATCTTCATGATAAATCTTTGTCCTGCTTTCAGAATAATGTCGACTCAACCCACCTATGAAAAACAAAGACATGAACATAAGATTAAAACTATAAACACATAACAACTAAACTAATATTTCAAAAGTATCAAAATTTAATTAGTTACAAAACTATATAAGCAAAACACCAAATTTGAGAAAGCAACCAAGTTCATCTAAGTTTACTAATGTTGCCTTCTAATGTGTAGCTTAATTTTCTTAAACAATTTACACGAGGATGTGCAAGTGTACACAATAATTGCAGCAAGGGATAAGTAAATTATCGTTCTCCACAAAGATTAGTGCAAGGAAATTTACTAAGCTAAATCTAATTTTTAGTGAATTCAACGCGGTAATCAAATAATTAAAATATGATTAAAATCTAATCTAGTTATGCTTCAACGAAATAAAAGCAATAGCAAGAGAATAAAACTCAGAAAATGCTGAAACAAAAAGTGCGAGAAAAACTTGTAACAAGATATGTAAAACAGGCTCGGATTAAGAATTGTTTGTATTTGCTCGAAATAAGAATGCTGCAGCAAGAACTTTGCTCCCTCAACCCACACAGCAATAAACGCGGAATCTTCCCAGATTTCCCATAATTTTTGGTTTAATTCCCATTAACCCACGCCAAATTAAGCTGCTGTAAATGTGCATTAGGTGGGTTGTTATCCCTAACCTCCCTACTTAGCTAGCTACTAACCCAAACAAGGAGCTAATGTGGTTTAGAGTAATCGGCATCCCCTATTTTTCCCAAAACTCAAGGAGACAATGCCCAAAATGGTTGGCCAAACGAAATTGAGCGTAAACAATAAAAACACTCTAAAACCAGATTGAAAAGAGCTAAGGAGCCTCAACCCCTTATTTAGATAAATACCACATTCTTAATCCTCACCCAAAGGTGAATTAGTTCATATTAAAAGCTAAAAATAAAGGAAAACTGCAGTAAAACACCATATTGTAGAATCTAATTACAAGAGAGAAATCAAAAGTAAAAGAAAACAATAGAAGGGAGAAGAAAAACCCAAAATAGAAGCTCTTGATGATGATTTCTCTTATCTCCAGCTCCTTTTCTGCTTGTGTTTTCTTCCTTCAGCCCCTTTGTCGACTTCTTCCTCTCAACAATCGATTTCTGCCTCTCAAATTAGGTCTCTCCTCTCCTAAAGACGGCTGCCTCCTTTAAATATCGATGCCCATCTTGATTTTAGGGCTACTTAGGTCAAACAAGACACGTGCCGACTTCTCATTGGATGGATGACGTCGTTTTGGTTCATTTACGCTAGCTCAATTAATGAATTATTTTCTCATGTGATGTATCACGTGCTGTCTTTCCGTAACTTAAAATGCCGAATAATTTTCTCCAGCAATTCCTTTGCTGGACAAATGCTCTCTCATAGTTCTGCTGACAGAAAATTACGTCTTGCAACACCAAATTAACATAATTTAGTGCTTTTTTTAGCTCCCATTTATGTAAATACAACAATTAAGAATATCCAAAGAAGCTATTTCAATAACAACAGTTTTAGGGGATTCCAAGCATGAAAATACTAGCATTAAACTCAAATAAAAGAACTTTAGGCATAAATGACTAGCTAATAACTCTCATTTGGAGAGTTATCAACTAAGTAAACCAAATTACAGAACTATATAAGTAACTTTTTCTAAACCAAAAGCACAAACACATTTACATATAATTTAACATAAAGGCCTAATACTAATATATATACCAACAAAATATTATAACTTATAACGAATTATAAGGAACTAAAAAAATTAAATTTAACAAAACCAATCAAAACTTTCTACTAACTTCTAAAGTTACAAAACCCATGAATATAACGAAGTGAAACGATCAAAACAACAAAACTAATATAACTTACTAAGTATACTAATAATAAACTCATCAAATTATTATACCAAACTAAAACAATCAAAACAACTATACTAATCTAACTTTACTAAGTAAACAAATAATAAACTCATCAAACTATAACAACACAAATTTTTATAAGTATAACACCAAATTTAGCAAAATCAACCAAATTAATTTAACTTTACCAAGTAAACAAAAGTTATAAAACCACGTAAGTAACTTTTCCAAAATAAAAATTACAAACATATTTACCTACAACTTAACTTAGATGTATCAAAAAAAGTTACAAAACATATGTGAGTATTACCTAAAACTTTTCAATAGACATGCATAGCATCTAAAACTCAACCATCATTAACATAAGCTCAAAGAAACCAAAAATCAACACATCAAATTTATAATCAACTAAGAGAATGAAAACTTCATAAGTATAACACCAAATTTAACAATACACAACCAAATCTACATTTTCCCAAGTAAACGAAAGTTACAAAATTACAAGTAATTTTTTCAAAACAAAAATTACAAACACACTTAAAACTTAACTTGGACTTATCAAAAAGTATGAGTATTACGTAAAACTTCTCAATAGACATACATAGCATCTAAAACTCCCACTTCATTAACATAAGCTCAAAGAAACCAAATAATCAACACATCAAATTTATAACTTCTATATCCTCTTCTTCATCGTTTATGAAATCATCATCATTATTTGATGATACCCTTCTACTCAGGTGTTCTTCCACAATGGTGGGATCAACATCATCCCTGTATAATGCGTGATCCTGAATTGATTCATTAACTCTAATTCCATCCTCGACTTCTATCAACTCAAGTTGGTTATTTCCAAGATCTTCTACCTCTAGAACATCTCACAAGCGTTTGTTCTGAACCACTTGCACCACCTTCCAATTATTGCCATATTTTGGATTGTCGAGGTAAAATACTTGTTGTGCTTGAGTAGCAAGGATAAAAGGGTCATCCACATACCAGTAGTGAGATGTATTGATTGATCTCAACCTTAGATGAAAGTGTGATCTATTCTTTTTACTGTCTGTGTCGAACCATTTACACTTAAATATCATAACATGTCTCCTCTTCACATATCTAAGTCCAACACCTCAATCAATACACCATAAAAATTCAATTTATCGCTTTGACTTTCACTTTCTCTAAGCACCAAGACTCCACTATTCTGTGTGGCCCGACGATTATCACGAGTTATAGTGTGAAATCGTACTCTATTAACAATG
Organism: Trichosanthes truncata; assembly: GCA_033996785.1. Taxonomy (NCBI): domain Eukaryota; kingdom Viridiplantae; phylum Streptophyta; class Magnoliopsida; order Cucurbitales; family Cucurbitaceae; genus Trichosanthes; species Trichosanthes truncata. The sequence continues at coordinate 41,397,016 of MU867259.1, read as the reverse complement.
CATCCACTATAAGAGCGCAATTGAAAACTAGGTCCCATCGCCATTGAGTACAAATCATCAGACATATTTCCACTTTCACGTAATGAGAGAACCTGCTAATTCATTAATATGCGTTACAAATCTTACTCATGATTTAAATTACATTTATATACTCTCATAACTCTAAACTTACATGAGCTTTGAACCAACCAGGAAATTGGAGTTGGTGTCTTTTATATAAATATTTGGCAATCTATGCTTCATGACGAATTAGTCACAAATGTTGTATATTAAGACAAGAAATTAAAAGTTAAGTCTCAGATTTATTTCAATTCTATATTGAGATTGAGATTGAGAATTAGAGTGTTTGAGACGTATGTACGATAAGATTTCATCACGATTGTTCAAAATATACTAATGTGTTATACCTTTTTCCTCAATAGATAAGGTCCTTGCAGTTGAGCCCCCCAATGGTCTTGCACATCGTCTAAATACTTCAAAGTCACCACAAATCTCGTTCACGGAAATTTGATCATCATTTCGTTCATCTCTATTGAATCTTGTTTCAATCTCAGTTAGACACAAAAAGCAAAAATTCAATGATTCATTCATTACAAATGCTTCTGCTATGGAACCCTCTGGATGTGCTTTATTTCGCACGTATTGTTCAAATGTTCGTAAACTCCTCTCAATAGGATACATCCAACTGTAGCTAACAGACCCATAACTCTGGTTTCATATGGCAAGTGAACTGTAAGATGCACCATTACATCAAAAAATGTTGGTGGGAATATTTTTTCCAACTTACAAAGTATGAATATATCACTTGTGCGTATTGTTTTCGCGCATCGATCACGGAAGAATGTACATAGCTCAACAACAGTAGTGGACACATCCTTAGGTAAATATCCTCGAACACCAATAGGAAGAAGTCGCTAAAGCAGAACATGAGAGTCGTGAGTTTTCAACCCCCATAGTTTTCCATCGTTGACACTAACACATCGTGATATATTCGATACCAACCCATCTAAAAACTTCACTGATTTCAGATATTTACAGAAATCAACCCTTTCTTTGGTAGTCAGTGTGTATGCAGCATGTGGCTTTACAACCCTATTTCCTATCTTCTTCAAGTGTAGATCTTTTCGTATATTCAGATCCTCTACATCCAATCGAGCATTTGTGGTGTCCTTGGTTTTTCCCTCAATATTTAACAATTTACCAACCAAGTTGTCACATATGTTTTTTTTAATGTGCATCACATCCAATTTATGTCTTAACACAAGTTTTGACCAGTAAGGGAGTTCAAAGAAAATACGCTTTTTCTTCCAATTAAGATCAATTTGTTTCATTTCTTATCTTGCTTCGCTGGATGTTTACTGAGCACCGGAAATTTTTTCATACAAATTTCTTATAAGATCTCATCTCCATCCAGTACGATTGGAAGAGGTCTAGACTCAGTCTTTTCGTCAAATTGCTTACTCTTACGCCAACTGTGACTCTCCAAAAGATAACATCGATGTCCCATGTAAGAAATTTTACCTCTTATTCTAAAGGATGATGAATCTTCTTTACAAATGGACATGCTTGGTAACCTTTCGTACTCCACCCAGATAAGTCGCCATATGCAGGAAAGTCATTAATAGTCTATAACAAACTTGCGTGCAGTTGAAAGTATTTGCCACTAACTGAGTCATAAGTGCGCACACCATTATTCCATAACTCTTTCAACATTTGAATCAATGGTTGCAAGTAAACATCAATTTTTTTACCAGGAGATTTTGGCCCGGGAATTAGTAAAGACATGAAGAAGTTGGTTTCTTTCATGCATTTCCAAGGTGGCAAATTGTATGGAACTAGTACCACCGACCACATACTATATGAAGTGCTCATATTTCCGAATGGGTTAAATCCATTTGATGCTAATCCCAAACGAACATTCCATGATTCTGAAGCGAACTGAGGGAATTCACAATCAAAATGCTTCCACCCTTCACCATCAGCTAGGTGTCGTAACACACCAACTTCCTCAACATGTTTATCTTTATGCCATTGATAGGACGTATAAAGTTTTATTTAACCACACTTAACTCTTGTTAGTTGGATAGTTTTTATGTGTTTTCATGTTTATTTTGTAGGGATTCGAGCAAATTCATATTTTGAGACTCTATGTCGAATAACGATTCAAACGAGCCAAATCAAAGGTCATTCGGACACATGAGCGAAACGTTAGAGCAAAATTACCAAATCTGTTTAGGGAGCAGCGTCTCAACTCCGCTCAATGCTATGCTCAACGCCAATAGCTTCTTAACGCCAGACTTGACGCTGCTCAACGCTAAGCTACTGTTTTTGCTTAACACTGTTCGACGTTGCGGTTTGGCTTGCTCAACGCTAGTAACGTCTCGACGCCATGCTCGACGCAGCTCAATGCCACACAAAATAAGCAATTATTCTTTCCTTAATCGCAAGGGCAGCGTCTCAATGCCACCCTTGACGTCTCAACGCTGCCCAAGCCCTATTTATAGCACTTTTTCACTTTAGGTCAAGGACTTTTGCCTCATTTTCTTAGACTTTTAGAGAGATCTTTTGAGAGTTTTTCTCCTTCTACTTTTACACTTTTATTATACCAAATCAAACCATGTTTAACGGGAGATATACTATCACGATGCTTGGCTAAACTCTGCATTTTCGATTTAGAGGTCGATCGTAATGTTGTTCAAAAACTTGCTACGCAAGCATACGCAATCGTAGGTAGTAATTGGTGGACAATGTCGATCCCACAAGGACTAAAGTAAGCAAAGTTTGTAAACTTGATTATCACTAATCCTAATTCTAAAGCACTTAAGAGATATAAAGTTAACAAAAAGCAAGCACGACACAAGAAAATTAAACACTAGCAATTTAAAGGAAATAATCAACTAAAATTGATAACAAACAATTCAAGAATCAAATGAGTAAGGCGCTGAAATTTATGAAATCACTGCTAATTTTCGCTCCATAATGCTGTGTGATGCTATAGCACTGTGCAGCATTACTGCACTGTGTAGTAACGAGAAATCTGATTTCCGAAAATTAATTCTAATCCTCAAATTGCAGTTCTAAAGCAAAGTTTAACATATGTCTATGAATACCTAGCTTTCAAACTCATAGATAGACCAACTTCCCTAAGTTTACAAGTCAAAAGTATATGTCTATACCCTTGAATTCATCCCTAATTCAAGACATGAACCTACTTGCATTGCCTATGCTATTTCCATTTATTTTAACCTTTTCAAAATTAAAACAAACTTTTATTCTTTCCCAAGTTGATTATTCTCAAAAAGAACAATAAGAAATAAAAGACCCATAAGCAAACTACACTTCTATAGCATTCCATAGCAAAAGGACTCCAAAAATAGAGCTATGACTCCATAAATTTCAGCCCAAAGAAAATTAGCCCATGGCTTTTACACAGAAAATAACCAGAAACGAGCTACAATTCATAAACATCTTAGGTTCAAGTGAAGATTCACAAAATAGCAACACTAGGGACAACTTAGTCTACTAAAGTTTCAAGAAAACTAAGAGCACGATACATAAACTTAAGAAGAAGAAGAAGAGAAATAGAATGGGTAGCTGTAGAACGAAATTCCGGCGAAGCTCCTTCTTTTTCCTCATGCTGCATTTTTTTCCTTCTTCTTCTCCTATTCTCTGGTTTTTGCGATAGATCTCTTCTCCCCTCTCACGGTTTTTCCACACCCTAAATTAGAGTTTTTTTTTCTTCCAATAATTGCTTTGGGCTTTTTTTTCTTTCCATTTTCGGCCCATCAGAATGGGTCTAAAGACCAAAGGCTACTATTACGTCATAAAAAATGGGCCCACATTTCCGTTTTCTGCCAGACTGCCAATGCTGCAGAATGCTAAGCAATGCTGCACAATGTTATAGCATCAGTACCGCAACGAGTATTTTTTTACTTCTTAGACTACAAAACAAAAGGAAAACAGCACACTAAGCCAACTACAACAAAAGACTAAAAAGAGTAAAAGAAATAAGAAAAATGAAAACTAAACAAAAACCCGACTTTTCATTAAAATTAACAAGAAACTTACTAAAAACAAGATAAAAGTGTGCTTTCCACTCAATTTTAACCAAGAATAAGCAAGAGAGGATGCTAAACTAATCCCATTTCATGGGATTATCACGTAATCAATTGCAATGTTGTGAGGCTTGGACCTTAATGTAGTTTTCTTTAAATTGTAAGTATTCTTTGATTCCTGTGTTAATTTTATAAGCATGTGTTTTTTATTGAATTGACGCCTCGATCACTTTACATGTTTGATTGCTAATCATGATGCATGATCTGTAATTGTCATGTTGATTGAACCGGTAGTGTTAGGATTATTACATGTGTATGTTTTGTGGGTTTCCATATTACATAGCTTGCATATTTAATTCTAAGAATTAAAGGAGCATCTTAATTAGATTAAAGTTATTTCACCTAATTGGTTGCCTTGGTCCTTCCAAAGCACTTAATGCCTTTACCTAAATAATTTGGAGTGGTATCATCAAGAATTATTTAGGTAATTAGCATTAACTTGACGTTTGTTAGAGTTAATGACCTTAGGGAATTTGCTACTTTTTGGGGTTTCCTAATAAGTTGATCAAGTGCTTGCATTGTTAAGTTTAAATATTTTGAATGCCTATGATCAATTTTTGCAATTGAGTAGAACTGCACCTTTGAATTGGAATTTGGTAAGATTTGATTTATCTTTATTTTATTTGCTTATGTTTTATTTTGTTAATAAAAATACAAACCCCCCTTTTTTTATTGTTTTCCCGTTTGCGAATTTAACTTGAGAAATTAACATTTGGTTCCCTGAGATCGACTCGGTCCACTCAATGCTACAAGTAGCTTAGGATCGGTTTATAAATTTTAATTTGACAAGCCTTCGACAAGCTCGCGTCTAATTTGGTGCCATTGCCAGGGAACCATTATTAGTTTCTCTATATTAAATTTGATTTTATAAAAATTATAAAAATTATATAAAAAAAAACTTTCTGTTTGAGTTTTCTGTGTTTTTCACCTGTTCTTTAATGGCAAAGGAATCTTGTCAGTATTGGTTTAGTGGAGCAGCCACATACGTTGATGAAGTTAGTAAACTTAAATCTTAAATTTCTGATTTAACCTCCTTAGTTCTTCAAGTGGTTGTAGGGAGACTACAAGCAGTGGAGACATGTAGAATTTGTTCGTTTCAAGGACACCCCCCTGAAGCATGTCCTTAGTTGCAGCGGGATTTCATGCATAACGCCTACACTATGAGAGGATTTCCTGGTCATCAAATGAAATACGAGCATTACAGTCCCTATCTTGAATGAGATCAATCTAGCTTTGCCTATGGATACCAGGAGGACTAGCCGAGCCAGTACTTTCAAACTTCATACTCAGGTACATCTTTAGAGGCTATAGTTTACAAAATTGCTAATAATACTCTTCAGTTTCAGCAGGAAAATCTCCAATTTCAAGAGGAGACTCGCGCTGGAATGCAAAGTCTGGGTGACAAAATTACCCAGTTGGTTGATTCATTGAGGAGACTAGAGAGTCTACAAGAGCAACACTCTTTTGACATCACTGCGGAAAGATTTTTTGAGGAAATTGACACCGACAATGACGAGGAAGTTTTGAATTTTGCACCATGCCAAGAATAGGTCATTTGTGAGTTTAAGGAGGAGTTCGAGCTTACACTCGAAGAGGAGATTCAGGTGATAGAGTTGGAGGCTGAAAAGCCTTCGCCTGTTTTATTCCCTAGCTCTCCTTTTAATTTTGAATTGCCTTTTCTTTATTCTCACAAGTCCTTAAAGTCTTTTGTTTCTTTTGAGTTAGTTAAGTTAGTTGAGTCTTACTTTTTGCATTTCATTCCTTATATAAAAAATAACAAAAATAATGATCTGTCTGGTACCTTAGAGAAACAAGAAAGCCTTCTAAACTTGGAAGGTTATATTGATTCAAGCAAGAAGGGACCAAAGAAAGTAGAAGAATTTTACGTACCCTAACACTTACGAACCCTGTCAAGCATAACGACGTTAAAAATTTGCGCTTCTTGGGAGGCAACCCAAGTGTTTTAATTGTTTTATTTATTTTTCTTTCAGTTATTTATTTTCTTTTTCTTTTTTTATTTTTATTTTGTAGGTGTTGCACTTGGGAGGAGAAATTGAGGATAAAGATGCACCACCACCTACAAGCCATCCAAAAACTAGGGGAGTTTTTCTGTTCCTCTTGCTTTTTGTTTGTGTAACTCTGTTTAGCGATACATTGGAGACAATGTATCAATTAAGGTTGGGGGTACTTTAGATTTGCATGTTTAGGGTTATTCATGAGCATGTTGAGCAGTGAACGTTATTTTTAAAAAAAATTGGCTTAAATTGCATGATGAGTTAGTTGCATATTACGTGATTATGACAATCTAGGAGGTGCTTTAGGTAATTCCATTTGAAATGGTTGAAACTTGAAGACGCATGCTTGATTTAAGCCTATTTTAAAATTTTCCTTTTGATTCCCTTATACTTTTTGAGCACTTAGCCCTATTGTCTATGATTTTGAAGGCTTAAGATTGGGTTATTTGATCTAGATTCTTGTTGTCACCTTGAATGATTTTAAGAACTAGTTTATGAGTCTACTTGCATGATGTTGAATAACGTGAAACTTAGGAGCAATTTCATATTTTATTTGCCTTTATTACTGTGAGAAAATGAAAACTCGAGTAAAGAAAAAAAAATGGTTGCATGTTTTTAAAAGTCTAAGGGCAAAAAGAGCTACCTCTACTGTGATTAGTCAAGCCATCCATCGAGCAAGTGCTCTGGATAAGGGTCCCTACAGTAGATGTGTGAAAGCTAATGCTCATCAAAATAAGCAAAAATCTAAGTTTGGGGGAAGCCTGCCCCGGAGCATCTTAGTTTCTTGTTATCCTTTTGAGTGTAGGGAAGCTTGAGAATTGGTCTTAAAGTCAGAAGTAAGGGGAAAATGAGTTGAGGATCGAATAAAACCTTCTCGGGCTTATAAAGACTTAGATAAGAGGAGCTATACACACACACACATAAGGGATGAAGGGATTTGTTTTAAAATTCTCATTGATTGAATGTGTTTGATTGTTTTCTTCCATTGCAAATGTTTTGTTACCTAAAGCATTGAGATTAGAGTCATTGACATGCAACTACTTAGTCATAAGATTGTTTAATTTTACCTTACTCGAGGACTAGCAAGATTTAGGTTGGGGGTTGTGATAGTACGTATAAAGTTTTATTTAATCACACTTAACTCTTGTTAGTTGGATAGTTTTTATGTGTTTTCATGTTTATTTTGTAGGGATTCGAGCAAAGACGTATTTTGAGACTCTATGTCGAATAACGATTCAAACCGAAGGTCATTCGGACACCTGAGTGAAAAGTTAGAGCAAAATTACCAAATCTGTCTAGGGAGCAGCGTCTCAACTCCGCTCAACGCTATCTATCTCATTTCAGAAGCAAAATGTTTCAATGAAAACATTCGTTTCAATCTTGGTATCAATGGAAAGTGACGTAAAACTTTGTGCGAAATCTTTTTTCCTTTGCCATCATTCACTTTATACCGAGACTCACCACATGTTGGACACTGATGACAATCAACAAATTCTTTCCAATATAATATACAATCGTATTTGCAAGCATGAATTAACTCATAGCTGAGCCCTAAGTCATGCAACGTCCTCTTAGCTTCATAGAATGAACTCGGTATACACGCATCGATTGGAAATGTTTCCTTTAACAATTGCAGTAACATATTAAATGATTTATTACTCCAATTGTTAAGAACCTTAATATGCATCAATCTCACCAAAAAGTTTAATGATGAGAATCGCGTACAACCAGGGTATAGTTGATTACATGCTTCAGTCATTAAATCCTCAAATACGGTTGAAGTATCCTTTTCATGGACATTAGGGGGCATCTCATTTTCGAAATTATTGTCTTCCTCTATATATGCTTCGGCAATTGGGACTTGAAGGTCATTTAAAGGTTGAACATCTCATTCTCTCCATTGAAATCATTAGACTCTGTAGTACTTGTTCTATCATCATGTACTGACCCCGTTGTATAACTTTCGAACCTAGGTAAGTTGGTAGGTTCTTCATGATATACCCATTGACTATAAGAGGGGGATATTCCATACGTGAATAGATGTTGCTCTACTCTGTCTAAAGATTGCCACATTGCATTCATACAATTTTTACATGGGCATCTTGTTTTTCCTGAGTCATTAACATGAAACTTTGCCTTTGCTAAAAATTGGGTTACTCCTTCTATATACTCGGTTGACAACTTGTCTCTAATTTTAATCCAATCTCTATTCATCCTTATCCTTAATTTTATACACCTTCCAAGTCCAATTCTAGTTTGTGAGAAGTTCAATCCTGTAGGATTTAGACAAAAAAAGATAGATTTAACTTTGTCCCAAACCCTTAATGTATAAATTTTTTGGCTATCTAGTTGAGATATACAGTTTTTGGCTAGCAAGTTGAGCTACAAATTAAATTTCATATCTTAAGCCCCATTTCGTAACCATTTTGAATGATGTTTATAGTTTTTGGATTTAGAAAAGTTTTTTTGGTTTTTTGGGATAAACAAGCCACAATTATTCATATAGAGGCCTAATGGGTTTGTTAAAGATAAGTTATAAGCATTCAATTATTTTGAAATTGAGTTGAAGTAGTAGGTGTCTTTTCAATTGCGTTTATGTAAAGTTAATATGTTAGGAGTAAAAACATGAACATTTAACCTTAATGAAAAAAGTATATGTCTTAACTCTAGATAAACTAATTAAATATTAAAAACTTAAATATTACCAAGATCATAGTATATAGGGACTAAAAACATAGTTAATATGAACTTAATAATCTAACTTTGATAAATAAGATTTAAAATTTAAGAATTTGGAGGAGGGTACTAGTGTTTTACCAATAAGATTTAATGTAAGTGGATAGTTTAATTAATAAATTAGTTACTGATTGCACACTGATTAATTTCTCTATTAAAGCCACATATACGTGTAACAAATTAAAATGTTTTAATTTGACAATCAACATCAATTCTATAATAATACGGGTATTTAATTATATATATAACTCATTTTATAACCAACATAATTATATATATAACTCATTAAAAAGTTTAACCAACATAAGACATAATAACCAACACATAGATTTATTGCCTAATCATAAAACAAAAGAATTCAAAGATTATATACCAATTTAAACTATTTTAACTATATTCGAAAAAGCCTAAACATAGATTTATCGCCTAAAATTTACCGCAACATACTTAATCTTTGATTAAAAGTGTTCGAATGAGTTTGAAACTACAAAAAAAAAACTTTTCAAGTTTAGAAAATGATCTAACATACTTTGATTACATACCTTTATCACCAAAGAAGCTAGAAACTTTGTTGGTTTGAGTTCCAAAGTGTTCGACCTCGCAAATCTATGATTACACAAACCAAAATACAATAAAATTACATAGATTTGCAAAATATCTTGAATCTAAGTATATTAACTATCTAAACAATCAAAAACTTTAAAATATTACCAAAAGAAAATAGTGGTGGCAGCGGCATGCCGGTACGCTAGGCGGCTGGTTAGGCGGCCGATGGTGGAGGGCATGGGTGGAGAGAAGGAAAGAGATAGAAGAGAAGAGAGAAGGGGGAGCGGGCTGCCGGTGGGCAGTGGCTAGGGGCGGCGAACGGCCGCTGGGGGCAGCGGGCGGCAGCTGGGGGTGGTGGCTGGGGGTGGATGTGGGTGGGAGAGGAGAAAAGATAAGGGAAAAGGAAGAGAAGGAGAGGGGGAAAAGAAAAAAGAGAGGGCGGGCGGCGGGGCAACTACCTGGACGTCGGCTGGTGGGACGCAGCAGCGGTAGGAGGGACGCAGCGACGTGGGTTGGCGTGGGTGGGTGGGTGGGTGAGGAGAAGAAGGAAGAGAGAGAAGAGAGAATGAGGGAAAGTTGGGAAGAAGAGGGAAAAATTGGGGGAAAAGGAGAGGCAAGGGGGGCTTTCAAGCCCCCCTAGGGAGGAAAGGTTGACGGTTCACCTGAATCGTCGGCCTTTCTCTATGAACTGCGGACGGTTCAACAAATCATCAGCAATTCCTCCATGAACCGCCGACGATTTTAAAAACTGTCGGCAGTCCCTCTGTTTTGGCCGACAATTTTTCTTAAACCGTAGGCATTAAGCACTATATGTCGACGATTTTGTGAATTGTCAGCAATTCCCTCTATTTTTACGAACGATTTAGTTTATTGTCGGGCATTCCTATTTGTGTTGACGAATTGGAAAGCGTCGGGAAAAATAACGTAGGGATTACCTTCAATTCTTGTAGTGATGAACGATTTGGATCAAATCATTTCTAACTATTAAAAAGTGGGTCGTATCAATAGTGTTGTCAGGATAAGGCATCCAACCTTATCCATATACTATGACCCTTTAGGTTATTTCTTGAACATGATCTTCCCGTATGTCAACCACATACTGTTCAAGATTACATTAATCACTTTGGATTTTTCATATAATCGATAATATTATATTGCAAATAAAATAATCAAACTTATTATTAATTATTAAATAAATTATTAATTACGAAGCTTTAGAGCATAAATCCCAACAGTTGAGACGCTACAAGCAGCGTCTCAACACTGCCTGTGCGGTCCCTATGGCTTGTTTTGTTGCAATTGTGACGTTGAGATGCTACTGATGGCGTCTCAATGCCATGCCCTCGAGTTTCTTGGCGCAATTCATTCATTTGCTTCACTCGGCTTCTTCATTTGTGTTCAAATAGCTCTATAATTGCCATGGTATCTCCAAATTCTCTGGTTTCGCTAGAAAATACATGACAACTGAAATTCAATAAATAAACTCTTGAAAAACACTAGATAAGCTATAAAGACTAACAAAAGTAAAGCCTAGGAATATCACATTTTGTGTGCTATCAACGTCCCTTTCCAGATATTCTCTTCTTCAACGTGACAAGCCTTCAGCGCGATGGTCAATACTAATTTCCTTATGCAAACACTTGTTATGAATGACACAATAATTATAGAATTTCAAAGGTTTTCATTAGAAACAGCATGTTCAACACATATCAAGCGCATCTCATGCATTGACATAGACATCGTTCAATTTCCTTCTATTTAAGCTTAATTCAACATGTTGAGGAAAACATTAACTAAATTTAGGCACCTAAATAACTTGTTATTCACAAATTATCATACTTATAAAGGAATAAAACCCATCGCCTAAGTCAAAACTGCCTTAAAAGAAATGATTGTGAATAATTTTTTTTTTGTTTGCTTTTCTTACTTAATTGATAAGCTAAATTGGATAAACTTCAATTCTAAAAAATTGGCTTAACCATTATAAGTTTATCTAAAGTTACTTAGCTATTAAGTAAAGGAGTTCTGTTTATAATTAATAATTAAATATTTAACAAGTTAAATAGAAAATTTTAATATTATAAAAAGATTAGATGTAAAACATAATAGATAAGTATGTTTTTTTTTATTAGAAAAAAAAGTATTAGTAGTGTAAATAAGTGAGAAAAGGATTGTAAAATAATTAATAAAAAGGTTGTGGGCATCATTTAAGAAGAGAGAGAAAGGATAATGATGTAAAGTAATTAATAAAAATGTTGCGGGACCCACATAACAAAAAATGAGAAAGAAATTGATGAGGGTTTAGGAAAGGAATGAGACTGATAAGGGTTTAAGAGAGGAATGAGATTATTCTTTTCATGGGTCTATTCCCAAATTGGTGGTGGATCCCACCAATTGATTTAGGAATGAGAATTTTCATTCTCATTTCCTTAAAGTAAACGGAGCCTAAATAATTAATGAAAAATGAGGTAAGGACTGATATCAGTATGTTTTTAATTTTATGCAAAATGGAGAGATTCATACAAACATTTGAAAGTAAAAGGGCGAAAACTAGATAAGTATATGTCAACCTGAACATAGCTCAACTAGTTAAGACATACACATTTGACCAAGATGTTAGAGGTTCAAATTTTCCCACCCCTACTTGTTGTTGAACTCAAAAATAAATAAATAAGCACAAAAGTTGAAGTACATTTTAAAAAAATGTTTTTATTACCATTATCATTCTTGAACCTTAAAAATTTTCTATTTTGATCCATGGTAAAAATTTTATTTGTCTCACAACTTTTAAAAAGTATACATTTTAGTCCTTTAAATTTCAAAATGTCTATTTTAGTCTTTGAATTAAAAAAACTATTTGATCCTTGCTATTACTTTTTCCATCTAATATTGGCTCACCTAAAGACTCACCCCATCCAACCTATGTGACTCCAATACATATCCACATGAACATGTTAACAAGCATACTCAAAGCTTAGTCACCTATTAGTTAAAAGTAAAATAAAGATGAAGACATTTTTTGAATTTGGGGACTAAAACATAAAATTTTAAAATTCAGGTATCAAAATGGAATAAACATTTGAGTTGAAACTTCAAGTCCAAAATGAGATTTTTTTTTTTCTAGGAAAGAGTAAAATAACTATTTAAATTAAAAAGAGAAAAAAAAGGAAGAATACAAAGGACATCTAGTGAGATATCTTTATGAAAAGAATGTATTCAAGAAGACTCAAGCACCGCATGTTTTGATAAAAGGAACTATAATGGAAGAGTATCGCTCCCAATTTCAAAATCAAGCAAAATTAAGCTCTCAAACCTCGAGCCATGGCGGCTTCTTCTTCATCGTCGTTGTCAACTCGCCTTTGGAAATATGACGTGTTTTTGAGTTTTAGAGGCGAAGACACTCGCGGCAGTTTCACAGATCATTTGTACAAAGCTCTTGTACAAAAAGGAATATTCACATTCAGAGATGACAATGAGATGGAAGAAGGAACAGACATTTCCTCAGAGCTATTGGCGACCATTGAAGTTTCGAGGGTGGCTGTGGTTGTGGTCTCAAAAAACTACGCTTCTTCAAGGTGGTGCCTTGCGGAGTTGGTTAAGATCTTTGAGTGCAAAGAACAGATGGGAATGAAGATTTTTCCAATTTTTTACAAAGTGGATCCTTCTGATGCTCGAAATCAGAGAGGAAGTTTTGAAGAAGCTTTTGTTAAGCATGAAGCAAGGTTTGGAGAAGATAACTTGAAGGTGCTGCAATGGAGGAAGGCTCTGTTTGATATCGCCAGCCTCAAAGCTTGGGTTTCTAATGATAAGTAAACAATTTCATTTTTCTATACTGCATTCATAACTTATTTTAATTTACCATGAATAAATTATTCAAGGAAGCCACCATAATGAGGATGGTAGTTTTGCACCGTTAAATGTATGAGAGAGAAATTGTAAAACTACATCGTTTTTGTATCCAAATTTCAATCCATTGGATTTTTTATTTAGTTTTTTATTTTTATTTTTGAAAAAACAGGTTCATTTGCTAACAAATTAAATTTTAAGTTTTTGAAATTTTAAAAGTTCTAATTAGTAAAGAAAAATTTGAAAAAAAAAAGAGAAAATTTTGGCCTTATTTGGTAACGAGTTTGTTTTAAGTTTTTAATTTTTAAAATTTATATATATTTTTTACAATTTCTTTACTATAGGTTTCACATTTCTTAAAACACAAAATTTAATTTTTTTAGTCAAATTTTTTTAAAAAAATTAAAATGACTTTTTTTAGTTTTTGAAAACTTGGCTTACATTTTAAAAATATTTTTAGAAAGTAGATAAAAAAAATCATACATGGAAGTTAAACCTAAGAATCAAATGTTTATTAAACAAAGTCTTTGATCTCATAAAAACTCAATTCTATTTTCAAAAAGATAGATGCGCTGCACCCAAGCCCACTTTATAACCATAAAAAAATGGTTTTTAAAAAAAAAAAATTTGTAGTTGTAAAGTGGGTAGCACAAAACTTAGTCTGTACCCAAATTTTTTCCTTTCAAAAAGTCCAACCATTGCATCGTTTTTTTCTACTTTTTTTTTCCTGTAAAGACGTGTCTCTGTAATGCATTTTTTTATAATAACTTTTTTAAACTTCATTCTTTTAAATAAGCTTATTTGAATATATTTAAAAATTAGTTTTAATATCATTTTAGTCATGGTAGTTTATTGCTTATTCTATTTTGATTTTTATACTTTTAAAATGTCTAAATCTAGTCCTTGTGCTTTGAATAAATTTTACAAAAACATGTTTTTAAGATTTATTCAAAGCACAAGAACTAAATTTGAAAGTTTTAAAAGTACCAAGACTAAAATGATATTTTAATCTAAAATTTTTTAACATGTTATATTTTAGTTTTATTAAAATAAATTATAGAGTAAATTTATCAAATAGTCCTTAATATTTTTGGCAATTCTAAATTTCATTGTCGATCCTTTGTCACTGTCAGCTCCCCCTCCCTCGCTAACTTGGAGTGGATTTGGAAAATTTTCAAGATCTTAGCTCTTTTCAGTGAGGGTAAAAGTGTGGCGGAAGAAGGTTAGAGAGAGAAAGAGAGGGAGAGAACCAAAAAAAAAAAAGCATTCCACATCGCCCAAGATATTAGTTTAAAAGTAATTGTTTTGTCACGTCACTATTAAAATTAATCAAAAATGCCACATTATAATTCATTTAAAGTTAACATGAATGACCAAAAAGTGAGTATTAGTGAAAAACTCAGTGGTAAAAATGTATCATTTTGAAATTAAAGAACCAAATGGAAACTTAAACTCAAAACTCAAAGGTAAGAGCATAACATTTTGAAACCTATGAACCAATAAATGAAAACTAAACTCAAAACTGAAGGTAAAAATGTAACATTTTTAAATCTAGGGACCAAATGAAGACTAAAATCATAACTCAAGAACTAAAAGGGTATTTTTCTCCCTAATATATTACATACAACAAGTATTATAAAAATGGTTTGATATTATTGTCATGAAAAAATATATATAAAACTAGAAGCAAGTATCAAAGTTCCAAATGATGCTAAGATGAGTACAGCTCAACTGATATAAAATATGTACTATCGATCAAGAAGTTTGAGGTTCAAATTTCTCACGCCACATTTGTTGAACTAAAAAATACACAGAAGCTACTAAATGATTATTTTATTTTAATTTTTTTTAAAAAACAGAATATGAAAAACATGCTTGGGGTTTTCTATTTTTATAATAGTGAAGACCAAAAACAATTATCAAATATGTATAGTTTTTGTTTTTCAAAAACAGAAATCCAAAAGGTAAGACTAAAAACAAGAAGAACCAAAAATGGGTTATCAAATAGGCTTTAACTTTGAACACGAGGGGTTGTTAAGATGTATTTGTATTTTGTTTAGGGTTAAGTTGTAACTCTCTGTAAATTCCCAATAAAAAATACTGACTGGAAACCAACAAACTCAAACCACAAAGCCAACTATCAATTTTTGGTTTGGGTTGAAATCAATTTCAATATTAAATTCTTGTTTTCTTAAGTTGTATGTCGTTTCAGCATTGGTGTTGTTGACCAAATATTTATCCAAGGCTGCATGTGGGCATGATTTTGAGAGCCTTATGATTATGGAAGAATTTAAAAAAAAAAATTGGGTAAATCTGATTATGAATGAATATGTTTAAAATACATTCATTCACAAAATTTGTTTTATACCAACTTTTAACAGTTAATTCTCGTAGAATTAGATGTCTCTTCCTTACAAATTTTAAATTTTGTCCTTCAAGAAATTAAGATTGATTTTATATACTTAATATGTTTCTCACTCAACTAAATTGTATCTCATAATTTTTCAAATTGATAGGTGAACGCAACCATTTTTTAGATAAGAGTTAATACCATTTGCTTTTTTTTAAAAAAAAAATACAGTTATTTCTCTTAATATTTAACAAATAATTTAGAGAGAAAAAAAATTGAACTTGAAATTGAAAGCATATAATATTTTATAAAATTATTTAAAATTACAACAAAAAAAAATGCAATATTTCAATTTTAGTGATTATACCTAAACACAATTTCTTGTTTTCTTTTTTGAAATTTATACTTGTTTTCTCACAATTTCTATAGTATGATTCTCATTTTTTTTAAAGAAGCACTTGAATTCTTAGTAAAATTCCAAAAACAAAAACAAGTTTTTAAAAACTTTTTTTTAGTTTTCAAAACTTGAATTGGTTTTTGAAAACATTGAGGGGGCGTTTGGAGCACCGTTTCGGAATCACAACCCTTGGAATCAGAACCCTGGGGGGTTTGTTTTGGGGGGTTTGAAAGCTTGGGAATCAGAAAACAGTGTTTGGGGTGCAGTGTTCTAAACCCTGGGAATCAGAAAACAGTGTTTGGAGTGCAGTGTTCTGAACCCTGGGGTTGTGCAGTTTTTGTTTTTCCTTTTTTCCTTTGCTACTTTGGTCTCTTTTTTTTCCTTTCCTTATTTTCTAGTGGCAATCTTTGGTTAGTTGTAAAATCTTTTGTGTAAGTTGGGTAATTTTTTTTAGTACTTTTGAACGGACCTTTTAATTAGTTAAATTTGTTACTGGAAATGCAAATAATTACTTCGTAAAATACGAAATTTGGTTAGGTTTATGGCATGTATAAAAAAGACAGTTGTAATAATTTATTGTTTTTTACAAAAAAAAAAAATGTGAGTTACCAATGAAAAATAATTACTTTGTCAAATATTAAATTTGGTTAGGTTTATGACAAGTATTAAAAAAAAATATTTGTAATATTTTATTATTTTTTACAAAAAAAAATGTAAGTTTCCAATGAAAAATCAACATACTTTGTCAAATATAAAATTTAGTTAGGTTTATGACAAGTATAAAAAAAAATATTTGTAATAATTTATTGTTTTTTACAAAAAAAAAATGTGAGTTTCCAATGAAAAATCAATTTACTTTGTCAAATATCAAATTTGGTTAGGTTTATGACAAGTATAAAAAAAAACATTTATAATAATTTATTATTTTTTACAAAAAAAAATGTGAGTTTCCAATGAAAAATCAACATATTACTTTGTCAAATATCAAATTTGGTTAGGTTTATGACAAGTATAAAAAATATATATATTTGTAATAATTTATTATTTTTTCCAAAAAAAATGTGAGTTTCCAATGAAAAATCAACTTATTTTATCAAATATCAAATTTGGTTAGGTTTATAACAAGTATAAAAAAAACATTTATAATAATTTATTGTTTTTTACAAAAAAAAAATGTGAGTTTCCAATGAAAAATCAACATACTTTGTCAAATATCAAATTTGGTTAGGTTTATGACAAGTATAAAAAAAATATTTATAATAATTTATTGTTTTTTACAAAAAAAAAAAAGTGAGTTTCCAATAAAAAATCAACATACTTTGTCAAATATCAAATTTGGTTAGGTTTATGACAAGTATAAAAAAACATTTATAATAATTTATTGTTTTTTACAAAAAAAAATGTGAGTTTCCAATGAAAAATAATTACTTTGTCAAATATCAAATTTGGTTCAGTTTATGACAAGTATAAAAAAACAAAACATTTGTAATAATTTATTGTTTTTTTAAAAAAAATGTGAGTTTCCAATGAAAAATAATTACTTTGTCAAATACGAAATTTGGTTAAGTTATGACATGTATAAAACAAACATTTGTAATAATTTATTGTTTGTTACAAAAAAAATTTGAGATACCAATTTTAAAAAAAAACAATGGAAAAGACGGGAGAGAGATAAGAAAACGTGATAATGAAAACATGTGCCAAATGAGGAGCAAACCAGTGTGTTGGAAATCAAACCCCCCCTATTTCACTATGCAAAACCATGGGGTTGTGTTTCAAAACCATTGGGTTTTGAACACAGTGGCCCAAACAAGGGTTTGGGTTTGGATTCCAAAACAACCCAACCCAACCCATTGCTCCAAACACCCCCTGATAGAAGAGGAATAACAAAAGAAATAAACTTATACGTGGAACTAGTGTTTATAAGCTTAATTTTAAAAAACCAAAGGATTATCAAACGGGACCTTAGTATTTGTTTACCAAACACTGTTAACCTGCTTTTTTAAATTTATAGCTAAAATTTACCAAAACACTAATTTAATTCATATTACAAATAATTTTCTAACAGCTCAGTTGCCAATAATTATTTTAAAAGCTAAAATAACTTCAAATTAAAACTAAAACAATTACTTATGCTAGACATACATCTCTATTTGGTGGTTATTGCAAAACGGGAACAATCTTATAGTTTCGAGGCTTTGGCTGAAATAATCCTTATAATTTACAGGTGGTCTGTGCATTTTGCAACATGTTACTAATAATTGAAGAGGGGATGACTGATGAAATTAAAAATTAAAGAATGTGATGGTAATAACATCATTCTGTTGGAAACGTCAATGAGCCCACAATAATACTCACCTATATCTCACAATTTTGAAAAGAAGAAACTTGTTCTCTCACAAAACTCAAGAACAACCAAGAGAAGAATATTGTTCTCTAGAATAACTTTATTTGAATTGCTTTGCTTCTCAATTGACTTGGTTACAAGTGAGGGAAATGATCCCTTTTATATAATACCCCAAAAGACACTTCTAAAAGACACAAATTAAATAAGTACATGGATACATAATATTCATGTATCTTAACAAAAGAACCTTCATGCATCAATGAATTCATGTATCTAGGAACTATAAATTCATGTATGTGTATCATGAATCTAGCTTAATTTCTAACATCCCCCCTTAAGCTAGACTTCCATGACTCCAATCTTCTCCTTCATTTTCATAAACAAGTTAGCTTTTAATGCCTTTGTGAATATGTTTGCAACTTGCTCTTATGTTCTGCAATACTTGATGCATACTTCTCCATTTTTTTATCAATTCTCCGATGAAATGATATTTGATCATTATATGCTTACTCTTTTCATGAAAACTGGATTTTTCATAAGAGCAATTGATGAGCTATTGTCACAAAATATGACTGTCTCATTTTCTTGAGGACACTTAAGTTCTTGTAGCACCGTTCTCAGCCAAAGTGCTTGACAACTGGCTGTAGACAAAGAAATATATTCAGCTTCTGTTGTTGATAAGGCTACAACGTCCTGTTTCTTTGATGCCCATAAAACTGCGCCTGAACCAATATTAAACACATATCCAGAAGTACTTTTGTAATCATCAATGTTTTCTCCCCAATCACTATCACTATAACTAACTAGAACATTATCTATGTTCTTCTTATAGTGAATTCCATGATCAATAGTTCCAAGAATATATCGAAGAACTCTTTTTCCAGCTTTCCAATGACTTCTCCTTGGTGATGCCATAAACCTGCTCAACAAGCTAACTGAGAACATAAGATCAGGTCTAGTTATAGTTAAATACATTAAACTCCCAACAAGACTTCTATAAATGGTGGCATCAAAATCTTCACTCTCATCATGTTTGCTCAATTTCAAACCTACTTCCATAGGAGTATTGGCAGGATAAGCATTCTCCATTTTGAACTTTACCATCAAATCTTTTGCATACTTCTTTTGGGAAATGTTGATCCCATGATCACCTTGTTTAACTTCAATACCAAGGAAGTAATGAAGTAAGCCCATATCATTCATCTCAAATTCTTTCTTCATGCTCCCTTTGAATTCTTCAAGCATTATGGTTGAAGTTCCCGTAAAGATTAGATCATCAACATAGAGACAAATGATTAAGAAATTACCATTTTTGTCTTCTTTTGTGTAAAGAGCATGTTCATATGGACATCCTTTAAAACCATTCTCTAGGAAGAAACTATCGATACGACTGTACTAGGCTCTTGGTGCTTGCTTCAGCCCATACAATGTTTTCTTCAGTCGACACACCTTATTTTCTTCTTCAATCTTGACATAACCAGGTGGTTCTTCAACATATATTTCTTCCTCCAGATACCCATTTAGAAAAGTTGACTTGACATCTATTTGATGTACTTTCCAGTCATTTTGAGCTGCAAGAGCTAGAAGCAAAAGAACTGTCTCTAAGTGAGTCACAGGTGTAAAAATTTCTTCATAACCCACACCATACTTTTGCTTATACCCTTTGACGACAAGTCTTGCCTTGTACTTCTTGACTTCTCCATTTTGCTTCATCTTTGTTCCGTACACCCATTTTACTCCAAGAACTTTTCTATTCTATGGTAGTTGTACTAGCTCCCATGTTTCATTTCTTCTTATTGCATCAATCTCTTGATCCATTGCTGCTTTCTATTTTTCATCTTCAATCGCCTCTTCAAAATGTACGGGATCATCTGCATCTGCAAATAAAGCAAAATCAACATGATCATCTTTTGTCATTCTTCTTGAAGCATCATAGATCTCTTGAATATTTCTTGTCTTCCTTGGTGGAGTTTCTCCATCACTTGTGGAATGTGGAGATGAAGATGAAGAAGCCACTGGCTGAGTCCATTTAAGCTCTAAGTTTTGAGCTACTCTTTTATCATCCATGTCAACAAGTAATGGATTCTGGTCTTCATTTGCTACATCCAATCTCCAAAATTCTGCTTCATTGAATTTGACATCTCGGCTAATAATGATTTTCTTGCTCATAGGATTGTATAATCTATAAGCCTTGGAGTTCTCACTGTACCCAACAAAAATGCATTTCTCTGACTTATCATCTAGCTTACCTCTTTTCTCATCAGATATGTGAGAATAAGCAATGCAATCAAATACTCTTAGGTAAAAAACAGTTGACTTTAATCCACTCCATGCTTCTTAAAGTGTAAGGCCTTGGACACTTTTTGTTGAAGCCCGATTCAAGAGATAAACGACACTTGTCACTGCATCTCCCCAATATTCATTCGAAAGTTTCTTGGCCTTCAACATACTTCTTGCAAGCTCCATTATTATCTTGTTCTTTCTTTCTACAACTCCATTTTGTTGAGGAGTTCTTCGAACAGTCTTCTGGTGCTTAATTCCATTTTCCTTCAAGATATCTTCAAAAGCAATATAGTCACCTCTGCGATCAGAACGCAATGTTTTCAACTTCAAGTTGCTTTCATTTTCAACTATTGCTTTGAATGTCTTAAAACACTCGAAAGTCAAACTTTTTTCTTTTAGCAGGTAAATCCATGTCTTCCTACTATAGTCATCAATAAATGTGAGAAAATAACGATTACCTTCAAGCGTAGTAGTTCGCATGGGTCCACATAAATCTGTATGGACAAGCTCAAGAGGTTTTGATACTCTCCAAGCATTTCCTATGGAAAATGGACTTTAATGATGCTTGCCCAAAATACATGCTTCACAAAATTGACCTTCCTTTTTAATATTTGGCATTCCTCTCACCATATATTGTTGACACATGTGAGATAACGTGTCAAAACTCAAGTGCCCATAACGATAATGCCAAAGCCATGACGTATCTTTTACCAACATCTTGAAACATAAAAGCTTCTCATAAGACATTTTAATAGGAAACATCTTGTTGGTAGTCATATGTACCTTCGTTATGAGACCTCCATTCTTGGTTTTGATCTCGCACATGTTGTCTTTGAAGATCACATCATGCTCTTTTAATAGAAGTTGCCCAACACTTAAGAGATTGTGTTTGAGACCTGGAACATAATACACATAAGTAATTCTTTTTGCTCCATTCTTTGTCTTGACAAGAATATCTCCTTTTCCTTTGACTTGACAAGAATATCTCCTTTTCCTTTGACTTCAAGCTTCTTGTTGTCACCAGTCTTCACCTCATTATGTAGAGATTCGTCCAAAGTTACGAAAATATCCTTCCTTCCTGTCATATGGTTACTGCAACCATTATCAAGATACCATATATCTTCGGTGCTTGTTTCTTGGACATTGAAGGTGAGAAAAAGAAGACTTTGGTCATTATCCTGTTGTTCATGCATTAGGGTTGTCTCTGTCTAATTAGCCTTTTTGGACTAACAATCTGCTTGAAAATGACCATAACGTCCACAATTGAAACATTTTATGTGAGAATAATCTCCATGACCTCTACCTCTACTTCTTCCACGACTTGAACTTCTTCCCCTTCCTCCATTTAAAGAAGCTTGATTATCACTTGTTCCAAAATCAGAATTTTTGAAGTTGTTGGATCTTCCATTTCCTCGGCCACCACATCCACCTCTTCTTCTGCTAGATCTCCCTCTAAAAGAGGTTTGCATATGAAAAGCTTCTTCTGAAGGAGTAGAATCAAATCACTTCAATCTAAGCTCATGAGATTGGAGAGATCCCATTAAGCTATTGATGGAGAAAGTTGACAAATCTTTGGATTCTTCAATTGCGACGACAATGTGTTCGTATCTTCTAGTCATGCTTCTAAGGATCTTTTCAACCACTCTTCGATCTTCAATTGTTTCTCCATTTGATCTCAGCTGATTAACAATTAAGAGAACACAATTGAAAAATTCTTCAATAGTTTCAGCATCTTTCATTCTAATGGTATCAAATTCAGCTTTCAGTGCTTGCAATATTACAATTTTTACCTTGTCTTCTCTTTCGTATAGACTCTGTAATGCATCTCATGCTGTTTTAGCATCTTTCAACTCATTGAGTTGTTGTTGTGAAAGACCTTCCTCACGTTCTTGCTCCACATATCCATTTTCAACAATGTTCCAAAGATCTTGAGATCCATAAAGAACCTCCATTTGTTGACTCCAACGTCTATAATTCTTTCCTTCAAAACGAGGAAGCTGAGGTTGCAACATATTGTTAGATGACATCTTTTAACTTTCTCTCTGATACCACTTTATTGGAATCGTCAATGAGCCCACAATAATATTCACTCTATATCTCACAATTGTGAAGAGAAGAAACTTGTTCTCTTACAAAACTCAAGAACACACAAGAGAAGAATATTGTTCTCTTAAATAACTTTCTTTGAATTGCTTTGCTTCTCAATTGACTTGGTTACAAATGAGGGAAATGATCCCTTTGTATAATACCCCAAAAGACACTTCTAAAAGACACAAATTAAATAAGTACATGTATACATAATATTCATGTATCTTAACAAAAGAACCTTCATCCATCAATGAATTCATGTATCTAGGAACTATAAATTCATGTATGTGTATCATGAATCTAGCTTAATTTCTAAATCATTTGTAGTTTTGGCGAAATTTCCCAAAATTTTAACCCATTATTTGATCATATAGTAAATTCTTCCTCTTTTCCCATGGTTTTTCCTTGGGGGATGTTTGGTTCCCGAGTGCTAAGTGGGGTTTGGGTTTCGTTTGGTTCTCGATTTTACATGAGAATCTGTGTTGTTTTCTTTTTGTTATCTTCCTTCCATTTCATGTTGAAATGTTGATATAATTAAATTTACCATAACCCATCAGCTTAAATTTTTCAGTTGATTGGTGATTTAACATGATATCAAAACAGGAAGTCCTGTGTTCGAACTCTTTTATCTTTTTAATTTCTATAGAAACTATAAAGAAGAATGTTTTATTTTCCATGACAATTTTTTTTCAAACCCTTTAACTAAAAACACCAATTTCTTTGTCTTTTTTGGATTTTCTTGATATTAATTAGGTCACATGAATCAGAAATCATAGAAGGTATTTGTGAAGCAATATTGAGAAGAATCAAATCGAGCTTGACACTCATTGAGAAAGACCAACTTGTTGGAATCACTTCAAAACTATACCAACTTTCTCCCCTTTTGAACCCAAAGTCTGATGATACTGTGGTCTTTGTAGGAATACATTGAATGGGTGGCATTGGCAAGACAACCCTTGCTCGGGTTTGTTATGAGCAAATTTGTGATAAATTCAAAGCTCATTGCTTCCTCTCCAATGTTCGAGAGCAATTCAAAACCTCTGGAATAACACATTTACAAAGCAAACTCCTTTTGAGAATATCATTCTCAATGAAAAACATTGACTTATGGGATGATCAAGAAGGCATTGCTTTGATAAACAAAGCAATTTTTCAAAAAAAGACACTTCTTGTCCTAGATGATGTGGATCATTTCGACCAAATAATGAAATTGGTACCAAAGGAGGGTTACTTTGGCTATGGTAGTAGAATCATCATCACAACAAGAAATGCATATTTGCTTTCAACATTTGGGGTGAAAAGAATGTTCAAAATGCAAGAACTTAAATACGAGGAAGCCCTTCAACTCCTTAGTTTGAATGCTTTTAAGGAAAGATTTCCAAAAGAAGGTTATTTGGGACATTCCAACTGCATTGTGAAGCTTGTTGGAGGTCATCCTCTTGCAATTACATTGGGGAGCTCTTTGCAGAACAAAGATTTGAGTGTCTGGGATAGTGTAATAGAAAGGCTCCAAGGAGGCTGGAGTATTGATGACAAAATTTTCAAATGTCTAAAAGTAAGTTATGATGGGTTGGATGAGGAGGAGAAGGAGATTTTTCTTGATGTTGCTTGCTTCTTCAAAGGAAAGAGAAGAGATGTTGTAGAAGAAATACTTGATGGATGTGATTTCTATGCCAAGAGAAATGTTGAACTTCTCATTCAAAAATCTCTCATAACTCTATCTTTTGGCAATAGATTACAAATGCATGATTTAGTGCAAGAAATGGGTCGAAAAATTGTTCGTCATAAACGGCCTGTTCAAGATCGACTATGGTGCCTCAAGGATATCAATAGCCTGGTAAGATGTGCTATAGTTGTTATGGTTTTATTTTTATAGATTTTGTTGAGTAACATTTATGTTGTACTTTTGTTTTGAAAAAGGTTTTTCTTTTGTAGTTTTTGTTTAATTAATATTTATTATGTCCTACTCAAATTTTTAAAGCTATGGTCCGATTTAATAACAACTATTTTTTTTTTTTTTTTGGATTTTTCGTTTATGAATTCAAACTTAATATATCACAATATCTACCTTCATTTTTTTTAAAGGAAAAACTTTTGAAATCTTAGTCAAATTTCAACAATAAGAAATAGGGTTTTGAAAATTACTTTCTCTATGTTGATTCTAAATTTTAGCTATGATTTCAAAAGTAGAAATATTAGTAAATAATCATATATAAAATTTCAAAATTTCAAAAAACAAAACATATTTTCCATACGGGTTAATGAATGAATAATTGTCTAAATACCAACATGGTGACTAGTAAACAAAAAGTGTGAAATTTGTTATCGAACTCATGCTATTTTAAAATTTCAGGTTACAGAAGCATTGGTCCAAAGCATATTTTTCAAGTCCACAAGAAAATTTCTTCCGATCCCAATTTTGTTTTCAAGAATGCACCAACTTAAGTTGCTCAATTTTCAGAATGTGAAATTGCAAAACCAATCAGAATGTTGCATTCCAAGTGAGTTAAGATATTTGAAGTGGAAAGGATATCCATTGGAGTTTCTGGAATTGAGTTCTGAATTAGAATATAACCTTATTGAGCTTCACATGTGCTACAACAATTTGAAACAATTTTGGCATGGAGAAAAGGTAACAATTAGATACAATGAGCAATTAGGGTGATAGATGTAAAATATAGTTTTTTTATTATTATTATATACCTGGTTAAATAAAGTTTTAATACTTATATTTAGTTTTTTGTCAATTGAGTCCCTATTGTTTAAAGTAGTTTCAATTTAGTCGCTTATATTTTAAGCTTATTACATCATTTCTTTCATAGGATGTTAAATTTTCTAAGCTTACATGATATGATACTAAATGAGTTTTTATTCAAATCTAGAGGGAGAATGAAGCCATCTAGATGTGATAATTATGTTGGAAATTTCTGTTGGCTTCTAAGATAGATGGAGGAGAAATTAGATTAGAAAATTTTCCCCTAAGGTGTCTTATTTCTGCTCTAAATTATATCATGCCACGTAATTAAACCGATCACCTTGCGCTACATTTAGTTGAACATAGAAATAGAAATAGATGGTTTTTGGTGTAGTTGAATTTAGTTGTGTGGAAGAGAAAAATTAAAAGCAAAGGAGCGTATGGTTCATGGATTGGAAGTTCGGATTCATGTAAACTTGTATTGGTCATGAAGAACTAAATGATTTCCAAAAACTTAAGTTTATGTAACGTGTATTGTGTTTGATTTGTAAGTTTGTGATCTATAAAATTTTTAATGTAATTGATTATTAAGTGAACTTTAGAAGTTTAGGTTGATGTAATTTGGGTTTGAGAAGCTTAAGTTCATAAAGCTAGCTTATACCATATGTTTGAGGTTCATAAAAACCACTAAACCAGTGTGTAGCTTAAGATGTGGGTTTTAAAAGCCTAAATTTATATAACAGATAAGTAAACCTACATATTATGAATTATTTGGATTTTATTGGCATTTTTCTTTTATTATTATTATTTTATTTTATTGGACGCTTATGGGAAAAAAATGCACAAAAAAATTATATTCTCATATTGTTCAGTGCATACTTTCGTGTAAAAATATTTTGGTGGATAGTTAAAAATCATCAGATTTTATAGTTTTGTTTATGTGAACTTATCTTTATTTGTGACAGTATTTGGAGAAGTTAAGGTATATCAAAGTTTGTCATTCTCGGAAGTTGTTCAAAACTCCAAACTTCTCACAACTTCCAAATCTACAAAGATTAGATCTTGAAGGCTGTACTAGTTTAATCAACATCCATCCATCCATATTCACTGCGAAAAGACCAATTTTTCTGAGTATGAAGGATTGCATCAATCTCACCGATCTTCCCTGCCAAATCAGCATAGAGGTTCTTGAATTTTTTATTCTATCTGGTTGTTCGAAACTCAAGAGGATCCCAGAATTTACCGGCAAAACAGATAGATTACTACAACTCTATCTAGATGATACCTCTATAACTGAACTACCTTCATCAGTTTCTAGCTTGAATCGCTTGATAGTATTGAGTTTAAATAATTGTAAAAAGTTGGGTGCCATTAACAGGCCACTATCCTCCTTTCGAAGCCTCAATCTTTGTGGATGTTCAAAGCTCGGAAACCGAACAAGAAAATCGGACCATGCTACAATTGTGATGACCGTCAAACGATTAATCGTAGGGTTGTACAAAGCTCCAACGGTCGGCGTTTTTGGTATCCCGTCATTGTTTGGTCTATACTCTCTTACCGCATTGATTCTTACTGATTGCAACATCGAAGTAATTCCAGAAGCAATTGAGTGTTTCGTGTGTTTGAGATGGCTGAATCTAAGTAACATCAGCTTCTCTGAGCTTCCAGTAACCATAGCTCAACTTCATAATCTAAGATGCTTGAACATCAACGGATGCAAGAAACTTGTGCAGGTCCCAAAGCTCCCAGAGAGGATTCTGAAGTTGAAGTTGAAGGATTGCATTTCACTAAAAACAGTTCCAGACATTTCAAACACCAGCCATTTGTATTTCATGGGAGAAATCAACCTTGTGAATTGATGCCAATTTACTGACAACAAACAGATCCATAGTTTGCTCACTTCTTGGATGCAGGTTCGTTGGTTCAATATGGATTTTATTTACTTCAATTTCTTTGTTATTAAATTAAAATTTTAGGTCCAATTTAATAACCATTTTGGTTTTTTGAGTTTTTGAAAATTGTGCTTGTTTTTGGACAATTTGTTTTCATCTCTAAAACATTTGAATTTTTAACCAAATTTCAAAAACAATTGTAAAAAGTAGATAACAAAACAAAACAAACTCATTAGTGAAAGTTGTGTTTCTAAGCCTAATTTTCAAAAACCAAAAACTAAAAATCAAATGGTTATTAAAAGGAGTCTTAGTTTTTGAACCATGAACTTTTATTATGTTTTGTGCTTATATATAACAAATGATAATGTGATGCCAATCAAACAATCATAAAAAAAAAATGGCCATACAATCTATAAAATAAATTTTATATGTTGCTTCAAAAAGAAGATATTGTTACGTGTATCACTTTATTTTATCCAACTACCCACTTTCTTATACTATACATATTTGTGTCATATTGTCTCGGGTAATTATTTAGAGACAAAATCACAACTAAATTAAAATTGTAATTAAAGCTCATTTGTATGTTGTTTTTTGGCTACATTAATGTCATGCTCTCTGATGAATGGATTTTATCACATGCAGAAGATGTTCTTCCAGCAAGAAAAATTAAACATTATGATTCCAATGAGTGAGATTCCAGATTGGTTCACAACAACAAAAATGGGGTCTTCAATAAGTGTTGAGTGGGATCCAAATAATGCACCAAATGCCAACATGGTTTGCTTCGCTTTATGTGTCGTTTGTGGTCCGACTGATCAACAAAATATCACCGCTAATTCCTTTGGAATTTTTGCATCAATGATTGTAAAAACATCTGATGACCCAAATTCAAGGGAGGAAGAAGAAGCTTGCGGTCATGGGTTAGTGGTTTCAGGGATGAAAAAGTTAGACCATATTTGGATGTTTGTTTTTTCTTGGACCAAGTCTATGTGGAGCAAGATTAGCAGATGTAGAGAGATAGAGTTTCGATTTTATCTCAAGGTAAATGATCGTCGTCACCCTATTCCCTTAAATATCGGATTGAAAAAGTGTGGTGTTCGTGTGATTAATATGGAAGAAGTGAAGCAAGATGTTAGACAATACGGCTTATTTGTTCTCATAAAGGAAAACTTCAATTTGTGGAAAAAGTTTGTGGAAATGAACAGTTTACGTCGTATGAGAAGACTTTGATTTCTAAGAGAAATCAATTATTGGATCCGCATTGAATTTATTTAGAGTTATAAAAATTCATATATATCTTTTGAATAATCTTAATGTTATTGTATTAACAGTAGTATGTATCTCTAAAGTGAAAATTACCTATTACAAGTATACAATGTTGAAAGTTAAACATGTTTTTAATACTCCGTTATACACATTCATGAGTTAGTAGTTAATTAAGTACATTTTGTACTTTAGTTTGTTGTTTAGGATGGAAGTTAAATACTACATTTATGTGTATGAGAGTTATATATGTTCATAAGATTAAGTATGTTCATGATGTTATGACATAAACAAACGACAAGCAAATAATCAAACAAAAAAAAGGACACAAATTTACGTGGTTCACTAACAGTGTATTAGCTATGTCCATGGGCAGAAAGAGAAACGATTTTATTATCTTAAGGAGCAATAAAGTACAGAATACATAGATATTTGCAGCGAGACCCTCATGCTTGGTCATTCAGAGCCAGATAACAGATTCAAGACATTTTTCACACATGAATTTAGGATGGGAATTATGAGATCTAGATTTTTCCATGAGTCCTATGAATAGGATGTCTTTTTTATGTTTGAAGCAAGTGTGTGGAGAAGGAAAAACAAAGTGAGTTTGAGAGAAAAGTGTGAATCAAGTTTGTAGTTTCTTGAAGAGTTTTCAATACAAAATGATTTTGTTTCTTCTCAAATATTCCTTGTTTGATTCTAAATTTGTGAGTGTCTATCACACACTTCCAACAAAGTGACATAAGAGCTTGAGTTTGAAAAAAGAGTATTGTTTTTGCAAATGGCAAACAACAATTTTGGTTCCTGTCTAAGTGCCTCGACTTACCAAAGAAAATTATAGTAGTTGGTGTATCCATAGGAAAACTCTATCTAGTTTAGAAGATGCATAAAAAATTGTTGATAAAGGCTATGAAGAACTAGAAAATGACATAGCTTTGAATCAAGCTCAACGAGAAACTTTGCATAACACTAGAAAGAAAGACCAAAAGGTCCTCACCACTATTCATCAAACTATTTTGATGATACAAATTTTAAGAAGATTTTGGAACAACTACTGTGAGGCAAGCATAACAAAATTTTGGAGAATACTTATAAAGGAGTACATCGAGTCAAGAATGTTCACCTCCAAAAATTAAAAGGTGATTATGAATCATTGTTATGAAATTACCTTTAAACACAAGCAATTTACAACAAAGACAAATACCCAAAGATAAGAGAAATAATAACACACAGAGTTATAGTGGTTCAGCGATGTTGCCTACATCCACTTTGAAGATGCTGCTATTTTATTCCTCTTTATGCTTTTTCACTTTCCAGAATACACCCAGAACAAAAAATAGAAAATCTCTCTTCCTGTCTATCTCCAGCCCTTCGTCTACCCTCTGTATATTCCTCTTTTCTTCTCTCTCCCACTCTGCAAAATACAGGTTACTCCACTAACCCTCATTCTAATAACCGAATGATAATTACAAAATAACCCCTCAAGTAATCTGGATAAAAACAAATATAAAGTGCCCAAGTAAAGAGGAAATACAAAGGCTCAAAGATTGGGCTTTATAGTTCCAGCCCATTTACAATTCACCACCCTGGAAGTATAAAACACAAGAAACAAAACTATATAAGCAGCAACATCCTCTTCACCTTGAAAACTAAAATAATCAAGGTACAACGAAGGAAATCAATTTGATTCCCTCATTGCAAAAGTTGAACTTCATAGCAGTGACCGGCTTAGTAATCATGTCTGCTAAATTTTCTGTTGTATGAACTTTCACCACCTTAACCGAACCTTTTTCAACAACTTCTCTAACAAAATGCAGCTTGATATCAAGATGCTTGGTTCTCTCATGAAATTGAGGATTTTTTCTGAGATATATAGCACTCTGATTATCACAGTTGATATTTATCACCTCCTGAACAAAACCAAGTTCCATAACTAACCCTTGCAACCATAAGGATTCTTTTACAGCTTCTGTAATGGCCACGAACTCTGCTTCTGTTGTAGACAAAGTACTACACTTTGAAGACTAGCTTTCCAGCTAACTAAATTTCCTCCAAATTTGAATAAGTATCCTGTCAAGGACCTGCGCTTATCCAAATCACCTACAAAATCTGAGTCTACAAATCCAACAATGCCTTCAGTCAATACGTCAGATTTATCAAATAACAACTGTAACGACCCGAACCTACTACGACACACTTAGGCGGAAGCATGACCTAGTTACCTCGCTCATGCCCGAAAATTCCAGCAGCATGACTGCGTAACTAGGAGAAAACCAAAATTTACAACAACCTGATAAGAATAGAAACACTTCTATAACTCAGATAAAATGCTCAGCATCCAACAAACTACGACAAATATGCTGAGCTTCACATCATACACAGGATTTTAAGAAACCCTAACCAAATACACGATAACTAAAGAATATTTAGATTTTACAACCAACACACTACATCAAAGAACAAAGAAACAAAACTAAAGGCTATACAAGGAAAAGAAATTTGGTGGAGTCTCCATAGTCTCGTCAAGTCATCGTCTGCGTCATCCACCCCGAGAATGTGCTCAAATATGCAAAACAAATAGAGTAGCAAACATGAGTATAAACATACTCAGTAAGTAGCCCACTTAAGGGTCCAAAGTCCAAATCCATACAAACGAGGGCATCGCCCTATCTCACATAACCTAGCTCAATCTAATAAATTCACTTCAATCAGCTAAACATCTACTCGCCTTAACTCAGGCTCACTCGCCTTTAGTGTTTCACATGTTATACCTGCGATTCATGCATTCTAGGGGAGGTCTAATACGAAGATAGAGGACAACTCTCATACTCATCATTCTGGGGACATCGCTCCTACGCCAGCATCATCAATACTCTAGGGGAATCGCCCCCTATCTCATTACTCTGGGGATAACACCCCTATGCTAGCATCCTCAATACTCTAGGGGAATTGCCTCCTATCTCGTTATGCTGGGGATAACACCCCTATGCTAGCATCATCATCATAAAAGTTGTCCTGGCACGTATATCTGCCTCTTAATCTCAACTCATTAACCATTCCACTACCACTCGCACACCCTACCTGAGTCCATCCCGGTCTGGCATTGTCTCAAGCACTACCAACGAGCCATGTAACTTAGGTTGACTAAGGCCATGAAAGAAAGTGACTCTCACGCCTCCATACAATAAAACATCACCCCTCCATGCTAGCATCCACGGCAATAAGGATCGTAACCCTTATGCTCGTCACACATCTTTGGGGAATCACCCCTAAGCTAGCACCACAGGCCATAAGGATCGCAATCCTTACGCTCAACATAATGGGAAATCATCTCTCAGCTAGCTCACAGGCGCTAGGGAACACATTCCCTACGCTCAACATAAATCTCTGAGGTCCTCGCCCCTATGCTAGCTCACAGGCGCTAGGGAACACATTCCCTACGCTCAACATAAATCTCTAGGGTTCTTGCCCCTATGCTAGCTCACAGGCGCTAGGGAACACATTCCCTACGCTCAACATAAATCTTTGGGGTCCTCGCCCCTATGCTAGCTCACAGGCGCTAGGGAACACATTCCCTACGCTCAACACATCTAGTCAACCTAGAGTTACAGACTCGCCCCAAGAGAGACATAAGATCAGGTGGCTCTTATTTTATCAAACTCCTTACATTTTCGCACTACTTTTGGAATCTCTAGGGTAGTCTACCACACCAACATCATTTGTTATTTCCGGACCACATTCACAACCTAGCCCGAAGTTCACAAGCACATACCTGTGCAACCGGCACATAGCCCTTTATTCCTTTATTCCAGAATTCAATTTCATAACCACCCTAGAATTCAAGACAACCAGTAACCCTCTACTCACATTCGGACCCATTCAAAACTCGTTATATCAGCCTAAACATAAGACCATTCTGAACACATAAGATACGGTTCTCGACCCTGAGTATTGTATAACCTTAGGGTGCTCTACTTCAACCTCTAACCCAACATGAACCTAAAACATTTAAC
Organism: Trichosanthes truncata; assembly: GCA_033996785.1. Taxonomy (NCBI): domain Eukaryota; kingdom Viridiplantae; phylum Streptophyta; class Magnoliopsida; order Cucurbitales; family Cucurbitaceae; genus Trichosanthes; species Trichosanthes truncata. The sequence goes on along the minus strand of MU867259.1, from coordinate 41,364,427 downwards.
CCAATCAACCAATCAATCTAAAATTCAAGTTTTTCTGCACTCCGCAGCTAACCAAACATCTCAAAAGTCCAATTCATTCTTCCACAACTTTTAATACTTCCCGACCCTATCTTCGAGCCATAACTGCGAGTACTGTAACCTAGAACCCAACTCGTGAAGGTCTATAACCCTCATACTCATTTCATTAGCCACACAGGCAACCTGGGAACACATCCCCTAATTCACATCAACAGAGAGGAAAATAACCCTCAAGCCTTTCCAACTTCTATAATGTCTTACGCCTCATACATGATTACAGGAGAAACGAAAATCCTAACGGACCAATCCGAAAGGCTACCCCCTTCTTAGGCCAACACTAGAACGACCCACTCCACATTCTTTTAAAGAGTTATTCGTAGCACATTTTACAAGCCCACCTTCCACAAACAATCACAACCTTAGGTGATGCCTTAAGGTGCCAAACAAGCTAACCACATTCAACTCGAATTTAAGTCCTTATTTTCATACTAGCTACATTCTAAGATCGCTTTTAGCTCAAACATCTGCCAAACAATTCCACTAACCATCACATGCTTCCTAAACACAATTATTGAGCAAGCTTTCACAATTCATATATTTTCAAACAATAATCACATTCAAATAACAACTTAAAGGGCTTAAATCCAAATGACTACTTAACTAAGCTGAATAAATAATTTACGAGCTTGATTCTTGCCCTCAATTCGATAGTTTGATCCTTCAATCGATATCTTGAAATCAAGTCCATTGGTTAACGATCAATCCAATTAAAATCCTTAATTAAATTCTATTGAGTAACGAAATTACCCAAGTCAAAACACGATCGTAATCGGGACCGTTCGAGCTCGAAATTTGGAATCGGAGACGGCGGCGCATAGCAGGAGCACGGCGGCAGACGGCGGAGCGTGGGGCTTCCGATCGGAGCGTGAGAGCGCGTGAGGGCTCGTTTTCGTGCGAGGCTCACGGATCTGGGTTTTTCGGCGACTGTCTTGCTCAGTTGGAGATCGGCTGCGCTGCGGTGAGCGAGGCAGAAGGAAAAGACAGATGGATGGGGGGTTCGGCTGTGGCTGTCGGCAGAGGAAGGAAACGAAGAAAATACCGGCGGCAAGGATGGGTGTTCTTCGTGGGTTGCAGCCAACAAAGAAGAAGAAGCCGGCGGTGAGGATCGAGCTCCGGCGGTTGCTACGATCGGTGTTCGAGAGCTGCAGGCCGGGCTCTAGCGTCTTCTGGCGAGGGTGAGTTCGGGTATGAGAGAGCGTGAGCTCCAGCGAGGGGTCCTGTTCAGCGTGCGACATAGCTACCGGCGGATCAGGCTTCTCAACGGAGGGAAAGAGAAAGAGAGAGAGTGTTCGGTGAGAGGGACTGCGGGAGGAAGAAGAAGAGAAAAGAAAAAAGAAAAAAAGAAAAAAGAAAAAATAAAGAAATAAAAATAAAAGTAATAATAAAATAATAAAATAATAATAATAATAATAGTGGATAAAGATGGGGGATTATTTTATATAAAAATAAATAAATTTCCAATTTTGCCCTTCTTCTCTTTTCTAAACCTCAATTTAATCCTAGAAATTAATTTAAATAATCCAACAATAGGGATTAAAACCTCCCAAACATACCGGCCGTTACAACAACCCTTTGTTTTTAGTACCATTTAAGTACCTCATTATCCACTGTACATCTCTCCAGTGTTCTCTCCCAGGGTTACTCATAAATCGACTAACCAAGCTGGCTGCATAGGCTAAGTCAGGTCTAGAACACACCATGAGATACATCAAACAACCAACCGCTTGTGAGTAAGGAACAACCTCCATACTAACCTTTTCATCTTCTGTTTGAGGACATTGAGCTCTTGAGAGTTTAAAATGTTGAGGTATAGGAGTTGATACCGGTTTAGACAACTCCATATTAAACCTCTTCAAGATTCTGTTGGTATATGCCTCTTGAGACAAGAATATAGTACCCTTTTCTTTATCTCGAATGATATTCATTCCCAGAATTCTTCTAGCCTCACCAAGATCCTTCATTTCAAATTCTGAACTAAGCAAAGTTTTGAAATGTGCAATCGCTTCTTTTGACTTCCCTGCAAGTAGCATGTCATCAACGTAAATCAATAAGAACATGGGATTCAGAGAATTTACCTCTTGGACATAGACGCAATTGTCACACTTGCTCCTCTCAAATGTACTTCTTATCACAAATTCATCAAATTTCTTGTACCAACACCGAGGGGACTATTTAAGTCCATACAAGGACTTATTTAACTTACACACCGAGTTTTATTTTCCTTTATGTTCATACCCCTTTGGTTGCCTCATGAAGATTTCTTCCTCTAAATTTCCGTGAAGAAATGCTGTTTTCACATCAAGTTGATCAAGTATCAAGTGTTGATGCACTACAATTGATAACAACATTCTAATTGAAGTATGTTTCACCACCGGAGAAAATATATCATCATAATCCACTCCCTCCACTTGAGTGAATCCTTTAGCCACGAGCCTCGCCTTATAAGTAATGTTATTAGATCCAAAGATGCCTTCTTTAACCTTGTAAATCCACTTGCAATCAACTATTCTTCTATCTTGAGGAATTCTTACTAAGGTCCAGGTCTTATTTTTATGTAAAGAAGTTATTTCCTCATCCATTGCTTTGATCCAAAAACTTGCTTTACCATCATTAACAGCTTGCTCAAATGTTTTTGGTTCTATCTCACAGATATCAGATGAAACATTCAAAGCATAGCTAATTAAATTAGCATATCCATACCTTTGAGGTGCTCGTGTTTCCCTCCTTGTTCTATCCCTTGTAAGTTGATAACACTTTGAGTTGGCTCTGTCTCTTGGACACTACCATTGACAAGTACATCATTGTTTTGATAGGTACTTCTTGTTGTACTGCTTCTTCCCTAGCCAATGTGCCTTGAGTCAATTGACTTTCAATTTCAACTTGAGACTTTTGCACAGCTGAATCTTCTTGGGAAATAACTTCTACTTTTTCTTCAGTTAACTTTCCCATTTCAGTCTCATTGAAAGTTACATCTCGACTATTTATGCACTTTTTAAGACTAGGAATCTATAGTTTGTAACCTTTTACTCCTTCTGGATAGCTAAGAAAGATCCCTTTCAAAGCCCTTTGGTTGTAACTTACCTTGTTTTACATGAGCAAATGCCAAACAACCAAATACCTTCAAGTTATCAAGAATTGGAGGTTTGCCAGACCAAACTTCTTCTGGTGTTAAAAAACTAAGTGCAATTGATGGACTTTTATTGATTAAATAACATGTTATTGACACTGCCTCAGCCCAAAAACGCTTGTCAAGATGAGAATCTGATAACATACTTCTTTCCTTTTCCATGATTGTGCGATTCATCCTTTCTGCTAACCCATTCTGTTGTGGAGTATGCACAACTGTCTTTTGTCTTACAATACCACTTTCTGTACACACTTGATCAAAGTCTTTGTTGCAAAATTCGAGTCCATTATCCGTTCTTAAATATTTTACCTTTCGATCGGTTTGATTTTCAACCATGACCTTCCAGTATTTAAACTTTTCTACTGCTTGATCCTTGGACTTCAGAATATACACCCATACTTTCCTAGAAAAGTCATCAATCAAGGTCATGAAGTATCGACTGCCACTTAACGAATTAGAATCAGCTGGTCCCCACAAATTTGAATGGATATAATCTAATTTTCCCTGTGTTTTATGCTGACCCTGGCCAAAACTAACCCTTTTTGCTTTGCCAAACACACAGTGTTCACAAAAAGTAATCTCATTCCCATCAACTCTTTGTAGAACACCTTGCTTTCCCAACTCTTGCAACCCTCTTTGACTTATATGGCATAATCTTTTATGCCACAAGTCAATGTTGTTTGTATCCACATTACCAACAACAGCTAATTGATTTTGAGGAGAAGATTGAACAAGTATTTTTCCTCTCAAAATATATAGACCATTTTTTTATCACCTTTGAGAACAATCATTGAACCTTTCATGATTTTCATTACACCACCCTCTCCTTTGTATGTGCAACCATGAGAATCTAATTCTCCGAGTGATATAAGGTTCCTCTTAATTTCAGGAACAAACCTTACATCCTTGAAAATTCTCTGCGTGCTATCTTCAAGATTGAGCTTCACATCTCCAAAGCCCTTCACCTTACACGACTGATTATTTCCCATGTACACTGTTGCTCCATCACATAAAATTAAATTAGTGAAATAATCTTTATTTGGAGTCATATGAAATGAACATCCAAAATCAATTACCCACTCATTTTCCACAGCTCTTTCCTATGCTGCTAACACCTCTGCATTGTCAAAAATTTCTAAAGCAACTGATGCCTCTGAGGGTTGAGTTTCCTTTTCCTTGTTCTTTCTCCTCTTTTCTGAACAATCTCTCTTGAAATGTCCCTCTTTATGACACAAGAAACATTTAAAGGTTCTTGCTCTTGACTTCGATCGAGAATTCCATCTTTTACCTTTACTTTCTCTCTTATCTAATCTTCCTCTTGAATTATCAACTCTTCCTCTGGCCAAAAGTCCTTCTCAACTGTTTTGCTCTCTTCTTTCAGTTTGGATCTCTAGGTCTCTAGATCTTAAGGCTGACAACACTACATCTAGAGTTAAAGACTCTCTACCATACTTAATCGCTGCCTTAACTTCTCTATATGAGTCTGGAAGAGAGTTTAACAAAATAATAGCTTCATTTTCATCTCCTATTTTATCCCCTGTATTTGCTAAATCAATGGACAACCTTTTGAATTCATCTAAATTGACCTCAAGAGTTTTTGATGTATCCATTATATAGCCAAATAACCTTTCCTTAAGAGGAATCTTGCTTGACAGAGACTTCCTCAAATAAAGTGATTCAAGTTTTACCCATACCTTTCTTGCTGTATATTCTTCGTTAACTTGTCTCAGAACATTGTCGGCCAAATTTAGAATTAAGGTGCTATAAGCTGTCTCCTGCATGTGAAGCTTCTCTTCGTCTGACATCGTGTCTGGAATATCCTTGTCTTCACAAATTGCTTTCACTACCTTCTGTTGAACAAGAATCGCATGGAGCTTCTTCCTCCATAACCTGAAATCGCTTAAAGCATCGAACTTCTCAATTTCGTACTTCGTCGATGTCATATCGATATGATTCTTCGCCAAACCAGGCTCTGATACCAGTTGTTATGAATTTACCTTTAAACACAAGCAATTTACAACAAAGACAAATACTCAAAGATAAGAGAAATAATAACACAGAGTTATAGTGGTTCAGCGATGTTGCCTACATCCACTTTGAAGATGCTGCTATTTTATTCCTCTTTATGCTTTTTCACTTTCCAGAATACACCCAGAAGAAAAAATAGAAAATCGCTCTGTGTGTATGAATCATTATATACAAAATAGGCTCAAAGATTGGGCTTTATAGTTCCAGCCCCTTATAACCATTATATACAAAAGAGTATGAATCGATTTCTTATTATACTTCTAGATTGTTAGCAGTGGTAAATGAAATAAAGAGATGTGGTGAGACGATAAATGATGAGCAAGTAGTTGAAAAGATACTTTGCTCATTGGATGAAAAATTCAATTTCATCATTGTAGTTATTGAAGAATCAAAGGATTTGAGTACAATGTTTGTTGATCAACTTATGGGTACTTTGCAAGCCTATGACGAGAAAATTCTCAAGATAAACAAATAAACAAGTTGAGAAACTTCTCGAGAATGTGGTAATAGTCGTGGATCTGGTGATTTCAAAGGTCGAGGTCAAAGAAACTTCGGTCAAAGAAAATTTGATGAAAGTTATTCAAACTCAAATTATTCATCAAGAGGCCGTGGAAGACAAAATTATTCGAAGTCATGTGGAGAAAAATCAAATAATAACAGGAGGGATGACAAAAGTCAAGTTGAATGTTATAAAATTTTCTATTTTTGGTTTCCAAATCAAAATATTGCAATAAAAGGACCCACATGATAAGCCTTAGTTTCTAATTCTACATTCTCAATCGTCTCTCATTGGATCTAGCAACACCAATGTATTTCAAGTTTAAAATTGGTTTCGACAAGTTGAGGTGCTAAAACTCCCTGAGAATCAATAAATTTAGTCCTGATTTCTTTAATAGGAGGCTTGTAATTTTTAAGGAATGCATTCAACATAAAACATTTTTCACTTTTTTTTTTTTGTAATGAATGGTTCCGAGAGAACAGTAAGTATATAGAATTTCCTATAAAACAAGTAAAATGTGACTAAATGTGTTTACGTGTCTTTGTAAATTTTGTGCTATGATCGACAGAAAATAAATTCAATAACTCTAGTCAGAATTAAGGCCATCGATTTACCTCCAGCCATTGTTGGTCAATAGTGTCAAAACTTCACAACACCATTGTTGGTCAATAGTGTCAAACCTTCACAACAAATAGTTCACCGTTCTTCTAAACCCTCACTATCTCTTTAATAGATGGCCTATTTCTTTAGTTTTGAGAGAGTAGGTTTAGGGACCAAATGCTCACACACCTCTATTTATAACCTCAATCCATCAAGGAGGTTAATGATTGCTGCTAAAATCATAGGTGGTTAAGATTATGATACAATCAATTAAGGGTGGTTAAGAGTGGCTATTTTGTTTCCTAATAAAGGAAATTTTGTTAGACCATTAGTTGGACTGAGAAGAAAATCCAACATTCTCCCACTTGGTCTAAAAGAAACAAATTTCAATAGAATGAGCAATATAACACATGATCATAGCGATAGATCCTCTAATAAATGAGTATTATCTTCCATGCATCACAATGCATTATATTCTCTAATAATAATCTACAACTTGATGAATAAACTCTATGTTCATTCTTGGTCCAAACAAGATTAATATTTCTCAAAAACATATGTGCACATATCATATGAGAACACCAAACTAGATAAGAGTTTTATAATAAAACTAATGTATCCTACAATAAAAGATTACATTATGGAACCTAGTCACATTCTTTCCACATGATCCTTGAAGTTCTTTGGTGGCCATGCCCTTAGTCAAATGATCAGCTAGCATCAACCTAGTGCTAATGTGTTTAATGAAAACTCTCGCATCTTTAACTCGTTCTCTTGTGGCAAGATACTTGATGTCGATATGCTTGCTTTTTGTTTTCCACTCTTATTATTCTTAGCCATGAAAACAACAGCTGAGTTATCACAATGCAACTTTAATGGCCTAGAAACAGAGTCTACAATTCTAGGACGATATACAAAACTCTTCAACCATACACCATGCAAGGCAGCCTCAAAATAAGACACAGACTCGGCTTTCATGGTCGAAGTAGTAGTCAAGGTCTGCTTCGTGCTTCTCCATGACACAACTCCGCCAACTAGCATAAAAACATATCCTAAAGTGGACTTTCTTGAATCTATGTAGCCAGCAAAGTCAGCGTCAGAGTAGCCATTTACCTCCAACTCATCAACCCTTCAATACATCATCATGTAGTTTTTCATTCCTTGAAGATATCTCATCACTTTGTTTGCAGCTTTCCAATGGTCAATCTCTAGATAAGTTTGATATCTACCCAACTCCAACATCATATGCGATGTCAGATTGAGTGTAAGCTTAAGCATACATAAGACTTCCAACAACTGAAGCATAAGGAATATTCCTCATTTATTCCCTTTCAAAATTATTTTTAGACATTGATCCAAGCTAAACTTGTCACCTTTTACAATTAGAGCTATACTTGGTGAACAATCTTCCATTCGAAATCTTTCTAGAACTTTATTGATATAAGCCTCTTGAGACAGACCCAAGATGCCCCGGAATCTTTCTCTATGGATATTGATGCCAATGACATAAGATGCATCATCCATATTCTTCATATCAAAGTTCTTTGAAAGGAATTGTTTCACCACATACAATAGTCCCTTGTGATTAGTTGCAAGCAAAATGTCATCCACGTATAAAATGAGGAAACATATTTTACTCCCACTAATTAACCTTTTGATATATACATATGCCAACATGGTTTGCTTCGCTTTGTGTGTAGTTTGTGGTCCGACTGATCAACAAAATATCACCGCTGATTCATTTGGAATTTTTGCATCAATGATTGTAAAAAAGTCTGATGACCCAAATTCAAGGGAGGAAGAAGAAGCTTATGCTCATGGGTTAGTGGTTTCAGGGATGAAAAAGTTAGACCATATTTGGATGTTTGTTTTTTCTTGGACCAAGTCTATGTGGAGCAACATTAACGGATGTAGATAGAGTTTCGATTTTATCTCAAGGTAAATGGTCGTCGCCACCCTTTTCCCTTAATTATCGGATTGAAAAAGTGTGGTGTTCGTGTGATTAATATGGAAGAAGTGAAGCTAGATGTTGTAGAATACGGCTTAATTGTTCTCATAAAGAAAAGGTTGAATAGGCGGAAAAAGTCTGTACAAATGAACACAGCTGCAAGAATGAAGTTAGCAGAGTAATTTCACTTCTGGAAGTTTAAACATAACAGCTAGCACTTCTTGCCTAAAGTCTTGAAGTAAATCAATCCTATATACTCCTAAATTTGTATGTTATTTCTTTTTATCTAGTTTGTTATTTAAATAACAGAAAAAAAAAAAAAAAAGAGAGAGAGGTTTGTGTGCAGTATCATTCTTCTTTTGAGCAACGACAGTAAAAAATAATTTCATTTGGAAATTTACTTATGGTTTAGATTAATATGAAAGAGATAATTGATTGAAATATGTTGTTTCCTTCAACAGTTTGATTAATTAATTAAATAAAATATTTTAAAATTTTGGTACAATTAATTAAATCAAATATTTTGATTACTTAATTAACCAAATCAAATATTTCATAATTTTGGTAAAATTAATTTAACCAAATATTTTTGTTTTCGATTCCTTAATTAAATTAGTTTATCTGATCCTTATTTCCATGAGAGTTTGATCATTTGATTTTCTTTGCAAAAAGGAGTTACACCTCGCCCCTAGTTACCCTATTTAATCGAGGACATGGAATCCCTTGTCAAACTTCTAAAAAATAGGAAAAAACTTGGATGCACCCAAATATAGTCCTGCCCACTTTACAATCACACAAATCCAACTTTTGAATTTTTTTTTATTTTTATTTTTTGAAAATCATGTGGTTGTAAGGTGGGCAACACCACACTTGGGTGCAGCCCAGGATGCACCCAAGTTGTGCCCTAAAAAATAAACACATTTGAAAACAATAAGGCCTCGTTTGATAACCAATTCGTTTTTGGTTTTTGGTTTTCTATTTTTAAAAAACAAGTCTTTTTTGTAACCAATTGAGTTTTTGGTTTTAAGGCCCCATTTGATAACCATTTGATTTTTGGTTTTTGGTCTTTGAAAATTAACGCTATAAATACTACTTCTACCTTTTGGTTTCCTTGTTTTGTCATCTACTTTTTACATATGTTTTAAAAAAGCCAAGCCAAGTTTCTCTTGAGATTAGTAGCTGACAAGTGTGTACCACAGAGACTTGCTAGCTAGATTCATTTTAGATTGGGCACAAAAGACAGGTTGATGACATAAGCTAGGCTAAGCTCTTTAGAAAAATTGAGTAGACAAGAACAACCTGTAAGAAGCCAAAACTATTTCCAAGTACTAAAGGGCCAATTGTGCAGCCTTTAAGAGGCTATCATTATCTAACACAAAAGCTATTACATTCATTTTCAAACAAAAGATTCAAGTGTCCTTGTTACAAAGGCATTAACACGACCTTAGGCACAACCAATGGTAATTACTTTAATTTTGCATTTTTCGATGACAATTGTCAGCTCTTAGAAATCTCAATTGCATGGCTCACACTCTGTTATCTTGAACATAGGTGGAATAACCTCGTCATAGATTAAACACAAATGTGTTGCATCAATATCCCCATAGATATTAGTGCCTTGTATTGTACGCAGTCTTTCTTCTAAAACCTTTAGCATTCTTTTACTGTCTGAATCTTCTGAAGTTCTCTTACAATTCTCCATGTGTGGGGTGGACACTGAAACATTCACATGTCTCTCAAGGTGAGGGACTTGATTATGATTTTGCTTCGAAAATGATGTAGAGTACGTTGTCATTCTTGTAATTGTGGATTTGATAACTTGTGAGGTGTAAAACTTGGAGGGTAAGGAGAGTTATCAACTGATATTTTGTTCCCCTACCACTTCCTTTATATTTCTTGAAGTGAGTAATTCTAGAATCCTTTGCCATTTGCTCTTTTAATTCTTCCATGCTCCGTCAAACTGCTTGTACTTGGTCATTAATGTAACGCCCGAGTTTAAGAGGGGTACATGAATGAATCGAGACCACATCTGAATGAGAGGGATCATGAGACTATGCAAGGCATGGTTAAGAAAGGCCTAAAAGAATTGATAGTTACTACCTATACCAACAAGGTGCACCTTCATTTTCGGTGGCCTAATCGTAGGAACTCCAAAGTTAAGCGTGCTTGGCTTAGAGCAATCCTATGTTGGGTGACCTCCTGGGAATCTTCCTAGGAAGCATGTGAGTGAGGACAAAGCATGCTTAAAGGACCCGTGTTGGTTTGTGGGGACAATCTTCACTCTTAGAAGTAGTTCAAGACAAGTAAGTAGTGTGGTCTAGCCGCGGGGGGTGCAGAGGAATGTCGGGGCTGTTAGGTGCCAAATCCGGATTCCAAATCTTGGTCCGAATCCTGAGCCTGGGGCGTTACAATTAACCTGACTGTCCATGATCCTAACTTTTCTTCTAGTCCAATAATGATGACGGGGTGGAGATATTTGAGCTATTTTGCAAGACTTTGACACTCTTAATATTTTTAAAGAAAGGGAAGGATTAAACCAGTCCCTAAGTTTCTTATTACTAGCATGAAGTGTATGCATGCAAGGTTTCAAAACCTAATGTTTATTTCAATGACCATGCAAATTTTATAAATAGCGTAATGTGGATATTCAAAGAGATTTTAAAAGGAAATGGTCACAATGACTAATCACTAAATGGCCTAATAGTGACACAACAAGCAAATGAGTGCTTATCAACCTAGGAATATGCATGACTCTCAATGTTAGGATATGTATATGCAAATGAGAGGATATATGGATGAAAGAATGAAACAAATAATAAACAAACATAAAAAGGTGACAAAAATAGAGCCAAATAAACATAGATGGCATAAAGTGAATTTCAAGCATAAGAACCCATGGCGTCTGGACACTACTCCCACGGTTTTCCATGCTTGAGAAGCTTTTGCAACAGTGTTTTGATGCCCAAACTGGCGTCTAGAAGCTATGCCATCGGGTTCTTATGCTTGAAATTCACTTTCTCTCAACTCAATTGTTCAAATCAAATCCAATTAGCTCCTTTTGAAGATCAATTCATCCAAAGTGACCTGAATAGCTCCAAAATGCTCAAACTATACAAAATAGATAAATAAATTTATGAGAGTAAAACTAACGTGAAATAAGACAATTAAATAATACATTTTGGGTGCTTCAAATACCCCTAAACTTAATTTTTGCTAGTCTTGGAGCAAGGTAGAACTAACAAATCTATGAATCATCAGTTACATATCAATGACTCAAACCTCAATGCTTTAGACAACAAAAACTCACAATGGAAGAAAACATTTAAATACATTCGATCAATGAGAAAATTAAAAATAGTCCCCTCATCCCTTATGTGTGTGTGTGCGTAGCTCCTCCTATCTTAGTCTTTATAAGCCCTGGAAGGTTTTATTCGAACTCATTTTCCTCCTACCTCTGACTTTAAGTTCTATTTTTCAAGCTTTTTCTCACACTTAAAAGGGTAATATGCCAATAGGGTGCCTGGGGCCTAGGGTAGGCCCACCCCCAAACTTAGATTTTGCTTAAATTTTGTGGATACTAGCTTTCACACATCGACTGTAGGGACCCTTACCTAGAGCACTCGCTCATGGATGACCTAACTGTTCATAGTAGAGATAGCTCTTTTTGCCCTTAATTTTTTAAAAACAAGCAATTTTACTTCATTTTGATTTTTTTCTCAACTTTCATAATAACTATGTAAACAAGGCAAATAAATCATGCAATCACTCCTCAGTGTCACATTACTCACATCATGCAAGTAGGCTCTCTAATCAGTCCCTAAAATCTTTTGGAGTAACAACAAGAATCTAGACCAAATAATACAATCTTAAGCCTTCAAAACCATAAATAGGAGGACTATGTGCTAAAAAAGTATAAGGGAATCAAAAGAAAATTTTAACTTTAGGACCAATCGAACTAGGAAAAAGTTAAATATGATCCTTTTGAGCTTTCGTTGTTGTAGTCTAAGACTTTTTTTTCCTGCTAATCTTGAAGACAGCTTAGTTCATGTGGGCGTCTAGTTCGTTTTCTTTCGTTCTTTGAGGGAGTGTTGGAAACTTCTTAGGAAGGAAGAAGTTGGTGCATTCAGAGCTCTTTTGGAAGGTAAGTAGCCCGGTTAGTTTACCTTATGAGAGTTGTTGGCATAAGAGTTTTTTTTTACATATAGGACTTGTTTGGCTAGTTGCAAGCTTGCTTGTTTGGTTGGAGTGCGCTAAATGCATGATTGTCGATTGTGTTCCACTCGAATCTGAACTTGAAAAGATGCTTGCCTAGTTGTGTCCTTTGGCTTGGTTACTCCTGGCTCTATTTGGGATTGTTATAGCTTTTAAAATAATTGTTGGCAACTGTACATTTAGGAAAAGCAGTTGTCATCACTAGTACAAAATCGGGTTTTAATGACAGGCAATGCTCGTCATTATAGGCAAACAATGACGGACACGAGCTCGTCATCAATATACGTGTCATTATAGCCTACGATGACGGGCGAATTTTCATGACGGTCATTGCCCGTCATTAAAAGGCGCCCGTCATCGTAGGCTATAATGACGGACACCTTTCATGACGGGCATAGTATGACATGAAAACCAACTGACCGTCATTAAAAGCGAAGCGTGTTGTATGTTACGATGACTGTGACTATATAATGACGGGCATTGCCCGTCATGGAATGTCGACCCCATGATGTTTTGAATGCGGTCAATATATAATGACGGGTAATGCCCGTCATGTTAGGTATATAGAAGATGGTCTGTAACCGTCATGAAAGGCTTTTAATGTCGGTCATTAAAAATCCATGTCTGTCATTAAATGTTATATGTGCGTCATGAAATGTCCGTCATTAAATCCATTTTTGAAAGATTTAATGACAGACAATGCCCGTCATCGTTTTGTGCATAATTTAATTAAAAAAATTGTTGGTTGCCTGGGTGGCTAACCAACAATATTTATCATTTCGTCAAACCTCTACATAATATACAATTTTATTTGTATCTCATGACTTAACAAAGATAAAACTTATTACAAACACAACAATCAACTTATTCACTACAAAGATTTTATAATGTTATACATATGCACACAAAAACTAAATCGATTGTAAAAGAGGTTATTGATCTAATTTGCTAAGATTTAACAAAACTAACCTAAAATAAGTTAAAATGCTTAAGGAAGGTTCTTTAATATTCATTCACTAAAATTGAATGAAACCAAAAACTGAAAATTTCGGCATGACCTCTACTAAAACTACCAAAAACTAACCTGAAATAGTACACATGTAATTCACTTCTATATCATAATGCATTAATACATTAAGATAAAACTAACATACCTATTCACTAAGAAGATTTTTTAGCATTCATTTACCAAAACTGAATCAAACCTAGCGGAAATTTCGGCATGACCTCTACTAAAACTACCAAAAACTAACCTGAAATAATGCAATTCACTTCTATATTATACACATATATATATGGGACCACTCGTCCCTCCACAAACTACATTCAAATAGACAAGATCCAACAACAATTTCGAAAGAATGGATATGTACATCTAAACAACTTTCTTTATACATGCAATTTACACAACAAACAAACCATAGTTGATCTTTCCTAAAACTTAACAATAACCAAAAACTGAAAATTTTGGCATGGCCTCTACTAAAACTACTAAAAACTAACCTGAAATAATGCAATTCACTTCTATATTATACACATATATGGGACCACCCGTCCCTCCACAAACTACATTCAACAAGATCCAACAACAATTTCGAAAGAATGAATATGTACATCTAAACAAATTTCTTTATACATGCAATTTACACAACAAACAAACCATAGTTGATCATTCCTAAAACTTAACAAGAACCAAAAACTGAAAATTTCAGCATGACCTCTACTAAAACTACCAAAAACTAACAAGATCCAGTACTAGTTTTAGAAAAATGCATATGTACATCTAAACTTCAAACAATGGGACCACCCATCCCTCCACAAACTACATTTCCTCCACAAACTACAGCCAACAAAATCCAGTACTAGTTTCAGAGAATGCATATATACATCTAAACTTCAAACAATGGGACCACCCATCCCTCCACAAACTACATTCAACAAGATCCAAATGTACACACTTCTAGTATTTTTATAAACAAATATTTTCATTCTACATCTAACAAAGACAGAAAGTAAATCTACTACTTACATCAAATCTCTACTTAACGTCCACAAATAGCTCTACACAAATCTTCCAACAAAATCTGTTCATTCTATTTGAATCTCGTCAATTTCTTCTTGTTTATATGCACTTTTGCTATTAAACTACAATAAAAAATAAATATACATATAACATGAGAATAAATCATATAGTTATAATCACTTAAAAGATAAATGAATAATACGTACAAGGTTACTTATGGAGATACCAGAGTTGTGCACTATTTCTCGTATATACTTTTGCACATAGTATCCACACTCTACAGAACCCGATTGGCGGGGGCACTACATGTAAAATAATTGAAAAACAACATACTTAAGTTATACATATAAGATTTCTTTCCAAAGAGTTCAAAGAAATAATATAATCAATGTAAATTTACCTTTACAAGTTTCCAAATGATATTAGAGCGATATTGTGGGAGTGATTGTTTAGCTTGCCACATTCTCAATGATCTAAATAACTTGAAACATTAGAATAATATAAATGTAGAAATCAACAACTATAAAAGTTTAAAACACTTATGTATTTATGGTTCCTTGAAAACTTTCTTCAATTTTATTGCGTAAAGAGTTCAATACATAAACAGTGTTCTCTTGCGGATGGATAACGATCAACATCCAATGATAACTATTAGCAATGAATATTCTAATATCATTGTTTAAGAATAAAACAAAACTATAATTAAGTTAAAGTAATTTAAATTGTCATTACTTATGCAGTGTTATATGGGATGAGTACTCGTTGATCCAAATCTAAATTAACCATGTCTAATCTGTTGGCTAGATTTCTGCAACGAGTTTCTTGACACTTCACGTAATTTGAAATTGTTATTTGATCAACTAACATGAACTTACTGATTATTTCGTAGTCACATACAGTCCAAAGATACCTAAAGAAAATTAGAATTATCATAAAACATTAAAAAAACGTAGTCCATAAATCAAAAAATGTGATAGATTTTGTATACTTACGCAATGTATGTGACTATACATGAATAACCTATCTCTACCATCCCACAATAATGCATGATGTCGTCACGATGTAGATAAATTATTTTCTCCTTTTCGAAAATGTGCTCGCTCAAGTTGATTTGAATTGTATCGCCCTCTTGCATAGAGAGCATAACATATCGATTCAAGAGCTTGATAGTAACGTGGACATCCGTGTAGTTAGAAGATTGTGAAACAGGGACATTGACAGAAACATCTTTCTTAAGTTTGGCCGAAGAAGAAACCTATCACAAACGAAATTGAAATTATAAACGAAGAATAACAAAAACATTTAAGTTGGCAAAAGACATACCTTTTTAGCCATATTCAAAATTACAAGTTCACGAGGCCATGCCACGAAGTTACCCATCGCTTGACTTAAAGTTCTACTTCTCCCATTAAAGGAATTGGTATGGTAACATCTTCGCCCATGATCATATATACCACCACTCTGACATTATTGGCTCCTAGTGGAACTCCATGAATAGTTGGAAATTGAACATCAGACTCATACATTGTGCCTACAGCAACAATGTTATCCACTGATCCTATAGCCAGGTGGCATGGTGTTCCCTTCAAAAATTTAAAAGAAAGAAGTTAAGTGTCATGCCATATGGTTAAGTTACACAATATAAATAAAAGTTACCTCTAAAATTTCTTCTAGATCGTCAATGATCTTTTTTCCTTTTGACTTCGTATTTGAAACATTACTTCCTACACTTAAACCCTTATTTGATTGCGAGCCTCGAGTTGCACCTTTGTTGCCAGACTCTTCACCCAGTTTTGATTGTCCTCTAACGACATTGAAGTAAAATGATGGTTTAACAAACTTACCCACTCCCCTAACACGCCCCCTATGTTCTGGCGTGCCCAGTGCTTGTGTCAAAATATCTTTACCCTGATGTGTCATAGATAACTCGTCCTGTCACAACCATTTAGATTTACACATTTCAATCATCAAAGGAACACATAATCATATGACATTTAATCTAAGAATCATAACTACATATGCTTAAAATAAAAATATTTAAACTTACAATTCGACTAACACATTGTTTAGTGTCGTCATCGAAGTATTCACTACTCTTTCCTTTTCAGGCTTCCTTCCATAAAGTTGCACGATTGGAAGGATCGTCTGACAATTCCTATATGAACATACACATTATTAATTCTCATTAACATATAATCATAAGAAATAATTTAATTAATGTTACTCACTAATTCTTCAGCCAAGTTTGCGTAAACCTTACGAGAGATATGGTGATTATATTTACATTTTTCTCTTCGTTCTTTCTGGACACGACTAAGCGCCTGTATAACATAAGACCATTGATTTAAATCTTAAAACAATTTCACTAATATTTTAAAAATATGTTAGTATAATGTAGTTACCTCCCACTCTTCAGATATTCTTGCATTAACAAATGTCTCACATTGTTCTTGATCAATGTGTAAATACTTTTCAGGATGACTTTTCAATAAAGATGGTTCATTCTTGAAGGGAAGAATGTAGTTCTTAGTCAATGTATATCTAAATGTTCGAAACTTCGTTGACGCCGATTGAAGAATAGCACGTTTGGACCTAGAGTCCACCACAAACGACATCTGCATATGAAGATCACCATAAAAATTAAGTACCTCTACATAATAAAAAGTATTTACCTTAGAATTAATTAATACTTACCTCTACACAATCAAAAAAATTTTCTTTCAATTCTTGTGGAACCTCTTTCCAATTGTTGTAGATCAATGGAATTTGTTGTCTAACACAAACTCCGATATAGCTTTGCATTTTTTTTGCATTTTCACCTACAGCCTGACCTTGATTATTGTATTGGATGACTAAGCGTTCTCCTGTATTTCTTATGCATGCCAATTCAAGCATAGTAGTGAGGCCTCGTCGAGCAGTCTGTCTAGCCTCCATATGAATAGCTACGTTCACTCCGTCATCACTGCTGCTACTCGAATCACTCATTGTAACAATCTACAAGAAAAACATCATAAAATACAACATAAGATATAATAACTCGTAAGGTACATTAACTCAACAATGTGACTAAATTACTAAATGACATACCATATTTAATACATTATTTATCAATCCATGTACCCTCACAATCATTTCTAAGATATGTAAATGACATTTCGTCGATTTCATGAGATACGTCAATATTCGGCATTGTTTCCAAGACCTCATATCCACAATCTTGAACAATATCTACCATTTCATCTTCGTAAAAATCATCTTCAACTATTCTTAGACGAGGGGTTAAAAACATTGACCATCGAGGATCAAGAGGATCTTTCACGTAGAATACTTATTTGGCTTGAGAGGCTAAAATAAATGAGTCTGATTTATGCCCAATCCGATTAAGATCTATAGTTGTAAACCCAAGCTCGTCTATTTTAACTCTATTATTATTCTCAACCCAGTCACATTTTAATAAAATAAAAGTTAATTTATGGTAATCAAGCTCCCATATTTTAAGTATTACACCATAAAAGGTCATGTCCGACATAATAGGATTTTTGTCCTTGGCACTGGAAACTTGCATTGTATTAGCTGTTATAATGATTCCACTGTTTTGGACATTCCTAATATCATCGTGTTTCTTCGTATGATAATGAATACCATTAACCACATAACCACTATATGTGGCCACATCTGGACGAGACCCATGAGCTATCCATCTTAAAGAAGATGATATGAAGTTGTTTGGCATCTCGAGAGCAAGTCCAACTTGAAATTAAGTTTTAAATTACGTTGGAATTAACATTACACCCACTCATTAAAAACTATGGCTTTTAAGATTACCCGATCACGCAACCAACTGCTAAATGTGCGATTATGCTCATCTTGAAGCCACTTTTTATTTTCGGATCTATTGGGATTGAGTTTAGATAAAGTTTCCATGTGTTTCCTGTTGAATTCATGTAACATACGAAAATGTCAAAGTTATTAGATCATCACATAATTAGAAAATTACGTGAAAATGTTTGAGATTTACGTACCCTACATATGGAAGCACGTCATTTACATTTTGTAGAACATAAAGATGAGCTTGATCCAACTGTTCCTTACTGGGATTGATATAATGAGCAACAGATAATGGTCTATCAATGTCTGAATTCTTTTTCCTTGTTGATGAGCGTAACCCAATAGACTCAATTCCAGAGAGAAATTCAGAACAAAACTCTACAACCTCCTCTACAATATAATTTTCTCCAATGCATCCTTCTGGTCGATTTCTATTTCGCACATAACCTTTTAGGACTTTCATATATCGTTCAAAAGGATACATCCACCTCAAATAAACTGGTCCACAAAATTCTATCTCTCTTACAAGATGGACCACAAGATGTACCATTATCGTGAAGAATGCCAGTGGAAAATATTTCTCTAACAAGCATAAAGTGACTACTACATCCTCTTGCAAGCCTTTTAACTTAGATGAATCGATCGCCTTATTACATATAGCATTGAAGAAGAAACATAGGCGAATAATTGCATATCTAACATGTTTGGGTAAAATACCACGTATTGCCACAGGTAATAATTGCTGCATAAGAACGTGGTGGTCATGCGACTTAGGCCCGTAAAGTTTCAAATCTGTGAGTGACACTAAACTTTGTATGTTCGATGAATAACCTTCCGGTACTTTGATTTCTGATAGTGTCTTACACAAATTCAACTTCTCCATTCGCGATAATGTATAACATGTTGGAGGTAAGAAGATTCTTTTCTTTCCCACTTGAGGGGCCAACTCTGATCTAATGTTCAATTCAACCAAATCTAAACGAGTTTTTAATCCATCTTTTGTCTTGCCAGGAATATCAAGTAACGTGCCAATAATATTTGCACACACATTCTTTTCAATATGCATCACATCTAAACAATGTCACACGTGAAAACGTTTCCAATATTCTAACTCAAAGAAAATAGACTTCTTCTTCCAATAAGTGTTTGAAACATCTCCATTATTTTTTTCCTTTCTTGATTTCTTACCAAACGAATATTGAAGTCTACTTGTTTTTGCAAGAATCTCCTCTCCACTTAATAATGGTTTAGGAGCGAATTCCAATTCTTGTTCACCATTAAAGGCTTTCTTTTGTCTTCTATATGGATGATAACGAGGTAAATGTTTTCGATATCCAAGATACGCTATCTTTTTTCCTTTTGGCAAATAAGTAGATGACGTTTTCTCCCCACAAATTGGACATGCATGATATCCTTTTATTGTACAACCACATAAATTGCCATACGCAGGAAAATCATTAATAGTCCACAATAAAATAGCCTTGAGTGTGAAACATTGTTCTTAATATACATCATAACATTCAACTCCATCATTCCAAAGTTGTTTCAGATCATCAACTAATGGAGCTAAATAAACATCTATGTCATTTCCTGGTTGTTTAGGCCAAGATATTAATGCATTTAACATCAAAAATTTGCGCTTCATACACAACCATGAGGGTAGATTGTATGTCACCAACATAACTGGCCAACAACTATATCTACTACTAAGATCACCGTGTTGACCCCATCAGTTGAAAGAGCAAGACAAAGATTTCTAGGTTCTAAACCAAACTCTGGCCACAAATTGTCTACTTGTTTCTAAGATATTGTATCCGCAGAATGTCGTATGTACCCATCAATTACTCGTTTTTCGGCATGCCAAGTCAACAAACTCGATATTTCTTTACTACGAAACATTCGTTCAAATCTTGGGATAGGAGAGAAATACCACATGACTTTCGCTGGAATGTTTTTCATCACATCCTTTGAATTTTTACGAAGCTTCCATCTTGATGTTCCACAAGTGGGGTATACTTCTGCATCTGAAAGCTCTTTTCTAAACAAACAACAATCGTTGCTACATGCATGAATCTTTTCATACTTCATTCCAAGAGTACATAAGATCTTTTTTGCTTGATACGTAGAGCTCGGAATTTCATTAGGACTTGGTAAGATGTCACGAACTAATGCTAACAACTCAGTGAAACTTTTATCGCTCCATCCAAATTTTTCTTTCAAATTATATAACTTTACCAATGAAGATATTTTAGTAAAATTCTTACAATTTGAGTATAATGGTTTCTTGGCATCATCTAGTACTTCCTCAAAAATTGGGGACTTATCATTAAAATAACTATGTGCAGCCTCAAACATTCCTATTGTGTCATCAACATCTTCATCTTCAACTTCCTCCTTTTCACTACTAGAGACGTTTTCATTGTTTCTCTTAATCAGTAGTGATTCACCATGCCAAATCCATGTTTTATAGCTTTGATCAGTACCATAAATGAATACATGGTCTCTTACTACATTCACATTTTGAGACTTTGCATTCACACATTTCAAACATGGACAACAAATGACATCTGACTTATTTGAATTTCGTAGACCATTTTCGATGAACATCTCAACTCCTGAACTATATTCTGGTGGCATCCGATTCTTTGACATCCACGACTTATCCATAGCTATAAAAATGGTGGCTTTAAAGTTTAATCTATATTCATTAAACTAACACAAAAATTAATTAAACTTATCAAATCTAAACTCATAAAAAAATAACATAAAGCAACTATTCAAATTAAGTAAAACTTAGGAATATAACAAAACTTACTAAACTTAATAACCAAAAGTTTTCAACCCCTCCTCCATCACAACTAAACTCGTCAAATTAAACTAACACAAAAATAAACTTATAAAATCTAAACTCCTCAAAAATTAACATAAACCAACATTTAAATTTAAGCAAAAGTTAGGAAGTTCTCAACCCTTCCCCCCATCACATCAAAATACAAGTTTTTAACCCCTCCCCCCCTAAACTCATTAAACAAAAAAAAAAAAAAAACTAAACTTATTCAATCTAAACTCATAAAAAAAATTAACATAAACCAACCATTAAATTAAACAAAACTCACTAAACTTAATAACCAAAAGTTTTCAACCCCTCCTCCATCATTAAATTAAACAAAACAACTAAACTCATCAAATTAAACTAATACAAAAATAAACTTATAAAATTTAAACTCATCAAAAATTAACATAAACCAATATTTAAATTTAAGCAAAAGTTAGGAAGTTCTCAACCCTTCCCCCCCATCACTTCATAATACAAGTTCTTAACCCCTCCCTCCCCCCTATACTCATTAAACAAACAAAAAAAAAAGACTAAACTTATCCAATCTAAACTCATAAAAAAATTAACATAAACCAACCATTAAATTTAACAAAATTTACTAAACTTATTAACCAAAAGTTTTCAACCCCCTCCTCCATCATTAAGCAAAACATAGGAAGTTCTCAACCCCTCCCTCATCACATCATAATTCAAGTTCTCAATCCCCCTCTCTCCCAATAACTATACTTATTAAACTTAACACAAAAATTAACATAAACCAACAATTAAAATTAAGCAAAACATAGAAAGTTCTCAACTCCTCCCCCATCACATCATAGTTCAAGTTCTCAACCGCCCTCCCCCAACAACTATACTCATTACACTAAAACAAAAATTAACATAAACTAACTATTAAAATTAAGCAAAACTTAAGAATCTAACCAAACTTAATAACCAAAAGTTCTCAATCCCTCCTCCATCACAACTAAACTCATCAAATTAAACTAACACAAATATAAACTTATGAAATCAAAACTCAAAAAAAATTAACATAAACCAAAAATTAAAATTAAGCAAAATTTAAGAATATAACAAACTTAATAGCTAAAAGTTCCCAACCCCCTCTCCCACATTCTCAACCTCCCCCCACCACACACAACTATACTCATTAAACAAACACAAAATTTAAACTTATCAAATCTAAACTTATAAAAAATTAACATAAACCAACTTTTAAAATTAAGCAAAATTTAGAAATATAACAAAATATCTTAGTGAACTTTAAAAAAAATATAAACAAACAAAATCAAACTCCTAGAACAAAATTGAATTTTTCGTTAGTCAATCTAGTGCACACGATTTCTAGATCTACACAAAAAACAGTCAATACCCACAAAATCAAAGTACATAAACATCCTAATGATGGTACCCACAACAAATTTCTAAATTTTCTTCATTTTCCTTACATTTTTTCAGTAACAAAATCAATAAAAAAGGGAAAAAGACGGTACCCACGGCTATAGATCTGAAGATTTTTCATTTTCGATACATTTTTTCAGCAACAAAATCAATGAAAAAAAAAAAAGGAAAAAGACGGTACCTAGCTATAGATCTAAAAATTTTCAGTCAAATATGGTACCCACACGAAACTCCGGCGAAGATCTACTGGCAAACTGACGGGGAGACGAAACTTCGAGACGAACGGCGAACAACCTCAGTCTAGATCTGAATGAAACCTCAACCCAAGATCAAACCAAAGACAGTCGGATGAAGTACAGACGGAGAACGTCGTACGGAGAATGCCGGAGAACGCTGAAGAATGGCCTGCTGCACGGAGAACGCCGAACGGTGAAGAGATGAGGGGTCGGTGAGATTGAGAGTGAGAGAAGAGATGAAGGAAGAGATGAGGGTCGGGAGACGAGGACGAATACAGATCTGCTTTCTTTTTAATTTCTGTCGTGCGAATAGATAAAAAAGAAACGGATTTTTTTTAAAAAAAAGGATATATGATGTCGGGCTTTGCCCGACATCATAAGGGAATATACAATGTCGGGCAATGTTAAATTTTTTTTTAAAAAAATTCCGCGCTTTTTCATTAAGTCCGTCATCGTTTCCCAGGCGCGTTTTTTTTTTACTGTCATTAATTCCTTGTTTTGTAGTAGTGCATAGGAAACATACTAGTGTTTGGTAAATTTTAATTTTAAACATAAAAAAAGAAGCTCAAAGCATTTGATAAATTAAATCAAAATTGTTGTGGTTTAGCTTATCAAATGACCAAATAGACATATAATTTTAATTATTTATATGTTGATGTTCAATATATAAATTATTATAAATTAATTATCTAGAAATTTTATAGTTTAAATTACAGATTATATTTTGTTATTCCAATTTTTTTTAGTTAAAAAAATATCTAGAACTTGTATAGTTTAAATTAAAAATTATATTTTGTTTCCAATTTAAGTACAAACAAATAATAGAAAAAAAAAATAT
Organism: Trichosanthes truncata; assembly: GCA_033996785.1. Taxonomy (NCBI): domain Eukaryota; kingdom Viridiplantae; phylum Streptophyta; class Magnoliopsida; order Cucurbitales; family Cucurbitaceae; genus Trichosanthes; species Trichosanthes truncata. The sequence continues at coordinate 41,340,776 of MU867259.1, read as the reverse complement.
TTTTTAGTATAGAAAAACTTAAAATAAATGTTATCAATTTCACTCTCATCAAACTTGTAGCAATATTGTATCTTAAGGCTTCTAATTTTTTAATGTAGAATAATTATTACTATGATTCACATAAGAAATATTGACGTCGTTCTCCATTTCTTCATTTAAATCATCAAGAAATAAAATTCAAAATTTATATAAGAAAAAAGATCACAATAGAATTCAACACCTCTAAATCTAAACAAATATTGACTCAATTTTCGATATCTTTGAGATGTATAACGGAGGTAAAGCACCAATGGGACGAACGAAAGAAAAAAGAACATGATAATTGACAGAAGATGATGACTTCCAAACACACAAAAAAAAAAAAAAAAAAAAAAAAAAATTGAAAAGTTAAGAAAAAAAAACTTGAATTGTTGCCGATGCATAGAAAATCACAAAACTTAATGGAATTTGCTTCAAGTTGATAATGGATTGTACATAAGCTTAACGTCAAATTCCCAAGTTGATAATGGAATTGTACATAAGCAAATTCCATTATCATAAGTTTTGAAAAAAGCAAATTCCAGCAAATTCCAGAGGAATTGAAAAAAGTGACTGCAAAAGAAATGGAAGAAAATAAAATAAACAAAAGGATATGATATCCATTTCGAAATATCATCTAAAAAGGCCCCTAATTATTGGAGAAGAAGCTAAAGTCAAAAGCTATACTTTAGGAGATTTTGAAAATCAATGAATTTAAAAAGTGAATTTATATAGATTTAAAAAAAATCACGATTACAAAACACCCAAAATAGTTAGGATGTTTTTAAAAGTGCATTTACGTCTTCCCACCACAATCCCAAATGCAGCATTAATTTTATAAATATTATGTTACTGTTCCATTATTCATCTTCAATTATATTAGTGAACAAAAACATAATTGATTTCTTATTTTAAAACAAAATTGAACCCTTCAAAGCTAAATATATTTAGCCCTAATATCATTATTTTATAAGTCAACAGCTTGAAAACACTCGGAAATCAAAGCATGTGCACCAGTGACTCCCTCTGTTTTTGTTACTTTAAAATGTAGCAACTTGGAACAATATAAAATTTGTTAATTTCTTGACTAAATCAATTTTAAAGTTAGATGACTTTCTTATTTTTATTTTTAAAAGATACCGTGTTTCCATTTATAAATTATTTGTTCTTGTTATGGCTTTTGTTTATGAATTACTTTCAAAATTAAATGTGAGAGATCACTTACATTTTTTTTTTTCAACAAAATTATATTTCATTTGAAAAATTATTTATTTTAATATGGTTGACGGTTTTTGCTTGTAACTTAAGTAAATACCTCCAAGTAAAATTACTTTTGGACCCTTTGCAAAAAATACTTTTGGACATTAGTTAAAAAATATTTCAAGTATATAAATGAGTTTGAATTCTTGTTGAATGAAAATTGAGACATTTAAACAAACATTTGAAAGTATGAACACTAAAATTAAATAATTATAAAAGTTGATGGACAATTTAAAAATTAGGTTTGAATCTCATTTTTGTCCTTAAACTTTTTCAAAAATGTCATGTTGTTGCCAAAATCCAGCCAAGGAAACTTACCTGACCTTCACGTGACAACAACGGTGATTTTGTGTCTAAATTTGTTTTCAGAATTAACGTTTGTGCTTGGTTTTATGTAACCAAATTCTTCTCATTTGTTATTTTCAAAAACTCATCGCAAGATTCTTCGCAGATTTTCGAGATGCTTATATCAATTAACCAAGTCCCTTATGGGAACCCAATCAATCTTTTGGGTTTGCACGACTACAAATTTGGCCTTTATTATTGACGGCTAAAAAATATCAACTATCACTTTTGTTGATGTTTATTAGCCACTAACAATGCGGTGTCAACGATTATAAAACGTCAACTATTCTCTTTTAGTTGATGGCCAATGAATGTCAACGTTATGTCTTTGTTGACATTTTTTGACCATCAACAATGGTAATGTTGACGTGTTTTAGTCGTCACCTATAACCAAAATCCATCAACTTTAACATCTATATTGACGTTTTCTAGCTATCAATGTAGGTTAAAGTTGACATTTTTCCTCCGTCAACTATCATACCAAAATGTCAACAATACTCCTTTTATTGATACTTTTTGGCTGTCAATATAATTCGTGCTTGATGTGTTATAGCCATCATTTATAACTATAACTGACGTTGTGTAACAATCCTAAAAACACAACAGACTAAATGCGGAAGCACGACTAAGTTACCTTGCTCATGCCCGAAATTTCGGCAGCATGACAACTTAACTACTAGAAAACCAAAATTTACAAAGACCTGATAAGAATAAAAACACTTCTAAATTTTAGAGTACAAACTCAGCATCCACCAAACTACGACTAATATGCTGAGCTCAACCATCATCAGGCACAAGAACTAAGGAATTCTATCAAACACATGGGAAGCAAGAGATATTTAGAATTTATAAATCAATACTATAAGCACTAAGATACACAACTAAAAGCTAAAAACAGGAAAGGAACGTTGGTTGAGTCTCCATAACCTCGCCAAGTCCTCGTCTCTATCACGCACCTCGTGGATGTGTACCATCTGCAAAAAACAAACAAAGTAGCATGAGTGAGTATAAACATACCAGTAAGTAACCCACTTAATGGTCCAAAGTTTTAATCCATATAAAGGAGGGCATCGCCCTAATTCACATACTCCAGATCAGTCACAATCATTCACCTTAATCAGCTATGTGCCTACTCACTTTACCTCAGGCTCACTTCCATCCAGTATTACACGTGTTACACATGCGAGTCATGTATCCTAGGCTGGTCTAATGCAAAGAAGGAGAAGAACTCTCACACTCAACATTCTGGGAGTCGCCCCCTAACTCATCACTCTGGGGGAATCACCTCCTAACTCATCACTCTAGGGGAATCGCCCCCTATGCTAGTATCATCATCACTCTGGAGGAATCGCCCCTAACTCATCACTCTCATCACTTTAGGGGAATCGCCCCTTATGCTAGCATCATCATCACACTGGGGGAATCACCCTCTAACTCATCACTCTGAGGGAATCACCCCCTAACTCATCACTCTGAGGGAATCACCCCCTAACTCATTACTCTAGGGGAATTGCCCCTATGCTAGCACCATCGTCACTCTCATCACTCTGAGGGAAAACGCCCTCTATGCTAGCATCATCATCTCTCTCATCACTCTAGGACAATCGCTCTTTATGCTGGCATCATCATCACTTTGGGGGGAATCACCCCTATGCTGCATCATCATCACTCTCATCACTCTAGGGAAAATCACCCCCACTCTCAACACTATGGCTCATGCTCACCACTCTGCCTCAACCTCCTAGGAATACACTACAAGAGTTTTGAGTTTTTCCGACACCAAAATTGGTAAGCAAATGTCCAAAAATCGTAGGCAAATGTATTCCCTACGTAAAAAATTGCGTCGGCATGGTCTTCAGCATATCCCCGTCGGGGACTCTTTTGCCGACGAAAACTTAGTGGCGTAGGCATTTTCGAGAAATGCCGACGCCAATTTGGTAGGCATTTCCTATAATTGCCAACCAAAACGAAATTGGTTGGCAATTCTCATAAAGGCCGACTAAATCTCAAATTGGTCGGCATTGCTTGATTTTGATATTTTATTAATTTCAATATATTTTTGCCTAAATTTTCACTGTAATTTAAACATATTGCACTTAAAATAAAATATACAAAAAATAAGTCAAATAATACTTTATATTAAACCAAATTTGATTACACCTTGTTCATAAATTCATACAAGATAAAAATAAAACTTTTACACAAATAAACTTAATCTAGAAACAAAAGTAATTTAATGTCGACACAAATAAACCTAAGTTTTCATCATCTTCCATCTTCATGGTAAATCTTTGTCCTGCTCTCAGAATAATGTCGACTCAATCCACCTATAAAAAATAAAAAACATGAACTTATGCAAAACACCAAATTTAAGAAAGCAACTAGAAACATAACAACTAAACTAACATTTCAAAAGTATCAAAAATTAATTAAGTTACAAAACTATATAAGCAAAACACACCAAAATTAAGAAAGCAACCAAGTTCATATAAGTAAACCAAATTATAGAACTATATAAGTAACTTTTTCTAAACCAAAAGCACAAACATTTACATTTACATATAATTTATATAAACCTAATACTAATGAAGTATATATATAACTAATTATAAAGAACTAAAAAAAATTAAATGTAACAAAAACAATCAAAACTTTCTACGAACTTACAAAGTTACAAAACCCATGAATATAACAAAGTAAAACCATCAAAACAACTAAATTAATATAACTTACTAAGTAAATTAATAATAAACTCATCAAATTATTATACTGAACTAAAACAATCAAAACAACTAAATTAATCTAACACTATAAGTATAACACCAAATTTAACAATACACAATCAAATCCAACTTTTTCCAAGTAAACCAAAGTTACAAAACTACAAGTAACTTTTTCGAAACAAAAATTACGAACACACTTAAACTTAACTTAGACTTATCAAAAAAATATGAGTATTACCTAAAATTTTCAATAGGCATCCATATCCTTTAAAACTCAACCACACCATGAACATAAGCTCCAAGAAACCAACTAATCAACACATGAAATTCATAACCAACTAAGAGAATGAAAACTTTATAAGTATAACACCAAATTTAACAATACACAACCAAATCTATCTTGTCCCAAGTAAACCAAAGTTACAAAGTTGCAAGTAACTTTTTCAAAACAAAAAATTATAAACACACTTTACTTTGTCAAAAAAGTTACAAAATATATCTATATATATATATATATATATATATATGAGTTTTGCCTGAACTTCTCGATACACATACATAGCATCTAAAACTCAACCACCATGAACATAAGCTCAAAGAAACCAACTAATCAACACATGAAATTCATAACCAACTAAGAGAATGAAAACTTTATAAGTATAACACCAAATTTAACAAGACACAACCAAATCTATCTTGTTCCAAGGAAACCAAAGTTACAAAGTTACAAGTAACTTTTTCAAAACAAAAAATTACAAACACACTTTACTTTGTCAAAAAAGTTACAAAACATATATATATATATATGAGTTTTGCCCAAACTTCTCAATATACATACATTGATGTAAAACTCAACCATCATGAACACAATGGGTTAGAAACCAACTAATCAACACATCAAATTCATAACCAACTAAGAGAATGAAAACTTTATAAGTATAACACCAAATTTAACAATACACAACCAAATCTATCTTGTCCCAAGTAAACCAAAGTTACAAAGTTACAAGTAACTTTTTCAAAACAAAAAATTACAAACACACTTTACTTTGTCAAAAAAGTTACAAAACATATATATATATATATATATATATATATAAATATATGAGTTTTGCCCAAACTTCTCGATACACATACATAGCATCTAAAACTCAACCATCATAAACATAAGCTCAAAGAAACCAACTAATCAACCCTTTCGTTGTATAACGAACTCAAACAATCAAAATTCTACCAAATAAACTAACTTTACCAAGTAAACCAAAAGTTACTAAACATAATAAGTAACTATTTCGAAAACCAACTAACATGAACATGAACTCAAACAAACCCTAAATAAACTCAAAACTTAAGAACTTAAACTGACAATTTAACTAAAACTTTTGACAAATAAAAGTGTAGTTTTACCTAAAACGTTGCAAAATTTATGAACATATTTACATAGCATCTAAAATTCAACTATATCAGGAACAAACATACAAACCAAATAAACTCAAATTATTGGCTACCTTTACTGCAAGATAGCCATACACAATTTGTCTTACTATGTATAAGCATCTCAATTCAATCTCAAAGCATACTAACACCCCCCCCCCCCCCCGAATCCAATGCTCAAATCATTGGCTACCTTTACTGCAGGATAGCCATACAAAAGTGGTTGTAGAGAGATCTTACCTATTTAGATGATCCTTGTGAGCGGATGAATTGTGTAAGCATTGATTGGAGGCTAGCCAACTCATCTGAAGTTCGATTCTCAACTTCTTCCAATCTATGTCTAGTCTCAGTCAACTCTGCTCTCATGCTCACAATTTCGGCTTTGGCATGATTCAATTCCTCTTTAGTCGTGTTCAGTTCTTCTACTCAATATGTATTTTCGGACCGTAGTTGAGCCAATTCAACGCTCAACTCATGCTCCCGTTGTGTTTCCCCACTAAATGTTGAGCTGTTATACTGCCTCTGTTTTGGCTTTGGTCCCTAACCCATGCCTTTAACGTGGCCCGATCGATGGCCCAAAATAGTTTCGATGATCTCAGCTTGGGTGAGTGGTTGAGACCCTTTTGAACTTGGTGCCTCTTGCAACTCTATCATTTGACTCTACGAGAAAAATTAAAATAAGTATTATTTGAGTAATAAGATTATAAACACACGTTAAGAGTATGAAACTTACATGAGCAACACTGGATGCTGGATTCACCCACCCTTTTCCTTCTTTGTATCTTGTTTTTTCGAATAACTCAATTGGTCCAAGTTCAACATCGTCTTTTGTTTTCTGTAACTCAAAGTTTTTAATATATTAGTAATATTGAAAAACAAGAAAATAATAGAAGAAACATTTTTCAACCCTACCTGTGCTTCTCGTATATGAATGAAAGTCTTAGACCCAGCACGATGGTTGAAAGGTAGCTTTGATCGGTTCTTTTTATTTGTCTCCGTAGTTTGCTAACAAAATAAAATATTAGTAAATGGATCTAGAATTGTGCATGTAAGATGTGATATTAATTAAGAAATGTAAGTAACATACCTTCCAATTAGGAGAATTCCACCTATCACATAGCATATGCCAATCGGCTATATCAACCACCCTAGGATGTGGGTGTGCACGTCCTTCCTTAGGAGAATATTTTCTGTAATGTTTGAACAATTCCGCCCTATACTCCTTGAATGTAGTCTGCATCTCACGTTCAATAAACTCGTGGACGACATACTTAGACATATCCAACTCGAAACGGTTCTACAAAAAATATATAATATTAATTTTAGAGAAAATTAGACATCATAAACACAAAGAACAAAAAAATAAACTTACCAGAAGTTTGTTTTCTACGTGGTCCTTTAGATCTGTGGACACATCTTTCCACTTTGATAGATGGACTAGAAATGATTCTCTTACAATTGTGTCAATCTGGCTGCTAAACTTTGTAGCAAAATTACACACAGGCTTCTTCAACTCATGAGTTATATGTATTGGAATTCTCCCATGTAAGTTAACATATTTGTCTAGCTCTATGCCCCTCGAATATCCCCTTACTCTACGTGCAGAATTATCTAAAACACAAATAATTAAGCTAGTATGTAAATGCAAAATTATGTACAAAAGTTTATAAGATGATTAACCTGAAGTCTCGCCTGTAGAACACACTGCAACATTTCCAACATCTGCAGTAGAGTCAGCATCGGCAAAATGATTAGTCGCCTCAGTTTCCAAGTGAATAGGATGCACCATTGTCTCTCTAAAAGCACACATGAAACGAATGAATGATACAAATAAAATAATAAGGATAAAAAATTTCTAAAATAAGTAATGAAATACATAGTTACTTCAATTGTTAATCGCTATCATCATCTGAGTCAGAATTGTCATCGGGGCTGGAAGTAATCTCAGGAGAAACTTCTACATCCTCTTCTTCATCGTTTATGAAATCATTATCATTATTTGATGATACTCTTATACTCATGTGCTCTTCCACGATGGTGGGATCAACATCATCCCTGCATAATGCGTTCTCCTGAATTGATTCATGAACTCTAATTCCATCCTCAACTTCTATCAACTCAAGTTGGTTATTTCCAAGATCTTCTACCTTTGGAACATCCCACAAGCGTTTGTTCTGAACCACTTGCACCACCTTCCAATTATTGCCATATTTTGGATAAGCTAAATTAAATTGAATATCTTAATAAGCTAAAATTTCAATCTTAATATGCTAGCAAGTTCATATAGTTTAATAATATATTAAAAGCTAACAATTGAAAATGCAACTACAAAAACATAGAAATGAAGTTCAAAGTAAAAACATGCGTTAATATATAGGCAATTGAATGATTTATTATGACCCACCATGGTAATCCATCAATATATAGGTTAGGTATTGATTTATGCCAATCATTGACTATTGCATAATGTATTAAAGAAAAAAAAGAAGTAACACAAGTCTACTTATCAAGTAACTACCTAATAAAATTCTCATTTCAATTTCTACTAATCAAAAGCAAAACTTAAGTGTGAAAATTATATGTATGAAAAAAAAGTATGAAAAGTATAGGCTAGCTAGGTAAATGTAAACAACATAAAATAGTTACAATTAAACTCAAAAAAGTATTGACCTTGAGTATGTAGCCCGTTTGAAGACTTTGTTTTAATCCTTCAACAAAAATGCCCTGTTTTAAAAAAGCATATATATAATTTGGTCATTATGCAATTGGTACAATTAAACTCTAGTATTATAACCATTGCTAATTTGGTAGTGACAATAAATTGAAAATTGTACAAATCACTTCTCAATTATATGAGGATTGTAACAATCATACACTAAAAAGTCTAACCAACCTAAGTCATAATTATAAAACCAACATAATTATATAACAAATTTAGAACTTATCTTGTTTACTTGATAACAAACATAAAAAGGTCTAACCAACATAAGACATAATAACCAACACATCTACTAACTTATGTTTATTTGATAATCAACATAAGTCAAAATTATATAACCAACATAATTATATAACTCATCTACACATAAAAAGTCTAACCAACTTATGTTGTCTACACAATACTAAAAAGTCTAACCAACTATATTTAATATTCAACTCCATATCCATGAATAAGAATAAGGAACTAAAAAATAACTAAAATTAACTTTAAAGTACAAATAAACCAAATACATGTAGTTCTATTTATTTGCAATAACTAGCATACTTTACAATAATTAACTAAAAATAAATAAAATTAACTTTAGAAAACGATCTAACATACTTTGTTTGAGTTAGAAAAAGTTTAAAAGTGGATTTTTACATACCTTTTTTCACCAAAAAATCTAGAAATTTGTTGGTTTGAGCTCCAAAGTGTTCGAACTCGCAAATATATGATTATACAAACCAAATCACAATAAACTTAATTCGATTTAGCAAAATAAACATACTTTGTTTGAGTTCGAAAAAGTTTAAAATTAGATTTTTACATACTTTTTTCACCAAAAGAGCTAGAAGCTTTGTTGGTTTGAGATCCAAATTGTTTGAACTCACAAATCCATGATTACACAAACAAAAATACAATAAACTAAAATTGATTTGCAAAATACTATTTAATTTAAGTATATTAACTATTTAATAACTAAAAAAATTTACAATATTACCACAAGCAATAATAGTGGCCAGCGGCCGACAGGGTGGGGGCGGCGGGGTGCGGCCGGCGGGAGTGGTTGGCGGCGGGGTGGGGGTATGGGGTTGGGAGAGAAAGAAATGAAAGAGAAAAAATGGAAAGAAGAGAAAAAGAGAGGGGGTGGCGACGACAGCGACGACGGCGGGGGGGTGGGAGGGAATGAAAAGGGAGAGAAGGAAAGGGAAGAAGAAGAGAAGAAAATGGAAGGGAGAGATAAAATGGGGGGCGGGAGGCGACGGGGGGAGGTGTGGGTGTGGGATGTAGGTGGATGTTGAAGGAGGAAAGGGAAGAGAGAAGAGAAAGACGGAGAAAATTGGGAAAATAATTGAGGGGAAAAGAAGAAAATGGGGGCTCTTTTTCGAGCCCCCAATTTTGACTCAAAATCGCCGACGGTTTTGTAAACCGTAGGCGGTTTCGCCCTAAATCGCCGACGGTTTACAAAACCATTGGCGGTTCCTTGAAGAACCAACCAAAATAAGGAGTGGTTCCATCAACAATGAAAATCGTCGGCATTAGTCAAGAACCGCCAACGGTTTTGAAAACCGTCGGCAATTAGCTTCGATTTTACCGACGGTAAACGTAACCGTCGGGAGTCGTTACTTAGGCCAACTAGTTTTAAAGCGTCGGGAATAATAACGTCGGCATATCCAAAAATTCTTGTAGTGATACATGACTGCATGGAAAATGGTAGGTGGCACTAGCCTAATAGGCTTTCGCTTAGCCACAACGCACTTAGATCGTCAAGGGATATATACCACCCAAGAGATCATAAACCTCATTCTCACCCCGACCCATAAATCTTATGCATAACCACAAATACGAACTCAAAACCACGCATGCTTGAGTAGACAAGGCCTGAACATAAGTTCAGAGCAAAACTCTTATCACCAAAGCCGCATACCTATTCAAGCAAAGAACAACTCACCGACTACACCTCATGCTTATTCAGGCCAACAAGCTACATAAGCGTTTAGGTAATCATGTCCCAATCACACTTATATCAAGGCTTAAACATAAAGTTTTCACGAACACAAATCTTGAGTATGGATTTATGCCTTAGTTCAACGATATTTCTAAACAAGAACTTCACTTAAACGCAACCCATACGTGTGCTAGTGGCATAAAGCCTTCAAACCATTTAACCCAGAATTCAGCCCCTAACACTCTAGAAATCATGGCAACCATTATCCTTCCACTCACATTCAAACCCATCTCAAACATGTTAAACAAACCCACAATTCCAACTACTCTAAACACAAGGAACATAGGTAATGACCCTGATCATTGGATACCTTTAAGGTGTTCTAAAACGACTACTAGCCCAGACCATCAACTCCGGTGGCCTACACGCAATCAACTCATCCAACAACCCAAGGGAATGCAACCCCATCCAACCAATCAAGCATTTTAAACATACTGTACTCCAATAAAAAAAACCCAACATCTCAAACAAGGATTACTTAACCATTTAGTCTATTAGCCCAAGCGTTCGAGGTTCCACAGCCACTCTGGATTCCACCGCAAACCACAAATCACAGTCATCCATACTTTCCAGAGCGTTGTTCCATAATCTAACCCTTACTAGTTCACAAGGCCAATCCTTCAAATTTCAAAGGTACTCTGGAAGCTAAGATAGAAAAATATTTAGTAAAAATTGCAAGTTATCTCCTATGACAATTTCATCCTTTAACTGCAACTTACTTCAAGACAAATTTCTATGGCAAACAAAGTAAAACCAATCCTTCAAATTTCAAAGGTACTCTAATGCTACCGGTGAACCCAATTTAGCATCCTCAAATATAACTCTGGAAAAAAAAAAAAAGAACCAAAAGCTCTCCCAAAAATAAAGCTTTGCCATTTTCAAACAAGCCATTTTCAACTTGAGACACTAGAAATCAATGTATCCAACTACATTTTCTTCAACTTAAGGGATATCTTTCATGATGGGTAATGATCATTGCATAAGAAATTTGAATGGAACATGATCAAACTCAAAGCAGACCAACATTTTGCAATTATTCAATGACAGTTCAACATTTCTAAAAGGACTATCATTCAACTTATCCCAACACAATCAAACCACCAAACTCAAAACAAAATTTCATCACAAAAACCAAAAAGAATCAAAAAAACAAACAAACAGTTTTCCTATTCTAAACAAAAAATCTAATTAATGTCTCAATAAAAAAGTGTTTTCCACCTTCAAAGTTAATATTGAAATGATAAAATCCCTTTAAATAAGAGAGACAAGTTAGAATTATAAGGAATAAGGAATATAAGCGTTTGAAAATAACGTAAGTGTCTAGTTCTCAAGCAAAAAATCCCTAGTATTCAAACACATTACACTTATCAGCAAATAAGCAAAGCTAACAATTTCTAGAAAACTCTCCTCCCTCACAAGTCACAATTAAACAAAGAAGAAACAACATTTGTTCAGAAAGAAGGAATAGCTCATCGGCTTGTTATTGACGGCAGTGATTATGTCCCCGAGTACTATATTACCTGCAAAACCTCTGGTGGTGGGCAATAGTCCGGCTTTGGCTACAGGACTATTTGTAGGAACCTAAGGAGTAAAAACCATGAACAAAAAGACTATTAATCATCTTAAATTGATTAACTCGATGCATGTTAGAAGGAAAAGAACAATAATGTAGAAGAAGAAATTAGTTTGGGGAGTGTATACCAGTAGAATTGGAGCTCCATCATGAACGTTGAGTTGATTTGCAATAAGGTCGGGAGCAAAATCTACATTTATGCCAGCCCGAACGACCTATATGAAAAACCATAATCTTAAATCATGAATGGTTTAAAGCCTTTGTAACGGTTTATCCTGTATAAAGAAAAAGGTAGAATCTGAGTGTTAAAAGAACCAAGCTAACATAACTAACTAGCTAAAAATATAGGCTGGCTTCGGAAACAAATATACATGCACACTCATAAATCGAATAGAAATAAGACAAGTCTGAATCTTGTTTAGCAACTTAATCCTACGCCATAATTGACTAAAAAGCAAGATCACTTACTCTACCAAATTGGATTAACTAAGGTACAATCTTGACTACGGTTGAAGATGGGATTGCAAAACCAACACCAACTAATGTTCCTGTAGCCATATAGTATAGAGTAATGTTAATCACATTCCTAATGTTATTGTTGAAGAGCAGGGCAAGGAAAATGTGAAAATCACAACTACTACCATGTCGTTACAGCAGGAATGCAATTGGGTGTTATAAATATTGAATTAAGCATTGATGGTGAATTAGCACTTGGCTGAAGAAAGACGGACGTTACTTGTTTGAGTAAAAATAGCAGTATTGATACCAATTAAGTTTCCTTTTGAGTCAAGCAGAGGACCTCCACTGTCAAAGACATAGGAAAACTAGAGCTTCTTGATGTCAACATTAAATAGATACAGGAAAACTTAAGATTCTTGATGTCAACATTAAATACATATGGTGGTATCACTTTCATCAATCAAAGAAAGGAATAATAAGACAGACGAGATTTCCCTGGAGAAAAAATGATGAAATGGGGGTGCAATTCATTTTTGAATGAATCGCAGACTAACCTATTTCCAGGATTAATAGCTACATCTGTTTGGATTCCACCCCCAATGGTGACACCGGTCTGACTTAAAATGTCACGGTTTAGTCCACTAATAACTCCAACTATGAGGGTATGATCAAAACCAAAAGGATTTCCAATTGCCAAGCATTGTTGCCCCACTTTAAGAGAAGATGACTGCCCCACCTTGATTGGCCTTAATAACTCGTTTGAGGCATCCACCTGCAAGAACACAGAGATGATCTCATATTTGGTTAGACTTTTGAGGGATTTTATTTTATATAAGAAACCAGAGTATGTATTTTTCTCGAACAATTGGACAATTCTTTCCTGTCAAGCACATATTTCTCATTCATACACAATGACAAATAACAACAATGCAAAAAAGTTTCAAAACAAATCAATCCGGAAGTAAGCAAAAATAAGTATATAGTGAAAAAATAATAATAATAATTAATAAATAACCTCTGTAGGGAAAAGGCCAGAAGGTGAAATAGTGGGAGTTACTTCCTCCATGGTTACAGATGGATCGCCCAAAGCTTGAGCTGTAAATACACTACACAACTTTGTTGTAAATAAGTTATTTTCTCACAAGTATGACAAAGTATGAACAGATATAAAGCTCTAAATGCTACTTAGTTTAAATTAACAATTAAGCTTCTTAGAACCCTCAATCAGAAATTTGCACATTTCAAGCTGAAAGGAAGATTTATAAATGGTTTCAGTTTTGAAACTTGACAAGTTTGGTACTTCACCAGAGCATTTTATTTTCATTTACAAAAATGATAAAAGACGACATTAGAGATTGAAAATGTGTGTCGATAGTCACAACATGTATCCAATGGAAATGTATGTCGAGAAGCATGCAAGCTAGCCTAGACACTCATGGATATTAAAAAACAAACATTTCTTCCATGACAAAAATGACAAAAGACGACATTAGAGATTGAAAATGTGTGTCAATAGTCACAACATTTATTCCATGAAAATGTATATCGAGAAGCATGCAATCTAGCCTAGACACTCACGGATATTTTAAAAAAAAACATTTCTTCCATGACATAGAAAATAATATAACAAGACGAGATTAATCTTGAACCAAATGCACTTCATTGAGAAAGCCATAATGCTGAAACAGTGAGGCAAGTACCTTGAAGGATATGCCCAAGAACTTAGAAACAAACTAGCAAATAACGTCCGCCGAGTTGTGAAAAGAAATTTGTTGCAAAGTACAGAACCCAGAAATAGATCTAGAAACTAAAGAGAGTGACAGGACGAACTCACAACTCCAGCAGAGGAGTAAGTAGTGATGGTGAACTTGTGGTCACTCTGGTAATCTCTATAAAGAAGACCTGCCAAAGAAAAAAGAAAAAAACAACAAGATTTAAAGAAAAATCTACCAAAATGAAAGATTTGACACCATGTTACAGACCGTAGGTTGCGTATTGGCCGTCATCGACTCTGATCACCATCACTTCCTTCTCTGTTGTCACCATCGAAACGATTCTGCCGCCACTGCCGCTCACTCTTGTCATACACGCAGTAGAAGTTTGTTGGCAGAAAGAGTTGCAGGCCGAGCTCGACGATGATCGAATAGGCATAGATCGAAGGGCAGAGATGAGCGTAGAACGAATCGCAAATAATGGAGTCTCAAATTGAGAAGGAGGTTCACAATCGAGGAGGAGAAATGCTGATGAGCAAGTTGGAAGGGGTCGGTCCAATCGATGCCTAGGGTTTGCAATTTATGCATCTTAAAGCAGGTGGACATGGATGGTATAGAAGTTACAATGGTGGTGGCAGAGTATGAAATTGATTTTCAAGGGGGGTTTCCTGAAAATCGACCTTATGCTGCTTCTTTTTTATGAGCTTTTTTTCAAGATCCTCTCGAAGCTACTAGGTTCTCTGGGGAACTCTAACTATGTTGTTTGTAAGCGGTGACAAAATGACAACGGAGATGGAGGGTCACGGCTCTTCATGAGGGTTTGAGAGAGAGAATCAGACATTCAGTTAGGGGTTTGAGGGAGAGGGAGGCTAAGCGTGTCTTCCGTGAGGGCTTGAAAGAAGAGAATTAAGGAGTTTTTTTTTATTTACTTTCATGACGGTCACATTATCAAAAATTATCTCACCAGCGCATTTTCCATATGTCCGTCATTGATTCTTTGAGCGAAATTTTAGTACTGTCATAAAAGGTATGATTTGTTGTAGTGTGTTCGTAATCATAGCTGGGTCAAAAGTCCGTTTTACCCATGTAATTATATCTGGCACCTTAAGTACCATTGATTCTCTAATGAACAATTTGTTTATGATCCAATCATAAACTAAGTCCCTCTCGGGCCAATGAGAGCGTGGGGGCCTCATTGTTCAAGTCCCGAAATCAACACTTACGGGAACTACTCATCTACTTACCCTATATGGGAAGAAGTGAATTCCATCTTGTAAATTATGTTCCCCAGCTCCCTATATGGTCAAGTCCCTAAAATGGTAGGCTTATTAAATTGGCTACAAAAGCCACTCTCACCCATGCAAATCAAAGGACAAGCCCCCACAGGCAGGAGTTTATAACTCACTCATGATGAAATATTAATTTTCTCAATTTATAGATTTATAAAGACAGATTAAATATTTTGTTGTCCAGTCTTATACAAACTCATTGTATAAGATACCCCCACTCACATGTCTCCACTGAACGATTTGGTTCAAATCATTTGTAACTATTACAAAGTGGGTCGTATCAATAGTGTTACCAAGATAAAGCACCCAACCTTATCCATATACTATGACCCTTAGGTTATTTCTTGAACACGATCTTCCTGTATGTCAATCACATACTATTCAAGATTACACTAATAACCTTGGATTTTTCATATAATGGATAATATTATATTACAAATAAAATAATCAAAATTATTCTTAATTATTATATAAATCATTAATTACGAGGCTTTAGGGCATAAATCCCAACACGTTAAGCACTGGTCGCTGATGCCGACCATTGTAGAGAATCAACGTCGTCGAGCACACCTAGGAGGAGACACACTGTAAAGACCCGAACCTACTACGACTCTCTAAAGTGGAAGCACGACCTAGTTACCTCGCTCATGCCTGAAATTTCGGCAGCATGATGACGTAACTAGGAGAAAACCAAAATTTACAACAACCTGGAAAGAGACATAAACACTTCTAAGTTTCAGATAACAGACTCAGCATCCACCAAACTACGATAATTGATGCTGAGCTCAATCAACAGACAGAAGAACCTACGAACTTCTAACTAAACAGACGGAAACGAAAGAATTTTTAGGATTTACAAACCAAACGCCCATCAAGGAACAAGGTAATAAATCTAAAAACTAAAATAGGGAAAAGACATTTGGTGGAGTCTCCATAGTTCCGTCAAGCGTCGCCTACGTCATCCACCCGGAGAATGTGCACAGTCTACAAAACAAACAAAGTAGCAAGGATGAGTATAAACATACTCAGTAAGTAGCCCATTTAAGGGTCCAATGTTTAAAGAAACCATACCAAGAAGAAAACTGTTCTTACTCACACTCGTGCTTAGATTCCAAATACTTCCTTCAATTATTTTAAGAGTCCATTTAACCCTCCACAACATTCACTACTACCTGACCCTAACTTCGTGTCATACCTACGAGTCCTGTAACCTAGAACCCAAACCTGTGAAGGTCTATAACCCTCACACTCATCTCAATAAAGAAATCACCCATATGCTAGCATACAGGCGTTAGGGAACTCATTCCCTACGCTCAACATAATGGGGAATCACCCCTAAGCTAGCACACGGGCGCTAGGAAACGCATTCCCTACGCTCAACATACTGGGGAATCATCTCTCAGCTAGCACATGGCAGTAGGAAACGCATTCATATGCTCAACACAGTGGGGAATCACCCCTAAGCTAGCTCATCGGCAATAAGGAATGCATCCCTATGCTCATCATACTAGAGAATCACCCCTAAGCTAGCACACGACAATAGGGAATGCATCCCTATGCTTATCATACTGGGGAATCACCCCTAAGCTAGCACATGGCAATAGGGAATGCATCCCTATGCTCATCACATCACGTGTGCTAGGCCTACAAACTAGCACGAAACAACAGAATTAGGGTAGGTAGCACCAATCTAACGGGCCTTTGAACTTTCACAACAGTTTTGGAACCTTTCGGGTCAATCCACCTTACCACGTTCATCCATCATGCCCAAATCACAAACACAAGCTGGCCTAAAGATTTCAAACACTTTTAATGGGGAACCACCCCCTAATTCACACAAACAAAGGGGAAAAGCAACCCTCAAGCCTTTCCAACTTCTATAACGTCTTACGCCTCATATATAAATATAGGCGAGACACAAATTCTAACAGACCCAACCGAAATGGTACTTACTTTCCAAGCCAGCGGTAAAACGATCCACTCCTCGTTCTTTTAAGAAGATATTCGTAGCATATGACCCAGGCCCACCTTCCATAAACAACCACAATCGCATCATTGTGACTTCTCACCATAGATCACAAACTCGAATCTCAAGTATGGACTTCCATCTTGATACCACATTCCTAAATCAGCACTTTGCATTACTATAGCCATACATGTGCTAGTGGCATATTACTCTCCAAATTATTTAGTTCATAATCCAGTCCTCTAAACACACTAGAATTTAAGACAACCACTGGTCATTGTATACCCTTAAGGTATTCTAATTCAACCAACAAATCTGGCGCCCTGCCCACGTTCAACTCAACTATATCTCAATAGAACTAAACTTTAGCCAACCACTTAAGTATTTCCAAGCATTTCGAGTAAATAAAAAACCCATGTGTAAGCACTTTTAGGGGGCTACATTAAGCTTATGAACATTGCACAATCACAATCACCATTCATGAACCTCGAGTACAAGCTAATTTAAGGTTCTATACATTGGTCATAATGATCAATCTTTAGTTTACCATCCTAATTCCTTTAACTAGAACAACTACACATTTAGGTCACCTTAAACTCATCACCAAAATTCATATTAATTTAACCAATCACACCATCTTTCACATATCCGTATTTAGGCAACCATTGGTTATTCGCAAAACACCATAAATACGCCCAAACTCAACCAATCACAACCTTGGGCAAATTCGTAAATTAATTCACATACTAACTAGAATGAACTTGTAACTTTAAACCCCTATTCCCTTAATAACCACAACTTAGGCCATTTCTAGCTCAAGCAACTTCCAAATATAACCACCATCCATTACATACCTCACGAACATCACTTTCAAGCCTGCTTTCACAATTCGCAATTTATCACACATAAATTTAAAGCATTTAGGAGCTTAAAGGAGCTTAAAATCCAAATAACTACTTACACAATTTTTATTCCAAAGTTCAAGACGGCCAGAACTCGAATACTTGATCTTGAGTCGCTAAATGAAGTCCCAAAACAGCACCTTTCTTGCTGAAATTGATGTCAAAATGGTCCAAACTCGACAACCCGACCTCCTCAAAACAGTGTTGGACAGCAGTACGAAGGATTCAATTACGTCCTAATCGGCCTTCAATCGAATTACACAATCTATAATAAATCCAAAATACTATGGGTTAGTTCCAAATCACTAATTTAGCTCTTTAATTCAATCTTACCGCCCATAAATCACTTTGAATCGTGGTTTGAACACTTACCCATTATGAATCGAATTCAAACGAACCTATACAATCCCGAGCTTGTAGGAAATTTGACCCAAAACGCTCATCTTCCTTGCTGTCTGTACCGAGACCCAAGAGTGAGAGAGAAACGGAGGTGGCCGGCGGTAGATCTGGGCAGAACCGATTTCCGGCGAGCTGGATTTGAGCTTCCGGCGAGTGAGTCTCAGATCGGCGGTGACGTGCAGTAACAGCTTCGTCCGACAAGGCGTGCGACAGCGTTCGGCAATTCTTGACCGGTGAGGGAGACTGTCGACGGAAGGGAGAAAGGGATCGGATGGAAAGGGAGAGAGAGAGACGATCAAGGAAGGGAGAGAGACGATCGAAAGAGGGAGAGAGACGATCGAGAGAGGGAGAGAGACGATCGAGAGAGGGAGAGAGACTGAGGTGGCCGACGGCGGTTCATGGTTGGAGCCTCTGTGCGGCCGGTGTTTGCGTGAGAGAGAGAGCATCGGGAGGAAGAAGAAGAGAAAAAGAAAAATAAATAAAATAAAAAAATACAGTGGATAAGGATGGGCTTTTTCTTTTTCTTTTATTTATTTTATTGTTTTTTATTTTATTATTTATTATTATTTTTTTAAACAACTTTCCAATTTCCAAAAATGCCCCTTGACCAATCATTGCTTTAAAAATTTGCCCTTTTTAAACCATGAAATTTCAAATTAACCCCAAAATCAATATACTTATTTAAGAAATTAATTCAACTTGATTTCCAAAATTTCAAAATTAATGCTTCTAAATAAACCGGTCGTTACACGCACGACATTGGAACTTGCCGTCAAACGCATGGGAGAACAATATCAATACTAGGTCGTTGGCCGCCGTGCATTGCAAGTTGCGTGGGGATGCCTCGCCTCGTCATTGCAAGTCTAGGTGGCTGACCGAAGAAGCTATCAATGAGGAGAAGAAGGATGGCAAGAGAAGCTATCATTGAGGTGGGTTGTGGCTGCTTTACACGAAGGGGAAGAGAGGGAGAGACGAAGAGAATTTAAGAGTTTGTTAAAAATAATTTCTTTTCCCCTTTTCTTTTATTCCTTTTTCTATTTCATTGTCTTTTCCTTTTCCCCAAATAAAACACCAATTAAATTTTAAGGTGTTTGGGCAAAAACTCAAATTAACCAACTTAGGTCCAAATCCCTCATATTAAGTTACAAACAATAAATCAAAACTTAACCTATATCAAATTAACCCAAAATCAATTAAATGAGAATTAAAATCCAAAATATACTTCAAAAGCAAGAAAATAGACTTACCTTCATGGGGTCTTACATTTTTTTTTGGGTAGTTTAATTTTTATTTATTTTTCCTTTATTTTATTTTTTTCTTTTAGATTAAATTGAAAATTGAGAAGTCTATTACACGTCTTTATAATTTCAAAAATGAAACTTAAAAAATTAACTTTTTTTTTTGTATAAATAGAAACAAATCAATGAAATATATAACCCAAATAAGAGAAAAGGTATATTTACTATTTATACTATTTACTATTTAAAAATAGTAAATATACTATTTAGCTTACTTAGGTATTATACTAAAAAAAATAGTAAATTGATGACTTATAATATGACAGTTAGATAAAAGTATATCTTGATGGATTTTAGCCATAAACTATACATGGTTTTCATTGACGGCTAAAATCTGTCAATAAAACTATATTTATTGATAGGTACTTTTACCCGTCAATAAAAACATCTTTATTAACGATAATTAGCCGTCAATAAACACTATGCATAGTTGACGGCTAAAAACCATCAACTATGTGAAAAAGACAGAGATGCACCAAAATGGACGAAAAATTATAGAAATGTTGTCAACAAAACTATTAAAGTTGACAGTTTATCGAGCCAACTTAAATGTAAACATTTAATATTGTTGTTTTATAGTTGTCAATATATGTATTTTTCAATTAGTAATTTATTTTAAATTAAAAATAAAACTTTTATTGACGGTTTTTTGTCACAAGTGTCAACTAACAAAAAAGCCACGCATCAATAAATGCCAAAATTGTAGTAGTGTTGCGTCCTCCACACCTAAGTGGAGTTTTGCATTCATCACGCTTTGCTCAGCTTTATGAAGTCTACTTTGTAGTGCTCAATAAGGATCCATCGTGAGATTTTCCTCAAATTTTTGCTTTGCCTAGCTTAGTCAACCAAACCTTTTTTGGGGTTCAATCAACCTTCCAAGCCACTTCCTTTGCACTTAAGTGCTTTAGAGTTTGGCTTGTTTTATGCTTTGTTTGAACGACATAATCTGCCGTATCTAGAGTAGGCTCTAGATTTTGGCTTTCATTTACCATACCCAGATTGGGACCCATATTTTTTGCTCTCCTTTTGATGATTGATCTTGTGGCTTTCCATTTCTTCATTTTTGTAAACTTTGGTCAGGTGGAATATCGAACCAAGCTAAACTAATGACAGTAAGGATCGAGGGTGTGCATGACACATGCCCCCTGAGCAAAATCGGACTCATAGCCGAGGCTGAGGATGGGGTTAGGCCATTTTGGCCCAATCTTCTCTTCTATGTGGTCTAGTTTACGCCTCAGTTAATTCTTAGTTCATTCTTTTTTCTTTAGTCTGTTCTAAAATTATCCAATATGGTCTGACTTTGGGTTTTTTATTTTTTCAGGTTCAAATGCTTCAAGGTGAACATCGAATCATCAGTAGGATAGTTCGTCCAACCTCGTGGGGATGATTTTGGACCTCTATATGTTTAAGAATTTTCTTTTTGAATTTTATGTTTACTATCAAGTAGTATTTTTGTACCTTCTAGCTTTCCAAAGAACTTTTCTAACAAGTTGTAGCTTTATGGACTGCTGAATGTAGTGTAGCTGTTAACTCTGATTGGTTTTGGCACGGACTAGAGAAAAGGAAAGCGAACAAATCGAGGAGAATACAATTTGGGGGTCATGCAAGATACATGCCCCTCATAGTAAAAATTAGCCTCAGCCTCAGCTTTATAGGTTGAGGCCAAGGTGGAGAATTGGGTTTTTGGCCCCATTCTTTTGGTCTCTAGGATTTAATGGGGTACGAAATTGCTTTTTGGCCTATAATTGCTTTATTTCTCTTTGAGTTGGTTATCATGGTATCCATTCTCTCTTAGTTTATTCTCTTACTTCCTTTTTTCCTTTACGAATTAGGTTGATGACGAATCGGATTAGACTGGACCAGGATCACACGCACTAAGAGCACGTCAGGCACATGCCCCATATGGGGCCGACCAGGGAACTTGGGTTTCGACCTAAGTTTTCCTTTTTCTTTGTTGTTTGGTGGCCCAGTTTCTTCTATGTTTTTCCATTTCCTTCTTCTAGTCTTTAATTAAGACTTGTTCTGTAAGGATTTTGGGGATGACTATAAGCTCAACTCTAGTAATTCTGCTTTTTATGAGTCAGGTATGACTGGAGGGTTAGCTTCGGTCATTCTTAGCTTTTTAGGAAGTATCATCTCTTAGTAAGGATCAAACATTATTTTGGCAATAAATTTGCCTTTAAATAACCGAGGTATTGCCCTATGTCTGACCATAGGGGCCGACCATGTCAATTTTTAGCTCCCATAAAGCCCCTTGTCTTGGTAACGAGCGGTCTTCATATTGGTGAGGTAAGACCCTATGGTCGGCTTCGGCCTTCTTCAAAAATAGTCTTTAGTTGTTCCTTAATTTGAGTATTACTTCTTTTAGCTTTTTTGGAAAAGCTCATGCATGAGTACAAATCGTCGGTTAATTCTGTCACAAGGGCCGACGGTTAATCAAACCGTCGGCCATTTAAAACAAAACAGCCGTCAGCCATTTAAAACAAACCGTCGGCGGTTCAACATAAAAAGGAGGTCTGTCGAAGACCCCCCATTTCCCCCCCCCCCCCCTTTTTTTCCTTTTCCCCCCTTTTCTCTCATCTTCTCTCACATTTTTTCTTTCCCTCCCCCCTACCCACTTACCGCCCCCCGACCCCGCTCGTTGCCTCTGCCGCCGCCGCCGAACCCACCCTCCTCTCCATTTTCTCCCCTCTTTTTTTTTTTCCTTTTCCTCCATTTTCTCTCATCTTCTCTCACATTTTCTCTTTCCCTTCCCCCTACCCACTTATCGTCGCCCGATGCCACTACCGACCGCCGACCTCCGTCGCTGCCTCCCGCGCCCTGTTCTCGCCGCTGTCGCCGGAATCACCCCCCTCTCCTCCATTTTCTCCCTTTTCCCTTTTCTCTCTTTTTTTTCTTCATTCTTTTTACCTCAAAATCCCAACTACCCATACTCCTCTTGCATCTTGGTAATTTCTTTTTCCCAATCTATTAAATTATATGTAGTTAGATTGAAGATTATTTAGTAAATCTATTTAAGTTTATTGTATTTTGATTTGTGTAACCTTAGATTTGCTAGAGAATCTTTTCCATTACAAACAAATTGTCTAGCTTGCAAAATAAATACAAAAAGGAATGGGATGGAGGTGGAGGGAATATTAAGTGAAGTGATAGGGTATTGGGAAGAGGAGGGAGTGGGTTTATGGGAAAGTGTAAGAGTTGGGAAGTGAGATATTGAGTGAAAAGAGGTAGTATCGAATGGGAGAGAGAATGAGAGAGGGTTTGAAGTGGAGAAAGTTGGGGAGGAGGTGGGAGCTTGTCTCCCACTTGTCTCCCACCTTTTTTTTTTTTTTTTTTTTATATGGAGCATTTGATAGCTGCTGAGTTTGAGAAGAAAAGTCTTTTTTTTTTGTAGTTTGGAACTCATTCGAACACTTTTCAGCAAAGATTAAGGATGTTTTAATTAATGTTAGGCGATAAATTTTTGTTTAGGAGTTTTTGAACTTAGTTAAAATAATTTAGATTGGTAACTAACCTTTGGATTATTTTGTTTTAGGATTTGGGTTCATTTCAAGGTGTTCAAACAAAATTTTAAGGTGGATTTGAGTTGATTTCGGCGGGGAAAGAAGAATTTAAGGTGAGTTTAACTCTTCCTTTCTCTATTTTGAGTTTGTAGTATAGTTTATTGTGAGGAAGTGTATATGTATGTATTTGATTTATTTGTACTTAAAATTTAGTTTGAGTTAATTTGTAAAAATATTGAACAAGTGGACATAAATTTAGGTATAAGCAAGTGAATGAGATGCTTCATTATCCAATCCTCTTGATCTCCAATCTCATATCCCAAGATTGGGTTAGGTTGGAATATTAAATTTCAAACTGTTTTTAAATTAAAAAGAAAAAATATAAGTTATATAGAAAAAAACAAGAATAATTGGTGGCTTAGCAAATCCATCTATCTTTCATTATAATTATAAAAATGGAGGAAAAAAAACCCCATAAATTAGAAACAGCTGTGAGAAAAAAGAAAAGAAAATGGTGAAAATAAATAGTTGGGGAAGGGGATTGATTAAATTAATTGAAGTTTGCTGGGGTGCTAGGGTTACAGCATATCGTACAGATTCGGATTTTAATCCCACCAATCTTTTGAATTTAATATTCCACCTGTCAATTACATTTATTTATTCATGCAACTCTTTTTCTTCTCTTCTCGCATGCACCTCATTTAATATTCCCTTTTTCTTTTAATAAAATTTCTTATGTTTGTTGGTAAAAAATACAACATTTTTTAAAAAAAAAAAAATTTAGACTTCACTTTGATAACCACATTTGACATGCCTTGCCAAGTTTATGATCAAATTTGAATTTCTTCCCCCTTTTCTTTTAACATTTAAAAAAAAAAAAAACCACTTGTTAATAAAACAAATTTCTTTACATCATAATTGATATGTTTTAAATATCTTTAAAATTCTAGCTCAATTTTATAGTTTTAAACAATAGTTCATGATACAGAGCAATTTATCTAACTTCCTATAATGATTGTAATTAAAATAGTGTAGATATGAAAAAGTTAGAACATAGAATTTTGGTCTTTATTATGAAAATTTATAGTTCAATATGAAATTAGTAAGTAAATAATTCTTTTGCTAACCTAAGCAGAGAAGTTCGAATCCCTTATCCCTATTTGTTGAATTACCAAGATTTTTAATTTTTAATTTCAGAAGAAAAGTCCTTTTTTTGTAGTTTGGAACTCATTCGAACACTTTCGAACTCTTGCGAATACTTTTCAACAAAGATTAAGGATGTTTTAATTAATGTTATGCGATAAATTTTTGTTTAGGAGTTTTTAAACTTAGTTAAAATAATTTAGATTGGTAACTAACCTTTGAATTATTTTGTTTTAGGATTTGGGTTCGTTTCAAGGTGTTCAAACAAAATTTTAAGGTGGATTTGAGTTGATTTCTGCGGGGAAAGAAGAATTTAAGGTGAGTTTAACTCTTCTTTTCTCTATTTTGAGTTTGTAGTTTATAGTTTATTGTGAGGAAGTGTATATGTATGTATTTGATTTATTTGTACTTAAAATTTAGTTTGAGTTAATTTGTAATGTTGATTATTCTTATTCATGGGTATGGAGTGTTGAAAATATATATTGTTTATATGACCCGTTTGGTAGTGTTGTCGTTTCTTGTTTATAGCTTTTATAAAGAAAAACGGAACTACTTTTAGTAATTAATATACTTACTAGTATTATTTGCATCTTTGATGTTCATCTTCATTGTGAACTTGACCACGTGGATTTTAATGTTATATTGATATATTGCATATTTGATGTTTATCTTCACTATAAACTATGGACAAAAAATTTACAAATAAGTTTTGATTTTGATAATTAGAAATTCAAGAGATAATTTTAATAGGTAACTACTTGATAGGTGCATGTTGTATTTTTTTAATACATTATACAATAGTTCACATTTTAGCATAAATCAATATATGAGTTTGTTTGTTTTGGTATTTAGCTTATTAAGATTGAAATTTTAGATTAATAAGGACCCGTTTGTTAGTCATTTTGGTTTTTTGTTTTTGGTTTTTGAAAATTAAGTCTATAAATACTACTTCCACTAATGGGTTTCCATTTTTTCTTTTCTACTTTTTACATATGTTTTAAAAAACCAAGCCAAGTGTGAAAACTAAAAAAGTAGTTTTGAAAAAACTGGTTTTTGTTTTTGGAATTTGGGTATAAACTCAAATCTTTCCTTAAGAAATATGGAATCTATTGTAGAGAATATGAAAACAAAAAATCAAATGGTTATCAAACGGAGCCTAATATATTCAATTTAATTTATAATGTAAAAACTTAAGAATCCAAATTTAACTTAGCTTAATTAACTTATCAATGGTTAAGACATCTACTTCTTTCCTTGAGATTGAAGGTTCATATCCTCACTCCTAACATATTAATTATACTTAAACACATTTGAAAAGACACCTACTACCATGAATGATATGTTTATACTCAAACTACTTCAACACAATTTCGAAATAATTGAATGCTTAGATCTTAATTTTAAAATAATTGAATGCTTAGAACTTACCTTTAACACAAAGTTGTTAAGAATTGACTTGAAACGTAAACATTATTTGAAATAGTTATGAAACGAGGCCTAAAATATTGAATTTAATATGTAACTCAACTTTCTAGTAAAAAACTGTATATCTGAACTTCCTAGCTAACAAATTCATATACCTCACTGGATTGGGACAAAGTTAAATCTAACTATTTGTCTAAATCATACAGGCTTTAACGTTTCTCACAAAGCAGGGGTGAATTTGAAAAGTGTATAATTAAGGATAAAGATGAACAAAGATTGGATTAAACTTAAAGATAAGTTGTCAACTGAGTATATAGAAGGAGTAACCCAATTCTTAGGAATGGCAAAGTTCCACGTTAATGACTTAGGGAAAACAAGATGTCCATGTAAAAATTGTATGAATGCAATGTGGCAATCTTTAGACGGAGTAGAGCGACATCTATTCACGTATGGAATATCCCCCTCTTATAGTCAATGGGTATATCATGGAGAACCGATTACCAACTTACCTAGGTTTCAAAGGTATACAGTTGAGTCAGTACATGATGATAGATCAAGTACTATAGAATCGAATGATCTCAATGATGAGAATGAGATTCTCAACCTTTTAAATGACCTTCAAATCCCAATTGTCGAAGCAGATGTAGATGAAGACGATAATTTTGCTAATGAGATGCCTCCTAATGTACATGAAAATGATACATCAACTTCATTCTAGGATTTAATGACCGAAGCTTGTAATCCATTATACCCTGGTTGTACACGATTCTCATCATTAAACTTTTTGGTGAGGTTGATGCATATTAAGGTTCTTAACAATTGGAGTAATAAATCCTTCAATATGTTGCTACAATTGTTAAAGGAAGCATTTCCAGTCGATGCATGCATACCTAGTTCATTCTATGAAGCCAAGAGGAAGTTGCGTGACCTAGGGCTAAGCTATGAGTTAATTCATGCTTGCAAGCACGATTGTATATTATATTGGAAAGAATTTGCCGACTTGCAACAGTGTCCACCATGAGGCGAGTCTCGATATAAAGTCAACAATGGAAAAGGAAAGAAAATTCCGCATAAAGTGCTACGTCACTTTCCATTGATTCCGAGATTGAAACTGTTGTTTTCATCAAAACATTTTTCTTCTGATATGAGATGGCATAAGGATAAGCATGTTGACGAAGATGATGTGTTAAGACATCCAGCTGATGGTGAATGGTGGAAGCATTTTGATCGTGAATTCCCTCAATTTGCTTTGGAACCACGAAATGTTCGTTTGGGATTGGCTTTAGATGGATTTAATCCATTCGGGAATATGAGCACTTCGTACAGTATGTGGCCGGTGGTGCTAGTTCCCTACAATTTGCCACCTTGGAAATGCATGAAAGAAACCAATTTTCTCATGTCTTTACTTATCCCTGGGCCAACAGCTCCAGGAAAAGAAATTGATGTTTACTTGCAACCATTGATTGAAGAGTTGAAAGAGTTATGGAATAATGGTGTGCGCACTTATGACTCGGTTAGTGGCGAGTATTTTCAATTGCACGCAAGTTTGTTGTGGACTATTAATGACTTTCCTACGTATGGCGACTTATCTGGGTGGAGTACAAAGGGTTACCAAGCATGTCCCATTTGTAAATAAGATACATCATCCTTTAGGATAAGGAGTAAAATTTCTTATATGCGACATCGACGTTATCTTCTAGAGAATCACAGTTGGCGTAAGAGTAAGCAATTTGATGGAAAATCGGAACTTAAACCACCTCCAGTCGCAATGGATGGGGATGAGATCTTACTAGAAGTTTGGATGCTAAATTTTCATGTGTTCAGTAGACATAAATCGAAGAAAAATAAGAAAAGGAAACAAACTGAAACAAACTGGACGAAAAAAAGTATTTTCTTCGAACTCCCTTACTGGTCAAAACTTATGTTAAGACATAAATTGGATGTAATGCACATTGAAAAAAACATATGTGATAACTTGGTTGGCACATTGTTAAATATTGAGGGAAAGACCAAAGACACGACAAACGCTCGATTGGATCTAGAGGATTTGAATATACAGAAAGATCTACACTTGCAAAAGATAGGGAACAAGATTGTAAAACCACATGTTGCGTACACGTTGACTACCAAGGAAAGGGTCGAGTTCTGTAAGTTTCTGAAATCAGTGAAATTTCCCGATGGGTTTGCGTCGAATATATCACGATGTGTTAATGTCAACGATGGAAAACTATGGGGGTTGAAAACTCACGACTCTCATGTTCTGCTTCAGCGACTTCTTCCAATTGGAGTTCGAGGATATTTTTCGAAGGACGTGTCCACTACGGTTGTTGAGCTATGTTCATTCTTTCGTGATCTATGCGCAAAAACAATACGCACAAGTGATTTGGATCGTTTACAATCAGATATTATAGTCATACTTTGTAAGTTGGAAAGAATATTCCCACCATCATTGTTTACTATAATGGTGCATCTTGCAGTTCACTTGCCTTATGAAACTAAAGTTGTGGGTCCTGTTAGCTACAGTTGGATGTACCATTTTGAGAGAAGTTTACGAACATTAAAACAATATGTGCGAAACAAAGCACGTCCTGAGGGTTCCATATCAGAAGCATTTGTAATGAATAAATCATTAAATTTTTGTTCCTTATATCTAAGTGGGATTGAAATGAGATTCAATAGAGACGAACGAAATGATGACCAAATTCCAGTGAACGAGGTATGTGGGGACTTCGAAGTGTTTAGACAAAGTGCAAGACCATTAGGGGGTTCAACCTTGAGGACTTTATCCATTGAAGAGAAACAAATAGCACATTGGTATATTTTGAACAATTGTGATGAAATAAAGTCGTATCGCATGTACGTCTCGAATACTCTATCTCTAAATCTATATCTCAATATGCAATTCAACTACATGTAAGATGTAACTTTTGTCTTGTTGTGTTAATATGTAGACAACATTTGAGTCTAATTCGTCCCGAAGCACGAACTGCCAAAGATTTATATTAAAGACACCAACTCCAATTTCCTGCTTGGTTTAAAGATCATGTAAGTTTATAGTTATGAGAGTTTATAAATATAATTTGAATTATGTTTAAGATCTGTAACGTATATGAATGAATTAACAGGTTCTCTCATTTCGTGAGAGTGGAAATATGACTGATGATTTGTATTCAATGGCTATGGGGCCTAGTTCTCAAGTCTGTTCTTATAGTTGGTGCAATGTTAATAGAGTACGCTTTCACACTATAACGCGTGACAATCGTCGGGCTACACAAAATAGTGGAGTCATGGTGCCTGGAGAAAGTGAAAATCGAGGCGATGAGTTAAATTTCTATGGTGTATTGACTGAGGTGTTGGACTTAGAATGTATGAAGAGAAGATGCATTATGATATTTAAATGTAAATGGTTCGACACAGATGGTAAAAAAAATAGATCACACTTTGATTTAGGGTTGAGATCAATTAATACAACTTACTACGCATATGTTGACGACCCTTTTATCCTTGCTACTCAAGCACAACAAGTATTTTATCTCGATAATCCAAAATATGGTACTAATTGGAAAGTTGTGCAAGTAGTTCAGAACAAACGTGTGTGGGACGTTCCAGAGGTAGAAGATCTTGGAAATGACCAAATTGAGTTGTTAGAAATTGTTGGTAGAGTCAGAGTTGATGAATCAATTCAGGATAACACATTATGTAGGGATGATGTTGATCCCACA
The DNA here is from genome assembly GCA_033996785.1 of Trichosanthes truncata. Lineage (NCBI taxonomy): Eukaryota > Viridiplantae > Streptophyta > Magnoliopsida > Cucurbitales > Cucurbitaceae > Trichosanthes > Trichosanthes truncata. The sequence goes on along the minus strand of MU867259.1, from coordinate 41,310,896 downwards.
ATTGTGGAAGAACAATTGAGTAGAAGGATATCCTTAAACAAAGATGATGATTTCATAAACGATGAAGATGAGGATATAGAAGCTTCGCATGAGAGTGCTTCCAATCCTGACGAGAATTCTGACTCATATCATGATAGCGATTAACGATTGGAGTAACGATCTGTTTCATTATTTATTTTAAAAACTTTAATCCTTATTACTTAATATGTATCACTCATACTTTTCATGTGCGCCTGTAGAGAGAATGGTGACTCATGCACAATTAGAGAACGAGGCGATTGATCTTTTTGTAGATAGCGACCCTACTGTCAACTTTAGTGCCGTTGCAGTGTCTTCTACGGGCGAGACTTCAGGTTAATTTTCTTATAAACTTTTGTACATAAATTCTTATTTACTTATTATCTTAATTATTTGTGTTTTAGATAATTCTACACATAGAGGAAGAGGATATACTAGAGGCAAAGAGTTGGACAAATATGTTAACCGGCATGGGAGGATTCCAATACAGATAATCGATGAGTTAAGAAAGCCTGTATGTGATTTTGCTACGAGATTTAGCGGCCAGATTGGCGCTATTGTGAGAGAGTGCTTTCCAGTACGCCTATCAAGCTAGAAACAAGTGACAACAGAACAAAAAGACCATGTTAAAAACAGACTCTTGGTAAGTTTTCTATTTAATTGTTCATGTTTATGATATTTAATTTTATCTAAAAGTTATATTATACTTTTTTTGTATACAGACCCATTTCGAGTTAGATTTGTCCAAATATGTTGTCCATGAATTTATTGAACATGAGATGCAGACTACGTTCAAGGAGTATAGGGCGGATTTGGTCAAATATTATAGAAAATATTCTCCTGATGAAGCACGTGCACACCCACATGAACGGGTGGTTGATATAGCTGATTGGCATTTCCTATGTGATAAATGGGAGAGTCCTAGTTGGAAGGTATGTTAATTACATTTCTTAATAAATATGTCGTCTCACTTTTTAGTTTTGTAATATTACTAATATATATATATAAATATGAATTACATAAAATAAAAGATGGTGTTGAAATAGGACCAATTGAGCTATTTGAAAGAACTAGATACAAAGAAGGAAAAGGGTGGGTGAATCCAGCAGCCGGTGAAGCTCGTGTAAGTTTTCTATTCCTAAAGTTATGTTTCTAAACTTATTACTCGAATAATTCTCATATTAATTTTTCTCTTAGAGTAAAATGATAGAGTTGCAAGAGGCATCCACTTCAGATGGCTCCCAATCACTTGCGCAAGATGAGATTGTTGAGACTGTTTTGGGAACTCGATCGGACCAAGTAAAAGGCATGGGTTGGGGACCGAAGCCAAAACAAAGAAAATTGAACGACTCATCATCCAGTGGAGAAACAAGACGAAAGCATGAGTTGAGCATTGAATTGGCACAATTGCGGACGAAAAATGCAACTCGATTGGAAGAGCTGAATCTGACAAAAGAAGAATTGAGTCGTGCCAAAGTAGAAATTGAGCTTACGAGAGAAGAGTTGGAGCGAGTTAAGACAAGTGAAACTCAAACTAGAAATAGACTGGAAGAAGTCGAGACTCGAACTATAGCACAGGATACGAAGTTGGCTAACATGGAAGCAATGCTTACGCAACTCATGCATTCACAAGGAAGACCGTCGAAGTAGGTATGATATCTCTACTAATGTTTTGTGTATGGCTATCTTGCAGTAAAGGTAGCCAATGTGTTAGGGGGTTAGTATGTTTTGAGATTGTGCTTTGAGATTGAATTGAGTTTAGGAGGTTGGGATCAAAACATGCTTATACATAGTGAGAAGTTATGTATGGCTATCCTGCAGTTATGGTAGCCAATGATTTGAAACTATTTGGTTTGTATGAGTTTCTTTGAGTTTATGTTCATGATCGTTGAGTTTTAATTAAAAGCTATCTATGTTTGCTTGTAGTTGATTTTGAACTTCTTGCTTATTGTTTTGTAATATTGATAATTGCTAATATGTTTGAAATTTATTGGATATGGTTGTGTGGCTATCATGTAATTATGGTAGCCAATGAATTGGTTTGAGTGTAAGGTTATTCTTAGAGATTTATTTGAAGTTAATGGGTGGGTGAGAAAATTTTTAAGAGTGTGAAGGAGAACAAAATGGATTGATGCTTATAGATTGTTTATCGATCAATCATTTGGAGTTCAGTAATTTGGTTGAACATATTTAGCTATTTAGTTAAGTTTTGGTGGTTCATTCATTTAAAAAGTTAAACTATAATTCAATGGGTTTATTATTTGGTTTGTTTAAGTTGTATGTTCGTCGTTTTAGTGTAGGTTGATCTTAGAGATTGATTTGAAGTTAGAGGGTGGGTGAGAAAATCTTTGGAGTGTAAAGGGGGGTGGGTATGTGCTTATATGTTTTTATAAGTTTAGAGTTTACTTAATTTGGTTGAACATGTTCATATGTTTTTAGAAGTTTTATGTAAAACTATAATCCAATGGGTTTATTATTTAGTGTACTTAAGTTGTATGTTCTTAGTTTTAGTGTGAAGGGGGTGGTTGGTGCTTAAGTTTAGTTAAATGTGTCCACAAATATTGAGAAGTTTAGGTAAAACTTGTTTTATGGTTTGTTTAAGTTTTAGGTAAATGTTTTGTAACTTTTGTTTAGTTTTGGTAAAGTTGGGTTGAAATTTTGATTCTTTTTGTTAAGTTTTGATGAGTTTATTTGTGTATATGATAGTTTTTAAATTCAAGATTATATTTGATCGTTTTAGTTCGTTGTAAGTTAGGTGATTTCGTTCATATATATATAATTCAATAGTTTGGAAGAGTTTTAAGTAATTTTAGTTGTGTTGTAAATTTGTGATTTTAATTAGTTAATTATTGATATCATTGTTTCTTACTTTTGAAGTGTTAATTTAATTATGTTGTTATATGTGTTTTTCTTATATAAGTTAGATTCAATTATGTTGTTCATAATGAGTAACTTATGTGTTTTTCTTATATAAGTTAGGTAACTTAATTACATTTTTTTCTTTGTTTTTTCAGGAAAGGCGTGCTAGCTTATGAGAACTTTTAAAGAACTTATGGGACAAATTTTTTGTAATATGTACAAAGTGATCATAGGAACTTAAATAATTTTATGTTGTGTGTTGAAGTTTTTGTATTTTATCTCCTATGAATTTACTCATTATGAACATAGTATATTAAAATTTGGTTTAATAGAAAGTTTTATTTGATTTATTTGGTATACGATTCCTTTTAGATCCAATAATTTGTGAATTAGAATGAAATTCTAGATAAAAAAAATATTGAAAATTAAAAAATGTCCAATACAAACATTTGCCGACCCTTTTTAGATTTGGATCCAATAATTTGTGAATTAGAATGAAATTCTAGATAAAAAAATATTGAAAATTAAAAAATGTCCAATACAAACATTTGCCGACGCTTTTTAAATTTGGTCAGCCTTTGTAAGAAAGGCCGACGGTTTTAAATTTGATCGGCCTTTGTAAGAAAGGCCGACGGTATTATGTTGGTCGGCCTTTGTAAGAAAGGCCGACCAAATCTAAAAAGTGTCGGCCTGTAACGATCGGTTTATTTAGAAGTATTAATTTTGAAATTTTGGAAATCAAGTTGGATTAATTTCTTATATAAGTATATGGATTTTGAGGTTATTTTAAAACTCAATAGTTAAAAAGGGGCAAATTTGGAAAAAAAGTTGGTCAAAGGGCATTTTAGTAATTTTCTTAATATTTTTTTTTCTTTTCTTATCTCTTTTTCTCTCCTTCTTCTTCTCCTCCTTCTCCTTCCCTCTCCCGATAGCTCTCTCTCTCTCTCTCTCTCTCTCTCGTCGTATGCTGCACGAGCAGACCCCACCGCCGACGGCCTTTCGCCGTCACCGGATCCAAGCAAACGCAGCCTCGTGCAGCACGTCGCCCAGCTCAGCTCGCAAACGCCTCCCAGCCCCTTCGCCTCTCACAAGTCGTTCGCCCGTTGCTGCTGTCTACACGCTGTCTGCACGCATCAGCCACCACGCCTCACTGGAAGTCGTCGACCCGCACGCTCAACTTCGCCGAACAGAGCAGCAAGCTGCTATTTCCTAAGTCCAACCACGATATATATATCTCTCTCTCTCGTTTGAAGCACAGCAGCAAGTGGGTGTGCTTCAAGTTCGTGTTCCGGCAAAATTCTGATTCGTTTTGAGGTAAAGTTAGTTTTGGTTAGATGAATTCTTGAACTATTTTTGTGATTTAGAGATTAATCCATAAAGTTGGATTCAATTATAGGTTACCCATAACATTTGAGTCTTGGTTCGTAAAATCAAACCAATGGGAATTATTTTCAGCGGCGATTTGAGTTCAAAATCTAAGGCGAGTTCATGGGTAAGTGTTCCAATAACGATTCGAATTCATTTATGGGTGTTAAATTGAGTTTTAAGAGCCTTTTTGTGGAATTTAGGGACTGTTTTAGTGTTTAATAATTTACCCATAATGTGTGAGATCTTATACAAGGTTACCCATTATGTTAGGAGGCCGGGTTGTCGAGTTCAAATCAATTCGACATCATTTCAGCAAGCAAATGAGTTGTTCGGGACTTCATTTGGTGATTTGGAATGCTTTAGAAGTGCATATTATTATTACCTAAATTGGTAAGTAGTTATTTGGATTTTAAGCCCCTTTAAGTTCCTAAATGCTTTAGATTTATGTTTGATAAATTGCGAATTGTGAAAGCATGCTTGAAAGTGATGTTGAGGTGTTTAACATAATATAGAATGTTTGAAACTCTTGAATGATTGGTTGAGGTGTAGTTTCTACGGGTGGTAATGAACTGACTGAGAACAAGGCGTTGTAATGGTTGGTTTGGGCTAAAGACTGATCTAGAACATCTTAAGGGTTTCAGTGGGCAGGGATGTGGTTAGTGCTGCAGGTGTTTAGAATGAGCAGATAATTGAGCAGGTTTAAGATGTTTCAGATGGGTTCGAATATGAGTGGAGGATTGTTGGTCGACTTGATTACTAGTGTGGTTTGAAGACTGAATTCTAGATTTAAGGGATGGAGGATTATAAGTCGTTAGCATAGGTATGTGCTTGTGAACTACGGGCCAGGTGGTGAATGTGGTCCGGAAATAACAAATGAATTTGGTATGGTAGATTACCCTAGGGACTCCAAAAGTAGTGCGAAAATTGCAAGGAGCGTGATAAATTAGATCCACCTAACCTTATGTCTCTCCTGGGCGAGTCTGAAACTCTAGGTTGACTAGATGTGATGAGAGTGAGGGATTGTGTTCCTTCACTGTGGTGCTAGCTTAAGGGTGATTCCCCATTATGTTGAGCGTAAGGATTGCGATCCTTATGGCCTGTGTGCTAGCTTATGTGTAATTCCCCATTATGTTGAGTGTAAGGATTGCGATCCTTATGGCTTGTGGTGCTAGCTTAGGGGTGATTCCCCATTATGTTGAGCATAAGGGATGCATCCCTTATTGCATGTATGCTAGCATAGAGGGGTGGTGTTCTATTGTATGTAGGCGTGAGAGTTACTTTCTTTCACGGCCTTAGTCAACCTAAGTTACATGGCTCGTTGGTAGTGCTCGAGACAATGCCATACCGGGATGGACTCAGGTAGGGTGTGCGAGTGGTAGTTGGATGGTTGATGAGTTGAGATTAAGAAGCAGATGTACGTGCCAAGACAACTTTTGTGTTGATGAGGCTAGCATAAGGGCGTTATCCCCAGAGATTTGTGACGAGCATAAGGGTTGCGATCCTTATTGTCGTGGGTGCTAGCATAGGGGCGAGGACCAAAGAGATTTATGTTGAGCGTAGAGAATGCGTTCCCTAGCTCCTGTATGCTAGCTTAGGGGTGATTCCCCATTATGTTGAGCGTAGGGAATGCGTTCCCTAGAGCCTGTGTGCTAGCCTAGGGGTGACTTATCTATTGAGATAAGTGTGAGGGTTATAGACCTTCACAGGTTTGGGTTCTAGGTTACAGGACTCGCAAGCGTGACACGAAATTAGGGTCAGGAAGGGGGAAAGTTGAGGTAGGTTGATTGGGCATTCAGTTAACTGAAGTAAGTATTTGAAATATGAGCACAAGTGTGAGTAGGGAAAGTTTCCTTCGTGGTATGTATTCTTGAAGCTTTGGACCCTTAAGTGGGCTACTTACTGAGTATGTTTATACTCATCCTTGCTATTTGTTTGTTTTGCAGATTGTGCACATTCTCGAGATGGATGACGCAGGCGACGACTTGACGAGACTATGGAGACTCCACCAAATTTCTTTTCCATGTTTAGCCTTTAGTTTTGTTTCTTTGTTCTTTGATGTAGTGTGTTGGTTGTAAAATCTAAATATTCTTTAGTTATCATGTATTTGGTTAGAGTTTCTTAGAATCTTGTGTTTGATGTTGAAGCTCAGCACATTTGTTGTAGTTTGTTGGATGCTGAGCGTTTTATCTGAGTTATAGAAGTGTTTTTCATTCTTATTAGGTTGTTGTAAAATTTTGGTTTCTTGTAGTTATGCCATCATGCTGCAGAAATTTTGGGCATGAACGAGGTAACTAGGTCGTGCTTCCGCGTTTAGAAAGTCGTAGGAATCTGGGTCGTTACACGGCCTTTCTTATAAAGGCCGACCAAATTTAAAACTGTCGGCCTTTCTTACAAAGGCCGACCAAATTTAAAAGCGTCGGCCTTTGGATAAATGCCCGACGCAATGGAAATAACCGTCGCTAAATGTTTCCCCGACGGTGTTATGTCAACCGAAAGGCCGACGGCAGTTTTTGCGTCAGGAATTAATTGGCCGACGGTGGCAAATCCCTAAATTGTTGTAGTTGGGATCATGCTTGAGGTTTGTCCAATGTAGTAGCATGCTTGAAGAATACCAAGATAGTGTTTGGGTTACCTCAGCCTCGACCACCTTGGGCTCAGAGGGACTTAATTTATGGTTGGATTGTAAACAAATTGTTCATTAGAGGATCAATGGTACTTAAGGTGTAAGATGTAATTACAGGGGTAAAACGAACTTTTAACCCAGCTGTAATTACTAACAACTAGTGAAGGATTGACTTGCAATTAGTGGTTATATACATTGACATAACTTGCCCTACAGTGCATAAGAGTGCAACTCTAGGTCTATAGTGGAGTGACCCTAGAGTTAATGAATAAAAGATGATTAATTAAAGAGTTTAATTAATTAATTTTATATCATTGGAGCTTATAATTTGTAGGTTCATAAGGTCCCCTTGCTAGCTCATATGAACAAATAGGGATCAATTTCGTTGAGAGAAAATTTTGAAATATTCAAATTAAAATTTAATATATTTGATATATTAAATGAGGGAAAACATATTTAATGTATATGATATATTAAATATCAAAGAGATTATTAATGTATTAAGATACATTAAAGAAAAGATTTTATTAAATTTGAATTAGATTCAAATTAGGAAATAGATGTCGTATGAGAATTTTAAAAGGTTTGAATAAGATTCAAATTGGTTAGATAAATATATTATAATATATTATTTAATTATTTTCCCTAAGCCACTATAAATAGGACCTTAGGAGTGATCCATTATGTGTATTTTTCATAAAACACACATCTCCTTAGTAGAGAAGTAGATAATTCTTTCTAAACCTCTTATTTTCCAATTCCTTGTGGATTTTCTTTCAAGAGGCTCCCACAAGCCTTAGTTTTGTGTTTAAGTCATAGTCGGGAAGACTTTGTGGAAGAAATAAAGACCCTCCGGAAATATCTTCATATTTAAGTCAAGGTACGCTTTACTTAGCCTAAATTATTTTTCATTTAATTCTAAAATAAAATCAAAGTTGATTACAACGCTTCTGTTGTGAGTTTAATTAGATTATTCTCTTCAATAATTACGAATCTATGGCGAATTAGGTAGAAAAGGCTGAAACAGATTGTATCGAGACTAGGCTCGAGGGAGAATTGGGCTCAACCCCATTTATGGGGTCAACCTAGGCATAGGCCGATTAGGAAATTTAGGCCTTGGGGCCCAAACTTCCTCACTCTATCTCTTGGAGGTTCAGTCCTTTTCGCCATTGGGTCTGTTTTGGCCATTGTTGAGTTTTTCTTTGCATATTTTCCCTCCCACTTCCTTTATATTTCAAATTTTTCCTTATGGTCAAATTTTACCCATAACATGTCCCATTTTGTAAACTTTCAAACTTTCTATTTTAAGTCTCTAAACTTAAATAGTACTCATATTGATCCTTCAACTTTTAAAATGTCTATTTTAGCCATTTAACTTTATCATAAAAAATTTATTTTGGTTCTTGCTATTACTTTTCAATCTAATAATCACTCACCCAAAGACTCAACAGCTAAACCTATTGGGCTCAAATACATGCACAGGTGCACATGTTAACACACATATTCGAAGCTACAACATCAATTAGCAAGTTAAAAGCAAAATAAAGATGAGGACAAGAAGATATAAATATTTCCATATAGTAGGGGCTAAAATAGATATTTTCAAATTTTAGGTAGAACTTCAGAATAAACATTTTAGAAAGCTCATTGACCAAACTAAAAAAATTAATAATTCTTATTTATCGTTTTTTGTTAAATTAAAAAATGTAAGGGAACAAGACAAAGGACAACTTGTGAGATATGTTTATGAAAAACATGTTAGAAAAGTCTCAAGGACCACGCGTTTTTTTATAAGGGAACTATAATGGAAGAGTCTACGCAAAGATGAGAGCTTCCAAATTTCAAAACAAACAAAATTAAGTTCTCAAACGTCCATCCATGGCGTGTTCTTCTTCTTCATCGTCATCGTTGTCAACTTGCCGTTGGAAATACGATGTGTTTTTGAGTTTTAGAGGCGAAGACACTCGTGTCAATTTCACAGATCATTTGTACAAATCCCTTGTACGAAAAGGAATCTTTACATTTAGAGATGACAATGAAATGGAAGAAGGAACAAACATTTCTTCAGACCTATTAGCTGCTATTGAAGTTTCGAGGGTGGCTGTGGTTGTGGTATCAAAAGACTACGCTTCTTCACGGTGGTGCCTTTCGGAGTTGGTTAAGATCTTTGAGTGCAAAGAGCAAATGGGAATGAAGATTATGCCAATTTTTTACAAAGTGGATCCTTCTGATGTTCGAAATCAGAGAGGAAGTTTTAAAAAAGCTTTTGTTAAGCATGAAGAAAGCTATGGAGAAGATAACTTCAAGGTGTTGCAATGGAGGAAGGCTCTGTTTGAGATCGCCAACCTCAAAGCGTGGGTTTCAAATGATCGGTAACCAATTTCATTTCTCTATACTCCATTCATAATACTTACTGACAAATAGAGATGGAAATTTGAACGTTTAACTTTAAAAGGGATTTTTCCAAACATATAGTTTACTTTTGTTTAGCGTCACGTTGTATCTCTTTGAAACTATCCAATAAAAAATAGGAAAAAACTTGCCTCCTGCCCATGCTGCCCATTTGGGCACCATTGATGCTGATTTTTTTTTTTTTTTTTAATAAAAAGAACAAAAAATTTTAATCCAATAGTGCCCAAGTGGGCAGCACCAATTATGCCTCCTGCCTGGGCAGGAGGCAAGTTGGGCTCTAAAAAATATTGACCTGAAACCAAGAAAATATAAACCATCAATTTTTAGCTTGGGGTTGAAATTGATTTCAACGTTATATTTTTGTTTTCTTAAGTTGTATGTGATATCTGAATCGACCCACATATACCACGATTACATCTCTGTTTATTGAATTTTCAATTATTTTTATTATATTTTTAAAATTTTATAGAATTAGAAATTTTGAGTTAAATGGTAACAACTTGTAGTTTTCGAAGGTTCGGGTGTAATATGTAATCATCTTTATAGTTTATAGGAGGTTTGTGCATTTTGCCTCATATTATTAACGAGGAAATGATTAATGAAATTAAAAATTTAAGAGTGTAATTATTGTAACAATATCATTTATCATAGGTAGTGTTTGCAATTTCCCCCCAAATTTAAAGCAAGTATTTGACCATAGTAAATTCTTCCTTCCCCCATGATTTTTCCCTCAGGGATTTTTGGTTCCAAGTGTGGTTATAGGAACCAAAGTATTACAAAACAAACAAACCCTTTTCTTTCCAAATGAAAAATAGGGTCAGTTGCACATATATTAACTAGAACTAAAGTAATAGTAGATATAATACATTTTAAGACTATTTGCAATTATAGTTCAATATTAGCCCAATCTATGAGAAAAGTCCAACAAGTCAGTCTTGATTGATGTTTGATATATTGTTGGTATACTCGAAATATTAATAAAATGATACACCCATATTTTACTTGAAATGAAAGCTGATTGATGTCTGATATATGAGTGATATACTCAAAATACTACTAAAATGGTATATCCATGTTTTACCTCAAATGAATGTTGATTGATGTTTGATATACTGGTAATATACTCAAAATACTATTAAAATGGTACACTCGTGTATATCTCAAATGAATACAGTGATATACATGATATATATACCTAATTTGATATGCCATTGATATAGCTAATTATGAGTGGTGATAAACTAATGCTATATCTGATATGAATGTTGTTACACCCATCTGTTTATTGTGTTCGATTTCTCTTATTGAAATGTATTGTGTTATTTATTGATTTTAGATGAAATGTATGTCTTTTATAACCTAAATGATTGTCTGCTATAAGTGATATGAATGCAGATATATCATTGATATATCTGATTTGTTATATTACTAAAGGAATCAATAACATTGATATACTTGATTATGAGTGCTTATATACGAACAATATACTTAATATGAATCCTGATATACCAATGATATTTGATATGCACCACATTGATATACCATTGATATATCTTAAATTTGGAAGAGTAAAATCAAAATAACTAAGGCCCCATTTGATAACCATTTGGTTTTTGAATAATAAGCTTTTTTCTCATGATTTCTCTGTAATAGTTTTCATCTTTCTTAAGTAAACATTTTGAATTCTTAGTCATATTTCAAAAACAAAATATAAGTTTTTAAAAACTACCTTTTTTTATTTTCAAAACTTGGCATGATTTTAAAACATAGGTAGAAAGTAGATAACAAAACAAAAAAAAAAAACTCATAGGTAGAAGTAGGGTTTATAAGCTTCATTTTTAAAATCCAAAAATAAAAAAATCAAATGATTATCAAACGGGCCTTAAAAATCAAAAATCAAATTTCAAATATTTTTCTATATTGCAAAGCCCAAAAAGTTGTTGCTATATTTGCAAACATGGCAAATATATATTTTAGCAACCCTTTACAAATTCTCTTAAAAATATCTCAACAAGGAAGAAATACAATAAAGAAATCATTAACAAGCTGCATGCCTTTTAAAAAATATTAAAAAAAATCTAAAATACAAACTAAACAATAAAATGATATTTATTTTTTATCCTCCCTTTCTATAGAAAATGTGTAAAAAAAAAAAAAAAAAAGTTCTATTTTCCTGGATAATTTCTTTTTGGAACCCTTCACCTAAAAACACCAATTTCTTTTTCTTTTTTGGATGTTCTTGCTATTAATTAGGTCACTTGAATCCGAAATCATAGAAGACATCAGTGAAGCAATATTGAGAAGAATCAAATCGACCTTGACACTCATTGAGAAAGACCAACTTGTTGGAATCACTTCAAAACTAAACCAACTTTCTTCCCTTTTGAACCTAAACTCAGATGATAATGTGATCTTCGTAGGAATACATGGAATGGGTGGCATTGGCAAGACAACCATAGCTCGAGTTTGTTACGAACAAATTCGTGAGGAATTCGAAACTCATTGCTTCCTCTCCAACGTTCGAAAGCAATTCGAAACCTCTGGAATTATACATTTACAAAGCAAACTCCTTTCAAGAATAACGTTCTCAATGAAGAACACTGACCTATGGGATGCTCAAGAAGGCATTGCTTTGATAAACAAAGCAATTTTTCAAAAAAAGATACTTCTTGTCCTAGATGATGTGGATCATTTTGACCAAATAAAGAATTTGACACCAGAGGAGGGTTACTTTGGCTATGGTAGTAGAATCATAATCACAACAAGAAATGCAGATTTGCTTTCGACATTTGGGGTGAAAAGAATGTTCAAAATGGAAGAACTTGAATACAAGGAAGCCCTTCAACTCCTTAGTTTGAATGCTTTTAAGGAAAGATGTCCAAAAGAAGGTTATTTGGGACATTCCAACTGCATTGTGACGCTTGTTGGAGGTCATCCTCTTGCAATTACAACGTTGGGGAGCTCTTTGCAGAACAAGGATTTGAGTGTCTGGGATAGTGTAATAGAAAGGCTCCAAGGAGGTTGGAGTATTGATGACAAAATTTTCAAATGTCTAAAAGTAAGTTATGATGGGTTGGATGAGGAGGAGAAGGAGATTTTTCTTGATGTTGCTTGCTTCTTCAAAGGAAAGAGAAGAGATGTTGTAGAGGAAATACTTGATGGATGTGATTTCTATTCCAAGAGAAATGTTGAACTTCTCATTCAAAAATCTCTCATAACTCTATCTTATGACAATAGATTGCAAATGCATGATTTAGTGCAAGAAATGGGTCGAAAAATTATTCGTCAAAAACCTGTTCGAGATCGACTATGGTGCCTCAAGGATATAAAAAGTGTGGTAAGATGTCCTATTTGTTATGATCTTATTTGGATAGATTCTGTTTAATGACGATTTTATTTGTAGTTCTTTTATTATGAAAAATTGTATATTGTCTCTCGACCAATTTTTTTTCCCTTTCTTTTATTTCTTTATATCAAATTGATTATCAAACTAAGTAGTGTTGTACATGCTTTTTTAAAATTCAGATTACAGAAGCATTGATCCAAAGCATATTTCTCAAGCCCAGAAAAAATGTTGTTCCGATCCCAATTTTGTTTTCAAGAATGCACCAACTTAGGTTGCTTAATTTTCAGAATGTGAAATTGCAAAACCAATCGGAATATTGCATTCCAAGTGAGTTAAGATATTTGAAGTGGAAAGGATATCCATTGGAGTTTCTGGAGTTGAGTTCTGAATTAGAATATAACCTTATTGAGCTTCACATGTGCTACAGCAATTTGAAACAATTTTGGCATGGAGAAAAGGTAACAATCTAATCCCTTGAGCTATAAGGAGGTAGAAGTAAATTGTTTTCTTCTTATAGACATGATTAAATAATGTTTTAGTCCGTAATACATAGGTGTTTATTTTTTTTTTTCAATTTAGTTCCTATTGTTTAAAGAAATTTCAATTTAGTCTCTTATATTTTAACAATTTTTAATTATATCATTTCTCTTAGGGGTGTTAAATCTGCTAAGGTTGCGTAGTATGATACTAAATGAGTTTTTGTTCAACTCTAGAGGGAGAATGAAGTCATCTAGTAGAGAAAATTAAAGTTGGAATTTATGTTGACTTCTTAGAAATTTGGAGGAGGAATTAGGTTAGAAAAATTTCTCTTCGGGTGTCTAGTTTTTGCTCTAAATTTTTGTCAACTTATTATATCATGCCACATATAATTAACCAAACCTTCACCTACATTTTGTTGTAGGCAATGAAGAAAGTAGGCTAAATTTTATAATGAAGAGAAGATATAGAGAGAAACTTCTTTGATTGAGTGCTATAGCACTTTGCTCTCAATTGGAGCTTGATTGCTTGATTTTGTACAAGGGTGGATAACACCTCTATTTACATGTGTTTAGAGAAGATTCTAGATGCCAACGCAAATGTCCTAGGAAATAACAATCTAGGAAAATACATGAACTTAATAAACTCTTACATATTCCAATGAGACTCTAGAATGATACAAAAGCAACCCATTGGAACTCACAAGTTCCCATTCACTTAGCACGGAAAATTAAAAATTAACTTTCAACACTTCCTCTTAATTTGTAATTTTCAAAAACTTCTTAAACTTCTCGAACGTCTTGAATTTCTTTGACGTAACAACTTGGAATTGTGTTGCTAAAGTAATAACAATCGTTATAGTCTTCTTGCCTGCTATTAATGAAAAAGTCTCAGTAAAGTCAACATCAGATTGTTTGGAATAGTCTTTTGCCATTAGGTGAGCTTTATGCTTCTGGACAAAACTATCTTCTTTAAATTTAGTCTTGAAGTTCCTATTTCTTTCAATGCTAGCCATTTCTTCATCCATAGCTTTATTCCAAACGTCTTTTGTTCCATCATCAAAAACATTTGGCTCACAAGCAAACATGGTAAAAGTGTTCACTTGAAGCATAAATATCTTGCAAAAGTGTATTCTTCTTGGGGGGATTCTGAATTTTCTTGATCTAATGAAGGTTCAATTAGAGATCTTGTAGGAGTTGAAGGAGAACTCCTTAGTGAATGTTGTGAGATTATGAAAATATAAAACTTTGTCAACCTTGCATTGAGCACAAATGCACACTCAACGCAAGCAAGTAATACTTGGAAGTATTCTAAGATCGAATCCACAGAGACTTGGTTTCATACTTTTATTCTCAACTTGTAATTCGTGGATGTAGGGGACAGAACAAATAAACAAAGAATGATGAACGCAAGGGAAAATAGAGAGTAAAAGCAAGGGAAAACAATAAAGGAAAACAGGTTTGGCCCATGATTCCTCTATTAAGCACTTCTTCTATTTTACTTTGGAAAACATGCATTTCCTCTCACCTAAATATGGGTTCCTACTTACCCTAAGTCTCCCAAAAAGGATGTTAAACACACTATAAAGTCATATATCTATACTCAGGATAGTGAAATGCCACCCAATTTAGGTTTGCTAGTGGTTGTTTTATGTCTAAAACCCTAGTGAAGGATTCACTCTTGTTCTCTTTGGAATTCCACACACTCTTACCCTTTTAGTGCTCAAATGTGCTACTACCTTACCTTGGTTAGCTAAACAGAAGAAGACAATGGAAGAATTATAAAAGCCAAGGGAAAGTTGGGTTTTCATACATGTGCACCATGCCTTGCAAACAATGAGAGTTACATAATAGATTCCTCCTTAAGTCAACCCTTTAAATTAACTAAATATTCAAAAAAAAAAAGAAAGTAAAGAGACGGAAGAAGAAAGGAAATGAAACTTCATTGCATTAATGTAAAAGAAAGGAAATACAAGTGCTGGAAGTAAAGAAAGCATAAATAAAAGAGCATTGTTGCGTCAGTAGGAAGAGGGTTGTGAACCTCTCCTTCAGTGAACGCAACAGTATTTTACAAAGAGAAGATGATGAACAGGAACTAAAGAAAAGCTGGAAAAAAACAAGAGAAAATAAAGAAATTCTACAGTTGGACTGTTCAAAGGGGGTGGGAGCACTCTTCTTCTTGGCCAAGCACCCCTATATATACTTCTTGTCTTCCAATAGAATGCAACCACGAGTCATCACTGTTGAGCGCCCATACCTTCTACCAGAGCAAGTCTTGTACGCAGTCGTTGAATCAGTTAGAGCTCCATACTTTTCGTGCGTTATCTTCCATGAGTCGGGAAATTTGAGCACTTTGCAGCATAGTTCGATGCATGCATGGAAGTGCAGTGCTCCAGCTTAATGCAAGGTAGAAACATCTTTTCTATGCTCACCCAACTGCGCTGAACTAAGCACTTTTCATCAATGCGGTGGAAATGGTTATGCACTGGGTTGACTGGTGGACGCATACATCGAGTTATGAGCTCTGCCTTCCTTCAAAGCATGCCCTGAAATTGTTCCATGTGTTTCCTCTTGAGCCGAATTCTCTTCTCTGCGCACTTAATGCAAGAGTTTAATATATTCAACACAATTTGAGCTTACACGTATACATTCCTACTACTTGAGTGCAAGCATGCTAAATATGTAAACCTGGCAAAACTGATGTAAAATTGTCCAATAGACGCATACTTGTGCACTCTCAAAGCAAGGATAACTTGGTTTTTAGTGACAAATAACTTGTATTTTTACAAGTCATTAGTGAACTCAAATTTTGAGAGTTATGTTGATAATTAGTTTCTTGACTTGTATTTTTACAAGTCATCAGTGAACTCAAATTTTGAGAGTTATGTTGATAATTAGTTTCTTGAATAAATTTATAATGCTGAGAAGGTTGGAAATCATCATTCTTCCAATTCCATGTGGCCAAAAGCATTAGAAGTGGAAAAACTTTTGTAACTGACATATCAATGCAATTATTTGATTATTCTTCTTGTCCAGAATAAAACATTCATCAAAATTAACTGCATATACTTTTTTGAAGCATGACCAACACTCAATAAGTTTTGGGTTATGCTAGGAACGTAAAGAACAGTTGAGATGTAACTCAAATCTCTTTTCTTGGTGTGAACAACAATGAAATCTTTTCCTTCAACTTTCTGAGTCTTGTCATCGTCAAGCTTTACTTAAAACCTGAAACAATGATCAAGCTTGACAAAATAGACTTTATTTCATGTCATGTGATTATTGCAATCAGTATCCAAGTACCTAATACTTTGAGATTCCCTTTGGTCAACTGTACATGAAAATAATTGCTCCCCTTTGTCTTTTTTTGTAAAAATTGCTTCTTCTGTTTCCTTTTTATTTTGAAACCAACAATCTTTTTCAGAATGATTTGGAATCCAACATTCGGTGCATTTAAAGTAACAATCTTTAGATTGATAGTTTGACTATTTGCAAAAAATACATGAAGAGTCGGAATTACCCTATTTTTTGCTTTGCCATTTTTTTTTTGTCTCTTTGATCATGTTTTCCATTCTATTTATATTGCGTTGGATTCTAGCATTTTGTATTATTAAACTCGGTAGTCTTCTTTTCTACAAATTGAATTTGGTATGAAAAGCTTGCTCCACAAATTGACTTGGAGTCTTGTTCAAACTTTCTTTATGAGCTTGAAGTAACCCACAAGTTCAAAGATTGTCAAATTAGACACATTTTTAGACTCTTCAATGGCTACAACAACATGGTTAAATTTTGGAGGAAGACTCCAAAGAACTTTTTGATTTACTCTCTTTTTTGGATTAACCTTTCCATAACTCTTCATTTTGTTGATAATTTAAGCAACTCCAGAAAAGAAATTTCGAATGTTTTCACTATCCTTCGTTGCCAAGATGATAAAAATCTCTTGACAAAGATTGCAACTTGATGGACATAATTTTTTCAGAACCCGAAAATTCTTTCTATAAAACTTTCCAACCATCTGAGGGAAAATGGACTTACTAACACACCTTGTTGAATAAGACGGAGAGCTAAAGCATTTGGCTTTTTTATTCTTCTTAAACTCATTCTCTTGATCTGGTGACCTCTCTGAAGTGCTTTCATCATTTCCTTCAGGAGGTACCTCATAGTCTTCTTCAATGATTTCCCAAAGATATTGAGAAATAAAAAGGGTCTCCATTTTCCTTTGCCAATATTCATAATTATACTCTCCATCAAAATACTAGAATTTGGATTGTTGGGAGAGAGAACAAGTTTGGAACACAATTGGTTGCCATTATTCAATTTTAGGATGGTTATGATACCAAATTTGTTGGAGGCAATGAAAGAAAGTAGACAAGATTTTATAAGGAAGAGAAAATGTGGAGAAAAACTTCTTTGATTGAGTGCTATGGCACTTTGGTCAACTGTAGCTCGATTTCTTGATTCCTTACTAGGGGTGGATAACACCTTTATTTATATGTGTCTAGACAAGATTCTAGAGATGCCAAAATAAATGTCCTAAGAAATAACAACCTAGGAAAATACATGAACTTAATGAACCCCTTACATATTCCAATGAGACTCCTAAAATGACATAAAGACATCTCATTGAAACTCACAAGTTCTCATTCACTTAACATGGAAAATTACAAATTAACTTTCAACACATTTAACATCCACTAATAGAAATATTATAATTGAAAAATATTATAAACGTGAGGGGTTAAATTGAAACTTTTTAAACAGTAGGGACGAAATTGAAAAAATATTAATTCCAACATTAAGAACTAAAACATATATTTAATCTAAAGATATTGTACCTAAAGAGTTTTAATTTGACTTAAATGGTAATAGATGTGTGAGGATTCTTGGAATCCGAGTTAATCTTGAACTATTTCCTTTTGGTGCCATAGAAATATATGGTTTTTGGTGTAGTTGAATTTAGTTGTGTAAAAATAAAGCATTTGGTTCATGGGTTGGAAGTTCGGATTCATGTAAAATTTGTATGGATCATGAAGTGAAAATGAGTTCCAAAAATTTAAGTTTATGTAATGCGGGTTTGATTTGTAAGTTTATGATCTATAATAATTTTAATGTAATTGATTATTAAGTGAGTTTTTAAAAGTTTATGTTTATATAGCACATAGATTAGCTAGTAAAACTTATGGCATGAGATAAGTAAATCTACCTATTATGAATTATTTGGATTTTATTCCCATCCATTTTTTTTAGTGGACACTTTTGGAAAAAAAACAAGTCACCAAAAATCTTATTCCCATGTCAAATAAGTGCTTACTTTTGTGTAAGAATACTTTGATGGATAGTTAAAGACTATTAGATTTTGTATTTTTGTTGATGTGAACTATCTTTACTTCCGACAGTATTTGGAGAAGTTAAAGTATATCAAAGTTAGCCATTCTCAGAAGTTGTTCAAAACTCCAAACTTCACACAACTTCCAAATCTACAAAGATTAGTTCTTGAAGGTTGCACTAGTTTAATCAACATCCATCCATCCATATTCACTGCGAAAAGACTAATTTTTCTGAGTATGAAAGATTGTAGCAATCTCATTAATCTTCCCTGCCAAATTACCATAGAGGTTCTTGAAGTTTTTATTCTATCTGGTTGTTCAAAACTCAACAAGATCCCAGAATTTAATGGCAACACAGATAGATTACTGCAACTGCATCTGGATGGCATCTCTATAGCAGATCTACCTTCATCAATTGCGAGCTTGAATCGCTTGAGAGTTCTGAGTTTAAAGAATTGTAAAATGTTGGTTGGCATTACAATTGCCATTAACAGGCTATCGTCCCTTCAAAGCCTCAATCTCTCTGGATGTTCAAAGCTCGGGAACCTAACAAGAAAGTCAGACGATACTCAAAGTGTGACGACCATTGAATGGTTAATCCTAAGGTTATACAAAGCTCCGACGAGCGGCGTTTTCGGGATCCCGTCGTTCGCTGGTCTATACTCTCTTACCGAATTGATTCTTAGCAATTGCAACATCGAAGTAATTCCAGAAGGAATTGAGTGTTTGGTGTGGTTGAAATGGCTGGATCTAAGTAACAACAGCTTCTCTAAGCTTCCAGCAACCATAGATCAACTTCATAATCTAAGAGTCTTGAACATCAACGGATGCAAGAAGCTTGTGCAGGTCCCAGAGCTCCCAGCGAGGATTCTGAAGTTGAAGATGAAGGATTGCATTTCACTAAAAACAGTTCCAGACATTTCAAACACGAACCATTTGTATTTCATGGGAGAAATGAACCTTTTGAATTGCTACCAATTTGCTGACAACAAACAGATCCATAGTTTGCTCACTTCTTGGATGCAGGTTAGTTGGTTCAATGTGGATTTTATTTACTTTGATGTTTGGGTAATTGTAAGGGTTTAAACTAGGTTTCTTTATTTGAAAATATAGCAATTTTTAAAAAGATTTGAAAATATGGCAAAGCATTAAAATACGATTTTGTTATTCCAATTTTACTTTTATATTAGTCTATCAATGATAAACTTTGATTTCTTTATTTGAAAATATAGCAATTTTTAAAAAGATTTGGAAATATAGCAAATCATTAAAATAAGATGATTTTATTCCAATTTTACTCTTATATTAGTCTATCACTAATAGACTATCACTAATAGATTGATATTCCTCTCTGATATCAGTCTATCATTAATAGACTTCAATATGTGACTAAAGTCTATTACTGATAAATTAATATCCCTCTCTAATATCAGTCTATCACTGATAGACTTCAGTCACATATTGAAGTCTATCACTCATAAACTGATATTTCTCTATAATACAACGGTGATATCAAAGAGGAATCTCAATCTATTAGTGATAGACTTTAATATGGAACTAAAGTCTCGCTGATATCAGTATCATTAACTTACATAATATATACTTTTTCGTGTTTTTTGCAGTAATTTGAAGTTATGGTTAAACTTCCAATAGGTGTTTTTCATTAGGATGATAGAATGATAAAGATTACTATGAGAATTTCAAGACTACAAAAGTTTTGGTTGATGAAATGATGGTTTTTAAGACTTTTGTGGGTTTAATATTGAAGCAACTAAACATCAAACGAAACCAAATAAAAGATTACATTTATTGTGATTACTTCATCAGTGATAGAAGCCTATCATTGATAGACTTCATTAACAACATGTAGCCTATATGTTGTACAAGTTTATCAGTGATAGCAGTCTATCACTTCTCACCAATATACTACATGCATTGTGATTGAAGTCTATCAGCGATAGACTCCTATCACTAATAGACTTCAAATACAATGCATGTAGTCTATCAGTAATAAACTAGCATCTAATCAATAATAATTGCAACTGTGATTGAAGTCCATTCATGATAGGCTTCTATCAACTGATAGACTTCACTCACAATGATAGTCTATCAACGATAGACTCCTATAAGTGATAGGAGTGGTTTTTAGTCTTTTTACACAGGCTGGATTTAATTTTTGCCATATTTGCAAATAGTTTTTGCAAATAGTTTTAGAGTTTTCTATTTTTGCTATTATTTTGGCTGATCTTGCTATATTTGCAACCACCTCTTGATTTTTTTGCTATTAAATAAAAAATTTAGATCAAGTTTGATAACCATTTTGGTTTTTGATTTTTGAAAATTGTGCTTGTTTTCTGACAATTTATTTTCATCTTTGAATCATTTGAACTTCATAGCCAAATTCCAAAAACAAAAATAAATTTTTAAAAACTACTTTTTTTAGATTTCAAAACTTGGCTTGGATTTTGAAAACATTTGTGAAAAGTAGATAACAAAACAAAAAGAACTCATTAGTAGAAGTAGTGTTTATAAACTTAATTTTTAAAAACCAAAAATCAAAAATCAAAAATCAAATGGTTATTAAGGCTGACCCTTAGTTTTTGAACCGTGAACTTTTATTATGCTATGTATTTATATAAAAAATGATAATGTGATGCCAATCAAACAACCTATAAAGAAAATGGCCACAAAATCTATAAAATAAAATTTCTCTGTTGCTTCAAAAAAGAAGATATTGTTACGTGTATCACTTTATTTTATCCGACTACCCACTTTCTTGTACTATATCTATGATATTGTGTCAAACGAGACAATATAATATTTGTCTCAGGTGATTATTATTTAGAGACAAAATCACAACTAAGTTAAATTTGTAATTAAAGCTCATTCTTATGTTGTTTTTTTGGCTACATGAATGTCATGCTCTCTGATGAGTGGATTTTATCACATGCAGAAGATGTTCTTCCAGCAAGAAACATTAAGCATTATGATTCCAGGGAGTGAGATTCCAGATTGGTTTACAACAACAAAAATGGGGTCTTCAATAAGTGTTAAGTTGGATCCATACGCACCATATGCCAACATGGTTTGCTTCGCTTTGTGTGTAGTTTGTGGTCCGACTGATCAACAAAATATCACCGCTGATTCATTTGGAATTTTTGCATCAATGATTGTAAAAAAATCTGATGACCCAAATTCAAAGGAGGAAGAAGAAGCTTGTGGTCATGGGTTAGTGGTTTCAGGGATGAAAAAGTTAGACCATATTTGGATGTTTGTTTTTTCTTGGACCAAGTCTATGTGGAGCAACATTAACGGATGTAGAGAGATAGAGTTTCGATTTTATCTCAGGGTAAATGATCGTCGCCACCCTATTCCCTTAAATATCGGATTGAAAAAGTGTGGTGTTCGTGTGATTAATATGGAAGAAGTGAAGCAAGATGTTAGACAATACGGCATATTTGTTCTCATAAAGGAAAACTTCAATTTGTGGAAAAAGTTTCTGGAAATGAAAAGTTTACGTCGTATGAGAAGACTTTGATTTCTCAACAATAGAGAAATCAATTTATTTAGAGTTATAAAAATTCATATATATCTTTTGAATAATCTTAATGTTATTGTATTAACAGTAGTATGTATCTCTATAGTGAAAATTACCTATTACAAGTATACAATGTTGAGAGTTAAACATGTTTTTAATACTCCGTTATACACATTCATGAGTTAGTAGTTAATTAAGTATGTACGTTTTCTATTTTAATTTGTTGTTTAGGATGGAAGTTAAGTACTACATTCATGTGTATGAGAGTTATGTATATGTTGATGTAGTTAAATAGTTCATAAATTTAGGATAGGAATTATGAGATCTAGATTTTTCCATGCGTCCTATAAATAGGATGTCTTTGTTATGTTTGAAGCAAGTGTGTAGAGAAGAAAAAACAAAGTGAGTTTGGGAGAAAAGTGTGAACCAAGTTGGTAATTTCTTGAGGAGTTTTCAAAACAACTGATTTTGTTTCTTCTCAAATATTCCTTGTTTGATTTTAAATTTGTGAGTGTCTATCACACACTTCCAACAAAGTGGTTTCCGAGATTGAGTTTAAAAAAAGAGAATTGTTTTTAAAAATGGCAAAAAACAATTTGATTCGTTTCCAAGTGCCTCAACTTATCAAAGAAAATTACAGCGTAGTTAGTGTATTCGTATGAGAGCTCTTCTAGTTCACAAGATGCATGGGAAATTGTTGATAAAGGTTATGAAAAACTAGAAAATGACACAACTTTCAGTCAAGCTCAACAAGAAACTTTGCATAATTCTAGAAAGAAAGACCAAAAGACCCTCACCACTATTCATCAAGTCGTTGATGATACAAATTTTAAGAAGATTTTTGGAGCAACTATTGCGAGGCAAGCATGGAAAAATTTTTTAGAATGCCTACAAAGGAGTAGATCGAGTCAAGAATGTTCACCTCCAAAAATTAAGAGATGATTATGAATCATTACATATAAAAAAGTCTGAATTGATTTTAGAGATTATACTTCTAGATTTTATAGCAATGGTAAATGAAATAAAAAGATATGGTGAGAAGATAAATGATGAGCAAGTAGTTGAAAAGATACTTGCTCATTAGATGAAAAATTCAATTTCATCATAGTACTATTGACGAATCAAAGGATTTTGAGTACAATTTTGTTGATCCACTTATGGATACTTTGCAAGCCTATGAAAAACAAACAGACAAAACTTTTTCGATCAAAATTGCAATTGAGAGATAAAGAAGATAGCCAAGAAACACTACAAAATTTTTGACTTTTTCTGAGTGGACAAACGTCGAAACTGTTGGGATTTATGCCCTAAAGCCTCGTAATTAATAATTTATTTAATAATAAATAATAATTTTGATTATTTTATTTGCAATATAATATTATCCATTATATGAAAAATCCAAGGTTATTAGTGTAATCTTGAATAGTATGTGGTTGACATACGAGAGGATCATGTTCAAGAAATAACCTAAAGAGTCATAGTATATGGATAAGGTTGGGTGCCTTATCCTGGTAACACTATTGATACGGCCCACTTTGTAATAGTTACAAATGGTTTGATCCAAATCATTCATGTGGAGACATGTAAGTGGGGTATCTTATACAATGAGTTTGTATAAGACTGGACCACGAAATATTTAATCTCTCTTTATAAATCCGTTAATTGAGAAGATTAATATTTCATCAGGATGATCATATGTGACTCGATCTTAATCCTGAGTGAGTTATGAACTCCTGCCTGTGAGGGCTCGTCCTTTGATTTGCTTGGGTGAGAGTGGCTTTTGTAGTCGATTCAATATGCCTACCATTTTGGGGACTTGACCAAATAGGGAGCTGGGAACATAATCTCACAAGATGGAATTCACTCCTTCCCATATAGGGTAAGTAGATGAGTAGTTCTCATTGGCCCGAGAGGGACTTAGTTTATAATTAGATTATAAACATATTGTTCATTAGAGAATCAGTGGTACTTAAGGTGCCATATGTAATTATAGGGGTAAAAGAGACTTTTGACCCAGCTGTAATTACGAACAACTCGTGAAGGATCGACTTGCATGTAATGATTATATCTATGGACACAACTTGTCCTACAGTGCATAAAAGTGCAACTCTAGGTCTATAGTGGAGTGACCTATAGTTAATGAATGAAAATTAATTAATTAAAGAGTTTAATTAATTAATTTTGTATCATTGGAGCTTATAATCTGTAGGTCCATAAGGTCTCATTGCTAGCTCATAGTAACACTAAAAGATCAATTTAGTTGAAAGAAAAATTTGAAATGTTCAAATTAATATTTAATTTGAAGTGTTCAAATTAATATTTAATATATTAGATATATTAAATATAAAAGAGGAAAATATATTTATTGTATTTGATACATTAAATATTAAAATAATTAATATATATTTGATATATTAAATAAAAGATATTTATAGAATTTGAATAAGATTCAAATAAATAAATATCGTAGGAGATTTGAATGAGATTCAAATAAATAAAAGATATATTTTAATATATTAGATATTAAAATATAATATTTTAATAATGGCAAAGATCTTCCCTTGGTCTCTATAAATAGAACCCTTGGGTTGAAGTATTAAACACAACACACATCTCCTCAATAGAGAGAATTAGAGAATTCTCTCTAGACCTCTTTCTCTCCAATTCCTTGGGGATTTTCTTTCAAGAGGCTCCCACAAGCCTTGGTCCTGTGTTAGAGTCATAGCAAGGAAGACTTTGTGGAGGAGATAAAGACCCGCCAGAAGAATCTCCATATTTTCAAGGTATTTATTGCTTAAACCTTAATTTATTGTTTAATTCAAAATAAAATCAAAGAAGATCCAATGCTTCCGCTGCGGGATGAAGAGTTCATTCCTATCAGAAACAAGTCCATATTGTGCTAACAATACCTCGCCCGACTCATACATTGGCATCGACAAAGGCATTGGAAAAACCTAGTCAACAGAGGTTTTGCCGACGCCAACTGAACCTTGCGTCGGCAGAAGTTGGATCTGCCGACACCAGAAATATGGCGTCGACAGATCCAGTTGTCCAAATCTTTGCCGATATAAGAGAATTGTGCATCGATTGAAGCATGTTATTCCGATGTCATGTTCTCGTGCATCAGTAGAGATTTGGTGCACTTGATCTGCTAACGTCGTGTAATGGAGTCGACATAACCTCTAGTGTCAAAAAAAAATTTTGCCATTTAATTTTTTTTTTCAATTTAGATCCTACTATAACTAAATATAAATGTATACAATATAAAATATAATCTAAATAGCTTCAAAATATAATTTAAATTGCATTCAAAACAAACCCAAATATGTTCTTACAAATGTCTTAAATCATACTAAATATTTTTTAATTGAAAGTTAGAAATACAAAGAAAATTACATAAAACATTGAAGGAAAAAAGTTATCATAGATCCATCTTGGAATTTCGTCCCCATAATCTGGCACAACCCCAAAGTACCTAAAAAAAATATTAAACGTATTAAAACTCAAGTAACATACTCTAACTTAGCTAAACATATATTAAACAATCTTAAACTTCAAAATCAACACCCAAAACTAAACTTAACATATTTAAACTTATAGACACAAAAACTAAACCATAATTTTACCCCAAAAGCATGTAAATTCAAATTAATTCCTAAACCACAAACTCCCACTAGACATGTAAATATTGCAAACAAAGCACACAAACTCCAACAATTCAAACACATCACAACATATGCTTAACATGTATATCTCAAACTCCAACACACAAGAACTAAATCAAAATTTTTTCCAAAAGCATGTAAATCCAACATGGTTCCTAAAGCACAAATTCCCACCAAACATGTAAACAACTCAAAAAAGTACACAAACTCCAACAATTCAAACACACCACAACTTATGCTTAACATGTATTTCTCAAGCTACAACACACAAGAACTAATTGAGGTCGAGGATGTGTGGTAACAGTCATGGATGTGGTGATTTCAAAGATCAAGGTCAAGGAAACTTTGGCAATATATTAGAAGAGCAATTGTCCCACATCGGAAATGTACAAGGAAGTCATGGGCTCCAAGTACTATAAAAGGAGTCTATGGCTTTGGTTTCAAATCATCCCAATTCAAAATACTTTAAGCCTGGTATACTAACTCTACTTAAGTGAGTGGTATAAAGCTTTGAGAGAGTGTTTCTTTGTAATTGGGGTCAGAGAGAGAATTCTGTGTGATTGTAATAATTTTTCACATAGTAGAGTATTTCTTTCTGTCCGTGGTTTTTTCTCCGATTTTGGAGTTTTCCATGTTAATTTTTGTGTTTCTTATTTTGTTGCTTTCTTTTATTTCTCAGTTATTTTTCTGCTTATTCCTGCGGTAGTAGTGGGAGGTTTTTTCCCAACAAGTGGTATCAGAGCTTTAGGTTCATAGTTTCTTGAGTTTCTGAGTATGCTCTGTGGTTGCAGCACTGTCTGAACTTCCACATCAAAAAAGATTTCTTGAAACGAGCTACAGCTGGTTTTGTGAATAGTGTGGGTTGTTCACTATTTTCATATTCGCTAGGAGTGAAAGCAGATATGTCAAGCTTTATGAGTCCAGTGAAGATTGACATGGAGAAATTTGATGGAAGGATGAACTTTGGCTTGTGGCAAGTGCAAGTCAAAGATGTGCTGATACAATCTGGGTTACACAAGGCTTTGAAGGAAAGACTGAGTGGTGGTGCTTCTGAAAAGTTAAGCAGTGATGGTGGCCCAGTGGAGTCCAGTGGTGGTTCCAGCAGAGGTTTTAAGAAGTCCAGCATGAGTGATGAAGAATGGGATGAATGAGATTTGAGAGCTACAAGTGCAATCAGACTAAATTTAGCTAAGAATATTCTTGCAAATGTGCATGAAATTTCGACAGCCAAAGAGTTTTGGGAGAAGCTTGAAGCGATGTATCAGGCAAAGAGCATCTCAAATTGGCTGTATCTAAATGAGCAATTTCACACGCTACAAATGGAGGAAGGTACGAAAATCTCAGATCATCTGAGTGTTCTCAATGGCATCATCTCTGAGTTGGAGGTGATCGAAGTAAAGATAGAGGATGGGGATAAGGCAGTCAGGCTTATCTTGTCACTTCCGCCTTCTTATGAACACATGAAGCCAATCTTGATGTACGGGAAGGAGACTTTAAATTTTGCTGAGGCTACTAGTAAACTTCTATTAGAAGAAATGAGGTTGAAGAGCGACGGGCGTACTTCACAGGAAGATTCAGCACTGGTAGCTAGCAATTGGAAGAAGAAGAAAGACTTTGTGCAAAAGAAATGTTGCTGGGAATGTGGACAGTCTGGACAAATGAAAAAGAATTGTCCTAACAGAGCAAGTTCGTAAAAGGGCTCTGGATCGGATGCTGATATGGTCTCTGTCGTCAAAGGAAATGGCGACTTCTTCTGAAGAAAGACAGAATTCATCCTCATGGTATGTCCGCTTTACCATGATAGAGGATGTGATGTTAGCGGTTCCACAAGTTTGCACACGGGCATTGGCTTGGCGGTTTATGCAAGGTGTGTGTGGTGAAAGTTATGTCGATGGCTGAAGAACTTCTGGGTAAGCCAAGTAGGTGGAAGTTGCACCATAAATTTCAGCAGGGTTTATCGGCATGTGACGAAGAAGAAAAGTCTTGGAATGTGACATTCCAAGCAGTCTACTTTTATGGTGGAGTAAGTTATAATTCTCTGAGTTGAGGATTATGTTTTTCAGTGAAGACAATTGGTGCAGCAGGAGTTGTGAATTCTTCAAATATCTTGCCAAGGTGAAATTTGGAGGGTTTTTGGCAATATATTAGAAGAGCAATTGTCCCACATTGAAAATGCACAAGGAAGTCATGGGCTCCAAGTACTATAAAAGGAGTCTATGGTTTTGGTTTCAAATCATCCAAATTCGAAATACTTTAAGCCTAGTATACTAACTCTAGTTAAGTGAGTGGTATAAAGCTTTGAGAGAGTGTTTCTTTGTAATTGGGGTCAAAGAGAGAATTCTGTGTGATTGTAATAATTTTTCACATAGTAGAGTATTTCTTTCTGTCCGTGGTTTTTTCTTCGATTTTGGAGTTTTCCACGTTAATTTTTGTGTTTCTTATTTTGTTGCTTTCTTTTAATTTCTCAGTTATTTTTCTGCTTATTCCAGCGGTAGTAGTGGGACATTTTTTCCCAACACTAATTGAGGTTGAGGATGTGTGGTTAAGTCATGGACGTGGTGATTTCAAAGGTCAAGGAAACTTTGGTCAGAGAATTTGATGAAAGTTATTCAAACTTAAATTATTCATCAAGAGGTCGTGGAAGACAAAGTTATTCAAAGTCGTATGAAGGAAAATGAACTAATGACTGGAGGTATGACAAAAATCAGATTGAATGTTATAAAATTTTCTATTTTTGGTTTCAAATCAAAATATTGCAGTAAAAGGACCCACCTGTTAAGCCTAAGTTTCTAAATTTACATTTTCAATCGATTCTCATTGGATCTAGCAACACCAATTTATTTCAAGTTTAAAATTGGCTTCGACGAGTTGAGGTGCCAAAACTCCCTGAGAATTAATAAATTTAATCCTGACTTCTATAATAGGAGGCTTGTAGTTTTTAAGGAATGCTTTCAATATAAACCATTTTTTCACCTTTTTGTTTTTTTTTTTTGGAATGAATGTATAGAAGTTCCTGTAAAACAAGTAAAATGTGGCTAAATGTTTTTACTTGTTTTGACATCGAATCTTAGTTAGTTAGCAAACACTATGTAGTAATGATATATTTGTTTTGCTAATGGACAAGTTGGATATATGGTCACATGATCACGTATTGAATTGGTATCCATGAATAGCATGTCTACATACCTCTAAATCTATCATAAAATAATAACTCAGTGACATTATCTCATTTCTTTTAACAAATTTTAACAGTTTATTTACAAATTATGATAGCCTTAATGGAGAAAAATCAATACACCAATGGTAAAATTGATAATTTTAAAATATTAAAAGTTTAATTGTGAAAAAATAATATATCAAAGTGACCCTTTTGAAAGCTTATAAATTTAAAATTTTCATACAATGTTAGAAACTTTTTATATATTTAAACTTTCTTCGTTTCTTTTTTTAATTACATGATATATCTTCTGCAACGAATAAAAGAAAAGAAATTAATTATTGAAAAGAAAAAAGTAAAGTTATAAATAGCTCTCATAGTTGGAATTGATTTTCAATTTAGTTCTTATAGTTCCAATATCTGTAATTTAGATCTTATAGTTTGAGTGTAATTTCAATTTGGTGTCCACATTTTTAATTTCAATTTAATCCCTACAATTTAAGAAATTATTCGACAAGACCGCAACAATGTGGCTAGCAATGTTGCACTCTTGAATGTGAGAGAAATATTGCAAAAGTATTTCCAATTTGTATCTAGTAGTTATTAGAGAGCAAATAAATTTTCAAATCTACATCCAATAATTATTAAGAGGCAGCCACATTATAACAGTCTTGTTGAATAATTTTTCCTACAATTTGGTCAAACATGTATGTTATAGTGTTGAATATGTAATTTTTTATTTGTATGGTAGATGAGAATACAATTTGGTAAAGCCTCATGAATCATTCTTACATATTTGATAGATGAATACTAAATTGTTGTGATCTAGCTATAATGCCTAAAATAGACATACTATCAAAATTTGCACCTTTTTTGTCTATAATTTATAATTTTTTAAATAATTGTTTCAAAATTTATATGCTTTCAATTTAAATTTATATTTTTTTTATCTAAGTTATTTGTTAAAGTATAATTAGGAGAAACAACTGTTATAACAAATTGTAATTTTTTAAAAAAAAAAAAGCATTTTGGTGTTTATTTTTTAGAAAGTTTGGTTGCATTAAACTAATCAATTTGAAAAAAAAAAAGAAAGATATAATTTGGTTGTATGAGAAAGATAAAAATATATAAAATCAATCTTAATTTCTTGAAACTTGAAAGATAAATTGAAATTTTAAATTTTGTTAAGAAAATATGTATCGGTACAAGTATCCACTTTTAGAAGTTACTAGGACAAATATAGTGAAAAATCGCTTTTGAAAAGTGATTTTGATTGTATTCCTTTGCAATCAGTTTTACCTAACACAAAAAAAATGATTCTATAATCTCTTTTAAAATCAATCTCAAATGCAACTTTTTTTAACCTGTCGCTACGAGTTTACGACATGGAGTAGCCGACTTTGTTCTCAAGAGGAGCAAAATGGAGTCGCCACCAATCTTGATTTAAAATGGTGTGACTGGGAACCAAAAATGTGTTAAGATGATATGCGAATAAAAATTTGGGGTTCGGGGTTGTTTGTGTTTGAGGAAGGTATTAGCACCCCACAATACTCATTCAAGGAATGAATTTTACTTTTCTTTTGTTATTTCAAAGAAAATGGCTTTTGTTGAAAAAGAAGATTTTTTGTTTTGATTTTTAAATGTCTCATGCTTATTGATCACTATTCCTAAATTAAATAACGAGCAATAAGTATGAGTGGCATAAAGTCATTCAAAATTTATTTAAATTTAAGTTGGCATCACAAAATAAATTCATCAGCTCAAAATTATTGGAGAATCAACATCTTGATTTTTCAATTTCCATCATAAGAAAGTTTTTTTTTTTAACAAAATGTTTGGTTTATTAATTTAAAAACATGTGTGAGAAAATAATTCTTTTTAAGGAAATTCTTCATTTTTCCCCTATTTTTAAAAAAGTTGGAGTTTTTATGGAAAAACAACTTTTAAATTTGATATATTATTTTGAAAACAATTGAAAAGAAAATCAATGGAATGTTTTTTTAGAAAAATCTAAAATTTCCTTTCAAAAAATTATTTTATGGAAATGCTCTTTATGAAAATATTTTTTTTATTTATTTTCTATGAAAAAGATTTTTGTTTGTAAGAAGGAAGACTTCAAATTTAGAAAAATCAAAATTTTCTTTTAAAAAAATTTTCTTTTATGAAATATTTTTTATGCTTTTTTTGAAGAAAAAAAAATTGTTTGTAAGAAGAAAAACTTCCAATTTAAAAAAATCAAAGTTTTCCTAAAAAAAAAAACTTCATTTTATGAAAATACTCTTTATGAAAATATTTTTTGTACTCTTTATAAAAAAAAATTGTTTTAAAGAAGAAAACTTTAATTTTTGAAAAATCAAATATTTCCTCTTTTAAAAGAACTTCCCTTTTAAAAAAAAAAGTTTTTCATGAAAAGATTTTTTTTTTTTTTTTGTATTTTTTATGCAAAAAGAATTTTTCCTTTTAAAAAAAGAAGTCATGAAAAGAGAAATACTTGCACAATAGAAAAAACAAGTTTTATTGAACACAATTTTTATTTTTTTAAGAAAAAATATTAAAATCAAATATCGGCATCCTAAGATATTGATTTTTCACCTCAAGAATGTCAAATTATTGGCCTCTCGATGATTTAAGGTTCCAACATTAGAAAATTTCCTTATTTTGAATTAGAGGTCAAAAGAGAAAAATAATAAAACAGAACTATGGGCTAAACATAAATACTCATATATAACAAATAACATGATTGAAAAGAAACAAAAAATAAGAAAAAATATTTAACACATCAATTCAAAGAAACTACACTACTAAATTTCAAGCAATAATAATACAAGAATTTGCAACCTAAAAGAAAAACTTCATATGACAATTAACTCTAACTTCCTAGTTAAACTAACATGCAAACAAAATAAAAATTACATTCTTGCAAATGTTATGCAAATAAAAAAAAATTGAACTTATTTAACAACTCAAAAACATGCTAAAAAAATTCAAAACATGACATATACAAACAACAAATAAATAAAAAAAATATCTAAATATGCTTTTAATCATTAAAAAAAACTAGAATAAAACTGTTATGGGTGAGATTAGACCAACAAGAATGGCTGGCTAAAGGGCTGCAACGAAGGGCCAAACAAGGAAAGAATGCCAATACAAAGTCAAAACGGACCGAAACCGACAGAGGACTGACCCAAAATGAGAGGGAGAAGAAACGGGTTTGGGCTTCGGCCTAAGCACATGGTCGGCTCGGCCGAGGCCGACCAGTTTGGTAAGGCCAAATTTTGGGCCTTGGCTCAGTCCCTCATGGCCCGTGTGCCCTCGGTCCAGCCCAATTAGTGTTTTCCTTTCCCCATTCGAAGACGGAAACCCACGAAAAATCCTAAGAATGAAGCTATTTAAGCTCTCTCTTGACGGGAGAGCAAGGTAAGTTCATTCCAACCTACAACTCTCTCCTAGAACTACCAAATTATCTCTAAAAACTCCATTGACTTAAGCATCGGAGCCTGTGTGGCCTACACCACACAGGTGTCCAAGTTTTTCTTGTCTTGCAAGTCGCGTTCTTCCCCCAATATTACAAATTCACTGTCGTTGTCACGTGAAGGTCAGGTGAGATTTCTCCTATCCAAAATTTGGCAACAACAATGGGTGCCATCTGTGGGGAACGACAACGCTTGCTTGGAAAACCTTGTGCCTGAGTTAATCTTCCAAGAAAGATAAAGCAGAATGCTGGGAAACAAGAACTTGAATGAAGACAGAGACAATTCTGATCAAGATCGTCATCCACAACGCACGAGAGAAGTTTCTCCTCATCGGCCTCATACTGGCACAGACCAACCAGAGGAAGAGATGGTTGAGCTGAAGAAGAAGGTCGACAACATGGACAAGTACCTTTTGAAAATCTTGGAAAAACTCAAGAAACAGGATCCACAAAAGGAAGAAAAGCGCGATGAGGGACCACCTCTGGTACGAGATCCAAGAAAAGGAAAAGCAAAGGTGGTTGAGGGGATGGGAGAGTCGAAATCCCATACCCAAAAGCCAACCGAGAAGTTGATCCTTGGAGGAAATGACAAGCCACGTCATCCCTCGGTCAAAAGCAAGGCGAGCAAGACAAGTAAGTTAAAATCTGTTGTGAAAGTCATCTTCCAGGCTGATGGCTGAGGCTGACCAGGCAAAGTTGAAACGACGATCAACGAGAATACTGAAGCGACATCAGACTTACGCAGTTTGATCATTCTGAAATGAAAGTTGCAGGTCGAGGCCGAGGACGACCAGAAATAGGCCCAGGCCGAAGAGGTGACATTGAGGTATGATGCACGAAACCAAAGTCCTCCATGGAAAGCAAACATTCTGAAAATCCAAAAGGAGTTTGGAGACCTTCAAGGGAACATTCTGAGAACTCGTGAAATCGAGAGGTGGGATCTCGAAGCTCTCATCGAGCAAGTTGATCCCCCTTTCACTGATGAGATCATGAGATAGAAGGTTGCTAAGAAATTCAAAGTACCAACCATCACCCCATATGATGGCAATACTGATCCTGTTGAACACTTGGACATGTACCGAGCGTAGATGGAACTTCATGGAGTTTCAGAGGTAATTAAATGCAGGGTCTTCTCTTCTACCCTCACAAGACCAGCTAGAGAATGGTACAGAAAGTTGAAGAGAAAGTCCATTGGCTCTTTCAAAGAGTTAGCCAGAGCATTTGTATTGCAGTTTTTGGGAGGACGAGACCAACGTAAGCCCCAAATGCACTTGCTCACCATATAGCATGGGCCAAAGGAGAGCTTACGCGATTATATCTTGTGCTTCAACAAGGAAGCATTGCAAGTTGAAGGATTTACAGACACAACTGCCCTAATCGCCATTGTTGCAGGCTTTGTACTCAGTATGGAGAGAAAAATACACCTCATATTATTCATAAGAAAGACTAACATATATATAGGTACACAAGGAAACCCTAACTAAAGAATGTACAATTACTATAAAGGACATATATACATAATAATATATATATCATAACACTCTCCCTCAAGCTGGAGCAAATATGTCAAACATGTCCAGCTTGTTGCAGAGATAATTTATTCTTGCTCCATTTAAAGCTTTAGTAAAGATATCTCCCAGTTGTTCTCCAGTCTTTACATATCCCGTGGACACCAACCCTTGTTGAATTTTCTCACGAATGAAATGACAATCTACTTCAATGTGTTTAGTCCTCTCATGAAACACTGGATTAGATGCAATGTGAAGTGCATCTTGATTATCACACCACAATTTAGCTGGCATAGTAATATTGAAACCCATCTCAGTCAAAAATTGATGTATCCACACTATCTCACACACAGATTGTGCCATAGCTCTGTACTCTGACTCAACACTTGAACGTGAAACCACATTCTGCTTCTTACTCTTCCATGACACCAAATTGCCTCCTACAAAAACACAATATCCAGACGTTGATCTTCTATCTTCTTTAGATCCTGCCCAATCAGCATCTGAAAAACATTCAACTTTTGTATGACCATGATCTTTATATAAGATTCCACGTCCAGGTGCAGCTTTTAGGTACCATAAAATTTGTTCTACTGCAGCCCAATGATCCACGGTAGGTGAAGACATATATTGACTTACAACACTTACTGAATAAGCAATATCTGGTCGTGTTACTGTCATATAATTCAACTTCCCAACCAATCTTCTGTATCTCTCAGGATCTTTAAATGCTTTTCCTTCTTTGGTGAGTTGCAAATTAGGTATCATCGGAGTACTACATGGTTTAACTCCTAGTTTTCCTGTCTCAGATAACAAATCGAGTACATATTTCCGTTGCGACAAAAAGATACCTTTCTTTCTTCTCATCACTTCAATACCCAGAAAATACTTCAGTGTTCTTTCAATACCCAAAAAATACTTCAGTGTTCCCAGATCCTTAGTGTGGAATTGACCCTGAAGGAAAGTTTTCAAAGAAGATATACCTGATGTATCATTCCCAGTGATAACGATATCATCGACATACACAACCAGTAGAGTTATACCCTTCTCAGATCGTCGATAGAAAACAGAATGATCAGATGTACTTTTCTTCATTCCAAATTGCTCAAGTGCTTGACTAAACTTACCAAACCATGCTCGTGGGCTCTGTTTCAATCCATACAACGATTTTCGAAGACGACAAACTTTATCACTCTCCCCTTGAGCAACAAGCCCAGGTGGTTGCTCCATATATACTTCCTCTTGAAGATCACCATGGAGAAAAGCATTCTTAATGTCAAGTTGATGCAAATGCCAGCCTTCAGTAGTAGCCATGGAAATTAGTAAGCGAATAGAAGTGAATTTAGCAACCGGAGAAAATGTGTCAGAATAATCTATCCCATAAGTCTGAGCATAGCCTTTAGCAACAAGACGTGCTTTTAAACGAGCAACTGATCCGTCAGGGTTAACCTTAATTGTAAACACCTATTTACACCCAATGGCCTTCTTTCCAGCAGGACGAGATACTAAATCCCAAGTACCATTACCATCTAGAGCATTCATCTCTTCGATCATTGCATTACGCCAACCAGAATGAGATAAAACTTCAGAAACAGAGTTAGGGATAGAGGTAGAATCAAGTGATGTAAGAAAAGAATATGTTGGTTGTGACAACTGGTGATAAGAAACAAATGAGGCAATAGGATAAGTACAAGTGTGTTTACCTTTGAAGCTCATCACGTGTTCCTGGATCAGATGTCGAAGAATCTTCTGGTACAGGACATGTGTCTGAAGGTAATGGTGATGACCGTCTAAAGTAAACCTGAGTAATGGGTGGACGATGAGGAATAGATACTGAAGGAGATGGAGTAGGGAGGGAGGATGGAGAGATGATCTCATAGATAAGTAGGTCATCCTCCCCCTGACATGGATGGGTTAAAGGGCATATCTTTAAAAAACGTAACATCTGGAGAGACAAGATACTTGTTAAGACTAGGGCAATAACAACGATATCCCTTTTGAACTCGAGAATAACCGAGAAATATGCATTTTAAGGATTTAGGATCTAACTTTATACGATGAGGGCTGACATCCCGAGCAAAACAAGTGCAACCAAATATCTTTGGTGTAATAGGAAACAAGGCTTTTGTTGGACAAAGAACACGATAAGGGATTTCACCATTAACAACAGAGGAAGGCATTCTATTAACCAAAAAACAAGCTGTGGAAATTGCATCAGCCCAAAAATATTTCGAAACCTGCATTTGAAAGGATAATGCTCGAGCAATTTCAAGTAAATGCCGATTTTTTCGTTCAGCGACCCCATTTTGGGATGGAATATCAGCATAAGAAGATTCATGAATAATTCCATTTTTACACAAGTAAGATCCAAGCATATGAGAAAAATATTCACCAGCATTATCGGTTCG
The DNA here is from genome assembly GCA_033996785.1 of Trichosanthes truncata. Lineage (NCBI taxonomy): Eukaryota > Viridiplantae > Streptophyta > Magnoliopsida > Cucurbitales > Cucurbitaceae > Trichosanthes > Trichosanthes truncata. The sequence goes on along the minus strand of MU867259.1, from coordinate 41,274,716 downwards.
AAGAGTTTTAAGAGAGGCATTAAACTGATTTTGAATTTCAGCATGAAAAGTACAAAAGTGAGTAAGTAACTCATAACGATTTTTCATTAAATATAACCAAGTCAGACGAAAATAATCGTCAACAAAAGTAACAAAATATCGAAATCCAGTTTTGGACACTATAGGACAGGGACCCCAAACATCAGAATGAACTAATTCAAACGGAGCACTAGCTCGTTTATGGATCTAGGACTCGAACTAAGACGATGAAATTTGGCAAACTGACAAGACTCACAATTCAACGAAGACAAAGAGTGAAATTCTGGATGAATTTTCTTTAACACTGACAAAGACGGATGACCTAAACAACAATGGACTTCAAACGGAGATGCAACACCAGAACATGCCATAGCTTTTGGTATATGCTGATCAAAAGTGTAAAGGCCTTCAGACTCATATCCTTTACCAATAATCTTCTTCGTCATACGATCCTGAAACAAGCAATAGCCAGGAAAAAATGAGACAAAACAATTAAGGTCACGAATAAGTTTACTAACAGAAATCAAGTTGAACGAAAGTCGAGGCAAATGAAAAACATAAGACAAAGGGAGAGATGGGGTGAGATTAATGGTGCCTGATCCAAGAACAGAGGATGTGGATCCATCTGCCAAAGTGACAGTGGGAAAAGGTGCAGGTGACAAAGAGGTAGAAAATAAGCTAGAATTACCTGTCATATGAGTTGTGGCACCAGAGTCTATGACCCATTTAGTGGAGGATGTAAGGAGACAATGATTCTTATTACCTGATTCAGCAAGAGTTGCAATAGGATTCGAAGAAGAAGATGCTTGCAATGATTCCTGGTACAACTGGAATTTAGCAAACTCGTCTGCAGAAATAGTAACCGACCTCTCAGATGTATCATTGGTGGAGGCAAGCTGAGCAACTTGAGGCCATCGACCTTTATTCAACAATTTCCGACAGTCACGTTTCATGTGACCAGGCTTACGACAATAGTGACATATGATCGGTGCTTTTCGCTACAACACACAAGTGCACATGATCGAAGTAATAAAGAAACTTGAAGTATTCCAGAGTATCGTACCCAAGGGAACGGGGTTTAATAAAATGAATTTTAGTTGGCACAAAATCGTTGACAAATTGCAAGTTAAGGTAACCGAGGGTGAAAATGATTTGAGAGGTGTTTTGACTAAAATAAAATTATTTGAAAATTCAATGGAAATGAAAAAGGGATTCAAGTTGCTAATGCACCTTTGGAAAGAAAATGCAACAAGAAAGCAATTGCAATCATAGCTACATCAAGAACTAAGTAAACCAAATTCAACTCCTATTCGACCTTCTATGAAGTATCTTTAGGAGACTAAGTGATTAAACCTATATTTCTATGGCTAATCTAACTTAGATATTTTTGCGCACAATTCTAGTGGTTTTGGAATCTCGCCCTATGTCTAGGGTCGATGTTTCAGACTTATGTCTAAGCCTTTTCCTCCATTGCTTTTGCGACAACCGCTTCCCTTAACCCTTTCGGTATAGCTTGGTAAGCAACACTAGATGGCCAGCTAGGTTTACCCAACAATTAACTCACCAAAAGCAAACTTGAGTTCAAGAATTAGCTAGATTGTTTTTACTCTCGAGCTTTACATCTTTCCTCTAGGGCATTCACAAACTTGAATCCCAAAGGAAATTTAGCGCTCCATAATTAAATTAACAAAAACAGTAAGATTAAAAGTGATAAAATTCATTGTTACAACAAAGTAAACAATGCAATTAAATTGCAAATACAAAGCAAATTAGTAGCTTCAAGAAATAATTTCAAGAATTCAAGATACAAAACTTAACTCAAAGAAAATTGTATATATGTATGTGAACTTCAAATACAGTAGTTTTCCAAAAATTCAAATAGCAGAAAATAAATTACCAAAACTCAAGTTAACAAGCTGTATCAAAATTCAATAATAGAAACTAAGATTGCTGAAATAAAAAAGATAAACCAGTGGCTATTCTAACCCAAATACAGAAATTCAAAGTGCAGAAATTCAAAACTTCACCCATCTTAAAACCCATTCTCCGTAACTCAATCGAACAAAGAAATTGTCCATAACCATACCCAATTCTTAGGTAGATGGGATTGAGAGAAGGATTCTGGAAGTTTTAAGATGAAGAACACTAGAAAAATAAAATCCACAAATGAAAACAAAAATGCTACTGTTGGGGAAACAATACCCAAAAGTGAAACAAAAATTCCTCCCAAAAATCGTGCTCTCTTTGTTCGGCTTCTTTGTTCAATATTCATAGGGTTCTCATGCTAGGGTTTCCCTCTTGGTTGATGGACAATCATGGCTAATCATCTTACTGAATTCGTGGGTCAAATTTCCTTCAAAATCCCGAAATTCTCGTTTTTTACTTAAATTCCAGATCTGCCAGATTGCAATTGCATAGCAATTTCACTGCAGTTGCATTCCACGAAAATCCTGCATCAAAACATTAAGTGTGAATTTTTTTCTTCTTTTGTTTTCTTTTCTCAACTTACTTAATTTAAAGGTCTTCCATCAATCATGTGATTAAATTCAAGCATTTTTTTTTAATTTTTCATCAAATAATATGAATAAAAATCACAAATATAACTAAGTTTAAAGGCCAAATAATCCTCATGAATGAGAATTATCAACATATTATATCCTGTGAATCTTGTCGTCGATTATCAGAACCCGGTCTCTGAGTGTTGATGTTCATCCCTTTAGTGACCTTAGAATCATTCCGACTAAAGAGAGCACTGTTAGACTGAGGAACAGATGGACCAGATGAAAGATTTTCTGTACGGAGGACTCTACTAAAGGCTTCGTCTAGAGAAGGGATCTCGGATCCAGATAGAATTTGTGATTTAGCCATCTCAAATTCTGGCGAAAGTCCATTCAGAAAGCTCATGACACCCATCTTCTCTCGCTAAGCTTGTTGAACCTTTATATCCGTACTAAATGGAAGTAATGTATTAAGTTCTGCACACGCTTTCTTAACTTGCATAAAATAGTTCGTAACAGACTGTTCTTTCTGTTCTGCATGAAAGAAGGCTGTGCAAACTTCGTACATTCTATTAACTTGCTCTTTTCCTGAGTATAAGAACTCTAAAAACTGGAGCTGCTCCTTCACAGAATCACAATGATTCACCAAGCCAACAACCTCAGTCTCGATAGAATTCTTGATTTGAATATACAATCTAGCGTCATCACGAAGCCAAGCCTTCCTTGTGTCATCCTCTGGTGCATCCTGATCAATATGATCATCCATCTCTGCACTTCGCAGATAAAATCGAATTGTTCGACTCCAATCATAGTAATTAGAGCCATTTAACTTATGTTCCGTGATTTTTGATGAAAGAGGAACCATATTAGAGACCACCATAGGTTTCATCTCAGCCATTAGTCACAAAATAGAGTCAGCCAATAAACCCAAAGCAAAAAACAGATATGGACAGCAAGAAGCACAACTAACCCACGGAAATCATGCAACCCGAGACAAAAATAATCTATATCGTCGAAACAAAGTGGACAGATCGACCAGAAATGACATCCCGAGAAAAACCCAGTCGACGAAAAGCGAAACGGAGGCATCACGCTCCTTCACGCTCTGGAGCATGGCGGCGGACACAGCAACTTCCGGCGGCTCGTGTGACTCAAGCGCGGATGTTTCCTACAAACGGCGACGACGATTCAACTCTCCTGATGGCGGCGCTCCTTCTAAGGTAGGTGGTGTCGATAAACGGCCACTCTAACGTGATTACCCAAACTTCAAACCCTAACCTCACTTGGAAGAGAGAAAACCCTAATCGCCAATAAAAAATTCTAAAACCCTAGAAGTGGCTCTGATACCATGTACTCAGTATGGAGAGAAAAATACACCTCATATTATTCATAAGAAAGACTAGTATATATATAGGTACACAAGGAAACCCTAACTAAAGAATGTACAATTACTATAAAGGACATATATACATAATAATATATATATCATAACAACAAGATAAATGTTTGCTTAAATCGATTGGCAAGAAAGAACCGACCTTCTATGTTGCGTTCATAACTAGGGATCAAAAGTATATGAGTGCTGAGGAGCTGATACGATCGAAAGAAGCTACATTTGATTGTGAAAGAAGCAACAGACGCGCAAAGCAAGATAGAGCTCGGGACAACAATTTTTCCAGTTCGAACAGAATGAGGGTCGAGGAAAGAGGCCAAGGCCGACCAGACCCTAAGGTCGTCCCCAGTCAACGGTTCAAGAGGTATACTTCCACAATTCTCCCTCCCGAACAGATCTTGATGGAAATTCGCCACTTAAATTTGGTGAAATTTCCAGACAATATGCGAACTCTAGTTAAAAAAAAGACAAAGACAAATATTGTTTCTTTCACCGAGATCATGGTCATGCAACTCACGATTGCTATCAGCTATGAGACGAAATTCGAAACCCTGATTAGAGAAGGGTATCTGAAAGAATACATTAGGGACGAGCAGAGGTCGACTAGAGATGGCCGAGGCCGAGAAATGGTCGAGGCCGACCAGATGATGGCCGAGGCCGACCTGATGAAGAACCCCCATGTGAGATCAGAACCATACTTAGGGGACCAGGATGAGGAGAATCCAGCGAAAAAGGAAGGCAATTGCTCGTGAGGCCAGACACAACCCAAATTATCCAGGTATGCATTCAGTCTATGTTGAAACTGTGAACCAAACCCTAGAGTTCACTAAGGCTGAAGCTAGAGTCATCCATCAGCCACATAATGATGCTTTGGTTGTTACTCTAACTATATAGCCAATGTGAAGGTTCACAGAATCCTCATATATGGGGGAAGTTTAGATGATGTTCTCTCTCTTACTACCTTAAAAGCAATGAGGTTAGAGAGAGGGTTACTGAAGGAAAATCTGACTCCCTTGGTTGGATTTGGGGGAGAAAGAGTAACTCCTAAAGGCAGCATCGAGCTTCGAGTCACCTTTGGGGATGGATTGAATACAACTACTACGATGATTAACTTCTTGATAGTGGAGTGCACGTCAGCTTACAATGCCATATTAGGAAGGCCAACGCTCCATCAACTGAAGGCTATAGCTTCCACCTATCATCAGCTACTAATGTTCCCTACTTTGAATGGAGTCGGAGTAGTAAAATGGGAGCAGAAAGCTTCAAGGGAGTGTTACTTCAATGCACGCATACCTCGGCAAGGTCGAGGCCGAGACCGACCACACCCCTATGGACTACTAGGGGGCTATTCTTTTATTACTTCTTATCTAGTTAGGATTGCTTTTGTCAACTTCAGAAAATTCATGTAAAGATTCAAATTTTATTAGCAATAGCATTCTCGTTTTCAAGCTACAAATTGTGTCACTCAAACATGATTTTCAACCAAGAAACTCCTACTTGAGTAGTGGGCAACTAAGGGGATATGCTTCCCTATTAAACAAAAAGCAAAGAAGCTACTAAAGAGATATGCCTCTCTAATTGAACCAAAAAGCAAAAAGCTACACAGAACAAGCCAAAAAAGCCAGAAATCCCAAATAGGCCGAGGCCGACCACATTGCAAGTAAGTGATTTATTTTGGTTTTGTGGTTTGAGTGCATGAATGAGGGACCCCTTTATCGATTCATCTTGTTTAGTAAGACCTAAGTAATTCTATTTGTCAGAGTTCATCTTTTGAAGTAAAATTCATTAAAGAGAAACAAGGACGATAAATAGAAGTTAAACTTTCATTGAATAGCAAAGTAAAGTCTTATGTTGAGATTGAAAAGATAAAAGGGTCAAACAAAATGCAAAACAGAAAATAGACTAGCCCTCATTTTATATCACCTCTTCCACTCCCATTGGAATCATTTGACTCTGGAAAAGCATATGGATCTTTCTTAAAGGAAATCGACCATGTAAGCATATCTAAAAAATGAAGTAACAAAATCGTGAGTTATAGAAAACACACGAGACAAAAGCTAAAACAGAGAAACTGAGGTTCGATCGGGTTGGCCGAGGGCGACCCCCTTGGTCCAGTCCAAATGCTTCCCAGCACAATGATTACAAGGAAGAATTTGAGGTTAAATTCAACCTTCCAAAAGAAGGGGTGGAATAAAACACATTCAAATTAAATTCTATTGACTAACGAGGGAAAGACCAGGACAAGCTGACTCCTAGAAAAAATGAAGAAGATGATGGTAAGGCCCAGGAAAACTTGTACGGAGTAGAACGTATTGGCGTGCAAGGAGCTACAAGCACACGCCTAGCAGAAGTGCCAAGGAGGCCTCGGGAAAGGTCGACCAGTCCTGCCATAGATTCTCATTCCATTGCTTATTTCATCTTCCCCTCTCACGGTATCAACATAAAATGAAGCTACGTTTGTTCAAAAAATGCTTATGAAAAGCGAGAAGCTACAAGGCTACTGAATAGCCAAGGATTCCCTCCAGCATGAGGTCATGAAGCTACATGGCTACTAAATGGTCAAAATTCTCTCCTACAGGAGGTCGGGAAGTCCATAATAGTCCCTACGGGGTTTGATGGCAATCCCACTTAAATTTGAGGACGCCTTCGAATTTATATATTCTCTCCAAGAAAGTGGCACAGATTGCAAATTCAGAGGAGAGTCTTAGCCCCGAAGAAAGATCGAAGTGTTCCCTACGGGGTTGGACGACAATCTTGAGGAGAATTAAGGAGAACATTGGAGCCCTAAATTTTCTCCAGGATGTGGACGAACACACATCTAGAGGAGAATCTTACCCATCAGGAAGAGACCGACCTACAGGATTAGACGGCAATCCTAGGGATGATCTGAGACGCAAAATAAGCGTCACGAAATCCTAAAATTCCTATAGGAAAATGGAGAAACCAAAGTGCAAGATAAGTGTCATGGAACCCTAAAATTCCTACTGGAAATGGAGAAACCGACACTCTAAGAGACTGAATATCCTCACAAGGATTTACAGTAATAACTAGAGATAATTTGAGGTAGACCTCGAAATGTCAACAATGACTCCAAAACTTAATAGGTTACTCCCAAGTCAGGCTCCATGCAATTACTTCACACGTTCCTAATCTCGAAACCTAATTAGGAAATAGGGCTAATGTTATGGGTGAAAATTGGAGCAACAAGAATAAGCTGGCTAAAGAGCTGCAACAAAGGGCCAAACAAAGAAAGAAGGCCAATACGAAGTTAAAACGGACCGAAACCGACAGAGGACTAGCCCAAAATGAGAGGGAGAAGAAACGGGCTTGGGCTTCTACCCAAGCCCGTGGTCGGCTTGGCCGAGGCAGACCAGTTTGGTAAGGCCCAATTTTGGGCCTTGCCTCGGTACCTCATGGCTCGTGTGCCCTCGGTCCAGCCCAATTCGATCTTTACTTCCCCATTCAAAGACGGAAACCCACTAAAAACCCTAAGAAGGAAGATATTTAAGCTCTCTCTTGAGTGGAGAGCAAGGTAAGTTCATTCCAGCCTACAACTCTCTCCTAGAACTACCAAATTCTCTCTAAAAACTCCATCTGACTTAAGCATCAGAGCCTGTGTGCCCTACACCACATAAGTGTCCAGGTTTTTCTTGTCTTGCAGGCCGCGTTCTTCTCCCAAGAATACAAATTCACCGTCGTTGTCAAGTGGAGGTCAGGTGAGATTTCTCCTGTCCAAAATTTGGCGACAATAAAAACAAATTTATTTTTTATATGTTTATTTTAAGGAAACATACTAAAGAGAGAACTTTAGTAAAAAGAAAAAAAAACTACCAATTTCTTTTGTTAATTTTTTTTAAAAAAAAAATACATACCTTGTGTGGGAGAATAATGTAACTAAAGAAATCACCGAAAGCTATCGTTATGCCGCCAATTGTTGAAAAGATGCGCACAAAGGTTACTAAAAAAATGATGGTATGGAAAATTGTTAGGGAATGGAGATTGGAGAGTGATCTTGTAGGTGGTGGAGAGTAAGAGATATGAGGGGTGGTTTGGTTCTTAGGTGGAGGGAGAGTGGAGAAGATTTTTTGTGGGGAGTAATGCAGAGGTTGGAGAGAGAGAACAAGTCTTCTTTTTTTTTTTTTTTTTTGTGAAAAAATCGTGAATCCTAAGGGGAGGGAGAGAGGCAGTTGTTATGGGAGAGAGAGATTTGGAAGATAAAAGAATCATGTCTAGAGAAAAATAGCCCCCTTTTTTTGTTATGAAAGCCATGTCCAACAAGGGGGGAATAGGTTTCCCTTTTTATAGTAACAACTCCAATTTCAATTTAGGAAAAAAATAAAAATAAATATAAAAAGGAATACAATAAAACAAAATAGAAACAAATAAATGATTGAGTTAAGCTTTTCCAAAAACTTTAAGATTTTATTTGTCCATTAATGAAATCTCATTTCCAAATAAAAGAATATATTTGGCTTAGTTAAAAATACTAAATTTCTAAATATTTGATTTTGCCAATTAATTAGTCAACAAGATATTTGCCCTAATTCATTTTACCAAATTTTCACATATTTGATTTGGCTAATTTATTTTTACCAAGATATACTCCTTTTCTTTTATTTTCTTTTTTACAAAAATGCCAAATAAGAAGAAATAAAATATCAGACAAATTTAAGGGTCTATATAAACAAAAATAATTCAGTACACCCAAATATATAATTTAATAAGGTAAATTATAAAAAAAATTAAATACCCCTGAATTATGGGTCTCGTTTAAAAAATACCCTTCAACTTTAAAATGTTTTAAAAATACTATTGACCTTTCAAAAACGTTAAAAAATACCTCACTGTTAGTATACCAAATGGAAAGTTGACGTAGATCGTTAAATGTTAACACCAACTTATATGACATGGAAAAAATAAAAACGTGGATGTTGAGGTATAAAAAAAATTGGAACTTTGTTTGTCGATTTAAAAAAGGGAATAGAGGAAAAATAGGGCAAAATCAATCAAAATGGGGCAAAATCGACAGTGGAGAATAATATTAGGGCCTTCACCCTTCAACGATGTTTTCTCCATCGACGTCTTCTTCAACAGAAATCGTGAAGAGTCTAAACCATCTTTTTCTTCGATTTTACCAAACGATTTTAACCCTAAGTTGCTAAACGACGTTGAACATGTGGTGAGTGAAAGACTTTGTTGATAAACGTGTGGTAAGTGAAGTGAAGACGTCGTGTTGCTGAAATAGTGAACAATTTTACCCAAAGATTTTTTTCTAATGTGAAATTATGAATATTAATGAACCAAACCTAACTTGCTAAACGATTCAAATGATGTTTTTGATATACCAAGTCGACCTAACTTACCAAACGATTCAAATGTTGCGCTTTGTGAGATTTTTTTAAACAACAACTTTTTAGCATAAGTCTTTTTGAAACAAGTCCAAAACCCTAAGCCATACAACCATGTTGTAAGTAATTTTTTTTTTTTTTTTGAATTATCAAAGATCCACGTCAACTTCCCATTTGCTCTGCTAACGATGGGGTATTTTTTAACGTTTTTGAAAGGTTAGAGATGTTTTTTAAGCTGTTTAAAAGTTTAGTGGTACTTTTGAAAGTAGACTCATAAATCATAATTTAGTGCGTATGTTTTGTAACTCTCCTTGGGTGGTCGGTGGTGACCTTAATGAAATATTGTGGGATTCATAAAAATGTGGTGGGGGAGTTAGAGACATGAATAATCTAATTGCAAACTTCAGGAGTGCTTTGGATGACTGTAGCCTACGGGACTTGGGATATTCAGGTGGAACGTTTACGTGGTGTAATAAGAGAGATCCAGATTGTTGGGTTTTTCGAAGGCCCATAATTAAAAGCCCATGTGGGCCTAGGTTTCTTGTTTTGAAAAGAAAATTACAGTCGTCGGTTTTTTATATACATACGTGCGCAAGAGAGACAAAACGATAGAGGAGAGAGAGAAAGAATAGAAAAGAAACATCTTTCGTACATAATCATTTTTCAGCCTTTTGGAGGTGTATTCGTAGTCTGATCGAGCTGAAATTTTGACAGTGTGTTCCTGACATGAGGGTCTTCAATCTAAACGGTGGAGATTTCTTTTGGAACTTCCTACAGTTAGTTTGCAGTGGATAGTTGGGTTCCACTTTCGGTGAGATCTTTCTTATTTGTTCTCTTGGAATATTGTCGTTTGTTGCCAAGATTTATTATCTTGAGATATCTATGGTTGTATGCCTCTAGTTGGTACTAGAGAGAACTCGTTGTAACCCATTATTGATTATAGTGGAGATTTTGACTTCGATCCTTACTTTTTTACTCCTCACCTTGGGGAGGTTTTTCCACGTTAAAAATTGCTTGTGTCCTGTGCTTGATTATTATTATTATCATTGTTATTTCTACTTGCCTAATTTCCTATTCGATTCACACAAGAGGGGATAATTGATCTCTAAAATATAGTGTTTATCCCAATAAAGTGGCATCAGAGCCAAGTTGTGATTAGTTAAGTACCTTGTGTTTAACATGGAAACTAGTACAGGTAAGATGGTTACTCTGAATGGCTCAAATTATCAAGTTTGGAAAAGAAAGATGGAAGATATTTTATATGTGAAGGATTTGTATCTTCCTGTTTTTTCACTTGAGAAGCCTGAAGATAAAATTGATGTACAATGAGAAATATGTCATATGAAAGTATGTGGCATTATTAGACTTTGGGTTGAAAAAAATATTCTGAATCATATTGGTGAAGAAAATCATGCACGAACTCTGTGGAACAAGCTTGAGTCATTATAGGCCCCAAAAACTGGTAATAGTAAGTTGTTTTTTATCAAGCAAATGATCGTTGTAAAGTACCAAGATGGAACATCTAAGTCAGATCACTTAAATACATTCCAAGGTATCATTAATCAGCTAGCTAGAATGAATATCAAGTTTGCTGAAGAGATACATGGATCATGGCTTCTTGGTTCATTGCCAGACTCGTGGGAGACATTAAGAACTTCCTTATCGAACTCAGCCCCAAATGGAGTACTAAGTATGGACTTAGTAAAAAGCAGTGTTTTGAACAAAGAGATGAGAATAAAGTCTCAAGGCTCTTCTCCACAATCAGAGGTTCTTGTTACTGAAAGAAGAGGAGGGAAGAGCAAGGGTCCAAAGGGTAGAGACAGAATCAAAAGAAAAAGTGGTCGGTTTGCAAATGTTGAGTATTTTCATTGTGGTATGAAAGGGCATATAAAGAAATATTGTCGACAGCTGAAGTGGGAAAATAAAAATGATAAAGGTAAGGAAAAGAAGAATGAAGATGATAATGACGCAGACAGAGTTGCTGCAGCCACCGAAGAGTTCCTTATTTTACTTGACGATGATGTTATATATCTTGCAACACAACATAACAGTTGAGTGATTGATAGTGCCGCCTCAATTCATGCTACATCAAGGAGGGATTTCTTTGCATCTTACACATCTGGTGATTTTGGCAGTATTATGATGGGTAATGATGGATCAGCAAAAGCAGTTGGCATTGGAGATGTGCACTTGGGACCAAGAATGGTTCTATGCTGATTTTGAAAAATGTGAAACACATCCGTGATATTCGCATGAATTTAATCTCCACAGGTAAGCTTGATGAGGAAGGTTTCTGCAATACCTTCTATAATGGAAAATGGAAGCTTACTGAAGGCTCTATGGCGGTAGCTAAGGAAGAGTTCATAACTGTATTTGATGCAGGCCAAGATTACTCATTGCGATATAAATACAATGGACAATGAAGAGAGTGTTGAGCTTTGGCATAAGAGACTCAGTCACATTAGTGATAAGGGTTTGATGATTCTAGCCAAGAAAAATCATCTTCCTAGTATAAAAATGCACCTCTGAAAAAATGTGATCATTGTTTGGCAGGAGAGTAAACAAATGTTTCTTTTAAGGCATTTCAGCATTCTAGGAAGCCAAATATACTTGACTTAGTATATTCTGATGTGTGTGGTCCTATGAAAACAAAAACACTTGGAGGTGCATGTGACGTTTATAGATGATCATTCGAGGAAAACATGGGTTTATACCTTGAAGACTAAAGATCAAGTGTCGCAAGTGTTTAAACAGTTTCATGCTCTTGTTGAAAGAGAAACTGGTGAAAAGTTGAAGTGTATTAGGACCGATAATGGGGGTGAGTATTGTGGACATTTTGATGAGTATTGTAGGAATCATGGTATTCGGCATCAAAAGACACCTTCTAAGACTCCTCAGTTAAATGGGCTAGTTGAGAGAATGATCAGAACACTAGTTGAGAGAGTGAGATGTTTGCTTTCATAGTCACAGTTACCCAAATCGTTCTGGGGTGAAGCGTTAAGTACAGTGTACATGTTTTAAATCTCACACCATGTGTTCCGTTGGGATTTGAAGTTTCGAACAGGATTTGGTCAAAGAAGGATATATATTACAATCACCTACGTGTCTTTGTTTGTAAGGCTTTTGTTCATGTTCCTAATGATGAGAGATCAAAGCTTGATGCAAAGACAAGACCATGTGTATTCCTTAGCTATGGTCAAGATGAGTTTGGTTTCAGGTTGTATGATCCAATGCATAAGATGCTCATTAGAAGTCGAAATGTTGTGTTTATAGAAGACCAAACCATACAACACATTGAGAAGACAGATAAAACAGAGTCTGAACATAGTGATGATTTGATTGACTTAGACTCAGTTCAACCTTCTACAAAGACTGAGAATGAGATTCAGAATGATCAGTTTGATGGTACAGAAGAGGTAGAGGGTTCTGAACAGGTTGAGGTAGATGATAATGTTCATGAACAGTTGTCAAAGATAGAAGTTCCTACAGATGTTTCACTCAGGAGATCTATCAGAGATTGACGTCTGTCAACAAGATATTCTACTAATGAATATTTGTTATTGCTTGACGGGGGAAAGCCTGAGAATTATTAAGAAGCCATAGAAGATGAACACAAAAGTGAGTGGATTGATGCGATGAAAGATAAGATGAAGTCTTTACATGAAAACCATACTTTTGAGCTTGTCAAATTGCCTAAAAGGAAAATTGCACTGAAAAATAAGTGGGTTTATCGAGTGAAACAAGAAGAACACACCTCAAGACCATGTTACAAAGTAAGACTAGTAGTCCAAGGATTTAGTCAGAAGAAAAGTGTTGATTTTGATGAAGTTTTTGCTCCTGTTGTTATGATGTCTTCTATACGTGTAGTTTTGGGTTTGGTAGCTAGCCTTGACTTAGAAGTTGAGCAGATGGGTGTTAAAACTGCATTTCTTCATGGAGACTTAGACAAAGAAATTTATATGAAACAACCAGAGGGTTTTGAGGAGAAAGACAAAGAGGATGTTGTGTGTAAGCTGAGGAAAAGTCTTTATGAGTTAAAAGAGGCACCAAGGCAGTTGTACAAGAAGTTTGAGTCAGTTATAGGGGAGCAAGGCTACAAGAAGACAACGTCGAATCATTGCGTTTTTGTGCAAAATATCTCTAACGATGATTTTATTATATTATTGCTTTATGTTGATGACATTTTGATTGTTGGCAGGAATGTTTCGAGAATTGAGATGTTAAAGAAACAGTTGAGCAAATCCTTTGCCATGAAGGATTTGGGGCTAGCAAAGAAGATTCTTGGGATTCGAATCATACAAGATAAAACATCCAAGAAACTGTATATGTCACAAGAGCAATACTTGAAGAATGTGCTTGAAAGATTCGACATGAGTAAAGCTAAAGCAGTTAGTTCTCCTTTATCTAGTCACTTCAAACTGAGTAGCAAATAGAGCCCTTCTACAGATAAAGAGAAGAAAGACATGGGAAGAGTCCCATATGCTTCAGTAGTTGGGAGCTTGATGTATGCCATGGTATGTATTAGACCAGATATTGCCCATGTTGTTGGTGGTGTTAGTCGTTTTATGTTCAATCCAGAAAAACAACATTGGGAAGCAGTCAAGTACATCATGAGATATTTGTGAGGTACTTCTAGTTTGAAGCTCAGTTTTGGGGGTGGAAAGCCAGTGCTTGTCGTTTACACAGATTTAGATATGGCAGGAGATTTAGATAATCGAAAGTCCACTTCCGGCTACTTGACGACGTTTGCAGGTGAGGCAGTGTCTTGGCAGTCAAGACTACAGAAGTGCGTTGCACTTTCTACGACTAAAGCAGAATATATTGCAGCAGCAAAAGCATGCTAAGAGATATTGTGGACGAAGCGGTTTATACAAGAGCTTGGCTTCAAGCAACAACTGTATGTGATATTCGACGATAACTAGAGTGTTATTCATCTTGGTAAGAAGTCTATGTTTCATTCCAGAACTAAACATATAAATGTGAAGTATCACTGGATGAGAGATGTATTGAACGATGGTCTGTTTGATCTTGAGAAGATACATACTAATCATAATGGATCTGATATGTTGACTAAGAATCTACCAAGTGAAATGTTTCAGTTTTGTCGTTTCGCTGCTGGAATGACAAGTTCCTCCACATAGTGAAAATGGGGAGATTTGTTGGGTTTTTTACTTTGTGGAAGGTCCACAATTAAAGGCTCATGTGGGCTTAGGTTTCTTGTTTTTAAAAGAAAATTGCAGCTGCCGGTTTTTTATATACATACGTGCGCGAGAGAGACAAAACGACATAGTAGAGAGAGAAAGAAAATAGAAAAGAAACGTCTTACGTACATAATTGTTTTTCAGCCTTTTGGAGGTCGATTCGTGGTCTGATCGAGCTAAAATTTTGACAGCATGTTCCTGACACGAGGGACTTCAATCTGAAGGGTGGATATTTCTTTTGGAGATACCTACAGTTAGTTTGCAATGGGTAGTTGGGTTTCACTTTGGGTGAGATCTTTCTTATTTGTTATCTTGGAATATTGTCGTTTGTTGTCGAGATTTATTATCTTGAGATATCTATGGTTGTATGACTCTAGTTGATACTAGGGAAAACTCGTTGTAATTCATTATTGTTTATAGAGGAGATTTTGACTTCGGTCCGTGGTTTTTTACTCCTCACCTTGTGTAACTCTGTTTAGCGATACATTGGGGACAATGTACCAATTAAGGTTGGGGGTGGAGAACGTTAGATTTGCATGTTTAGGGTTATTCATGAGCATATTGAGTAGTGAGCCTTAATTTTAGAATTTTTTGAGCTAAATATGCATGATGACTTAGTTGCATATTAGGTGATTATGACAATCTAGGATGTGTTTTAGGTAATCCCATTTGAAATGTCTGAAGCTTGAAGATGCATGCTTGATTTAAGCCTATTTTAAAATTTTTCTTCTGATTCTCTTATACTTTTTGAGCACTTAGCCCTCTTGTCCATGGTTTTGAAGGCTTAAGATTGGGTTATTTGATCTAGATTCTTGTTGTCACCTCGAAAGATTTTAGGAACTAGTTTAAGAGTCTACTTGCATGATGTTGAATAACGTGAAAATTAGGAGTAATTGCATGTTTTATTTGCCTTCATTACTGTGATAAAACGAAAACTCGAGTAAAGAAAAAACAATGATTGCATGTTTTTAAAAGTCTAAGGGCAAAAAGAGCTACCTCTACTGTGATCAGTCAGGCCATCCATTGAGCAAGTGCTCTGGATAAGGGTCCCTACAGTGGATGTGTGGAAGCTAGTGCTCATCAAAATAAGCAAAAAACTAAGTTTGGGGGTAGGCCTACCCCAGGGCACCTTAGTTTCGTGTTATCCTTTTGAGTGTAGGGAAGCTTGAGAATTGGTCTTAAAGTCAGAAGTAGGGGGAAAACGAGTTGAGGATCGAATAAAACCTTCTCGGGCTTATAAAAACTTAGATAAGGGAGAGCTATACACACGCACACATAAGGGATGAAGGGATTAGCTTCAAAATTCTCATTGATTGAATGTGTTTGATTGTTTTCTTCCATTGAAAATGTTTTGTTGCCTAAAGCATTGAGATTAGAGCCATTGATATGTAACTGATTAGTCATAGGATTGTTTAGTTCTACCTTGCTCGAGGACTAGCAAGATTTAGGTTGGGGGTTGTGATAGGACCTATAAAGTCCTATTTAATTACACTTATTTCTTGTTAATTAGAAGGATTTTATGTGTTTTATTATTATTTTTTAGGGATTTGAGCAATTCACGTGTTTTGAAGAGTTTGCACCATTTCGGAATTAATTCGGACCAAATTGGAGGTGATTCGAGCAACTGTATAAGACTCATTGACCAATCATATCATGATATTTCGAGATGAAAATATATTCAAATTTGGTATCAAATCGAAGCTTATTGAATTATCTTTCCAACGGTATAAGACTCATTGCATTCCAATAAGTATTATAAAAATTATGACATTTTGAGTGATTACTGCTCTTGCTGGAAAACTGCCCGAGAATATTTTGTGCCAACTTCCGTTCCCATTATCTTGCTTCTCACGTTTGGGAATATAGCCAAATTAGATATCATTTTAAAGATCTCGGAATGATCTTTCTAACCATATAAAGATCACGTTGATCCACGATTTGGAGAAGAAGTTATGGGCAAAATAATGAAGACTGCGCAATCCAGAAACTTTCCTTATTTGCAACATTCTATGTTTGTTTTAAGAATTTAGGGAAGGATTTTCAAGTTTTAGATGTATTTTCTAGAATTTTACAAGAGAAAACGTTATTTAATTTAACTTATTTTATTTTAAATATTATTCCCTAATTGTTTTGGGAAAATATCTTTCTAGAATTTAGGGTTTCTTACTTATGTAAGTTGTCTACTTCAAGGCTATTTAAGCCTTCTTATGGACAGCAAAGGGGGATCTTTTTTTTGGCCTCTTGGCCTAGACGTTTTTAGAGAGTTTTTAGACTCATTTTCTCTTTTCTCCTTAGACAATAATGATATCAAATTTTATCACGATGCTCGGCTAAACTTCGCGTTCCCAATTCAGAGGCCGGTTGTAATCAATTGCAATATTGTGAGGTTTGAACCTTAATGTAGTTTTCTTTCAATTGCAAGTATTCTTTGATTCCCACGTTAATTTTATAAGCATGTATTTGGATTGA
Organism: Trichosanthes truncata; assembly: GCA_033996785.1. Classification (NCBI taxonomy): domain Eukaryota; kingdom Viridiplantae; phylum Streptophyta; class Magnoliopsida; order Cucurbitales; family Cucurbitaceae; genus Trichosanthes; species Trichosanthes truncata. The sequence continues at coordinate 41,257,789 of MU867259.1, read as the reverse complement.
ATTGACGCCTTAATCACTTTACATGTTTGATTGCAGTCATGATCATGATCCGTAATTGTCATGTTGAATGAACCGGTAGCATTAGGATTATTACATATGTATGTTTTGTGGGTTTCCATATTACATGGCTTGCATGTTTAATTCTAGGAATTAAAGGAGCATCTTAATTAGATTAAAGTTATTTCATCTAATTAGTTGTCTTGGTCCTTCCAAAGCACGTAATGCCTTTATCTAAATAATTTGGAGCGGTTTCGTCAAAAATTGTTTAGGTAATTAGCGTTAACTTGACGTTTGTTAGAGTTAATGACCTTAGGGAAGTTTCTACTTTTTGGGGTTTTCTAATAAGTTGACCAAGTGCTTGCATTGTTAAGTTTAAATATTTTGAGTGTCTATGATCAATTTTTGCAATTGAGTAGAACCGCACCTTTGGATTGGAATTTGGTAAGATTTGATTTATCTTTCTTTTATTTGCTTATGTTTTATTTTATTAATAAAAAAAACACAAACCCCCCCCCCCCCCCCCCTTTTATTTGTTTTCTCATTGGCAAATTTAATTTGAGAAATTAATATTAGGTTCCCTGAGATCGACCTGGTCCACTCAATGCTACAAGTAGCTTAGGATCGGTTTATAAATTTTAATTTGACGAGCCCTCGACAAGCTCGCATCAGGGAGGTTTTTCCACTTTAAAAATTGCTTGTGTCCTATGCTTGATTATTATTATTATCATTGTTGTTTCTACTTGACTAATTTCCTATTAGGTTCACACAATAGGGGATAATTGATCTCTAAAATATAATGTTTATCCTAATACAGATGTACAGGTTAGTCTAAGACTCGATTGATTTTTAGCTAACCAGAATTTTTGTGAGCTCTTTCAGGACTGTCATGTAAATAGTTTATGTTGGGAAAAATCTGATCATCGCCCAATAGAGCTTTGCCTTCTTAAGAATGTGTTCAGGCTATGGCAAAGGAGGAAGCAGTTTAGATTTCATTTTGAAGAATCATGGATGTTGCACCCTGAATGAAAGGAGATTATTCGTGTAATTTTTAGTGTGATTCTGTTGATGAGTTTGGTAAGTCTCTGAATGAAACTCCGTACAATTGTGCTTCTACTTTAAACAGATGGGGAAGAAGAATAAACTTTAGGTTGAAAGGGGAAATTACTAGAGTAATGGCTAAGCTTAATGAAGCATATGCTCAGACCCCACCTCTTAATTTTAATCTAATTACTATGTTGGAGAAAAAATTGAGTTCGCTGGTACAGGAAGAAGAGATCTATTGAAAACAAAGATCAAGGGAAAATTGGCTAAAATGCGGTGACAGAAACACGAAATGGTTTCATCAAATAGCGACAAGACTAAAGAAGAAAAATGAGATGAAAGGGATCTTTGATGGTAATGGGGTGTGGCAGGAAGACCCTTCTTTGGTTTCAAATATATTCTTGAATTATCTCACGGATATTTTCTCTTCTTCTATGCCCTCGTTGGTAGCTATTGATCGAATGACAAATGTGATGCAAAGGAAGGTTTCAGATGAAATGAATGGGTTAGTGCATGTTTATATGAAAGAAGAAGTGGAAAAGGCAATCAAGGACTAATCCTTCCAATGCTTCAGGTCCTGATGGGTTTCCTGCATTCTTTTATCATAAGTATTGGGATATTGTAGGCCCAAAAGTAGTGGAATGTTGTTTAAACATTCTTAACAGGAAAAGGTTGAGAGATTGGAATAAGACTAATATTGTGCTTATTACTAAAATAAAGTGGTAGCGGATTTCAGACCAATAAGTCTTTGCAATGTGTCCTATAAATAATCACGAGGTGGTTGCAAATCGTCTGAAGGGTATTCTTGTTGAGATTATATAAGAGGCTCAATCAGATTTTATTCCAAGATGGATTATTACGGACAATTTAATTATTGGCCACAAATGTCTCCACTTCCTGAAAAGACTAAAAATAGGCAAATTGGGTAGCGCATCTTTATAACTAGACATGAGCAATGCATATGATAGGGTAGAATAGATCTTTTTGGAAAAGGTGATGCTAAAGTTGGGGTACCATGAGAGCCTTGTTGGCTTTATAATGGAATCGACAGTGTCTAGTTCATATTGATTAATGGTCAACATATTGATTATTTTACCCCGCAACAGAGTTTGAGACAAGGAGACCCATTATTGCCTTATCTCTTTTTGTTTTGTGCAAAAGGTCTTTTGCCTCTACTTAACCGGGAAGCTAGAAATGGGCATATCTCAGGATTAGCAATCTCAAATCAGAGTCCCAAGATAATTCACCTTTTCTTTGCTGATAATAGTCTAATTTTCCTCAAGGAGAATGCAGTGGAATTTGGTTACCTAAAGGCTATTTTGCAGTTATATGAAAAGGCTTCAGGCCAATGTGTTAATTTAGGAAAGTCTACCATGTATTTCTCTCCTAATGTGAAAAATAATTGTAAGGAGTGGTTCCAAATTTAGGTAAATATTTGGGACTTCCTTCGTCCTTTACTTCTAGTAAAGGTTCTAATTTTACATTCCTGAAGGATAGATTCTGGAAAGTCTTACAGGTTGGCAGAATCGTTTGTTCTCTGGTGGGGGAAAGAAGGTCTTAATAAAAAGCATGGCATAGGCTATTCCTACATATGCAATGAGTTGCTTTAGGGTACCAAAAAATCTCTACTCACAATTAACCAAAATGATGGCTAAATTTTGGTGGGCTTCCACGAAAGATAAAAGGAAGATGCATTGGATGAGTTGGGACAAATTGTGTAAACCAAAGGAGATTAGCAGTTTAAATTTTAGGGATCTGGTTGGGTTTGATCAGGCTTTACTTGCAAAACAAATTTGGCGGGTTTTTCAAAATCCTGAATTGTTGGTTTCGAAGGTACTAAGGAGCCGTTTGGCCCATGGGTTTGGGTTCCAAACCCAAAACCATGTTTGGCACAAGGTGTTTCAAAACACACAACCCCATGGGTTACAACAGTGCAATCCCATGGGATTTGTGCCATGTTTTCCTCTTCCATTTGCCGTTTTTCATTTCCAGCGACCACTCCGACAAAAACTCAGGCGACCACTTCGACAAAAACTCCGGCGACCACTCCGCTGACAACTCCAGCAACCACATCGGCGACCTGACCATCGCTAACGATTACCTCCGACAACCACTGCGATGAGAACTCTAGTGACTAGTTCCATTTACCATTCTCCATTTCTAGCGACTACTTCGACAACAACTCTGATGACAACTCCGGCGATCACCCAACAACCACCGATAACAACAACTCTGACGATTACAACGGTGACCCGACCACCCAATACCACTGTTGACGACCACCTGGTGACCACCCTGGCGACTCCAACAACCCAACCACTGCCACAACCACCCAGCGACCACTCCGGCGACATGACCACCCTGATGACCACTCCAGCGACCCAACAACTACTGCTGAAAACTACCCAACGACCATTCCGGCGACCTGACCACCGTGCAATCACCACCGGCGACCACCTCGGCATACCCAAACACCCCATCAATCCAACCACCCCAACGACCACTCCAACAATCACCCTAGCGACCCAACCACCTAGTCAATATTTTAAAAGGGCCAGCGTGGACGAGCTATATGCAAAACTAAAGGCGATCCCAGGGATGACAAGGCAAGACTGAATGGCTGTTGCAAAGACTATTGTCTCGGATAGTATGATGTTGAACTCCTTCTTTACATTCACCCCAGATTGGAAGTATGATTACTACGTGAAAATTTTGGAGAAAGCACCTAGAACCTAACTCTCTTTTCATCACTTTCATCTACCACTCTTATGACTTACATTTGTGTTTGGACAACTACTTCTACTTTCTTGTCATTTCATCTGGAATGTGTGTTATGATGTTTTTAGAACTAGATCTTAGTTCTAATTTTTGGTTTTACTTTACCATTGACAACACCATTCTTACATTGCACCTATTAATTATCTGTTGCTACGCATAATCTTCAATTTTATGTCATCATGAGTTGAGTGAATGAGATAGCATATAGTTATACAAACTACACATAGTATAATTCAAATTAAACTATAGTTGTAACAATTGCTCTACATAATTGGTTAAATAGTTGGTATGTAACACACCAAAAAAATTATGAAGTTAAAAAAATGGAGTAGGAAAAAAAAACAGTGTAAGATTTTTTTTAAAAATAATAAACAGTTTGAAAAATTATAAAAAAAAAAAAAAAAAAAAAACTAACTAAACAAACCCAGCCCAATCCAACCCTGCACCCCAAACACAGGTTTCAGCAAATCAGCTCAACACAACCCTGCACCCCAAACACAGGAATCAGAAACTCCAGGGTTTCTGATTCCAGCCAAGAAACCCCAGAGTTCCAAAACCCCAGGGTTTCTGATTCCAAACCAGCGCGCCAAACAGCCCCTAAAAGGTCGCTATTTCATGGATAGGGATTTGTTACAAATTTCGTCTATACCTTCTTCATCTTCGTATTTTTGGAAGAGCTATTGTTGGTGGCCTTGAGTTGTTAAAAAAAAAGGCCGTAGATTACAGGTTGGTAATGGGTCACTGATTCATATTTCAATGATTCATGGCTACCAAGACCATGGTCTTTTAAAGTGTTAACTACGAGACAATACTCTCAAGACATGATGGTAGCTTTTATTTTTAACTCCTTCCTTGCAGTGGGATGTGGTAAAGTTACACCAATTCTTTTGCCAAGATGTGAAAGAAATATTAAATAAGCCAATATCTCTTTCAAGTGGCCAAGACGAATGGGTTTGGCATTATGATAAATATGTCAGGTATACAGTTAAGAGTGGACACAAGACTGTTATGCTTTGGCAGGAATGTAGGCTTCTTCAAGTGGCAATGGAGATAGGAAATGGTGGAAGTCTCTTTGGAAGGCGAATGCTTCAACGAAAATTAAAAATTTTGTTTGGCGTTCGTTTCATGGATGCTTTCCAACTATGGTAAATCTCTTGAATAGGGGATTGCAAGCGTCGTCTGCTTTCCCGTTGTGTCAAAAAAGATTAGAAACTTCTGACCATGCCCTTTTTCGGTGTAAAGGAGCAAAGGAATTTTGGAGTGGAATATTGCCAATGCCAAGCGCTAAAATGATTGCAAATACAAATTTATCTATTCAAGATAGATGGATGAATGGATTTATTGAATGGGTTATCTAAGGAACAGTTGGAGAGCTTGGGCCATTTGGAATGATGGTAGTAATATTTACTTTCAAAGACCTGTTCAAAATATAGTGGAAAAATGTGAATGGATTTGGCGATCATTTATGATTTTCATAAATTGAACAGAAGAAGGCAATGGGGCATGACGTTTTTTGATGAAAGTTTGCTCTTTTCGTCAAAATAAATAAGTGACATGTGTCTCCGCTCCACAAAGTAAGCCCGAGAGTCCGAGATAATTCCAGAGACCATTTGGAAGGAAAATCCACAAACACAAGCTGTCCCCATCGCCATTCCAAAAATGCCCATTTCCATTTCCATTTCCATTTCCAGCCTCTTCCTCTTCTTCTTCTTCTTCTTCTTCTTCTTCTTCCCACGACAACCAGTTCAATCCAGCTTCCTATTTCCACTGCAATGGAGGTTAAGATGCAAGAGAAGAAGAAGACAGGCCAGAAACTCAGAACCATCAAGCTATTTTGCCCTTCACTCTCCACCGTTATTCCATTCGTCGCATCGGAGGACCATGGCATCGATATCGGCTCCATAGCCACCGTTTTCGGCCTCGATCCCTCAACGGTGAAGCTCAATGGCCACTTCCTCAGCCGAGGCCTCGATCTCTTCTCCTCTGTTACTTGGAAGTCTCTTCTCTCTTTCTTCTCTACGAAACGGCTGCCTATTGGAGGCTCCGATGACGATGCCCTTGTTATTGATGGAAAGCTCTCTAAAATTGGCGTCAAGAGTGAGTTCTCTTCCTTCTCTTCTTCTGACTCTAGGTTTAGGGTTTTGATTTTCTGTTTGGTGAGGGAAACTAGCGAATTTTTCGTTTATAATACTATTTTACTCTCGGTACTTGTTTATTTTGGTCTTTCTTTGTAAAATTTTAGTACAAACTCTATACACAACAGAAACAAGGCTATGTTTCCAGAAATTTATTCAGTATAAATTGTGATTAAAAAAAAAAAAGGTAAGAAAGAAAATGAAGGGACTAAAGAAAGTATAGGCATCCAAATGAATGTTTAAAAGTATAGAGATTAAAATGAAACAAAATTCGGAGTATAGGGACCAAAATGAACATTTTGTAATTACAGTGACCAAAACGAATCAAAGTTGAAAGTTAGAGATCTATTTAAACCAAATTGTTAAGTAGGTTGTGATTTTTTTTTTTTTTTTTTTCCTTCTAGGAGCTCACGGCCCTCAGGAAATTGTAAATCGAGATTGTTGCGAGGCTGATGAAGAATATGGCAATCTCAATGATCGAAGGCTAAAACCAGAAAGCAACCTGGTCAAGAATAAAAAGTTGAAGAATATGGACTTAGGTAAGCCTTTAATACTCAGGTAAGCCTTTAATTCTCGTTGGAAGAAAATTAATGTTTTTCTGTTGGTAAGAATCCAAGAATTCATTGATAAAAATGAAAGAATGTATGTAAACATACAAAAAAAACAAGTCCACAACAGGAGTCCTCAACAACTTACAAGAACGGACTCCAATCTAAAAGAATAACACCAAGCTGACAGTTGGAAGAAAATTAATTGGAATGATCTTCACCTGTGTTTAATTTTTGGCGTATTCTCTGACTTGGAATATGAGATAGACTGCCAGAATTCTTGAAATATGAGTGATCAAGAACAGAGAAGAAACTCTTGAGGAACTTTTGAATGCTGATTCTTTAACTATAAGGGCCAAGGTAAATAATAGGTTATTCTAGTGGTCAGTAAGGGTCAATGAAATGCTTCTGTGACAACGTTCTTTATCGACTCACCAAACCACACAAGCTCAACCAAAATTAATCTAATAGATATGTTACCCCTAACATTTTGTTAACGTTATGCATAGTAGAGAATAAATAGAAGCCTAGTCCAAAGTTTATAGATGTGATGGATTATTGTTAAAAGTTTAGGGACTAAATTTATAGTTTAACCAAATTAAAAAGAACTAGCAACAGTGGAAGTTTAGCTGTGTTTGAACAGATTGCTTTCTGGAACTGAGTTGTGCTTGATCTTATACAGGAAGCAAACATATGGATTCTCCAGTATCGAAAAGTAGTCCCAATGATTATAAAAGAAAACAACACATGGAAGAAGTCAGCTTACTCAAGAAATTGAAGTTAAACGAAACTAAATCAGGTACTTAATTAATACTTCGGTTATGAGGTTTTTTCAGGGCACATTGTCTGAACTTATTTTGATGTAATCTCTTGATTTTGGGGACAAAACCAGTCTATAAACTATAACGACGAAACTCATCTCTCCAATAAGTTTCCATGTCTGTAAAAACTTGAAATTCTATGCAGAAGTTAGCTGTAGTTGCAAGGAAAAGTGGTATTGTTTTCTTGGAAAATTCTTGTTGGAAGGGGTTTAAATCTTCTTTTGGTTCTTCAATTTTTTTACTTATTTCATTTTAGTCCTTGAACTCCTATATTATAGGGCTGAGGCTTACTATATATAGTTTAAACACTAGTTCATGATCAAGTAAATAAACATTAGATACACTGATGTCAAGTTTTCCTCAAGTTAATAATTTGTTAAAAATTAATGTCAAGCATTAATGTGTTTTCGTTTTTTTTCTTTTTAATATAAAGTTTAAGTAGATTGTAAGATAATATTCAAAATTCTAAAGACTAAAATAGAATAATTATGGAAGTTTATGGATCAAAGAAAAGCGTTGCAATGGTAATAAAAGTTGCAGGATTTTTGGTGATTTTGACAATAGTTGGTAAATCCGTTTGACATTCCTTCTTCCATCCCCACCAAACCTATTTCTTAAGCTTTATGGTGTCTTTTCCATATATAAACAGCCTAAGTGTTGTATAATTTTGTCTTCTCGACACTTGAATGATCGTAATATGATGCAGGTTTCAACGAATTATCCGATGCAGGCAGAGGAATAAGTGACGCAGCCAATGTCGTCTCACGTACAGCATATTCGTGTAGCTACAATAGTAAGAATGTGAAAAGGATGAGAGAAGATGAGACTCTTGTTTCTGCCTTATGCAAGAGAACTAGATAAACACATGGCTTTCCCAAGCCAATCCCCACCCCATTTGTCCATAACTTTTGTTTTTTCTTTCTTTATGGTTATCTTCTTTCGCTTGTTGAGGTTTGTAAATGTGAAGGAAGAAAATGGTCGCTATGCTCTAGGGTGACTTTCAATATGTAAATATATAGGTTGTACTGAATTGTACATTTGCTCACCATCTTAGTTCAGTTTTTTCTTCTCAAGTTTAAAGTTTAAGAACTAAATAAATGCGTATTCGAAATTAATGTGTATTTGAAAATATTTTGATGCTTTGGGAAGTTACATAAAAGCCTACAAATGAGAAAATAAACATATATACCCATTAAAAGCTTGTAAGAAATCAATTCATAAAACCTATCAAAAGAGAGGAATTTGTTGTTGCGAGTTTGGTTGCCCTTTCAATCCATAGGGATCATAAAATGCTCTTAACAAGCTGAAAAAAAAAAAAAATCTCTCTTTCGAAAGGGATGGTCCATCAGTAAAGCAAATAAGAGAATGTTCATAATAGAAGCCATGGCAATCTGCTAACCATAAGAAAAAAAAAGAAGCTTATTCCAAACTTTGCTACCAAACTCACAAGTTTCCTTGAGATTTTGAATCTCTCATGGATCCTTCCTTCAATAATGTCTTGTATTAAAGTTTCTAGCAAATGCCCTATATTAACCAACTTTCTAACATGAATATATATTGTATTAACTAAGTTATAATTATTTCATATTTTAATTTACCGAGTAACATCCTCCCAATAAAACAAAAGCAATAATGACAACGGTAAGGCCTACCAATATTAAAAAAATATTTATAAAGGCAAAACCAAGTGTGAACAAAGAAAATATGATACTCCCACAGTACTAAAAAATTTTCCCAATAATAATACTCAATTCATGACCCGCCAAATTATATTTTCATATATATTTGTGAGTATATGTCATCTGGACCTATATATGTATATATCTTTTAATTGGTGTGAAAATTATATATACATATATATTCATGTGTAAAATTTTTAAATTTTCACACCATCATTCTTTTAACATCTATTAAAAGCAAAAACTTCATTAAAACGTCATAATACATACAAAATATAATTGTAACTCTAACAAATTAGAGATGAGATTGAAAAATGACATTTTTAAGGAAAAATTATAGCATATTTACAACTTATAATACTATTATAAAGAATCACCATAGATTAACAATATGAAAATAATCTCTCCTCATTCCCTTCCCGGACCCTTAAATGATCTAAAAATGCCAATAAATACAGTAGTTAACTATAACAAAACAAGTTCTACATTTGTATTTTGAAATGATCATATTCGTGGGGAAAAAATTATCTAAATCCAAACATACTAGTTTGTAACTTTACCCTTCCAACAAAATAAGGGTATAGTTAGAAAAGAAATCACAATGTACATCAAGAAAGACCTAGTTGAGAACTATGGTACATTGAACATCAGCAATTGGTTTCTTAAATACCTCATCCAAAATAATATTGCCAAGCAGCAGCAAGCCCAGCCACCAAAATGACTTTAAACAGCAGCCTTGACTTTGAGTTGGAGGATGATGAAGGTGATTGTGCTTCAGAGGGTTCCCAATGTCTTCCTCTAAGTTTGGCCAACAACTTCGATACCAGCTGCGAAAACTGAAACTTTTTTGTCGCTGCCACAAGAGAGAAGTACAAGTCAAAAACGAGAAAATTATTCAAGGCTAGAACAATTTGGCTAGCAATTTTATTCCATTTGAGGTAAAAGAGAAACTAAAAAAATGATGGTTTAACCATGAATCCAAGGATATAGAAGGAGACAATCACATTGAATAATTTTCTAAAGCTGAACATGGGAGAGAATGAGATGTGCGGGTAGTGCGAAGAAGTTTTCTAGAAAGATCTTCATTTTTGATTGTGTACCATATATATTGTTACCAGGGAATTAGACATCCATTGACATTTCAATATTTTCAATAAATCAAAATTTGACATTAATACTAAGGGTCAACCTTAAAAAATATCAACAAAATATTAAAAATGTCAACAATATCCCCAATATAAATATAAATACTAACCATCAGATTTATGGCTAATCTATTATATGAAATAATTTTTATAAGTTTCTTGATTTTCACCAGGAATATTCGTTCATATTGACATTTTCATTAATATCTTCATAAAATTGAGATTTCGACAAGTTTATCGGCATTCACATTTTAATTCTTGGTTGTTAGTTGCTTAAGAATTCATCATGGTCAATTCCATAGATTGAAAAATGGGAAAAAAATGAGACTAGACTACAAAAGCTCGGCTTTACCTTTGCCCTTCATAAATCTTTCCTCCTCACCGACACGCCTTCGAAGAACATTGAGCAAAGATCCAAAATACAATGCGAGCACCGTGCACGTGATAGTGATCACATTATAAGGCATGCTAAAATCAGGAGTAGTCAAAGGCACAAGCAACACTTCTGTGTAAGATAGAATGGGACTCTTCCCCTGCATTACGGATGCAGGTTTGTAACTGGAATTAGTAATCAAATAAATTGCATAAATCCACATACTAGAACACTAGCAACCAAGATGCAACAGGAAACATCACCTGCAATTTTGACAAGATTGGTGATTTTGAAGAGTTATTTTCCACGAACTGCGTGCTTGTGAAAAAATCTGGAAAACTTATTACAGCTGATGGAATATCTAATCCCTGATTAGCATCTGGTGGATATTCATCAATGTGCAGAAAACCCTAAAAGGACATCAGGGACATAAAAAAATCATTAATTCCAAATTAACCACACTTTCTTCTTCACAGAAAAGACATCTAAACAATAACTATGCTAAATCAAGATTATATCTAATGTGGAGTTTAAAGGAACAAATGTGTCTAAACAACATAATTCTAACAAACTAGAGATGATCATTCACAAAGGACAAAATGTAATAACAATAGATAAATACTATAAGAAATGGGAATTGAAATTAATAAAGAGGAAAAAAAATCCATATCTAATTCATAAACGGCAAGGCAAATTCAGAACTGAAGTTGACACCAACAATTTGATAGAACTCGAATATATTGAAATATGAAAGATGACAAAACCACAAGATAAACCAAGTACTTTGAGGAACTTGGACCCTCCCGAGCACTCTCACTCAAGCCCTAAACCAAAATCACTAAATCGATGCTTTTCTTTTCTCTTTCCTACTCTCCCTATTTATAACTAAAATACCCTAACAAACTCCCTAGCTAATTACTAATATACCCTTATAAGCATTCCTATCACAATCTTTATCCCAACCCAATGAGAATTACAGACAAGAAAAATAAAAAAGGAAAGCCAGAACCTTAAGTTAACACTTGACTGGTTCTTAGATAAGCAGAAGTTATGTTTTTTTTTTTTTACAAGAAACACAGGTTTCATCAAGGAGAAAGGAGAGAACAAAAGTCGATTCTAAATTGCAATAGCAACAGAACATGTTTTAAGGTGAGAAATACAAAAGGATGCAGGAATACAAGCACCACATGACATGAACAGAATGGCGCACATCATTTCTAAAAGATCAGACACAGACACCACAAAGTTGATTTCAATCAAATATATTTTTGAAAAATGTTTCTATATAAATATTTAAGGATATGTACCTGTATCATCATCAATCCTATTTAAAATTTGAGTAAAAATTATTTCTCTTACAACATAACATTCTCCAACTATAAAGTAAGGCCAAATGTCCTACAAATTGAATGTTTCAGATAAAATAACTTTTATCCCAAATGACACTTCGTGAGTTTCATCAAATGAAAATTTTCTGCTTTCTTCCCTTTTAGTTTAGCTTTTAGATATTTTTATTTATTTCTTTCTTTTTTGGAGAGGAAACATGAATTTCATTAATGTATGGAATATTACAAGAGGGGCAAGACCCAAGAGCCAAAAAATGGTTTATGATTTATTGATATCATTGTTGAGGATGAAACTATAATTTCTAACATATTTCGTCACTTTTTATAAAGAACACATTCTCCATGCATCTTAAGTTGTATAACATGTATTCTATGTGTCTTGGAAATATACTCCATTATTTTCCAGCCTGCACAGATTTCCTTTAAAAAATCAATAGAAAAAATGGACACTCCAAATCACGTAGCTGGGATGTGTCCTGGGCATGCTAGTGTCCAATGTGTCTAACAATGACACCTACACCCTACTCATGGTAGAGTTTCACATTTCTAGGTTTCAAACATTTCTTCAGATAAAGTGAGGAAAAGTCAGATTATCATCACCATGTCAAACTAGTGTGGGAAAATGATTAAACATACCTTGTCAAATTCTATGGTTAGAGCAGCCGATTTCAAGCCACATGGAAATTTCAGGAGCATCTCCATCACTCCTGGTGAAACCTTATCTTTAGAAGGCGAAACTTGCATCTTCTCAACAACATTTATAGTTGTATGAGGTTGGTCATCAATAAATACTTGAAGAGTATGATAATACACCTTGATGTACCAAGGAACAACTTGAAAAACTCTAACCAGCAAGTTACAGCTGTCTGTGATCACAGTATCAGGAATCAACAGATCACTTGGTTTTGTAGATTTTAGCTGTAAGGCAATAGCACCCCTTTCATTCCCACTACCCAGTAAAAACCTGGTCACATGTAATGGTGCTTGTGGAATAGACCAAACTACAGGAATTTTCCATGTGAATCTTAAGTCAAGTGGTTCAGAGTCATCGTACTTCTCCTCTACCATAAACATGTAAAGAATAGATAAGGGCTTGTCATCCCTGCTACTTATCTCCGTATGTACTCTATCAGGATTAGCAGACAACTGAAAGGCAGGGTTGCTTCTAGAACCTTCAGAGATAGATCTTGTAATTGCAAAGATCTCTTGTTCCCCAAGCATGGCTTCCAGTTCTGCCATGAGACCTCTGTCAAGCTGAATGTAAACATTACTAGACCTGGCAAGAGCACATCTACCAGTGACTCTCCTCCCAAAAATTGAGCTGAGAGACCAGCTTGGTTGTAATTGTGTTCCAGCTGAATAACTCAAAGTCCCTCTGTGACTGTAAGGCTGAAGGACAACTGTGAGTGTTTGGTCAAGTACAATGGCCGAATCCACAGCATTTGAATCAAATTCAGATGACAGCAAATGCAATCTCTGAGAATGATAAAATCCTTTGTAGATAGATGGTCGATCCATCAATACTGAAAGCCCCGATTTGTCACGACAAGGAAGAAGCTTCAACCATGGTGTTAGATTCTCTGTGCAGACAGCCTCACGAGGTAATGTACCATACCTCATATTCTCAGAAGCAGGATGAAAGCCCCATTTAGGAGCAGAATAAGAAGTTGAAGACTCCAGGAAGTTGATTGAAGCACAAAAAAGACCTGAAAGTGAATGGGTCAAATTTTTCCAAGACGCATCAACCTCATTTGGGGGAACATCAAAAACAGCCCACAACTCAACTCCCGAAGGCTTTGCATTGCTGCTTGATATCGAATCAAATCCACCCCAACGATCATAGCGCCATCGACCTTGTGTGAAAGACAGTTCCATTTCCTTAATTCGATATTTATGAACCTGTACAAGCAATTTAATTTTTTAATGCTCCAACAACGCTCATCTGACTTACTAGGGTTGACAGGAATCCATGCATAAGCACTTGACTTACTAGTTCATAGAACCTTATTGATGTGAAAGGAAAAAAAAAACTAACGGAAAGAAAGATAGAAAAAACAATCAGAGAGAGACTAAATATGGTTTTCACATGCAAAGAGAATAGGCAGGGTCATCAAGTTTTTTCTTTAATAAGAAAGAAAAACTGTATTAATATGAATAGCTAATGCAGAAACCAAAATAAGGGTGAGACATCATCAAGGAAGCCAATGGAGGTTTAAGAAAAATCCTTTAATTGAATTGTTCAACAAAGAGGTATAATTACAAAAGAGCTTATCACGGTCATTTCATTTTGAAACATGAAAACCACAGGTTCAACGCTTATTAATCTCCTTAGCTCATTCAGAAAACCTTCTAGTTCTTATTATCCACAGAAGCCAACACAAACCCCTGGCAGGATTGGATCAATTTTTTCTACCACAGCCCACAACCTTGGAAAAAATGCACACTCAATCATGAGTGAGCCTTCTCATATGCTTAATTAATCCTGTGGCACCTCAACTGTGTAATTATATGATACCGGTATGAGGGGAAAAAATGTGAACTATTCTCTGGGTGAAACCAATTCAGACCAAAAGGATCAATGAGCAACTACCGGCATTGCGTAAAATAGGAAACATCTCTTACGCAGTCCTTTTACAGAAACCAGATTATTGAGGGAAAAGGGTTCTTGCAGTAAACTTGATTGAAAAAAAATAAGGCTAATACTAGGTGCTACTGCCCAAATAAAGAAGTAAATTGTTTTTGGAATCTTTCTTCCACTTTTCAAATACTATTACCACATAGACGTCCTTGAATCAATTTGCACAAATAAAACCCTGAATTCTCAATTTCCTCTTCCAGCCCTCATTATGGGGAGGGTAAAGAGCTCCCAGTGCAAAGGGCCTTTCATTCCCTTGTTTCTTCACAGCACATCCCCCACACAAGCACTACCCAGCTCAAGGGGACTAGAAAACGTCTTTTCCCCTCTTCATCAGCCCTTTTAAGTTCTTTTATTTATTTGGAACTGTAATTACGTCCATTGTGCGTCACAACACTATATTTTGATAAACTTTTGACAGCCACGTAAAAGAAAATATAAGCACAAAATATAAGCAATAGCAAAGTACCAGCTGAGAAATGGCCTTAGGGAACAGGTGGTGGTGGCGGCCATAGGAGTTCGAGCGGGACGAAGGAGCTTTGCTTTGTAAGTGAAAATGCGCCAACACCTTGCGGTCAGGCAAGGGTTTAAGCAACAAGTCTTCAGAGAAATCTTCTTCTGTCCCCTCAGATACCAATCCAATGGCTGAGACAGCAAATAAGATTGGCAAACAGAGCAAAGAAATCAGTCGAAATGACGCCATCGCGTTCAGTACTGAATCCTGTATATGAGAAGCAAACCAGAGATGAGAATTAACAATAAAACAGAAAATCTTTAAGTTGTAACTGAATATCACAGCTTAAATAACCATCTTCATTAGCTAAATTTTGTTAGTTTATAGCCGATTTGGTTCCTTCCAAATTTCTCAAAGCCAAGGAACGTTTGAAACTCAAAAAAGAATACCTGCTAGCCTCCGTTGATACCGAGGGGGGAGATCTCAGCGTTTTCATAAGAAAATCAGAACAATAGGAGAAAGCGCAGAGGAATTCGAAGAGAAATGAGCAGCGGAGTGATGCAATCGGAGTGGGATGATAATCAATTTCGAGCAGACAGCGCTCCGGCTTGGATTTCCCGGTGGCGGCGGAAGCAACAACGGCGAAATCCAGGCAAGCAAGAGTAGTTTCGCGAACAGAGGCGTTTTCTGGAAACTGTGTATTAGCAGGTTAATGTTGCATCTTCAATGTTGTCCGAAAAGGAGGAGAGGACGAAGATGGAAAAGAAGAGTCCTTCACAAAGGCCTGAAGTTACTGCAAATCCACGGTATAGAACCCTATTTGAAGTTGGTTTAATCGAAGAAATAAAAGAGACCGGGCAGACTTCGGGGCTGCGCCAGAAGATGGCGTGGCGGCGTGAGGTTGCAGCAGAGAAGAAAAGTGGCGGTGACCGGCGACTGCGACCGCAGCGGCGAAGAGGAGAAAGAAATCAGAGCTGCCGGTGGGGAAAGATGGGAGAGGGAGAAATAAGAGAGAAGAAAATTGGTGGGGATCCAAGAAAGAGAGAGTATAGTTATTATTATTATTATTATTATTCAATCACATATTGTTGAAGATCTCACGTCTGAAAGATGAAGATATACCTCATAACTTATAAGATATATGAGTTACTCATCTTATTATCAAATAATTTTGAGATGAAATCTCATATTTCTCTAGTAAGGTGCGGTGGGTTCTTTTTTTTTCATAACATTTAACCAATTGAATTACATAAATAATTTGTACTTCTAGACTTGTAAAATTTTATTTTTTTCATCCTAAACTTTCAATTTCATCAAATTATACATCAATTAGATGAGTATTGCAATTTTAATCAATCTTTTGGTCTATTAATCTCATTTTTTGGCCTAAGGTGAGCCATAATATTTGTAAGGTATGTGAACAATGCATAGCATGCAAGCAAGCCAAGTTAAGGACAATTTGTGTACTCTTTTGCCTACTCATAATGCACCATGGCTAGACATATTTGTGGATTTTGTGCTTGGCTTACCACTGTCAAAGAGAGGTAAAGACAACATTTTTTTTACTATGGATACGTTTAGCAAAATAACACATTTCATTGCATGTTCTAAGACTAATAATGTCAGATACATTATTTTTTTTTCAAAAGTGGTTTAGATTGCATAACATTCCTCAAACTATTGTTACTTGAATATTAAATTCTTAAGCCCCATTTTGGAAAGTGTTGTAGAGCAAGTGAGGTACTAAACTCATAGGGTGTGTTTGGAGGCTTGCTTTGGAATGGGTTGGATTGGGTTTGAAACCCAATCTTGTGTTTGGCCCGGTGGGTTTGGGAATCGGGTTGTTTAAAAAAATGAAACCATTGGTTTCGTGATTCCAACGCCCCCGATGCTGTGCATTTACTCCTTGTGTGTTGTCGCTTCCTCTCCCACACGCTCTCTGAACCTCCAAGAAAAAACCCTAGCTTGCTTTCTTTCGTCTCCTCCTCTATTCGAAGCTCTGCATCGTCTACCTCCATGAAACCCTAACCTTCGTTTGACTCTTTATTCTCTGTTCATGCGCCGTTAAAGGGATTTGGCTTCTCCCTTTCTAAAATGGCTGAACGTTTCACCCAGGCTTCGACTTTTTCTTCTACCTTCGATCCATCTCTCCAAATGTTCATCCTCTACCGTTTCCACTAAAACCCTTCCTCTTCGTCATTATTCTGCAAGCCCAGCCGTCGCCGATCCAAGAAGCACCCCTTGCCGCCTTTCCCGTCCCTTAGATATCTTCTCTTATTCCTCGAATCTGATCGCGAATGTCCTGTCTTCGGGGTTTGAGGCAGATTCGAAGTGGAAAAAGGCTTGGTAGGGGATGATGTGGCTTCGTTGGAGCTTGGTGGTGGTCGACTTGCATCTCTATTCCAAGTTCCAATCGGCCGATGATGGTTCCTGAGGCCAAAGGTTATGTGCATGTCTGTGTGTGTGTGTGTGTTTTTTTTTTTTTTTCCATATCCTTTGATCTGATTTAAATTTGATGAGGGCTCTAATTTGCTACACTTGATTTGGCTTGTGATTGGTATGCATATGTGTTGGTTCGTGGCCGATGATGTTTATTCTCTTATTCCTCGAATCTGATCGCGAATGTCCTGTCTTCGGGTTTGAGGCAGATTCGAAGTGGAAAAAGGCTTCGTAGGGGATGATTTGGCTTCGTTGGAGCTTGGTGGTGGTTGACTTGCATCTCTATTCCAGGTTCCAACCGGCCGATGATGGTTCTTGAGGCCAAAGGTTATGTGCATGTCTATGTTTTTTTTTTCATATCCTTTAATCTGATTTAAATTTGATGAGGACTCTGATTTGCTGCACTTGATTTGGCTTGTGATTGGTATGCATATGTGTTGTTTTCTTTTGTTCGTGGTTGATGATGATTCTCTATTTTGTTTACCTATATGAATAGTTACTACACTTGTGATGCTTATCTTCAAGCCCCTGAGATACTACACTTGATATGGCCTGATTATTTTCTTTCTGAATGAAATGCATATAATTTGGTTTCTTGGTTCATGGCCGATGATGATTCCCTATTCTGTTTTCCTGTATGAATCGATTACTACACTATGTTTATTACCCTGAGGCCCCGATTTTCTTGATATGGAGTGTGATTCTTTGGCTTGTGATTAGTATGCATATTTTGGGATTATCATGTTGTTGATGGTTGAAGATAGGTGATTATTACGTTATATACATGTTGGATTGGAATTAGTGTGTTGATTAACTGATATACATGATGTTATGCTCCTTTGAATGAGGCTACCTTCAACTATGTTGCCACTGTTTAGTTCTGAACTAACAAGATTGTCACATCCTATTTGAATTCATTTCCTGTTGAGTTCAAAATATTGATCTGAGGCCACATTTATTGTCCACTGATAATAAGTTCATGTTTTTTAAATAAAGAGTTTTGCCTCTCATAAATTCTCTACCCTTCTCTTCTTTTGTTAGAGTAAATATTGACTTTCACCATACATACTGTCATTAACTTCCATTTATTAAATTGTCATATCACTTCACTTGTATTAATGGATTGTCATATCACTTCACTTGAATTAATTGGGTAGTTGGGTGGTTGTGAAATAAATATATCCCTCCATCCTAATTCCTATTTAAACAACAACCCCTCCCTTTACGTAAATCAACTCTTCTCCTTTAGACAATCGGTATGGGTGTTGCAAATTCCTTCCCTCATATTTATCTTCACATTTGACTTTTTTTATTTTCCTTATACCATTATCATTCATGAACTAATCCCTTTTATTCTTTGTGTTGTTGGGTTATGAGGTGGTCGAGGTTAGAAGGAGTTTGTGCAGTGTGTAACTCTGTTCAACAGGTAGTACACGCACGACCAACAGGTATTTCTTATTCCTTCATTTGTCTTTTTTTCTTCATTCTGCACTAAAGATGCCAATACCTTATACGTTATGTTTCCCTTCATTTTTTTTTCAAGATTCGTGTTGCTCCTTCTCACACGGAAATATTGAAGTAAATGCCAATTCCTATATGCGTTTTTTTTTCTTTTTTTTTCGAACATTTTATATTGTTGTAGGAGTTTCATCCATGCTTGTTTACTGACTTGTATTAGTAATTTGTTTTGCATTTAAAAGTAGGACTCGAATGTTATTTCTAAATATACTATATACATATGAACATTTTGCCCAAACGCCTCATATGACTTGATTTAATAATTTGCTTTGGTATACTACATATATTTTGGTAATTTTTTTAGTAATTTTTATGGTTGTGTGTATACTTCTTTTCGTGGATGGAGTTGTATTCAATTATTACATAAATTGTACATAGTTTGACATTTTGGTTTTATAAGTTACTAAACTTAGGGAACAAAAGTTTCATACAGATAAATCTTTTTTACTTTTTAAATAAATAATTTTGTAACAATTATAAATTTTCGACATGGATAACTTGGAGACAAAAAAGTAGGTAGATGGTAGATTAATTAGGTAAAGTTACATATTTTTCAGCTTGTGTTTTTAAACCTAATAACTTGCAAAAGCTAAACATTCTTTATCACACGAACGTAACTTTGAGGATTTTGTTTTTTTTTTACTTAGTTTGGCATTTTGGTTTTGTAAGTTACTAAACTTATGGAACAAAAGTTTCATATTAGATAAATTCTTTTTATTTTTTAAATACATAAATTTGTAACAATTATAAATTTTTTTAGTACGATAACTTGGAGACAAAAAAGTAGGTGGATGGTAGATTAATTAGGTAAAGTTACATATTTTCCAGCTTGTGTTTTTAAACCTAATAACTTGCAAAAGCTAAACATTCTTTATCACACGAACGTAACTTTGAGGATTTTTTTTTTTTTTTACTTAGTTTGGCATTTTGGTTTTGTAAGTTACTAAACTTATGGAACAAAAGTTTCATATTAGATAAATTCTTTTTATTTTTTAAATACATAAATTTGTAACAATTATAAATTTTTTTAGTACGATAACTTGGAGACAAAAAAGTAGGTGGATGGTAGATTAATTAGGTAAAGTTACATATTTTTCAGCTTTTGTTTTTAAACCTAATAACTTACAAAAGCTAAACATTATTTATCACACGAACGTAACTTTGAGGAATTTTTTTTTTTTTACTTAGTTTGGCATTTTGGTTTTGTAAGTTACTAAACTTTTGGAACAAAAGCTTCATATTAGATAAATCCTTTTTATTTTTTAAATACATAATTTTGTAACAATTATAACTTTTTTTAGTACGATAACTTGGAGACAAACATTATTTATCACATGAATTTGGGAAAGAATTTATTAGCACAATTATAAATTGTTTTATCATAAAAGTCTTTTGTAAAGTTAACATATGGAAAAAAAAAGTTAGATGTTTTCTTCCCGTATGAATTTTAAAGCCTATAATTTTATTCTTGATTTATATACATATTTATTTATTTGTTGCCAAATATCTATTTATTCAGTCAGCCATTGCTTTTGTGTCAAACTAATTTATGTAGCTTCATTGTAGGCCCACATTGTTATTCCATCAAAATGAAGGTAAAGATAATGGAAACACCTATTTTTAAAAAATTAGAAAATAAGATATTTTGAATGTTTATGTATTAAAATAAAATATGCATAAAAGTTTTAAGGTAAATTATAGAATGATCTTGAAAACTAGATAACCATAATTCGTAACAACAATATTTAATAATAGTCTAATTGTGAAATAAAATGATATATCATTTCTTTTTTAGTACAAAATAGATCATTTAGGGAGGATAACCATTTTGTTTTGGACTTTTCATCTTTAAAAATTAAACATATAAACAGTACATACACATGATTTTCTTGTTTTATCATTAAAATTTTGATTTCATTTGTCGGGCATAGACCTGATATTTATATGACATTGTAGAATGTCATACACGCATATCATGCGTTAGTGGGGTCGTATACAAGTCTTATAGGACATTTGATGAAGTGGAATCAGCTTATAGGGCATACAATATGGATGCGATGAACCCAAATGAGTTTGTAGAATCCAGACTTACTACAGGACATAATCAACACGTAAGATGTACATGTGTACCCATTTGTAGTGGAGCATATCATGCTTTCGTAATTGTCCTAGGATTCGTAATTGGTGTAGGGAGCCCTACTATGGAAACAATGAATCTCATGTACCAAATATGTTTTTTCAGAATCCTATAACTAAAGTAGTAAATGGACAGACTGGATATTGACCCGAATGAGTTGATAGCAATTCTTACTGTCATATGCGCCACACAATTCCAGTTCGCAGCAACATTCGCTGCAATTATGCAAGGGCAACGAAGACTTGAAAACCAATCCCCCTATGTAAGACACCAAATTAGACAATTAAATTTCTTTCAACTTATACATGGAAGCGATTTGGCTTGCCATGAGAATACACGGATGGATATAAGAACATTCGCCATCTTATGTGAGTTGCTTCAGGTAAGAGGGGGGTTAGTCGGGACTCAATATGTTGATGTGGAGGAAATGGTTGCGATATTCCTCCACATCGTTGCCCACGATGTTAAAAATCGGCTAGTGCGCAGACATTTCGCAAGATCTGGTGAGACCGTGTCAAGACACTTCAATGCAGTATTAGACGTTATATTGAGACTGCACAAGGTGTTACTAAAGTCACCCGAACCAGTCACTAACACTTGCCAGGACGAGAGGTGGCACTGGTTCGAGGTAGATAAGTCACACTTACACTGTCCTCCCAACTGGAGATATGATTTCAACTTTTGAAAATTGAAACCATATCTACTATTTCATCGCAGAACTGTTTAGGTGCATTAGACGAGACACACATCAGAGTGAACGTTAGTGCATTTGATCGCCCACGATATAGGACAAGGAAGGGTGAGATCGCCACGAATGTTCTTGATGTATGTTCTTATAACGGTGAATTCATCTTTGTCCTCCCTAGATGGGAAGGATCTGCATCCGACTCTAGGGTTCTACGTGACGCAGTATCCAGACCGACAGGGTTAAAGGTCCCAAGGGGTAACCACACTGCTACTATGGTTCGAACTTGTCATTTTAGTATATCACCTACATGGTTCCAATGTTGGAATTGATGTACCTGACATTATGGCAGGTTACTACTACCTGTGTGATGTTGGATATCCCAATGCAGAAGGATTCCTAGTCCCATACAGGGGAACACGATACCATCTAACTGATTGGCAAGGAGGGAATCCACCAACCAGCCCAAAAGAGTTGTTCAATATGAGACATTCATCAGCTCGAAATGTGATCGAAAAGGCATTCGGTGTATTGAAGGGGCGGTGGGCAATCCTTCGAGGAAAATCTTAATACCCCGTCGAAGTCCAGTGTAAAACAATCACTGCATGTTGTTTGTTACACAACTTGACCATTAAAGAAATGGGTACATACCCAATATGTGAGGCGGCGCACCCAAGTGATCCCGACTCGAATGAGATGAATGCAGACAACATTAGCTTCGTGGAGACAACAGATGTCTGGACTGGATGGAGGGATAACCTCGTCAACCAGATGTGGGCAGTTTGGAATGGGAATTGACTCATTGTCGACATGGACTTTTATGTCCTTTTTTTAATTTCGTTCATAGATGCTTTTTGTGGGATTACTGTGTAATTGTGACAGTTAGCCCATATATATTTTTGGCTCTGTACATAACATTCAGTTCATATTAATGAATTAATTACATAATTGTGAATGTTTTCTTGAACATATAATTTCGTTTATCGATACGTTTCCACAATTTTTTTTTTTACTATATTATTAAAATTGATGTATTATTGCAGATGGCATAATCCTCATCACGAAATAAAAACTCCAAACATATATGAACACCTTAGGAGGACACTGTGTTCGTCGATTGTCTACTGCATCTCGTCCAGGCTGGTGGCTGACAGGCCGATAATGGCACCTTTAGGCCAGGATTTCTGATCGCTGTGCAAAAGATGATGAAGGAGAAGATGCCTGAATGTGACATGCTAGTTTCCCCTAATTTGGAGTCGAGGCTGAGGACTTTGAAGAGACAATACCAAGCAATTTCTGAGATGATGGGGCCTACATGTAGTGGGTTCAGATGGAATGAGGAACGAAAATGCATCGAGGATGAGAAAGAGTTATTTGATGATTGGGTGAAGGTATGGCAAATATCATGCTAGTTACTTGTTTAGATAAAATAATTCTTGCCCATCTTCTAATTGCTCACACATTGCCATGCAGGGTCATCCGAATGCTCGAGGACTCAAAAACAAGTCATTCCCCTAGTTTAATGATCTTGCCATAATATTTGGAAAAGATAGAGCAACAGGGGTAGGCGCACAGACTCCAGCTGAGATGACATCAGACGGTGCGATTGATCTGGATGATGACTTCCCCCTTGAATTTGAAAATACATTCGTCCGCGATCCACCTACAGTTGATACATCAATTGGGGAAGAGACATCAGGTACGCCCACAAGTCGGACATGAGAGTCTGGCGGAGGAGGCGTATATCCTCAAAGTCCAACATGTCAGACATCCTAAACAACGGGTTCCACTTAACCGCAAAATAGATTGGGAGGATTGCATCTTAGCCTTCTAAAAAGGACCGCATTGAAAGGGCCCGTGCGAACGAGCTATATTAAGAATTAAAAGCGATCCGTGGGATGACAAGGCAGGACTGCATGGCTGTTGCGAAGACCCTTTTGTCAGATAGTATGATGCTAAACTCCTTCTTTGCATTCTCCCCTGATTGGAAGTATGATTACTGTGTTGAAGTCTTAGGGAGAGAACCTGGACTCCGACCCCCCATGGATGACAACTCGATGCATTCGTCTCCTACATCTACTACTTAATTTTAAATACGTTATGTAATGGACTACTATTATTATCTTTCATTATTCCTTTAAGTTTATGTTGTATGATGTTATGATTTTTAGACCTTCTACTATGTTGTATGGTTTTATGTTTTGTAATTTTGCCAACTTTAGACCTTCATTGCGAACTACTTTAATTATATGTTCTTATTTAATTTTCAATGATCATAAATGGAGTGATTGAAATAGTAATATACTTATACAAATTACACATAGTATATTTCGTATCTTTGGAACAATTGATTCACATAAGAAGGAAAAATATGGATATGAAATTCAACAAAGAATTTATCAAGTACAAAAAAATGGGATCCAAAAAAGCAGCTAAAAATTGTCTAAAAAAAACAGCATAAACAGCTCCAATCCAACCCAACCCTACACCCCAAACATAGGTTTCAACAAACCAGACAAACTCAACACTGCACCCCAAACACAATAATCAGCATTCCCAGGCTTTCTGATTACGACCCAGGATTCCCAGGTTTTGTGATTCCCAGGCTTCCTGATTACAAAACAGCGTGCTAAACAGCCCCATATTGTCTACTACTTGTCACACACAAATAGAAGAACAAGCGAAGGTTGTTAAAAAAAAAAAAACTGTTACTTTGCTTAGGGTCGTGATTGATAATAATTTGAAAAATTGAGAGGAGTGCTTACCATTTATTGAGTTTGCATACAATAGCGTAATACATAGTATTACTCGTTCAACCTTTTGAAATTGTTTATGATTTTAACCCTTTGACTCTACTTGATTTTAACACCTGTGTTATCTAACTAGTATACTAGTCTTGAAGCTAAGAGCATGGTAGACATGTTGTACACACTGCACAAGGAATAACACTAAGGGAGCATCAAGAGTCAACAAGCACCGCAAGCCTATGATGTTCCAAAAAGGAGATTGGTTTTGGATACATGTAAAGAAAGAAAGGTTCCCAAATAAAAGAAGTTTCAAGCTCAATCCAAGAGGAGATGAGCCATTCCAAGTTGTGGAAAGGTTCAACAATAACACCTATAAGATTGACCTTCAAGGTAAGTATGGTGTTGGTGCCACTTTCAATATTTTTTACTTAAGTCCTTTTTGATGTAGGTGATGATCTTGATTTGAGGACAAATTCGTTTAGAGGAGAAGATGATACGATCATAGGAGTGTCAACCTTACTTCAAGGACCAACTACAAAATCTTGCGACAAAATGCTTCAAGGATGATGATCAAGTTCATCCAATGAATGGTGATCAGTATCAAACATGAGGGAGGAAAGAGAAGGAATGCAACATTTTTTTCAAGTGTCAAATCATGATCAAGCCATTTGAGATAGAATCACCCATAAGGCTTTCGCCCACTTTCATGCCCATGACCAAGCATATTGCATGCACCATTATGTTGTTATTGTTTGACACTGTTTCTAAACTGGATAGAATAACTTTCGACAAAGAATGATTTATCTCTCTTTTAGTGTACTAAATAGAAAACACCCTCTCAATAATGTTTCTTAACAAAAAAAAAAAAAGTTTCACTATCGAAATATGGTGAGGTTAGATATCATTTAAAACATATACATAGTTCTCTTTAGTTTTTGAGTTGTTCTGCCTGTTCTATATAAAATAAAATAAAATTTTAAACTAAGATTTTGATAAGTTTACTCCAATCACAACGATGACATGGCAACAATGAGAAGTTGAGTTCATGAATCTTTATTTTGGTCCATAATAAAATTGGTCATGCAATAATCTAAAATTTAAAGTAATATAACTTAATGTCATTGAAAATTTCCTCACCTCATTTTACATATCATATTGTTTTTCCCTTTTAAGCACAAATATATATGTAAGGATCTAATTACGTGCTAAAATATTAAACTATGTTTGATAAACTCAATTAATGAACTTTCAAACAATTTACTGACAGTAATGGTGTGTTAAAAAGAGTAAGTTCCATTAAGGGCATGCATTATAATGATAGTGAAAACGAAAATAAAATTAAATTAAATTAAAAAAAAAAGAGATAATACAAAGAAATTTTTGATGTGGTTCGGTTTTTCAACGTACTCCACAAAACCAACCCAAAGAATAAGATTAATCAACTAAAGGTTAATATAATTTACAATCAATATTGACTTAGACATAAAAGAACTCCGTTCTAAAATTAACCATTGATGGCCACATCTTTTCACAGAATCTTTCTAAACACAAGGTTCCCCTTTGTGTTGTAGACAACCATTCAAACTTTCTTCAATAGTACATTCGTCTTCTCCTGAGAGTGGATAGAACCATCGCTTGAACTCTCTTCAATAGTATGGTGAATATACCTTCTCCTAGAATTCATTAAGTTTCTCACAAGCTAAAAATAAACGCTACTAAATTTGCTCTTTCACAATTACATAAAAATGTCTCTCAAATATATTACACAAAGAATTGCTTGGACAATTTAGAGAGAACTTTGTCTTTTTATTTTCTTCGTTTCTGCACATCGATTTCCTTTGCATGAAGAAAAAAATGGCAAGCAACATTAGACAACTTACTAGCCGTGGAGCAATAAAAGGCAAAGAGCCAATTTACCTTCTAATTACACAGAACCTCTGCCATTATGAGAAAAACACAAATCAAGCATGATTAAGAAAACCTCCCAGCCAACAAGTATAAAAGAACAGTTGGAGATTTTTATACATGATTTTAAAAAACATTTAATTCAAGAAATTGAATAAAATTCCTTTCAATATTTATACTAGTTTAGTCTTAGATGAAATAAAAGTCATCCCAGATAGTAATTAGTAAGAGTTCTTTGTCAAAGTAAGTTTAGCTCAACGGTAATTGACATGTATTCATTTTCTTGAGGTTGGAAGTTCAAATCTCCATACTACACATTATACTATAAAAAACTAATAAGAGTTTTTTTTGGATCCAACGTGAAGTAAGAGTTCTTTTTGGATCCAACGTGAACACAAATTAGTTAGTAAAGGAGATTACTTGCTAATTTGTAAAGAGCAAGGGGAGAGCTATGAACAACTTACAAAGTGTTAGAGCCAAATACTTAATCATTATAGAATATTAAACCATATGATTCTATCGATCAAACTAGGGAAGAGATCCAAAATCTATAAAATTTAGAGTTACTTTGTCCATATGATTAGATGAAGAGTATGGAGTTTCAAATATGAGTTTGAATTAGGATAAATTTTGAGTTTAATTTCGTTTCAAGAAGAATTCATTTCTTTGTTTAATTTTGTGTTTAAACAGAACTGTTTGAGTTAACTTTAATTAATCAATAACAAAACATTAATCCATTGAAGGGAAAAATAATCTTTAAGCTCACATCAACATAATTAATATTAAACAATGAATTTATAAAAATGTACCGTCAACTTTGTCTAGGCTGCTGTTTATGAAAAATTAAAAGGGACGCTGCTTAGGCATATATCCAAAAACAGAAAGTTTTAAAACATAAGATTTCAAAACTCATAAACCAATGAACTGCTGGAATTTTAATGTGTAGTCACTAGGTTGGATATGAATCTAGAAGCATGTAGAACTTTAGAGTGTAGTTTCGATAGATTCGATATGAAACTAGAAACACAAGCAAGTAGGGAAAAGTACAAACACCCAAATTTATGTAGAAAACTCCTCAATGTAAGGAGAAAAACCACGAGACAACTCCGAAAAACTTTCACTATAAAGATAATGGGTTATACAAAATTTCTTCTCTAGTTGCAACTAGAGGATATTATTACAACCACTATTAAGGGAATTAACTATTGTATATAATTTACTTTTTATTTGTTAAAATAGTTTAATTGTTCTATTATTGAATTTGTTAACTAGCAGTTGGCACGTGTAAGGTGCTTATAAATACACCTATTTTGTATCACTGAGAATATACAATAAAGAATACTTCACAAACTTTATCAGTTTGTTCATGGTATCAGAGCTTAGGATTAGTATCCATGGCTGTCTCTTTCTCTTCAAATGCTTCTAGTGATCTTGCAAGTGCAAGTCTAGCAACCAATTCTACTCCTTCTCCTATTTTTCTTCTTTCAAATATATGCAATCTTGATTCAGTACGTCTTGATTCCTCTAACTATCTCTTTTGGCGATTTCAAGTTGAATCTGCCCTAACAACACACTCACTGTTTGGTATCATTGATGGATCTACACCTTGTCCTAACAAATTCTTGCAGAATGAAGATGGTTCTCTTTCGACAACTGTAGATATGGCGTACTCTCAATGGACTGCTCTTGATCGAGCACTGATTACTCTCATCAATGCAACACTGTCTAAAGCGGTGTTTTCCTTTGTGGTTAGCTACAAGACGTCACAAGAAGTATGGTTAGTTCTTGAAAAACTATTGTCTTCTCTCACACGATCTCACATCAATGAGCTTAAATCCACACTTCACACTATTTCGAAGACCTCGACTGAATCGATCGAGGATTATCTTCTCTGTATTAAAGAATTGGTTGATAAATTAGCCACGGTATCAGTCATAATTGATGACGAAGATATTCTTCTATATACTCTAAATGGATTGCCCTCTGAATTCAATCTGTTTCGTACATCCATTCGTACGCGACGAGAATCGATAACCTTAGAGGAACTTCATGCTCTATTAAAATCAGAAGCAAAGTTTATTGAACAACAGAATCAATCGCTCTCAGCTACAGACAATCCTACTGCCATGTTTGCTTCCGTGGCGTGTGGTTCAAATAACTCTCGCAGCAGGGGGCATAATTCACGAGGAGGATTTGGTGGTAGAAACAATGGCTCCAACTATGGATCTGGTGCAAATCGTGGTGGTTCTTCACTTAATTCAAACAGATCATCCAGTCATTCTAATGGTTATGGTAATCCATCCTCTGTTTTCACATCTAATTCATCTAACAATAGTAGTGGACGTGTTATTTTTCAAATTTGTACAAAATCGGGTCATGGAGCGTTGGACTGCTATAATCGAATGAATTTTTCATTCCAAGGACGTCATCCTCCAGCTACGTTAGCTGTAATGGCTGTTGTTCAAGATTCCTCCTCTGGCTCTTTTATATGGCTTGCCGATAGTGGATGTAACACTCATGTTGCACCTGATCTCTCCAATTTGACCTTAAACTCCAACTATAATGGAGAAGACGCAATTACTGTTGCTAATGGCCAAGGACTTCCTATTGTGCAGTCCGATTCTGGTACCTTTTCTACTTTTTGTAGTGCTTTACATCTCTCTAAAATATTATGTGTTCCTGCCTTGTCCACGAATCTTCTATCTGTATCCCAGTGCTGCATTGACAATAACTGCATCTTCATTTTTTATGCTGATTGGCTTTATATCCAGGACAAGCTCACGGATCAGGTTTTATACAAGGACAGGAGTAAGGATGGCCTATACCCAGTGTTTCATAATCATAACACCAATGATGGTAATAAATCCAATGTCTCTTCTATTGCAACTTCTGGTTCATCCTTACCATCTTATGCATGCACTTCTATTTCACGCATGTCTTCTACTGTTCTCTGGCACTTACGTCTTGGACATCAATCATCTCCTGTTTTAGACAAACTTTTGGCTACTTACTCAATTCCTAATAATACTAGAATACATACTCGAGAATGTATTAGTTGTCTACAAGGAAAAATGTCTAAATTGCCTTTTGCTTTGTCCAAAAGTGTATCTACTGAACCTCTTGTCTTGGTGCATAGTGATGTATGGGGACCTCCCCTCATGTTTCTGTTTCTGGTTTTCGATACTATGTTAGTTTCATTGATGACTTCAGCAAATATACATGGATTTTTCCTTTAGAAGAAAAATCAAATGTGTATTCTGTTCTTAAACACTTTATTCCTCTTGTGGAACATATGTTATCTGCATCTGTTAAGGTTTTCCGTTCTGATGGTGGGGGAGAGTTTGTGAATGGTGCCATCCACAAATTTTTCTCCAAAAAGGGTATTATTCATCAACGTTCTTGCCCTTACATGCCTCAGCAAAATGGCGTCGCTGAGAGGAAGCATCGGTCTATTGTTGACACTGCTCTTTCACTCATGTTTCATGCTTCTATTCCACCAGAATTTTGGTATCATGCCTTTGCCACTGCTGTTTTTTAACTGAATCGCTTGCCCTCCAACTCCATTGGGTTTATGACTCCCTTTGAAAAGCTCTTTGGATATCCATCAGATTTATCCCATCTCTGTGTGTTTGGCTGCGCTTGTTACCCTTCCTTAAAACCATAATGCTAACAAGCTTCAGCCAAAGACATCTCAACATGTGTTTATGGGATATACACTCAACATAGGAATTTGGACTTTTTTCGACGCACAAAAGCGTCTGAAAAAGTCACAAAATGCATCAGGAAAGGCTTTTCCGACCCGACAATGGGCTTCGCCAGGGGTGTCGGAATTGATTCGTCGGGAGAGGGTTTAGCCGTCGTCGAAATAGGTGACATCGACAGACCCACTTCTGCCGACGCTAACTAAGGGCATCGGCAGAAGTCACGTTTGCCGACGCGCAAAAATCAGCGTCGACAAAAGTCATTTCTACCGACGAAAATAATTCAGCGTCGGTAGAAGTGGCTTCTGCCGACGCCACCTATTCCATCTTCAACAAAAGTCTAGTATTGATTTTTAATATTATTTTTTTAAAATCTCATTTTTTTTTCTTTCAAATATTATTGTAATGCAATTTTTTTTACCTGATAATAAATGTATATAAAACAAAATATTCCATATTTCATTCAAATATAATAACAAAATTTATGCCAAATTTTATGTCAACCAAACAACAAAATTTGTTCATACAATTTCTGTTTATATAAAATTAGAAATAAAACTAAAATTACATAAAACACTTAGGAAAAACAAAATTTCTCGTAAATGCATCCTAAATCTCGTCCATAATCTTACTCGCACGCACATCAACCCCGAAACACCTACAAAAAAAATAAAATGTCAGTTCGTCCCAATATTTCAACGACAAATCAAAGCAGAACCAATTGATTCAAAGAAGAATTATGTGAGACAAAGTAATCGACAAAGCCAAGTATAAAATCAAGGCAAAATATGCTAATATATATGCATATGGGTTTGCCCCAAAAAGTAAAAAGTTCATGAGAAAAAATGAGAGGCCAACCTCAAGGCATCTCGTTGGAACCATTGTCCCAAGCCTTTGAAAATAACATCGACCTCGAAGTATCTATGAAAAACAAAACCTAATATTAATTATATAATTATATGATCACTACTAGATCAATATACTAACTTATCAATTAACATAACAAATAAACTAGTCAAATTAAAACAAACAACTAACATGTCAAACTTATGAACATAACATCAAAAATTAACTAACTTATCATGAAAATGAATACTAACTAATCAAATTAAAACAAACAATATACCTTAACAAACTTAACATTAAAATGAATACTAACCTCATTTAATTAAAAAAAAACAACTAAACTTATCAAAACAATCCCTTAGCACACATCATCCATTTAAATGGATCAAAACAATCAAAACCACTAGGCTTAACTAACTTATCTAAACTTATGAACAGAATATCAAAACTAAACTTAAACTTAGGAGCATTACAACCAAAACAATCTCTTAGCACTTCACCACCTATTACACACTTCACACCCCACAAACTCACTCAAACTAACCTTTAAAAAAATGTGCCTAACTCATCAAATCTCACTTCAAATCCCACTAACTCATTGATTTAATTTCTTTATTTGGCACCAAAGCTCTAAGGCTAAAAAACAAAAGATTTCCTAAACAAAAATTCAAGAAAGAAACAAACCTCCCATTACAATAACCAATGCATAATCAATGCCAATTCAAACAACAATAAACAACACGCCCCTAAAATGCTCAATCGAACCACAGTCAAATCATTTGCCAAACAATATTTCACCAAGAAATCCATTAAACAATATTTCACCAAGAAATCCATTAAACAATATTTCACCAAGAAATCCATTCTTCAATTTAAAACTAAAAACACACAAACAAACAAAAAAACCATAAACCATAAACCATTAAAAAATTACCATCAATAAACACAAAAGAAAATAAACAACAAATCAAAGCACTCAAACTTCTATCAAGATTTTAGATAGCCAAAACCAAAAAATCAATAAACACAAAAGCATAAACCATTACAAAATTGCCATCAATAAATACAAAAGCAAATAAACAACAACTCAAAGCACTCAAACTTCTATCAAGATTTTAGATAGCCAAAAAAATAAGAGTTTGTTCTAATTCAAATGTTGAGGGAGAAAAAGAAAAAAAAGAAAGAAAAAGAAAACCTAACGGAAAAATGGTTAGACGTGCGGCGGCGAGGCAGTGGCAGCGGGCGGCGGAAATGTTGGCAGAAGGGTGGTTGTGCAAGCAATGAATGTATGGTGGCTGCAGCAAAGGAGAAGAAAAAAATCGAAGAGGGAGAAAGAAAGAGGGAAGAAAAAGAAAGGGGGTTAGGGTTTTCTAAGTGAAACTTTTCCCGATGCTGTATTAACGGTAAAAGGGTGACTTTTTTCCAATTTGCGGACCCAGTTCATATGGTGTAGTGAAAAGGTCACCCTTTACCGACGCCATTTAAAAAGGCGTCGGCAAAGGGTCACCCTCTGCTGACGCCTCTAACATGGCGTCGGGAAATGGTACTTTTCCCGACGCCGTTTAAAGCGGCGTTGGCAAAAGGTCACCATTTTTCGACGCACTTTAACAAGGCGTTTGCAAAGGTGTTTTTTCAGACGCCATTTAGGTGGAGTCGGGAAAAGTCGTTTCTCCCGACGACATTTGCGGCGACGTCAGAAAAAAAAAACGTCGGGAGAAACAAAAATTCTTGTAGTGACTTGCGCACAAAGGTTATCTATGTTGTAATATTCAAACTAAGAAGACGATTGTCTCAAGACATGTTCTTTTTCATGAAGGTGTTTTTCCCTTTGCCGCCAATACCACACCGTCGGTTTCTACTACTGATATACCTACTGCCCTTCATGACATGAATCCTACTTTGTTATCTCACTTGTTTGCTACCCCTGTTACCACGACTCAAACAACACCTACTGCCAGCACAACCTCTCAGTCTCCAACATTTGATACAAGGCCCATTGTTATTCCTTCAGCTGCTGTTACTCAACCGACAACCACTATCAGTACAAATACTCATCAATGATCACTCGATCCAAGGAAGGAGTCAGCAAACGAAAAGTATTCAATGTCTCTCTCAACACTACACACATACCCAAGCCAAGTTCATTTACTGTCGCTTCTAAAATTCCTGAATGGCAACAAGCTATGAGTGAAGAGTTTAAAGCCTTAACTGATCAGCAAACATGGAGGTTGGTTCCTCCTTCAGCAGATATGAATATTATTGGTTGTAAATGGGTGTTTCGCACCAAGTTTAATCCAGATGGATCTGTGG
The DNA here is from genome assembly GCA_033996785.1 of Trichosanthes truncata. Classification (NCBI taxonomy): domain Eukaryota; kingdom Viridiplantae; phylum Streptophyta; class Magnoliopsida; order Cucurbitales; family Cucurbitaceae; genus Trichosanthes; species Trichosanthes truncata. The sequence goes on along the minus strand of MU867259.1, from coordinate 41,224,546 downwards.
CTCGTTACAAAGCGAGGCTTGTTGCAAAAGGATACAATCAATTGGAAGGGGTGGATTTTGATGAGACATTCAGTCCAGTTATTAAGAAAACAACTGTCAGAACTATATTTGCTTTAGCAGCTCATTACAAGTGGTCCTTACATCAACTTGATGTGAAAAATGCTTTCTTACATGGTCTTCTCAAGGAGGATGTTTATATGGTTCAGTCTCCTGGTTTCAATGACAAATTCCTTCCTCAACATGTTTGTAAGTTTCATAAATCACTCTATGGCTTAAAACAGGCGCCAAGAGCTTGGTTTGAGAGGTTTACTAACCACTTACTCACTCTTGGTTTTGCTATTTCCCTTGCTGATAGCTCCTTATTTGTAAGAGTTACTGGTGATTCTTTCACTTATCTGTTGCTATACATTGATGATATTATCATCACAGGATCTGATTCGACTTATATTGCTAGTCTTAAGCTTGCACTTGGGGCTGAATTTCATATCACATATCTTGGCGGACTTCGGTATTTTTTAGGCCTTCAGGTACACCCCAGCTCCAATGGGTTTTATGTCAATCAAGCTAAATACTTAACTGATCTTCTTGTAAAGGCTTGTATGGTTGATGCTAAGCCATGTAATACTCCTTTGTCTTCTACTTGTGATCTCTATGCCACTGCACCACCATTCTCTTATCCTTTACTCTATAGATAAGTAGTTGGCTCTCTACAATATCTAACATTTACCAGACCTGATATTACGTTTGTTGTGAATAAGGTTAGTCAATTTATGTATTGCCCCACTACAGTACATTTTTCTACTGTAAAACGTATTATTCGATATCTTTGTGGTACTCGTCATTATGGGGTGTTATTCTCGAGTCCTACACTTGATTTCCATGCTTATTGTGATGCAAACTAGGCTGGCGATTCCTTGGACAAGCGTTCTGTTGGGATTTATGCCCTAAAGCCTCATAATTAATTATTTATTTAGGCCCCGTTTGATAACCATTTGGTTTTTGGTTTTTGGTTTTTGAAAATTAAGCTTGTTTTCCCCCAATTTATCTATAATGGTTTTCATCTCCCTTAAGGAAGTATTTGAATTCTTAGCAAAATTCTAAAAACAAAAACAAGTTTTTGAAAACTACTTTTTTTAGTTTTCAAAACATGGCTTGGTTTTTAAAAACATAGGCAAAAAGTATATGACAAAACAAGTAAAACCATAGGTGGGAGTAGTATTTATAGGCTTAATTTTTAAAAACCAAAAACCAAAAATCAAATGGTTATCAAACGGGGCCTTAATAATTAATAATAATTTTGATTATTTTATTTGCTATATAATATTATCTATTATATGAAAAATCCAAGGTTATTAGTATAATCTTGAACAGTATGTAGTTGACATATAAGAGGATCATGTTCAAGACATAACCTAAAGAGTCATAGTATATGGATAAGGTTGGGTGCCTTATCTTGGTAACACTATTGATATGACCCACTTTGTAATAGTTACAAATTATTTGATCCAAATCGTTCATGTGGAGACATGTAAGTAGGAGTATCTTATACAATGAGTTTGTATAAGACTGGACCACGAAATATTTAATATCTCTTTATAAATCCGTTAATTGAGAAGATTAATATTTCATCAAGATGATCATATGTGACTTGATCTTAATCCTGAGTGAGTTATGAACTATTGTCTGTGAGGGTTTGTGATCGGTGTTCACGCAAGCGCACGCGATCGAAGTAATATAAAATGGTATCTGAGTACCAAGTATCGAATCCCACAGGGAACGGAGTAACAAAGATTTTGTTTTGCAAAAGTGTAAGGCAAATTGCAAGTTTGAAAAGAAAAAAATACAAAAATCAAGTTGTTGGTGGAAAATCAAAATTGCTAATTCAATTGCTAATCCAGAATGGCAATGTTGGAAATAACAGAAATTGCTACTCCAATTGCTAATCCAGAATGGCAATGTGCGAAAAGACTAAAATTGCAGAATTAAATTGCTAATCTAAATTGGCAATATGAAATGGCAATTTGAATGAACTTAAGAATGAAATGATAGAGGGTGGGGCTCAAGAATGTCATTGCCCTAGGTCGTAATTGCAAACCAAAATTGCAATTCCAACCTACTCCACACTCAATTGTAAACCAAAATTGCATCTCCTATTACCTCAAAATTGGGTTTTTTAGGAGGCTAAGTGGGGGCTCTATATGTCTATAGTCCCTCCATCTTAGATAATTTTTGGCTCACAACTTTATGGGTCTTGGAGTTCTTAATCCCTATGTCTAGGGTAAGGAATGACTTATGTCTAAGCTCTTTTAATTTACTCCATTACTTGTGTGAAATCCGCTTGTCACTAACCCTGTTGGTATTAGATCTAAGCTTGAGTTGAAACCCTAGTTGATCACTTTAGGATCTCAACGGAAATTAAATCAACACAAGCAAACTTGAGATGTAGGCTTGATTTTTCTTGGAATTTTGGCTACATTTACTTCTTAGGGAATTCACATCCTTGAACCCCCTAAAAAGTTTTAGCTCATATTTTCAGTGAAAATCATAAATCTAATTTTAAATAAAGATTTCATAATGAAATTGAAATAAGCACTAACTTATGAACTGCAAATTGGTTTTTCCTAAAAATGCAAGCAAAAGTAAATAAGGGTAATAAAGCCAAATTAACAAGGTCAATTAGGTAATTCATTTATCTTCTACCTTCTGCCATGAACATAACTTGAAAAATCTCATCTTTTTGTTCTTTACAGAAGCTAACTAGAAAAGGAATGAAAAACAGAGCAATAAAGCAAGAATTCAACTCAATGCCTATCCCGCTCCTTCCTAACCAATCGATTCAACCTCCTCCACTTTTAGAGAGAAATTGATCTTGACGATTCAAGAATCTCTTGAATCGGATTGGAAATCCAAGGAAGATGCAGAATTTTGCTTGAACAATTCGAATTGAAGAAAACTCTAAAAGAAGAACTACGAATGGATTTGGAAATTCCTACGCAAAAATGCTTGTTTACATTCACTTAAGAAGAAAAGGGGAATACCCAAAACCATTCATTATGACAAGAACGAAGAGTTGATGCACTGTAATTGAAAATTTTAGTGAAAGAAATTATCTAAAACCGAAGGAAAAACAGAGGAACACTTACGAACAAAACTATCCTCGAATCCAATAGAGAACAACTCAAACTTGAATGAACTTACAACAAATCGAAAAACAAGGTAACTTGGCAGTATTCTGTAATACAAACTGAAAGAAAGTTGCGATGGAAACTGATTAAAATGATAAGAACAGTAGCAAAACAGCCAAAACAGAGGCTGTCCAAAACCAAAAAAACCAGAAACTATAGCTTCGAATTGACCCATCCAAAATCGTCTTGCATTGCTCCTCATCTTCTTCCCTATTTATAGGCCTTCATTAGGGTTGAAGAATGCCCAAATTTCGTGCTTAAATTCCTCCAAATTGGGCTGTAATTGAAGAATCTCGAAATGGGTTTAATGCAGAATTTTTTCCTTTTTAAAAACCCAAAAACCCACGAAATTGATTCTTCAAATCGCCCTCAAAATCCAATTAATAGCTCATTTTCTTCTTCCCTATTTGTAGGCATTCATTAGGGTTGAAGATTGCCCAAAAATCATGCTCCAATTCCCTTGAATCGTGCGGAATTTGTTCTTCCCATATATGGTTTTTTCGTTCGCGCCCCAGAAATTTCTGCCCATAACACAATTGCCAAATCAGTTTAGCAATTTGATTTGGCAATTTCCGAAATTCCTGCTCTGCCCAAGATTGCCAAAACGGTTTAGCAATTTGGTTTGGCAATTTGGTTTGGCAATTTCCGAAATTCCTGCAAAAAGAACCACATTACTTAGAACTCTTTTCCAATTGTTATCACATTTCATTTTTTCCTAATTTCAAACAATTTTCCACCATTTTCGATTAATCTTAGGACAAACAAGAGTTTTTCGAGCATTTGAGGATTTAAATAAGCCTTAATTCTAAGGCTTATCAGTTTGTCCTTTGATTTGCATGTGTGAGAGTGGTTCTTGTTGCTGATTCAATAAGTCTACCATTTTGGGGACTTGACCAAATAGGGAACTGGAAACATAATTTCACAAGATAAAATTCACTCATTCCCTTATAGAGTAAGTAGATGAGTAGTTCCCTTAAGTGCTAATTTCGGGACTTGAACAATGAGGTCTCACCCTCTCACTGGCCCGAAAGGGACTTAGTTTATGGTTGGATCATAAACAAATTGTTCATTAGAGGATCAGTGGTACTTAAGGTGCAAGATGTAATTACAGTGGTAAAACGGACTTTTGACCCATCTGTAATTACGAACAACTCATGAAGGATAGATGATAAAGGAACTATCTCAATTACGCTTGAGAACTCCCCTTATTCAAGGTGAACCCCCACAACAATAATAAGAAAACCCCATTAACAAGATGATATGCAACCCCAAGAAAATTAAACAGATTTTACTTGGAAAAGGTGATCGATGATCAAGAAGAAAGGAGAACTCGTTCCTATCTTCAAGATTTCGAACTCTCCACAATCTAATAGATCAAACTAGATTGAAAGTTCTAGACATGCATTCTAAACACAAGAATACAAAGAAAGCATAAAGCTTGAGAGATACTAAACTCAAATATGAGATTTCATTCAACTTCAACTTGTGTTCCAATGACAAAATGATAGCCCTATTTATACTAATTGAATAGACACCATGAAAGGACACATCCTTTCACCTATGTAGTCTAAGTTCAGCCCCTAACCTTTCAAATCCATACATGAACCAAATTAAATGTAAATACATGAATTTAATAGGTACATAATGCATTAAAGATGTGAATGAATCTGGATTTTTAGATTCATCATGACTCTTGGTTGAAAAGGTGCCTTATCCATCTTGAAAGGATGCAACTCTTCACTTTGTGTAGACACCTTAGCTTGGAGGTGAGAATTCAATGCTTCTTGAAAACTTTTAGCTCTAGGTCTTGTCATTGGACCTTGTGGCATAATGATTGCCTCATGATTAGGTTTAATTGGAGATGACTTCCATTGACTTTGAGTATGAGCTTCAATTGAGCTTGCTTGAGCTGATTGAGCTTGGTATTCTTCGTGTAGACTTCTCTCATGGTCTCCTTGGCCATTTATTTTCTTATCAATCGACTTGCATGTAGTGATTATATCAATGGACACAACTTGTCCCACAGTGCATAAAAGTGCAACTTTAGATCTATAGTGGAGTGACCCCAGAGTTAATGAATGAAAATTGATTAATTAAGAGTTTAATTAATTAATTTTGTATCATTGGAGCTTATAATCTGTAGGTCCATAAAGTCCCCTTGCTAGCTCCTAATAACACTAAAAGATCAATTTAGTTGAAAGAAAATTTTGAAATGTTCAAATTAATATTTAATTTAAATATATTTATTGTATTTAATACATTAAATATTAAAATAATTAATGTATATTAGATACATTAAAGAAAAGATATTTATTAAATTTGAACTGGATTCAAATTAAGAAATATATGTCGTATGAGAATTTTAAAAGGTTTGAATAAGATTCAAATTGGTTAGATAAATATATTTTAATATATTAGATATTAAAATATATTATTTAATTATCTTCCCTAGATCACTATAATTAAGACCCTAAGAGTGAGCCATTGGGGATTCTTTATAGAACACACATCTCTTCAATAGAGAATTAAACAATTCTCTCTAGACTTTTTCCTCTCCAACCCCTTGAGGATTTTCTTTCAAGAGGCTCTCACAAGCCTCGATCTTGTGTTAGAGTCATAGTCAGAAAGGCTTTGTGGTGGAGATAAAGACTCGCCAGAATATTCTTCATATTTATCTCAAAAGTAAGTTTTCTTAATTAATCTTATTTTTTTAGTTTAATTTTATATAAAATCAAAGACGATCTAATGCTTCCGTTGCGAAGTGAAACATTCATTCCTACACTGTCTACATCTGATTATGTTATTTTTCTTGGAAATTCACCCATTGCTTGGTCTATGAAGAAGCAAAATACCGTCTCCAGGTCGTCCACTAAGGCCGAATACAGAGCTTTAGCTCAGACTGCTGCTGAATTATATTGGATTCGCCAACTACTTGGTGATTTACATATCTTTCTGCCATTGCCACCTATTATTTGGTGTGATAACACGTCTGCTCTGGCATTGGCTCGAAATCCTTTTTTTCACGCATGAACTAAACATATTGAGATCAATTATCACTTCATGTGTGAAAAAGTTGTTCGTGGTGATTTGGATGTGCAACATATCTCTACCTCCTTACAGCTAGCTGATTTGTTAAAAACCCCTCTGTCTGCTGATCACTTTGAGAAAATTTGTGTAAAACTTCTGACGTTTTCAACATCATATGTTTGAGGGGGCATATTAAGGGAATTAACTGTTGTATATAATTTACTGTTTATTTGTTAAAATAGTTTAATCGTTCTGTTATTGAATCTGTTAACTAGCAGTTGGCATGTGTAAGGTGCTTATAAATACACCTATCTTGTATCACCGAGAATATATAATAAAGAATACTTCACAAACTTTATCAGTTTGTTCAACCACTAACAATACATCGGGCTATAGTCTTAATTAGCTAACAACAGTACTTCATATACATAAAAGAAACTGAAGAGAACAAGGGAGAGATGCCGAAACAATACCAAGAAAATAGATTACTTCAGAGAAGACAACAAAACACAAACCTCTTCTTTTGGCCGGCAACCCAATCTCTAATTAAGGCCCTGTTTGAATAATCATTTGCTTTTTTAGTTTTTGGGTTTTGAAAATTAAGCCTATAAATATTATTTTTACCTATTGGTTTATTTGTTTTGTTATCTATTTTTTACCTATGTTTTAAAAAATCAAGCCAAGTTTTGAAACTAAAAAAAGTAGTTTTCATAAACTTATTTTTGTTTTTGAAACTTTGTTAAGAATTCAAATGTTTTGATAAGAAAGATGAAATTATTCATTGTAGAGAATTGATGAAAAAACAAGCAAGGTTTCAAAAATCAAAAACTAAATGTTTGTCAAACGGGGTTTAAAATTTTCTTTCTCCTTTTCTTCATGCATATATATATATATATATATACACGCACGCCAAAAACAAAGAAAGCTTGCTGAGAGAGAAAGCTTAGCATAATGGTCTCCCTCTCTATTTCAATGCAAAAGAGAAAACTGCAACAAGCAAGGAGGCCATAATGTCATCTCTCTTTTATCCATCCCAAACAATAAAATTGTAAATGAGTAATTAGCTACCAAAATTATCCAACTATGTCAAATGCTCTTGATGTTTTGTTACAATAACTTTCTTTCTCTGTCTTTTTCTTCTTTCTTTTTTTTTTTTATACGAAACAACATCTTTGATAGTACGAAATTACCAACACGCTAAAAGCTAGACACAACAGGCTCTTGCTCACAAAAAAAAATTCATCTTTTTGTCTAATCAAATCAAATACTTGAAAACATTTAAGTATGCTTCATAGTAAAAATAACACTGTTAAAAAAATACCACAAGTTTCTTTTTAACTTGAAGAATCCTGCTTTGATTTATTATCAAGCCTTTGTTCAATTAAGTAATCAAAAAGGGAAAAAAAACATATCATGAGGACATGTTGAGAAGAGAAAACAATATTGGGTTTTTTAGCAAATGTTTAGAAAAGACAAAGTGTTATAGCAAAACATCAGGAGCAACTAGCAAAGTTTTACAATGTTAAGGAGGCCTATTAAGGCCCATAGTTCTGGCCTGTCACACTATTTGTAACAGTTCAAATTTTTTTTAGGGTTGTCTCTTAATAATATTGTTCTTATTGTAAATATAAATACCCATTCCACATGCCCATTTGATATCCATACCAAGTGGCATTTTATCCATAGCCAAAGTGTCTTCCATGTGTCCAACAAAGACCATAGATTGGTGTCCAAATGGACCACATCATGCTCTCCTAATTGCCTATATATAGTGGTTCTTGATGGATAAATAAAGAGATACATTTGGTAAAGAAATCTCTCCAATCTTCTTTTTTCTCTCCCACTTTCTCTAATTTCATTTGTTTTTAATTTGCCATAAATCTCCACTTTCTTTTGTTTATAATATATATATATATATACTCCCTTTATATTCTAACACTTGTATTATTATTATTATTATTATTATTATTATATGTTTTGGTAAAGTATTATTATTATTATTATTATTATTATTATTATATGTTTTGGTAAAGTTTTGGTGCCCGATTTCGCCTCTCAATTTTACAACACGTTATCAGCACGAGACTCTGTCATTTTTCCCGCTAAAGGTAAGTCTTATAGGTAAGTCATTTTTACGCATTTGGTTTATGTTAAATTTCTAATATGAATATATTATTATTTTTGATAGTGTTATTATGGCAAACCTTCCAAAGCTAGAATTTGCGGCCCGGGATATTAATGGAAATAACTACTTGTCATGGGTCCTTGACGCTGAGATCCATTTAGATTCTATGAATCTTGGAGAAACAATTAAAGAAGGAAATGATGCATCAAATCAAGAAAAAGCAAAAGCCCTGATCTTCCTTCGCCATCATCTTCACGATGGATTGAAAATGGAGTATCTTACAATAAAAAATCCCTACGTTCTATGGCAAGGTTTGAAAGAAATGTACGATCATCAAAAAACAGTTATTCTTCCTAAAGCTCGTTATGATTGGATGCACTTGAGGTTGCAGGACTTTAAATCAGTAAGTGAGTATAATTCCGCACTCTTCAGAATTAGTTCAAAATTAAAATTATGCGGAGAAAAGATTACTGATGTTGATATGTTAGAGAAGACATTTTCCACTTTTCATGTCTCGAATATGCTCCTGCAGCAGCAATATCGAGATAAGGGTTTTGCAAAATATTCTGAACTTATCTCATGTCTTCTCGTTGTTGAACAAAATAACGAGTTGTTGATGAAAAATCACGAATCCCGACCAACTGGAGCAACACCATTCCCTGAAGTGAATGCTGTGAATTTTAATAACCGTGGTCGAGGTCGTGGTCGTGGTCGAGGTCGGGACCGCGGTAGAGGAAGAAATGCCTATTTTCGTGGTGGGCATTATAATTTTAAGAAACCCACACGAAGTGATGATCATAAAGGAAAGGCTCCACAAGATAGAAGTTTGAAAGGTGATGAACATAAATGTTTTCGGTGCGGAATGACTGGGCACTGGTCACGTACCTGTCGTACGTCAAAACACCTTGTTGATCTCTATCAAGCTTCCCTGAAGGAAAAAGGAAAAGGAAAGAATGTGGAGGTAAATCTTGCCATTCAAGAAGATGATGTGTTTGACCCCTCCAATATGATGCATCTTGATGTAGCTGATTATTTTGAATCTCCTGGAGAGAGAATTGATGCAATCAAACAAGTAGAGGATGATTTGTATGAAAATATATAATTAAGTACTGTTTAGTATGTTTTTGTTGTTGTTTTGTTTGTATATATATTTAAGACTCTTTGTAATCGTTTTTCTTTTCTTTTCAATGAAGAAATATGAACAATTTCAATAGGTTGAGTAACTCGAAAATGAGCAATGAGGATTTATGTCTGGCAGACTGCGCAACTACGCACACGATACTCATAAATAGAAAATATTTTACTAGATTGACAATGCTGGAAGCAAAAGTCAATACTATATCAGGTTCTGCAAATCTGATTGAAGGTTTTGGAAAAGCAAACTTTATTTTGCCTAGAGGAACAAGATTTACAATTAATAATGCTCTGTTCTCTAGCAAATCGAAAAGAAACTTATTAAGTTTTAAAGATATACGTGAAAATAATTATCATGTTGAAACTGATTGTAAAAATAATATAGAGTGTCTCTATATAACATCTATTGTTTCACATGAAAAACGTATATTAGAAACACTGCCTGCTTTTTCTTCTGGATTATACTATACTCATATACGAGTAATCGAAAGTTATGCAATAATGAACCCGAAGTTCATGAATCCAGAAATATTCAGTGTTTGGCATGATCGATTGGGTCATCCAGGGTCAATAATGATGAGAAAAATTATTGAGAATTCACATGGACATCCTTTAAAGAGCCAGAAGATTCTTCAATCCAATGAGTTGTCATGTGATGCTTGTTCTCAAGGGAAATTAATTATTAGACCATCACCAGCTAAAGTGGGGATTGAATCACCTGCATTTTTAGAGCGAATTCAAGGTGATATTTGTGGACCTATTAACCCACCAAGTGGTCCATTTAGATATTTTATGGTATTAATTGACGCATCCAGCAGATGGTCACATATATGCTTATTATCAAGTCGAAATCTTGCATTTGCAAGATTACTTGCTCAAATAATTAAGTTAAAAGCACAATTTCCTGATAATACAATTAAGACCATTCGACTTGATAATGCTGGTGAATTTACATCCCAAACTTTTAATAATTATTGTATGTCAATTGGGATAAGTGTTGAACATCCTGTAGCTCACGTTCATACACAAAATGGTCTAGCAGAATCATTTATAAAACGTCTGCAACTAATTGCAAGACCATTGCTTATGAGAGCTAAACTTCCTACATCGGTATGGGGTCATGCTATTATGCATGCTGCATCACTGGCACGTATTAGGCCAGTAGCTTATAATAAATACTCCCCAATGCAATTAGCTTATGGCCAGCAGCCAAATATTTCCCATCTAAGAATTTTTGGATGTGCAGTATATGTACCGATTGCTCCACCACAACGTACTAAGATGGGTCCTCAAAGGAGGTTAGGAATATATGTTGGTTTTGATTCCCCATCAATTATTAAATACCTTGAACCCCTGACAGGTGATGTATTTACTGCACGATTTGCTGATTGTCATTTTAATGAGACAAATTTTCCAACATTAGGGGGAGGAATTAAGAAGTTGGAAAAAGAAATTACATGGAATGCATCGTTATTATCTCATTTAGATTCTCGTAGAAATCAATGTGAACTTGAAGTTCAAAAGATAATTCATTTGCAAAATATAGCAAATCAACTACCAGATGCATTCACAGATACTAAAAGTGTGACTAAATCATATATACCAGCTGCAAATGCTCCATCAAAAGTTGATATCCCAAAGGAACAAGTTGTCAATAATGAGTCTGGAGCACGCCAGAAGCGTGGTAGACCAATAGGTTCTAAAGATAAAAATCCTCGAAAAAGAAAAGTAGTTGAGAATCACAATGATTCAATAAAAGGTATGGATGTTCCAGAAGAAATCCAGAATACAACTACTCAAAAGAGTATTGGTGAAAATCAAACGCTTGAGGATAATAATGAAATTTCTATAAACTATGTTACAACAGGAAAGAGATGGAACCGAAATGATATCATTATTGACAACATTTTTTTCTTATAATGTTGCTCACGATATTATTCATGAAAGTGACGATTTTGACCAAAAATCTATCGTAGAATGTCAACGTAGAAAGGATTGGCCGAAGTGGAAAGAAGCAATCCAAGCAGAGTTGAACTCACTTTCAAAACGTGAGGTTTTTGGACCAGTAGTCCCAACACTGGAAAACGTCAAACCTGTAGGATATAAATGGGTATTTGTAAGGAAAAGAAATGAAAAGAATGAAGTCACAAGATATAAAGCGAGACTTGTTGCACAAGGATTCTCGCAAAGGCCTGGTATTGATTATGAGGAGACATATTCTCCTGTGGTGGATGCAATAACGCTAAGATATTTGATTGGTCTGACTGTATATGAAAAGCTTGATATGCATCTAATGGATGTAGTCACGGCGTATTTATATGGATCTCTGGATAATGACATTTATATGAAAATCCCGGAAGGATTTAAAATACCAGAAACATATGAATCAAGTTCTCGGGAATTGTATTCAATAAAGTTACAGAGATCATTATATGGATTAAAACAATCAGGACGAATGTGGTATAATCGCCTGAGTGAATATCTGTTGAAAGAAGGATACCAAAATAATCCAATATGTCTGTGCGTTTTTATAAAGAAATCTCAGTCAAGATTTGCTATTATAACTGTATATGTTGATGACTTAAATATAATTGGAACTCCTGAAGAGTTATCCAAGGCAATAGAATATCTTAAAAAAGAATTCGAGATGAAAGATCTTGGAAAAACAAAATTTTGCCTTGGTTTGCAAATTGAACATTTAGCAGATGGGATATTTGTTCATCAATCAATTTATACAGAGAAAATCTTAAAAAGATTCTATATGGATAAAGCACATCCATTAAACATTCCAATGGAAGTTCGTTCACTGGATGTAAAGAAAGATATATTTCGACCTCGAGATGACAGTGAAGAACTACTTGGTCCTGAAGTACCATATCTTAGTGCAATTGGTGCACTTATGTATTTGGCTAATAACACAAGACCAGATATTGCATTTTCAGTAAATTTATTAGCTAGATATAGTTCATATCCTACAAAAAGACATTGGAACGGAGTTAAGCATGTACTCCGATATCTTCGAGGGACAATTGATATGGGTTTATTTTATTCTAACAAATCAAAGTATGATCTAGTTGGTTATGCAGATTCTGGTTATCTATCTGATCCACACAAAGCTAGATCTCAGACAGGTTATCTATTCACATGTGGAGGAACTGCTATATCGTGGCGATCAGTGAAACAGACTATAACGGCCACTTCTTCAAATCATGCTGAAATCCTCGCTATTCATGAAGCAAGTCGAGAATGTGTATGGCTAAGATCGATGACACAACACATTCATCAGACATGTGGCTTGTCTTCAAGTAAACCACTTCCAACGATGTTATACGAAGACAACACAGCATGTATAGCTCAAATCAAGGGAGGATATATCAAAGGAGATAGAACAAAGCATATCTCACCAAAGCTCTTCTATACTCATGATCTTGAAGAAAATGGCGATATCACTGTACAACAAATTTGTTCGAAAGATAACCTGGCTGACTTATTTACGAAGGCATTACCAACTGCAACCTTCGATAAATTAGTATATAGCATTGGAATGCGGCGACTCAAAGACTTTAAGTGATGTCTCCATGAGGGGGAGTGAATGTATTATAGTAAACTATATAAAATATGTACTCTTTTCCTTCACTAGGGTTTTTTTTTTCTTCCCATTGGGTTTTTTTCCCTAGTAAGGTTTTTAACGAGGCATATTTTATAAATGGGCATTTAAGGGGGAGTATTGTAAATATAAATGCCCATTCCACATGCCCATTTGATATCCATACCAAGTGGCATTTTATCCATAGCCAAAGTGTCTTCCATGTGTCCAACAAAGACCATAGATTGGTGTCCAAATGGACCACATCATGCTCTCCTAATTGCCTATATATAGTGGTTCTTGATGGATAAATAAAGAGATACATTTGGTAAAGAAATCTCTCCAATCTTCTTTTTTCTCTCCCACTTTCTCTAATTTCATTTGTTTTTAATTTGCCATAAATCTCCACTTTCTTTTGTTTATAATATATATATATATACTCCCTTTATATTCTAACACTTGTATTATTATTATTATTATTATTATTATTATTATTATATGTTTTGGTAAAGTATTATTATTATTATTATTATTATTATTATTATTATTATTATATGTTTTGGTAAAGTTTTGGTGCCCAGTTTCGCCTCTCAATTTTACAACAGTTCTCAAGTTATTCAGAAGTTTTTTACCTCTCCATAGCTTATATATTTTACTGCCATATTCTCCTTTTTTGTATTGAATTAAGTGATTCAAATCAATAAAATCGTTGAGAGGTTCACTACAAGAAATAATGGTTCTTGCCATGAAATAAAAGTCAACAAAAATAAAAACGCAACAATCGTCGTTGAATGTCGGTTGAGAATGTATAATTTTGCGACGTTTTAAAGAATTTGTCGCAAAATTGTGACATTTTTTGAAAGCGTTGCAAAATTGCAATGTTTCAAAAAGCGTCGCAATTGTAGAGTGAATTTTTGATTTCGTCACAATGCTGCAACACTTTCTAAAAATGTTGCAATTTTCATAATTGCGATGAATTTCCATGTCGTTACAGATTAATTTTGCCTATTTTTGTCCTTCGAATATGGAGATGTGTATTTCTTTCTTCCCTAGGTCTGAAAATTGAAGTTTTTATCAGTTTCATTCCTTTCCTGTAATTTTTCTTTATATTTGCCAAATATATTCTTAATAAACATTTTATATATATTAAATAAGATAATAACAATAAACATTAATAAAAACGTTAAGATGTGCAAAATTCATAATCCTAATTACTTTCGTTTAAAGTTCCAAAATTACAAAAAAAAAAAAAGTTAAAACAAAATAACGTTTAAATGCATTATCCTAAAGGGCAAGAGAGACAATATTTTGTTCATGGTTTCTTCAAAGAGCAACATGATTTAATCCTGCAAATAAAACATAAGTAATAAGTTTTAGAAACTATATAAAGTTATAATAATTCCAAATAAAACATGAGTAAAAATACTAAAATGACAACAACAAACATTAACCTCTCTTTAATCCTCAACCACATCTACTAATTTATAATTGGTATATAAAAACTTTCAAAACATTTATTAAATTTTAATGATCAATAGATTGAAAATAGGATCAAAATCACATTTTAATCACATAATAAGCTCTAAATAAAATGTCAATCACACAATAAGTTTACCAAATCAAACTTTAATCATACACAATAAGATCCAAATCAAACTTTAATTATACAATATATTCATAATTACAATTTAATCACACAAATAGATCTAAAAGCATACTTTAATCATACAATAAGCTTCAAATCAAACTTTAATCACACATAAGACTCAAAATAACAATTTAATAACATAAATAGAATAAAAAAATCACACTTTAACACACAATAAGTCCCAAATCAAATTTTAGTCGCATAGAAAGTCTCTCAATACACTATAATCACACAATTAAGCTCCAAACCACACTTTAAACGCACAATATACTCAAAATCGCAGTTGAACACACAAATACACTCAAAATCACATTTTAATCAAACAATAAGTCTTAAATCAATCTTTAGTCACATAAAAAGCTTCTCAATCACACTTTAATCATACAACTACGTTTCCAATCACACTTCAAACATACAATATACTCAAAATCACAATTTAATCACACAGCTAAAAACTCACACTTTAATCAAACAATAAAATTCAAATCAACCGTTAATCACACAACAAGCACTAAAACAAACTTTAATCATACATCAATAGCCTCAAAATCACAGTTGAATCACACAATAAGCTTCAAATCACACAAATGTCGGCTACTTCACAAGTCGCTGATATTCTAGCAAAACCGCTTTTTGCTGCTTTACTTTGTTCTTTTACGATTCAAGGTCAATGCTTGTGAACGATCTTCCACTGACTTGAGGGGTGTTCAAAGAAAGAAAACCATCCAATATGAGGCATTTAAATGTGATTCGAAAAAAGAAAAAAAAAAAAAACAAAGCAAAATTAAAACAAAAACAAGATTACGATTCTCTAAAATCAAGATCTGGTTGATATGGAGATGGAGGCGAAATTCAGAACCAAGAAATCAAAACTCTTGTTCTGCTACGACCAAGGAAGGTGAAAAGCCATATCCAAAATCCTAAGTCCCTAAAATGATCCGTCTTAAAAAAATTGAAGAATCCAGTTTATAGTAAATTGACTGCGTCAAAAATAAGGATTTTTTTTTTTTTTTTTTGGATAAATGAGAAATGAGGAGATCTAGAATATACAAATTAGTGGAAGAAAAAACTTGATATAGAGTGTGAGCACAATTTTTGAATATTTCATATATTTTTTAATTTAGAGTAATTTTCAAGTTTCATTTAGTTGCCTATGGTTTGGGCTTAGTTTCAATTTGATTTCTATGATGTTAAGAGTTTTGATTTGGTCCCTATGATTTGATGTGTATATATCCAACACTATACCATTTTTTTCCACCCAAAAATCTAACCTACCTATCTCTTTCTATTGTTTACTAGTCCTAAACTTTAATATATAGTCCACTAATTATAAAGTTAGATAAATACAAAATATTAGCTCATTGCCAGTAAGAAAATGTGTCAATATAGCAATGAACAATTTGTGGTGTTTAACTAAATCATAAGAACCAAATTGAAAGGTCCAGGGTCTAAAATTTTGTGTCTAACATGTCTGAGAATTTCAAAAACTGTTGAATATGTTAGAAAACTAGTAGATACAAAATTGAAAGTTTATGACCTATTAGAAACTCTTAAAGATTAGGGGCCACTTAGACACAAACTTGAAAGTTTAGAAATCATGGATAAACTTGTAATATAAATTTTAATCTTAAATTTAACAATTGAATACTCTTCATGGAAACTTTTGGAGAATGCTTATCAAGGAATTGATTAAGTTTTGGAAGGTATGACTCCAAAAATTGAAAGGTGATTATAAGGTATTATTACATTGTGAAGGAGTCTTAATCCATTCCAAATTATACATCAAGATTACTAGCAATGGTATGTGAAATGAAGAGATAGGTGAGATATTAAATAATGAGCAAATAATTGAAAAGATGTTTCACTCATTGGATGAAAAAAAAATCCAATTTCAACAATATTGATCAAGGGATTTGACTGCAATGTTAGTTGATCAATTTCATGGTCTCTTGCCAAGCATATGTGAAGAGAAGTTTCTCAAGAAGAATAACAAGATAACTGAACAACTTTCTTAGTCAAAGTTGTAGTTGAAAGATAAAGAAGATAACAAAGAAAAAGGCTATCGATGAGATTGAGGTAAAGGTAGAAGTCATGGGCGATTGGATGTGGTGACTATTGATAAAGAGCTTGTCGAAGGCTCTATCAAATATATTTATAAACCTAAACCTCTAATTGTAATAATAGTGGCCAGAGTCGATCACAGGGATTGGATTTCTTAGTTCATTTAAGTACTGTAATTACTCTCACTTAACTTTATTTAGAGAAAGAAATCAAATGCAAACAAGCTAAACTAAAGAGCTAACTTAGAAAGCAAAAGATAAATGGAGACACAATAGGAGAGAGATATCCTAGGGAATCAATTTGACCAATTAGACTTACAGCGAAAACTACCAAGTTTGTCATGCAAATATTCCATAAGCCAAGAAGTGAGGGTGTTAACTGACTCTTTCAAGCACAATTAACTCTCATGCAATGTTATAAACCTAATATCTCTATCTAGATTTTAATACCATGCAAGGCTTTAAGCAACTTCTTTTAAGGGCTTCTAAGAGAATTCTCAACTTTTATGCAATAATTTACAAATAGTCATGCAATTAAGTTCTAGCCTAAACCATACTTTTTCAAGCACAAATTCAGACCAATAAAGCAAACAATCTTTGATCAAGAGATTATAAGCATTAAATACATAAAAGCATGAATGAAACAAAAAACATTCAAACAATGTATTTAATCAATTAAAAAAAAACTCAAGTCTAATGGCTACATCAAAACTCCAAGTATTAGGAACAAAGATACTAATAATATTCATACAATTAAACCTCTAAGTTCCTAATTTACAGCCACAAAATAGAAACTAAAACTAAAGAAAAATGAAGAAATTAGCAAACAATGGTCGATCTCGCGTTCCCGTCTTGATCTCCATGTCCTTCGAGCTTTGGATCTTCAAAAATGCTTCACAAATGCTCCCAATTGCTCCCTAAACCTTCAATTTTAGCTTGGAATCGAGATTAGGGCTCTAACTCCCAGAATGGCCTCCCAAAACGGCGCAAAAATTATGTTTTTATAGAAAATCTCGAGGCAACGTCGAGACACTGCTTACAACGTCTCAACGCTGCACAAAAAATTATTTCCGATCGATTCTGGAAGAAAATTAGCGTTTTTTGCATTTTCGTAGCGTCGAGACGCTATGGACAGCGTCTCGACGCTACCCTGCAAACAACACTGGCCATTTTTGTTATATCTCTTCGCTCGGGTGTCCGAATGACCTCCGGTTCGATGCGTTGGAACTGTGATTCAATGTAGAATATCCCGGAATGTGCCTTATGCTCAAATAACATCTTTAATCGTCTTGAATTTTCAATTAAGCTTCAAAAAGCTCCAATATCCCACCAAAATATTCTCAAATACTTGATTTTGCTCCTCAAGCTCAGTTTCTAAAAAATTAAGAGAAATAGGCATAAAAGCTCACAAAATAATCACAAAACTAGCATAAATAATAGGAAATAAGATAACATAAATATATGGTCGAGTTTTAGGAAACTTAGTTAAAAAAAATTATGGGAGTAATTCCAACTCTAATTTATCTATAATCATAGAAAACAAAATTATTCAAGGTCATACGGAGAAAAATCAAATAATAACATATAGGTATGACAAAAGTCAAGTTGAATCATGTTATAATAATTATCATAAATTTGGTCATTATTCTTGAAATTGCAAAAATTAAAATTGAAGAGAATGTTAATTATTAAAGTTGAAGAGAATGTCAATTATGTTGAGCAAGATGCAAAAAACAGGGAACCGTACTTGCTTTTTTGCATGAAGAAATGAAGAGACATATGAGAAAAATTTTACGGTATCTTGATAATAGTGTGAGCAATAACATGTGTGAGAGTAAATCAATGTTTGTGGTACTTGATTTATCCATTATTGGAAGTAACACATTTAGCAATGGTACAAAAATTCCAATGAAAGAAAAAGGGTAAGATTTTAATCAACTTAAAGAATAAGAAGTACAAGTATAACCTTATTGTTTATTATATGCCGAATATGAAGAAAAGTGAGTCTGGACAACTTGTAGAAAAAGGCCATAACATTTTAATGAAATATTACAGTCCTTCGATTAGAGATCATCATAACAATATATAATTTCTAAATACAAATGACAAAGAATAAAATGTTTCCATTAACCATTATTAAAGTTGAATGTTGTAAAATATTTGAAGTCAAATAAAGACTTTTGAGAGTCCAAATGAGCTAGCGTAATAAGCTATGTATCTAGAAAAATACATGATATTTGCGAACCCTTTCATATTCCAAAAAAGTTTCTTCGAATAACACAAAAACTCTTCGGAAATTTGCAAATTACATTTAACATTTTTAAGTTCATTTGTTTTGACAACGTAGATTATTCTTCTTCATAGATTAGAGTGGATTCAACACTAGTTGAACAACAAACATGCAACAAATAGTGAGGTCGATGAACAGTCAAAGAACACCTTGCACCGAGAAACAAGACTGCTTGAATAATCAAGGGCAGGCGGCGGTGACAACAGCGGGCAGCTGGAGCCACCCATGAGGCTTTTGCCCTCTTGCACGTCCATGACCAAGCCTATCACATGCATCATTTGAGATGTCGAAGAAAACCAGAATGTAATTGTTGCGTCGTGGAGTACCAATGCCTTGAAAGCAAATTCGGCACAACCTCAGTGCAAATCGTGTTTTGCAGGTTGCTCCCCAAGGTTAACACAACATCCACCTCGAACGTGCACTCGTTAGAGGAGGATTGGAATCAAACAATGAACTTTGCTCAGAAATTCGGAGAAGAAATAGATAAAGCAGATGATATTTTCTGGTTCTATAAAATGTCTTGGATGAAGAGAGGCATTTGAAAAAGAAGAAGATCGTTTTCAGATCCACCATTTTTAGATTCAAATAAATGGGGAGTTTCAAAAAAATAGTAATAAAATTTAATAACGTGTCTCAAAAAATTGGAGAAGAAAAGTAATGAAAAATCGCTTCTTTTTATGCACAAGCGCGATTCCCAGTCTAGACAGATGGTAGCAGCGCACACATGTGGAGAAAGACTTTACTACCACTCTATCTACTTTTTGCAAGCATCTCATCAAACTTTAGTATATATACCCATTTCCCAACTTGTAATCTTTCCATGTGGAACAATTAGAAGTTTTTCTACGTA
Source organism: Trichosanthes truncata (assembly GCA_033996785.1). Lineage (NCBI taxonomy): Eukaryota > Viridiplantae > Streptophyta > Magnoliopsida > Cucurbitales > Cucurbitaceae > Trichosanthes > Trichosanthes truncata. Next base: position 41,204,641 of record MU867259.1, on the reverse strand, counting down.
TCATGATGTTATTGTTTGATATTGGATCTGAATCAAATAAAATGGCTTTTTGATCACTCATAAATTTTTATTTTGCTCCCTTAATAAAATTGGTCATGTAATAATCTAAAATTTATTAAGTAATATACCTGAATGTTGCTGACAATTTTCTTCACCTCATTTTACATATCAATAATTTTTCCAGCCTTTACGGACAATATATATGAAAGGATCTAATAGATTATACGTACTAAAATTTTGATTAAACTATATGCTTGATAAATTCAATTAAACAAAGAAATGTTAGAACCAAATACTTAATCATTCTAGAATATTAAGCCATATAATTCGAGAACAAACTATCTAAATAGAGAGAAGAGATCCAAAACCTATAAAATTTAGATTTACTTAAAATAATTTTTTTTAATATTTGTAGTGTTTGACAACCACTTTTTTTTTTTTGCAAAAATGAGTTTGAGAAATAAGTCATTTGGAGAGAAACACTTGAAACGAAATTTTAGAAAAAATGTTTTTAAGTGTTTAACTTGTAATCCCTACCAAATTTTTATGATATATGAAAATGACCAAAATACCCTCACACTACCCTACTCATTGTCGCCTATTGTTGGTGACAACTCCGATGACCACTCCAGCAACCCCTCCGACGACCTCCAACGAAGACCTCCGCCACACAACCACTCCGGCAACAACTCCAGTGAATACTCTAACAACCACTCCGACGACCTGACCACTGTTGACGACTACCTCCGACAACAACACTAGAGACCACTCTGATGACCACTCCGATAACCTGGTCACCTGAAGAACTCGACCACCCCGGTGACCCAACCACCTTGCAATCACTCCAGTTACCAGACAGCCCGACAACTACCAACGCCGACCACTTGATGACCACTCCGGCGACTCGACCACTCCAACAACCAGACCACTCCGCAACCATTGCTGACGACTACCTAATGACCATTCTGATGACTTGACCACCCCAATAACCCGACCACCCCGATGACCACTCCAACAATCACCCCAATGACCACTCCGACAATCTAACTACCCAGAACCACCGTTAATGACCACCCGATCACCACTGCGATGACCCAACCACTCCAGCAACCTGATCGCCTCGATGTCCATTCCAACAATCACTTCAGCGACTTGACCACTTGACAACCACTGCTACTGACCACCCTGGCAACCAGACTACCCAGCAATCACTACAGACAACCACTCCAACGACCTGACCACTCCAGTAACCAGACCACCTCGATGACCACTCTAGTGACTTGACCATCCAAAAACCACTGCGACGATCACCCTTGCTATCCGACCACCCGGAAACCATCGCCAACGACCACCTGCTGACCATTCCGATGATCCGATCACCCTAGCAACTCGACTACCCTGATGATCACTTCGACGACCTGACCACCAGACAACCACTTAATAATCACTTCGGTGCCACCCTGATGACCCGACAACCATAGCCGACGACCACCCTAATGACCTAACCACCTTGACAACCCGACCACTCTAGCAAACTACCCCCGAGAACCATTGCCAACTACCACCTCGGCGACCTCTCCATCGATAACTCTGGGAACCATTATGGGGACAGCTTCGACTACCCCTCCAGCAACATCCTCCAGCGGTAGTCAGTCGGTCATACATATGAGTGTTTTAAATACAAATTTGAACTTATTAGTTCATAATGTTTAATAGTCGTCCTTTGTAGTAATTTGACATTAGTATAAGCATTGTGAGTGTAGTGCAAACCAAATAAACTTGTGTATAAAAACACTTTTGAGAAATGTAAGCAAACATATGAGTGTTTTTATTTTAAATGGTTTTTATAAAAAAAAATTGTTTAAAAGAAAATGCATTTTTGAAAAATACTTTTTTTCATAGGCAAACAGACCCTTAGATCTGTGAGACTAAGATGAAAGTATGGGTTTCAAATATGAGTTTGGGTTGGGATAAATTTTGAGCCGTTTAATTTGTTTCAATAAGAACTCAATTCTTTGTTTAATTTTGTTTTTAAACAGAGACTGTTTGAGTTCACTTTAATTAATCAACAACAAAATATTAATCAATTAAAGGATATAAAAATAATCTTTAAGCCCACATCAACATTATTAGTACTAGTAGTAAACAATTAATGAATTTAAAAAGTACCGTCAACTGTGTATTACTGTTGTTAATGAAAAATTAAGAGGGACGACGCTGCTTAATTAGGCATATATCCAAAAACAGAAGGTTTTAAAACATAATATTTCAAAACTCAAAATCCAATGAACAACCTGCTGGAATTTAACATGTATTGGATAGGTTCTATATCAAACTAAAAACACAAGGAAGCAGAGAAAAAATACGAACACCGAAATTTACGTGGAAAACCCCTCAATATAGAGGGAAAACTACAAGATAACTACAAAAAAAAAAAAAAAAAACCCTTTAACTATAAAGATAATGGGTCACGCAATTTTTCTTCTCTAGTCACAACTAGAAGATATTACAATGACTAACAATACATAAGGCTAGCTAGCAACAACGGACACCTTCATAAGCATAAGATGGAACTGAAGAGAATAAGGGAGAGATCTCATCACTACGAAAAATGACTCAAAAGAGATGCCGAATCCGGCGAAACCATATTAAGAAAATAGACTATTTCGGCGATGACAGTGAACCACGAACCTCTTCTTTCTCTGGCAACCCAATCTCTAAATTTCTTCTTTTTCTTTCTTCTTCATACATCTATCCATCTATATATAGGCCAAAAACAAAGAAAAGGTTGCTGAGAGAGAAAGAGAGATATATTAAAGCATTTGAAATTCCAAGCTTACGGCCATAATATATGGTCTCCCTCTCTATTTCAATGTAGAAAGAGAAACTGCCGAGCATAGCAAGGAAGCCACGATGGCATCTCTTTCTCCGTCGCAAATGCTCTTGATGTTTTGTTACAATAACTTTCTTTCTTTGTCTTTTTTCCTTTTTTTTTTCCGAAACAACTTCCTTGATAGTATTAAATTACCAAAGTAGTTAAAAAAAACCTCACCAATAGATGGCTAAAAATCAGACACAACATGCTTTTGCTCGCATAAATTTTTCGTCGCTTTGACTATCAAACCAAGCACTTAGACAACATTTTAAAGTATGATTCATGGTAAAAATAACACGGTTAAAAAAAAATACCACAAGTTTCTTTTTAATTTGAAGAATCATGCTTTGATTTATTATCAAGCCTTTGTTCAATTAAGCAATCAAAGAAGGAAAAAAAAAAAAGCATGCATGATGGCATATTGCAAAGCTACAATATAATATTGGGCGTTTTAGCAAAATGTTTAAGAATAAGAAATCAAAGAAAGTGTTGTAGCAAAACATCAGGAGCATCTAGCAGAGTTTTACAATTCTGGTACATTATCATTCTCCATGTACAATAATTTTACATACTTTAATCTTTCTTTTGTTATATGAGATATATACCATTTATGTCAGCTGACATTATGGGCAACTTCTCAACATGGATCTTTATCAAAGAATAAATTAATAGTAAGGCAAGGAAAAATCTGTGTGGATATGCAAACAATTAGAAAGTAAATGGAAACAATAAAAAGTATTGATCTTGAATTGAAATGTAATCAAGAATATATACGTACAGATTTAAAAACGAATGCAACCAAGTAAATAGCGAAAGGCAAGGAGTAAATCGATTTGAAAGGAAAATTTTACCTTTTGGGTACTCCTTGAATCCTTGAATGCATTAGTGGAGACTCGAGAGAGGTAAATATTAGAGTCAGAGCAAGCAAGAAAAAGAATGCAAATGTGAGGCAAAGCAATGTATCATGACTCATGGGGGTTTATATAGCAATTATTTCCTCCGTTCATCGTGAAATTTTCCTCTTTTTTTTTTCTTTTTTGCTAAATTACAGGTTTTAAGTTGTAAATTTAGTCTATTTGGTCTTTGAACTTTAAAAAATGTTTGTTCTGTCCTTGAACTTTCAACTTTGTTTCTATATGGTCTTTGAACTTTAAAAAGTGTTTAATAGATCATTAAACTTTTAATTTTGTGTTTAATATGTTCTTGAATTTTCAATTTTGTTTTTAAGAGGTACTTGACCTATTCAACATTTTTTAAAATTTACGGACCTACCAGACACAAAATTAAAAGGTTAGAGTCCTAATTAGACATTAATTCAATTTTATATATAATAGATTAGTTCATTTTAAAGTTTTTTGATATGTCAGAAACTTATTAGACAAAATTGAAATTTCAAAGATCTATTAGATACAAAATTGAGAGTTTAGAGACTTATTAGAAACTTTTTAAAGTTCAAAGACCTTCGAGACACAAATTTAAAAGTCCATAAAGGTAAGAAAACTTGCTAACCACAAAACATACCTTAATGTGTAAACATGCTAGACTTTGACGTACTCATTGCCCCTCATTTTTTTCTTTTGATGCTTATCATTATAACATCCCTTTTGATGAAATTAACAATATTCTTTCTTTGTGATAATGGCATTTTAGGTGGAGAAAATCTTTTTGTTGCTAGACGCACGTCCTTATCCATGTTCAAAGGTATGAATGGTTTAACATTTTCCATTTTTAGTACTAGTTCTCTTCCTCTTACTTTAGGAAGCACTTGAATTCGTGGTCAAATTCTTTTGAAGAAGGGAAGAATGATGTGAACCATTTAACCCAAAAAAAAGTAAAGGATATAGCACCTAAGAACACCCAGACACTGCCTCCAAGCTGCCAAGCCCATGGCAACGCGCATACGCCCCCAAACGCTCGTGCTCGCACTCGCCCCGAAGTACCGCTCGGCCTCGAGAGCGTGTGCGCCATGTCACATCCATGCTTGTCCAGGACATGTTGCCAGTGGCCCCATGCCCATTTCAACCCATTTTTATCATGCTTTTATTGTATATATTTCATTTTGCTTAGTAGTTACTTTCCCTTGTAATTTTGTTAGCATATGACTCTTCGTCATTTTCATGTTTATGCTTACCAAAGGCTAGAATCCTAGAATGTACTATAGGGGGATGCGACTAGTCGTCAAATCTTCATACCCGAAGTTATATGCAATCAAAGCTGTGGTTGTCCCTTATTTGCTTTCCTGTGTATAACAAACTTTTTCTCAAATGCTTTCAACTACTTTCTCTCGCACGTTTTCATAAAACCATTTTCTCTCAAAACGTGAGTGGAGGCTAGACCCTATACTGAAGTTGTCCTCTATTTCTGATTTTCGTTCGGTTGACTTGCTCGCCGGGTTAGAGCAAGTGTCGCACAATCATTTGTCCCGTTGCAAAAGAGTACGATTGTGATACGCCACACCCCCACCTGCCACCCATGCGTGCCCACCTGCACGTCCGCACGCCCACCTTTGTGCCTACACATGGACCAAAAAACCTCTAAACGTGCATGAACTTGCGCCTAAGCCCTAAAATAATATCTAATCAAGTTGTTTGTTGCCCACACCATGGCCCATTCAACCTTTTTTTTTCTTCATATTTTTAGAGTTTTTACTTGTATTTTTATGCATTTTGGACTTGGACTCTATTTTAGGTCTTGTTTTTTAAGGGCGTAAGATCACTTTCATCCTCCCTTTCTTTATTTTTAGTTGTTTCTTTTTTTAAAGTTTTTCATGCATTTTAGATTAGTTTAATCTTGCTTAGCTTCATTTTAAGAATTTTAAAGTTTCTTGGTTGGCCATATAAAAGCCGTCCCCCACATATGTTCTTTAATTTGTAACTTAGTTTTTTAGAAGTTGAATTTGAATGAAAATAGAGTTGAACTTTGTCTCTTTGTCCAAGTTGAGCATCAAGAGCATCATTGAATGTGTGAGTAGTGTAACTTGCATGTTAAATATCATAGAATCATTCAAGTTTAGGTCAATCATCAAATCAACTTTTAGAGCAATTCGGCGTTGGGATTGAAGCTAATCTTCCTTTCCATGATCCTTTGACCTCCAAGAAAATCCCCAACCTTCCCTCATATATGGTGTTACTTTGTGTGGGTGAAAAGTTCTTGTATGTGTTTAGGAGGTACTAGACTTTGCACTAGCCTAAGCCATTTGTCTTGGATTGCTCATATAACAAGTGCTTTGGTTAAGGAGCGCAAGGGGTGCTACACGAAGTGAAGTGTCCGCAAGAAAAAAGGACAATCATGTTTTGTGAATAATATCAAATCAATTAGACTTGCACAAAGAATCTAGCTTTACATTGGAGGAGTAAACACACATAAAAATCAAATATCAATTCATCAGAGAATCCATCAACGATGGAGAAGTATATTATATTAACTATTAAGTATTGCAAAACACACTATCAAGTTGTAGACACTTTCACAAAAGCATTGAAAACTAACTTTTTTTTGAAAAAGAAGGAAAAACTTTGAGTCATGAAAGTCTAGCTTAAGGGAGATGTTAGAATTAAGCTAGATGCAGAGGATGAATGGATACATATTATTTCTTGCTAGATACATTCCTTAGTACATTTATTTGGTGAATTGCTAGGTACATAGAAGTTAATGTATTATTAAGTACATGAATGGTACGTATACATGTCATCATTTATTTTGGGTCTTTTAGAGGTGTCTTTGGGATATAGTGTATAAAGGAATTATCTCCCTCATTTTAACCAATCAATTCAAAGAGAACAATTTTCTTCTTTTGTGTATTGTTCTCGTGTTTTTATAAGAAAACAAGTTTCTTCTCTTTAAGATTATGAGATATAGAGAATAATTTATTGTGGACTCATCAATGCTTTCAACATACAATTATAAGTTAGATCCGTGCAACTGCCATATGCTTCAAACAAATTATAATAGCACCTTTAGGGCATGTTTGGGAATGATTTTAGAAAAAATGATTTTAGCACAATTGATTGATTAAAAGTGATTTTCATATAATCATTTTAATGTTTGGTTCTACACTTTTAATAGTGATTTTTATACAATTCAAAGTGATTTTTAATGATTAAGGGCATGTTTGAGAGTGATTTAGAATAAGTGTTTTGAGCTAAGTGATTCAATTATAATTAATTTTGTAAAAGTTTTAGTATAATTCATTTTAATTTTTGGTTTCACACTTGTAAAAGTGATTTAAATTTAATTAAAAGTATTTTTTTTAAATGATTAATGTTTGTTTTCAAAGGTGATTTTAGAATAATCAAATTACTAAAAAGAGTATTACATTTGAGATTATGAATAATTAGAAGGTGGTAGATAAAAGTTATACAAAGAGGACTAAAATTTAAAAGAGAAAAAGATATAAGGCTAGAGAAAACTTTCAAAGAGAAAAAATTGTTAGAGACATGGAGAGATAAAAATTTTAGAGGGTGTGACAAAAAAATTTGCGAGAGAAAAATGTAATAGAGAGAGCAAAAATTTGAAGATGGAGAAATAAAATTCGAGAGATATACAAAAATTTTGGAGAGAATTATCAAAATTTTAGAGAGAAAAACTTTAATGAAGAGAAAAAAGTTAAAAGTAAGGGACAAAAAGTTCAAGAGCAAAAGGGAAAAAAGTTCAAGAACAAAAAGTTAGAACAAGAGATAAAATATAAATTATAGAGAGAGGAACAAAAAAATTTAGAGGTAAAAAAAGTTAGAGAGAGTTAAAACTATTGGAGAGAAAAAAAAAAGTGAGAAAAATGAATAAAAATTTTAAAAAGATAATAAAGGGAGACATTATAAAAACTTTAGAGAGAGAAAAATTGGCATTATGTGTATGATAAATAACCTCAATGGTGACGGTTTTGAGAAAACACACTTTTTGATTGAAATTTATGAATTTTATAATAGATGACAATTCTAACCGTCACCAAAAGTTATTTTTTTTTAAATATGAAATAATAGTCATTTTAAAAACAAAATCACCCACAATCACTAAAAATCACTTGGGAACCACCTCCCAATTGATTGACTGTGAATCACTTGAAGTGATTTTTTATACTTCCAAAATCACTTCTTTACAATTGCCAAATATCACAATTTTAAAAGAAAAGAAATTTTAGACATGTCAAAAGTAATTTTGACCATTTCAAAATCACTCTCAAACATGTCATAAACTTTTCCCACTGGTCCGCACAATGCCAAGCTCTGCCGGCACCGGCAGCCTGATCACACAGCGCTCTCAGAGAAAGTAGTTTTGGCCATGGAATTCTGGAGGTCCTCTTTATCTATATCCATTTCTCTGCAATTTGGGTTATTGAGGATAAGATATAAAAAGCGACATCACTGATTTGAATTTATGTGCATATGCTCTCTATGGTCAAGTCACCATCAGTGCAAAATAGTTGCATGCTAATCATGTAGCTCTGTTTGATAACCGTTTTATTTTTTATTCTTAAAAATTAACTCTATAAATACTACTTTATCTATGAGTTTCCTTGTTTTATTATCTACTTTTTACTTATCTTTTAAAAAATCAAGCCAAGTTTTAAAAACTTAAAAAAATAGTTTTTAAAAATTTGTTTTTGTTTTTGGAATTTGGCTAAGAACTCAAATGTTTACATAAGAAAAATGAAAACCATTGTGGAGAAGATGAAAATCATTGTAGAGAAATTGTAAAAAAAACAAACAAAATTTTCAAAAATCAAAAACCAAAAATCAAAAATCAAATGGTTATTAAACAAGGCCGTAACAACCTATAGTCTATAAGTAATTTTTTAAATATATTAATTAATACTCACATGAACATGATTATTTCACATTTTTAGACATTAGATATATATTGGCATGCAATCACTTCATAAATACCTATTAGGTAGTTTCTCTGTATATATTGTATAATGTTATTGTGTTGGTATGTTAGGCATTGGAATTTGAAGCGTGGAAGTATGATTGATGAGAGTATGGTGTTTGAGTTTCAGAAATAGAATGGATGTTTTAACAGGCTACATGGTAGTCCAAAAAACTTTGTTCGTTTGTTTTTCTTTTAAAAAGAATTACTATTTATCTCCGACCTTTCACTTAAGTCATTTTGGTTTCTTAGGTCTCGTTTGATAATGTTCTTGTTTCTCGTTTCTTATTTTCTGTTTCTGTTTCTTAAAAACTAAAAATAGAAACATATTTGATAACTATTTCTGTTTCTTGTTTCTTGTTTTTTGGTAAAAATAAAATTTAGTACATATACTATAATAAAATATATAACATGCATTAAAATAAATATAAAATAATTATAAAGAGATTATAGTATTTTATTAAGGTCCAACACCTAATTAATAATAATAATAATAATAATAATAATAAATTTTATCCTTCAAATGTTGTTCAAATTTGATTTGCAATGTTATTTCTCACTTCAATCAATTCACCTTGAACGATTTTGACTTACAAGCGTTAGTTCAATTAGACGGATTTGTAAATTGCCTAAGGTCAGACAATCGAACATACACACATTTCTTTAATTTAATAATAAACTTTATTTTTATTTTTTCTTTAAAAATGTATTAGCCAATAATACACGCAAGTAAAATCAGAAAAAGAGAGCGATTGTATATATATTTTTACATTTAATGGTACACATGAAATACATTATTAGTTTATTTATTTAATAAAAAAATAAAATTGTACCAAAAGGAAAAATAATAGAGAATTAAATAGAAAATAATAAAATAAGAAACTAAGAGAGAAAAGAAAACATAAACGAAAAGAGAAAAGTAAAAAGAAAAAAAAAAGAAAAAAAAAAGATAATGAACTATTAAAAGAAAAAAGATTATGATGAAAGACAGAGGAGAACGAATAGAAATAAATAAATCAAAAAAATTAAAATTAAAAAGCAGAAAAAAACAAAAAAATTAAAAAGTATTAGAAGAAAAAAAAAAGAATGGAAGAGAGAGCAATAAGAGAGAGAGGAAAGATGGGTAAAAAGAGAAATAGGAATACATGCATGAAACCTGAAAAAAAAAACAGAAACAGAATTTGATAAACTACTTTTTGAAGTTTCTCAAAATCTACCATTTTTTTAGAAATGTTTCTAAAATATTTAGAAACAAGAAACAAGATGGTTTATCAAACATGTTTGTTTCTTAAAAAATGGGAAACAGAAACAAGAAACAGGAAACATATACATTATCAAACAAGCCCTTAGTTTTCTAAAGCTACACTTTAGTTATATATTTTGAGAAAAATTTTAAAATGTACCTTAACGTGGTCAATTTTCCCTTAACTACAATAATAGTAGTGGAATAGACATTTTTTAATTTTTTTTAGCCCCTACCGTGGAAAGGGTATCAACAACTGAAGTAGGAGTGGGAATAACACCAAAAGGGAGAGGGGAGGGGAGGGCGTCACATTGTCACAGACAGTTTTGCACTGTTTGGCCCATGGAGAAATTAAACTCAACTCACTGTTTGGCCCATGGAGAAATTAACTCTCCATAAAAAAACTAAACTCTACCGACTTGCTACAGTGTTATGATATTAACTCCACCGACTTGTACAATAACCCTATTAACATATTTTATCACCGTTTCTCCAACGACATGTGGCCACCGTCAGCGACCTCCTGCGACCGACAGCCACCTCCCGCGACCGATTACCACCTCCCATGACTGGTGACCACATCCGACGACCTTCTCCTGCTATCGACAACCACCGCTAGCGACCTTCTCCAACGACCGACTGCCATATATGACAACTGACGGCTACTGTCGACTACCTTCTCCAACGATCCACCACAATCGTTGGTGACCATATCCGACAACCGGCGGTCCCATATCCGGTGACTATCGTTGGCAACAATTTTCAGTGACCGACGTCACTCCCATGATTCAAACTAATATGAAATGCACATATACGTAGTTGGTTTGACTCTCTGCTCCAACAATCTTTCTTCGGACTTACGAACTCGACTCATTGCTGGCCATTACTTATATTTTGTGAACCATAATTATGTTTTGTGAATCATGTAAATAGGCCTTGATATTTTGTGAATATTCCACTCCTACATGACACTAATGTTGAAATATATTGTCGTTTTCTTGTCATCTTGAAAAAGTAAAATACTAACATTCTCTTTTCCAAAGATGTTCAATTTAGTACATGTGTTTAAACAAATGTAAACAAACAATGTTCCTTTGCAAAATTAAAAAATAATAAAATAAGTAATATGTAATGGTCAATGTGTTTTTTTTTAAAAAAAACTCTCTCATAATGAAGACTCTATTAGTAATTGAAAAAGGTCATAATAAGATCCTCATTTGTAAGTTTCCAAGAAGTTCAATGTGTATTTAGAAAATGAAACCTTAGATTTATATATTTTGATAGAAGTTCAATTTGTGTTTAAAGAAAAAAAAAATACAGGTATATTGCTTTTTTTTCCATTCATCAATTGCTATTTGTTGTGATAAAGAATGCAACATTTGATTTCTATAAATTGAAAGAAGTTCAATGTGTAGCAGAAAGAGAAATCAAGGCTACATTGCCTATAGTTTAGAAGAAGTCAATTTCTAAAAAAGGAAAGATAAAGAATGATATTTTAAAAAAAATATCAATATTGAAATATATTGTTTTTTTAAGTAGACATCTGAATTCAGTATTGGAAAGTTGGGAAAATATGTTTCTAGATGAATGATTAGAAAAAATAAAAATAAAGGAAACAAAAACAATCAGCTAAAAATCAATTTACTTTGGGTTACAAAAAACAGCATCATATACCAGACAACTCAACTCAACTCTGTACCCCAACACAGACTTTATGACTCAACTCAACTCAATTCTATACTCCAAACACATACTTCTAAACTCATTGACAAACTAACTCTGTCCAACTCAACTTAGCTCTGTGCGCTAAACGTCGCCCTTATAAGTTAATAATTACAAGTACACAGTAAAATGAGCCTCCAGACCCAAGTTTTATAGATCTTCTAAAACTTCATTTTGGAATACTTAGAAATAAGAGAGATATTAATGTAACTTACCTCATATTGAAAACTCTTAGAATAGGATCGGGTAAAATGAGATGATACTCTTTGAATTATACCACACCCATGACTCCATACTAGACACTAAGCTTCACAGTAAAATGTAAGTCGTGATCAAAGCATTAAGAAATGGACAATAATTTATGCAAACATGTGTTTTGAGAACGTTTGAACATGTGAATGGCAGATGAAGAATGAGACTTTTGAGGTTGTGGACCTAGTTGGGAATCAAATGTTCATTGTGAGGCAACCACATGTTTGTCTATTTCCTCATTACAAGCCAAGCCAATGCTTTGCTTTCAGCTTAAGCATTTCACTCAATAAAACAAGGATTCTGACACCCGAATTGACCAATTGAGCACAAATCTAGAGGTGGATATTGAAAAGTTAAAAGCAAATGCTTTGGTTAAAGCAATGATTTTTTTAGTCTTTCAATTTTACTTTGTAATAATTTAATGGTTAAAATACTATTTTTGTCTCTCTATATTTTAGATTTGTTCTATTTTAGCTTATAAATTTTTAAATGTTCTAATATAGTCACTAGACTTTTGATAAATCTTAAAAATTTAGTCACTACTATTAGTTGATCATTAACTTTTTAAAATAATTTAGTCTCTATTAGTCATCATTCTATAAATTTTAGAAACATGTAATCACATTATTACAAATTTGGTTCTTATGGTTTAGAGAAAGTTAAAATTTAGTTCTTATAGTTTTAAATGTTAGAATTAATCCCTACAGTTTGATAAAACTCTCACAAATAGTCCCTATTGTACGGACTATTTATGAGGGTTTTATTATAGGGACTATTTATGAAGTTTTATCAAATCATAATGACGAAATTTTAACTTTTAAAATCATAGGGACCAAATTTTAACTTTCTCCAAACTATAGAGACTAAATTTGCAATTTAACCTTCACATTGTGTCTTTTCTTGAATGATAACTATTATTATTATTTTTTCAAGTTCAACAAAAATTAACTTCGAACTAACAATAATTAATAACTAATTTTGAGATTTGTTGAAAATATAGGGACTAAATTTGGATATTTGAAAGTATAAGGACTAAAATGGATTGAGAACTAAAATATAAGGACCAAAATGGTATTTGAACTTAATTTAATTCATGCAATATAAAATAGGTTCAAAAATATTTTTTGTCATGAACTTTCATTAAAGTAACAATTTAGTCTCTAAAATTTAGTTTGTAACGATTTAGCCCTTGTACTTTTAAATTTATAACAACTTAATCTTTGAACTTTAGCATGTAACAATTTAATCTCTGTACTTCAAATTTTATGACGATTTAGTCCTTATTATGAAAAATATTATTAAAATTTAATGGAATTTTTTACCTATGTAGATGGAAAAATTTATTAGGAGACAAATATGTTTATAAACTACCAATACTAAATTGTTACACAATTACTTAATTTTGATTAGATTTTTCATATTATGGATTAAATTCTTACAAATTTGATAGTACAATGACTAAATTGTTACATACTAAAATTTAAGGATCAAAAGTATTTTTTAACATTTAAAATCGGTAACGATTTAGTTTTTAGTGTGAAAAATTTGTTTTAAGGTGTAACCATTGAGGTTTAACTTAGTAATCCTCCTAAATATAAAAGTAAAGTTGTAAAGGTCATGTGAGCAAATGACGTGTTGGAGGATTTAAGTAGCTGTCATGTCAAACTCATGGTATAGAACTTTTCACATTTGAACTAAATCATTGTAAATTTTAAATTGCAAGGACTAAATTGTTACATACATATGCAAGATCCTCACAACCAAACTCATCAGGATTGATCTCTTTAAGACCTTTATGCCTCGAATCTGGAATCTTGAAGAGAGGGTCGAAATTGAGATGGTTGGGAGGAACCTCTTTATGTGTTACTTCAAAGATGAAAAGGCGAAAAAGCAGATTTTTGAGAATGGACCCTGGTTTTTCGACAAGGTCATGCTCGTTCTAGAAGAACCAAAAGGGAACAATAGCCTCCACTCGATGGATTTCAGGTTTGTCTCTTTTTGGATACATTTTCATAAACTCTCTTTCGCGGGGTACACCAAGAAGCTCGCGGTAACTTTAGGCAATATGGTGGGACTTTTTGAAAGAGTGGAGGTAGGGGAAATCGGTCGAAAATGGAATGAAACACTTAGAGTCAGAGTGAAAGTTGATATCCAAAAACCCCTAAAGCGGGCAGTAAAGGTGAGGAACGGCTCCATGGCAGACGAAAAATGGGTTCAGATTACCTATGAGAAATTAGGAGATTTCTGTTACGGATGTGGGTTAGTGGGTCATAGTCTCAAGGGCTGTGGAGTACATAAAGAGACTCCAGAAGGGGATTTGGCTTTTGGAGGATGGCTTCGTCATGGAGGCTCATCCAAAGGAACTGGAGTTTTTACGGAGAAGTCACAAAGAGGCGAAGCTCGAGGACGACATGCCTCGAAGCCAGATCGCACAAGTACTGGGGTTTCTGATGAGTCCGAAGGGCAGGGTGAGGCGAAAGAGACCGAACGGTCTTACGAGCGAGCTGCGAACTTGTCCAATGCAATGGCCGGCGAGTCGACGGAGAAGGAGCAGTCGTCAATGTACAGGGCGCGAGGAAAACAGGTGATTGATGATGACAGTCCTCTCTTGTTGCAGTCGAGGGTCTCGGGTAGAGGGATGCAAGTGTCAAATTTGGCTGCTTTGACTAGAGAAGTGTCACACCCGATGATCAATGAACAGGGTTGTGTGAAGATACAAAAATTGGTTTTAAAAGGGGATACGAAGAAGACAAATTTGGAGGAGGTGGGCCCGGTTTTGAGTTTGGGTAAGGATATGGAAAGTGAGTTAATTTACGAGGAGGTGGGCCTGGGCTTGAGCTTGAGTAATGATATGGACAATGAGTTGGAAAAGGTCATTGGTAGGCAAGGGACAGTTGGAACGGGCCATTTACATGTTGATACAGATCGGAGCCTAGTTTTAGAAGGGGCCCAAAATCTCAATGCTCACAGTAGGGAAGTTGGTGCTTCAACTAACATGGGAAAGCCCATTCGGGCGACAGAAAAAGTCAAAAGTGAGCAAAAAAGGGCAAATTCGGTGAAAACATGGAAACGATTAGCGCGCTTCGATAAGTTAGTCATTCCTAGAGTTGATGGAGGGGAAGTGACTGCGGGAAGAAAGCATGAATTGTTACCCACGGTTTTTCCTCTCAACCATAAGAGGATTTGCACAGAGGGTGGTATTGGTACTGTGTCATCGGCGGAGGTTGGTTGCCAACCTCGTCGGTCGCCATGAAAACCTTGTGTTGGAATGTTCGGGGGTTGGGGACCCCCCGAGCACTCCAGAAGCTTCGAATTTTAGTCGATAAAGTAAATCCCCAGTTGGTTTTTTTATCTAAAACAAAAAGGAAGGGCGAGTGTGTAGACGCCCTTAAGGTTGATCTTCACATGGCAGGTTGTTTTAGTGTTCCTCGTAAGGGTCAAAGTGGGGGTTTAGTTCTCTTTTGGCAGGATTCTATACAAGTGGATATTCGATCTTACTCTGATGGGCATATTGACGCAATCATCACGGGATTGGAAGGTTGTTGGCGCTTTACGGGTTTTTATGGAAATCCCATAAAAGAGCAAAGGAAAAATCCTTGGAGGCTTCTGTCCAGACTCAGTGAGATGGGTAACCTCCCTTGGCTGATTGGGGGAGATTGCAATGGGATTCTTTTTCACCACGAAAAGGAAGGGGGGTCTGATAGGAAGGAATGGCAAATGAATGATTTCAAGGAAACGTTGGACTGTTGTAACCTTCGTGATCTTGGTTTTACTGGGGATATTTTTACATGGACAAATAGACACTACTATGGAAATTTGATTTGGGAAAGATTGGACAGATTCCTTGGAAATAGTGAGCTGGTAGAGTTCCAACCTTCTTTGAAAGTGGAACATTTAAATTTCTGCCGTTCAGATCACAGACCTATTGTAGCCGCTTGGGGCCCATCTCCGAATCTCCCTAGTTTTTCAACTCCAAAAAGTCGAAAATTAGTTAGATTCGAGGAAAAATGGTCCAGTATGGAAGAATGTGAAGAGATAATCGAGAGAGTTTGGCAGGAGAATTCAGCTTTGAATTTATATCAGTTCCAACGAAAGTTAGACCATTGTCTCCAGAACCTGAGGTCTTGGGATAAAGAGAGGCTCCGGGGCTCTCTGTTGGGGGCCATCTCTAGGAAAGAAGCTGAACTAGTTGCGATCGAAAGAGAGAAAAAAGGTGAGTGGAGGAAAGTTTGGATTCGGGCTGAGCGTGAGCTTGAAATTCTGAGGGAAGAAGAGGAAAGGCATTGGAAGGTCAGATCTAGGGAAGACTCGGTTATATGGGGGGATCGTAACACAAAATGGTTCCACCACAGAGCCTCTTATAGGAGGTCTTTAAATAGGGTAGAGGGTTTGTTTGACGATTTCGGGAATGGCATGCAGATGATTCTATTATCAATTCTTTGGCAACAGGTTTTTTTATGAATCTTTTCTCTTCCTCCAATCCAACATTGGAAAATATTTGGAAGATTACTAGTTGTGTGGAGGACAAAGTGTCGGAAATTCATAATAGAAATCTGAGTAAGGCTTTTACAAGACAGGAAATTGAAGTAGCATTGAAAGAAATGCATCCTACAAAGGCTCCAGGGTCAGATGGCATGCATGCCCTCTTTTATCAAAGGTACTGGAATATCGTTGGGGATGAAACGGTGAAGTTTTGCCTGAAAGTTCTGAACGAGGGAGAAAGTTTAGGGTCTTTAAACCACACTTTGATATCTATCATTCCGAAGTCAAAGAATCCTACCCATATGTCAAGTTTCAGGCCTATCAGCCTTTGTAACGTGATTTACAAGTTGATCGCGAAATCAATTGCAAATCGTTTGAAAAAGGTGCTTGACGATATTATTTCCTCTTCTCAATCGGCTTTCGTCCCGGGTCGGCATATCACCGACAACGCCTTAATTGGATTCGAAAGCTTCCATGCCCTCAACTGTAAAAAGAATGGTAAAACAGGTTGGGTAGCTCTGAAGACCGATATCAGCAAGGCCTATGATCGGGTGGAATGGAGCTATCTTCGCGAGATTATGACTCGTCTCGGGTTCAAGCAGGAGTGGATTTCCCTAATTATGAACTGTGTTGAATCGGTCAGTTTTGCGGTCATTGTCAATGGGTCGCCTAGGTCAATTTTCAAGCCTTCTAGAGGTCTCAGGCAGGGAGATCCTCTGTCGCCTTATCTTTTCTTGCTTTGCGCGGAAGGCCTTTCGGCCCGTCTTGATAGGGAAGTTTTTCATTCCCGTATTTCAGGTTTTAAAATTTCGCATTCTTGTCCTGTTATTTCTCATCTCTTTTTTGCTGACGATAGTGTCTTCTTTTTCAAGGATTCTTTGCAGGAATGTCTTGTTATCAAAAGGGTGTTGAAAGATTACGAAAAGGCGTCGGGCCAATTGGTCAATAGGGAGAAATCCTTGTTTATGACAAGCAGGAACGTGGGTCAGAACAAGATAAACGATCTAAAGTTTTGGATTGGGTTCAATTATGTGAAGTCTTTTGGGCTATATCTGGGTCTCCCCTCACAGAATTCTCGGAATAAGAAGAGGGTTTTTCATGAAGTAAAGAACAGGGTCTGGAAAGTCCTTCAAGGCTGGAAGGATAAAATGTTTTCTGCGGGCGGAAAGGAAATTCTCCTAAAGGCTGTGGCTCAAGCAATCCCGGGTTACACTATGAGTTGCTTTAAATTTCCGGAAGGGCTCTGTAAGGAGTTGGAAGCTATGTGTTGTAGGTTTTGGTGGGGCTCTGCGGAAGGAAAAAAGAAAATTCATTGGAGGAGCTGGAAACGCCTCTGTATTGGGAAAAAGGAAGGGGGGATGGGTTTCAGAGATTTTAAGCTTTTTAATCAAGCTATGTTGGCGAAGCATAGTTGGCAATTGGTGAGAAATCCGTCCAGCCTCTTAGCCAGAGTTCTTAAAGGGAGGTATTTTAAAAAAGGTGATTTTCTTCAAGCGGGTCCTGGCTCAAATCCCTCCCTCACTTGGAAAAGCATTCTTTGGGGGCGCGAGTTGTTTCAAAAAGGTTATAGATGGCGGGTGGGAAATGGGAGGCGCATTTATATTGGAGAAGATCCTTGGGTGCCAAATGATGGAAATTTTCAACCAAGTGTGACTCCGGATCACTTTAAGTTGAAGAGAGTGGTTGCCCTCATAAAGGACGGCGACGAGTGGGACGAGGACACAATTAGAGGTGCCTTCCTTCCCCATGATGCGGATGACATCTTAAATATTCCATTGAGTGGGAGAGGAAAGGATGACGAGATTTTCTGGAATTTCGATAAAAAAGGAATGTTTACTGTCAAAAGTGCCTATCGCCTAGCCTTTGATCTAGCTATTTCGTGTTCTCCCTCCCAGTTGAACAGAAGTGAGCTGAACGAGCTCTGGAAAGCTCTTTGGGGGATGGGGGTGATGTCGAGGATAAAGATAGCGGTTTGGAGGATTCTGAACGACATCATCCCGACGACCACAAACCTGGCTAAGAAAGGAATTGATTCTAATCCAGTTTGTTTTTTCTGCAGGTCTTTTGAGGAGTCAACTTGCCATCTGATGTGGGAGTGCAGGTTTGCAAAACAGCTGTGGTTTAAGTTTTTCCCTTCTTATGTTAGCTCTTTTTCTGTGGGCAGGGGTAGGTGGTCCCCTCTCGACTACTGGGACAGCCTAAGACGAACTGCGTCGAATGAAGGCTTGGAGGGTCCTGTGATCCTGATGTGGAACATCTGGCAACGAAGGAACCAAATTCGGTTGGGAAAAGAGAAAGCCGATATAAAGTCGCTGGAATTCTCGACTGAAAGTCTTCTCAATTTGCATTTGAAGGATCGGAGGCCAATTTCGAATCTGCGTGATATAGCTCATCGCTTTTTTTTGGTCGAGGTTTGTTGGTCGCCCCCTGAAGCAGGGTTTTGGAAGCTGAATGTGGACGCAGCTTGGTCTGATCGTCTCACAAAAGGTGGTACGGGGTGGATTGTGAGAGATGATAGTCGTCGTCCTATCATCGGCGGGACGAGCTTTGTCTCCTGCAAGTGGTCAGTTAAAGTGATCGAAGCTAAAGCAGTGGTGGATGGGCTTAAGCAGGTGGTGTCTCATTGGAAGGGGCAGAATCCCCCTCTAATTGTGGAGTCGGACTCCCTGGAAGTGATAAACCTCTTGAAGCGCTCTAGCTCAGATTTGTCGGAGGTCAGTGTTTTTATTGAAGAAGCTCTTCATCTAGCTCCGGCTGCAAATGTTTGTAATTTTTGTTATATTCCTAGGGAGGAAAACAAAGCCGCCCACAATCTTGCAGCTTTGTCTTCTTCCATGGGTTTTTCTTTGGTTTGGAAAGAGTCTTTTCCAAAGGATGTGTTATCTCTCATTAATGAGAGGGTTTGATTGGTTTTGTGGTTTGGTGGGTTCTGTAATGAATTACTGTTTCAAAAATTGTTACATATATTAAAGTTTGCCAAATTTCGTTTTTAACCTTGACTACCCCGCCATATACACTTTTAATTACGCTCTCTTAATTGGAGTAGGACTCTCTAGTCTACCGTTTTTAGGTGTATATGTAAAGGAATTTTTTAACGGAAAAAACTTGGGTGCAGCTAGGCTGCACCCAAATATGGTGCTGCCCACTTTACAACCACACAAATCCATTTTTTGGTTCTTTTTTTTTTTTTTTTTTTTTGAAAATCTTGTGGTTGTAAGGTGGGCAGCACCACACTTCGGTGCAGCCCAAAGGTGTGCCCTTTTTGAACTGTACATAATTATTGAAATGAAAAGAATGCAGCAAAATTGAAACGAAATTCCATCCTAGCATCTTAACAATTTAGAGAAAAATAAAAACATGTATAAGTGGCCATTATTGTTCTTTTACTTTAGTCAAGGACAACAAGCTTTTTCGTAATTCCACGATTGATACTATCCACTTTAGACATAAGTCTTCATAATTTTGCCTTTAATTTCATCCAAAAAAAACTTCCTTCCAACAAAGATAATTGTCTTTACTTAATATACCATGAATATTCTCCTTATCTAGCCAAATGACATGAGACTTTGGTCACATTCTCAAGATTTTTCATTCCTCTCACAATCAATGGTTAGAAATTAAGGTCTCTCACCATCAATAAACAAAAATTACTGCTAGAACTAGAAAAATGTCAAATATATCGAAGCAACTCACCATATGTATCATTAAAGAAAAAATAATTACATTATTAAAGATAAATACCTATATTGGTCACCTGACCTCACTATAAATAAAAAGCTTTTTTAGACAATTTAAAAGCTTAAATATTAAATAAATAAAAAACCTTTAAATCGAAAGTTATGCATAATTAAAACAAACCTTATAGTTTAATGGCATTTTAAATAGTTTATGTCAAACCACTAATCAACTCAAGCTTTTGGGTTGATTGGTGATTTAACATGGTATCAGAGCAGAAGGTTTTGTGTTCGAATTCCAGTAATGTCAATTCCTCTCTCAATTAATATTGATTTCCACTTGTTGGACTTTTCTTTAAATTTCCAAGCCCACAAGTAAGAGGAAGTGTTGATATAATTAACAGTTTTGCCATTAAAGTAGTACAATAAGCTTTTGGAGAGAAAATATCTATCTTTCTCCACCTTAGATGAGATGAATTTAGTTATTAGATGACCCAATGATTGGAAGATGCATTATTGAAGTGAATGATAAAGTTAAGAAAGTATGAAATTGGGGAAGGCAATGAAGGTTGACCAAGAAAATATTGGATTCTGCAAAGAAAGATTGATGGTTTTTTTTTTTTTTTTTTAATTAAGAAAGGGATCATATATTTATGCATTAGTTATAATTTAAATCTTCCATTTCTCTCTTTTTCTTTCTTTTGAATGTCCATATTCTCTTGTCTGCCGTTCAGTCTCAAAGTCCCACACAATGCTTTAACCAATTTCAAAGTTGGCATTTCCCATCTCCAATCATTGTACTTGTCCACCTCATTGCTTTTGCATTTGGGTAATCTTTCCTTATGGTTAAAAAAATTAACACATCTATGGTTAAAAAATACATTTAATCTCCAAATTTTATAGAATTAACAATTTAGTCACGAACTTTAATTCGTATTGGTTTAGTCTATGTACTCCTAATTTTGTAATATTTAGTTTCTAAACTTTAGTATGTAATATTTTAGTCCTAGTAATTTAAAATTTGTAATAGATTAGCCTCTATCGTGAAAAATATTGTTAAGATTTGATGAGATTTCTTACTTATGATTGATAAATTACTAGTTAGGGAACAAATATGTTTATAAACTACAAAGATTGAGCATTACATAATAAAAATTGACAGTTCATTTTGATAGACTTTTTCACGGTAGGGATTAAATAACTACTATTTTTAATGTATAGCAACTAATAAATTGTTGCATAGTTTTACAGACTGAATGGTTACAAATTTGAAATTACATAGACTATATTGTTACAAATTAGAGATCAG
This sequence comes from Trichosanthes truncata, assembly GCA_033996785.1. Classification (NCBI taxonomy): domain Eukaryota; kingdom Viridiplantae; phylum Streptophyta; class Magnoliopsida; order Cucurbitales; family Cucurbitaceae; genus Trichosanthes; species Trichosanthes truncata. Next base: position 41,183,219 of record MU867259.1, on the reverse strand, counting down.
AGACTAAATTGTTACTTTCATAAAAGTTCATGAACCAAAAGTGTTTTTTTAACTTTTCTTTCATTTTTATTTAAATATAGTTTTTGTCCTAAATTTTAAATTCCCTAGTTAGTTCTACTTCAATTCTCATCTTAATTGGTGTGTAGTTAAAAATATGTCCACATCTGCACATTAATGCATATATGCATATATGCATATATACTTCCAGTTTCATTATCTAATTTTTAATAAAAGCAAAACAATAATAAGTACTAAAATAATTATTTTTAAAAGTTCAATAACCCAAATAGATATTTGATCAAAAAAAATTTCAAATGTCAAAATAAAATAAATCTAAAAACGGAAGGAGTAAGGTAAATATTTTGAAAACTTAGATACTAAAATAAGATAATTTTAAAAGTTTTAAGAGCCAAAATGAGATTTAAATCTCTCAAAGAGCTAAATATATAATTTTATCTATGATATTTAGATTACTTTTCAATTTCATCTCTAGCCTTTTAAAAATTTTAATTTCATCTTTGATGTGGTGGAGGGGGAAAAGGATAACTCAACTAGCATAAATTATGTACCATCGACTTCAGTACTTCGACCAATAGGTCAAAAGTTTGAATCCCTCCATCTCATATATTGTTAAATATATATATATATTAAAAAAAAAAAAAAAAAAAAAAACTCTCAACAATTTCCACAATGTGGGGAGGATTCCTACTCATTACTACTGCAATCTAATTTTTCAGGCAGAAATTAGTATTTGCTGGGTTTCGACATCCATCAATTTTGTTTTTGAAAATTCTATATTGCTAATAATTAAGTAGGTTGGAAATTTGAATATCTAACCCATAAAAAAGAAGGCAGATATGCCTAAAATTAATATGGGCCGTACTCAAAAAAATAAAAAAATAAAAAAAAATAAAAAAAAACCTTAATATGGGCCATTTCTATTTTGCTAAAGTTGATGATCTAACATCATATTTGTAGGATTAAGATATATTAATATTGGAATGCTCAATAGTTTTTGGTTAATTACAAGTTTAGTGCTTATACTCTAACCTAATTTTTATTTAATTCTTATACTTTTGAAAGTGTTATTATCCAATTATGCTGTAAATGAAAGCTTTTCGGGCATTCTTACGATTAATCTAATGAGTAACAATAATAGCGAGTTATTTTTTTAATATATGTCACAAGAAAAACTTCAGGATTTCATATTTTGTTTTGATGACACAAAGTTCCTAGTTAGTCACATTGACTAAGAAATAATTTGGTACAATTTTAAAGTAATGTTTCTTTTTTTCCAATTAAAAAGTAGAATGGAAACTAGAGTGATATGAAAACTTAGTAAATTGACCTAAGAAGCCTTGGCTATGTGGATGCCTACACTACAAGAATTTTGAGATTTTCCAACGCCAAAAAGCGTCGGGAAAAGTCCAAAAACTGTTGGAAAAAGAATTGTCAACGAAAAAACTGTTGTCGCCAATTCGGCCACCATAACACCGTCGGAGAAACTTTTGCCGATGCTTTTGACATTCTATCGGTTATGTTTGGAATGGTAGGCATTTTTCTTTTGGTCAGCCTTTCTTGGAAAATAACGACGCTTAAAGGAAAGGCCGACCAAATCTAAAAAGCCGTAATCAAATGTTTGTGTTAGACATTTTTTTAATTTCAATCTTTTTTTATCTAGAATTTCATTATAATTTACAAATTATTGTGCCTAAAAGGTCTTTTACACAAAATAAATCAAATAAAACTTTCTATTGAACCAAATTTAAATACACTTTATTCATAATTAGTAAATTCATACAAGATAAAATACAAAAACTTCAACACAACATAAAAAAAAAAAACCTAAATTCCAATCACTTTGTACATATTACAAAAATTTGGTCTCATAAGTTCTTTAAAAGTTCCCATAAGCAAGCACACCTTTCTTGGAAAAACAAAGAAAAACAAATATAATTAAGTTACCTAACTTATATAAGAAAAACACATATAACAACATAATTAAACTAACATTTCAACAGTAATAAACAATAATATCAATACTTAAGTAATTAAGATAGCGAATTTACAACACAACTAAAATTACTTGAAACTCTTCGAAACTATTGAACTAATTGAACTATATATATGAACGAAATCAACTAACTTATAATAAACTAAAACAATCAAATCTTGAATTTAAAAGTTATCATATACATAAATAAACTCATCAAAACTTTAAAAAAAACAATCAAAATTTTAAACCAACTTTATCAAGAGTAAACCAAAGTTACAAAACATTTACCTAAAACTTAAACAAATCATAATATAAGTTTTACCTAAACTTCTCAATATTTATGGAGACATTTAACTAAACTTAAACTAAACTTATATGAACAATCTTTAAGCAGCAACCCACCCCCTTCACATTCTAAAACATTTCTCACACACTCCCTAACTTCAAATCAATCTCTAAGCATCAATCTACACTCAAATCATGAACATACACTTAAACAAACCAAATAATAAACTCATTGAATTATAGTTTTATCTAAAACTTCGCAAAGAAATGAATATGCTCAACCAAATTAACTAAACTCTAAACTTATATAAACAATCTATAAGCACATACCCACTCCCTTCACACTCCAAAGAATTTCTCACCCACCCCCTAACTTCAAATCAATCTTTAAGCATCAACCTACACTCAAACTATGTACATTCACTTAAACAAACTAAATAATAAACCCATTGAATTATAGTTTAACTTCTTAAAGGAATGAACCACCAAAACTTAACTAAATAGCTAAACATGTTCAACCAAATTAACTAAACTTTAAACTTATATAAACAATCTATAAGCACCAACCCACCTAAAAAATTTCTCACCCACCCTCTAACTTCAAATCAATCTCTAAACATCAACCTACACTCAAACCATGAAGATAAACTCAATCAAACCAAATAATAAACCCATTGAATTGTAGTTTAACTTCTCAAAGGAATGAACCACCAAAACTTAACTAAATAGCTAAACATGTTCAACCAAATTACTAAACTCCAAACTTATATAAACAATATTTTATAAGAACCAATCCATGTACCCCCTTCACACTTCAAAAAATTTCTCACCCGCCCCCTAACTTCAAATCAATATCTAAGAATCAACATATTCTCAAACCAATTCATTGGCTACCATAACTACAGGATAGCCATGCCACCATATCCAATAAATTTCAAACATATTAGCAAGTATATTACAAAACAATAAGCAATAAATTCAAAATCAACTACAAGCAAACTTCCCAAAGACATAGATAGCTTCTAAAACTCAACAATCATTAACATAAATTCAAAGAAACTCATACAAACCAAATAAGTTCAAATCATTGGCTACTATAACTGCAAGACAACCATACACAACTTGTCTCACTATATATAAGCATACTTGGATCTCACCCTCCTAAACTCAATTCAATGTAAAAGTACAAAGGATAGCAGTACCAAAAGTGAGATATATTTAAAATCTAAGTATCTCTTTAGGCACTTCTACTTCTACAACCTTTCTTATTCTTCTAACCTATTGAATGAGAGGTCCTTTTTCTTAAGACATGCCTAACAAACTACTGAACGAGTTGGAGTGTAATGTGTTGGACTTCTAATTCTTTGTGTGTTTCTGGTATGGTCTTACGAAGGAGGATGGATGAAGACATTTATAGAGAGAGATGAAAAGAGAGAAAGAATGGAGAGGGATTTTGAGAGTTATGGAAGTTCTAGATCCAACCCTATGAAGGAATGAACGTTTCACTCCGCAACGGAGGCATTTGATTGTCTTTGATTTTATTTAAAATTAAACTAAAAAATAAGATTAAGCAAACTTGGAGTAAATATGAAGATATTTCTTGCGGGTCTTTATCTCCTCATTAAAGTCTTCCTAGCTATAACTCGAACACAAGATCAAGGCTTGTGGGAGCCTTTTGAAAGAAAATTCACAAAGGATTGGAGAGGAAGAGGTTAGAGAGAATTCTATAATTCTCTATTGAGGAGATGTGTGTTATCTCTAATGCCTCAACCCAAGGGTCATAATTATAGAGACTAAGGGCAAATTTTTGCCATAATTAAAATATTATGTTAATATCTAATATATTAAAATATATCTTATACTTATTTGAATCTTATTCAAATCTCCTACAATATTTATTTATTTGAATCTTATTTAATTTTATAAATATCTTTTATTTAATATATCTAATATACATTAATTATTTTAATATTTAATGTATCAAATACAATAAATATATTTTCCTCTTTTATATTTAATATATTAAATATTAATTTGAACATTTCAATTTTTAATATTTAATGTATCAAATACAATAAATGTATTTTCCTCTTTTATATTTAAAATATCTAATATATTAAATATTAATTTGAACATTTCAAAATTTTCTTTCAACTAAATGATCTTTTAGTGTTACTACGAGCTAGCAAAGAGACTTTATGGACCTACAGATTGTAAGCTCCAATGATACAAAATTAATTAAGTAAACTCTTTAATTAATTAATTTTCATTTATTAACTATAAGTCACTCCACTATAGACAGGATCAAATCATTTGTAACTATTACAAAGTGGGCTATATCAATAGTGTTCCCAGGATAACACCCCCAAACTTAAGATATTGCTTGTCCTCAAGCAATTTAGAAAACAAATAGCACATACACAAGCAAACACTTCACAAAATGATTTCAAATTGTATTTTTGAAAAAAAGAATATGTTGTTCAGGAGAGGTCTCAAACTTTTAACACTTTACACAATTCCAAGATTTTCTCACATAAAACTTTTACTTTTCTTTTTCAAGATAAAACATGCTTATGCAAACCCACCTATTATGCTTATCCTACCTAAGTCATAGTCATAGAGTCTAGGGTGATCTTCTTTGTTTGACAAGCTAAGCTCACTCACATTATAAGCATTTTTCTTTCTCCCCCAAACTTATGTAAAGCTGCTGCTAGGCCTCATTTTCTTTTTCCTTTGAAATGCTTTTTTTTATGAGAGTCTTACTGTCACTTGTACCTTCGTTCCAACTTACTAACACTTTGTGGTGAAAGTAGTTGACTACGAGCACAAATCACTGCTAAGACCGTTTTCACATACTCACTTCCTAAGTTAACCTTTCATGCAGAGGAAATCATGGGTGTCATGACTGCCTCTAGTTACTCAGTTAACTCTAGAAGGAGGAGAATCCTTTTTTTTTCTTTTTTTTTTTGAAATCCTAGCAGCTGTTACAACGACATACTGGTACAACAACATACTATTACAACAACATAATACTACAATGACATATTGTTACAACAACATAATATTACAACGGTAGTATTACAAAACTCACCCCTCAAACTTAAATAGGTCAATGTTCCCATTGACTAAGAACTAGAAGAACAGGGGTTGGGGTACATATTTGGGTCACTTAACATGCTAAGCATCGAAGCTAAACTCTCCTAAATCCATTAGATGGGATAAACACAAGGGGAGTTTGGGTTCGAATGTTTTATGGAGAAAAAGAATTTATCAAGTTTTATGATCTTGAAAACTTGAAGTTGTGTGTAAAAGCACTTGAAAGTTGAGAAAACTCTAGGTATCATCATTAAGAGCTTTTTTAACGAAACGCCAAAGAAAACAATTTGCAAACTTGCTTTAAACATGATTTTTATTGCATGCTTGTGCGAGGAGTAGATTTTTTTTTTTTTAAAGCAAATAAACTAAATAAGCATAAAAGAACTTAACTAAGCCTCAAACTAAAAACATAACAATTAAGAAAGCTGGAAAGATAGGTTAAAGAGAGACTCATCTATGCAGAGAAAAATGTGTTGTTGTTGCCATTACTCTCCTCAGGGTTGTTGGAGTCTTTGACAAAGAATTCTCCTGAAACTGCAATTGCAATTTGCTTTCGCAATTGTGACTACAATTTCTTCCTCCCGCTCTTTCTTCTATATTTTCCTAAGACTCAAAAGTAGAGCATCAAAATGTTCACACAGTTTTTCTTAATGCAAAGTTAACCTTTTGAAAGTTCCATTTTTTGAACTCAAAGTTGATTCATCAAACTCCCAGGTGAATCCCCAGGTAGAGGTGTTCCCTTAGCGGTCAACTTAAGTACCTCAACCTCGATAGGATTCTCCTTAGACAGAGTTTTTCTGAATTAACTTCTTTATTCAGATTGGAATTTCAAAAGTTGAAAGTTTCTCTTTTTTTTTCTCTTTTTTTTTTGCCTTTTTTTTTAATTTTATTTAAAAACGTAAAAGAAAGACAAGGTAACTTATCCAATTCCAGTAGGGAGACCGCAATTATGTTCCTTCATTTTGCACCTAGGTCTCGATGTTGGGCGAGATTTCAGTCGTAGTTGAGGTGCTTTGATTACAACGGGCGTTAATGACTCAAGAGCTTTATGTGTGTCTTTGGAAGTAGAAATAATTGTGGGTGCAATCCATGTCGCATCCTGCATGTTGTCATCCTTCATGCTCTCATTTTTGCATTCTTCGTGATTTAGCATTTCCTGCAAACTGCAACAAGCGAAAGCAGGGCGTTCTAGTGTCGGGAGCACTTTGAATGTCAATTGCTGTGAGATTGCGATTCCATAGCTCACTGCAATTTCTTTTGGTGGTTCATTCTCTTCTTGAGGTGGTACTTCTTTGGTCTCTTCTCTCCCTTTTGGCTCCTTAATGTTGTCAAGTGTTGGAGTGCTTTCTACTTCTATTGGGAGTTCAAGGTCTTCATGTTCCAATTCAGTTAATGTCACCACCTCACATTTTTCTTCTTGTTGTTTTGAAGTCTCTATGTCCTCGAGCAAGATTCCTTGGGATCTGCTCTGCAATTCATCTGCAATTTGTTCCACATGGATTTCTAAACTCCGTAGACATGCGGCTTGACTTTGCATTACAACATTGTTCTTTGCTCTATATTCCCTCGCGAGTTATTCGATGCTTGGCTTTTTTGGAATCATCTTCCCTTGCTGGAAGCACTGGTACTGATGTTGATTTGTAAACCTGGGTAGAAATCCATAACACAAAGAATCAGGATTATAAGGACAATTATCAAATGAATGACTTCCTTTACAATAAACACAAGAAATAGAAGAGATAGGGTTAAAAGGAGCTATGGGATTTCCCATCATTAAAGTTTCCATCATGTAGCTTAAAGATGAAGCTTGTGCGCTCAATGCTGCAATGATGTCTCCTTCCATCTTGTAGATTTTCTCAAGCAATTCAAACCCTATATTGTGTCTTTCTGCAATTTCTCTCCCTCAACAAGTGAAATCGAGCTCCTTCTGCATATGGGATAAATTGTTGCAATCTTCTCTTACAATTTTTGCTAAAACAAAATTTTTGTTAAACCGGCATTCCCCGACAACGGCGCCAAAAACTTGATCGGTTGTTACACGCAAGCGCACGTAATCGAAGTAATATAAAATGGTATATGAGTACCAAGTATCAAATCTCACAGGGAACGAAGTAACAAAAATATTGTAAAGCAAGGTGTAAGGAAAATTGCAACTAGAAAACTAAAAATGCAAAAATAATGTTGGGATGGTTTGATTGGAATAAAGAAAAATTGCCGAATCTAATTGCAAAATATAAAAATGACAATGAGCGACATAACCAAAAATTGCAGAATTGAATTGCAGAATTGAGAAATAGCAATATTGGATAGTAAACTAAAATTTCAAAAGGAATTTAGATAAAGATGTGGCTCAAGAATGTCATTGCCCTAAGTCGTAATTGCAAGCCAAAATTACAATTCCAACCTACTCCACATTCAATTGTAAACCAAAATTCCATCTCCTATTCACATTGAATTTAGGTTTTAGGAGGCTAAGTGAGTGACTTATATGTCTATAGTCCCTCTATCTTAGATTATTTGGTTCAACAATTTTATGGGTTTTGGAGTCCTTAATCCCTATGTCTAGGGTAAGGATTTACTTGTGTGAAATCCGCTTATCACTAACCTCGTCGGTATTAGATCTAAGCTTGAGTTGGTACCCTAGTTGATCAATCTAGGATCTCAACGGAAAATTGTTCAACACAAGCAAACAATTGAAGTGTAGGCTTGGTTTTTATTGAAATTTGGGCTACAATTACTTCTTAGGGAATTCACATCCTTGAACCCCCTAAGAAGTTTAGCTCAAATTGAAAGTAAAAATCTTACAACTAATTTTTGGGGAAAAGTTCATATTGAAAAATTGAGTAAAATGCTAATTAATAAAAATTCTACCCTAAGTGGTGTTGGAACAACTAAGAAAAAACTTATGCAATTCTGGGCAATTAACTTCAAAAACTTCTAAAATTCTCAAATTAAAAATTAAACACCAAAAATCAAGGGTTCAATAGAAATTTTCCATCTTCTTTCTTTTACCCTTGAATCTGATGGATTTATAAAGATGTCAACAAATACAGAAACTTGCATCAAATAAAGAAGAAATTGGGGAAAAGTTATAAAAACAAAAAAAACAAAAAAAAAAAAACAGAAGCTGAATTCTTCAAAATTAATATCAAGAGTCCTACTGATGTTAATATCAATAAAAACAATTGACTCCAAAACGGAAACTAAAAAAACAGAATCTAAATTGAATAAAACTTAATAATAAAGAAGGAATCAACTGAAGATCAAGGTTGCATTCCAGCAAATGTTCGTAATATAAGATGAATTGAAAAAAAATAAAAATAAAAACAGAAGCTGAACTCTTCATCAAAACAGAGTAGAAAAAAAAAGAACAAAAAAAAACAGAGCATGAAGAACTTGACAAAAACCCACGATGTAAAGCTCCAAAAACGCCTCCAAAACCGATTCGAAAGATGAACAAAATGATACTACCAGAAACTCTTGGTAATACAAGAAGAATTTGCAGAAAAATAAAGACAGAAACTTGAAGTTCTTGGCAAAAAATATAGAAAGACAAAATGCAGAAAAAACAGAGTTTCTAAATTGACGAAAACCCACGAAATTGACTTCTCAAATCGCCTCCAAATCTCCTTGTGTTGCTCCTCCTCTTCTTCCCCTTTTATAGGCCTTCATTAGGGTTGAAGAATGCCCAAATTTTGTGCTTAAATTCCTCCAAATCAGGCTGTAATTGAAGATTTTCGGAATGGGTTTAATGCAGATTTTTTTCCTTTTTTGAACTTTTCTACTGCTCCAGATTGCAGAATCCGATTTTGCAATTTTTACATTCCCTGCTCAAGAAACAATTGCCGAATCACTAATTTGCAATTTGATTTTGCAATTTCCACAATTTCTGCAAACAAGATCAATTTACTTAGAATTCTATTCCAAATGCCATCACATTCATTTCTTCCTTAAATTCAAGCAATCTTCCACTATTTTCAAATGATCTTAAGTCAAAACAAGAATATTTTAAGCAATTGGGAGTTAAATAAGCCTTAATACTAAGGCTTATCAAAGGCACCCAACCTTATCCATATATTATGACCCTTTGAGTTTTTTCTTAAACAGGATCCTCCCTATGTCAACCACATACTGTTCAAGATTACACTAATAACCTTGGATTTTTCATATAATTGATAATTTATATTCAAATAAAATAATCAAATTTATTATTAATTATTAAATAAATCATTAATTACGAGGCTTTATGGCATAAATCCCTGAAGGAGTTAATATTAAGAAAGCGGAAGCAATTTCGGATCTCGAGCTCTAAAAGTACATCAATTTAACCAAACAAAAACATGCTCCAAACTGGAAAAAAACCAGAAAGTATGAACACATACCTTTGTAGCTCAAATTCTTCAAATTCTTTGCAAATCTTGGATCACCAACACTACTTGGACCACCACTAGAGTCTTCCCTACTATTCTCAGCCCCTGGAATGGATTGTGGGATCCTTTGTTAAGAGAATTTTTTTTTAGAGAGAAGGAAGAGAGCTCAAGACAGTTTTTAAAAAAAAACTATCATAGAAATTCACTCAATCCTTTTGTGTTTCATCCCATTTATAAGCACTAATGAAACTTCATTAGGCTTCCTATGGAAGACAACATTTGGCTTCCTATGGAAGACAACACTTGGTTGGATAGGATTAGTCAAGTTTCAATTAAATCAAAATTAATTTAAAAACTTGATTAATTAATTAAACCATTTTATTATTTAATTTAATATCAAATATTAATTAAATAATTAGACCAATCCCTCTCTTTTATGACCAATCGTTTGTACATGAATCCCTATTCACGTATTAAACCGAACAAATATTTAAATCACATTTAAATATGTTCCTCTCTCTTCCTTGTGGTTTTAATTCATAATTAAATTATAGTACGTTAAGTATATCGCATATAATTAACGTTTACTCCCAAAACCGAATTTGAACAATTCAAATTTTTTTCTCTCAAATTATTCCAAGGCTTAGTCTGAGCTAGTAAGGGGACCTAATGGACCTACAGATCATGAGCTCCAACGATACAAGATTAACCGGCCAAACTCTTTAGCCTAGCTAATCAACATTCGTTAACCACCGGGACACTCCACTAAAGCCCAGTGGCTGCACTCTCCTCACGTAGATATATTTCTGTCCACTTGATATAACCATGATTAGTAAGTCGATCCTTCACAGGTCGTTCGTAATTACAACTGGGTCAAATAAACCGTTTTACCCCTATAATTACTTCTTGCTCCTTAAAGTCCCACTGATCCTCTAATGAACAATTGGTTTGTGGTTCAACCAACAAACCGAATCCCTCTCGGGCCAATGAGAGGGTGGGCCCATTGTTCAAGACCCGGAGTCAGCACTTAAGAGAACAACCTCTCTACTAATCCTTAAAGCAGGTAGGGGTGAATTCCATCTCGCATTACTATGTTCCCAACTATCTATTCGGTCTTATCCCCAAAATGGGAGGCTTATTGAGTCGGCGATCTCGGGCCACTCTCACCCATGCAAATCTAAGGATAATCCCGAATAAACAGGAGTTCATAGCACGCTCAGGATTAAGATCGAGTTACCTAGGTCATCGTATGAATATAGTCAGTTAAAACAGTAAACGGAGTTATAAAGTCTAAGTGACTATTTCGCGGTCCGGTCTTATGCAAACTCATTGCATAGGACGCCCCCACTCGCATGTCTCCACATGAACGATTCAGGATCACTTCGTTAGTACTATACAAAGTGGGCCGCGTCCATAGTGTCCCCAGAATAAGGTACCCAGCCTCATCCTTATACTATAGACCATTTTGGCTATTACTCGAACTTGATCCACTTTTATGTCATACATGAAGTTCAAGTATACATACTATAGCCAAGGGTTCTTAGTTCATTGGATTTGGGTTATAGAATACACAATTCACTTTATTCAATAACACATTTACTGAATAAACCTCAATAACATTTTTATAGTAAAATAGAATATACATTCAGTTTACAAAACCACGAGTTTTAGGACACAAAACCCAACAATCCCAACAATCTCGTACTTGCACTAAAGCCAGTGAGACATATACCATAGAGCATATTCTATATCCAACATGTTCTCCCACTTGTCCCAGCAAAAATGAGACATGTCTCGTAATCCTAAGTATTCTAGGTGACCCTCAAACACTTTAGCCTGGAGAGTCTTTTTATATAAATCCTAACGACTGCTATTAAAAGTCATCTTGGTCACTACCATGATGCTTTCTCTCTCGATATGATTCCCTATACGTTGGTGTTTTCTAATTTCCTTAATATTAGTCTTTGTACCACTATTATCATAATAAATATCATATACTAAATCATATCTAAAACACATTTCAGATCTTCAAGGAACTATTTGAGTCATACAAGTCATTTTGTTGCTTCACAAACAAAACAATTTAACTTGTATACCATATTCCACCACCTAGGGTAAAATTCATCTTAATATAGATTTCCTAAATCTTTGCAATAACTAGTGTATCTTGTAAATATCAAATCTTTTACTCCATACACAAATTTTTTCATTATTCATAGATAATTTGAGAAAGTTTTTAATTTTCTACTCAATACTCATACCATTCGTTTAACTTATATATGCTAACCAACTGTATATTAATTGTTAAGTCTCATTTATGCATTAATTGTCTCCTACTTAGAGTAAATACTTAATCATATGCTTTGAACATTTGAGGTTATCTTAGGATACTATTTCTTAGACATAAATATGAAATATTTGACAACAATTTTGTCAATATAAGATGTTTGAGACAAGCTAACATTTTGTCCTTAAAATCTCCATTTTTAACATATAAAATATACCGAGTCATCACTCATTTGGAATTGGTTACTTAGTCAACTTTTTATGTTAAATAAAAATCTTAAATCATTCATAATGAGTAAAATATCATCAATATAAAACATGAGAACAAACTCACTAAGCAATTAATAATTTTCTTGTCTATACAAGCTTAATTTATTAATATTTATCCAGAGTCATAGGTTTTGATACTTTTATCAAACCTTATATTCAAAATTTACTTGTAAAATTCATTTCATAAATGAACCTTTATTATTTCACAAACCTTTTGCTTTTGATCTTTGAAAATAAACCTCTTTGATTGATTTGTGTAAATGCATTATCTAATATTTCTTTTCATAAAGAATTCTAAACATTAATTTTTCATATCCAATATGCAACAATGAATTAAAAAATATTTACAGACTTCAGTATGACAACAAGTGAGAAAGTTTACTCGCAGTCTACTTTTTCCTATTAGGTTTAACCCTTTGCCATTAGTCTCAATATGAGGACAATAAGCCTTCAACTTTGTCATCTAACATGACAATTTGGGCTTCAATTAAGTCTTTATAAAGGTTGAGTCATCTCATAACTCTCCCACTACGATGAGGTTTATCCATTTGACTTTCAAATGTAATTAAATTATTAACAACTTTGTTAATTATTTAGTGGTTTCACTTGAAACTAATTTATTAACATTATCTCACCTTATTAAAGGTTTGTAGTATTTTATTTGACATTCCTTATAAAAATGACATTTGTCATACAAATAACTTATTTGTTTTAGGACTACATAAAAGATCATTTTGTATTCCTTAAAAAAGCTTTTTAGGTTTGTTTCAGCATGTGAGCTTAACATTCCCAAATGCTGAATTGTTGTAAACCAGCTTTACTACTCTTCTTATAATCTTAAAATTTTCTCGTAGACACTTTTGGAGGGAATAATGTTCACCATGCAATCTCTATTGCATTTCCTAATCGGAGTTTGGTAATAGTGTGTAACTCATTACTGATGTGACCATGTCTAACAAAGTCTTGTTTCTCCTCTTGCAGCATAATTTCACACAATTGTACTTGGTATTAAGATAATTGGGATAAAAAAATCATTTTCTATCAGTTAATCTTAGTAAGTAAAGTTCTTGTACTTTCTATTATGATATGATCATAATATCTTGATAGATTTACCTAATATTATTATTATTATTATTATTATTATTATTTTAGGACAAGATTATTAATTATTTTTATTCTTAGAATAATAGGTCAACAAATGCAAACCAACTAATGCCAAAACAATGAATTTCTTCGTACTGTTTAATATTGTATAGAATCTAATAGCTTCCCAATTCCATCAAAACCATTAACCAAATGCTTCCAAACCACATAACTTCCATTTTTTCTTAGGTACATTAAATTCCTTTTTAAATATCTCACCCATCATGTGTAATGTAGCTCTACAACTCCAACTACCCAACTTCGTGCACAAAAAAATAAAATAAAATAATAATAATAATAATAATAATAATAATATTTATTTCATTCAAATAATTTATTTGTTTATTTTGCTCCCACCACCAATAATTTGTCATACAAACTATGGTGTATGTTGGTTTTGTCTTTATGATGGAACTTTTGTTTTATTTTGTGGGTTCCACAAACTTGTAGTATATGGTAAAATCCAATTTTATAGAAAACCAATCCCTTCTTAGTTACTTTTAGGAAGAAAAAAAAAACATAAATAGTTATCTTGCTTCAATTATACTTTTTGTTTTGAAAAAAGATAATAATTTTCAAAAGGTTAAAGGGTAAAAGAAAATTTATGCCTTTCTATTTTTCAACATGGAGAGCTTGCTTTGTGAGACGTGTGTGAAATTTCTATTGTATATTTACCATCCAATAAAAGTTTTAAAGAATATTGATTTTTTTTTTCTTTTCCCTTTGTGTCAAGAGAAAGAGAAATGTACGGAAATATAAGGAAAGACATCCATTTTTTATGCCAATAAATTGTAACTTCAAAACATCAGTTTTATGGAATTGAAACTTTAAATTCAATAAAGGGTTGAATAGATATCTTTGATTTGTTAAGGTTTCTTTGAAAAATTTATGATTATTGTTTTGGGTAAAATTAACCACAAAATCGAATTAAGAATCTAAGAGAATATAAAGGTCCAAAAGAAAAACCTAAACAAAAGACTCGAAATCTAGCCTAAGACGAGGGAAACCGACCCCAAAAGAATCGGCCAAGAGCTCATTGGACCAACCCCTTTCGTTGGGTCGGCTCAAAGAGCATTATGGTCGACCCCCCAAGAGGTCGACTCAGACGAATATGGCGGACCCTTTGAGGGGTCGGCCATAGTCAACTTGGGCGACCCTTTGATGTGTCAGCCAAAGAGCTTGATAGTCGGCTCCTTAGAGGATCGGTCCAAAGCATTACACAGTCAATACCTAAGAGTCAATCCGTAGGCACTAAAAGGATTTTCGTTGGGCTCATGAGGAAGAAATTAAGTAACAAATATGTAATTACTACGATCCAATAGTTCGACGGGATTCTTGAAGAGTGTCGGGGCATTTAACGGTACAGATATACTATTATAAAATGAGGAGTATACGACATTTGAAGGTACGTCCAAATAAAATCACTTTTCTACTAGCTAAGTCACTTTCAAACAAGATTACTAACTTGAGCGTCGGAGTATTGGTGGCTTAACACCACCTCGACGTTTACCCATTTTTGTCTTGAAGGTACATCATGTTCCTGAAAATACAAATTTACTATTGCTCCAACTAACCAAATTACGGTATCAACAATTATTTATGAGTACTCTTGTCTGGTTGGACAGACTTTTTTTTTCTTTGTAGTTATTGATTATTATCATTGTGTTGGGTTTTTTAGCTAGACTCAGTGTATCTTATTGATTTTACCTGTTCAATTTTGTGGCTAGGTTTAAACATTTTTGTGGTTAGACTTTGAGTATTTTTTCTTTGGTAAAATGTTAGTGTAATTTAGTAGTTTCTTGGTGAATTTTCTAATTTAGCATTGAGAAGATATTAATTTTACAACAAATTCAAGTTTAGTTTATACTTTAGTAAGGTTGAGAGTTTAAAGTTAAAAATATCAATCCAAGCATAATTCATTAAATAATGCATCAATTATCATTTCAAAAGTCGATAATTTAATTCTCCACTTCATAATTATTGTATTTGTACAAAACGGAAAAATAGTTTAAAGTTAAAATTGAATTATTAAATTAAATTAAGTATCTGAGTAAAAATAAATATTTTTCGAGATAATATTTTTGTATTGTCGCGAAGGGAAAATAAGTGCGGTAGATAGATGCAATCAATAACTAATTTATTGTAAAATTAATTTGTGGCGTCAAGAACTTTCTTTGTAATAAATAAAGGTTAAATTATAGAAAATGCTCTCTTTGTTTCAAAATTTCTCATGAACTCTTAAAAGTTTCATTAATACCTTTAAACTTTAGAAAAAAAAAATTCAAAATACCTTTATCGGTAATTTTGGATAAAAACCGTTAGTACTTTATTTCAAAAATACCTCTAAACTTTCAAAAGTTTCATTAATATCCTTCAATTTTCCAAAAAATAATTCAAAAATATCCTTACCGTTAATTGGAAAGAAATCTTTAGTACCTCGTTTTAAAAATACCCCTGAACTTTCAAAACATTAGCATGTTTTAGAGGGAACCAATTGAATTAATTTCTCAAAGTTAATAAAACCAGTAAAGACATTTTTGAACTTTTTTTGAAAGTTTAAAAGTATTAATAAAACTTAGGAAAGTTCATGAGTATTTGTTTACAAAGTACAAAATTTATGGGTATTTTCTATAATTTAACCATAAATAAAAGGATTTCAAGTATTCAATTTTTCGTACTTTTTTTACTGAATCATAAATTCCTTAAATTTTATTATTTAATAATTTTCTGTAAAAGTTAGTTCCATAAAGATTGAAATTATTTTTGTGTCTTTTTCTTTTTCGTTTTTAAAGTAAAGAAGGCTTTTTCTTCCTTTTTTTTGAGCTACAATTAGAAGGCTTTTTCTTCTTTTTTTTTTTTTTTTGGAGCTACAATTAGTAGCCCCTTGAATTATATAAGAAATAGTCTAAAATGGCTCCATTGATACAAAATCAAAATATCTTGAACACAACTGCAAAATAATAATAATAATAATAATAATAATAAAAGAGTTAACATGACCACAACTCTATGATTAAGAAATTAGTAACTTTTTCTAAAAATTAAAAGTTCAAATTCTCACTCTATAATTATAATGCTATAATTAATATAAAATAATAATAACATTATTAATAATGAAAGCTAAGAACTTGTTCCGAAAATGTTTTTAAAGTTGTTTATTGATTATTGTTTCTCATTTTTCATTTTTAAGAAAGGATCTCAAAATTGTATGCAAATTTTGGAAACAACAAATCTTCTTCCTATTTTTGGTTTTTTGCCTCTAATTCTTCTAAAAACATCAATAAAAAACATTATTTTATAATTTTTACTTGTAAAATGCCTAATAAGCTTTTACAATTTAAATATAACATAATTATTTTAAATATTTTATTTTTAAAAATTAATTTCATGTAAACTTTTGGTTTTTTAATTTAAAATTTGAGAGAACAAGAAACATGAAATAATTACTCTACATGTTTGGTTTCTTTCTTTCAATTCAAAAAACAAAATGAAAATATAGTTATTAAACACAATTTTGTTTTTGTTCTCATGAAAAGAGGGAGCAAGAAATAAGAAATAAAAAATGGAAAAATTATCAAAGAGGTTGGCTTCTATATTTTAAAAAGTATCTAATATGTTCTTGAACCTCAAGGTTGTATCCATTTAATCTCTATACTTAAAAGGGTTTTAATAGTCTACTAAATTTTTAATTTTATGTTAGATCCCTAATGTTAACTCCATCAATTTAATGCTTACACCACCATAAGCTTGAACTGGCCAAAATCATCCTTAGATGTAATTTTTATATAATAACAATTGTCACATAAGCCTAAAAGTGATCAAGTTGATGACAGAGACCTATTAAATTCAAAATTAAAGGTTCAAAAATCTATTATAAACTCTTTAAAATATAAGAACTAAATAGACTATGACTTCAAAGTTCAACTAACAAATTATATTTTAACTAAATAAAATTTTATAAAGTCATGTTTGGATATTTAAGAAAAGTAATCAATTGTGTTTATTTATGCGTATTTTCTCCACATATTCTCCTTAAAATTAATGAAGCAAAATCATGAGTTTTGTGAATAATGATTTTAATTAGTAAAATTGCATTAACCTTTAAAAGACATTCCATCACAATTCTTAAAAATAATTGTGAAATTAATGGAAAAAAAATATTGAAAATAAACCAACTTTTTTTTTTCAAAGTAGGAAATCAAACCATTAGTCTTTATGATGATAATAAATATCTTATTTACCGAGTTATACTTAATTTGATAAAAAAAATAAAACACTTTACCGGAACTCACTTTATATAAAAGAAAAAACTTTGAAAAGAAAATTAGGTTAAAACATATTGTGGGTCCTTCTATTTTAGCCACTGCATTCAACGCGTACACCATTCTTATTTACAGTAATTACTTTTTTTTAAATGTTTTATTTATGAAATTAATGTGTTTATTTTTCTAAGAAATGGAATAAAAATATTTATTAAAAAAACTTGAGAATTGTAAGAAATTGTTATGGTTAATCTGAAATGAAGGGATCAAGAGATTCAAGACAACACCTTTTACTCCCACAATAACCGCTCCACTTCACAAAATCAACTTTTATTCACACAAACACAAATCATTACACCAAATTGAAAAAAAAAATCAAGAGAGAGAGAAAAAAAAACAATCAATCAAATTTCAGTATCTGATTGAAATTTGAAACCCATCTAATCATTTTTTTTTTTCTTTTCCTTCTGATTTTCTGAGAAGAGAATAGAACTAGAATGTGTTATTTGTTTGTCTGTTCCAAATTAATCCAACAGTGAAAACAAAAGAAAGCCAAAAAAGAAAAAGGCAAAAAAGCAAATGAAGAAATTTTCCTGCAAAATTACTGATCATAATACTCGTCAGACGAAGAAGGTATCCAATGCCCTTTTTTTTTCTTTTCCACTTAATTTTCCTTTTTCTTTTATATATTTTTTTAAAGAAAATTTCGTTTTCCCCTTTTCCAGTTACGTACAGACAGAAGCTTGCAATCTCAATTATATATATATTATAATCAAAAGATAATGTTACCCTTTTTAAGTAGAGATCTTGAAGCTCTCAATTTCTTCATCCTCCTCTCTCTTTTCTCGAGATTCTCAGAAATTTTCTAGGAAAATTTTTGGAAGAATTTTCCCGGAAAATTTTATAATTTTCCTTTGTTTTTTTTTCCTGGGTCTGTTGAAGGAAATTCGATGCTTCCATTGTTTTGAATTGATTTGATTTCTTTATTTTCCCGAGAAAATTCGGATTGTTCTTCCTGTTGAAGATTTGTTTTTTTTTTATTATTTTGTTTAATTGGGTTTTTTGTGATAAACAATGGAAGGTGGTCGCCGGAGAATTACGCTTTATGATCAGATGTTAGCGGTCGGCGACGGCCGAGAGCTCGCCGGCGGTTTGACACTGAACGACGTTTTGACCATTCATAAGAGAGCCTCGCCGAGCCCCTCGCCGGCAGTGAGACTAAACGGCAGGACTTTGCTCGATATTATTAGAGACGACGTCGGAAAATCCCCCGCCGGTAACAGAGAGAGGAAATCTTGGAAGTTTTTGAGAGATCGCCTGCGTTTGAATCTCAGATCTCAAATTCCGCCGCCGAATTCGCTTCGTTTCGCCGCTTTTTCGTCGGCGGAGATGACACCGAACGAAGACCAATCGCCGGAATCCACCACCACCGCCGCCGCCGTCGCCCCCGTCCCGACTTTCCGGCTGATTTCACGGCGGAATTCGACGCGGTTCAGTCAGAACACGCCGCCGTCTTCCGAAGCTACAAATTCCGACGACTCACCGGAGAACAACTCCGCCCCCACCAATGCCGGAGGCGGCAGCCGGAGCCTCCTCAGGCCGCAAATGTCTCGGCACAACTCTACGAGATTCTCGATAGAACGGAGCGAGAGCTTCGCGGACTTGACGGAGCCGGCTCGTGAGGGCACGCGCCGCCTCTCGGCGGCGCTGGCGGAGGAGAGATCGATGTCGGCAAGAGAAGCGGTGGCGGCCCAAGAAGCCGCGGACGCAGAAGCCACCGCCAACGAAGACGAAGAAGAAGAAGGAGAACATTCCACGGCGGCGGAGACTGCGGCGCCGGTTAGAATGTCACTGATGGATCTCTTAGAAGAGACCGACAGGCAAATGGGGTTCGAAGGGTCAAGATACAGAATTGAAGACGAAGTAGACGAAGAAGAAGAAGATGATGATGATGTTGAAGAAGTCCCCGCCGTCTGCGGCGGCGGAGGAGGCGGAGGAGGAGGCGGCGGCGGGACCGAACGGAACTGCTGCGTGTGCATGGTGCGTCATAAAGGGGCGGCATTTATCCCCTGCGGTCACACCTTTTGTAGGCTCTGTTCAAGAGAACTTTGGGTCAGTAGAGGGAACTGTCCACTTTGCAATGGCTACATTTTGGAGATTCTTGACATCTTCTAATTTTGCCAATTATAGGTTCAAACTTTGGATTAAAATGGGATTTCAACCATTTTTTTTCAACTTGTTACAAAATTTCCCTTTTTTTTTTCATGGCTTATTGAAACATTTGTGCATATTATTTAAATGAATTATTTTAAGTTTTTAAGTATAATTCAATTCAATTGATTAAAATATGTAACTTTTACTAAAAAGTTAGAAGTTTGAATCTTCGCTCTTACACGCTTCTTAACTAATTCTTTTTTAGCCTCATATTGTGTCTTATTTTCATTTGGTGGTTTGTGTTTGGCAGAGTGGAAAGTGAGGGAAAATTAATGAGCTTTTGAGTGTGATTGAAATCAAATCAAATCAAATAGTTTTAATTTTGTCAATTTCCTTCTATTTTTAAAATGGGTTTTAGAAGTTAGGGACAAATATTGACAAATGGGGGTGTTGATTGGCCCATTTTTCCTTCCTTTTTTTAGGATCTGGCCTCTCATTTCTAACCATTAATCTTTTCAAACTTATAACTTTTTCCAAGTTTAGATTCAATAGGAAAGTCCCAAACTTCATCATTTCCAAAAACATCTTTATTATTATGCATTTGAAAAGCACAGGCACAAGCATCTCATCTTGAACAATAATCTTATTTTCAAAATTCTAATTTTCCAGTTTTTCATGTATTGGGCTATTAGCATACCAAACAATACAAAAATGAAATTATAATGTTACGTTTCAGAGAAATTCAATTCTTTTACCCTTTTATTTTAAGGATCAATTCTTTTACCTTTGCACTTAGGTTCATTAAGTCGATTTTAACTCACTTTCATCAACCTAAACGTTAATGTACTTTGGTTGCTTAAAAAAGAAAGTTGGCTAACTACCATCATTCTTTGGTTGGACAAGAATATTTTCATTGGTATTTGTGATTTTTGCTCATGTGGGATACATTTTAGCTAAATTTGACATTTTATTGTTGAAGTTTGAAATTTTTTTACCTGCTATAGCCTATAGTTGGTGGTTATTGAGTATTTTCATGGTTGAGTAATTTGGACAATTATATGACTTTATTTTGGTTTACTTTTGCGTAATTTACTGGTTGTGGGTAATTTTTTTTTTATTTAGTTTTAATAAGGTATTAATTTCATTGTGCCAAAGTGAACTTAGCTTAGTGGTAATTGACATGTATTATCGACCAAGAGGTTAGAGGTTCGAATCTCTCTATCCCCAAATATTGTTGAACTAAAATTTTAAAAAAAAAAATCACCATTCAAGTATATGGTTCAATTTGATGAAATGAAAAGTTTAAAATGCTATTTAAAAAAAAGTAGGAAACATAATCAATATTTAATCCCACTTAAACTATTTTTACTCTAAATTTTCAATTTCATCACATTAAATCTTAAGTTTCGACAAGTGTAACAGAATTTACCTTCACCAAGGCTTATAAAAAAACATGCAAAAATTTCTTAAAACTCAACAAATTTCTACAAAACTTAAGCTCTAACAAATAAGTGCACAAACTAAAGTTTTGATTACTGTAGAAGGAACGTCCTTTTGAATAAATTTCTCAAAAAAAAAAAACATCTTTCTTTAAAGCCTCATCAATTTTATACTAAACCTCTATTTTTCATCTATTGAATATATGTGAGTATATTTTTAACAATTTCATCAAATGAGACCTAACTTAAAGATAAAAATTCCAACACTTATCATTGTCTAAAATTTAATTTGATGAAATTAAAAGTTTAGAGGCTAATTAAATTTTTAATTGTTTAACATTAAAGTATATGTGTGGTATGTTAAAAGGAAATCCAATCAATCTATGAGCCAAATTAAATATAATTTGTTATAGTTGTAAAGGGAATCATGAAGACAACATACGGGTTTTCATGTGTAGGCTTCCACAAAGCATTATTGGCTGCAAATTGCAATCATGATATCAAAGTTCCAAATTATAGTTATCAATGGGCAACTTTATGTATGTCTCAAAATGTAAACAAAAGAATGAGATTAATTAAACCCTTTTCATTAGTTCTTTTATATTATTAATTTATTTTTATCTTCGTGATTTAAAAACTGAATTTACAGCTATTAAAATGGAGAAAAAAAATATTATTATTTTTTTTGTCCACAACATGTGAGGTGGGAAATTTGAACCTCTAACTTTGTGGTCGAGAAGATATGTGCCTAAACCAGTTAAGTTATGTTTAAGTTGAAAACATTTTTGGTTATTAAAGCCTCATTTCTTACATTACATGGGGTTTCATCTCAAAACCAATTAGTTTTAAGGGGTTCACCATTCTTGAATCGGAGATTACATGGGGTTCCATCTCAAAACCAATTGGTTTTAAGGGGTTCACCATTCTTGAATCGGATCCCAATTTTATTTATTTATTTATTTTTGACTGAATACCCGTTCAGGTTTGTATTTGACCGAATACCCGTTTGGGTTAAGATGGTGCCTCTTTGGGTTCATCATTCTTGAATCGGATCCTAATTTTATTTCTTTTATTTTTATTTTTATTTTTATTTTTGGGACCGAATACCCGTTTGGGTTTTATGGGCTTTAATAACCCATATATCTTATAAATTGTGAGGTCACTCTTCATCTTTCAGATGTGAGATCCTCAATATCATTTAATAACTATTTAATTTTTTATTTTTGAAAATTGAGCTTGTTTTCTCAACATTCTTTTGCAATGATTTTTTTCGTGTTGTCAAAAAGTTGAACAATGAAAATAAATGGCGAGTGCCTAATCGAATTGATCGGGTCATGTAGGAACAAGGTTCAAGTCTACCGCTCTATTAGGATGCCTCAGTTGCATACATCACTACACTTCCACTTGACACCTATCGTGATGATAAACGGCTCATCTCGCCATGACCTTTTCTTAAATTCTCAAAACTTTTGTCGCTCCATCCTTACAGGGGTAGAGAACCCATCGCTCCATCCTTAGCCTCCTAAAGATACTTCAGAAGGTCGAATAGGTGTTGAATTCGGTTTACAAAGCTTAAGTGTTGAGTCAAATGATTGCAATTGCAATTAGGCTGCAAATTCTTTCAATGGGGCAAAAACACGTTTGAATCCCTCTTTATTCATTTTTATTTCTTCTTTTCAAAAACAACAAAAAACCATCCCACTTATTGTTTTACATTGGTTACCCACAATTGCAATTTGAAAACGTCTTTGCTTATTCTCTTGAATTTTGTTGTATCTGTTTCCTATGGGATCGATACTTTGGAATACTTCCAGTTTTATATTACTTGCATCGACAGTGTGCACTTGCACTAGACTGGAGCTTGTTTTGAATTAAAAATATTTTCTTAAAAGCCCCCACATTTCAGTCCGATCACTGAGCTATGCTCATATTGACAAATTAATGATGGTCATGATTATATTTAATCATTATTTAAATAAATTCTCAATAATCATCACTTATAATAAAAGTATATCAATTATAATTATCACATATAATAAAAACATATTAATTACTATTATCAAATTTAGTTAGTATTAAATATTATATTTATAATTATTTTTTAGAAATTCTATATAAATAAATATTTTTTAATTATATATTTACATATATTTTATAATATGAAACTGCTAAATTTCTCTTTAAATTGATCTCTAGAATTATTGCTTCATTAGAGACATAAATGAAATCCAATGTAGTAAGTTAAATAATGATATAATATTGTTATTATAGTGGTCAATTTTAAGTTACCTAGCAAATGTGCTTTTTTTGGTAGCTTCTTGATTTTATAATAGTTTCTACTTCATTATATTAAAATCATACCATTTAAAATGAACTAAACAAGCAAGTTAATAGATCATCTTTTGGCATAAAAAAAATCAATATAAAAAAAATCATCATTTGATATATATTGCCTATTAATTTTTCATCAATTACAATAGTCAACACTAAATAAGCACTAAATAAGATGGTCTAAAACTTTAAATACCATGAATAAAGTCTTGAAATATAATTCAAGGAAACAAAGAAAATATTATTCATATATATATAAACAAAAGTAAATTAACCATAAAGCACTTCTATAGAATACTTATGAATGCGCTTTTTCTTTGACAAACTTCTGATGACTTTCATGTTCCTCAATTTTTTGTTTTCTATCTTCTGAAGAGGAGAAACGTGTTTTTGATTTCCTTCTTCTTTTTTTTTTTATTAAAAAAAATGAAATGTATTTGACAAACCATTCTTTATTATTCTTTAATTTTAAATTAGAATTTTAATTTTTACATTTTTAATATTTTTTTAAAAACATATTCAAAATTATTACATTATGTTTATTATATATTTTGTAACTAAGAAATGATAAAATAATATAATATTATTGATATTTTTGAAAAACTGTGGAAATGGAAGTAGAAACCAGGGCAGAAACTACAAAAGAGTAGTTATGTTCTCTTTTTTTTTTCCCCTCATTTTCTGTATTTCTTTTTTTTTTCTTTAAGAATGAAAAATAATGTGGTGTTTGATTCTTTTCTTTTTTACTGAAAATCAAATAAAAATGTGTTTGACAATCATTTACTTGTCCATAGATTTCTCTCCCATTTTAAATTAAAAAAAAAAAATCAATGCTTTACATGAAAATTGGGGTTTTGAAATAAAATAATTAAAATTATTTATGTTACATTTAAATTGTTAATATTTATTGTGCATTTTATAAGTAAAAATATAATAAAATAATGCTTTTATTTTATGTCTTATAAAATAATTACCAGAAACAGGAAACAAGAAACTAGGTCCCATTTAATAATCAATGAGTATCATCTTTCTTAAGAAAACATTTATATTTTTAGCCAGATTCCAAAACAACTACTTTTTGAAAAACCACTTTTTTTTTTTTCAAAACTTGGCTTGATTTTTAAAAGCATATGTACGTAAAAAGTAAATAACAAAACAAGAAAACCATAAGTAAAAGTATATTTATAGGCTTAATTTTTAAAAACTAAATAATTATCAAGCATGACTTATATTTTATTATTTCTAAA
Source organism: Trichosanthes truncata (assembly GCA_033996785.1). Taxonomy (NCBI): domain Eukaryota; kingdom Viridiplantae; phylum Streptophyta; class Magnoliopsida; order Cucurbitales; family Cucurbitaceae; genus Trichosanthes; species Trichosanthes truncata. The sequence continues at coordinate 41,158,340 of MU867259.1, read as the reverse complement.
ACTTTTTTAAAGAAACAATTACCAAAATGCTTATGTATTTATCAGAAACTGGAAACAAAAAATAGGAAATGAGAAATATGAATATCGCTAAAGGACCTCTAAATTTTATTGTTTACAAAATTTGTACATAATTTAAAAATATTTCTCTAAATCACGAAAAGAGAAACACGAAACAATTACAATATACTTGTGCTTATCAAAAAGTGGAAATAGAAAAGATCAAAACGGGTATTACCAAACAACCTTACATGGATCCCATATTGAATTTATGGGTATTTAATTTTCACTATTCTTCTTTACATTCAAGCAAATTTCGAGTACTTTCATTAGTGTGTTTTAAGAACAACTTTTATTAGTATTCATTTATTGAGTTCTCTCCATTTTTGCTATTCTTCTTGGTTCCTTGATTCATGTAATTTCATTTTGCTTAGTTTGTGTTGGCTTTGTATAATTCATTATTCATTGAATTTATTTAAGTTTGGCAATAATAAGTTGAATTTTTTCTCCATCCTTGTCTTTTCTTAGCCTTCACTATCATATGGCATGTGATCACCCTATAAAGTTTTATATACATTTTCCTATCTAGACTAGGTGCATATGCAATAATAGTTGCATTTACTAGCATAGTTTGACTATTATTCTCGATAGTCTAAATTACATTTCTAGTCCCTAATTTTTAGCTTAAACTTTTAATTTAGCCTTTAATCTTATAGAAGTTTTATTTTCATTCATATCAATATTTGATAAACTCATCAAACAACTCTATTATTTGCCAGAAATTGACAAATTATTTGTAGTTATGACTAAAAAAAAAAACTAAAAAAGATGTTATAAAAATACAAAGAGAGTATCATTAGTTCCACTCCAAAATACAGTTGGCTCTATGATGTGATCATGTCAAGCAACAAGTTCGGACCACCAAGTCATGAGGGAAAGACCAATATAACCTTACCTAAGGGTGTCAAGCTAAGGCCGAGGCACAATAAACCTTGGGCTAAAGAATAAATTAACTAATTAATTTTTGGAGCTCTTATAGGTCTATAAAGTCATCTTGCTCGCTCACCAAAATCATTTACAGATCAAAAGGAATAATATGTTTTATATTAATGTGTAATAGATCCATTAAATAAAGAGGAAAATTATATATTTTATTAATATATAAGATAAATCAATAAATTGTTTATTTAAGAATTCCATTAGAACTCAAATATTTAATATTTTAATATATAAAGATATATTAAAAGATAAATTAAGAATTTGAGTAGGACTCAAATAATTAGTGTTTTAATATATAAGATATATTAAAAGATATTATTAGAAATTTGAGTTTGGACTCAAATTGTACTATTATGGTATTTACAGATAGGCAAGGTCAGATCTCTTTGGAGACTAGAGGGTCAAGTAATTGAAAGTTTAAGGAAATTCAATTTTATGCTAGTAAATTATTAATTTTTAAATTGTTTTAATATGTTAGGGATATATTAGACGCAAAATTAAAAGTTTAGAGACCTATTTGATACATTTAAAGTTTAGGAACTTATTAGTTACAATATTGAAAGTTTAGGGATCTATTAAACACTTTTTAAAGTTTAGATATGTAATAGACATAAACTTAAAAGTTCATGAACTAAACTCTCATAATTTAACTCTCTTTTTTCTATTTGATAAGACATCGAGATGAGCTAAATGAGCTAAATTATGATTGTACTAAGTTTATTCAAACTTAGTTAGAAAGTCTTTGACACACTTGCTATCACCAATAACTTTTTTTTAGTTCAACATATGTAATGTGAGGGTGTAAATTACATTTAACATCCAACCTTTTGGAGATAATTTTTTTAATTATATTTATATAACATAATTTTTCGGGACTCGCCCCTGTAAATAGAACTCTTGGACTAAGCCTAATTTAATGAATTCTCTTTGATTAAAAAAAGAAACGATCTATCTAAAGTTCATGTTTTAGAAAATGAAGAAAATTTTTCTAGCTCCTTAAAAGGAGTATCCCGACCACTTTGACCCTATGATTGTTGGAGATCCATGTGAATGTAACTACAAGAAAAATAGTTCTTCAAATTATGTTTATTTTATTTTATTATTTAATTCCAAATAAAAATTGAATGTCGGTTCAATAATTGATTTCTAAATTGATAGAAATGGACATCCCTTGGGGTGTGAATTGTTTTTTTCCAATAAATATAATAAATTTCTAAACTAAAATTAATACATCAATTTTAATATTAAGTGTTGCATATTATTGGTGTTATGGATAAAGTGGACCAATAAGAACAAGCTAAGTGAAAGGTTACAATAAAGGGTCAAACGAAGAAAGAAATCCAATACGAAATCAAAATAGACCAAAACTGACACGGAACTGGCCCACAACACGAGAGGGCGAAGAAACGGGCTTGGGCATGGTGGTCGAGGATGACCACTTGGCAAGGCCTTCCCTTGGTCCCTTATGGCCCGTGTACTCCCGGTTCAGACCCATTCGATCCTTTCATTCCCAATAGGAGGCAGAAACCTCCAAAACTCCTAATTATGAGGTATTTAAGCTCTCTCTTAGGGGGAGAGCAGGAAAAGCTCATTCCAGCCATCTAAATACTCTCAGAACTCCCTAAATTCTCTATGAACTCTCTTTGACTTAAGCATCGGAGCCTATGTGGCCTACACCACACCGGTATCCAAGTTTTTTTTGTCTTGTAGGCCTCATTTTCCCCCCAAATTATAAATTCACCGTCGTTGTCACGTAGAGGTCAGGTGAGATTTCTTCTGTCCAAAATTTGGCAACAACAATTGGTAATAAATAAATAAATAATAAATTTTAATAGGTTGAAATAGCATTTTAGTTATTGTACTTTGGGCTTCATTTCATTTTAGTTTTTGTACTTTTAATTGTCCAAATTTAGTCTATGCACTTTTAATAAATCTTAAAATTAGTCTTTATTGTTAGTTTGGAATTAATTTATATCAAAATTGGTTAAATAGTAATAATAATTTTCATGCAAAAACAGACCCAATGTGAACATATTTCTAAAGTTAGGGAAGGATAATAGAGATTAATTTTTTTAAAAAAAGTTAACAATAAATTGATAGCATGGACTAGTTTTAAGTTATATTATTGAAAGTACAATGACTAAATTTAGACATTTGAAAGTACATGGACTAAAATAAAATAAAACACAAAGTATAGGACCAAAATCATATTTTAACCATTTTAATAGAGATCAACTTTAATATAAAAAAAATTTAAAATGGTGGTTAAAGTGATGTAATATCTTTTTAAGAAAATATAAATGCGGATCTATTTTGTTTTGTTTTGTTTTTTTAAACTTATCTATTTTGTTTTAATAAGCACGACTTAGTCTTTAATATTGTTTTTGTTATATATATATTCGTTAATATTTTTTAGTTTCCAAATATTCTAATAAATTATGAATTAGTGTTAATTTATTGTAGTATACTATTTATTTCTTATAAATTGTATATGATTAACTACCTTGTAATGTGTCAAAGTAAGCATAGTTCAGTGGTAATTGGCATGTATCCATGACAAAAGGTCAAAGGTTCAAATCACCCCTCCCAAATATTATGTTGAACTCAAAAAAAAAAAACTGTCAACTTGAACATAAACTCAATTGGTTAATGCATATACCCTCGACCAAGAGGTCAAACGTTCGAATGCTCTCACTCCACTTGTAAAAAAGAACACTCCTCTTAACTATCTATTTGGATATTAAAATGTTTGCGTAACAAATAAGATTTGATATAAAATAGGGCAAAATACACTTTTGGTTCTTGAAGTTTTAGGTCACTGTCATTTGGTATCTGAGATTTCAAAAGAGACACTTTAATCTTTAAGGTTTGAAAAATAAGTCTAAATAGTCTTTAACCTCATTTGATCATTAGTTGACCTAGCAGAATGTTGACATGGCAATAAACATGTTGAGCGGACTACAATAATTAGTAGTCAACTTAAATATGTTTTCCATTTCAACTCCTTAAAAAATCGAAAGTTTAGACCATGTTTGATAACCATTTGGTTTTTGATTTTTGGTTTTTGAAAATTAAGCCTATAAATACTACTTCCACCTATGGTTTTCAATGTTTTTTTATCTACTTTTTAGATGTGTTTTTAAAACCAAGCCAAGTTTTGAAAACTAAAAAAAGTAGTTTTCAAAAACTTGTTTTTATTTTGGAATTTGGCTAAGAATTCAAGTGTTTTTTTTAAGAAAGATGAAAACCATTGTAGAGAAGATGAAAGCTATTGTAGAGAAATGATGAAAAAAACAAGCACAATTTTCAAAAACTAAAAATAAAAAATCAATTGGTTATCAAATGGGGCCTTAAATCTCCACTTCCATATTTTAAATGCATTCTTCATGAAAATCAACATAGCTGAATTAGTCCTCTAAAAATGTTATGAAATTAAACTGTCAAAGATAAAAAAAATTAAGAATATATTATGCATGCGTAATGCTTTCCAATCTGCAGTAGCACATTGGCAATTTCAATAGGATGAAATCCAGGTTCAAATCCTGGCTGTGGAATAACTACTCTTTTTTTTCCTTCCATATTTAATTTGGCCCTTGGGCTTGGAGAAAGGCCGAAAAAGCCCAAGTTTATAAAAATATAGTATAATTACATGCTAATAACCATTATTAAATTAATTAAGAATTAATAATTTTTTTAAATGACATATATACATTTTTGAAATAGTATATTATATGTTTCCACCCCAAGTTTGTTGAACTAAAAAAAAATTAAAAATCTTGTAATGAATTTTTCCTTACATTTAATTTAACCGCAACTAACTCTTTTATGAATGAAAATTTGTACATAGAATTGATGGTTTTTTTTTAAAAAAAAATAATTTTACTCTAATGTATTTTTTTATATTAAAAAAAACTACAATATTATTCATAATATGATTCTTTTTTACTAGATTCATAACATAAATTTTATACAGTCGTTATTCACTCAACCATCTACATGAAAAATGAAGATAATTGGATGCCAAGGACCTATTAGACACAAAATTGAAAATTCAAGGACCTATTAAAGACAATTGAAAGTTTAAGGATCTATTAAATATTTTTTAAAGTTTAGGGACCAAATAGACACAAATTTAAAAGTTAAGAGACTTATTAAACCATTTTTTTAAATTTAGGGCTCAAATAAACAGAACAAGTTTAAGAACTAAACTTATAATTTCACTTTTTTTAATCTAATGTACATGAATACAAATCCCACAATATAACTTTTATTACATTAAGCTTATAAATTCACAACGAATTCTTGAATATAATTTAATAAATTAGAGAAAGAGTGATATTAGGTAAAAAAAGAACACTCATCTTCTTAACTATATATTTGGATGTTAAAGTGTTTGTGTAAATTTAATATAAAATATGTATTAGTTAGGAAATTAGGATATATATATATTTTCCTTTTATGGCCTACATTGAAAATGACATTAATCAGTGGTCGATATAGCCCAATTATTAAGAATATATATTATCCTTGCGCAATGCCTTCCAAAAGTCCTCAGTAGCACATTGGCAATTTCACAAATGAGAAATGAGAAATCCAGGTTCAAATCCTGGCTGCGGAAATATTTTTTCTTTTCTTCCATATTTGAGATTTGGGCTTTGGGCTCGGAAAAATGGCGAGAAAAGCCCACGTTTATGAAAATATAGTATAATTACATGCTAATAACCATTATTAAAATTAATAGGCTGTTAAATGACATATTTACATTAAATAAGTAGTTTTCAAAGAAAATCCAAATTCAAGAAAATCCATAGGTAGAAGTAGTATTTATAGGCTTAATTTTCAAAAGGAATTTTTACACACATAATTAGATTTAAAATAGGTATTTTCATAAATGTACAAATATTTGAATATTTTCACATCTAGATTTAATGTGCAATTTCGGTCTATTATACCATTTTATTTTCGTTTCTCTCTCTTTAATTAAAACGTATATTAATTAGGTAGTTTTTTTAAATTTATTTTTTAATTTATTCCCAATTCCACAATTATAGCTATTTGTCTCCCTCAATTTACCATGATTTTAACATTGTCATATTTGTCAACTTCCAAACACCATTTTTTTCCATATCTCATTTCCAATCCCTTCTTCCTTATGCCCCATTTCTGATTTCAACTCCCAACGTCGAGCGAGCATATTTGTCAACATCCGTCACACACCTACTCCCTAGCAAGTTATCTATTCCTCGATTATACCATCGCAAAACTCCCATCTTTGTCAACATCTGAATAATGGGTAAGAAATTGTGTTTTTTATGTGTTTTATTCATTGCCGAATCCCATGTTTTTTTTTCAATAATTTTATATGTTTTATTCACTGTAGAATATAGATTTCCACTTCCTCATTTGTTATGAGAATATACAACGTATATTGACATTAAACCAGGATTTTTTTATTAATATTGTAGTTTTTAAAACTTATTATAAAAATATTGTAGTTTTCAAACTATTTATATCAATATTGTAGTTGTAATTCGTTGGCAGATGGTCGTCTCTTGAAGAAAAGACCATGTACACGCTTTTGAGATGAGAGACGACCAAGTGTACGCGGCAAATGGTCGTCTCTTCAAGATACGACCATGCCTCGCATTTTAAAAAAAAACAGCTAGATGGTCGTCTCTTGAAGCGAAGACCATCTTTTGCATTTTTGCCACGTTGCGCGGACTTAGACATGGAGACGAGTTTGGGTTTTTTTTAAAAAAAAATAGGTGGATGGTCGACCATCACCAAACTATTAATAATTATACCAGTTGGCATATTGGTTAGTTGATCACTCTAAAACATAAGGGGCCTAGGTTTGAGCATTGTGGAACGCAGTTTTCAACTTTTTATTTCTTTTTTTCCTCCGCTTTCTCTCTTTCGTTTTTTCTTCTTTCTTTCTCTTTTTTTTCTTTCTTTTTTTTGTTTTATTTAAATCAAATAAGATATCTTCCGTTTTTTTAATATTTGAAGTAAATTGAATATTCTATTGTAATTTTTTTTTTTTTCTAAGAAATTGAAATTTATTTAACTATTAATTATTTAAATATTATATTGCAATCGGCTTTGGGAGAAGAACAACTTTGTTTACGTCATTTTGAATTGATTTTAAATAAAATGATCACGTTATTCAAAATTATCATGTAATTCTTTCTAAATAAATAAAGAAAAATATAGAAATACAAGAGAATGAAAAATCACTCATATCAGAAAAGAAAATATTTAAATAATTAATACTTAAATAAATTTCAATTTCTTAGAAAAAAAAAAAAAAGAGAGTAAATTACAATAGAATATTCAATTAGGTAGTTTTTTTTAATTTTATTTTTGATTTTATTCCCAATTCCATAATTATAGCTATTTGTCTCCCTCAATTTACCATGATTTTAGTATTGTCGTATTTGTCAACTTCCAAACACCATTTTTTTTCCATATCTCATTTCCAATCCCTTCTTCCTTATGCCCCATTTCTGATTTCAACTCCCAACGTCCAGCAAGCATATTTGTCAACATCCGTCACACACCCACTCCCCAGCAAGTTATCTATTCCTCGATTATACCATCGCAAAACTCCCATCGTTGTCAACATTTGAATAATGGGTACGAAATTGTGTTTTTTATGTGTTTTATTCATTGCCGAATCCCATGTTTTTTTTTCCAATAATTTTATATATTTTATTCATTGTAGAATATAGATTTCCACTTCCTCATTTGTTACAAGAATATACAACGTATATTGACATGTAAATATATCGAGATTTTTTTTAATTAATATTGTAGTTTTTAAATTTTATTATCAAAATATTGTTGTTTTCAAATTATTTATATTAATATTGTAGTTTTAATTCGTTGGCAGATGGTCGTCTCTTGAAGAAACGACCATGTACACGTGTTTGAGATGGTCATCGACCAAATGTACGCGACAGATGGTCATCTCTTCAAGAGACGACCATGCCTCGCATTTTAAAAAAAAAACAGTTAGATGGTCGTCTCTTAAAGAGACGATCATCTTTTGCATTTTTTCCACGTTGCGCGAACTCAGACATGGAAACGCGTCTGAGTTTTTTTTTTTTAAAAAAAAAGGTGGATGGTCGCCTGACCATCACCATACTTTTAATAATTATACCAGTTGGTATATTGGTCAAATGATCACTCTAAAACATAAGGGGCCTAGGTTCAAGCATTGTGGAATGCAATTTTCAACTTTTTATTTCTTTTTTTCCTCCGCTTTCTCTCTTTCGTTTTTTCTTCTTTCTTTCTCTTTTTTTTCTTTCTTTTATTTGTTTTATTTAAATCAAATAAGATATCTTCCGTTATTTTAATATTTGAAGTAAATTGAATATTCTATTGTAATTTATTTATTTTTTCTAAGAAATTGAAATCTATTTAACTATTAATTATTTAAATATTATATTGCAATTGGCTTTGGGAGAAGAACAACTTTGTTTACGTCATTTTGAGTTGATTTTAAATAAAATGATCACGTTATTCAAAATTATCATGTAATTCTTTCTAAATAAATAAAGAAAAATATAGAAATACGAGAGAATGAAAAATCACTCATATCAGAAAAGAAAATATTTAAATAATTAATACTTAAATAAATTTCAATTTCTTAGAAGAAAAAAAAGAGAGTAAATTACAATAGAATATTCAATTTACTTCAAATATTTAAAAAAAATGGAAGATATCTTATTTGATTTAAATAAAACAAATAAAAGAAAAAAAAACGGAAGGAAAAAAAGAAAGAGAGAAAGCAGAGGAAAAAAAGAAATAAAAAGTTTAAAATTGCATTCTAGAATGCTCGAACCTAGGCAGGCCCCTTACGTTTTAGAGTGATCAACTGACTAATATGCCAACTGGTATAATTATTAAAAGTTTGGTGATGGTCGTCTCTTCCTATTTTTTTTAAAAAAAAAACTCAAACGCGTCTCCATGTCTGAGCCCGTGCAACATGGCAAAAATGCAAGAGACGACCATCTAGCTGTCTTTTTTAAATGCGAGGCATGGTCGTCTATTAAAGAGACACCATCTGCCGCATACACTTGGTCGTCGTCTCGAGACAACCATCTCAAACGCGTGTACATGGCCGTCTCTTTAAGAGACAACTATCTGCCAACGAATTAAAACTACAATATTGATATAAATAGTTTGAAAACTACAATATTTTTATAATAAGTTTTAAAAACTACAATATTAATAAAAAAGAATCCAAATATACCATGGTATTATCATGATATAAATTGAGCTATACATTCATATATCGTATATATTTTCAAACATTTCATAGTATATTCAATATATAGCATAATTCATAATTTAATGTATACTATGGCATATATTATATTATCAATTATTGTACGTTATATATATTACCTCATTTATTTTGATATAAATGTATAGACTTTCAAACATTCCATAGTATATTCAATATATAGCATAACTAATAATTTAATGTATACCATGGTATATATTATATTATTAATTATAGTACCGTTGCATGATATACTATTTTATATACCATGATTACACATATTAGCTCATTTATATTGATATAAATGTATTAGACATTCAAACATTCCATAGAATATTCAATATATAGCATAACTAATAATTTAATGTATACCATGGTATATATTATATTATTAATTATGGTACCGTTGCATTATATACTATTTTATATACCAGTGGTATATTCGTAAACGCAAGGACTTGTATCGGTTTTTTCTTCACGGGTTTCTCCTTATTTGGCAAAAATCATGGAACAAATGAGGTTATTTCGTTTTTGGAAACTCCTATTTTAAAAAAGTGTCATTTTCTAATTTAAAAAAAAAATGGAAAAAAACTGTCCACATTCCATATATATTTTTTCATTTTTTATAATAATTGTCATATCAGGAACAAGGGCTTAATAGTAAATGGATACTAACTTTTGTGTAAAAAACTAAGACATATTGGCTAAACTTGTAAAAAATGGTGAATTTAGGCCAAAATTGAAATATGGGCTTCCTAATTAGGCTATCCATGTAGAAACCCCTTTGCAAAAACTATAAACTAAAAACCAAATGGTTATCAAACGGGGCCTAAACTTTTAATTTTGTGTCGAACAGGTTTCTGAATTTTAAAAGATTTTAATAGATCCCTAAACCTTCAACTTTGTGTCTAATAGGTCTTTGGTATAAAATTTAATTTTATGTCTAATAGAATCCTAAACTTTCAATTTTTTGTCTAGTAAGTCCATGAATTTTTAAAAACATAAAATAGGACAATGACCTATTATGATCTATATTCAAAATTAAAGATTAATTAACAAGCAAAAAAATTAGAAATTAATTAGTGGTCAACTTAAAATAATTTTTTCATTTGGAGTTCCTAAGAATTTGAAAGTTTAAATCTCTACTCCCACATTTTAAATACATTTTTTTAAAAAATTAATTAGCTAGTAATTTGGCCAACAAAAATGTTATGCAATTGAATATATATATTATACGTTGCAAACTCTTACCAAAGATCCGCAGTAGCACATCGGCAATTTCAATGTGATGAAATCCAGGTTCAAATCCTGGCTGCGGAATTCTTCTTTTTTTTCTCCCATATTTAATTTGGGCCTTGGGCTCGGAAAAAGGCTCTAGCCCAAGTTTATGAAACTATACAGTACAATTACATGCTAATAACCATTATTAAAATTAAGAATTAAGAATTTTTTAAATGCCATATTTACATTTTTTAAATAGTATATTATATTTATAATTCCTTTTCTAAAGATACATGCTTTAAAATATTTTAGAAAATAAAGTTACTTAAATTTTCTAAAATAAATATCTACATTTTTAAAAATTAAGCATGGTTAAAGTGGTCAAGCCTACATAAAAAATATAATTTGTGTCAACTTAAACGCAACTCAATTGTTTAAGGCATATGCCCTATATCAAGTTGTTAGAGGTTTGAACCAAAGTTAAAGTGAGCATAGCTCAGCGGTAGTTGACACTCTTTCTCTTGAGGTCAGATGTTCAAATCCTTGTACCCTATATTTATTGTACTCTAAAAAAAAAGTTGAATTAGATATAAAATTAAAGTTTATGCTAATAGGACCCTAAACTTTCCATTTTTTGTCTAGTAGGTTTGTGATTTTTTTAAAAAAAAACATCGAATAGGTCAATTCATAGACCTATTGGACACAAAATTGAAAGTTTAAATATTAAACCCTCTTTAAAGTTTAGGGACCAAAAGTTTAGGGACCAAATAAACATAACTTGAAAGTTTATGCCCTATTTGTGTTATTGGAAATTGTGCTTGTTTTCTCATTCATTTCTCTATGACTAATAATTTAACCTTTTTTTAATCTAAATAAAAAAATTTCTGACATCTTAGTCGAATATACATGTCAATTATCGTTGAGCTATGCTCAATTTAATTTTTTGAATCTAAATACATGAATACAAATCCCACAGTATAACTTTTATTAGAGGCATTTGCTATTTGGTTCAGCTCGATTTTGGAGCCAAATCAAAATTCAACTGAAAAAGTAAAACGTAAAAACTAATCAATCGAGCCGAACCAATCAAGGGATGAATAATATTTAAAAAAGAGTATTCGTTATCAATTAATTTTAATAGCATAGCAAAAATTTAGGCTTTTCTTGTCTTTCTCTAACCCAAGGGCCAGCTTTTATAAATATGGAACAGAACAAAAATTCCGCAGCCAGGATTTGAACCTGGATTTCAAAGAGTAGAAATTGCCAATGTGCTTCTGCGGATTTTGTTGTTTTACAAAAGAAATTAAAATTATTGATAAAATGTCAAAATTTTTAGATTAAAATTCTCATTCAAGTACGTTTAGAGGAACGCTAAATGAAAAATCGATTTGAAAAAGAAAGAAAGTAGAAAAAGAAATATTATGGGACGTTTGTTCTTTCCTTTCTACTTTCCCATTTGGGTGAACACAAAAATGACCAAAACTTTTAAAAATTACAAAAATGATCATCTACTAGAATTCATAAAGTATTTATTTTAGATTAAAAGTACAACAGTTGATGTGAAAATTTAGCCTAGATCAATCGCTTAATTTACATGATACAGTCGAAGAATAGGACAAATGATACCTGCAAAAAAGTCAAATTGTACATTGGTATCCCAACTCGACAAACACACTCCAATGCTTAAGTCAGCTAGAATTTATGCGAAGCAAAACCAAATGTAAGGTTGTGTAATGTGCCTCGCTCGTTGGACTTCTCTTTTCCTTTATAGGGGTCAGTCTAGAGTTTTTTCACTGTCCCACCTTTGTTTGCATGTCCTTAGAACCTTTCTTTTCGAACTAAGTTATCTTAGATCCTAGATCATGTGGCCACCTCTGCAAGGAGGGTCGGCCAAAGGGTTGGTTTCAACCCTTAAGGGGGCGGCCCTGGCTTCACTCATATGGATTGAGCTTGTGGCTCTCCTCGGCTTGATCTCGAGTCTTATTGTTCAGAGTTTCTCTCATGGTCAGTTTATGACTTGGGTCGAATTTCGCCTATAACAACAACAAAGACAAATTAAAAAAAAAAAAAATCAAACTCTCCTCATAGACAAGAGGTGACCACTCTTCAATGTACACTTGATGATTCCTTTATTCTATTGCTTTCCAAGCAAGTTGATGGACAACATGATTTTTCTCTCTTATGGTGAAGCTAATTGTAATAATTATAAAAGAAGGGAGATAATATTTTATGTATATTATTATGAGAATTTAGGGTTTCTTAAATAGAAGCAACACCAATATATAAATAAGGAAATAAATTTCCAGCAATATAATACATTAAATACAAATATACTAATTAATCAAAGGAGGAGAATAATCATAGATAACCAACACTAACCTTTTGGAAAATTTAGTTAGCATCTCAAATTAATTTGATATGAAAACTCTAATGAATTAAGGATTATGTTAGACACAGATTGCCTTAAGATCAATATTTTTGAGACAAAGAACGAGTTCCTTTGCCCAAGAGTCAAACACTACATAAGATAAAATAGTCAATCCTACTTCAATGTTCTTAGCATGAAACTCAAGAGATGCATTGCAAAAGGGTTCAAGAGGCTCTTAGCTAAACTTGAAAGGAAAAGTGCAAAGGCTAAAATTCAATTCATCTTCTAATCTATTCAAAATAACTTAATGACAATGCTTTAGATAGCCTCCTAACTAAACTCTAAATGCCATATAACAATAACAAAAACACTAAAGATACCCTTATTTAATATGTACTAGAAATGATAAAATTGAAAAAACAATAAAAATGTATCAAAATTATTAAATAAAATGTGAATAATAATTTGAATTCCTTTGGCAATTCATATCATATTTTCTAACTACTACTTCTTTTCCACTATATTTTTGCTGTCTCCAAACTTGTCGTGTTCTCCAAGCCAATGTTTCTATGTAAATGTGAGCTTTGTCGCACTTATTTAATGTTGATGGGAAATCAAAGGCCCCCCTCATACCATTTCTCTCTCCCAGCGCCATGAAAGAAAAGTTTTGAATTTGCAAGACATACTTCGATGATCACCTTTGTTGAGACCCAATGCCCATGGCCATACTGACAAACCTATTTAAGTCACATGGTGCCGACTCATATCAACATAGCAGCCACATCATTTTTTTTTTTTTGTTAGTTTTGTTGATAGAAAATTAATAATAAGGACCAAAATGACCCCTTTTCAAAAGTTTAGGGATCAAAATATACGTTCTAGAGAGTCAAGAACCAAAATAGACAAAAACTAAAACTACATGAATCAAAGTGAGATTTAAACCTTATTATTACTTTTGGTGTTTGTAGATAAATTCAATTTTGCAACTATAACGATTTGTACAATTAAATTAAATCCTAATTAAAATTCATGAGGGTGTTGAATAATATAGTTGGTTAGTTTCAAATTTAAGATTATCTTAATTAATTTTAGTTTTTAATTTATTTAATTTTCGTAACTATGTGGAAAAATATATTGAACATATGGTGCATGAAAGAGTTTTGATACATTATGTAAAAAAAAGGGTGGTATGTTAGGAGTGTTAACATTTTGGTTCAATTCGATTTTAGAGCCAAACCGAAACTGAACTAAAAACATAAAAGGGACATTCTACATATAGCTATAATAAATAGTGGGTGTTGATAAATGACCATATATTTTTTTCAATTATGGCCACACGTGAGGCTCACATGTTGCGTCCTTTTTAAAAAGTGCTCAATTTGTCCTTATGTTATCTTCTCTTATTGTTTTATTTAAACTGTATCTAAACTGAAAGCAAGATTATTTGCAATCAAAACATAATCTTCTTATCCATTTAAAATTTTTTAAAATTCAATTTTAATTTTTTTTGGTAAGATACGTTTTTTTAAACCACCTTCTTTTATTTTTTTTATTATATTATCAACATATTAATTGTTTATTATCAATTCTTTTAAAATTCGAATTTTCAAAATATATGTTCTAGAGAGTCAAGAACCAAAATAGACAAAAACTAAAACTACATGAACCAAAGTGAGATTTAAACCTTATTATTACTTTTGGTGTTTGTAGATAAATTCAGTTTCGCAACTATAACGATTGGTACAATCAAATTAAATCCTAGTTAAAATTCATGAGGGTGTTGAATAATATAGTTGGTTAATTTCAAATTTAAGATTATCTTATTTAATTGTAATTATGTAAAAAAAAGTGGTATGTTGGGAGTGTTAACGATTTGGTTTAGTTCGATTTTAGAGCCAAATCGAAACTGAACCAAAAACATAAAAGGGAAAAGTCTACATATAGCTACAATAAATAGTGGATGTTGATAAATGGCCATATTTTTTTTTTTTCCAATTATGGCCACATGTGAGACTCACATGTTGCGTCCTTTTTAAAAAGTGCTCAATTTGTCCTTATGTTATCTTCTCTTATTGTTTTATTTAAACTGTATCTAAACTGAAAGCAAGATTATTTCCATAGTATATTCAATATATAGCATAACTAATAATTTAATGTATACCATGGTATATATTATATATTAATTATAGTACCATTGCATGATATACTATTTTATATACCATGATTACACATATTAGCTCATTTATATTGATATAAATGTATTAGACATTCAAACATTCCATAGAATATTCAATATATAGCATAACTAATAATTTAATGTATACCATGATATATATTATATTATTAATTATGGTACCGTTGCATTATATACTATTTTATATACCAGTGGTATATTCGTAAACGCAAGGACTTGCATCGATTTTTTCTTCACGGGTTTCTCCTTATTTGGCAAAAATCATGGAACAAATGAGGTTCTTTCGTTTTTGGAAACTCCTATTTTAAAAAAGTGTCATTTTCTAATTTCAAAAAAAAAAAAAAAAAGGAAAAAAACTGTCTACATTTCCATATATATTTTTTCATTTTTTTATAATAATTGTCATATCAGGAACAAGGGCTTAATAGTAAATGGATGCTAACTTTTGTGTAAAAAATTAAGACATATTGGCTAAATTTGTAAAAAATGGTGAATTTAGGCCAAAATTGAAATATGGGCTTCCTAATTAGGCTATCCATGTAGAAACCCCTTTGCAAAAACTATAAACTAAAAACCAAATGGTTATCAAACGGGGCCTAAACTTTTAATTTTGTGTCTAACAGGTTTCTGAATTTTAAAAGATTTTAATAGCTCCCTAAACCTTCAACTTTGTGTCTAATAAGTCTTTGGTATAAAATTTAATTTTATGTCTAATAGAATCCTAAACTTTCAATTTTTTGTCTAGTAAATCCATGAATTTTTAAAAACATAAAATAGAACAATGACCTATTATGATCTATATTCAAAATTAAAGATTAATTAACAAGCAAAAAAATTAGAAATTAATTAGTGGTCAACTTAAAATAATTTTTTCATTTGGAGTTCCTAAGAATTTGAAAGTTTAAATCTCTACTCCCACATTTAAAATACCTTTTTAAAAAAAAATTAATTAGCTAGTAGAAGATAGCTCAATTTGGCCAACAAAAATGTTATGCACTTGAATATATATATTATACGTTGCAAACTCTTACCAAAGATCCGCAGTAGCACATCGGCAATTTCAATGTGATGAAATCCAGGTTCAAATCCTGGCTGCGGAATAATTCCTTTTTTTCTCCCATATTTAATTTGGGCCTTGGGCTCGGAAAAAGGCTCTAGCCCAAGTTTATGAAACTATACAGTATAATTACATGCTAATAACCATTATTAAAATTAAGAATTAAGAATTTTTTAAATGCCATATTTACATTTTTTAAATATTATATTATATTTATAATTCCTTTTCTAAAGATGCATGCTTTAAAATATTTTAGAAAATAAAGTTACTTAAATTTTCTAAAATAAATATCTACATTTTAAAAAATTAAGCATGGTTAAAGTGGTCAAACCTCCGTAAATAATATAATTTGTGTCAACCTAAGCACAACTCAACTGTGTAAGGCATATGCCCTAGATCAAGTTGTCAGAGGTTTGAGCCAACGCTAAAGTGAGCATAGTTCAACGGTAATTGACATATACTCTTTCTCTTGAGGTCGGAAGTTCAAATCCTTATATCCTACATTTATTGTACTCTAAAAAAAAGTTGAATTAGATGTAAAATTGAATTTTATGCTAATAGGACCCTAAACTTTCCATTTTTTGTCTAGTAGGTTTGTGAATTTTTTTTTAAAAAAAACATCAAATAGGTCAATGACCTATTAGACACAAAATTGAAAATTCATAGACCTATTGGACACAAAATTGAAAGTTTAAATATTAAACCCTCTTTAACGTTTAGGGACCAAATAAACATAACTTGAAAGTTTATGCCCAATTTGATAATCATTTGGTTTTTAGAAATTGTGTTTGTTTCTCATCATTTCTCTACAACTAATAATTTAACCTTTTTTAATCTAAACACAATTTTTTTTTCTGAGTTCAACAACATTTGTAGGTGGGAAATTCAAACCTCTGACCTCTTAGTCGATGATACATGTCAATTATCACTAAACTATTTTCAATTTGGCTTTTTTAATCTAAATACATGCATACAAATCCCACAATATAACTTTTTATTAGAGGTATTTGCTATTTGGTTCAGCTCGATTTTGGAGCCAAATCAAAATTGAACTGAAAAAGTAAAACGTAAAAACTAACCAATCGAGCCGAACCAATCAAGGGATGAATAATATTTAAAAAAGAGTATTCGTTATCAATTAATTTTAATAGTGGTTTTATAGTTCATAAATTTGGGCTTTTCTTGTCTTTCTCTTACCCGAGGGCCAACTTTTTATAACTATGGAATAAAAAAATATGAATAATAGTTTTAAGTCCTTGGCAATTTATATCATATTTTTCTACCTACTGCAACTTCTTTTTCACTAGATTTTTGCTCTCTAAACATTGTCTGCTCTCTCTCTCTCTCTCTCTCTCTCCCTCTCTCCCTCCCTCCCTAAACATTTTTACAATAATCATTTTAATTCTTACAATTCCATCAATTTTCACCCACCTAATAAAGTAGCACCATGTTAATACATATATTCAAACTCATCTCTTCTATTTATTAAAATAATTTTGTTTAAAAAAAATCTTAACAGTTGTCTCAACTTTTTTATGGGTCTCTGCCAGAACCACCTATTGTTTAGAATTGCTTTCAAAACCACACGAGGAATATGAGACCAAAAATACATTTCATTTTAGAAAACAAAAGGCAAAACCCACATGAGGACACATGTTCCAGAAACTACAGTATTTTAGAACTCCAACTTCAATTTTAACAGCACAAGAATGTGAGAGCAAACATTAGCCTAAACAAAATAAGTCAAGTTGAAATCTAGGAAATTGTATGCAGAAATGAGCTCCTTGCAACCGATTGCAAGCTCAGTTTAAATAGAACTGAATAAGATGAACATAACTCATACCATTCTACCAATTTATCTATAAGATGAATCTAGTTTATCGGTTATAAGATTCTCTCACCTTCTTCTCCAAAACAATCAATATGTACACCTCTGGTGATGAATCTTTGAGAAACGGATCTCTAGAATTGTACAGCTGATTCTCTTGACGTTCAATGCAAGACTTGGTAATCTTGTGTCCAAATAAATGGAAGGCCATTTATGATGGTTTTAATAGTAAAATTATGCGTTGATGTCCAATCCGAGTCTCGCTTATACGTCCAAGGTGTCGAAGGACCTGTGAGGCAGAAAAGTTGACCATTTTTCCAAAAACAATCTATACTTGTATTCTATGTTCAGCACTATATGAACTATGGTATAGAAAAAGTTTACAAACATGATAACCAGCGCTGTGATGAAAATGGAAAAGTCCAGAAGGCAATGCTTTGAATTTGAAGGAACCACAATTTATTTGATATTCGAATAATATCAAATAAAAAAACCAGTGTTTCAATATTGATGGCAAGTATTGTACTCGATTATAATATATACTAAACTATTGATTAGGTGAATGAAATTTTGGTATTATCTCAAACACAACTATGATTGCTTAGAGGGCAAATAATATATCACAAACTTACAGTTAGTATGGCTTTTCCAGTGTTGTCAAGTTTCAATGAAGGTCCTCTCATGTCAGTTTCAAGAAAGAAATACTTTCCTTTCACTGCTTCGGTTGTTGCAATATCTCTTAGCTCCTGCATGTACCGGAAATACAAACATGACATATTGAAGAGAGAGAGAGATAGAGGGAAAAAAAGGCATGGGTTCAGGTCCCTGACTCCCTGTGAAGACCCATGGTAATCCCCAATTTGACCGGGTTCAATATCAATATTAATATTTACTTTTAATAATTTAGCCACTTTTTTAGCCCATCTTTATAATTTTATTTGTTATTAATATTTAAAATTTGAAACTCTAACCCCCACTTTCTTCTCCTCCTACACTGCCCACCAGAAGAGATTTGAGGACTAAAAGGGTTATCACTACCAGCTGCCACCTACCGTCGCCAATTTGCTGACTTGCCAAACATTGTTTACTTTCGCCAACTCACCAAGCACCATTACTGTCACTCACCAGGTGCCACCGCTGCATCTTCCCCTTTTTTCCATCACATATTGATGCATTTGCATTCATCAAACATCGTATCATCTCATCAACTGGTCACATTGCTTCCTGTCACTCATCGGGTGCCGAGGGAATTTGTCCCCACAGGGATATCGCACGAGGATTCTCTCCATCAAATTAGGAACAAATTCCCCACAAGGCCCAATCCTCACCCCAGTCTAGAATTTACAAGCATGGGGCAAGGATCGGATTCTTTTGTCATTCGGAATGGGGTAAGGGATGTTGTTGCATGATTTTGGACAAACAACAAGTGGTTCATCGCGTGCACATTAATCCGATCAAAGTTAAGGTGACAATGCTAAAGGTAGTGATAGAGAGTTTGGTTGAGGGTTGCTTGCAAAATAAGAGAGTGCAAATACACTTTAACGCTCTTAGTGTTTTCAAAGCGCAAGGCACACCTCAAGGCGACAAGCCCTTTGATCGCCTTAAGGCGAGAGGCGACAAAAAGGCAAGGCTTGAGTGAAGCGAGGCGCAATGGATAAATAAATAAATAATATATGGAGAGAGCATAAATTATAGTCACATAAAATGTCAAAGCCTTAAAAAGATTAATACTAAATTGTAAAAAAATCAAAATGTCAAACTATTATAGTAAAATAACAACATATTTTTTATATTTTAATGATCCTAATGGAACATTTAAATAACATACATAGGGAAAAAAATACAAGTTAAACTAAAACCTCACCTCTCGCCTCAAGGATAACAAGCAAGGAGAAGAAGAATAGTCAAAGAAGGAGAAAATGAAGAACATTCGAAGAAGGAGAAGCCGAAGATTGGAGAAGAAGAAGAAGAAAGAGCCAAAGATTGAAGAAGTACCAGCCGATGAAGAAGAGAGAAGCAGCCGAAGAGTTTGTTTTCTTTTTGCATGAGAATTCCAAGCCGCCGATGAAGATTAAAGAGAAGCTGAAGCTGTCTGTACTTTGCATGGCTTTCGTGGGCCGACTTATGTTTTTGTGGGTATAAGTTAAAGTTAAGCATATGTTTAAAAAAAAAAGAATTGAGTGGTAATTAAATCAGGCGAGTCCATGGCGAAGGCGCTGCCAGGTGTCACAACCACCTCTAGAAGAGTGTTGGTTGTGAGCCCCACAAGAGAAGATTAGCGAGAAGGCATCAGGCGAGTGGCATTCATCGGGCCACGCGAGGGCCAAGATAAAGAAGTGTCATGATGTAACCAAGGAGGATGGTGCATCATCCAACACACCAAGATAAGTGGGCTTGAATGCCAAGTTGAGATACAAGCATAATGGAAAGCAACTATGTCGTCAAGGGTGTCAATGGCAAGCTTAGTGGGGGTCAGATGGGGCCCTGGGCCATAGCCTCGAAAGTCGGGGTTCGGTCATGAGTTTTGACGAGCAGCTCTGGAGTTAAGTTCGTATATGGGGAAAATGTAAGCTCCCCAAATTTCGTGTCAATCGGAGTCCAAACGAGCGCTTCACGCTGGCGTATGATCCCTCGCCTTATTGACATGCATGGGTGGAAGGCCACAAAATCTCAATTGTCTACCTTAGGAGGAGGCATGGTGTTGGCTCTCCATGACCCCTGGACTTCATGGCCTAAGTGAGCCACCCCATGGCACATGTGTGTGTCATGGTGTGGGCGAGCGTTTGCAAGATGAGTGTCTTGGGCATCTTCCTATGGAACGGGTTTTCCTAGGACAATGTCGGGTGACACGGGTGTGCCAACATTGCTCCCCTTCCCATGGGTTGGAGGTTTGAATATAAGACTCAGTAGTGGCCAACAATGCGAGAATGACTCGGCATGGACACGGAAGGATTCATACCTCGATATGACTCAGATGGATGGATGTTCGAGAGGCCCCGATTATAAAGACAACCCATGGGTAGGATTTCGATAGCATGTCCGAGCGAGCGGCTAAGTCAGATGACCTCCCAAGGCTCAGGATGGCATCACTATTCATCAGTGGGACCCGATAGTTTTCGATTTGGATGGTATTTGCCCATTATGTCTTGGTTGGTATTATAATGTCTCGAAAAGCTCTGGTTTGTATTGTTTGCACCCAGTAAGCATTGTAATCACTCGGTAAGTTTCGGTAAGTGCTGGAATCACCCGGTAAGCTCCGGTTGAGCGTTTTAAGGCCGTTTTGGCTCAATGAATGGTCCAAACACGTCTCGGTGAAGTTCCGAACTGATGTTGAAGCTTTATGGGCATGTCTATGAGTTTAAAGATGATAGATGAAGCGACGTTGCGTTTAAACGACCTTGGCCTAGAGTAGAGGCAAGGTTAAGTTATGGGACTTGCCCTAGAGTAAAGGCAAGTCGGCTAGAATCGCATTCGAGTGAAAATACACGTACGAGCGACGTGTATGGCTAAGTTAGATTTCATTGCATGTGAAAAGAAGCTTGGTTGAGGATGTAGAACCTCGCCTAAGGTCCGACGAAGCCACAAAGAATGGGCGAAAAATGTATTGGGGCTTGAGTTCCCCTTAAGGCTGGCCATGATTAGGCGAAAAATCATGGCGCCGCGCAATTGGAGATTTACGACCGTGACACCAGGCGTTGATAGGCGCAGCCAAGCGAGCGCCTAACTGAATCTACTCACCCTGGCAATCTAAGAGGCGCAAGACCCTCAGGTCGCCTTGCCTAGGGGTGCAAGTTGAAACCGAAAACCTAACCAGACCGCTCAAACCGAGCCAAAACCGACGACAGTTTGGTTTGGTTCGGCTCAAACAGTCGAAGGCAAGTTCGCTTCACTCGAAACCGACCAGTAGTGATTCGGCTTCGGTTTGGCGTGGATGCACACTGTTCAAACCGAGCCAACTGTGAAGGATTTAAAGGCAATTGAAAATTTAAATATAATATTATATTATTATATAATAAATGTGAAGTCAGAAGCTTTTGCCATTCAAAAGTTCAAACCAAAACATTAATTAACAATGACATGTCATGTTAGTCTAATAAATTAATAATATTAGATTATTATATAATAAATTGATAATATTTAATATTTATTGATTGTTGTGCCAAATTTGAAATGTGAAGTGAATGTATCTGCCTATCTGATGAGTGATGACTGATTGATGTGACGTGACCGACTGCCTCAGCTTTCATTCCTCTCTCAGACACTCCTCCTTCGTGTCGTGGGTCGTTTCCTCTCCTTCTTCAACCTCTACCCCAAGGTCCCCAAGGAAAAAATACGCAAGTCGTAAGTCGCAACGCACAGTTGCAATTCACGAGTCATCACGCGACATGTGTCATGCCACGAATGGTTAGCCTGAAATAACACACGCAACACAACCCATTCGCTCGCTTCCCGACTTGCGCGTGCATCTAGACAGCTAGCTACAAACCGAACTGACGGAATTGTTGGTTCTAATAGTTCGGTCGGCTCGGTTATTTATTAAACCGATTCGGTTTCGGTTTTTTGTTTTTCTGCATTTATATAAGTTGTTCAACTCCAGTTTTGCACAATAACTGAGCCGAACCAAGCCGTTGGCACCCCTAGGCTCGCCTCTCGCCATAGGCAAGCGCCTGGGGTTGCCTCAATAACACTGGACGCTCTTAATTAGTCAAAGTCTAAAATTTGACAAGGTTTTGGTATGGTAAGAATGCTTACCTATGCTTATGTTCCGTGCCCTTTATATAGAGACACAACGAAGCACTCCATCATTACAAGTTGTTTAATAGCGTGTTGTTTAATAGCATTTTGTGAGGGGTCTAGAGAGACAGACAAAACGAAGAATGAAGCGTGCACACAGTTCAGCGAGTCACATAGGCCCACCCTCCAACCCGTGCATAGTCCAGACTGGGGGTTGCAAACTTGCCTAGCTTATGCAACTCTTCTCTCCCTCTTTTCTCTCTTTTCAATTTAATCAATCACCCTAAACACTTAGGGGCCGTTTGGCCCATGGGTTTGGGTTGGGATGGGTTTGGGTTCCAAACCCAAAACCATGTTTGGCACAAGGTGTTTCAAAACCCTTGGTTTTGAAACACAACCCCATGGGTTACAATAATGCAACCCCATGGAGTTTGTGCCATGTTTTCCTCTTCCATTTTCCATTTTCCATTTTCGGCGACCACTCCGACAACAACTCCGGTGACCACTCCGATGACAACTCCGACGACCACTCCGACAACAACTCCGGCGACCACTCCGATGACACCTCCGGCGACCACTTCGACAACAACTCCGGCGACCACTCCGATACAACTCCAGCGACCACTCCGACAACAACTTCGATGACCACTCCGATGACCACTCCGGCGACCACTCCGATGACAACTCCGGCGACACTCCGATGACAACTTCGAAGACCACATTGGCGACCCGACCACCTCTAACGATTACCTCCGACGACCACTGCGATGAGAACTCTAGAGACCACCGCTAACGATTACCTCCGACTACTTCGACAACAACTCTGATGACAACTCCGGTGACCACCCGACAACCACTGATAACGACAACTCCGACGACCACAACGGTGACCCGACCACCGCTGACGATTACCTCAAACAACCACTGCGATGAGAACTCGAGAGACCAGTTTGACGATTACTCCTACGACTCGACCACCCCAACAACTCGACACCCCGATAACCCAACCACTCAAACAACCCGACTTGCCCGAACCACCGACAACAACCACTTGACAACCACTTCAATGACCCGATCACTCGACAACCATAGTTGATGATCACCTCGAAAACCTGACCATCTAGCAACCACCGTAGACAACCACCTAGTGAACACTCCGTGATCTGACCACCCTAATGACTACTTCGACGATTACCCCGACGACCTGGTAACCCAACCACCCAAAACTACTGTTGACGACCACCTGGTGACCACTCTGGCTACTCCAACAACCCAACCACTGCCACAACCACCCAGCGACCACTCCGACGACATGACCACCCTGATGACGACTCCAGTGACCCGACAACTACTGCTGAAAACCACCCAACAACCATTCCGACGACTTGACCACCGTGCAATCACCACCGGCAACCACCTCGGCATACCCAAACACCCCATCAAACCAACCACCCCAACAACCACTCCAACAATCACCCTAGCGACCCAACCACCTAGTCAATATTTTAAAAGGACCAGCGTGGACGAGCTATATGCAAAACTAAAGGCAATCCCAAGGATGACAAGGCAAGATTGAATGGCTGTTGCAAAGACTATTCTCTCGGATAGTATGATGTTGAACTCCTTCTTTACATTCACCCCAGATTGGAAGCATGATTACTACGTGAAAATTTTGGGGAAAGCACCTAGAACCTGACTCTCTTTTCATCACTTTCATTTACCACTCTTATGACTTACATTTGTATTTGGACAACTACTTCTACTTTCTTATCATTTCATCTGGAATGTGTGTTATGATATTTTTAGAACTAGATCTTAGTTCTAATTTTTGGTTTTACTTTACCATTGGCAACACCATTCTTACATTGCACCTATTAATTATATGTTGCTACGCATAATCTTCAATTGTATGTCATCATGAGTGGAGTGAATGAGATAGCATATAGTTATACAAACTACACATAGTATAATTCAAATTGAACTATAGTTGTAACAATTGCTCTACATAATTGGTTAAATAATTGGTATGTAACACACCAAAAAAATTATGAAGTTAAAAAAATGGAGTAGGAAAAAAAACAGTGTAAGATTTTTTTTAAAATAATAAACAGTTTGAAAAATTATAAAAAAAAAAAAAACAGACTAAACAAACCCAGCCCAACCCAACCCTGCACCCCAAACACAGGTTTCAGCAAACCAGCCCAACACAACCCTGCACCCCAAACACAGGATTCAGAAACCCCAGGGTTTCTGATTCCAGCCAAGAAACCCCAGGGTTCCAGAACCCCAGGGTTTCTAATTCCAAACCAGCGCGTCAAACAGCCCCTTACAAGTTACAAGAGTGTAGCAACTAAGGGCCCATTTAGGACTAATTTTGGGAGAAAATGATTATGAGAGTCTTTTGCAAGACCTTTGGTGGGGCTAGGAAATGTTTTGGGATGGAAGTCTTTCCCATCCTCATTCCACCCATTGACACTCCCAGCAAAGAGCAGTTTCTATTGGTAGAATTTTTACAATAAATAATAATCTGACTCTAGCCTAACTAGGTCTAATCAAGCTCAAACCGAGTAGGTTGGGCACTGGCCACAAATGAGCCAACACTAGCCCGAAGTCATCCAATGCAATCATCCTTATTCTAGCACAAGGCTCAAAGTGATCAAGGTGGGATGACCGGAGGTGACTAGTTGCATGCTACCACCCTGTATGATTACTTAGCTACACCATGGTCACCTCATCCAACCACTTGCAAAGCACCATCTAGTAACTGGCCTCTAATGATGGCCCACACCAACCTATTTCTATATAAAGAGCATGAAATAAAAGTAAAGGTAAACTCTCTCACCGTATCGAAACTTTGCCACATTTGAGATTTGAATGACTTGTGTTAGTGTATTCGACAACACAACATCATATCAATGTCTAACTCTCTTATTTTACAAGCAACTCTTGACCATGCTCTTCGTTGCTACCTCACCATTGCCATCTCGCCCCCAAATAGGCTAACATGCACACACAGTCAACCAACTTGTTATTTGTCCAAAATCATGCAACACATAGTTTACATTTTTTCCCTCCATCCAACTTCGTCAAATAGATAGAGAGAGGTTCCCAATTTCTCAAGTAAAACGGGCAAAAAATATTCACTCTCTGGGTAGCATCTACTGATCAGAACTCAAGCAGAACAACCAACTACAAATTCCTTTGATGTCTTCCTAATATATAATACATCAATATTGGTGCAACAATTTTTAGTGGCAAGTGTGCCTAGAACCTACATGGCTAAATCTTAAGTTTTGGCATTTTGCAAGCACCAATGCAGAAAGGAAGGGAAAGGAAGAAGAAGCGAATAAAAAGAGACGCGGACAAGGATTGTAAGTGAACTAACCAGAGCCTTTTCCCAGAGGTTCTCTGCCAGCTTCACAAAAAGTACCCATTGTCAGCATATAAGTGGTGTGTTGGTATCAATATGCTTGTTAAATCAGAGAGAGAATTTAACATGAACCTTCTTCTTTGGAACGACAATAAGCTGGGCATTTGCTTCAGCATATGTTGCCATGTCATTAACAGCAGCATTGACCTTGTCAACTGTCAACCTTCCTCTCATATATCTGTGGTTGGCAAGACTTAATCAAGAAACTAGAGGATTACAGGCAACTTTACAGGAAAAACATACGCTAAAGACATTTGCATTTATCTTATTTATTTGAAATTCGATTTGTTCTTGCTCTGTTTAATGCACTGTCACTCCAAACACCAGATTATCGGTCATGAAAATTATTTAAAGGCTATACTATGGGAAATGTCCCTACCGTGGATGTAATTGGCTTCACTTTTGTCCTTAAAGTTTCTTGAAGTTTCAATTCTACTTTCAATGTGCCAAAGTGAGCTTAGTTCAGCAGTAATTGGCATGTCTCCTCAATCAAGAGGTCAGAGGTTCAAATCCTCCTACCTCCAAATGTTGTTGAACTCAAAAAAAAAAAATCTTACTTTCAATGTTTTAATTTATTCATAATAATCATTTATTAGCAATCTTCATTAAAATATCTAATAGAAATAAAAGATCAAGAGTGAAATTGAAACTTTAAAAACATTAGGGGCAAAATTGAAACCAACCACATTCATTTGGAACATTTCGTAGAATTAATTTGGTTTCAATTGTGTCCCTAACATTTCAAAAATTTTAATTATAACTGAAATTGCTAATGGAAATGTTCTATTTTTGTAACAAATCAAAATATTAGGGTAAAATTGAAGCCAACAACATAGCTCAAGCGCATTTTTGTATAATTTAGCATTATTTCAGTTTCAAATGCTGATGCCTAAACTAGTATGTGCTGTCGTAGTGCATTTTATTTTAGGAACGTTGTACGTAAGCAGAACTAGCTATCAGTTATTCGTATTCCCATGTGCTAACAAGAGGAAAGAACAACTCACGATGACAGTGAATTCAGTTCATCCGTGGTTATGTACCAAAGTGGTGGAGAGGAACCTTTCTTCTCCTGAAATTAACGTTGTAAAGGCCACTTCTACATTAATGATCAAATAAAGAATGATTCCAGGAGAAGTCTAATTTGGAAGTATTAAAAATATAAATAAAAGATTAAATTCATCGTAACGTATCAAGTTAATGGCTTTCCACCAAGAATTTAACGCCTAACTTGAGCCCTATTTACTAGTTCATATAGTAATGAACATGTACGATGCATTCATTTTACATAAACATAACTAAAGGAAGAGAATTCCGACCTTAGGTAAGACTGAAATCACATTCTCAGCCTCTAGGGACCCCAACTCACTACCAGATTTTTTGGCCTCCGAACAAAGACTGAAAACAGAATGCCATAAAAACTTTTCATGGATCATAACTACCTTAACAATGAAAATTGAAGCTGGCGTTGAGATCATGGAACACATGTAGAATTTAAAACAAATTAGTTACCTGGTATTTAAGTTCAATGCAGAAACTCTTTCAGGCTGAATCTGATATGAGGGTACATGAAGTGATATACTTTCTAATCTCTTCTGCTGCTTCAGAGATGCTTCGATAAGTTTCTGCAGAATTTGGTGAATAATGTTATGTTGCACATCAACTAGGCAACAATTTAGCTACTCAAAACAGCAGTAAAACTGTTAAACCCACAACTCTGTAAGGTTCACTAAATCAGATAATGAGTTTGTGAGACCCCCAATTAGACATACTTATCACATAAGGGGTAGAATAGGAAATGAGACCTGATTTTGTAGTAATGGTTTTGCTTTGGGCTTGTGGGGTCTGTTAGTGGGATCATGGCCTGTTGTATGGTCCTTAGAGGGGAAGGGTTTTTGAATGGTTTGTGGCTTGTGTGGGAAAGTAGTCTTTACGTTGGTAGAATTGTGGTTTTAGGAGAGTCTTTCAGCTCTCTCGAACAGCTGGCTTGTTTGGATAGTATATTGCTGTTTTTTTTTTACCTTTGAAGGCAATATAATCGGAAATAACCTCCTGTTCATCGAAGAACTCTCAATAGAACAGTGACGGTTCATTATATTATTGTTTTGTGCATTTTCTGAGTGTTTTTACTAGGAGATCGAAGAAAGAAACCTAACAATTTGGTATCAGAGCACGTCATCCTGGAGAGAACACGCAAAATGGCACAGAAAGAGGTGGAAGAGAGAATGATAGTGGCCGAAAAAGAGATAGGGGAGATAAAACTTCCATTCAAGGGATCGAAAAGAACCTAGAGCGTTTAACCATGTTGGTCATGGAGTCAGTGGCAAGCAAGGGAAAGGCTACCTCAGCGATTACTAAAGCTTTGACATAGAAACAAACTATGGAGGAAATTGTAGTGGAATTATTGGAAAAAGAAGGAATGGAGGTGGGCGAATCTTCCCAACAACCGAAGGATTTTGGAGGAGTTGACCAAGGCAAGTTGAAACGGTTAGAGATGCAGATGTTTAATGGGGAGAACCCCGATTCTTGGCTATTTCGTGCAAAGAACTATTTCGAGATTAACCAGTTGATGGATAAGGAGAAGATTGTAGTTTCAATCATCAGCTTCGAGCCAGACACAATAGAGTGGTTCCGATGGGCTCACAATCGTAGGAAGTTTAAGACATGGGCAAACTTGAAGACCCGTTTGTTCGATCGTTTCTGACCATCCCAAGAAGGAAGTCTTTGTGCGCGTTTCTTAGTCGTGAAACAAGAAGGGACCGTGGAAAAATTCAGGAAGCAATTTGAAATCTATTCGACGCCATTGTCGAACATGCCGGAGAACATTTTGGAGAATACCTTTCTGAACGGGTTAAAGTCGGCAATTAGGGCAACACTAATTAGTCGACAGCCAGTGGACTTGGAGGAAATAATGAAGCAAGCCCAACTTATTGAAGATAGGGACTGAGCCATGAAATTAGCCCTAGAAGAGATTGGGCCCCCGCTTGGGAACTACAAGCCCATCACGAGCAGTGGGAGTAAGACAAGCCCAACGAGAGTGGGAAAGAGTAATAGCCGGCCCAGTGAAACGGGAGCAACCCGGATGATAACCCTACCCGATAGGGGAGGTGTAATTCACAAAGGCCTTCCACCCTGCCGTTTGTCTAATGCAGATTTTTTAGCAAAGCAAGCCAAAGGTCTTTGTTTCCATTGCGATGAGAAATATACCCCCGAGCACAAGTGTAAAAATCGCGAAGTGCATGAGTTGAGGGTACTTTTAGTTGATGACATTGAGGAGATAGAATTGATCCAAGGGGATCGAGCACCAGACGAAAGCGAACTGCTGGAAAACGAAGTGAGGGATTTGGTGGAACTTGATCTGAAGTCTATGATTGGGTTTTCGACTTCGGAAACGATGAAATTGAAGGGCATATTAGCTGACAGAGAGGCGGTGATTTTGATAGATTGTGGTGCTACCCACAATTTTGTGTCTCAACGTTTAGCTGAGGAACTGAAGTTGCCGATGGCCGACACTTCCCACTATGGGATCGTCATGGGAAATGGTGTAGCCACTAAAAGTAAAGGGGTCTGTAAATCTATCACGATCTCTTTACCTGAACTGTCGATTTGTGAGGATTTCTTGCCCTTAGAATTAGGGAGTGTTGATGTCATCCTAGGGATGCAATGGCTTCGTTTGATGGGGACGATGAGTGTGGACTAGTCAACTTTGACAATGACTTTTAGTTCGGGCGACACGCAAGTTACTATTAAAGGGGATCCGTCTTTAACCAGGGCTAAAGTATCTCTTAAAATGCTGGAAAAATCTTGGAATGAGCAGACCAAGGGTTTTTGGTGGAGCTTCGTGGTCTGAATAGTGAAGAGGAACCGGACGAGAAGCTCAAGACCAATAGGGGAGAAGGGGGTGAAATACCTCAACCCATCTCAAGTTTACTCACCAAATTTCAGGACATTTTTTAGATTCTGAAGGTTTAGCTCCCAAGCGAGCTGTTGATCATAAAATCATATTAAAAGGACACCCACCAGTAAATGTGAGACCGTATAAATATGCACATGCCCAGAAGTCGGAGATTGAGAGGTTGATTAAACAGACGGGCATCATTAGACCGAGTATGAGCCCTTTTTTGAGTTCTGTCCTATTGGTTAAGAAGAAGAATGGCAGGTGGCGATTTTGCGTTGACTATAGAGCCTTGAATAAGGCAACTATTCCATATAAGTTTCCCATTCCGATGATAGAAGAATTGCTCGATGAACTCCACGGCTCAACAGTATTCTCGAAATTGGATTTAAAATTGGGGTACCACTAGATTAGAATGAAGGAAGAGGATGTATCTATGACAGCATTTAGGACACACGAAGGTCACTATGAGTTTATGGTAATGCCCTTCGAGTTAACTAACGCGCCAGCCACGTTCTAGTCGTTAATGAATCAGGTATTCCGACCATTTCTTCAAAGGTTTATTCTGCTCTTCTTGGATAATATTCTTGTGTACAGCCCAACATGACGACACATCTGACTCACTTGGAGATAGTGTTGGAGATCTTGAGGAAAATTCTTTATTTGCTAACCAAAAAAGGTGTGTTTGCTCAAGAGAAGGTGGCTTATTTGGGGCATTGGGTGTCTGCTCATGGGGTGGAGGCAGATGAAGAAAAAGTCAAAGCGATGGTACATTAGCCGATTCCCAAAAATATAAAAGAGCTTAGGGGTTTCCTGGGACTCACGGGGTACTATCAGAGATTTGTGAAAAATTATGGTCAAGTAGCAGCTCCTTTAACACAATTGTTGCGAAAGGATTCCTTTCAGTGGATTGAGGAAGCAACTATAGCCTTGGAAGCACTTAAACAAGCAATGGTTACTCTCCCGGTGCTTGCCTTGCTGGATTTTAACAAACCTTTTGTGATAGAGACGGATGCTTTGAGCACGGGTTGGGGCAGTTTTAACTCAAACTCAGAGACCAATAGCTTTTTTCAGCCAAGCTTTGTCGATGAGTGCTCGGTTGAAACTGATTTATGAAAGAGAGCTTATGGCGATCGTCTTAGCGGTCCAAAAATGGAGACATTATTTGTTGGGGCAAAAATTTCTAGTGTTGATTAACCAACGAGCGTTGGGAAGTTTATTGGAAGAAAGAGAAGTACAACCCGAGTATCAGCGATGGTTGACCAAGCTTTTAGGGTATGACTTTGAAATTCGGTATCACCCGGGCAAATGAACACGACAGCAGATGCTCTATCTAGAATGGTTTATGAGGCAGAACTGAATTCTATTTCCGTGCCAAACCTGATCGACGTGGAAGTGGTACAGAGAGAGGTTGAGCATGATCCTGAATTGATGAAAATAGTGGAGGAATTATGACTTAACCCCATCAATCACCCCAAATACACCTTGCAGCAAGGAAGATTATTGTATAAGGAAAGGTTGGTACTTTCTCGAACTTCTTCATTGATCCCTACTATATTGCATACTTACCACCATTCAGATATGGGAGGTCATTCGGAGTTTCTTAGAACCTATAATTGACTTACCGGTGAGCTTTTTTGGAAGAATATGAAGCAGGATGTCAAGAATTATGTTGAGAAGTGTGTGATTTGTCAAAGAAATAAGGCAGACTCGGTGTCACCAGCTGGATTGCTACAACCACTACCGGCACCCGATCGCGTGTGGGAGGATATCACAATGGATTTCATCAAGGGATTGCCCAAGTCCGCAGGCTATGATATGATTTTTGTGGTGGTGGACAGGTTGAGTAAGTACGGACATTTCATTACTTTGAAACACCCATTTTCAGCCAAAGATATTGCAGCCATATTTATTAAAGAGATAGTGCGCCTTCATGGTTTTCCTCGTTCAATTGTATCAGATAGAGACAAGATCTTTGTAAGCCATTTTTGGAACGAAATGTTTCGAATGCAGGACACTCAATTAAAGCAAAGCACGACCTTCCATCCTCAAACCAATGGCCAATCCGAACGAGTCAATTGATGCCTGAAAATTATTTGCATTGTTTTTGTGGTGAACATCCTAAGAAGTGGGAGCAGTGGATTTCGTGGGCGGAATATTGGAATAATACAACATACCATGTATCGATCAATACAACACCCTTCAAAATTGTTTATGGGAGGCAACCTCCACCATTAATCTCTTATGGAGACAAGAAAACCACGAATAACTCGCTGGAACAACAATTAAAGGAGAGAGATGTTGCCCTTGTAGCTCTAAAGGAACATCTACGAATGACTTAAGATCGAATGAAGAAGTACGCATAGAAAGAGGCGAGATGTTGAATTTGAGGTAAGGGCCTTCATTTATTTGAAGATTCGACCATACCGATAAAAATATGTGGCTAGAAGGCGTTGTGAGAAGCTAGCCCCGAAGTACTTTGGACCCTTTAAAGTGCTGGAACGAATTGGAGCAATAGCCTACCGATTAGAACTACCTCTAGAAGCAGTCATACATAACGTTTTTCACGTCTCTCAATTGAAAAGGATGATCGGAAGCAATGAGGAGGTACACTCCAAGTACCAAGGCTGACAGACTGCTATGAATGGAAGGCCAAACCAAAGGAGATTTTGGGGATGCACGGAACAAAGAAACAAATGAAGAATAGTGGTTGGTCCAATGGGATGGAGAGAACGATTGTGAAACGAAATGGGAGCCTATGAGCTACATCAAACAGTTGTTTCCAGAATTCTGCCTTGAGGACAAGGCTTATACAACCCCCGGGGGTATTGTGAGACCCCCAATTAGACATACTTATCACAGAAGGGGTAGAATGGGAAATGAGACCTGATTTTGTAGTAATGGTTCTGTTTTGGGCTTGTAGGGTCTATTAGTGGGATCGTGGCCTATTGTACGGTCCTTAGAGGGGAAGGGTTTTTGAAAGGTTTGTGGCTTGTGTGGGAAAGTAGTTTTTACGTTGCTAGAATTGTGGTTTTAGAAGAGTCTCCCAGCTCTCTCGAATAGCTGGCTTGTTTGGATAGTATATTGCTGTTTTTTTTTTTTTTATACCTTTGAAGGCAATATAATCGGAAATAACCTCTTGTTCATTGAAGAACTCTTAATAGAACAGTGACGGTTCATTATATTACTGTGTTGTGTATTTTTC
This sequence comes from Trichosanthes truncata, assembly GCA_033996785.1. Lineage (NCBI taxonomy): Eukaryota > Viridiplantae > Streptophyta > Magnoliopsida > Cucurbitales > Cucurbitaceae > Trichosanthes > Trichosanthes truncata. The sequence goes on along the minus strand of MU867259.1, from coordinate 41,125,125 downwards.
TGAGTGTTTTTACCAGGAGATCGAGGAAAGAAACCTAACAGAGTTCCCTGCAGTCCTTTTCCATTCTCTTTAGAATTTTCAAAGAGAAACATAGCATCATGAGAATGATAATAAGCAGTAATTATCTTATCAGGTATTATAAATCTTAAAGTATTTTGCAGGTCAATGAATGGGCATTTTATTGTTCATGAGTCTCTTGGGTTATCATCATAAGTTTGTCAAAACTCTTTCACACTGAATATGTTATTCGTTTAAGGTCAGCATCTTTGTAACATTCTGTAACAAATTTCTTAAGGTTTCTTAATAACGATGCAGAGGAGGAAAAGGAGCAAACAGAATTTAATATAGAGTCAACAAAAGAATGGTCTAAAAAGGAAGGGGCGAATATACTTTTGCTTTGGGAATTGCTTCAGCTTCTTCTCGTAACTGGTTCTTGATTGCCTGCACCTGCAATTCCATTGCCTTCAATGATGCATCAACTGCTGACAAATCAGGGACACAACTCGCCGGATACACTACGACAAGAAGAAGTCAGTCACGTCGTAATGATACTTATGCATCAAATAGAATTATAGCCAAGAAAATGAATTAAAGCTTAAATATTTCCACTCACTATTTCGTGCAATTACAAGATCTTGGAGCTCTGCGATCCGACCGTTGAAAGAAGCAATTAGATTATCAAGCAATGAACCAGCTTCCTTCGAGTCCATCTATCTCCCCTCTTTGTAAAAATTCTTCACTCTGAAGTTTGAGTTGCATAGATTTGTTAGTCCAATGAACGATTAGAAATTTGAAACTTTTTTTTTATACACAAATTTGAAACTTGAGAGTGCGGAAATTGAGCTAAACACCCTCACCATTAAAGTAAAAATGATAGTAAAAGGTCAATTTTCTTAAGGATTCAAAAGATAGTTGCCCACCCTCACCATTAAAGCAAAAATGATAGTAAAAGGCCAGTTTTCTTAAGGATTCAAAAGATGGTCGTGGTATAAACTTTTTATTTTACGTCAAAAAACAAACGGGCCTTGAATTAAATTAATTTACCCAAAAACAATGCATGCGTCATAATTGACCATAACAACATGCTAGCAAAGCAACAATGGAATATGAATAAATTACGGAGAAAATGAGAGAGAGAGATGTGTGAGCCATATTAATGCATATGCAGTCTGATTAGGGATGAAAAGTCAACAGGTGTACGCATCAATGATATATACAGTGATATTTAAGTCACAATCATAATATCAAATTTACAAACTTCAAATCCAAAACAAGCTTCACGGCAAAAGAAGTTCCTTTAGACCAGCTCCAGGACTAAGTCTTGAACATCATAAGCAGTAACCAACACTGAGAATCAGACCAACCTAAATTAGCAACAAAACAATCTGATCTAAAACAAATCAAGTAGGACCTTTCGACCTTCATTTTGTTTCTTTTAGAGGAATTAATGTTCTTCAATTACGCTGCAGATCATAAATGGAAATTAGTAAAGCTGCTAATGCTCATAGTCCTGATGAATATAGAAGGGAGATAGACCAATAAAGAGTTCAGTTCACCACCAAGTTGCTTTGCAAGTGAAGTCAGATCTATGGCCAAAGAAGAAATCATGATAGACCCCATGCAAGAAAGTAGTAAAAAGAAAGAGTGGGCACATGAGAGTATTTTAGAGCCGCCAAACTAACAACACACCCCCATCTCAAGCAGTTTAGAATTAATAGAGCTTCATCACTAAACAGATTGGAATAAATAAACGTCTTATAAACCTTGAATTGTCATTTCCAAGAATCATGTTCGAATTTTAACTTCTGCACGGAAAATTTATCTCAAAAGGTTTAGAATTTTCTACTGACAAAATTCTGATAAATTTTCCAAATGAAATCATCAGCAGTGCCAAGGTAACCCAGAAACAGCATTGAGAGCATAGAAACAGAACTTTTCAAACATTTTAGAAACAAGGTTGACAATGAACTTGATCCTCTAAATCTATAGGATTATTTGATAGGAATGCTATTAGGGGATTATTAGGATATTAAGGTTATATTAGCAATTGGTTAGAGAGGTTGTTATGATATTGGTTATAAATACAAGGAGAGGGAAAGGAGGAAGTTAGACAATTGTTTAGTGGCTTTAGACCTAAGTGAGAGTGCTCAAGAAGGGGGAGGTTCCAAGTATCTCAAATACTTGAGCTATCTTGTAGTTCTTTTATTTTTTACATTGCAATATATTCCGAGTTCTATCATTATTTATATGCTCAGCTCAATTATAAACTATAACAAAACATCTGCACTACACTTTGCAGTTTTGATCCAGTTTTTTGGTATTGTATTCATTAGGAAAAAGAAAGTAAGAACAAGCAGAAAAGAGCCTAAAGTTCTAATACAAAATGTTAGGCCAACAACGAGAGGGCCCGCTTCTCTCCTGCCAGCCAGTATCCCAAAATTCTGCTTGCTTTAATTATAGCCTCATCCACATCACAACCCGTGCAATTTCCTAACTTACTTTCTGTGTATTCTAAAACAAATATTTACCAAAGCTGGGCATGTTCTTCAACTTTTGGCTTTCATCAAGGGTTTCTAGATGTTTTTTTCTTCTGGGCAGTACCTTGGGGAAGCTTTTGCAGCTTGATGGGAGTGATTTTGGTTGCTTTGGCTCGTTGTCTTGTCGAGATCTCTGGCACTTTGTTCCTCAATGTTTTATTCTTACTCTTGTAATATTTGGAGACTTTTACTTTAATTGGTTGTTTGATTTCTTTTCACTCCCTTTAGGAGTTTGTATCCTTGAACATTTTTCTAACTCTTCATCTATCAATGAAAAGGTTGTTTCTAGTTCAAAGAAACACAAGTATTTACTATTGGTGTCTAACACATTTATCCTCTCTTTGTTTCTCAATTAGTTCCACTAATTTATATGTTTCCCCTTCCCCTAACAACTTGAAATTTTGCAGTTTAGTTTTGTTTCTGTAAGCATCAAACTTCGATGAATAGATTTTTTAATGCCAGGGTGTTAGGAAGGAAAATAAGCAGTACTTCTGCCTCCTGGAAGAGGATGAAGTACCATCAATTCAAGCAAACCACAGCCATAAAGCCACGGTTAGTTTCTTTATTTATAGACCATTTAATTTTGAAAGTTTCTGTTTGTTCTAAATTGCTGGTGCTACGCTTTCAATAATTTAATTCTATGTCTTTAGTAGGAAAAAATACAATACTGAAGAGAAAACTCAGAAAATGAACTAATTCAACTAACATGCCAACAACAACAATATAAAAATACAATAGAAATATGCTACAAATTACAATTTTAGTATAATACTAAAACTAGTGAATTTAAATACACGTGAAATGTTGGTGAATTTAAGATGCACTGGAAATGCTGCGGTTAGTTCAACTAACATCAAATTATCGCCAGCAATATAAAACTCTAACAAAACTATGCTAAAATTTTAGTATAATACTAAAATTGGAGAATTAGAAAACTTGTGTGGTTACAGTTCAAACAAAGATGCAAGTTCGAGATCATCGTACTGCAACTAATTCAACTAACATGGGAGCTTTGGTTGAGAACCAGGATTAAACATCAGGGTTCTCGTCAGAAATTTCAATGCTTTTTTATAGAGTAACAACGGTTCATGCAGCAGTTCTGTAAATCAATCAACATAATAAACGGCAGTAAGAACTGAAAGTGATGGACTCAATTGAAGAATTCCAAACCAATCAGCGTGAGAAAAAGTTCAGAATCCACTAATTTAGTCCCCTAGATGCGACCAGAAACTGATAATTCTTAAATCTTACCGGTTGAAAGAGGAGAAATTCGAGAATCAATGGTGAGCGAGGAGTATGAAACTGCAAAACCGAGCATAGAGAGTGAGAGAGAGCGGGAGGTCGCTGAGAAATGGAGACGAAGCGGGTGAATTTGAAAGATGCAAGATACTCACAATTTCAAATTACAAAACAAAGTTAAAAATCACTTTTGTAACTATTCAGTCTCTATTATAAAAATATTGTTAAGATTTAATTAAATTTCTTGCAATATATAAATTGATAAATTGATTAGAGACTAAATTTACGTTTATAAACTACTAAGGTTTAAATTGTTACATAATGAAATTGACACCTAATTTTATGAAAGAGATTAAATTGTTACAAATTTAAAGTGTAGGAACTAAGTTATATATTAAAACTCATGAAGTAGCCAATAAGAGCATAACTCAAACGGCATAAAGTATAGGCTGATCGACCAAGAGGTCATAAGTTCGAATCTTCTCACCCCAAATGTTGTTGAACTCAAAAAAAAAAAATAAATAAATCTCATGAACTAAATTGTTACGAATTTGAAAACATAAGAACTAAATTGTTACAAACTAAAATTCAAAGACTAAATCATTACTTTCATAAAAGTTAAAGGACCAAAATTATTTTTTATCCCAAAAAAAATAAAGGGGAATATATCAACTTTTACCCAATACTTAGCAAGCGTTGTATCAATTTTCATCCAATTGGACCTTAAAATTTTGATAAGTGTAGTCATCTCTTACTTTAAACTTAAATAGGTATTGTAATTTTTACCTTCTAATACTTTCATGTGAAACATCTTTAAAAAATATAATTTTATAAATTATAAAACATATATTTGACACGAAATTGTTGAGACTTCGTAGAAAAGTGACACCATAATTAATTTTTTGTTATAATTTATAAGTTTTTGGACGTTTGTTCAATCGTCAATCTTGTACATTAACCAAACTTAACTTTGTATGTACAAGGCTTGATTTTTGTTGGAATTGGTGAGTTTTAAAGATTTTTACTTGCTAATTGTTGAAATTAGCATGTACTAAATTTAAGGAAATGAAACAAAAAGTAAAAATTTGTTTAAGTTTAGGATTCAATTTGATTTAATTAAAGTTTAGTACGAAATTGATACATAATGTCAAGTTTAGAGTAAAAATTAATTTTTTTTTCCAAAAATAAATGAAAATTTGCAAGTCTGAACTATAGGGCCGGGTTATTACAATCACACCCTCGTACTTTCAACTTGATCAAGGGGTGTTCAAAAAGTCTGACCAATCCAACCCAAAATTTAAGGGTTGGGTTGGGTTAAGTTAATTATCGATTTGAATTGGGTTGAAAGTTTTAACCTGAACCGAACCGATTTAATATATATATAGTTTGTAGGGTTTCTTCTTTCCTCTCCTTCATTTTTGCCACAAACCGCAAGCAGTTTCCTCTTTAGCTTGTTAAATTCTTTTGATTTATTTTTTTTTAAGAAGAAACCCTTTGATTCTTGGTTTTTGAGAAACTCATATGTGGTGGTCATTGTTGTTGCAGATATCAACGCAGCCTCTGTAACAGGCCGTCTTCTACCATTTTCATCCCACTCACACCAACTGAGATGGTGGCTCAAAACTTATCTAAAAACTATGATTTTTTTAATGGTAAATATTATAGTTTTCAAATTTTATAGAATTAAAAAATATATATGGGTTAAATGGTAACTATTAGGGGTGTTCATGGGTTGAGTTGGATTTAGACACTTTTTAGACCCAGTTATAAGTTTCTTTAACCCAAACAACTCTTATTAAATAATGAGAAGTTGTAACTAATGTCTATAAATAAATAGTTATAATAAAAAAAATGCCAAAAATGGTTCATATTTGGGTATGACTACCATAATTTTAGGGAAGTGAATGAATAAAAAAATATGTCCATCCTACTCCTGGTGTATAGTAATGCATTTTTTAAATCTCCACTGATTTCTTACTCGCACTATCTCCATTTTTAAACTATTCATCTCAATCCTATATATCAATCTCCTTTATTTGTTGGATTTTATTTTCAATAATAAAATCGTCTCCAATAAACATTTGTTGTAGTTTAGTTGTGACCAGTAGATCAATTCATCATCTTTCTATGCTGATAAAATCTACCTTCGTGACATAGTAAGGGACATAATTGAGACAATCGCTGAAAAGATGCATCACTTACCAGAGGATTTTCTAGAAAATTTGAAGAATGGGCTTCAAATTATTCTTGATGGAAATGGTAGTGCATAAGAGAGAGATGAGATTTTTATTTTGTAGAAATTACGTCTTGCAACCAGATTGATTGAAAAAAAACCCAAGTATTTACTTCTGTAAAGTTAGCATCTAACACTTTACATACTTATATATACGTGTATATAGTATATACAACATGTATTTATTATTATATACCTCGTTCATTGTCAATGACCCATATTTTAATAAGTGTCAAATAGGTATCTGAAGAAGTGTCTATTATATACAACATGTATTTACTATTATATGCCATTTTCATTGTAAGAGACTCATACTTAAGAAATGTCTAATAGGTCTCTGAAGAAATGTTCATTATATACAATATGTATTTACTATTATATACCACATTCATTTTTAGGAACCCATATTTTAAGGAGTGTCTAACAGGATTGATCTAAAGAAGTATCTATTATATACAATATGCATTTACTATTATATACCATGTTTTATGGTATTCATTAGTTTTAATTGTTGTAAGTATGTCACAAATAATCATTGTAAGTATTTCTATAAGTGTTTTATTCATTTTTTAGTTGTTTTCACAAGCATTCACACCAGCAACTGTTTTGAATTGGAATCACAAATTATGTATTTTTATTAATCACATATATTTTTATTTGAATTAAACTAATAGATTTCTCTTCCTTATGCACTCCCTTTTTGTTGCCTTTCTAATAGATTTTGATTTGGATTAAACTAACAAATTCATTTTCCTTAATGCACTCCCTTTTTGTAGTCTTTCTTTTAGGGGTTTAAAAGTGAGAAACTCTACCGGGGGTACTTTCGTCACAATGAAATTAGAATATTCGGTTGAAAAATGTGTTTAGCCATTTTTACAAAAAATAGTAGGTTTAGCTATTTTTCGAGTTATGCTATTTAGACATATCCTTCTTGTTGCCCCATTAATGAACCCAACTCAACCCAACCATGAAACATTTGGGTTGGGTTGGTTCGAGTTGTTCGGGTCATTTATTCCAAATTTTGGTTTTAAGAAAAAGTAAAATTTTGATATGTAAATCATCTATTTATTTATTTTCAAACATTTAATTTATTTCAATTTATATTACGAAAAATTATATTCTAAAAACTTAAAAATGTATTTTTAAGAGCTATTGAAGAATAAATAATTAAAAATAATTATAGAATTAAATAAAAATAAAATAAATACATGTATATATAATTGTATAGTAGGTAAAAAATAATTTTTAAAATTAATAATAAGTTCAGGTTGGTTCGGGTCAACCCAAACTGGTTTTAATTAGGTGAACCCATGAACCAACTCAACCCATAAAATTTTCATTTATTTGAACTCAACCCAACTCAAACCATACGGATTGGGCTGGGTTGATCGAGTTAATCGTATTGTTCGAGTCATCGAGTTTTTTGAACACCCATGCTTCTCATGTGATTGGTGCCCTCTACAATATTTAAAGACTTATGTAGATGTATAACAAAAGTAATTGTTAGGATTTATGTTCTAAAACCTCGTAGTTTGTAAACATTTTATGATTCATGAATAAAATAACTATTTGATTGTTATTTTTCTATCATGCATTATAATATTGTCCAATTTTGTATTATTTTATTATTATATGCGATATTATTCAATTTTCTAAAGATTATTAATGTAAATCTTGAACAGTATGTAATTAACGTACAAGAAGATCATGTTTAAGTTATAACCTAAAGAGTCAAAGTGAGCATAGCTCAACGGTCATTAGCATGTACTCCTTCCCTTGAGGTCGGAGATTCAAATTTCAATACTCCTACATTTGTTGTACTAAAAATTAAAAGTGATAATTTAAGAAATCTATAATATATGAATAAGGTCGGGTGCCTTATTCTAGTATATATGACTTGCTTTCAAACGTTACAATTGAACTGATTCAAATTGTGTTAACGTGGAGACATAAGAGTGAGAGCATCATACATAATGAGTTTATATAAGACTAGACCACAAAATTAGAGTTGATATCTCTTTATAAATCTGTTAAAAGAGAAGATAAATATATAATTTATAGGATGATCATATGCAAAGTGAGTTATGAAATTCAGCATGCCAAGGGGTGTCCTTTAATTTACATGGGTGAAATTAGCTTTTATAGAGACCTAACTAATTAAATAGAGAACTAGAAAGTAGAAACATAATTTACTCATTCTCATGTAGGATAAGTAGAGACAAGTAGTTTTCATAAGTGTTGATTTCAAGACTTTAATAATGGGGTTTTACCCCTCTCAAAGGCTTGAAAGGTTGGATCATAAACAGATTGTTTATTAAATTATTAATAGTACTTAAGGTATAAGATGCAATTATAGGGGTAATACGAACTTTTAACAACTCGTAAAAAATCGACTTACATGTAGTGATTATATATTTTTGGACATAACTTGTCTTAGAGTGCATAATGATGCAACTCCAAGTTCTTTTCTTTATTTTTTAGTTCAACAACATTTGGAAGTGGGGGGATTCAAACTTGCTACCTTTCGGTCGAGGGTACATGACAAAATTGCTGAGCTAGTTCAATTTGATTGCAACTCCAAGTTTATAGTAGAATATAACCTTGGATTAATGAATAAAAATTAATGAGTTTAATTAATAAATTTTGTCCCCTTGCTAACTTGCAGGAACATTAATGACTTTTTTTTCTTTTTCTTTTTTGCCAAATTGCTTTTATTTGTGAAAAGATCACGTTAAGCATAAAATTGTTGTTTTTTTTCGTACCAATTGAGTTGAGGTCTTTTAATTTATTTTTAGACTACATGTAGAATTATAATAGTTTATTTTAATTTTCAATCATAGTTATACACATAATGCAATATATATATATATATATATTCAAAACATGTTTTTCCAAACCGATTATATTCATAGTTCTATTTTTCTGTTGTTGTAAAGTTGCATGTAATAATAGAGTACATGCTAATACGAGATCTTGAACATTTCTAAAATAATTTGATTTTGAAAGGAACTGTTATTAAAACCATTGTTCAAAAATACCAAATCGTAAAAGAACTTCAAGAGGTATTGAAATTTAATGTCATGAATGAGGACATGCATACTCATTTACTAAATCCTAAACTCTAAACTCTAACTCTCTATAATTTGGGGTATGGGGTTGGTAAAAAAGGGGCACTTTTTAAAAAAATGGGAGGAAATGAAAGGGCCAAGATGGAAAAGAGTTTCATTAGAAACCGAAACCTAAAGTTAAAGATACAATGTCTGTAATTATTGAAAAGATTAAGCATGGAGAGGGTTGCATAGGAAATGTGAATGTTTGATGAATATGAACTGAATTCTTTTAATAAATAAAATTTCAAAAAGATTTGTGTACCAGGATATTTTCATCATTTTTTCTAAAAATGATCGTATTGGTAATTTTTCTAACCATGAATTTTTCCTTTTCTTTTCTTAATGTTGTTGGAAATAATAATTCGTTGTGTATAAGAATTGAGTAACACTAGCAAATTTGATTACAACTTAACTGGCAACAAATAATTACAGTGTAAATAATAATACAAACACTGTATGTAATAACAATTCCAAAACTCAAGAATAAAAGATAATAAGTAGTCGAGACACGCTTACAAAGCGGTGTCCTGAAGATAATTATTCTCTACACGGGTTGCAAGCAGGCTACATCGATCGTCTCAACAGGATACAACGACTAACTCCGATAGAACAACAACCTTGAACTACTTGGATCTGGCAGAACTCTTGGATACTTGCTCTCAACTTGACTCAAGATTAAAGAGAAGAAAGAAATGAGAGAACTCTTCAATTGGAATGAAATACTCCAAAATGGAATGAGATGCTCCAAATGAAGAAACAAGTTGTTATTTATAGGCTAGCAACTTAGTAACTCTCCAAAAATAAAATTAATATAAACAATATGAAACATACATAAAAAGTAACTCAATTATGTAGTTACTTGTAAAAATTCAAACATAACTCACAAATTTAACTTTTAAGTTAAATTTGTAAAAGAAACATCAACACTTTTTGATGTTTCAAATCATTTTGAAACCTTTAAATTTCAAGTCAAGTAACAACAACATAAATGAAACATCAATTCATTTTTTTGATGTTTCAAACCAACACTTTCTTTCACAAAATTTTACTATAAAATCCAACAATCCCCCACATGAAAGAAAGTTTGAAAATCAAAACAAAATCGTTGAGAGCAAACAAACAAGGTATGCATCAGGATAGGTGTCTTCTGGACTTGAACCTTCCTTAGTGAATATCCATCGAACTTACCGAAGAAATAGTAAGACCAGCTCTGAAACTATCCTTCTCATTGGTAAATTGAGACAACAGACATCACACATAACTCATCTTGTATCTTTGAGTTTTATACGTTTGTGTCCATTTTGGTCTTGGATAAAATCTCGAATTCATGAGAGCTTTAAAGAACATAAACCATTTTAAAAGTCCTCATAGAAGCGACCCCACTTCTACTCTCATATAGGTGATATTGATTAAGAGTATTTTGTCATCACTCCTCTTGTAAACAAGATATCAACATGACCTTAGCATCAACAGATCACACACTCTACAACATCATAGAAATGGAAAGAAACTATAATTTTCTTAGTATGTCAACTATAAATTATCCAACCAATTTACCTATTGAACCTAGATCTTGGGATCTCCAGTCAACTAGGTTAGGTTACCATTAGATAAATTATTTCATAGGATTTAACCCCATTTTCCTGGATGTATATGTTACTTGCTCTCTTGACAATCCTTTCGTTAAAGGATCTACAATATTCTCTTTTGATTTTAGATAATTAATGGAAATAATTCCATTAGAAAGCAATTGTCTTATTGAATTATATCTATGTCTTATATGTCGTGACTTCCCATTGTAGACATTATACTTGGTCCTCATAGAGGCCGCCTAACTGTCACAATAAATCCATATTGCGCTTACAGGCTTTGACCATAATGGAATATCTTCAAGAAAATTTCTAAGCCATTCAACTTCTTCTCCAGCTTTATCAAGAGCTATAAACTTTGATTCCATGATAGAACGTGATATACACGTCTGTTTTGAAGATTTTCATGATACAGTTGCTCCACCTAAGGTAAATATATACCCACTAGTCGATTTAGTCTCCATGCTATCAGAAATCCAATTAGCATCACTAAATCCTTCCAGTACATGTGGATCCCTCGTATAATGCAATCCATAGTCTAGAGTGTACTTCAAGTACCTTAGAACTCTGACTAAAGCATTCCAATGATCATGCCTAGGATTGCTAATGCATCTAGCTCACCTTCCTACTGAATAGGCAATATCAGGTCTTGTACAATTCATTATGTACATTAAACTACCAACAACTCTAGAGTATTCTAGAGAAGACACACATTCATCATTGTTCTTCTTTAACTTACAATTTGGATCAAATGGAGTAACGGCTGGTTTACTCTCAAATTGATTAAATTTTCTCAATACTTTCTCTATATAGTGAGATTAAGAAAGTACGTATTCACTTAAATTTCTTGTTATATGGATTCCAAGTATAACATAAGCAAGACCAAGGTCTTTCATATCAAAGTTGGATTTCAACATCTTTTTAGTGGAATCAATGACACTTCTATTTGTGCCCATTATCAACATATCATCCACATACAAGCAAATAATGACACAATGTTGATTTATGGTTTTAACATAGACACATTTATCACTCTCATTTATCTTGAATCCATTCAATAACATAGTGTGATCAAACTTTTCATGTCATTGTTTGGGTGCTTGTTTCAACCCATAAAGAGACTTAACCAGTTTGCAAACTTTATCTTCAAGTTCCTTTGCAACAAACCCTTCAAGTTGTTCTATATATATTTCTTCATCTAAATCTCCATTTAAAAATGCAGTTTTTACATCCATTTGGTGTATTTCCAAATTTTGTAAAGCTACTATTGCGATTAACATCCTTATAGATGTAATCCTCGTCACTAGAGAATATGTATCAAAGAAATCTTGCCCTTCTTTTTGACGAAAGCCCTTAGCTATTAAATGGGCTTTGTATTTATCAATAGTGCCATCAGTCTTTAACTTTCTTTTAAAAATCCATTTACTTTCAATTGGTTTACTTCCAGGAGGTAAATCAACCAATACCCAAGTATTGTTCTGCAAAATGAAATTTTATTTCATTATTGATAACTTCCTTCCAATAAGGTGCATCCGGAGATGACACAAATTCTTGAAAATTTTGAGGCTCACCTTCAATCATATAAGTTATGAAATCAGGTCCAAAGGAAGTAGCTTTCTTAGCTCTCTTACTTCTTCTAGGTTCAGACTCAGTTTTCTGATCGTCTTGACCTTTCGAAAAGCTAGCCTCATAATTCCTTTTAACACCACTACTTCTGTGTCTTTTCTCTTTCAAAGGAAATATATCCTCAAAGAATTTAGCTTCAATAGATTCCATAATAGTATTATTGTTGATATCAAGTATTTCTGATTTAATTACCAGGAATCTATAAGCAGCACTATGCATTGCATAGCCTATAAAAAAACAATCAATTGCCTTAGGTCCTAATTTGGTCCTTTTTGGTAAAGGAACTTGTACCTTTGCCAAACACCCCCACACTTTCAACATTTTATATGAGGGTAATTTTCTATTCCACACTTCATAAGGCGACTTATCAGTCTTCTTATGTGGAATTATGTTTAGAATAAAATTTGCTATAAACAAAGCCTCTCCTCGCAAATTATGGGGTAATCATGAACTATTTAACATGCAATTAACCATGTCCTTTAAAGTCGATTCTTCCTTTCAGCTACACCATTTTGCTGTGGTGTATAAGGTGTTGTAGTTTGATAGATTATACCATTAACTTCACAGAATTCATAAAGTAATGATGATTCATATTCTCCACTTCTATCTGATCTAAGAACATTTACTTTCTTCTCAAGTTGATTTTCAACTTTTGTCTTATATGCTTTAAAAGCATCTAAGGTTTCATCTTTACTATGTAATAAATATACATAACAATATTTACTACAGTTATCAATGAATGTGACAAAATACTTCTTACCGCCTCTTGTAAGGGTACTTTTCATGTCACATACACCACTGTGAATTAAATCAAGAACCTTATTACTTCTTTCCACAGATGAAAATGACTTTCAAACTTTGATTCAACACAAACTTCACATTTGTGTCTATTATCAATGTTGAAATTAGGCAATAATCTCCTAAATTTACCATTCTATGTAAAGAATGATAATTGACATGCCCTAGCCTAGAATTTCATACATCACACAACTCAACAATATAAGCAGAAGAGTTGTTATTATTATTCTTGGGCATCTATACCAATATACTCAGTTTGAACATGTCATCATTCAGATAGTCTTTTCCCACATACATACCCCTTTTGTCAGAATAAATTTATCTGACTCAAATACAAGCTTGAACCCATTCTTATTAAGTAGAGTTCCTGACACTAGATTATTTCGAATCTCTAGCACATGCCACACATCATTGAGGGTAAGTATCTTTCCAGAAGTCCATTTCAGCAGGATCTTCCCTTTGCCTTCCACAGAGGCAATTGCAGCATTTCCCATGTATAGCTTATTGCTACCATCGAGCTTCTCATATGAGATGAACAATGGCTTGTCCTTACAAATGTGTCTAGTAGCACCAGTATCAATCCACCAACCTTTGGTGTCAGAAGCCATATTTACCTAAGAAATGACAGCAACTAGATCATCATTTTCCATAATATTGGCCTGATGGTTTGAGTTTTATCCCTTTTTGTGTCGACAAGTTGCAGTTGTATGGGTACTCTTACAACAAACCCAACAGTTTCCACGAATGCGCTTGTTGACATCATTCCTTGGTCTAAGATTCACATTTTTCTTCTTGGATTGTTGCTTCTTGGGATTCCTTGAAGCTCCAGCAACATGAGCTTTGGCTTCAACTTCTAGTGGAGCTTTGTCTCCTTTTCTATTATCCTTTTCTATATGGAGTTTAACAGCAAGATTCTCCATGGACAATTCCTTTCTCTTATGTTTGAGATAGCATTTGAAATCCTTCCAGGAAGGAGGCAACTTCTCAATCACAGCAGCAACTTGGAATGGTTCACTGATGTTCAATCTTTCACTTTGCAAATCTCTAATGATAACTTGCAATTCTTCCATCTGATTGACTACCAATTTGGCATCAATCATCTTATAATCTAAGAATTTTCCTACAAGGAATTTCGTAGTACCGGCATCTTCCAGCTTATACTTCTTGTCTAATGCCTCCCACAATTGCCTTGAAGTATTGTAGGCATTGCAATAGACATTATACAAGGTGTCTTCAAGACCACTAAGTATATAATTGTGGCATAAGAAGTCTGAATGCATCCATGCTTGCTTGGCAGCTTCAGTTTCAAGAGTGACAGCTTCTGGTGGGGTAATTGGGCATTCTTCCTTCAAGATGTGAGCAAGGTTCAGTGTAGTGAGATAAAAGATCATCTTTTGTTGCCATCTTTTGAAGTTTTCTCCCTTGAATTTTTCTGGTTTTTCAGCATGAATTTTGAAGATGGTCGATCCCATCATGGTAGAAACAGTACCATTAGTCGATGAGTTTGCAGCCATTAGCTCAATTAATTGTCTTTAGATTGTTGGAAGTATAAGAATTGAGTAACACTAGCAAATTTGATTACAACTTAACTGGCAACAAACAATTACAGTGTAAATAATAATACAGACACTGTATGTAATAACAATTTCAAAACTCAAGAATAAAAGATAATAAGTAGTCGAGACACGCTTACAAAGCGCTGTCCTGAAGACAATTATTCGCTCTGCACGGGTTGCAAGCAGGCTACAACGATCGTCTCAGCATAATTAAATTAAAAATAGCAAAATTGACCGGCATATTTAGCATATCCTAAGAAATTGAAAATAATTTAAATTACAATAATTTAAATCCAAGACATATCTTGGTCTTCAATACCTTCCTTGTTTGGACCATTCCAAATTTAGGATTTAGGAATCCTAATTTTTTTTTACGTTTTTTTTTTTCCGAACGTTTTTCGTTGTTGACTTCTTCAGCCCATAAAATCAAAATTTTTAGCTATCGTAGTCATTCAAGTAAAATACATGAAATCCTAACCCTTATGAGTTTTACAATGATCTAATCAAAGCAATAAATCTAATGTCAAATAGCCTAAACAATCAATTTGCAAACCACAAATATATCAAATATATGATAAATTAAAATACTCATCATCACAAAACTTTAATTCTAAATAAAACTCAAAGAGGCTCTGATACCAATTGAAGGGAATAATCGAATTAAACCCACAGCGGAAGCATATGAATCGTCTTTGATTTATTTAGAATTAAACTAAAATACAAGGGTTAAGCAATAAATACCTTGAAAATAATATTATGGAGAATATTCTGGCGAATCTTTATCTCTTCCACAAAGTCTTATTGGCTATGACTCGAACACAGGACCAAGGCTTGTGGGAGCCTCTTGAAAGAAAATCCCCAAGGGATTGGAGAGGAAGAGGTCTAGAGAGAATTTTCTAATTCTCTCTATTGAGGAGATGTGTGTTGTGTAGAATGGCTCAACCCAAGGGTCCTATTTATAGTGACCAAGGGAAAATATTTGCCATAATTAAAATATTATATTTTAATATCTAATATATTAAAATATATCTTGTATTTATTTGAATCTCATTCAAATCTCCTACGATATTTATTTATTTGAATCTTATTCAAATTCTATAAATATCTTTTATTTAATATATCAAATATACATGAATTATTTTAATATTTAATGTATCAAATACAATAAATATATTTTCTTCTTTTATATTTAATATATCTAATATATTAAATATTAATTTGAACACTTCAAATTAAATATTAAATTTGAACATTTCAATTTTTTAATATTTAATGTATCAAATACAATAAATATATTTTTCTCTTTTATATTAAATATTAATTTGAACACTTCAAATTAATATTAATTTAAACATTTCAAAATTTTCTTTCAACTAAATTGATCTTTTAGTGTTACTATGAGCTAGCAAGGGGACCTTATGGACCTACAGATTATAAGCTCCAATGATACAAAATTAATTAATTAAACTCTTTAATTAATTAATTTTCATTCATTAACTATAGGTCACTCCACTATAGACCTAGAGTTGCACTCTTATGCAGTGTAGGACAAGTTGTGTCCATAGATATAATCATTACATGCAAGTCGATCCTTCACGAGTTGTTCGTAATTATAGCTAGGTCAAAAGTCCGTTTTACCCCTATAATTACATCTTGCACCTTAAGTACCACTATAGCTAGGTCAAAAGTTGTGTCCCAGATTGTTCATTAGATGATCAGTGGTACTTAAGGTGCAAGATGTAATTATAGGGGTAAAACGGACTTTTGACCCAGCTGTAATTACGAACAACTCGCGAAGGATCGACTTGCATGTAATGATTATATCTATGGACACAACTTGTCCTACACTGCATAAGAGTGCAACTCTAGGTCTATAGTGGAGTGACATATAGTTAATGAATGAAAATTAATTAATTAAAGAGTTTAATTAATTAATTTTGTATCATTGGAGCTTATAATCTGTAGGTCCATAAAGTCCCCTTGCTAGGTCATAATAACACTAAAAGATCAATTTAGTTGAAAGAAAATTTTGAAATGTTCAAATTAATATTAATTTGAAGTGTTCAAATTAATATTTAATATAAAAGAGGAAAATATATTTATTGTATTTGATACATTAAATATTAAAATTTGAAATGTTCAAATTTAATATTTAATTTGAAGTGTTCAAATTAATATTTAATATATTAGATATATTAAATATAAAAGAGGAAAATATATTTATTGTATTTGATATATTAAATATTAAAATAATTAATGTATATTTGATAAATTAAATAAAAGATATTTATAGAATTTGAATAAGATTTAAATACATAAATATCGTGGAGATTTGAATGAGATTCAAATAAATACAAGATATATTTTAATATATTAGATATTAAAATATAATATTTTAATTATGGCAAAGATTTTTCCTTTGTCACTATAAATAGGACCCTTGAGTTGAGTCATTCTTCACAACACACATGTCCTCTATAGAGAGAATTAGAGAATTCCCTCTAGACCTCTTCCTCTCCAATCCCTTGGGGATTTTATTTCAAGAGGCTCCCACAAGCCTTGGTCCTGTGTTCAAGTCCTAGCCAGGAAGACTTTGTGGAAGAGATAAAGACCTGCCAGAAGATTCTCCATAATATTATTTTCAAGGTATTTATTGCTTAACCCTTGTATTTTAGTTTAATTCTAAATAAATCAAAGACGATTCCTATGCTTCCGCTGTGGGTTTAATTCAATTATTCCCTTCTCGATTGGGGTGGGGCCCGTAAGAAGCAATTTGTCTTCTTGATGTCAGCGACAAGTAGTTCTATAAGGATGATCCAATCATCCTTCGTCAACCCTTTTATTGCATACAATTGGTCGACTACCTCCTTTCGTCGTGCGGATTCCAATTCATATTTTTCCTTCTACCAGGATAAAAGAGTACCCATGTGAGATATGTGCACGTCCATGGTAGTCATCATAACTTCCAGGACTTCAGATTGGAAGAACGATATATTCCTTTTGCTTTCGCTCCCTCTAGTAGACATGCCAAATGGAGTATGCCTACTAGTAGGGGTTTCTGACAACTCTTCATCCCCTACATCCCAGTGCATGGGTTCTCTACATGTTGTTGTTCTGGGCGGAAAAAGTCATACGGTTTAGGGTTTTGGGATTCTTAGAGTTATAGGGTTTAAGGTTTTAGAGTTATATAGTTTCAAAAGTTTAGGGCTTAGGATTTTTGGGGTTTAAGATTTGGGAGTTTTAGGGTTTGGAGGGTTTGGGAATTTGGGGGTTTAGGGTTTTAAAGTTATAGAGTTATATGATTTTAGGGGTTTAGGGTTTTTGGGGTTTAAAGTTTGAGGGTTTGGGGGTTTTGGGGGTTTAGGGTTTAGCGTTTGGAGTTATATGGTTTTAGGGGTTTAGGATTTAGGGTTATTGGGGTTTAAGGTTTGAGAGTTTTAGAGTTTGGGGGTTTTGGGATTTGGAGGGTTTAGGGTTTTAGAGTTACAAAGTTATATGGTTTTAGGGGTTTAGGGTTTAGGATTTTGGGAGTTTAAGGTTTGGGGGATTTGGGGGTGTAGGGTTTAGGGTTTTAGAGTTATAGGGTTTAAGGTTTAGGGTTTTTGAGTTATATGGTTTTAGGGGTTTAGAGTTATATGGTTTTGAAATTTTAGGGGTTTCGAATTTTATGCGCTATATTAAAATCAAATTGTTAATTTGGGTTTATTATGTATGCAACGGTTGGATAGGAAACATTATCAATGAACCCAAACTAGGATTTGAAATTTTAGCCAACATATTTTCCTTTTAGAATAAAGGAAAAAAAATTGAACTTCAAAGGGAAGTAGCCACCATACTTTATTGATCTTTTGTAGAAAAAAATTATTCTCATCCTCTTTACTTTCAATTTATGATATATGTGATGTACCTTATTTTTTTCAAAAAACACACATTAAACATTAAAAATTATTTTAATTTTTTTTTATAAAAAGCAGTAATTCCAAATTATGTTGTTTCCAACCTAATTCAAAATGAAAAATTCAATACTTATTTATAAACACATTATAATTCTTAAAAAATTACAAATCCAATCTTTAACTTATTTTTCAAATTCAAATTTCTTCTCAAATGTAATGATGTTTATAATTAAGAGAATTTGTTTTCCAAACTTTTAAAGAAATTCAAATTCTTTGAAGAATCAATTCACTTTTAATGAACAATGCACTATTTTTTTTTCCTTCCAATTACGAATTAGGTTATTAAGACAATCCCAATTTTAATTCTCCAATTACAAACTTGATTCTATATTAGGACGGATTATTAAAAAAAGAACTACTAAATGGAACGTTTTATAAAAAAAATTATTCACTGTATTATTTTTAAAACTACGAACTTAGCATTCGGAATTTCGTAATGCCACGAGAATATATATTAAAATAAAGATTCCAACGTTTGTGTCCAATGTATACAAAGTTCGATAAAAGAAAATAATAACGAACACATATAAATTATAATAGGCAAAATTATCAAAGTTTGAACGAATAAAAATACTTGGAACAATAACTAAAAAACTTACAAACAAAGTTACACATAACTAATGACCAAGATTATAAAGAAAAAAAATTGTATAAACATAAACTATGAAGTTAAGACAATGTCGTACAAAAAAAAACGGTGTATATTAAGGTAAAAAGTAGGCATTCCGAACCTCAAACTAATTTGTTGGATAGTATTAGTTTGGGTCTGCACATATTACAAATACCTAGTTAGATAGAAAGAAAATAAAGAACATAACCACGATACTAAAGAATGCTACCCTTAAAGATGGATGGTGTACCTTAGGTAGATCGAAATGTGTTAGGAGGAGTCGTTCGGTCCTTGAAGCGCACACAAGGATGGGATGAATCTGAAATTCAAATACAATGAATTAGGTATTATGAAATAAAAATAGTGCACATAATTGAAAGGAATGAATGTTTAGGAGGCACTCATCGGACTAGGAAAATATGGAAGGCAGTGGAAGATTCTATAAGGAAAAACGTGGGGGTCATATACAATATATAGGAAGAGGGGGTGGGTTATTCCCACCTACCTAATGAAGTAATGACACTCATTAATGGTCATAATGTATTTCAAGTAATCAATGAAAGGTAGGTGGTGTTTGAAAATTTAAAAACTCATAATAAATGAGGTAGATACACTTCATTCAACATTAAAAAAAAAAAAAAACAGTTCAATAAATGCCTGACAACACTATAATGGAGAAGACAGTCCAAATCAAAGGAAGGCATACCAGTGGAATTCATTCCGATGACATGTATAGTAAATATGAAAACCGGCCTCAGGAATATTTTTTACTCATTATAGTCAAAGAAAATTCATCAATGTAATACAAAAATGAGATTAATTTTGATGATAGGTGATTGCTGATTAGAATGCAAACATAGGAGAAAAAAAATTGAGATTAACAAATCTAACAGAGGGTTCAAATTCATTAGACCAACAAGTGTAGCAAGAATAAGAAAACAAGCCTTGTGAATACGTTGAATCCATTCATTTCCACAGCAAAGAGTGCATATATTGACAGTCCACAAGAAGGATATAAAACAAAACATGGACAAATGTTAATCAAAATATAATGAACCTCAACATGTTTGGACAAATCAGTAGCCAAGTACAAAATAAATCTCAACAAAAAACATGAAACACTTAAAAAATAAGGAATCAATATACATCAAAATTCAACAACAAATAAGTATGCAAAATCATGGACAACGTGCTCAACTAAAGTCATAAAAATTCAACAACAAATCAGTATGCAAAATCATGGAACAAAGTGTATGTTATGTAGAAAAAAAATTTCATCATCTGTTAGAAGGATAGAAAACATACTTGTCGTTCAACCCCCCACCAAGCTCCAAAACCCAAATCAAGTCACCTACCATGAAATTCTTCACTCATTTCTCAAATGGAACATGCATTCAGCCGAACCAACCCCATAGATTGACGGGTTAGTAATGGATGAGGGGATGGTTCGATAAAGGAAAAGCAAGGACTTCGGCAAGGGACGAAACTGGCTTAGGGTTTCAAGCTGCAAGGGGAGTGAGAGAGAGCAAGGAAATCGACATGCGAGTCGATATTAAGGTTTACAATTCTGGAAAAAAATCAATAAAAAATTACGGTCGATTCAACGGAGAAGAAGGAGAAGGGGTTACAGATCTATCAAGAACAAGTGTGATAATGGTGCATGGAGAGTATAAATCGACAAGGCACGACCTAAGGGCTACGGTATGTGATAATCCTCATTCATGAGGATTATTTGACCTTTAAACTTAGTTATATTCGTGATTTTATTCATATTATTTGATGAAAATAAAAATATTTGCTTGAATTTAATCACTTGATTGATGGAAGATCTCTAATTTAAGTAAGTTGAAAAAAGAAAACAAAAAAAAAGGCAAAATCTCACACTTATTTAATGTCTTTATGCAGATTTTTGATGAAAGGCAACAACTATGCAATTGCAAGGCAATTGCATTTTCGGCAGATCTGGAAGTAAAGGAAAAAACGAGATTTTCGGGAATTTTGAGCGAAATTTACCCATGATTTCAACAAATTGGTGTGTTGTGATTAACCATTAATTAAGAGATGAAGCCCTAGCTCAAAGTTCTTATAAAAGACTAAGGAAAAGCCGAAGAGAAGGATGATTATTTTTTTGGAGAAAAGTTGTTTCGTTTTGGGTTTATCCCCGACAGTAGCTATTTGTTATTCATTTTCTGGGTTGTATTTTTCCATTGTTCTTCCTCTTAACGTCCAGAATCATTTTCTCAATCCCATTCACCTAAGAATTGGGGATGGTTATGGACAACAATTTGGTTCGATTGAGATAGGGGGAATGGGTTTTTGGGATGGTTGAAGTTTTGATTTCTGCACTTTGAATTTCTGTAATTGGGTTAGAATAGCCACTGTTTTATCTTGTAATTTCAGCAACCTTACTTTCTGTTATGGAACTTTGATTGCAACTTTGATTACATTTTCTCAATTTAAGTATTTGGTAATTTTATTTTCTGATATTTGAACATTTGGGAGCCTACTGGAATTCAGTTTTTGCCTATATATAATTGCAAGTTTCTTCAAATTTTAAGCTACTGGTTCTTATTTTTCAATCTTCCGTGAGCTAATTTGTATCTTGCATTCTTGGAATTGTTTCTTTAAACTACTTACTTGCATTGCATTTGCAACTTGATCGAATTATTTACTTTGATTTTTCCAATGAATTCCTACACTTCTAATTTACTATTTTCAGTTTATTCCATCATGAAGAGCTAAATTTCCTTTGGGATTCAAGTTTGTGAATGCCCTAGAGGAAAGATGTGAAGCTCGAAAGTAAAAACAATCTAGCTAATTCTTGAACTCTAGTTTGCTTTTGGTGAGTTAATTGTTGAGTAAACCTAGTTGGCCATCTAGTGTTGCTTGCCAAGCTATAACTTAATACCGAAAGGGTTAAGGGAAACGGATGTCGCAAAAGCAATGGAGGAAAAAGCTTAGACATAAGTCTGAAACATCGACCCTAGACATAGGGCGAGACTCCAAAACCACTAGAATTGTGCGCAAAAATATCTAAGTTAGATTAGCCATAGAAATATAGGTTTAATCACTTAGTCTCCTAAAGATACTTCATAGAAGGTCGAATAGGAGTTGAATTCGGTTTGCTTAGTTCTTGAGTTAGCTACGATTGCAATTGCTTTCTTGTTGCATTTTCTTGCCAAAGGGGCATTAGCATTCTTGAATCCCTTTTCATTTCCATTGATTTTTCAACCAAATTTTCTTTTAGTCAAAACACCCCTCAAATCATTTTTCACCCACGGTTACTTTAAATTGCAATTTGTCAACGATTTGTGCCAACTAAAATTCATTTTATTAAACCCCGTTCCCTTGGGTACGATACTCTGGAATACTTCCAGTTTCTTTATTACTTCGATCACATGCACTTGCGTGTAGCGAAAAGCACCGATCAGTATGTCAAACAAAAAATAATGAATTGAACGATTCCATGAAGGACAGAGAGCTAGAGTTACAAATCTGGGTAGAGGGGTTAGAGTTTCGATTTTGAACAAAAAGAAAACCAGAAGATGGTTGGGAGAAGATGAAAAAAGAGCTGGTGAACGTACATTGACAAATCGAAACCCCAAAATCACTCATCTAAACTCAGATCCAACCCCATCTCCATTGAAGAAATGAGGGAGTCTGAGGAACGAGAGGGAGAGAGAACTGAAGAGAGGAAGAGTTGGGAAGCATCGTGAAGGGTGTGCAATGAATGAGGGAGAGAGAAGGGCATGAGGAACAAAGAGACACATGGAGTTGGGAAAGGAATTCACCGAGTTCCAAACTCCAAACCGATGGTTTTCTTTATCAGTGGGCCAAACGTTGAGTTGGTATTTTTTACCAACTCAACTACCCCACCCAAACGCCACCTAAAGATCAATTATTTTTCAAGGTATGTTTCTTTTTATTCTTAAATAAATTCAATGTCAATCTCAAAATTGATTTCTAAAGCCTCGTTTGATAACCATTTAGTTTTTAGTTTTTAGTTTTTTTAAATTAAGCCTACAAACACTAGTGTACTACTTTCAACTATGAGTTTCTTTATTTTGTTATTTACTTTTTAAACAAGTTTTCAAAATCCAAGCCAAAATTTAAAAACTACGTCCCATTTGATAACCACTTAGTTTTTGGAAATTAAGCATATTAACACTACTTCCACCTCTGAGCTTTCTTGTTTTGTTATCTACTTTTTACACATGTTTTAAAAAACTAAGCCATGTTTTGGAAACTAAAAAAAAAATAGGTTTTGAAAACCTATTTTTGTTTTTGGAATTTTACTAAGAAATCAAATGTTTTCTTAAGAAAGTAGAAGTCCACTATAGAGAAATGATGAGAAGACAAGCACAATTTTCAAAAACCAAAAACCAAAAACCAAATAATTATCAAATGGGACCTAAAAAAAATTTTTTTGTTTTTGAAATTTGGCTAAGAATTCTAAATGTTTCACTAAGAAAAGGTGAAAACCATAGTGAAAAAATGGTTAGGAAACAAGCACAATTTTCAGGAAAAAAAAAAAGAAAACTAAAAACGAAATTATTATCAAGCAAAGCTTAAATTATTTAGAAATCAAATCAACAATTTCAAAAGTTTAGAAAATGGTTGATCAAATTAAAAGTTTGAGAGTGTGATTAAAACAACTCCTGTAATTCATGGGTGACTTTTACAATTTTCTCAAAAATAAGTATTTATAAAATGAGTTTCTAATTTGTTTTTATTTTGATTTTTTTATGATTTTGTCTAATAGGTCATTGAACAAAGTGTCTATTTGACCTATTCGACATTTTATAAAATTCATAAACTTGAAGTTTTGCCTCTAATAGAAACCCAACCTTTCATAAAAGACCCTACTCCAACTAATGATAATCTATACCTAGTCCATAAAGTTAGGCATTGCCCAAGTTAAGATTGATGTTGTACTTGTACATGAATATGGTTGTCAACTCCACTTGGAAATTTTTTTTGGAAGTTTGAATACTCCTTCCATTTATTGCTTTTCACATCACTGTCATTTTAAAAATGATGTGGAGTTGACTAGCAATCAAAATATTTATAATGACAAAATTATATAGAATGAACAAAAAGGATTAGATACTCCTATAGAACTAAAGATGTCCATTTTCTCCGAGGGGACTGAAATCCCCGTTTAGGCAGGAAATGGGAAAGGAAGTTGGGGGGAAAATTCTCTATAAGCTAAATGGGGACGGGGATGGGAAATGCACTATAAGAATTTATAGATTTCCTGACGGTATTTCTCCCAACGCCACAAAAGTCATAGAGAGAACTAGGAAACGCCGAAAGTTACTTAAACTATTGGCAAAATGGTAAGAAATGTTGACTTAAATCATCAACAAAGCCGTAGAAAATACCAATGGTTACTTAAACCATCGAAAAAATCATAAGAAATGTCGACGGTTACTTAAATCGTAGGCAAAACCATAGAAAATGCCGACAGTTTACTAAATCGTCAACAAAATCAAGAGAAATGTCAACAGTTCATATTTTTTAAGGATAGGCCAACGTGGTTCAAATGAACCATCGGCCAAACCTAAGAAAATGTCGAGCAAAACCAAGAGAAAGGCTGACGATTCAAGTGAACTGTCAGCCAAACAAAGGGAAATGTCGCTTTTTTGTTCAATTTTAATCCCTAGACTCCCCTTCTCCCTCTCATTTTTTGCTCCCTCATCCCTTCTCCTTGTTTCCTGCTCCATTTATTTTTTCTATTATTTTATTTTTTAATATATATATACACACATTTAAATTTTTAGTGTTAATAATTTAGATAATTTGATATGTTTGAATTATATGATTAAACATTTGAATTATATGTATGGATAATTAGAAATTTTGATATGGAATATTATTTTATTTTGATTATGAGATTTAAGAATTTTATCTTTAAATAGTGATTTTTTTTGTAGGAAATTAACTATTTAAATGAAGATTTCTCGTGAATAATTAACTATCTAATTGAAAATTAATGGATATTTTCCATGAAAAGTTAACTATTTGAAAATTTATCAAAAGAATTATTTGATTCAATTGAGATATAAATAAATAAACGGGGAATAATCTCCCATGGGGAATAATCTCTCACGGGGAACCCAATCCCCGTGAATTCTCCGCAGGGAATCTCTGCCCCGATCCCCACAAAATTTAATAAGAAATTTTGCGGGGATGGGGATTAAAATAGGGGGTGGGGATAGGGATAGGAAAGTCATCCCCGTCCCTACCCCGTGGACATCCTATATAGAACTGAAAATTTTTCCTACATTTGGTGGGCTTTTTGCAAGACGATAAAGTTGTTGGTATCTAGTTGGTGTGGTGCAAGACCTCACCCATAATATAGCAAAATTATAATTTCATGTAAATCAACATGATCAAAGTAGGGTAATTAGTAATTACTGCTATCATTTTATAAAAACATATTCATGATCATAGGTCTAATCAAATAAACATACTTTTTTACAGTTACATTAATGCTATAATTAATATTTTTACACTGCGATGAAAATGCCAATTAACTCCTTTGTCAAACTCCTAAAATTGTTTCTATGGACTTCTACCTCTGACACTATATTTGTCATTTACAAACTAAAAATCAATCTAAAGGTGCCCACCGTTTTGCACATAGTTGTGGGAATAAAATGATGAAATAAAAATGTACCACAAACAAATGTGAACGTAACATAGGCGCAAGTATATACAAACATCACCAAGTAATGTAGGAAAGTATTCCAAAATATCGAATCCACCAAAATTTGAATAGGTGTTCTTTTAAAGAAAATAATTTACAACTCTTAAATGTGGCCCAAAAGAAATTGTTTTGTGTTTTGCAAGTGATAATAAAAGTAAATAAGCAGAAAAGTACGTAGATTGAAAACAAGAGAAGATAGTTTTAATGAGAGTTAAGCTTAACGGGCGGGCATAAAGATCCTCTTATGTTATCTACCTTAATTTTGTGTCCACAATGTTTCCACTTAATTATGTTGAGATAAACCTAAACAATTTAATCATATCATTGAATGGTGCATCGGTCAAGACTCATTAATTATAATCCTGTTGTAAAATTGAGAGGCGAAACCGGGCACCAAAACTTTACCAAAACATATAATAATAATAATAATAATAATACAAAAGATGAAATATAAAAAGAATATATATATATATAGTATAAACAAAAGAAAGTGGAGATTTATGGCAAATTAAAAACACAAAAATTAGAGAAAATGGGAGGAAAAATTGGTTTATTTTCTTTTCCAAAAATCTCTCTATTTATAGGCAATTTAAGAGAGGATGATGTGGTACATTTGGACACCAATCTATGGCCTTTAGAAAACACTTTGGCTATGGAGAAAATACCACTTGGCATGGATAACAAATGGGCATGTGGAATGGGCATTTACATATGCCATATTCACAATACTCCCCCTTAAATGCCCATTTATATAAAATATGCCTCGTTAAAACCTTACTAGGGAAAAACCCAATAGCAAGAAAAACCCTAGTGAAGGAAAAAGAGTACATATTTTATATAGTTTACTATAATACATTCACTCCCCCTCATGGAGACATCACTTAAAGTCTTTGAGTCGCCGCATTCCAATGCTATATACTAATTTATCGAAGGTTGCAGTTGGTAATGCCTTTGTAAATAAGTCAGCCAGGTTATCTTTTGAACAAATTTGTTGTACAGTGATATTGCCATTTTCTTCAAGATCATGAGTATAGAAGAGCTTTGGTGAGATATGCTTTGTTCTATCTCCTTTGATATATCCTCCCTTGATTTGAGCTATACATGCTGTGTTGTCTTCGTATAACATCGTTGGAAGAGGTTTACTTGAAGACAAGCCACATGTCTGATGAATGTGTTGTGTCATCGATCTTAGCCATACACATTCTCGACTTGCTTCATGAATAGCGAGGATTTCAGCATGATTTGAAGAAGTGGCCGTTATAGTCTGTTTCACTGATCGCCACGATATAGCAGTTCCTCCACATGTGAATAGATAACCTGTCTGAGATCTAGCTTTGTGTGGGTCAGATAGATAACCAGAATATGCATAACCAACTAGATCATACTTTGATTTGTTAGAATAAAATAAACCCATATCAATTGTCCCTCAAAGATATCGGAGTACATGCTTAACTCCGTTCCAATGTCTTTTTGTAGGACATGAACTATATCTAGCTAATAAATTTACTGAAAATGCAATATCTGGTCTTGTGTTATTAGCCAAATACATAAGTGCACCAATTGCACTAAGATATGGTACTTCAGGACCAAGTAGTTCTTCATTGTCATCTCGAGGTCGAAATATATCTTTCTTTATATCCAGTGAACGACCTTCCATTGGAATGTTCAATGGATGTGCTTTATCCATATAGAATCTTTTTAAGATTTTCTCTGTATAAGTTGATTGATGAACAAATATCCCATCTGCTAAATGTTCAATTTGCAAACCAAGGCAAAATTTTGTTTTTCCAAGATCTTTCATCTCGAATTCTTTCTTAAGATATTCTATTGCCTTGGATAACTCTTCAGGAGTTCCAATTATATTTAAGTCATCAACATATACAGTTATAATAGCAAATCTTGACTGAGATTTCTTTATAAAAACACACGGACATATTGGATTATTTTGGTATCCTTCTTTCAACAGATATTCACTCAGGCGATTATACCACATTCGTCCTGATTGTTTTAATCCATATAATGATCTCTGTAACTTTATTGAATACAATTCCCGAGAACTTGATTCATATGTTTCTGGTATTTTAAATCCTTCCGGGATTTTCATATAAATGTCATTATCCAAAGATCCATATAAATACGCCGTGACTACATCCATTAGATGCATATCAAGCTTTTCATATACAGTCAGACCAATCAAATATCTTAGCGTTATTGCATCCACCACAGGAGAATATGTCTCCTCATAATCAATATCAGGCCTTTGCGAGAATCCTTGTGCAACAAGTCTCGCTTTATATCTTGTGACTTCATTCTTTTCATTTCTTTTCCTTACAAATACCCATTTATATCCCACAGGTTTGACGTTTTCCGGTGTTGGGACTACTGGTCCAAAAACCTCACGTTTTGAAAGTGAGTTCAACTCTGCTTGGATTGCTTCTTTCCACTTCGGCCAATCCTTTCTACGTTGACATTCTACGATAGATTTTGGGTCAAAATCGTCACTTTCATGAATAATATCGTGAGCAACATTATAAGAAAAAATGTTGTCAATAGTGATATCATTTCGGTTCCATCTCTTTCCTGTTGTAACATAGTTTATAGAAATTTCATTATTATCCTCAAGCGTTTGATTTTCACCAATACTCTTTTGAGTAGTTGTATTCTGGATTTCTTCTGGAACATCCATACCTTTTATCGAATCATTTTGATTCTCAACTACTTTTCTTTTTCGAGGATTTTTATCTTTAGAACCTATTGGTCTACCACGATTCTGGCGTGCTCCAGACTCATTATTGACAACTTGTTCCTTTGGGATATCAACTTTTGATGGAGCATTTGCAGCTGGTATATATGATTTAGTCACACTTTTAGTATCTGTGAATGCATATGGTAGTTGATTTGCTATATTTTGCAAATGAATTATCTTTTGAACTTCAAGTTCACATTGATTTCTACGAGAATCTAAATGAGATAATAACGATGCATTCCATGTAATTTCTTTTTCCAACTTCTTAATTCCTCCCCTAATGTTGGAAAATTTGTCTCATTAAAATGACAATCAGCAAATCGTGCAGTAAATACATCACCCGTCAGGGGTTCAAGATATTTAATAATTGATGGGGAATCAAAACCAACATATATTCCTAACCTCCTTTGAGGACCCATCTTAGTACGTTGTGGTGGAGCAATCGGTACATATACTGCACATCCAAAAATTCTTAGATGGGAAATATTTGGCTGCTGGCCATAAGCTAATTGCATTGGGGAGTATTTATTATAAGCTACTGGTCTAATACGTGCCAGTGATGCAGCATGCAAAATAGCATGACCCCATACCAATGTAGGAAGTTTAGCTCTCATAAGCAATGGTCTTGCAATTAGTTGCAGACGTTTTATAAATGATTCTGCTAGACCATTTTGTGTATGAACGTGAGCTACAGGATGTTCAACACTTATCCCAATTGACATACAATAATTATTAAAAGTTTGGGATGTAAATTCACCAGCATTATCAAGTCGAATGGTCTTAATTGTATTATCAGGAAATTGTGCTTTTAACTTAATTATTTGAGCAAGTAATCTTGCAAATGCAAGATTTCGACTTGATAATAAGCATACATGTGACCATCTGCTGGATGCGTCAATTAATACCATAAAATATCTAAATGGACCACTTGGTGGGTTAATAGGTCCACAAATATCACCTTGAATTCGCTCTAAAAATACAGGTGATTCAATCCCCACTTTAGCTGGTGATGGTCTAATAATTAATTTCCCTTGAGAACAAGCATCACATGACAACTCATTGGATTGAAGAATCTTCTGGCTCTTTAAAGGATGTCCATGTGAATTTTCAATAATTTTTCTCATCATTATTGACCCTGGATGACCCAATCGATCATGCCAAACACTGAATATTTCTGGATTCATGAACTTCGGGTTCATTATTGCATAACTTTCGATTACTCGTATATGAGTATAGTATAATCCAGAAGAAAAAGCAGGCAGTGTTTCTAATATACGTTTTTCATGTGAAACAATAGATGTTATATAGAGACACTCTATATTATTTTTACAATCAGTTTCAACATGATAATTATTTTCAAGTATATCTTTAAAACTTAATAAGTTTCTTTTCGATTTGCTAGAGAACAGAGCATTATTAATTGTAAATCTTGTTCCTCTAGGCAAAATAAAGTTTGCATTTCCAAAACCTTCAATCAGATTTGCAGAACCTGATATAGTATTGACTTTTGCTTCCAGCATTGTCAATCTAGTAAAATATTTTCTATTTATGAGTATCGTGTGCGTAGTTGCGCAGTCTGCCAGACATAAATCCTCATTGCTCATTTTCGAATTACTCAACATATTGAAATTGTTCATATTTCTTCATTGAAAAGAAAAGAAAAACGATTACAAAGAGTCTTAAATATATATACAAACAAAACAACAACAAAAATATACTAAACAGTATTTAATTATATATTTTCATACAAATCATCCTCTACTTGTTTGATTGCATCAATTCTCTCTCCAGGAGATTCAAAATAATCAGCTACATCAAGATGCATCATATTGGAGGGGTCAAACACATCATCTTCTTGAATGGCAAGATTTATCTCCACATTCTTTCCTTTTCCTTTTTCCTTCAGGGAAGCTTGATAGAGATTAACAAGGTGTTTTGACGTACGACAGGTACGTGACCAGTGCCCAGTCATTCCGCACCAGAAACATTTATGTTCATCACCTTTCGAACTTCTATCTTGTGGAGCCTTTCCTTTATGATCATCACTTCGTGTGGGTTTCTTAAAATTATAATGCCCACCACGAAAATAGGTATTTCTTCCTCTACCGCGGTCCCGACCTCGACCACGACCACGACCTCGACTACGGTTATTAAAATTCACAACATTCACTTTAGGGAATGGTGTTGCTCCAGTTGGTCGGGATTCGTGATTTTTCATCAATAACTCGTTATTTTGTTCAGCAACGAGAAGACATGAGATAAGTTCAGAATATTTTGCAAAACCCTTCTCTCGATATTGCTGCTGCAGGAGCATATTCGAGACATGAATAGTGGAAAATGTCTTCTCTAACATATCAACATCAGTAATCTTTTCTCCGCATAATTTTAATTTTGAACTAATTCTGAAGAGTGCGGAATTATACTCACTTACTGATTTAAAGTCCTGCAACCTTAGATGCATCCAATCATAACGAGCTTTTGGAAGAATAACTGTTTTTTTATGATCGTACCTTTCTTTCAAACCTTGCCATAGAACGTAGGGATTTTTTATTGTAAGATACTCCATTTTCAATCCCTCGTGAAGATGATGGCGAAGGAAGATCAGGGCTTTTGCTTTTTCTTGATTTGATGCATCATTTCCTTCTTTAATTGTTTCTCCAAGATTCATAGAATCTAAATGGACCTCAGCGTCAAGGATCCATGACAAGTAGTTATTTCCATTAATATCCAGGGCCGCAAATTCTAGCTTTGTAAGGTTTGCCATAATAACACTATCAAAATAATAATATATATTTATATTAGAAATTTAACATAAACCAAATGCGTAAAAATGGCTTACCTATAAGACTTACCTTTAGCGGGAAAAATGACAGAAATTTGTGCTGATAACGTGTTGTAAAATTGAGAGGCGAAACCGGGCACCAAAACTTTACCAAAACATATAATAATAATAATAATAATAATAATAATAATAATACAAAAGATGAAATATAAAAAGAATATATATATATATAGTATAAACAAAAGAAAGTGGAGATTTATGGCAAATTAAAAACACAAAAATTACAGAAAATGGGAGGAAAATTTGGTTTATTTTCTTTTCCAAAAATCTCTCTATTTATAGGCAATTTAAGAGAGGATGATGTGGTACATTTGGACACCAATCTATGGCCTTTAGAAGACACTTTGGCTATGGAGAAAATGCCACTTGGCATGGATAACAAATGGGCATGTGGAATGGGCATTTACATATGCCATATTCACAATAAATCCTTTATTAAACCATGATTTTCACTTGTGATATTTCTTTGTCACTACTTTGCATCTAAATGTGTGCCCTATAGTTGTCTACAATGTTTGAAAGTGCCAAAAAGGCCTTAAGCAACAAAAAATGTGGCTATTATTCCACATCTAAACCCTTCAAAACTAGCACTTTGTGCACCAAAATAGTCCAAACATGTCTAGAAGCCATTTTGATATCTTAAGGAAGCAAAAATGTGCCTGAAGGGATCTAAACACGCTTAGCCGACTATTAATTTTTTCGAATCTAGCACTTCGGACTCAAAACTAGCTAAAATGTGCCTGAAAGGCATTCTAAGACCACAAAACTTGAATCCTAATTAATTTACACAATTTCTTGTACAAATTCTAATGTTTTCTTCAATAATTTAATCCTATTTTAGGATCTTAACAAAGAGTTTAGGTCATTCTTCTACCTCAAAATCTAATAAATTAGTTCATCTTTTCTCACTGTAAGAAACATACTTTCTTCAATTCTAAAAAGTAAAAATATTTCTCACATTCATAATGCTAATCATATCCCAATTTTATTCATGCTAATTCACACCTCCCAATCTTCTTCAAAATTGGTGCTACTACTCCCTAGTTTCTTTTATTTCCAAACAATATTCATGCTAATTTCAGACCATATACCACCCCAATTTTTTTCATTCCCAAACAACATGCATTACATAACCCACCTACAATTTTTTGTCATTCCCAAACAACATTCATCAATTTCATGCCAATACTGCTCCAAAATTTTACACAATCATGTTATATGTTGGAGTTGGAGTGCAAACAAAGTTCCACGTTAGCTAGGAAAGAGAGTGATTATGGGTATATAAGTGAGGATAATTATTTCCATTGGTATGAGGCTTTTTGGGTGAAACCAAAAGCAAAGTTATAAGAGTTTATGCTCAAAATGGACAATCAAACTTTTGTGGAAAGAAAGAGGGAACTATGAAAGTATTGATATATGGATGAAGATTCTATATTTCCTATGTAATCCATTAACAAAACCAAAAATGAGTGTCAACTAAAGCATAGCTTAATTCTAATAAACTCTCTTATCGGTCGAATTCGAATCTTCAGCTCAAATATTTTATGTTTAATAGGTCTTAGCCATATTCAAAAAAATTTAAAATTTATGAACAAGGTTGACAATAAAATTAGGATTTGAAATCATTCTAATTGGAAAGATAACTATTTCAAAATAATAATAAGAAGAAGAAGAAGGAGATTAAATTACAAGTTTAGGCTCTGAATTCTCATGTTTGTGTCTAATATGTCCCTAAACTGAAAAAAAAATCTATTAGATCCATAGGATTTCAATTGTATCTCAAAGGTCCCTAAAGTTTAAAAATGTCAAATAAATTCCTAAACTTTTAATTTTGTATCTTATAGGTCCCTAAACTTGTTCAACATTTTTTAAAGTTAATAAATCTATAAGATATAAAATTGGATTTTTTGTTAACATAACATTAAACTTTCAATTTTGTGTCCAATAAATTTGTGAATTTTAAAAAATGTTGAATAAGTCAATGACCTATTAGATGTAAAAGTGAAAGATGTTTAAATACGTTTTAAAATTTAAGGGGGCGTTTGACCCACTATTTTTGAATCAAAACCCTTGGATTCGGAACCCTGGGGGGTTTGAAAGTCTAGGAATCAGAAAACAGTGTTTGGGGTGCAGTGTTTAAAAGCTTGTGAATTAGAAAGTTGTTTTTGAATTGTAGTGTTCTAAATCCAAAGTTGTGCAGTTTTTGTTTTTGTTTTTTTCCTTTGCCACTTTATTCTCTTTTTTGTTGTGCAGTTTTTGTTTTTGTTTTTTTCCTTTGCCACTTTATTCTCTTTTTTTTCCTTTCCTTATTTTTCAGTGCATTTCTTGTTAATTTTAAGACCCCTTGTTATAAGTTGGGCCATTTTTTGAATGACTTTTGAATGGACCTTTCAATTAGTATAAGAATGAGAGAAGGGAAATTGGTTTGATTTGAATACTTTGTTACTTGCGGCTTTGTGTATTGTACAGTACAATCTTTTACCTTTCATTATGATTCATTAATTCTTTTCGGATTTGGAAATCTAAGTGATAATTTTTTCTAAATCAATATGATGGTATAATTTGTGAAATAGCAGAATCTAGCAATGGAATTGGAGTTGGATTTTTACTCATTGTTAGGGTTTGATTTAGAAAGAATCAAGACCTCAAAAACGAATTGTTGCTTCATCTTAGATGATTACAGCTTCCTCGAGCAAAATTGGAGGTTCCAAGCCATATTCTTCCAAATCCATATGTATTTCCAATATTATGTATGTTTTTTTCGATAATTTTTTATATTATTCACAAAAAATCTCTTTATTAATTTATTCATCTCAATTTATTCTCAGCATTTTCGATTGACTTCCTTATCTTTGATCTAGTGTTTGTTTTTACTTTAAATTTATTTAGAACTTTGTAGGGTGAAATTTCGTATTTAAATAATTTGGTATTTACGAAATTTAAAAATATGTATCAAATTATCCTTCAATTAGATAGAATTTTAATTGTTATGTTTTTTTTTTGTTGACATTTATTGTTGCAAGGTATTTGGGAGAATTTGATTTGTTTTTATTTGAATTTTAGATTGGATATAATGTATTTTGATTAGAAATTTTGTTAGCGGCATTTTTTAAAATCTTTTAAGGTAGATGTTATGTGATTTTCAACTTAGATAGATTTTCAATTATAATGTTTGTGGAGAATTTGTTTTGATTTGAATTTTAGATTGGATATAATGTATTTAAGTTAGATATTTTATTATAGGCATTTTTTTGAATCTTTTGAGGTAGATGGGATGTGATTTTCAATTTAGATTGATTTTTAATTATTGTGTAATTTTGATTTTTTGTTGACCAACGATTTCTTGATTTAAGGATTTGTGAAGAATCGTTTTGTTTTGATTTGAATTTTAGATTGAATGTAATTATAGGCTAATTTTAGTGTCTAGGTTACAAATTTTGTCAATTTGTCTGATTTAAAAATTCAAAAAAATCATTTAGCCATCTTTTCAAAAAAAAAATCTATGGCTTTTTTTCAAAACGTCCATTTAAATATGGTCATTTTTTCCATTATTCTGTGTTGGAAAAGGAAAAATTCAAAAGAGGCCATTTTTGCCATTATTCCATGTTGGAAAAATTCAAAAGAAAATGAGCAAAACCGCGTGTTAGAAAGAAAAACCATCGAGTTAGACTATTCAAAACCACTGGGTTATATTGTTCAAAACCATTAGGTTGTCATGGATTCGTGTTTCAAAAATTATGAGTTTTGAACACAGTGGTCCAAACACCGTTTTGGATTTAAATTCTAAAACTAACCAAATCCAAAATGGTGGGTCAAACACTCCCTAGAGATCTATTAAACATATTATTCAAAGTTCATATACCTATTATTACACATATATCTTTCAGGTTAGAGGCTTGAATTCTCATAAATAATAATAACTCAAAGTAAAGAGTAACAAATACGTCAGCATTTAAAATCCTAAAACTAAGATAGGGTTATTTTAAAAGGCACTCGAAAACTCTCCCGCAACTCACACAGGCACGCAGCACACTTCGTTTCTCCTCTCACCCACCGCCGCCGCCGTAACCACCGTCGCCGCCATCAACGCCACCGATCATAATCATCCCAACTTCAAAATCCTCACCAAATTCCAACGCCTCAACCGCCTGATCGTGATGGCCACTCCTCCTCCTCCTCCTGCAGCATCGCTCTCCTCTTCCAAATCCTTCTCTACCGCCCCAACCACCGAGAAAGCCCACCCGATTCCATGGACGCACCAGGAGACCGTCCATCTCATCCAGGCCTACCAAGAGAAATGGTACGCTCTCGAACGAGGCCAATTGAAGTCCAGCCAGTGGGAGGAAGTCGCCGTCACCGTCGCCGCCCGCTGCGGCTACAGCCACTTCGATCCCTCCAAAACCTCCGTCCAGTGCCGCCACAAGATGGAGAAGCTCCGCCAGCGCTTCCGCTCCGAGAAACACCGTCTCACCATCGGCACCCTATCTTTATCCCGTTGGCTTTACTTCGAACTTATGAACAACCTATTACGCGGTCCGCTCCCAATCTCCGTTCGTCCGATGTCTTCGATTCCGTTCGAGAACGACGAAGATGACCAAACTGCAGAGAAATCTGATCATTACAACTCCGATTACGAGGAAGAGGAGAAGAATCGCAGTAAATCGAAGAGCATTAGCAACATACTCCGTCGGCCGATCGCTTTTGAGGGATCTTGTTCACGAAGGAGAAATAGAAATTCTAGTGAAGAAGAGGAAGAGGAAGAGGAAGAAGTAGATGAAGAAGAAGAAGAAGAAGAAGAAGAAAGGGAGGTTAGGTTTTCGAGGTTTCCGGAGGAGGATCTGGCTGGAGAGGCGGAGGAAGGTAAAGAAATGTGCTCCAAATTGGCGGCGGAGATTCGATTGTTCGCAGATAGATTGGTCGGAATGGAGAGTTTGAAGATGGAGATGATGAAGGAAGCGGAGATGAACAGAATTGCGATGGAGAAGAAGCGGATTGAGATGATTTTGGAATCTGAAAAGAAGATTGTGAATTCAATTGCGAAGGCTTTTGGATCTCCTCCTTCCAAGAGGCTGAAGATTGGCCATGATTCTTGAATGAAGATTTTTGTTCCTTGTTCTTCAGAAAAATGGGGATCCCTTCTTCTAACTCTGTAAGATAAAATTTTCTTTTTGTGTTTCATCCATTTTAACTTAATGATTCAGTAGTTACGTACTATGAATCTGTTCTTCTTTCTGTCTCAATTTTTTTATTCCAAATTCCAATCCAACCCAGCATTTTCACATCAATTTTCTCATAACTGCTACAGATTTCATTTTCCCATCAAAGCACCACCCTTTCTTTTTTCTCCTTAAAATTCCTTTTTTTTTTTTCTCTGAGTTCTTAAAATTCCTTATTTAGTCCTAGACTAGACCTAAGTGGAAAACAGAAATTTCATTCACTGTATATAATGTATTTTTAACAATGTTTCTTACAAAATTTGGCAGAAACATGACCTTTTTTTTTGTTCTTTATATTAGATTTAAATCTAAATTGGGTTTTGATTATGTTTTTTAAAAAAAATAAGTTCTTCGTTAAATTTGAAAACTGGTCAGCACGAGAGAATTTTCTGCAGTTTGTTTTTACCCCTGCTTTGATACTAAACCGATTCTTTGATAATATCTTTATATATATATATATATATATATATATATATATATATATATATATATATATATGATTTTAACGGATTTGTTAATATTTAATTGATCTTTAATTTAAAAACAATGTATGAGACAGGATATCTCCTCCCAAATCAGAAATATGGCTGAAGGCTTTATTTTAAATATCCATATTACTGGAAATGTGTTTTGATTTTTTTTTAAAAATTTAATGAAAACATCAATAAAATATCAATGTCAAAAGATCTTTTTAAAAAATAATATAAAAGAAATTGAAATTAAAACATAATCGTTCTACACTTGTAGTTTAAAAAATCTTATTACTAATACTATGTCCAACCTTAGTGATCAACCATTCTCACAAGTGCCAAGATACAAGAATCAAGATAGGTAGATAACACATAAGAAAATCTTATTACTAATACTACGTCCAACATTATTGACCAACTATTCTCATAAGATCTTAAATACAAGAATCAAGATATCGATTTACTTGAATAGATGTTAAATTTTACATTTGTGTAAAGAGACAAGAATCAAAAAGTCAAAGTGTGTTGGATGAAGTTCTATCCTGCAGGTAAAGTATGATTAATTATTCAATGATCTGACACTCACAAGTGCCAAGATAACTCGTAGAATATTAAAAACTTTATAGAATGATCACCATAATTTAAACACGTTTGGCAATATTTGTTAGTTTATTATTATTTTTTTTTTGAATGTAACGGAGAAACGCATTGAAGCGAGTAGCTGCTTGCAATCCATTCCTGTTTTTATTTCGAGAGAGATTGGGTTTTAAACAAGTCTAATTTGGTAAGGTAATGAGGCCATATC
Organism: Trichosanthes truncata; assembly: GCA_033996785.1. NCBI lineage: Eukaryota > Viridiplantae > Streptophyta > Magnoliopsida > Cucurbitales > Cucurbitaceae > Trichosanthes > Trichosanthes truncata. Next base: position 41,087,080 of record MU867259.1, on the reverse strand, counting down.
AGATTTACGTAATTTAAGAGAATCATATTCATCTGTCCTCAAAAATTCCGCTGCTGTGAAAGTGAAACAGAAATGGCAAAGCAAACTGGAGAGTGAGAGATTCTTCAACATTACTTTTTGAAGACTTAAATCTTAACTATTTTACTAAAATTGGACAATTGAACTTCTGATCTAACGCCTCAAATTCCAGAAATTGGACTTGAATGTAGATCAAAGTTAACTTATGGTAGCCATTGATAAACATCCTGAGTAGCAACATGAATTCTGCTGCATTTCAAAAGCTTTAGATCATTGGATCTGAAGATAAGAATAACAAGATGGCTGCATACTATAGCATACAAACTTCAAGAAAAAAAAAGATTGCCAAGAAATGGTGTACTAAAACAAAGAATGCTTATTTACTAAACATTTATCAATTGAGCAGTCCACAAATAGTCAGTAAAAATGGAACAGTTAGCCGGCTGAATCAATGTTTCAAGAAATTGCATCCTCACAAGTTAGTTTACAATCATCAACGATGGATAATAAGATGAAACCATTCTCTCACCAGCATAAGCAAGCTCATCAAAAGCACAACCAATCCAAATTAATACCAGTCATACGATCAGAATAAAAAGAAAAAATGCTTTAAATCCTTTGTACAACCCAAAGGCCAAACCTTACTTTCAGTTTCTGTCAATAAAGAACCATAGTAAATGTCCCAAAGCACCAAAGTCATTGTGATCGTTTCTTACAGAAACATTTCATAGCTTGTTGGTGGTTGGCCTAGTGGGTAGGCTGAGACCTGGTAAATCCCACACATCGCAGCTTCAAATCCCTTTCAGTAGAGAAGATGGTTTCTAATACACATTACAATTGTTTTCTAAATCACTTAGGGGTGTGACTTCCACTTCCAAGTAAAGTTAGTGTAAGCTCAGGATTATGAAGCTAAGTTTCTATTTGACACGTGATTTTGTCTATCACAAGTTACAAGAATTACTTCAATACTAACTAATGAAACTCACCTTTATACTGCATACAAACTTTTATAAATCATAAATCTATACAAACCATACAAAAGTCATACAAACCCAGATCTCTATGTGCTTCATTTCTTTGCACAATTTAAACACATCACGCAGATCCAAGCTTCGCATGGTTGAGCTCATTAAAACCGTGAGCCAAACTATCTCCTAGAAGTCTCATATCAAGAATGAAGGGTAAAATTTTATAACAATGATCTCAAAGAAGAAGATGCTCACTACCACAGACAACATTGACATTGAAGTCATGTGCAGACGCATCAAACTTGCTAAATAAAAATGAAGAATTAGAAAAGACAGAACAAAAGAAAATGACATCTTAAGGAAACTATAGGTCAGAGAATTTTGCAGCCGCAAGGCAAAGAAAAGGACTCTTCTAGACCAGCAAAAAATAAATGGATCAGTTACTGAAGCTTGTTGCATTATAAAATTGGGTACACCATTACATAATACAATACTTCTACAGGCACATTGCACTGATAGATGGTTAGTTTAAAAGGCACTGACAATGCAGACGCCAGAAACCTAATATTCACAAAATTTTCCAAGGAGCATTTGCCCTCAGAAACGATTTCTACCCTCTTAATCGTTATTAATGTCAATACATGCACTAATCTATCAACTCCAAAAGGAATGAGACCCTCTAATAAAAGGACGGGTGACTTGAAGAAGAACCTCAAGACAACGGAAAAATAGAGAATTATAAGAAAGGAAAGACAAGACCCTGTACACGTACCTCTACATCTGTCTCTATCTTCCCAAAACTAGGCCAGTGGTAATATACATAAATCACAAGGGAGAAATATCATCCTTCCCATCTTCACTTTTACCTCGAGGAAACGAGAAGGGAAGGGTAAGGGACATCGCCTGAACTGCACTAGGGACGGGTCTCATGAATAGAGTGACAATGTATCCCCATATGAAAACTTCAATCTGTGAAGTAGAACGTGTTCCACCACTTCCTCTCTTGCGAAGCCCTCAATCATGAATAATTAACCAGCTTCATCTGCAAAAATAATAAAAATAAATAATGAAATCATGTTCTTCACTGTACAATAAGAATGTCTAAAACAACAGAACTCCAAGCCAGAAAATGATTAAACAGGTGAATGTAAAGCTTTATATGTGCAAGTGAAACCAAGGAAAATGACAAAATACCTGAAAAGTTTTGGCAAATAAAAGCACAGGTTGAAAATTGAACTCGTATATTTTTCTTACCACAATTTCAAATTTCACCTCTACAAATACCACTTGATGATAGTCATTTTTACTTTTTCATTCCTCCCTTTCAAGAGTTTGTTTCTTTGAGCATTAGTCTCTTTTCATTTCTTCAACAAAAAGTTTGGTTTATGGTTAAAAAACAAACACTACTTGATGAAACAAATTTTTAAAACATACCCTTCACTGAACGACCATTTGAGAGGGAATGGAAAGTTGTTCAAGCATGCAAACCTATCCTTTCATGATATGAAACAACAAGCAATCTCTTTTTTCCTTCTCTTCATCCTAGGATAATAATGTATTCAATCAGACTGTTACTGGCAATCGTTGAGACGGATAGCTCTAATTACCTGTACACTGCCTTTACAGAGTGCATGCTGACCGAACCCCGGCCGGACAAATGACTCGGCACTACTCTATCACCGGATTGCTTCATTCCATGTTAGCATTTTCAGGCTTCAAATACAAACTACCTTGCTCTGCTTGCTTGTGCTGTGATTGATGCTGAGCTTGCTGTTGCAGAGGTTGATGATGTTGGGGTAACGAGGGCTCTTGCTGCTTCTCTTGCTGCTGGGATGGTGTAAATCGATTTGGAGATTGCTGCAATGGAACTTGCTGTGGCCACTGTAGCCCAGCATTATGTCCATGAGAAGGCAAGGCACGAGAGGACTGCCTAGGGCCCAATCCCAGGTTGTTAGGTAGTGGCTCACCCCCAGAAAAGTTTGTAAGAGGTGAACTACCAATCAGACCCAACTGAGATTTTGACTTCAGCACATCAGAATCATACACAGGTTCAGATGGTTTCCACTGAGAAGAAACAGAAGTAATTGTTGTGGTATCAGTTGAAGTGGCAGATGTTTGAGGCATTGCTTTATCCGTACCTACCTGAGAAGCTGGCTTATGTGGTTGCTGGTCAGCTTGAGCTAGATCAGTCTGAGCCTTCAATCTTGGATCAGAGATACCTTGAGAACTCTGCTGAAGGGATCTCTCAAAACTTGTTTGTGTTTGATTCACCTGCTTCGGAGGTGGCTGTGAAGGCGGGTGGTTTGAAGCTATTATTGATGCAGGAGCATCCTGATGTGAAGCTGACAATGTGTGACAAGAGGAAACAGGTGGAACCTGGCCTTGAGAGCTTTTCTCGGAATGAGCTGGCATCTGCATAACTGGTTTTGATAAGGGTGGTCCTGAAGCACAAACAAGATTTTTCTGTAGCTGAGAATGGTTTGAAGACGGAGGAACCAATGGTTTTGACTGTTGAACTGTGTTTACTCCAGATCCATAATATGAGCCTTGACCTTGCATCAACTGCATGATCTGTTCCCCTTTTTCGGAGGGTTGATCACCAGAAGGTACATTGAGGCCATTTAAAAGACTAGTATCAACAGTGAGATTTTGATGCACCAGCATGCTTCCTCTTCCTACTCCCTTCATAAGTTTAGCCTGCTGTTGAGACTGAACCTGCTGTCTCTGTTGAGGATGATGCCTGGCAGATTGCTGCCTTTGCTTCACTGCTTGATTGTTTAACCCACTGGCTCCAGGGTTTCGGCTCAACCCATGAGGTGGGAGGTGATGCTTCATTTGATGCTGTGATGATGCGGGTGTCATTGGGGAGGATGAGGTTAAAGGGGGCAAAGAGACCTGCTGCGATGAAGTTTGCAGATGGACCTGTGGGCTATTTAAAGAAGTCATGGGAAGTTGGGACTGAGTGGGAACGTGTGGTGTAAGAGAACTTGATGTAGAAAACTGCTGCTGTTTTTGTTGCAGTTGTTGCTGCTGCAAGAACCTCTGTTGTTGCAGCTTCCTTTCATTAGCCAACCTCATTGCATACTGCTGCTGTGGACCTATGGCATGATTTGGGGATTGAAGATGTGGATGATGAGGGCCGCTATGAGCATGAGATTGTTGTGGGGACATTTGATGCTGCGACTGGAGATGGCCTGGATATGAAGGAATAGATGGTGGTGTTGTCTGATTTGGAAAGGCAGAACTTGAACCATTTAATGGCCTGTTGTTGTTCCCGGTGACTTGCATCTGAAGCTCTGGAACCATCATCTGCCTTTGATTTTCTGTGTTTTGACCAGCCTAGAAACAGAATAGAGTAGTGAATCATCTAAATAACAATATTCTTGGTGCAAAAATTACAAAATAATTACTCTTGACAATTATGAGGGACATGAGAAATGGTTCATAAACACTAATCTCAATAATTTCCAACTAATAATGAAAATAAGTTGTATAGAAAAATAACTTATTTTATTTTTTAAGTTAAAAAGCTAGTTGGATTTTGCAGTTCAAGTCTTCAAGATGTATCCCTCAACTCGAATTGACTAGACTAAGACAGACAGGTATATCTTATGGCCACTATATTTCCAAGACAAAAACAAAAAAGGAAAAAGAATGTATTGTTAAGCCTGCTTGCTGTGTGATCGTTTATTTTTATAAGAAACATTTCATTAAGAAGGAAAAAAAATGCATCTAGATGCTGCTATTTGACCCTGTTCTGCAAGCATTCAGCTCTCTTTATGGCTTTCATACCAACAGGAAATCCTATCCGTAACCCCAAGATAGGGAGACTCCTTGTCTTTTGTTTCACTGTAGGATGTAGCATTTAGATGACTGTAGACAAAGTAAAAAGGCAGAGAGTAGTTCTTTGCATCACGATTCATGATCAGTGTTTCTTAACGCTAATGCACACTAACGTGTAATAGCCCTATGGAGCATAAGCGCAGGACACAAAGAAAAGCAAGGGCTTTTTCTCATGCAGCACATAATTGAGAAACGTAAATAATTTTTTTATATATTGAAAAATATAGTATCGAGAATAATAAAATAATAACAAATTTAAGATTATAGAGTTCTTGTGAGAAACTGGGGACAAAAAGAGATTTACTAATAGTATTTAAGAGGTCCTTTATTTTAAAAAATAAAATAAAACTCAAACATTAACATAAAATGGGGCTTCAAAGCACACTGCAGCATGCCTTGGTGCACTAGAGTGAGGGAGAAGTGAGGTGCATAGCCCTTGCATTTTTGGGAAGCCCACTTCAAAACACTGATCATGATATCATCTAGTTTTCTAACAATATGACATTGGGTATGAATTGTCACAATACTGGCCACCGCAGATTGTAGTACAATGTATGACTAAAATGCACAGAACAATCGTATAAAGACAGTAAAGCATATCCAATCTAGAATCAATGAAAGTCTATCACTTACCCGCATTACATGCAATGCCTCGCGAGGTTTCAACATTGAGTTTCCTTGGCCAGAACCAGCAACAGTGTGCATATTTGCAGGGACTGACATCCCTACCATACTGGAAGAACTCCCAGAATTTAACACAGGTGAGGAGGCCATTCCTTGGAATCCTGGCCTTGAAACAGGCATGCAACGGTTCATTGTACACATCATACCCAAACCATTTGCACCGGGTAACATTCTAACCCCACGCTCATTTCCTGGATGATTCAGAGGTACAGATAAGTGAGATTGCTGAGCATTTTTCCCAGACGGTATTTGGTTATATTGTTGATTTCTTTTCTGCTCGTCCACCTGCAATGATGTCCTCGGAACACCATATCTACCATCCCTGTAAAGTATATTTTGTCATGTGAAAGCATAAGATTAGAGAATCTGAAGCGACTTGTCAAAGGTATAGAAAATCTGGATCTTTAAAATTATGATAGCAAAATACCTGATGTTGTTGAGTGAACCAGAAGCAGCGGTTAAGCTAGTTCCTTGAACCATTGCAGAAGACCCTTGTAAGGAAGCCTTCACCCCCGAGTTAGGAAGAACTGATGCTACAGAACCTTGATTTGCTATAGACAATCCACTGGCATGAGGGCTCTGATAACCAACTGGAACATCTGGACTGCTTGTTGACTCATCACATAGGTCAAGTGGCCTTCATCCAAACAGATAGAAGAGGGAAAAAAAGTTATTTTTAGTCTGAGAAAATACAAAATAAGAAAAATTAGTATATCAATTTTAGCTACGATACATTCCAATAAAGAACAGCAGGCAAACTATTACAAAAGGGGAATGCAGACATCCAATAAGTTTAATTAAATAAAACTTACGTTAAAATCACTCCATTCAGGTTGTTCGGGAAAGCTTGAGAAAGTGCTATAGCATGAGAACCGTGGGGTTGTATTATTTGCTTAGGTTCCTGGTTCCCATTTTTTCACACATGGCACAGGTTAGAATACATCAAATAGTAAATAGGTACTATTACAATTTTTAAACAACGAGCTACAATATAAAGGTAATAATAAAATAAACCTATTCACAGACAAACTGTTTTTATGCATACAGGCTGTTGTGGCAGCCAACTTTGAGACAGGGCACCAGGCAATGTCACAAATAACTTTTTTCCACATAGAAAAGTTCTTGAAGCTTTCTCAGATGGGCTCATCATAAGATTAGCACCGGTAATTGGACAGTGGAAAAATCTCCATTTATACTTGCAACGCAAGTTTTTTCTAACTACAGCACAAAGTAGCAGAGAAAGGAAAGAAAAAGGCCACCATGAGTGCTTAGTGCTCCTCATTTTTTTAAACTTTTCTTTCTCTTTTGATAAGATTTAGAGCTTCTCTTCATTTTGGAGAAGAATTCCATTTTTAAGAAAAATTATGGACAAAATAAACAAATACAAAAAGCAGTGGGCACTGCACTGACAAAGGCTCTGCCTTTATAAATAATAAGCAGCACGAAAAATTAAGAATTTCCCAAATATTTTAAATTTGTTTAAAACTATGATTAAGAACTTCCACCAACAGTTCTGAATCTATAGTTCAACTTTCTTTTTTTTTTTGGGTAAGAAACCGAGCTTTCATTAAGAAAGATGAAAGCAAAACAAGGGCATCCAAAAAAACAAGCCCAACAAGAACATCCCAGAAAACTATAGAAATGGACTCCAATCAGCAAAATCAAACCAAGACCATAATAATTACAAAAAGGCCTAGTAACAAAAGCCCACAAAGAGGTATTAAACCTAACCACCTACCAAACCTCATCACAAGACCACTCCAAACCTCTAAAAATCATATTGTTCCTCTCAACCCAAACCCCCACAAGATAGCAAAGAAACTAGCGTGCCACAAAAGCCCCTTTCACGAAAGGGCAAACCCAGGAGCACCTCCTCGATTGAAGCAAAACAGTCATCATTCCACTTTAAACTAACACCAAAGGAGGTCAACCATCTGGCCCAAAGGGACTAAACAAACTAGCAACCCCACAACAATTGATGAAGATCCTCAACCTGACGTCTCCACATAATGCACCAATGCGGGGACAACACCGAAGAAGAATGTTGGACTGATAGAAGCCTGGTCCTCAAGGATAGAGAAAAGACTATTTTCATGGATGACTACAGGTTGCTGGAACTATAACAAAAATGCTGAGTGGTATGGCTTCTTCAGAAGGCGGCGAGGGTATCTCTCAATCAACTTGGGAAGTTCTGGGGAGTTTCTCCCTACTTTTGAAAACTTAATTTTAAGGTAAAAAAGTGTTTTACAATGACATGTAAGTCCAAGATCCCTAAGAAAGTTCCTTCACTTGGTTTCTTGACCATAGAAAATTTGGTACCTTCAATAGGATTCAAAAGAAAAGGTCATTTTTCTCCATGTCCTCAGTATGGCTTGATGTGTCAAGCAAAAGGGAAAGACTTAGATCAGTTATCTGTTAGTACGTTCAAGCATAATTCAAATCAGAATTTTTTAGATTCTTAATAGCAGCAGTCATCAGTACAAGTTAGCTTCTTTTATAGCTCATGGTACAACATCATTTTCAAGGCAAAGCCAAAGTTGTTAATTTATCAACCTTTTTGTTTTTTTTTTCCTTTTTCCTTTTTGCCCTTCTGGCAAAGGAGAAACCCTACCAATAGAAGCCAGGAAGAGAGAGGAATGGAAATTTAAATTAATTTACCAACCCATTCTCTCCAGTTTTTACGACTCTTAAAGAAGTTGAAATATGTTAAGAATTTCTTAAATTGGTGCTTGTATGGAACGCGGGATCCATCTCATGAGCTGGAACAAGATATGGTGCTGCTAGCTTAGAACAAGCTAGTCTCGGTTCCTTAAAGTGGTCAACATAAAAGAGGAAAAAATGAAGCTCTTCTACCGAAAAGATTATGGAGGTGCTCAGTTGAACATCATTCTCCTTGGCATTAGATTATTACTAATACGGAAGAGAAAACGACCAATTGGATTGCGGCTAAAAATTCTTATGCTAAAACCCCATGGAGGATCATCATCAAGTTCAGAGACAGCATTGACAGTGTATCAGTTCTGTAGTGGAGGACTTCTTTATTAATTTTCCTTTTTCTTTGGTTGTTTGGTGGTGGTGGTGGTGGTGGTGGTCAGTTAGATATTCAGTTGCTGGCTACATGCGACAGAAAAATGTTAAAATTTTCCAATTCTCCTCTGCAGACCAATTCTTTTGATAATTTCCAATGCTAATCCCTCAAAAGGAATACAAAAATTTTACGGTTGCAAAGAGGTGACAGCGGAATTGTAAGGGGATTGACTTACCATAGGTGTGAATTTGCCACCCCCCCGGGTCCATCCTTTGCACTCTTCTCAAAGTTAAAAAGTGGCCTTCTAAATTTCCAATGCTAATCCCTCAAAAGGAATACAAAAATTTTACGGTTGCAAAGAGGTGACAGCGGAATTGTAAGGGGCTTGACTTACCATAGGTGTGAATTTGCCACCCCCACCCCCGGGTCCATCCTTTGCACTCTTCTCAAAGTTAAAAAGTGGCCTTCTAAATTTATTTTGAGATTATTCCTCTTCAATGAGTGCAGCCAATAGAAAAGTTCTTCACAATATGATCTTCCTTTGCACATTCCATTATTTTTTAATGAAATGTTTGTATCCAAAAACTAAAATGCTACCTTAACAATTTATTTTGGAATTATGCTGGGAAAAAGCCTGGGAATTTTTAGAAAAAATTGGATATGACAAGGATATCACCTGGCTTTCAAAAGGAGTTCTTTTTCTAGAGTCTTCTGTGATTACTTTTTTATTTCAAATGGACACCGAAAGATCTCTATAGGTGTTTAGCGTGTTCATGATTCATTGAGTAACCATAAAAGAGAAATGCATTTGTCTCATCTGTCCAAAGTGTAAAGGAGTTTATACCCATTAAAGCTTTTTCCCTAGCATTTCTAGGATACTAGCTAAGGTCTTGGCTGACAAAAGGAAGTAAGGATACTTTATTGTCGGTTAGTTTGATTACAATGATTGGGTCCTTCTCTTGTAAGGATACTGGGCAGCTCCTCTATATGTCGATGATTATGAACTTTTATATGGCTTTTTATACTTCCGTTCTCACTAATGAATAGTTAGCAAAAAGGCAACAATTCCACTGTCCCTTCGGCCTTTAAGGTTGGAATATCCAATCTTCGCTCTTCGAAATTTATACATAGTCATTTGATCTTATCCCCAAAAAAACAAAAGGGAATTTGGAGGAATATGAAAAACATGAAGAAAATATCCATTATAAATATTTGTACTAAGGTATTATAAAAAATTCAATGAATTGAAGGAAACCTCAAAATGGAAAGAGGTAAGATAAATTGAAACTGTTTTGAGTATAATATCCGATAAAAGGAAACAAGTTTCTTTCCTTAGAAGATCATAATCTCTGCATTTACGGTTTGTAATAAGAGTAGTGTTTGGACCGCAAGACCTGTCCTATGTATAGGATACACAAACTACATGTAAAAATTCCAACAAACCTGACTTCTCCGACAATGTTGCTTTTGCCCAATCTTGAAGATTTTTTCAAAATGCGACTTTAGGGTGTCCTCTTCCATTGGTTCCTGTAAACGTTGAAACAATTGTCTTGCACTTCCCTGCAAGAACCAACCAGCAATGTGGCACTTAGGGTATGTTCCAATGTTACTTCACCCTTTGTTTCATCTACCCTTTCTTGTGTGTGTGCACGTGTAATGAAGATAGGTGAATACTTGCCTTTGGAATTCCTGGCAATGTAGATGGATAAGGCTGAGATGAGCCTGAATCTTCGCCACTATCAGCCCCATCTCCAGAGGTCTTATCCATCACAAACTTGTGACGTTCCTTACATTCCTTAGGCTTGCGATATATACACTAATATTTTGGAAGACAATAAGATGAGCACCCAATAAAAAGACAAGCAAATTGAGATAAAATTTTATATATATTTAGGAACCCAAATAAATATTGAGAACTAGCAAATGCCAAAAAAAAAAAGAAAAACTAAGTTCCTTTTTACCTTAAACTGTAGTGTGCTGTTAATGGCATCACTCACAAGTTCCCAGTTTGGACCCAAATCGTGTACAAGCACAACAAGTGCCTAATATAAACAGAAGTTTTATCAACTATTCACGTAAGATGCAGCTGAGCAGATCGCATGTTTTTGAAGAGTATCAAAGGTACATACCTGGTCTTCAAATAGTGACCATGGACTTCCAGAACCTGACTGTGCATCAGACATCTATGAAGAATCCCATGATTGAAAACTAAAGTATCAGAACAGATTCCTGACATTTAAATTATTATGCGGGACCAAAAAAGGTTAAGAGTACCTTTACTGCTTTGGCCTTTCGGCTCCTATCCCGGCCACCAATCAATCTAATGATTCTATTAGTGTTTGACATATTACTGACTTGGGATGCAACGGGAGAAGGTATGGATCCAGACACTGGATTTATATTGTCAAAGGTGTTATCTTTCATTAATTTTGGCTTCTTGGCAATATGTTGCCCATGTAACCCTATAAAGATCGTGGACAAGAAACAATTTAATAAAAAAAAATCATATAATCTAAGGAAAAAAATGAGAGAAGGAAAAATAAAATACCACTAGTTGCATTAGATTCAAAATGATGATTATCCAATCTCTTCTTGGAATTATCCCTCTGCAAATCATCAGGAACCATGAATGTTGTCAATATCCAAATATGCAACAAAACAACCAATAAAATAATCTTAAGCCAAAACTCACATTTGATAACAGATTTTAATTGTATAAAAATTTTAGGATATCCACCGAACTTACTCATGCACTATCAATCACCCTCAACCATATGCAAACTCATATTGTAGATTAACCCCCGAGAGGAGGGGGAGATTAGGGAAAGGAAAACCACTGAAACATATTTCTGAGCTAAACAAACTTTTTTTTTTAGGTGAGAAACAAATTTGATTGATGTATGAAATTTACAAAAGAAGAGCAAAGCCCAAATCAAAGGAGTTACAAAAGATTTCTCCAATTGGTTAAAAGAGTAGAGAGGCTATAAGAGCTATAAAAAGATGTGCATTTGCACCAAGATATCAAGACTTGGTAATACAAAATCAAGGAATGAACAAATGAAATAAAGACTAAAGAGCATAAACTCACTGGTTCACTAAAAACGGTAGAATCTAACTGCCATCTGTGGTCGTACATGGAGCCCTGCAACCATATTGACAAAAACAACTTAGACAGTAGGGAAAGAATAAAAACGAGAATAGGTACCCCTGTACCAGCAGGAAACCATTTGTTTTAATATATGAGATTGTAAGTACCAGATGCTTTGCTTTCTTCTTCTTCTTATATTTTACCGATGTTTCTGCAGAATCATATTGCACATCCCCAACTGACTCAACTTCCATGCTTTTTTGGAGTTGGGCTCCACCACGTAATGTACTTTGATCATCCGGGAAAGAATTGGTGTCACCACTTGAAGCATCTGTCTTAGCTTGACCATACAAAACCATGGCAGCTCCACCACTAAATGGACTTACAAACCTTTGCCTTGGAGCAGTACGCATTCTTTTTGTTGGTATCAGACCGACATTAAGACTAGCAGGCCGTTTTCCTATTAACATAGACTGTTGAGTCCCATTTGCACCGCGTCCATAAGGAAAATCAGTTCCCATTTCATACTGTCTCCCAGTGTATGATTTAATGGAGTGTTTTCTTTTCTTATGCACAAATTTGGATGGCTTGCTGCTTTCAAAATACATGCATGCTTCTCCGTCCTCATCATATGCATTATCTTAACGTCAAAAATAAAAATTTAGAAGTCTACTTCAGAATCGTACAACGTCAATCAACAAGGAACTACCAATAATTCATGAATTACTAGCATTACCTGCTAAAGTATCGTACAATGAAGTCTCAACTTCTTCCTGCATGCAACTACCAATTTTCTGCAAATTTCATATCAGCAAATGAGTAAGAACTACCGAACCAACTGACTAAATATTAACTGAAGACAATTAAGTTGCGAAAAAGATTTTGTTAGAAGTTTCCAGAAAACAATCCATGATACATGAATGGAATGGCTTAGTTTTAAATAACAAAAATAAATCCAACGTTATTCACAGACAAATAGTATAGTAGTTATATACAAAAGAAGAGAAACAGAGAGAAGTGATCTATTTTTCATCCTCAATTTCCCTCTCCTTGGACAGAAAAAGAAGGCAGACATCACATCAATATCCACAGTCAGTAACAGTAGAGACACTGACCTCACACTGCAACAGAAGAGCTTCAATAGATCTTCTATATGTATCCATCGCACCAATTGGTATTGTATACAAGAGGCTTACCTATGAAGTCAAAGCTAAGTACGTAAATATTCACAAATTATCAATCATAAAGCTAATCTAGCATCCTCTTAATTTAAAAGATTAAAGACAAGAAACATGCAACATATTCCTAAAGTGATAAATAAAACAAAAAACAAATAGACACTGTGAAGAAAATATAGCATAAGAACATGTGAGCATACGGACATGCATATGCGAGAGAGAAGGGACTAGAGGAAGACATGACACGCTAAATGATGGGTGCAAATGTAGTAACAAAAAAAAAATCAGCTAAGTCATTTATTATTACAGCCCATACTTCTTTCAGGTTTTCCTCCAATGGCATTTCAAGATGCCATGAGTCAGATATCCTGTCAGGGGTTTTTGGTGCTTCTGCGTGCTGAGGGCAAAGAAAACTGTTACATTTCAAAAACCTCCCAGCATATTCCTTCAGAGATGTAGAGATCCTATTCCTTGGGTGTTGCAGCTCCAACTCTTTGCTTGGCTCCTGACCAATTATTGTGACACGTATAGTTACGAGATAATAAAACAAGTTAAAAAAAAACAAAGCAATAAAAAAGAATCATTTTTTAAAACTACTGATTAATCAAGTTATATTACTTATGGGGCATAAGCTGAAAATTGCACTTCTATACCATAACAACATACAATGAAAACATAGTATGACAACACACGATTAAAACATACACTATATTGCACATCTATGGGTAAAGGTATATAAGTATTGATAGTCATTATTTCAGGAATACAGACATCCACTGTATAGATGTTACATACATGTACTGGTCTTTAGATACAAGAAATAAAAGGGGGAAGGTGCAAATAAACTAACCATGGAGATTGCACGTGAGAAGAAATGGACAAAATTGAACAGGTAAAAAAAATTAAATGAAATACAATAGGAAACAGGAGCTTTAAACAAAAGAGTCAATGCAGGTGGTTAAACGAATTCCACAAAAACAGAAAGCAGTAAATGCTTCTACTTTATATCCCAATGGGAAGTTTTCTAGTCTTGGTATGAGAGACTTCGTTATACCATCTTCCTAGATTTAGATAAACCACATGGTTTTTAAAAATACTCATTATATAAAAGCACCTCAACTGAGTGCCAGAAATGCATGACAGCCTTTGCCAAGGAGTGGGAAACTTCTTTTATCTTCTCAAACTTCTTCTGTTTTTCATTTCTCAACCGAGCAGCGAAAGCTGCACGGTGACATAGTTGATTAGCTGCAGTTGTCTTCCAAAGACGTTCCTATAAGCAAAAGATAACAGATGTTAGATGATGCAACTGGAGATCATAAATTTTCTAGTGAATATTTCAAACATAATGTTTAAATTAGGAAACTTGATTCAACTCTGCAGATATTTGTGGCTCAGTATTCATTATATCAATCAAATTACCTGCATAAAATCATTAGCCAACCATGCCATTTCTTCTAGCACAAAATCCCAGTGAGATTTTCGCCAATTCTCTAATGGTTGTGTATGAACAGATAGTTCTGCAATCCGCTTATGCTTAGCCTGTTAGCATCAAAGCCAAACCTCAAAAACTTAGCAAAGAAATTAATCATAGAATTCCATGCTATGCAAGTCAAGTTTTATATAATCCCAAGAGAAAAATGAAACACAACCTCAATTATCCTTGCCTCTTCCAGAATAGAATCTTCATAAGCCTTGCCTGCCTGTTTCAACTCACGACCAGAAAAACCCTGAACATCAGATAAAGCAGAAGAATTCCTTCTAGACATGGTATCCTCACGAATCTCATTTTTGGACAAGTCCAGAGGGCCTTCAGGCTGTTCTGAGTAAAGATTCTCCTTGCATTCTTTAGAATCTTCACCCGAGACAGTACTCTTCTTTTCATCAATTCCCAGTTCATTCTTGCCACTCTGTTCCACCTCCTTTGCATCAGATACAATATTAACCTCATTATGTAAGTTGGGTCTACTAGTATGAATGTCTCTTCCATCTCTAGAGACAGAACCATTGCTAGAGGCGTTCTGATGTCTAACATTGTGGTCATCATGAGGAACAGGAGTACTGTCTGAAGCCATGACCTCCTTTTTCAGCATCCCTTCATTACCAATCTGATATGATGTTTGATCAGAACTAGGTAACTGTTCAATAGAATTTCTCTTCGAATCAACTTTCCTTGAATTATTACACATATCAATATCCATATTTACATCTAAACCTAGTCTACTTTTGTTGGAAGAAGACACCAAATCTAATTGCTTTGTCCCTAATACTACATTTCCATTTTGACCTCCATTAGGCATTTTACTATCTTTTGTCAATTCATTATACCCATGTACACCAGCAGATGTACTTTCACTTCCAATTTTGGAAGCAGCCACAGAAGTTGGGTGTTCAACAACGCCTGGGACCAACTCTCTTTCTTCTCCAACAACAGCAGGTCCCTGAGAACCCACTCCTGTACGTGCTTGTTGGGTAATGACTTGACATGGCTGATTGTGCAAATTTTCCTTTGGGCATCGCGAAGCTGAATTGTCAAACTCACTTTCAGGGGGACTGCCATTTGTTGTGGCAGTAGTTGTATCAGGAGTTGTATCAGGATCACGAGTACCATTCAATTCCATATCCAACGGACCATCATCAGTTACCATTTTTAAAATGTTATCACCATTTGAACTTAAGGACTTTGGATTAGAAAGGGCCTGGTTCTTTTCATTGCACATTTCAGGTACCGCTCCCTTTAATTCCCGTGGTTCCTGACGGGTAGCTAAAGACAATGTATTACCACCGTGACTCCTGACTATATCAGATGAACTAGACCTACCACCATCTCTATTTGATTTAGATCGGTGTCTTCTACAATAAGGGCGAAAAATAGCAGAATCCTCTGTTTCCTTGTTATTTTGGCTCCCATCCAACTGCGATGATTGTTCAGATGGAGCAACAGCAGATTTCAAACTAGGGCGTCTTGAGTTCCTTTCTCCTCCAGGTAGCTCATTAGCACCACGCAAGAGTAAAAGATTATCAGCACTATTTGGTTCACAAGTAGTCGGGGCCCCTGGTATGCCACTACTTTCAACAGAATCCCCATGTGGTGAAGCAGTCAACACAAAACTGCCCTTAGCTTCACTGAAATATAGAAAGAAAAGACCATGGAATAAGACAAGGAAAGGACAGTTGAGTAATGCAAAAAACTTCACCCAATGATAGAAGACAGAAAGATATACCTATTACCGAGCTGGTCAGGAAGCTGATCAGCAAGTGAAGTAGACTGACTAACAGAAGTGGTATTCCCAAACTTAAAGTCCAAAGGATTTCCACCCTAAAAAAGCAAGAAAAGGATTTCAAGTGACATCCACTGTTTTTTTATTTTTTGATAGAAGGTGATCAACCATTATAGAGGGAACATGCAACAAAACAGTGTCACAAAATATCAGATAAGCTTACTTTCTCAAGAAATTCAAGTTCCCTCCTCCTTTCCTCACGAACATCGTACTCTTGTCTGTCATCAGCACACAAAATTTTGTTTTATGCTCTTATACATTTGGCACTTGCACTGCATAAAATTGAATAAATGTGGAAACATAAAAAAGGGAAATTGGAACCTAAGCTCCGCTTGAGCCTTCTCAATTGCTGCTCTGCGTGGAGAGGTATTTAAACCAATTCCAACTCCACCGTCAACAACTCCTCCCATGGAATCAACCTCAGCATTTACTATGAAAGCAGCACTTCAGCAGCATCCATGCATTCCTGCATCATTACCTACAATAATATCCTCTCATCAATATAATCCATCGAAATCAGTCAAATGCACAAAACTTTAAAATTCATAATAGAATACAATCAAAAATCAGAAACTAAATCAAGTTTCAAAAGGTTATATTGCACAAGTTCGACATCAACCACAATATGAAACTAGCCAAATCCATGCACATACTAACTTGAACTATATTACCAATAGAAATGTAAGCACACAACAAACAGTGGAGCAAACCATTGTCAATTAGTATGGGATCAAAGATAAAGCTCACAATATAGGTACTCAAGCATTCCTAGCACCACATCCTATCAGCCTGTCAACCAGTAGAGTTCAAAATAAAACAACAAGTAGATGTCTGTTATGAAGATTGAAATAAACTCAAATTGTCAAAAAAATCAATGCAACAGCTCTTCCTTATTTCCCCTTCAGTAAACAAGAAAAATCATAGGCAAATAAATCCAAGGAGGTGTCATCTAAAAATAGGAAAAGGCACACTATCACTTCCAGGATTGCTAAATAAGTAGGCGAAAAATAAAAATAAAAAAACCTTATGATTGTCTCATTTTTCAATTTGGTCCCTAATCTTTTAAAATTTTCAATTTCATTGTTCAACATATAGATTTTTTTCAATCCAATCCTTACTATCACAAAACGTTAAAATTCACAGATAAAATGATAATATGGCATCAAAGCACTTTTTTTTTTTTACATTTAATTAATTAAATGCTAAATATCTGTATCAGTCCCTAACTTTTGGGTGTATTTTTCGATTTAGTCCCTTACATTTAAACGTTTTTCATTTATACCCTCATCATAAGTGAATGTTAAAATTGTCCGATGATAAACCCAGGCATTGATTCGTAGTGAGTTGGAAGAAATTTAGAGTAGAAATTAGACCACCAAAGAGAAGAAAAGTCAAAATTTATGTTAACTTCTTATAAATTTGAAGTAGGAATTTTACTCTCTTAAGTACCCTAACTCATCTAAATTTTTGCCAATTCACTAAGTATCATGTCATGTAAGCTTATCACCAACCAATATTTAACAATCATCGACAGGAAGGATATAATTAAAAATGTTAAAACGTAAGGGACTAAATTGAAACTTTCAAAACGATAGAGATTAAATTTAAGAATTTTAAATAAAAAAAAAAAACTGAAACTTTATAGACTAAAACATATATTTAGCCTTAATTAAATTAAAAATTATCTAAATTTGATGAAATAAGCCTACCACTTTGTCCGAAAACGAAAACCTATTAATTTCATATGACTTGGAATATAGTAACTTACCTAACATGAAATTGCATGTTGTTATAGAAAATGGACCCATTAAAATGGTATTATATTATGCTCCTTTCTACTCTAATCACTATTTGAAGATCCTTTTTGTAATCCACCCACCACTGGTGGCTGAAATTCATTGCGTTTCTTTCTCAAAAAAAATGCTATTATACTCACTCATAATATGAAAACCTACTCACTCCTTATAACCTGGAACAGTAACTTATCCAACTCGAAATCAAAATTGCTTGTTGTTATAGAAAATGAACCAATTAAAATAATATTATACTAACAATTTATAACCTCATAAAAAAAAATACCATTTTCTAATTCATGCATCATCATTCTTATATGTTAAGGACGGACTTGAAAATTTTCAATACATGAAAGGTCAAATTGAAATTTTAAAAGATTAGCAACGAATATAAAAAATGAACAAGCATTAGGGACTAAATTATATATTTAGCCTAGGGAATATATTTTATACACACACATTATGTATGTTTGGTAGAAAAACTATCCAAGAAAGAATAACCTATAACAACTTAAATTAATACCAGATCTTTCAATATTAGAAAACATCTATCATGTGGCTTCAAGTGATAGGGATCTAAAGCCATAAGCTCCAGATTTGAATCCAAGAATTTCATAATAATTTGCCTCAATGTTTAGGTTATACACTAAAACAACATAAAATATTCATTTGTATCCTATACTACAACAAAACAAATAAGATATTTTAGCACCTAACACAAGTAACATTACAATCCTTGATATATACAAAAATACTCTTTTGTTTATGACTGTGAGTATCCAGCTAATTCATGCATTCACATTCAATAGTTCTCATGAGACAATCACTTAATTTTACAACAGTTGTCTAAAAATTAGAAGAATATTATATATTCTAAATTTTAGATAAGTGGCCACCCCAATTTGAACCCTTGATTTGCCGCTTGCTCCTTTCGCTACTGGTGGTTAAATTCAAAACTACATATCCCTATGAAAAAGATCTCAAGATGTTCACATCTTGTACAAAGAAAACCTACAGTTACCCTTCCTTCCTGGCGGTAAGGTGAAACATTCACATAAATAACCTGTCTTTTTCTACACAAAAAAAAATGCAATAACATTTTTGGTTAAAATACCATTTTGGTCCATGTACTTTCAAATGTCCAATTTAGTCTCTGTACTTTCAATAAATCTTAAAATTGGTCCCTACCCATGAAGTTAATTTTTATCAGAATTGGTTAAATAATAATAATAATTTTTATGCAAGAAAAGATCAAATGTGAACATGTTTCCGAAATTTATAGAGGGGTATAGAGACTACCTTTTTTTAGAAAAGTTAACAATAGGGACCAATTTTAAGCTTTATTGAAAGTACAAGGACTAAATTTGGACATTTGAAAGTAAAGGAACTAAAAGGAATGAAACCCAAAGTATAGGGACCAAAATGGTATTTTAACCAACATTTTTTTAAGAAAGAGATATAGAAAGAGAAAAAGAGCAACAAAATCAACCTAGGGTCTGGGGTAGAGAAAATCCCCCCCACCCCCACCAGAAACTAATACAGAAGCACACTCCAATCTACCAGCTACAAAATTCCAATGTGCCTCCCATCACAGAATTAAGTGTCATAACTACTTGCTTTGAGGAAGAATCTAGGTAAGAAATTTTCAACAAAGAACCTAAATTCTGGCTTTATTGCTCGACTAGAACACAAGAAAAACTAGCCTGGTATTGGAAAGAAAATGCCAACTATTGTGGGCTAATGGTACCAGTAATGACCTCCCCAAGCTTGTCAGCTAATCAAGGCAAGGAATGGATTAAATGGTTGCTCTCTCACTTCTGTCAGTCCTCAAAAGAGAAGCGTCTAAAGACTTTCACCTTTTCCAACAATTTTTTCACTTGCTCGGGTTATCAGAAAGGACCAAAGAACAAAAATGCCAAAAACAGCTACAACATGATTCAATGAAACCTAAGTTCTGAAGAACTGTACTCTTGTACAATAACTGTTTTCTTAAGATCTCAACCACCTTCTGAAGAACATTTTCATTTTCCATCACATACAACTCTGCTTAAAAAAGTTTCTTCCGATCCCAAAATCTCAATTCCAATCCACTATAAAGACAATAAACGAACTGAAAATGATTCTAAAGCTGAAGCTCATAATATCAGACCAAGTGCTCTAACCTCTATCTGTTTTTGGCGATCTAGTCAACCCTCGAAATTAAGTTAATTATCAAATAGATTTAAAAGAAATTTTAAGAGCCAATGGATATCTTTTCTTTATTCTAGATATCAATGAGTGTCCCTGCCAACTTAAGCGCACCTCGACTAATTTCACTAGACAACCAATTAACTTTCTACATTTAGTTGCCAAGGAAACTTATAAAATATTAAATCCTAGATAGGTAGGAATCATGGTTTGAGCCCATCCCCCTATTTACTTATTTTACCTAATGATCACTAGGCAAATCCATGGAAGAGCAAATGGATACCTAACCAACTTAGATTCAAATTCCAATATTTATCATGTGTCTCATCCTTCTTATCAAAAAAAATGATGTGTCCCATCCTTTTATCAAGTCTAGTTCGGGTAAAACCTTTAGATATCTACCCCTCTAACAGGAAACGCACACATAGCAAAAGAACAAAACACGACTGAGCTGTTCTAAGCGCAACACCATTGCTTTAAATAGCTAAAAGTAGAAATACATCAGTGCTGAGCATGCACAGACACGAAATGATTTGGGCGAAGGTGGAATACTCTGAAACCAGTATTAGCAAAACTAACTAAATGACAGCAAGTAAATTAAATAAATACATTAAATGAATTATTAAGAGGTAAGATTACATGAGCAACGTGAAATATGAAAAGTAGCTACAGTGCCCGCTAAAGCATGGCAGCTGCAAGTGATTGTCTTGTAAATTCCCAAACGTGCGTGTCCATGAAGGATAAAATGAAGCTTCAGAAACAATAAACTTACCATTTGAACAAACTCGACGGAATTTGCTACACATATGCATCAAAACACGATAAATTTTCGAGCCCATGTCTATTAATCATGAATCAACAGGGTTGCAACACTAGCTTCGATGCACACAATCACAATGCATAACACATACGAAACACAATCATATAGCCATTAAAACCCCTAAGGTGGAATAACCCAAAATCATTGCACCCCTGGAAAATCCCCAAATTCAAAATTCTAGGGTTTCCGCGAATTGAACCGAAAACCAGCAAGCAACAAAATAATCACCTGAATTTCGAAGAGAGTGAAGAAATTGGAAGCTAGGAGGGCTATTATTGGAGAACCCGGAGAGTTGGTCCCTCAGCTTGGTCTGCCCTAGGGTTTTGTGCGAGGGAAAAAGTTGGCTGAATTAAAATGGAACGAAAATTGCCCAAGAACACAGCACGTCCCTGCAAATGTCAGCCATGAAGCATCGTTGAGAAACCCTATTTGTCCCTAATTTCTGTCACACTGAGTCTCCAACGTCGAGGTTGGTTTCGATGGAGTTGAAAATGGGGGACTATGCGACCTCTGCGAGTAGTGGGCTGGACATGAAGAAGACGATGAAGAAGGGGCCTTTGAAAATATGGGTATCCATTTTGGGCTTTTTTTTAATTAAAAAAAATTATTATTATTTTCTTCTCTTATTGTTTTTCTTATTGTTTTTCTTATTCTCAAAATATTGGTTTTTGGAATGTTCAAACTGAAGTGGGATATATTTATAATCAAGATCTTAATTTAACATGCGAATTTACGCACCACGTGTCTTTCATCTGTAAATAATAAACATTTTCTAAATCCTTGTAACAAATATTTTAGATTTATTATAATATTTTAAACAATATTTCTAACTTTATTGCATAATTGTTTTAATTTTATGAGGAGTGTTTATTTGTTGAGTCGTGATAAGTTTATTTTAGATTACACTTTATGGTTAAATCTCCTTTTTAGCTATTATGTAATAATCTTAGTTTCTATACATTTTGAGCCTGTTTGGGGGCTGACTGGATTATAATAGTTTGTATTATAATAGTTACAGACTATTATAACTCACTTAGCACCCCAAACAACTCTTTTAGGTTTTATTGCCATCCATGTCTTTTGATTAAAGCTGGTCAAACATCTCTCTCATTAATAACAATTACTAAAATTTTAATGTCTCAAGCCAAAGAGAACATAGCTCAACTGACATATTGAATGTGTTAACGACTACAAGATCTGTGGTTCAAATCCTCCCAACCTCTATTGTACTAAAAAAAAAATTGCATCAAATAAATTTAATGAATGTTATACATTTCATTTTATTTTTTTTTAGTTTTTTACTTTTTAATCGAAAGAATTTTAAAATTCAAATCAAATTCATGTTTTTCAATCAGCCTGAATTACCATGTATACATAGTATTAAAATAAAATGTTACATCATAAGCTCGTTTTTAAATATTCATAAATAACTTGTCATGTTAGCCTCATGTACACTTTCCTAATAGTCGAGATGGCTGGTCAACTTTAATAAAAAGGATATGGATGCTAAGAAATTTTGAAAAT
The DNA here is from genome assembly GCA_033996785.1 of Trichosanthes truncata. Classification (NCBI taxonomy): domain Eukaryota; kingdom Viridiplantae; phylum Streptophyta; class Magnoliopsida; order Cucurbitales; family Cucurbitaceae; genus Trichosanthes; species Trichosanthes truncata. Next base: position 41,064,671 of record MU867259.1, on the reverse strand, counting down.
AAAAAAGTTACAAAGACTACAAAATTAATTCGTGTCAACTTAGGCATGACTCAACTGGTTAAAGGCATATATCATAAATCAAAAGGCCAGAGGTTCAAATTTCTACCCTGATGTTGTTGAACTAAAAAAATTAATTCGTAAACATTAATGCCAAACTTTTAAAAGTTTTATTGGAATTTTATTTCATTTGAATTTTCAATCTAATAGTTAAATTTTGATAATGTTATTATCATTCACCTCCAAATGCTATGAAAAAGTAGCACATGAACATTTGAAAGTTACTTTAGCTACATTGAATTGTAAATTTTTTCACAAAGCTATATTACCTTTTTATGGAATTGTGCATCAAATATTTTAACAAAGACATTGTCAATAAAAGATGTTTGAAACAAAATTGATATTATGTCTTTATCATTCCTTATTATTTGGATCCCTAAAATATATTGGGGGCGTTTGGCCCTCTGATTTGGAATCATAACCCTTAAGAATTTGTATGGGGGGTTGTGAAGCCTGGAAATCAGAAGTTTGTGTTTGGAGTGCAAGATTCTGAACCTTGGAGTTGAGCTTTTTTTTTTTTTTTTTTTTTTTTCTGTTGCTATTTTATTCTCTCTTTTTTTGTTGTTGTTTTTTAGGGGGTGTTTTATAAATTTTAAATCCTCTTGTGTAACATTGATCAATGTGTTAGGAAATTTTGAATTGAGCATTTAATTTATGTTATAGTTTAAGAATAAAAAAATTGTTACCAACAATCAAAACATTGATTATCATTAACAAAATGAAAACATAACACGACAATCTTAAGTTTTGTCATTTTTTCCATTGATCAACATGCAAATTTTAAATTCAAAATAATAGTTCATAATAATGACATTAATTCTGATGTTATAAATTAAAGCAGTCAATGAGAAAAAAAAAATACATGTTTTATGGAAAAAGGGAATTTGGAACATAGAATTATATGGAGAGCAAAATTTGTATAGTTTTTGTAATTTAAATTTGATTAAACTGACAATAAAATGCATTCTATATGTTATTTTAAAATGACAAAATTGAAAATAAAATAACATATATTTATGTTATTTTAATATAAATAAGTTCAAAATGAATATCATAAGCTAGAGTGAACTTAGCTTAATTGGCATGTACTCTCGATCAAGAGGTCAGATGTTCGACTCCCCCCACCCCCAAACACAAAACAAGAGGTCAAATACCCCCATTTTGTCTCCTATAAACTTTCAATTAGATTTTTTTTTTAGGACAACTTTCAATTAGAATTAGTTAGCTAGTCAACCTTTTATGTTGGATAGCAATTCTGCATCATTCCTAGATATAATAAGATGTTATTGTTATAAAGGACAAGAAAAGTCATTGTGGATGATTTTATTGTACATGCAAGATTTATCAACACTTTGTTTAAAAGTTGTACATGTTCATAGCTGTGTCAAACATAATATTCTAATATTTGGATGTCTACTTCAATACATAAATGAACACCTGCTTGTAATCTTTGGTCAATTAACCTCTTAGTTTAGCTCATCCATGTGCTTTCTTCAAAATTTTCGGGTAGAAAAAGCAATATTAACATTCATATCTCATATCTCATATCAACATATGCATCAATAGAGAACGTGAATAGACAATAGCATACAACATCTGATGATTGTAGTTTATACTCTCCCTTTAGATGAACTACTCTACATCAAATGATCGTAGTTTATACTCTCACTTTAGATGAAATTCTCTAACTCCAATCTTATATTTTGAAGGTATATATGTATTTTTTTTCATCCATACATTTTTTCCTTTCGTAGATCCATTTGAAACCTATGGATTTTATCCCATCAGTAAAATCTATAAGTTTCCAAACAAAGTAGGAGTACACAAATTCTATCTTAAGATTCATGGTTTTGATTCATTCATTCTTGTTGATGTCTGATAATTCTCATTTATGAGGATTATTTGACCCTAAACTATGTCGTTCTTGTCATTTTTGTGTGTTTTGTTGTATGACGAGCAAGCTAAAAATGGTGTTTATTAGTTAAATTCATAAAAGCTAGTTAGAGTAATGGAAAAAATGAAAGAAGTTGAAAAAACTTGAAAATTACACTAATTTGTTATTTTTGTGTAGGTTTGAAGCAAATACAAAAAATGCAATTGCATTCCATTTTGGAAATGCAATTGCATTTCTTTGGAAAACCAAGGTTGTGAACAAGCACAAAATGCAATTGCATTCCATTTTGGAAATACAATTGCATTCATTCGGAAAACAAGTCTGGAAAACAAGCACAAAATGCAATTGCATTCCAAAATAGAAATACAATTGCATTCTGAAATGGAAATACAATTGCATTTTTGGAAAATTTTGGCATATCTGAAAAATAATACAACAGAAATGCAATTGCATTTCTGGAAAATCTGGAAAATGCGAGATTTACGGAAATTTCAAAATTTATGTAGATTTTTGCGAGATTAGGAGATTTTTCAGCCCGAACTCATGCCCAAACCTTGGCTCATGATTGAAGGAGCACAAAGATGCAATTGCATTTCTGGAAAATACAATTGCATTTTTGGAAAATTTTGGCAGATCTGAAAAATAATTCCACAGAAATGCAATTGCATTTCTGGAAAATCTGGAAAATGCGAGATTTACGGAAATTTCAAAATTTATGGAGATTTTTGCAAGATTAGGAGATTTTTCAGCCCGAACTCATGCCTAAACCTTGACCCATGATTGAAGGAGCACAAAGATGGAAACCCTAGCCCTCAATGCCTATAAAAATGGGAAAAACGAAGCAAAACGTGGCTGGATTTTTTCTGCTCGCCCACAGTTCGTAGTTCAGCGTTTTTTCTGTCATTTTACAGCAGTTTGCTCTTCATCTTAGCTCTGTAACTCCCGAGTTTGATCCTCCTCAACGAAAGTTAGAGGAGGTGAAGATCCATTTGCCTTTGAATGGGTATTTGGATTGATCAAAGCAAAGAAAATATTCATATAGTGTTGTTCCTCTGTTTTTCATTTTCATAAATAGTTTATGTTTTAATCTTCAATCTTGTAAGTTGCTAAATTTTAGTTTACCATTGAATCCTTAATTTTTGTTCTCCTTTTTAATAAAAGTCAGTTGATTCATGGGGATTGCTTCTTCACAAGATTTTGAAATTTTCAGTGAGTAATGTCCTTGAAAATTTAGTCAATAAAAGTATTATTCTGGAATTTTTAGCACTGTTTTTGGGACTTCCTTTTGTAAGTATTTTGAGTTGTTGGATCATTTTTACATCAAGGTTTTCTTAATTAATTTCATATTGGTTTTCCTTCTTGTTCGGAAATTTAATTCCCTTATTTTGGTTATTAAGTGTGAGTTTTATAGCAATTAAATTATTGTTTTTCATTTCTTCTATAATGAGTTAGTTCCTTTTTTTGGGATTCAAGTATGTGAATGCCCTAAAGATAGGAATAAATGCCTAATTGTGAGAGCAACATTGCTCCCTCTATAGCTTGTTTGTTTTTATTGATTTTAATGCTTATTATTAGTCTAGATTGATCACCTAGATTAGTATACAAAAATTGAGTCTAATTCTGAAAAAGTTAGATAAAATTTTGGTTTTTATAAAAGCAATAAAGGAAAATAGCCTAGAGATATGAATTTGTTTTTGACCCTAGACATAGGCAAAACCTTTAAAACCAAAATAATTGTGTTTCAAAATTAACTAAGTTCGTATTAGCCATAGAAATATCGGTTTAATCGCTTAGCCTCCTAAAGATACTTCAGAGAAGGTTGAATAGGTGTTGAATTTGGTTTACAAAGGTTAAGTGTTGAGTCAAAGGATTGTAATTGCAATTAGGTTGCAATTTCTTTTAATGGAGCAAAAACACATTTGAATCCTTCTTTTATCATTTTTATTTCTTCTTTTAAAAACAACAAAAACCATCCCACTTATTGTTTTACATTTGTTACCCACAATTGCAATTTGAAAACGTCTTTGCTTATTCTCTTGAATTTTGTTGTATTCGTTCCTTGTGGGATCGATACTCTAGAATACTCCAGTTTTATATTACTTGCATCGACAGTGTGCACTTGCACTAGACTGGAGCTTTGTTTTGAATCAAAAATCTTTTCTTTAAGCCCCACGTTTCAGTTCGATCAAGTTTTTAGTGTCGTTGTCGGGGAACGACTTTACTAACAAAATTCAATTTTTAGCACATATTGCAATCAGATTGCAATTTCAATTATCCTATTTCTAAGAGAAATCCCAATTATTGTTCACATTATTTTGCAGGTTGAGGGAGAGAAATTACAAGAGGAGAACGACACAACTTAGCGTTGAATTGCTTGAGAGAATCAACAAGATGGAAGTAGACATCATTGCAACATTGAGCGCATAAGCTTCATCATTAAGCTACATGATGGAAACTTTGATGATGAGAAATTCCATAGCTCCTACTAACCTTATCCCTTTTATTTCTTGTATTTATTGTAAAGGAAGTCATTTATTTGAGAATTGTCCTTATAATCCTGATTCTTTATGTTATGGATTTCTACCCAATTTTGCAAATCAACATCAACACCAGTGTTTCCAACAAGAGAAGATGATTTCAAAAGAGCCTAGCATTGAAGAACTCGTGAGCGAATACATGGCAAAGAGCAATGTGATCCAAAGTCAAGGCACATATTTACAAAATTTGAAGATCCATATGGAACAAATTGCAAATGATTTGCAAGTTCCCAAGGAATTTTGCTCAACAATACAGAGACTTTCAAACAAGAAGAAAAAGAAGAATGCGAGGCGGTGACACTAAGTAAATTTGAATATGAGGATCTCAAACTCCCAGTAAAAGCAAAAAGCACTCTAACACTTGAAAACACTTAGGAGCTAGAAGGGAGAGAAGATATTAAAGAAGAAGCACCTCAAAAAGAGAATGAACAACCCAAGGAAGTTGCAGTAAGCTATGCAGTTGCAATTTCACAGCAAATGACATCCAAAGTGCTCCCGATACTAGAATGTTATGCTTTCACTTATTGCAGCTTGCAGGAAATGCTAAATGAAGAAGAATGCAAAAAGGAGAGCATGAAGGATGACAATTTGCAGTATGTAACACAAGTTGCAATCACAATTTCTACTTTCAAAGGCACATGTAAATCTCTTGAGCAAGCAAGACCCGTTGTGATCAAAGCACCTTAACTAAGACTGAAATCTCGTCCATCATCGAGACCTAGGTGAAAAATGAAGGAACACTGTTGCGGTCTACCTACTGGAATAGGATGAGTTTATCTTTTCGTTCATTTTCTTTTTTAAAAAAAACAAAAAATAAAATAAAAAGAGAGAGATTTTCAACATATGGAATTCCAACAAGAATGAAGAAGCTTGATTTAAAGAGTCTCTGTCTAAGGAGAATCTTGTCGAGGCTGAGATATTTAAGTTGACACTAAGGGAACACCTCTACCTGGGGATTCACCTAGAAGTTCGATAAATCAACTTTAAGTTCGAAATTGGAAATTTCAAAAAGTTAACTATGGCTTAGGAGAAATTGTGTGAATGTTTTGATGCTCTACTTTTGAGTTTCAGGTGAAAAAAAAAAGGTCTTGCAATCACAATTGTGAAAGCAAGTTGCAATTGCAAATTCAGAAAACTCAACCAAACAGGGCATATTGGGAGTACGTCAAAGAAAATGATGAAGCAATAACTTTCCACGCTATCCAAAGGCAAATGACCACTTTTTTGGACTTCCCAACAATTCTTCTTCAAAACTCCAAGACCCCTGAAGAAAGTAATGGCAGCAACAACACATTTTTCTCTACATAGGGGAGTTTCTTTCTGACCTATCTTTCTAGCTTTTGTTTTTTGTTTCTTTTGGTTTAAGATTTAGTTAGGTTCTTTTATGATTTCTTTAGCTATTTGCTTTGAATAAAAAAAAATATTTAAAAAATAATTGTGAATGCTTTTGACTTGTTCAAGTTGACAAACACATTTCTTGTCTGATTTCTTTGAGTTTTGTTTTTGTTGAATACCCTTAATGATGAAATTTGGAGTAGGCTCAGTTCATTAAATACTTAGAAAACATTACGTGGGTGCTTCCCAAACAAACAACTTAATGATTCCTTGTCTTTATAAAACCCCAAAGCCTCAACTCACCTAAGTTTGTATACTGAATCCCCTTATGAGAGCCTAGCTTAGATGTTTTGCAAATCACTCCTTTTCACCCCTTGTGCTATCCTTGGTCAATGGGGACATTGACCCGTTTAAGTTTGGGGGGGGGGGGGGGGGGGGTTGAGTCATGCAATATTTGTAATACTACTGTTGTAATAGTATGTTGTTGTAATACTACTGTTGTAATACTATGTTGTTGTAATATGATTTTGTTGTAATAGCTGCTATGATTAAAAAAAAGAAAAGAAAAAAAAAAGAGATACTCCTCCTTCTAGAGTTAACTGAGTAACCAGGGACAGTCATGACACCCATGATTTTCTTTGCATGAAAGGTTAACATAAGAAGTGAGTATGTGAAAATAGCCTTGATGTGAGATACTTTCACCAAAAAGCGTTAGTAAGCTAGAACGAAGGCACAAATGACAAAAAGGTCCCTGCTTGAAAAAAAAAAAGAAAAGAAAGAAAGAAAGAAGTATGCATCCTAGCAGTGAAAAACAAGTTTGGGGAGAACATTGTTAGTTGAAAAAAAACATGTAAAGTTAGCTTGTTTAGCAACTAAGTGAAACTTGACTAAAGGTAATAGGTAGTATGAATCCAAGGTGAGATTGTGGGATGAAAGTGTGTTGCTTAGATAAGGGAGGCATGGAAATTGCATGTAGTGGAAGCATCCAAGTAAAATTAAAGTACTATGAGCATGAGACCTCCCATGAGAGGCTTTATTTTTCAAAAGAATTATTCTTAGAATCTAGTATGACTTGTGTTTAAGTCTCTATATTTATTTTGCAATTGCTTGAGGACAAGCAATAACTCAAGTTTAGGGGTGTGATAATTCTCATTTATGAGGATTATTTGACCCTAAACTAAGTTATTCTTGTCATTTTTGTGTGTTTTGTTGTATGACGAGCAAGCTAAAAATGGTGTTTATTAGTTAAATTCATAAAAGCTCGTTGGAGTAATGGAAAAAAGGAAAGAAATTGAAAAAAGATTGAAAATTACACTAATTTGTTATTTTTGTGTAGGTTTGGAGCAAGTACAAAAAATACAATTGCATTCCATTTTGGAAATGCAATTGCATTTCTTCGGGAAAACAAGGTTGTGACCAAGCACAAAATGCAATTGCATTCCATTTTGGAAATACAATTGCATTCCTTCGGAAAACAAGTCTGGAATTGCAATTGCATTTTTGGAAAATTTTGGTAGATATGAAAAATAATGCAACGGAAATGCAATTGAAATGCAATTGGATTTATGGAAAATCTGGAAAATGCGAGATTTATGAAAATTTTGAAATTTATGGAAATTTTTGCGAGATTTAGGAGATTTTTCAGCCCGAACTCATGCCCAAACCTTGACCCATGATTGAAGGAGCACAAAGATGGAAACCCTAGCCCTCAATGCCTATAAAAATGGGAAAACGAAGCAAACATGGCTGGATTTTTTCTGCTCGCCCACAATTCATAGTTCAACGTTTTTCTGTCATTTTACAGCAGTTTGCTCTTCATCCTAGCTCTGTAACTTCTGAGGTTGATCTCTCCTCAACGAAAGTTAGAGGAGGTGAAGATCCATTTACCTTTGAATGAGTATTTGGATTGATCAAAGCAAAGAAAATATTCATCTAGTGTTGTTCCTCTGTTTTTCATTTTCATAAATAGTTTCTGTTTTAATCTTCAATCTTGTAAGTTGCTAAATTTTAGTTAACCATTGAATCCTTAATTTTTGTTCTCCTTTTTAACAAAAGTCAGTTGATTCATGGGGATTGCTTCTTCACAAGATTTTGAAATTTTCAGTGAGTAATGTCCTTGAAAATTTAGTCAATAAAAGTATTATTCTGGAATTTTCAGCACTATTTTTGGGACTTCTTTTGTGAGTATTTTGAGTTGTTGGATCATTTTTACATCAAGGTATTCTTAATTAATTTCATATTGGTTTTCCTTCTTGTTCGGAAATTTAATTCCCTTATTTTGGTTATTAAGTATGAGTTTTAGAGCAATTAAATTATTGTTTTTCATTTCTTCTATAATGAGTTAATTCCTTTTTTTGGGATTCAAGTATGTAAATGCCCAAAAGATAGGAATAAAGGCCTAATTGTGAGAGCACCCTTGCTTCCTCTATAGCTTGTTTGCTTTTATTGATTTTAATGCTTATTATTAGTCTAGATTGATCACCTAGATTAGTATACAAAAATTGAGTCTAATTCTAAAAATGTTAGATAAAAATTTGGTTTTCATAAAAGCAATAAAGGAAAATAGCCTAGAGATATGAATTTGTTTTTGACCCTAGACATAGGGCAAAACCTTTAAAACCAAAATAATTGTGTTTCAAAATTAACTAAGTTTGTATTAGCCATAGAAATATCGGTTTAATCGCTTAGCCTCCTAAAGATACTTCATAGAATGTCAAATAGGTGTTGAATTTGGTTTACAAAACTTAAGTGTTGAGTCAAAGAATTGTAATTGCAATTAGGCTGCAATTTCTTTTAATAGAGCAAAAACACGTTTGAATCCTTTTTTTTTATCATTTTTATTTCTTCTTTTAAAAACAACAAAAACCATTCCACTTATTGTTTTACATTTGTTACCCACAATTGCAATTTGAAAACGTCTTTGCTTATTCTCTTGAATTTTTTTGTATCCGTTCCCTGTGGCATCGATACTCTAGAATACTCCAGATTTATATTACTTGCATCGACAGTGTGCACTTGCACTAGACCGGAGCTTTGTTTTGAATCAAAAATCTTTTCTTTAAGCCCCATGTTTCAGTTCGATCAATGTCTTTTATTGTTTCATTTAAAAATCAAAGAGTCTTTAATGTTGTCACATGCTATATCAACTAATAACCTAAGCTTCATTTAAAATCGTGTATTTTTTAGGCCAAATCTCCCACTATGATGAGGCATGTCTTCTTTGTGACTAAGATCCATATGAATTTCATATGTAATGAAATTATTAACAACTTTTGTCGATACATTTGTGGCTTAACTAATTATAATCATCTAATAATATAATTTAAACACTATATTGTCACAAGATTTAAGATCTTTCAAACGATCCTCCTAAAAAAAAGCAGCACTGTCAATACCAATACCTTAGAGTACATTTAGTTAATGATTTGAAAACATAAATTTGAAACACACAAACTTTAATAGAAAAATCGATTTAGCATTACATGTTTTCAACAAGAGACTGATAATTCTCATTTATGAGGATTATTTGACTCTAAACTAGGTTGTTCTTGTCATTTTTGTGTATTTTGTTGTATGACGAGCAAGCTAAAAATAGTGTTTATTAGTTAAATTCATAAAAACTCGTTCGAGTAATGAAAAAGAGGAAAGAAGTTGAAAAGAGGTAGAAAATTACACCAATTTGATATTTTTGTGTAGGTTTGGAGCAAGTAAAAAAATGTAATTGCATTCCATTTTGGAAATGCAATTGTATTTCTTCAAAAAACAAGTCTGGAAAACAAGCACAAAATGCAATTGCATATATGGAAAATTCTAGCAAATCTAGAAAATAATGCAACAGAAATGCATTGCAATTGTACTTCTGCAAAAATCTAGAAAACGCGAAAATCACGAAAATTACGAGATTTATGGAGATTTTTGCGAGATTTGGGGGATTCTTCAGCTCGATTTCATGCCTACAAGTTGACCAAAGGTTGTAGAAGAGCAAAGATGGAAACCTTAGCCCCCGACACCTATAAAAGAAGGAAGAATGAACCAAAAAATGGCTAGATTTTTCTACTTGCCCACAATCCGCAGTTCCTCATTTTCTGTCAACTTCCAGAGTCTTGTTCTTAAATTTTTGCTCTGTGATTTCCGACTTTGATCCCTTCTCAATGAAAGTTAGAGGAGGTGAAGATCTCATTGCTCGTGAAGGAGTAGTTGGGTGGATTAAGCAAGGAATACACTAGTTCTTCGTGGTTTATCTGTTCTGTTAGTTTTATTTCTCTAGCTAGATGATATTTTCAATTTCATTCTTGTAAGTTCGTGAAGTTTAGTTAAGTGAAGTGTTCTTTTAATTTTTGGTTTTCCTCTTTTAGTAAAAGATAGTTGGTACTTGGGGAGCATTTTTCCATAAGATTGCAAATTTCCTTTAAAGTATTGCTACTGTCTTGAATTTTCTTTGTGAGTAGGTGAGTTGTTGAAGTGTTTTTACTAAATTTTTTTATTAATAAAAATTTTAGATTTGGCTTGTTCTTTTTATTCTAGAACTTTATCTACTTTATTTTGGTTGTTTAATTATGAGTATTGAATTGATAAATTTGTTGTTTTTCATTTCCTCCATGATAAGCTAAACTTTCTTTAGGGATTCAAGTTAGTGAATGCCCTAGAGGAAAGATGTAAAGCTTAAAAGCATAATCAATCTAGTTAACACTTGAAACTTTTTTTGTTTTTGTTAAATTAACGTTGGGTAAACCTAGTCGACCAACTAGTGGTTGCTTGTCAAACTCGAACTTAATACCGAAAGGGTTAAGAGAAAGCGGATGTCACAAAAGCAATGGATGAAAACGCTTAGAAATAAGTCATGAACATCGACCCTAGACATAGGGCGACACTCCAAAACCGCTAAAATTGTGCATGAAATTATCTAAGTTAGATTAGCCATAGAAATATAGGTTTAATCACTTAGCATTCTAAAGATTTTGAAGCAAAATTGAATAGGAGTTGAATTCAGTTTACTTAGTTCTCTTGTGTTGACTACAATTACAATTGGATTTTTAGTAGCATTTCTTTCCAAAGGGGCATGAACAACTTAAATTTGCTTTTTCATACTTATTGTTTTTTTTCTTTTGCCAAAAACACCTCCCAACATTTTTATAACCTTAGTTACCGAACTTGCAATTTGAGAACAATTTTTTCTATCTTTTGAATTTTGCTGTATCCGTTCCCTGTGAGATCGATATTCTGGAATACTTCAAATTTTATATTACTTGCATTGACAATGTGCATTTGTACTAGATTTGAGCTTGTTTTGAATTAAAAATATTTTCTTAAAAGCCCACACGTTTCAATCCGATTAGAGACTCATAAGCTTCTGCCATTAGAACCAATGAAGGAATAATTGAATCTAATAAATAGTTGAACCAAATTAAATCAGCTGAATCAAATTGAACCAAGTAGACTGAATCGAACAAAACTAAGAACCATAATGAAACCAAACTGATCGAGTGAACTTTGGGAGAAGAAAAGTAAGTAAATACGTTCAACCCCAGTGCAAGTGCACACTGCCGATGCAAGTATTAAACACATGAGTATTCCTGAGTATCGATCCCACAGGGAACAGTGTAACAAAAACTATTGCTAAGCAAAATGTAAGAAAATTGCTACTTAAAACTAAAAATTGCAAAAACAATGTTGGGTTGGTGTGTTTGTTAAAAACAAAATAATTGCAGGATCTAATTGTAAGTTAAAGTGACAAAGATTGCATAATTGAATTGCATAATCGAAAATTACAAGATTGAATAGCAAACTAAACAGACTTGATAGAAGAAATAAAAATTGCAAAAAAAAATTCTTTAGAGAAAAAAGGGGCTCAAGAATGTCATTGTCCTAAGTTGTAATTGCAAATCAAAATTGCAATTTCAACCTATTCTACATTTCATTGTAAACCAAAATTGCTACTTCTATTCACCTTGTAATTAGATTTTTAGGAGGCTAAGTGAATGACTTATATTCACCTTGTAATTAGATTTTTAGGAGGCTAAGTGAGTGACTTATATGTCTATAGTTCCTCTATCTTAGATAATTCGGCTCAATAATTTTATAGGTTTTGGAGTCTTTAATCCCTATGTCTAAGGCAAAGAATTGGCTTATGTCTAAGCTCTTTTCTCCATCACTTGTGCGAAATCTGCTTATCACTAACTCGGTCGGTATTAGATCTAAGCTTGAGTTGTTACCCTAGTTGATTACTCTAGGATCTCATCGGAATTTTGTTCAACACAAGCAAACAATCGAGATGTAGGCTTGGTTTTTGTTGAAATTTTGGCTACAATTACTTCTTAGGGAATTCACATCCTTGAACCCCTAAGAAGTTTAGCTCATATCAAAAGTAAAAATCCTACAACTAATTTTTTAAAATCCATGCAAGTAGAATTGCTTAAAAACCTATTTGCAACAAAGAAAAAAAAACTAAGGAAATAAAAGTAGCTTGCTGTAATACAAAGATAAAAGGAAGAAGAAACAAGTAAACTTATTCAATTTCAAAGTATGGACAAAAACCCATGAATCATGAAACTTCCAATGGAGGTAATTTGAATTTCTTCAATCTAAAATTGAATCCAATAAGTGTATCCAAAGAAATATTGAAACTAACACAACTCAACTAATTCAAAACAGAAATTGAATCCAGAAAACATGGCAATACACCAACCATTCCAACTATCGTTCATACAACTTCTCTTAATCTCCAATCGATTCAATCCCTTAAATATTTCTAGGAAGAGATTGAATCTTAACAACCCAAGTTTTCGCTTGAATTGGACTAGAAAATCGAGGGAAAAACTGAGCTAAACAGTGAACAACTTTCGATAAAAAAAAAAAACACAACATAAAAATTAGAGAGAACAGAGAGGAAACCCACGAAATTAACTCCAAAAAACACCTCTAAAAATCAATCCCTTTCTTCACTCATCTTCTCTCCTTTTGTAGGCCTTCATTAGGGTTGAATAATTCCCAAAATTCGTGCTCAAAATCCCCCAAATCGTGCAATAATTAAGAATTTTCGGATATGGGTTAAATGCAATTTTTTTCATTTTTTGGATTTTTTCTTCTACTCCAGAATTGCAACTTCATCTTGCAATTTTGGTTATGCAATTTCCACATTTCCTTGCAATTGCAACTTCATCTTGCAATTTTGGTTATGCAATTTCCACATTTCCTTGCAATTGCAACTTCATCTTAATTTCGGTTATGCAATTTCCACAATTCATGCACACAAGTTTAGTTTGTAAGAATCTCACCCTAATTGCATTCATTCTTCTTTCTTTCTTATTTTTAAGCAACTTTCAATTATTTCCAAATGATCTTAAGACAAAACAAGAATATTTTAAATAATTGGGAGTTAAATAAGCCTTAATTCTAAAATTTATCACAAACCAAATGAGTGAATCGAACTGGTATGGATGAATAGAACTGGCATGGATGAACCAGTTGAACCAAACCTGATGTTTTAAAAAACTCATGCTATCTTTCAAGCGAATCTAGTATAGACGGTCAATCTAGTACTACTGTCTACAAGAGGGCGACATATCTATTTGAACTAGGCGGTGGTTTTGAGCGGAGAAGCACGAACGACGGATCTGGGCGGCATGAACTAAATGTTTTCTTCAAGTGGATACAAATCTGAAACGCATGCGAAGATGGAGACAGAGGCAGGCGGAGATCTAAGTCAGGAAAAAGCTGAGATCTGAGGCGTGAATAATTGCAGGCGTCAGAGGTAGAGCAAATGAGATCTAAACGATCTGGGAGAGGCGTGGATGCAGAACGCAAATCTGAGTGGCAACAGAGATCTGAGGCGGCAGGCAACGACGAGAGGTAAAACCCTAAATGTAGTAGGGCTCTAATACCATGTTGTTTGGTATATTTTATTGAATAATGTTGCGTACTTTACAATGAATAATACAATGGAATAAATACACAAAGTGGTGAATACAAGAAAGAAAAGTACTAAAAAAGTAGCCTAAATTACAACATAATCAGCATAATTCATGTTAACACATGTTATGAAATATCTAATCTTCAACCTCGGTGTTGAAAACGAAACTGGGAAATACCGTCGTTATATCTCTAAAAGATTGAACAACATTAAAAACTAAATATAGTTAGTTCGTTTTCTTTTTTTATTGGATCATTAAAGTAATTGATAACGAATAAAGGACCTGTTTGGAATGACTTTCCAAGTGCCTAAAAACTCTTTTTTAAGTACTTGAAAAAGTCATTCTAAACACGTCCCAAGTTTCAGGGGAATACAAGATTTTGCTTACTTCAAATAAGGAAGAGTCATATTCTTCAAGATAGAGGGATGTTTCTTTACAAAGGCCTTCCACTCTTCCTTGCTAATTTTTCCATCCTTATCGGTATCAGCATCAGCAAACGTCTGCAAGTACAACAAGCTTTAGAAACTTCAAAGAGTTCAGAAAATAAATAAGGCAATAGGTTTCAACCCATACCTTGTCAAGAATTGCTTCGAGAAGTTCATCTGATAACCTCGTGTCAGATTCCATTAAGATTGCTACAAGCATTTGCTTAACCTGAATCCAACAAAATTTCTAGTAGCCAGAAGAAGCCCAAATGTCTCCAACAAAACAACTATCTTCCCCTCGAAACTCAACTTAGTTAGACCAATCAACAATCATAAAGTATGGACTACTCAAATAATACTCACTTCTTCACGTTCGATGAACCCGGTTTGGCTCAAATCATACAGCTTAAACGCAACTACAAGAAATCATACATAGACAAAGATCAATATATATACAAGATGATAGAAACCAATCAAACTTTCTCTTCTACACTTACAATCAGTCTTCTCTTCCATAGGTGCATGGGGATGGAAGATGCTAAGACCATGGACAAATTCAACAAATTCAATCACTCCATTTTTCTTTTCATCAAAAAGATAAAAAACCTAAGCATAAAGTAGTAAAATGTCAAGTAAAAGAGCAATAATTTAGAGATCAGGAAAATGATAAGGTAAATCAAATTGTTAATGAAAAATCCTTTTGACCCAAAAAAAAAACTTTTTTTCTCATTTGGTGGATGGAAGAGAGACTTTTAATTGTGAAAATATATTTAGGACCTCTGACCCAATTTATAGTGATTTTGTACATTCAATGTACTCTTCGGAGAGGAATACAAAGAGTTTATACATAGTCAATAGGAGAGGTGCTAATCCTGCCATTATACTTTCTGTAGAATCATACATTTGTTCTTCAAACAGTAAAAAACAAGGCATCACAGTTAAACCTAAGAACATTAGGAACATGACCTCTTTTGATGTCACATTAACTAACTGATACTTGGTCATTATCATATAAATATGTCATACTCATACATTTCGCTAATAAGTACTGTTTCTCAAAGTTGATTTAAAAAAAAAAAAGTTTTGAACCTTCCCTAAAGTGTTTACAAGAATGTTGCAACATTCAAACCTATCAGCAACTTCTATTAATACTAAATAACTTTTACTCAAATTGCCTTTTCCTATACCCCTAATGCTATATGATATGAACACAACTGAACCTCATATATAAGAGTGTAACTCCATGCCTCAGTATCGTGATTCTATTCTAAGTTAATATATGACTAATGACATGTTTGGGAGTGATTTTAGAATGGTTAAAATCACTTTTCTCATGTTCAAAATCACTCTCAAACATGTCTTTAATCATTCAAAATCAATTTTGATTATATAAAAATAGATTGTTGTAAATTAGTTATAAACAAATCATTTTCACTAAAATTACTATTTCCAAAATCACTCCTAAACATACCCAATGTTACTTTGATGTGATTCCACTTTTTGCTACTCTAAGTTAACCTTTCTACCAGCAATAAGTCACATATAAGAATTAATCGAATATATAAATTCCATGATCACAAAAAATTTATTCATGGAAATATAAAGATTGAGAAACCTTAATGGAAATGGTAACAAACCAGTTGATATTCAGTCATCAACATCCACTCGAACGCTTGACATATTTCTATATTCATTGGTGCTTATGTAGCACATAATCTACAAAATCAAGCAAGTTGGTTGTTTTTCATTCGATATTGCACCCTTGAATATGTGTATTGTGCCCATTCTATAATATAAATAATCTTAATGAAGAAAAATGGTTTTCATACGGTTAGAAGTGTTGATATAATTAAATTTACCATAACCCACCAGCTTAAGCTTTTGGGTTGATCGGTGATTTAACACATACATTTATTTCATTACATTTACCCGATCCAGAAAGAGGTTCTCGCCATATGGATTTCTGAGAAGCGCCAACTGAAGCTCCTCCTACAGCATGAAACCAGACATAGTTACGTTTAAGAGTCCAAGAAGGTTGTTCTAATTGGCATGAAGCTCTCTCTCCAGTGAAATGAACTATAACTTATCTCATTTTAGAACTCACATGGGACAGAAACAAAATACAGACATTTGAACATACATAAATGTGCATTTAGAACTACGCAATCTATACGCTCCATCACACTTCTATAATATGTTTCAGTATTCTCAATTTATTGTAAATCAGGTCGTCATCATCATTTAAAAATGTGAGGGGTATACCCAATGGCAGATCCAAAACTTTAACCCAGGGGCACAAGTTTATATTAGGTTTAATTACAAATTCGATTCGAACACTACAATGACGGGAATTCCTACAACCACAGGAATTCGCAGATCAAATTCACTAAGGATTGAAAAGGTAGATCTTTATCCCGAAATTCCTGAAGTTCACTACGAGAAGCAACCTTCTCCCGACTCAAACAAACATGGAAGCCAATCAGCTTAATGTCATCATACGAGATTTTCAAGTTGATATGGAAACTCTAAAGAAAGACTTTCTAAGCCCAATCTGGTCAGACTCTAGAAAAGCCTTTTTTAGAGCTCATGACAAAGAAGAAAGAGAGCAAATGAAAAAGGAGTGGATCAAGACAATGGAGAGCTTAGAAGAGAATATACCATTCTTTGAATGGTATGTTGAAAGAGAAAAATATGAAGAAAAGTCGATCAACACCTTGAAAGAAGTCAAGTGGAAGACGGTGAGAGGAGCCACTGTAAGCTCTATTCATCCCCCACTGGAAGTTATACAATTTGAAAGTTTTAATCAAATCGTCACTGCAACACATTTCAAGTTGATTGACTAGAAGGAAGAAGACAACAACCCTTCCAAAGGAATCATAGATATTCATATTCAAAATAATTATAAAAATAAACTCCTCTCCACTATGTCTCAACAGATAGACATGATAGAAGAGAGAACACTTGAAGAGCCACCCAAACCAGCAAAATTTAAAAGCAACTTCAAAAACGCTGAAACATCGGCACCGTACTTTCGGACGGATATTGGAAGCCTAATTCCTCGAATGAAATCCAAGACGGAGAAATTCTTAGAAGAAGTCGACAAAAGATTAGCAAAACTCTCCATTGGAGAACCATCTTCTTCATCACAGATCAATGTGCTGAATGATGAAGAAATTACTCAAATGATCATGCACATGAGTCAGATGATGCTAGAAGTAGAAAACCCAGAAGATCATATCACTGCAAGGAGCTATAGCCCAGGTGATATGTTGAAGGTTCAAAATCAAAGGGGAAGAACCCAGAGAAATTCTCATTAGAGGAATTGGTATCCGAGACCTACGCGGCTGAATCTCCAACTTGAAGAAAGAAATTTCATGACGTACAAATCCTTTGACAGAGACTCAATCTATGAATGGAACATAGATGGTCTATCAGAATATTTGATCATGGGAGCCTTCAAGAGATGCTAATGGCAAACACTGCTTACATTTAAAAAGGACATTCAGACCATGAATCAGCAAGGCTACTAACCGCCGGAATCTCAGGCATCCTCAAAGGATGGTGTGATCACAAATTTTCTGAAAAAGAGAAAAAGAAAATTCTCCAACACAAGACTACAAAACCAACAGGTTATGTAACAGGATCTGTATTAGAAGGAGTTGCTGAGTCTTCAATGGCAGCATCCTCTACATCTAGAACAATAATCAAAGAAGAAGTTGAAGATGTTGTGGTTACGCTTACTCATGCGATCGCCAAGAATTTTATCATAAACAACGACAATTTCAGAGTTTTGTCAGGTATTTTCTTTCAAAATCTTAGGTGCCCAAAGCTCCAAGATTTTAGATGGTATAAAGATACCTTCCTAGTAGAGGTATACAAAAGAGAAGACTGCGACAGTCAAGATTGGAAAGAAAGATTCATTACTGGACTTCCAAGACTCTTCTAGTCTCAATTACTCCTCCACATGAAGGAGATTAATGGAGGAAATATCCCATGGGACAAACTCACCTATGGAGATTTGATTCAAAACGTCATCAACTTCGGCACCATTCAATGCCTTCAACAAAAAGCAATCGAGAAGGAAAACACAAGTGCCAATAGAAAAAGAGAATTGGGTCAATTTTGTGACATGTATAATCTCAATCCAACGTCACAAGCCCCATCTCAGCTTCAAAAGCAGAAGGTTAAAAGAATAAAGAGATTTTCTAGACCTTCAAGAAGGTATACGAATCCTAACCTATACAAAGAATCAAAAGGATACAAAAGGAAGATCTCTACAGATTATCATAGAGATACACAGCACAAATCTGAAAGAAGACCGAAGAAATTTGGCAAGCAGATTCAGTGCTACAAATGTAAGAAGTTTGGACACTATTCAAATAGATGTCCTCTAAAAGGAAATATCAATGAATTAAAAATTGACGAAGACATCAAACAAGAGCTATTGATGGCCTTCGAATCAGATTCAAGCGATGTTTCAGAGTTCAAAGAAAGCTCAGATGATGGGATTCTCAAACTAAGAGAAGAAACATATTCATATTCATCCAGTGAAGGAGAATATGAAATCGAGCATAGAAAAGAATGCAAAGGAGGAAGACTATGCAATTGCTTAAATTGCATAAATGTTCTTAGTAGTGATCAAGAGTTTCTCTTAGAACTTTTGGATAAAGTACCAGATGATGCAGTTAGAGAAACATTCTTGAAACAACTAAGAGAATCTCTCAAGAAGGAAGTGAAGGAAGAAACGAAAAAGAAGAAGGAAGTTGACATTTTGGATATCACTCCTATCACCAATGATATCTTCGAAAAATTCAAAGAAACCAAGGAAGTAACAGTTCAAGACTTACAATTTGAAATCAACAACCTTAAAGAAGAAGTCTCAAGGTTAAAAAAGAATTTTCAGACAAATTTCTCAAAGCTCACCTCAAAAATAGCTATTCTGAATAGGGGAAAACAAAAAATTGAGGAAATCCCAAAAGAGGATTTTACAACTGAAGAAGAAGTATTCCTCAATACAATCTCCAGACTACATTACCAAAAATGGTACACCGAGGTAACTCTAAAAATTCAAGTTTTTAAAATAAATCTCATTACTTTGATAGATTCAGGAGCAGATCAAAACTGTATCCATTAGGGTATAATACCATCAAAATATTTTGAGAAAACAATAGAAGTCCTAAAAGGAGCAAACATAGTCCCATTAAGGATTAGCCACAAATTATCCGAAGCGTATATCTGCAAAGAAGGTATCTGCTTTGTGACATCTATTTTATTGGTGAAAAACCTAAGCCAAGCCATGGTTTTAGGAACATCGTTTATTACTCAATTATATCCCCTAGAAGTCTCAGATGATGCATTATCAACCCAATTATTGAGAAAAAGAATAGTTTTTGAATTTAAAAAATCAATCCAAGCTCATAATGTACAACTTATGAGTAAAGGTAAAGAGCTAAATGTGATTGATCTTAAAGAAAAGCAAATTGCATTTCTTAAAAAAGATATCAATTACAAGAGAATTGAAGAGAACCTTCTTCAAATAATGTTTAAGAAAAGATTCAAGTGCTGAAAGAAAGATTTGAAGCAGAAGTTTGTTTAAATCATCCCAATGCCTTCTGGGATAGGAAAAAACATGTGGTAGACTTGCCATATGTAAAGGGTTTCAATGAAGATCAAATACCGACAAAGGCAAGACCAATACAGATGAATTCTGAATTATTGAAACATTGCCGAACCAAGATAGATGATCTTCTATAAAAGAAGCTGATCAGACCATCAAAAAGTCCATGGTCGTATGCAGCATTTTATTTCAATAATCAAACAGAAAATGAGCATGGTAGGCCCAGGCTGGTAATCAACTACAAACATTTAAACAAAGTTTTGGAATGGATTAGATATCCAATTTCCAACAAAACTGATTTACTCAAAAGAATTTCAAACTCAAATATATTTTCAAAATTTGATATGAAATCACGATTTTGGCAAATCCAAATTTCTGAAAATGATAGATACAAGACAACATTCAATGTTCCTTTTAGACAATATGAATGGAACGTTATGTCATTTGGCTTAAAGAACACTCCATCAGAATTTCAAAAGATCATGAACGACATTCTTGATCCTATCCAACATTTCTCAATAATCTATATCGATGATGTTTTGATTTTCTCATCAGGTATAAGTCAACATTTTTCCCATTTAGAAAAAATCATTAATACTATTAAACGTAATGGTTTGGTAATATCGATTTAAAAAATAAAATTGTTTCAAACAAAAATCTGATTTCTTGGATTTGAAATTTACATGGGCTAGATAAAACCTATTCAAAGGTTCATAGATTTTGCAGACAATTTTCCAGATCAAATTTTAAACAAAACCCAATTACAAAGGTTTTGGGGTTGTCTCAATTATGTTTCAGACTTTATTAAAGATCTGAGGCCCATTTGCAAGCCACTGTTTCAAGACTTAGAAAGAATGCAAAACAATGGACATCTGAGCATACGCAAGCTATTAAGAGGATAAAGACTTTAGTCAAATCAATTTCCTGTTTGAGTTTTGTCAATCCAAAGGCAACATTATTAGTGGAATCTGACGCATCCGATATTGGATATGGAGGCATCTTCAAACAGTCCTTGGATAAACAAGAACAAATAGTGAGATTTTATTCTAGAGTATGGAATGATACCCAGAACAATTATTCAACAATTAAAAAAGAAATTTTGATCATAGTTTTATGCGTTCAAAAATTTCAAGGCGATTTAATTAATGAAAGATTTATTATCAAAACGAACTCTCGAGCATCTAAATTTGTTTTAGGAAAAGATGTCTAGAATCTTGTTTCAAAGCAAAATTTTGCAAGATGGCAGGCAATTTTATCCTGTGTCGATTTCGATTCCTATAAAAGGCGTACAAAACCCGCTTGATGATTACCTCTCAAGGGAGTTCCTAACTCCAAAACTCTTTCCTCTCTCTCTCTTCTTCTTCCCTTTCCAAAAATAATCGGAAGAAAGATGTCGAGTAGAAAGAGCAAAGGCCCTGCTACACCTGTCTCAAAAGAGAAGGATAGAGCATCATCATCTCAAATGGATGCTCCGATGAAAGCATATCAATATGCTCTAGATACTGATTTCACGCCGGTGGTCAGATCTAGAACAAATTGATCCACTGGAATCGTTATCTGTGATTCAATAGAGTCATCAACTCCACCACCTAGCCTTTCAGCCAACCTCACCCGTCAAAGAAGACGAATTGTCTCTCCGACTTCTCAATGTTCTAGAAGAATCCAAAATCCCTCTGAACAAGGATCATCGTCTACTAGACTAACTACCTTCGCCACTGCATTGGTACCTTAAACAAGGTTCGTCCAAAAACCGGAGATTATAACCTATTTCCAAAAATCTATTCAAATTTTTGAACCCTAGTAGAACCAGAGTTCGATAGTAACTCCATAGTGGAAGTTATCAAAAACATGTTTCCATCAGGCTTCCTATTCATGCTGGAAGACCTTTCAAAAACCAGAAAGTTCTACGAATTTATCCTCGTAGACACAAGATCAGTCGAGATAACTCATATCCCAGACCGTGATGATCCGACCAGGATCACTTTCTCAAAGATGAAGATATTCAAAGTTCTTACTCCATCTCATTGGAACCAGAATATCTTCACAGAAAGAACCTACTCAAAGAACTTCAAACCACAAACATATCTATATCGTGAGTACATCAAAGCATGGTATAACGTTATGTGGTATATAAAATTTGAACATTCATGGGTTATTCAATTTTGCCAAAGAGCTCACCGTATGGATTTCCCATACTGGTTCATTCACTGGTGGAATATTTTCGGCTTAACTGAAAATATTTTCCCAGTACCGATTTAAGAATCATATCATTTCTTTTCTCAAAATATAGAAAGAAATGAATTTCCACTATTATTGCATTTCTGTCTCCATTTCAAAATTCCATGGATTCTTTGCTGGAACTTCCAGCTAGAAGAAAAAGATGGTCTCAAAAGACTTTAAAAAGTCAACAAAATCAAATGGTGGGATAGATACGAATTCACCCATGCACGTCTCAAAGAGGTTAAAGAATGGTTTGCTGAAAATGCAAATCTTCTTAATCCTACAATGCAAAATTCAGAATTTCTAAATTCTAGATCAAAATTGATAACGAGACTTGCACAAACGACCTTTGATGAAGAATTCCAGAGAGTTCTCAATTCCGCTAGAAGCATAGCATTATCTTCTTCACATGGCAGCCTACCGTCTGATGAAGAAGAGTCTCAATATGATCTAAACGATCTTTCCTAGATTCACAGCCTCCGTGATTCTAGATTAAAAAAAAAAAAGTATTTTTTCATCCTGTACATTTGGCATCCCTCTTGTACATTTAATTTTCTTAACATATATTTAAGTTATTTTAATATAACTAAGCTCAAAATTACATCATACATATATTTTCGTTTTTTTTTTTATCTAATTTGAAAATTAAATATTTTCTTTAGTATAACTAATTTAAAATTAAATATTATTTATTTTATTTTAATAAATTCAAAATAAAATATCATTTATTTTTGTTACATTGAATATTGTTAATTTGAAAAATAAAATATAGGCTTAAATTTTAATTAGTTAACTTAAAATTAAATGTTCTTTTTAAAAATATTAATATAAATAAGTCATCTAATATATATTTTTCTCATCTTAAAATTTAAAAATTATACATATTTTGAACTATTGTTAATTGAATTAAATATAAATAAACAAAAAGAATAATTTTATTTAGATTAAGATAATGCAACTCTGATTTTTAATTGAAGAAAATCTATATAATTGTAATTTTAAAAAAAATGTTTTAATAGAGAAAGATAGATAGGGAGAAAGAGAGAAATTGTGGGACACATCATAATTATGAGAAAAAATGGAGAGAGAAGTAGTAAGACCTATCATAATTATTACAAAAGTAAAGAGAAAAGTGATGAGCCTCAATAACTTTTTTGTAATTTCAAGAGAACCTATGAGTTTAGAGGAGAAATCTCATAGGTTTGGATGGGGTTTGTCGTTTGAACCCTAGGATGAAAAACCTATCTCCCAAACATGGGTTTGGGTTTGAAAGCCAATCCAACCCAACCCAAACCTATCCCCCAAACTCCACATAAGGGGCGTGCCCCTCCTCAATTTATCAATTTTAGTTTACCATTGAATTAATTACTAACAAATTAATCTTATATTGTGTTCCCTCTGGTTCAATGGCAACAACGCTCCTTCCTATCCAACAAGACCTGGGTTCAAAACTCTTTTTATTCTTCCAACTATTTTTCATATATATATACATACAAGTTCTTTCAGTCTTTCTTTCCTAATTCGTAAATGATTTTTCATTATATATATATATATATAAAGTCCTTTTTATCATTTAATTATTTTTCACAAATCTTTTTTTTTTTTTCAGAATTTTAGTTTTTTTTTTAATTTTAATTTGATAGTTTTTTTTAGTAAACTATTTTTAAAAATTTTAATGACATAAAAATTATAATCTAACGAAAACTCATTTTACAAAAAAAAAAAAAAAAAAAAAAAAAAAAAAAAAAAAAAGAATACTAAATATTTCAAATTTAATTCTATTTTTGGTTTATTTATATAAATAATTCAGTCATATTTTTTTAGGTAAAATTAGAAGGTTAGTTTCTCAATTTGAGAGTTGTCTATTTGGTTCCTAAACTTTCAAAAGTTTCTAATAGGTTCCTAAACCTTCAATTTCGTGTGTAATAGGCCCTTGGTATATTCAAATTTTTTACAAATTAATTGATCTATTAGATATAAAATTAAAATTTATGTCTAATGGGACCCAAAACTTTTTATTTTGTATTTAGTAAATCTGTGAATTTTAAAAGATGGTATATACATCAAAGACCTATTAGACACAAAATTAAAAATTCAAAGATCTATTGGACATAAAATTGAAAGTTTAAGGCCCAGTTACACACTTTTTGAAGTTAATTAATGGTCTTATTAGATACAAACTTGAAAGTTCAATGACCTATTAGACACTTTTGAAATTTTACATGGACCAAATAGACACATATATAAAAGTTCATGGATTAAACTTGTAATCTAGCCTACTTTCTATTTAACAAACTAATATCAAACTAATTATTGGTTATAGTTTGATAATTAATATTATTTAATTTTTTTTTGAAACTATTAATATTATTTAATTAATTTGAATATTATGTATCAAAACAAGTACATTTTGCATAAATATGCTAAGATTATAGTTAAAACAGATATGTGTCCCGTATGACGTAAAATCCTGGATCTGCCAGTAGGGGTACAATAGCATTAAAAATAAGGGTGAATACACGTAAAGGCTAGAGGGGACGCGTGACCCCTGAAATTTTATGTTATATATATATTTTTATGCCAACTAGCCTAAATAACCATAAAAAATGCTTGGTTTGTTGGTCGGAGTTATCTGGAGGTTTGAGGTTCAAGACCCAAACATCTGAACTTTCAATTAACTTCAAAAATAGTTTTTGCCGTTAGTTTGATTAGCTTACTGTTAAAATTTGATGAAG